>CM065356.1:25203362-26593362 GCA_033032245.1 Poecilia picta
CACTGTCATTGGTAAGTCTCACCACTTGCTGGAGAGCAGTGAATTTTGTTCAGTTAAGTTTATTTGATGTGTGACTATTTCTTTTCCACTCCTCCATAGATGAGGTGCGCTCTGGGACCTACCACCAGCTATTCCACCCTGAACAGTTGATTAATGGTAAGGAGGACGCTGCCAACAATTACGCTCGTGGGCACTACACCATCGGAAAGGAGATCATCGATCCGGTTTTGGATAGGCTACGCAAATTGGTAAGATCATGGAATGAAGTAAATTTCAAATTATCTGGAAAGACGAAAGTTAATTTGTGTGACATGTGGATTTTGTTGTCCCTCCTCTGTCTTCAGGCTGACCAGTGTAATGGTCTTCAGGGCTTCCTGGTTTTCCACAGCTTTGGTGGAGGCACTGGCTCTGGTTTCACCTCCCTGCTGATGGAGCGCCTGTCTGTCGACTACGGCAAGAAATCCAAGCTGGAGTTCTCAATCTATCCGGCCCCACAGGTGTCCACAGCCGTGGTGGAGCCTTACAACTCCATCCTGACCACCCACACCACCCTGGAGCACTCAGACTGTGCCTTCATGGTGGACAACGAGGCCATCTACGATATCTGCTGTCGGAACCTGGACATCGAGCGCCCCACCTACACCAACCTGAACAGACTGATGAGTCAGATCGTGTCGTCCATCACGGCTTCTCTTCGTTTCGACGGTGCGCTGAACGTGGATCTGGCCGAGTTCCAGACCAACTTGGTGCCTTATCCACGTATCCATTTCCCTCTGGCCACTTACGCTCCTGTCATCTCTGCCGAGAAGGCTTACCACGAACAGATGACTGTATCTGAAATCACCAACGCTTGCTTTGAGCCAGCCAATCAGATGGTGAAATGCGACCCTCGCCACGGCAAGTACATGGCCTGCTGCCTTTTGTACCGTGGAGATGTGGTGCCCAAAGACGTCAACGCTGCTATTGCCAACATCAAAACTAAACGTGGGATCCAGTTTGTGGACTGGTGCCCCACTGGTTTCAAGGTGGGCATCAACTACCAGCCTCCCACTGTGGTTCCTGGTGGAGATATAGCTAAGGTCCAGAGAGCTGTGTGCATGTTGAGCAACACCACAGCCGTTGCAGAGGCCTGGGCTCGGCTCGACCACAAGTTTGATCTGATGTACGCCAAGCGTGCCTTCGTTCATTGGTACGTGGGTGAGGGCATGGAGGAGGGAGAGTTCTCCGAGGCCAGGGAGGACATGGCTGCACTGGAGAAGGACTATGAAGAGGTCGGAACCGACTCGATTGAAGGGGAGGGTGAGGAAGATACAGGAGAATATTAAAATGGCCTCCTAAATCTAGTCCTGTGTTTTAAGTCTTTCTCGATCCATTCTGATGTTTTTCTCTCATCGTTTAGCATTCAAGTACTTTGAAATATTTGTAATCGGAAATACTATGTCTGTTTTTACTTGTATTTCCACTTCTCAAAGCTGTTCTATAAAAACAGGTTTTAGAAATCCAGGGTAAAAGATAAAGCCAGGCTTCATCACTTCATCCTGGATTTTGTTGCACAGAGGCCGAGTAATTCAGGTGAATGGGTGTATATAGACTCCTTTAAGAGACCATGAGATATATCACAGATGTACCGAGACTACAATGGGTAAA
Source organism: Poecilia picta (assembly GCA_033032245.1). NCBI lineage: Eukaryota > Metazoa > Chordata > Actinopteri > Cyprinodontiformes > Poeciliidae > Poecilia > Poecilia picta. The sequence goes on from CM065356.1 coordinate 25,205,010, forward strand.
TTGCGTGCATCATATCTCAAACGAAACATCTTTTGATGTAGTCTTATGAGGTATTGAAACACATCATACTATATTGCTTGCTGCAACAGCAAGCAATATAGAATTGATTAAATGGGTAATTAACCAAAAACATTTATTTCCTGTACTTTTAACTAAAAATAATCAAATAGCATTCAAATATTTATCTATTTTTTGCTCAAATGAATGAATTTTAACTTATAAATGAACAATGGATGTGAATATTATAATGTTTGTGAGTCTGACATAGGAGTCATTGATGTTCATCTATTTGGTCCACATCTTATCAGTATTTAAACAGAACAAACATGACTGGATCAAAGTGGAACTGCCAGCACAAGATTAAATATAAGAACATTTTGCAGGATCTGGGAAATGCATAAAATGTTGGCTATTGCGTATTAATTACTCAGTGCCTGTTCACATATTACTTTCTCGTACTTATTTCAGTCATTAAAAAAAAGTCTATCTGGACAGCACCAGGCAGCTTTAGTAAAATGTTGCTGCAGATGCAGTCGGCATTTCAGACCATCTTAAATAAGTTAATGCACGTAATAATATAAGAGGCTGTTGATTTTGGAGACAGTTGCCCTGATTTTATTTCAACTATAGCACATTTCCTGTTTAAGTTTTGATGCTTTTATTTTGAAAGGATAATTTCCTGTTTGACTGACAACAACTTGATTCCAACACCTTTGCTTCAACTCATGCAATAGTCTATGAAAGACCTTTATTCTGTCAAACTTGGAACAACTGCAGTCTGCAGTAACACAAACGAACAGTAACAAAGCGCAAATGAACAATTAACATCGTAATATTAAAATAATAACATCGCCAAGATGATTCAGTCATATAATGCAGACTGATTTTTAAAAAAAGGCAAACAGCGATAAGAAAATTTAATCACTGATAAAACATATTAGTTTCTGATCGGGGTAACCGCTGATTGAATAGATAAAGATATAAGATAATTATCAGTATTTAACATGCCACTAGAAATTTTAGGGTTTTATATATTTTTGCTTTTGTTGTTTCTTCAAAATATATGAAAACATACAAGTATAACATGCAATACTTGGAAATCATTTTGTCATTCAGTGAATGAAAACAAAAAATTTAACTTGAGCATTTTGTTAAAAGTGGTTGTTTACTTCAATATGCGTTTGATCATGCTATAATGTAATACTGCGCCCTTGTGGCAAATGTCAGTGCATCCGCATGTCAAATTACGTTACTTCATCGGAAAATGCCATCAAAGACAAATAATGTAAAGATAATACTATATCATACATGACTCTTTTTAAGTGCGTGTGAACGAATATATAAAAATGGGGTTTGGAAATTAATTTAAAAAAAAGTTATTCATGTTAATAATTTTTTAGAACATTGAAGAAGAAAACCCCAGGAAGATAAATAGTGTTAGACCATTTGCCTTTCCAAGTGTATTGTCTAAACTTTTGGAACATATTCTGCTAGAAAGGCTTTAAAAGTGTATAACAACAACCAATCAATTTGGTTTTAAACGTAAGCTCAATACTGATTTACTCACTGAAGGAAACTAAGTAAATATAAGATGCCGAGTACATGACATGAATCTAAAGCTTTTGACAGATTTAACCACTATATGTTGTTTGTTAAACTACAGAATAGAGAGATCCCTGCATATTTATTCAGAACTTTATATTATTGGTATTGTCATCAGTCTATGCGAATTAAGTGGGATTCGGGGGTTTCTGAACGTCCAAATCCCACTTCGGAGGTTCTCCTGTCTTTTTTAACTTGTACTTTAATGATTGTCTGTTGAACTAAGTAATTGTAAGACTGGGCAACCATTTTCTAAACCATTTAATGTACGCAGATGATGTGGTCCTCTTGCTTACCTGCAGCGCTGACCTGCAACAGTTATTCAGGATCTGTGCTGGATGTGGTGTCCAGTTTGGCATCATGTTTAATCCTAAAAAGTATTATTACATTTGCTACAACTGAGGATCAGAATATGAATTTTCCTTTTTTTTTATTTAGCAAATCAAGTCTTGAGTTTTGTGAATAATGTGAAATATCTTGGTCATATTCTGAGGAGTGATATCTGTGATGGTGATGTGAAGTGACAGTTGTAAATTCTACATGCAGCTAATATGTTGGCACAAAAATTTAGCATGTGTACAAATGAGGTTAAAGCGTCCCTTTTTTCTGACTTAATGCCCCTCCTTTAACACGGCTCACCTGCGGTGTAAGCTACAATGAAGAAACTGCAAAATCCTATCAGGATGCTTTCAGAATCCTCCTCAGATTTCCAAGATGGACGTCTGCACAAATGTTTGTCAAAAGCAACATTCCAACTTTTCATGCCTTGCTGAGGAACACATTGATGTGCTGCTTGGCTGTGTCAAATAGGGCTCATTTCAACTCCAATATAGGGATATTAGATAAGCTTTTTAAAATATTGGAAGAATTGCTTATGTATTTTGTGATGGACGTGTTTGTTTTTTTAACTTGATGATTTGTTTTATTCAATTTTTTCTAAATGGTGTGGACGACTTTTTGTCTCAAAATAAAGACTGTCTATGTCTGTTGTGGAGATGTTGACATCCCGATGCCCCATGAAGCTGTTTTATAACGAGATATAATTCACCTTTTGTTTACTTGTGTAGAACATTAAAAATAATTTTAGAACAAGTCATTTTCATCTGATCCAGCTTCAGGTTGCAGTTCTGCTTGAGGTGAATTCAGGAATATTGAGACATCAGCTTATTCAGAACAGGATAGATAAAAATACGTTTGGTTTTTGTGCATAGCACACCCGGGTGCATTTCACTCAGTATCTGTATCTTAGACTTTCTGTTATGTTTGGAAGACAAGACACATAATACTTTCAACTTAATAATGAAAGTGGAATTTAAAGATATGTATTCAAAAATAATTTCGTTTGCATAGAATTTAGTCATGTTAATGTTGTTTATGAATTAAAATGGGTTTACCTTTCACACAGCATATATTAAATTAGAAGGAACAAGTGAAGGAGGTGCGTGTTGACAATTTTTGTTGGAAATCAACGTAAAGATGCATTTCCGCTGCCTACTGGATTGGATTGGGAACAGCGGCTTTGCTGTGAGCGGGACCATCTGGAAAATAAGGCGGGGGAAATCATGTAATTATTTATTTATCTGCTGCAAATCCACAATGATCATACATAATTATCGCTTTTTTATTATCAGGTTAGCTTGTATTAGTTGTTAGGAAAATTAACAACCCCTCAGCTGTCAGAAAATGGCATGATCCAGTCAACGCATAATGATTTATAATTTATGTTAAAACGGCTTGCCATACACTGTTAACCGAGCCGAGCCGAACCGAGAAGAGCCGTAACCGAGCCGAGCCGAACGGAGAAGAGCCGTAACCGAGCCGAGCCGAACGGAGAAGAGCCGTAACCGAGCCGAGCCGAACCGAGAAGAGCCGTAACCGAGCCGAGCCGAACGGAGAAGAGCCGTAACCGAGCCGAGCCGAACCGAGCCGAGCCGAACTGAGAAGAGCCGTAACCGAGCCGAGTCGGGCTGTAAACCTGACGTCACAACACGTCACTCCATCCGACCCTCTAACAGACCGAGGAAACCCCGCAGAAGGCATCAATTGTGCTTTAAAGACAATGGAAGTGGTGTCATGGACACCGTGGTCCAACAGCGAGGTGCAGACGTTTCTGTGCTTGGTGGGCCAGGAAAGGATCCGCAGGGATCTGGACGGAGCAACTAGGAACGAGAAAACATTCAGAGAGGTTTCCCAGCTGATGGCCGCCCACGGCTACCAGCGAACATCACGGCAATGCCGAGATAAGCTTAAAAAGATGAGATGTGATTACCGGACCATCAAGCTGAACAGGGAGCGCAGAGGTCCGAACAGCCTGAAACGTTGGAAGTGGTTCGAGCAAATGGACGCCATTTACGGGAAGCGACCAGTGAGCATTAAGATGGAGAGCGGACTGGACTCGACCACAGCGGTACTGGACCCGGTGGTGGAGAACAGTGAGTAGTCAGTGGCTAGGTATGGCAGGCTGTTTTAACATAAAATCGGTTTCCCTACACCAGGGCTTTTGCTAGCTGCGGCTCTTTGGACTTTCCAGAATGGCTCTTAAGAGCTTAAAACCTATACAGAACATATTCTTGTTTGTAAATATGGATAGCAGATATAAAATAAATGCACGTCAGTTTATTTTATTGAACAAGTGCATTGAATTTCCACAACAAGATGACACTAAAATAACTTTTAAAACATATTTTATTGTCATTACGTTAGCAAATATACGCGTTAATATATTTACATATTTTCCGTAAATCTCAACAACCCATAAAAGAAAATGTATCCATCCTCTATTTGCTTAAGGGTTATAATCAAGAAGAAAACGGATATAAAAAGTTATATAGTAATCTCTGTAGATATTTATCATCAATTATAAATTGCCTGTTTTTTCCAAGCGGTCAATCAAAATTTGTCATCCTAAATTATACTTCAGCTTTTCAGAGGGTAAAAATGGCTCATTGGATTGTAAAGGTTGCTGAGGTTTCCTACACCTACATCTGAAATTGGTTTATGACCAATGTATCAGTAATTTGAGATATCTCTAACTACATTCTGACTTGTATAAATGACATCAGGCCTGCAATTAATTTGTATGTAAGCTTTAATTCAAGATATCAACAAGTGGCCAATGGCGTTCCATAAACTTAAAACATCTCCTTGGTGTTGAGCGCATGTTGACACTGCATAAGTGCAGAAGCTCCATATTTGTTACTCCCCTCACTTGCAATTACATGTTTTATGTTTACTTAAGATATTTTTCTATTGTTCCAGAATGTTTTTCCTCATGCGATGGTTTTTCTCCCACTTCTCATCTTGTTAACGGAAACAATAACAAACCCGCCGCAGCAGCAATGAACTCCAGTGATCTGAACCTGACACAGTGTGAAGTCTACCAGGTGGTTGGTGAGTTACTACTTTGAATTTTACATTATTGTGAGCATTTTCATATTTATATGGTGATCTGTCTTTGCTTTTCAACAGTGACTCCAAAGGAAATGACTAAAATAGAGAATCCATGGAGGACTTTAATCTGGAACCCTGAGTAAGACGGAGACACACACCTGCATATGAAAACCAGTTGTGAACTAACTAGTTACATTTATTTGAGTAACTTCTTGGAGATAACTTACTTTTAGGAGTACTTTTACTACGCTGTAATTCTAATTTTTACTTGAGTAAATTTATCATGAATAGGATATTTTAAACACTGTGAATAGCATCACTGCAGTTTTTGTTGAAGTTAGACTTCTGTGGTTTTTTTGTTTATTAGGCATGTCCACTGGTGTTTTGTTATTACTGATAGCAGCTTACAGTTAGTTAGCTGCCAAGAAATTTAATTAAAAATGACTTTTAAAATCAATAACTATATATTCCATCCATCCAAAAATATCATACATTCTACATTTTTATTACAGAATATTTTGTGAACAACTTATGGTCCATTATTGATCAATTTCAAATAATTTCTGAAAAACAGTATGAAGATTCAATGTGCATGCTCAAAGTGTTTGGTAAATTGTTTTCATTATTTTATTTCTACATTTGTACAGGAAGAGGGCTGAGCTGATGGAGAGCATCAAAACCTACAAACCCACAGTCAGTTCTGTGTCCCAGGCTCGGGTTTTGCTCATCGGACCAGTCGGTGCTGGAAAGTCCAGCTTCTTCAACTCCATCAACTCTGTGTTCAGAGGCCATGTCACCAGCCAGGCCATCGCTGGTTATTCCTCCAGCAGCCTCACCACTCAGGTCTGACTCCGCTTCTCATTCATTTAGTATCCACTGTATCAACTTAGCAATAGTATATTTTTAAAATCTGTTCTGTTTTCTAGTTTCGGACCTACTCTGTGAAAGCAGGACGAGAAGGCAAACCTCTGCCAATCATCCTGTGTGACACCATGGGCCTGGAGGACAGCAAAGGGGCGGGGCTTGAGGTTGAGGACATCAGCAGCATCCTTGAAGGTCATATGCCGGATCGATTCCAGGTTGGGCTCTTGATTCCAAACTGAGTAAAGGAACATGACTGTAAGCTAATGTAAACAAACCCTGTTTTTTTCAGTTCAACCCGTCTGAACCGCTGCATCCTGACGCCTCCGGCTATCGCAAATCTCCAGACCTCAAAGAGAAGATCCACTGTTTGTCATACATTCTTGACGCCAGCAAAGTCTTCATCATGCCTGAGAAGCTGGCAGAAAAGCTGAAGGCTATCAGACAAAAGGCCAACCTGTTGGGTCAGTAGAAAGGAGTTTTGCCTCCGTGAAATGATGAACCAATTCAGTTCAATTAAAATTTTAAAGTACTTTATTTATCCAAAAGGAAAATTAAATGTTGCTGTAATTTATGTTAATTAAAATTCTTCAAAGAGTTATTGTAGATGGTGATGGTTGTTGCCAGGGAAGATCTCTTTCTAGCAGTCTGTATTACAGTGAGCTTGAAGAAGCCTCTGACTGAAGACACTCTGTTTTCCCAAGACAGAATCATGAAGAGGACGGTGTCGGTTGTCCAGGATTTTCTTTGTTTTTACGAAGAATCCTTCTTTCCATCTCTGTCTCCAGAGGTTTCACTTTAGTGGAACGCACCATTAGTGCATCAGAGTGAAACTCACTAGATTCAGTTTGCACTAAAATATGTTTGTTTCTAAACATAGAACCTGTTTTGTCATATCCCAGTGGTAAGCGTAGCTGGGTGATGACGTTTAGGTATAAATGATGACTGGGCCCCTTGAAGAAATCTGGATATTGTTCATGAGGATGAATCAAACCTGTGGAGCTCTAAAGTCATCCTCCTGATTACTATTGATTTTCCTGTGATGTCACTAAAGTGATCAGTGTGGTTAACGAGCCTCCACTAACCCCAGATTCTTCAGAATTTGATGCCATTTGGGACTTCACAAATTGTTTATAGGTAAAATACAAAAAAAAATGTTTTGGAAGATGTCTATGTTTTTTTTCAACTGAATTAGGATTATTTTGCACCAAAGTTGACATCCATTTTTCTCAATCAAGTCAGGTTTGTATTCTAATTTGATTGAGAGAAATTCGATTTGATGACGTTGTTGTGACATTATCAGTTCATTTCTGTTAATATTTCTCATCCAAAAACGTATTAGAAGAAAAAAATGTTTTCTAGCAAAGTGTGTTAATCAAATGTTACAAACTTGGATTTCTCTAAATTGAATAATATCACTGATGAGGGTAAGTACATGTGAATTGAACATTACATCTTCATCTCTCCTCCTGCTCATCACTCATTGATCCCAGATTATCGGGAAATCGGTCCAGATGTGAGAACAAGTCGCGCATTTTGATGCTCATATTGTCGCGCATTTTGATGCTCATATTGTTCAGAAAGTTGACCAGATTGAGCAAAGTCAATGTGATTTTTGGATAAGTCAACATCTAACTCTGAAGACAATAAAAAATAATTTCACATCATTCTGGCATTTAGCAAATAGAAATAGTTTGGATAAGCCTAACTGACTGAAAACAGGAAGGTTTTCTGATTTAAAGTAAAACACTGAGGAGAAACCAAGTTGTGTCGTCTTATGCTGTGATTGTAAATATCTGCTTTCAGTTGTATGTGTGACCAGAGTTTCTCCACGTTTAAGTTATCCAGACGCCTCAACAGATCTTTAAAATCTGTTTCATATCTGCTTGTGTTTCCAGGAGTTCCTCAGCTGGTCGTACTCACCAAGGCGGATGAAGCTTGTCCCTTAGTGAAAGAGAATCTGACAAACATTTATAGAAGTGTTTACATCAAGGAGATTGTGAGTGTTTTCACACAAGTAAATGTTTTATCAGATTATTTCTTTTAGGTTATGAAAGTCTGAGTTGAAGAGTTTGTGCTTTGTGACCCAGATGCAGGAGGTCGGCTCTAAGCTCGGCATGCCGCTGTCCTGCATTGTTCCGGTGAGGAACTACGTCGAGGAACTGGATCTGGACCTGGACTCTGACATCCTGCTGCTCAGCGCCGTCATCCAGATGCTCCGGTTTGCTGATAACTACTTTGATGAGATCAGCGACCAACTCAGTAACATTCAAAACAAAGAATGAAGGTTCTTATGGAAAACCATAGCTGCCCAGATTCAGTGCTCTTCATATTATCAGGAAGTGGAGAGACCATTAGAAAATAAATATAAAAAACCCAAAAAAAATGTTTGGACATCTTCTGCTCTTTTAAAAAAACAGGCCACAATTTATCCACATATTTTTATTACATTTAACATTTTAGAAAGCCAAAGATGTAATATGTATAATTAAAATAATTACTGCAACTCTCAATAACTGCAACAATTCATTTTAATTGTCCTGAGAAAAATATTTTTAAAATGCTTGAACTGTGTCTGCTCCCATGAAGTGCTACTGTAGCCAAGACTCTGACAAATAATGTTTTGTAACAAAACATATTGTTGGCGCAACAATTAAATCTTTGCACTTTCTTAAAATTTTATTTAATTGATGTTTAAAGCTATTTTTGTATTACCTGGTTTATTATTTACAACTCTGGCTAACAACACTATCTCTGTAAAAACATTTCTTTTACTTCTTTCAAAACATTTAACATTTAAGTCACTCTTAAACGTTTTTTGGAGGAACTTCTAATTTTTGTTACGTATATTTTTCTAGCTGGTTTCTTAATCATAATCATTTCATGCTGGCGTGAGATTTCTATTCGTGTTTGTGCTTAACAGTGACCTCTACTGGTTGGAAAGGGCAATAAAGATTTCAAAACCACCACATAAACTTTCTTTTGTTTTATACGAGCAGCAATAATAGTTTAAAGTTGTTCATGTTATGCAACCACAGCATTGTACAGTTTTTATTGTGTAAAATGTTGAGAGGCCTTATGTCTCCTAAGCAGCTTAACTATTTCATTAAAATACAGGAATTTAAGATGATGAATCACAAATAACTGATGAAATGGCTGTGTATCAAGCCTAATGGTCACTGATTATTACAATTTTTACAGATGTTAAAAATATATTAGCATATTTTTAAAATGGATAAATTTAAACAAATAATATGTGTGTGAGCCAAGTGTTTCTGAGATGATGTATCACAACAGGATGACAGTTTATTACTCAAAGTCTCTGAGAGTTCATATGCATAAAAGCTATTTCCAGTCTTTGTACATTTACTTTATGTGATTTAATTTGGTCTCAGACACAAAGTAACTAAGTGTTTGGAAAGGGCAAACACTTAGTGATGGCACATATAAGCCATCACTATCTACAATAACTGAATAATTTGAATTACTATGAGTTACAACAGCATTTAATTTCCCTTTGGGATCAATAAAGTACCTTTGGAGTTGAATTGAATTTGAAGTGAACTAAAGATTTAGCAGAAATCTGAAAAGAAAGATGAATGAACAAAAAGGAACATATAGTTTGACTGAAAATGAAAGTGAAAAGATGCTTTTCAGACATTTGATAAAAGAAAAAACATGAACAAATACTAGCCTCGGGTTTTTACTGGATTGTTTCAGTTTCTGTATTGTTTGATTGAAGCTTGACTGAACATGGAAGTCTGAAAAGAGTATTTGTTTTTTTTTCAGACGTTTGGAAAAGAACAAGCGTGAACAAATACTAGCCTCAGAGGTTTTTACTGGATTGTTTCTGTATTACTACCTTGTCTTTTTTTTCAATTCCTTTCCCAGTTGATAGTTTTATGAAATATATCTGAGTTGTTGTGCAACACCCCCCCTTCCTCTCTCTACTTCCCCTTCTGAAAGGAAGGAGATGTGCTACCAGCTCTCCGTCTAACGAGTGAATTACCCTGTCCAGAAGTAAACTCTGTTTAAGCTGGTGCAGAGAAAGATTTGCCTGGTTTCTGACGACCTCCATCGAGATGTCCCACCCTTCTTCCCCTGTGAATTAGCCAGACTGAGCAGCCTGCAGTCAACTAGTTTCACAAAGCACACCTGTTAACGGTCACTCTCTCTTTATTACAACGTACACTTGTTACTGATCCAGGTTGGTTTTAGTGACTCAGGCGAGTCCCAAGGATGTTGCTTACATCTAGTTTTGGGCTAAAAGCAACCTATAAAACAATTTCCACTTGTTCCTCTCCAGAATCAAACTTCATAGCTATTTTATGACCATCAAAGAACTTTAAGGTGACTCATTAACTGAATGTCCACAACATCTTTTAGATTTTCTTAATGCTAATTATTTTTATTAGGCATTTTTGCAAGGGTCAGTACAGCTTAATTCAGTAGCAGAAATAATCTTAAGTAAAACCAATCTAGGCTATCTTTCCCTAATACTGACACTAGGAACTAAAAAGGGAACCTTTGAGAGAGACAGATGGAGTTTAGCATCTTGAACCCCAGAACTGGCCTGAGGTGTTGCAGCAGCAGAAGGCCCACAGCGCTGATCGATGAGGGCAGCCGTCCCTTCAGGTCTGATGAGCTTCCATCTGCTTCGATGGTGAGGTCACACAGGACTTGAGTGTTGGCAGGAAGAGTACTGACTTAGAGCAGCAGGCCTAGAGTCTTAAGGTGACTTCCTCTTGCGTGTAGCGGTCCACAGCTTCTTGACCTCTGGCTCTGTAGCTCCCTTCTCCTCATCTTACGATCTTTCTGGTGCATTGAGATGTAGACAAGCTGGTCTCATGGAAGGAACGCACCAGTTCTTCCTCTTTGCCTTTGTTCTTTGTCTTTATCTTCATCTTGGTCTTTGTCTTTGGGGTCTGAACCCAACTGATGAAAGAAGTGCAATTTGAAGCCACACGTTGCGGGCCTAACGGGTTGGGCCCCATGTGCAGAACAATCTTCGGCTCTGTGGCCCTGACTCTTCTTCAACTGCAGGGTTCTTTGTCCATCTCGATCTTGACTCGAAGCTGCCTGGAGGATCCAACCAAAGGATCCTCTTCACCCTTTATAGGGTGTATCCACCCTTTTGTTGTGTTTGCATTGGCTAGCACTGTCAGACTGACGATCTCAGATCAATCACTGTCTTAGAGACATGACATGATATCTGTTATAATGACCTCTGGTTGCTCAAAGGTTGTCTGCACACCCTTTTCTTTGGAAAGTTTAAGTTCAACAACAAGGTCTTGGTCATTTCTGCCCTCCTGCCGGTTCCTCTTTTCCCCTAACCTCTCACCTTCCATCTACCTCCAACACAACATCAATGATCCTTAATTACAGTTACACATTATATACCATCTCAACTTCAATGTCAAAATCACATAACATTTTTAATTTCTCTTTGATTCAGCATTAATTTATAATATTATAAACATAACTTATCAGTTACTCTTATAATATTAATGTAATTACAGATGTGTTCTGAAAATAAACCAAAAATTATTATCATTACTCTAATTATTTGATACCAAAGTTACAGTAACTTCTTGTTTTACTTGTAAGTATTTCCACAAATGTAAGTGCAAGTATTTCCTATAAGTAAACCGATATTAATATAAGTATTTTTGCTCTAGGTCTTATTCAATTACTCAAAATGTTTAGATTTAATTCTTTAAAACTATTATGCTTTGAAATAAGGAATAGTCTAAACTATTTATATGAATCTGAAAGCTGGAAACTTACTTCCTCCTCTTCTTGCTGTTCCTGTTTCATGACACTGTTTCTGCCTGACTTTAATTTCTTATGATTAAATAGAAAAAGAAGTAGAATTAAAGCAAAGTTTGCAAGAGACAAAAACAACACACACAATCAGATTAACTTTATTAAAGTTTGAGTCTACTGTTGGGTCTAGATGTTACTGGTCTGAAGGAATATGATCTGATTATCAAAATTTATTTGAGCAGGGACAAAACATAAAACTGTTACATTTAAAAGAAACCGTTGTCCTGTCTATAGGCACTCTAGTCAAAAGCTAATTGTGAAAACCAAAATATCCTAACCTAAAGGCCTGACCTGCTAAATGTGGAGGATCAGGAGAAGAAACAAACATTTTAGTCAGAAAATTTGGCAGAATGGTATTTTTTTATGTGAGACGTTACATACTTAAACAAATCCATACATAAGGCACAGCAGCCTCAGAACAGTTAATTCAGCTACTCTAGAACTGAAACATTTCTCAGATTCACATATGGAGCAACACAACATAAAATATTTACTGCATCCTAATAATTTATTAGCCATGATATTTTAGACTGACCATAATTTTTGTTGAAAAACTGGGATTGCAGAAGTTGTGAAAGCAGAAAGATTTTATGTTTAGCACACGCCCAAGACTTAGACTTAGTTTCAGTTTTGCTGGAGCAGTAGATATATTAAGCTGTGAACATCTGCCTCACAGTCACTGAGCTGTGCCTGCCTTAGTTGTGAGCCAGTAGAGTTTGGAACTATGCACTTTTTAAACTTAGAACTATCCATAAATATCTTATTTTTGGTGAAGTATTTTAGAGAAGCACAACGGAGTAAGCAACAAAAACTTTATGTTCAACTGAGTGGGGATTAAAATTGAATTTCAGTTTGAATCACTTAACTTTTAATTCTATCCATTAAGTTATTGAAATGTGAATCACAAATAATGAGCCCTCCTTTAGATGGTAGAAATACTGATAAAATAAAGATTTCTTAAGACATCTGTAGAAATGTTGCTTGTGCTCCTTAACACGGAACAAAGTGTGGCTTAAATACAGTCATTCACCACTAGAAGGTAAAAGGTAACAAGCAGGATTACCAAGCAAGTCTGAGCAGATGTTTTGTGATCATCACTGTTAAGCACGTTATGCTAACTGGAACAAATCAGATATACATTTTGAGGGGAAAAAACAACAACAAAGAAAATCCAAAGAAAAATTGATGGAGGTGGTAAAAGCTAGCATAAAAGACCACCTTACAAAAAAATAAACAAGACAAATGGCATTTTTTATGTTTGGCAAGATTTTATGGCATCAACGCCATAAAATCAGACCAGTCCATATTAGATGGCCTGCATCTGTACAGCTGTACAGGGAAACTGACTTCTCACTTCTTTTAAGTTTGAGTTTGCTGCCACCTGCTGTCTTTACAGAGTTGTTTCAGTCTGCCTGAAACAACTCTTAATCTTTGGTTTAAACTGCATTTTCAGAAAAACCTTTAATCTGCTTTTAAATTGTAATTTGTTAATGAAAACAAAAGATGAATCTGTAAGAATCCTTGAAAACATTTAATGAGATGTCGGAAGCTAGAGCAGATGTGGACACAGATCTTTTAATTATAAATAATGTTAATGAGATTATGCAACCTGTGAAATGATTATCTTTGCTTCCACCTGTAGGATTCACATGGACTAGAACAGCAAACTGCAAATGAATACTATTGTTTTTAATATTATGTGTGTTTCTGTCTATTCATCAAGCTATATTTGCAAGACTCTGGTTATGTTTGCAATTACAAAAGGTTATTTCCTACTTTTTTAATACAGAGGCTACCTCTGCTGTCTCTTTTTTGTTCATTACCTTAATGGTACAAAAATATTTTAACTTTAAGTCACTCCCTTTTTGGAGGTAAAGTCTTTATTTGTTTTGTTTTACACATATCTACATCTGCTGGTTCCTTAATTGTGATAATATAAAACCTGGTATGAGGGTTTTGTTCTTTTCAGTGTTTAACAGTGATCCTAACTGGTTATATATTGCTGGACTAAAATAAACTGCAGGTTATTACAGTTCAGATCAATATAATTGTCAGAAGTAACAAAATTTGAAGTTTTATCCTCATATCTCTCCACTCTTGATCACCTCTCTGTCCCTTATTCACCTACAAAATCAGTTCTTCCTGTTTTTACTTTCAAAACCTTATTTTATAGAACTGTAGCCACAAATCTGAATGTAATGACCCATTGGTGCAGTTGTTACTGACTATAAGGAGATTTTCTAAAGACCTTTTCACGTCATGCAGAGTAACTAATCATTTCCTACTGTAAACCCATCATGTACTGAAATGAGTTTAGGTCATTCCTTTTAAGGCCTCTAGGGGGGACGTACAGAAAGTATTCAGAACAAGCCATGATTAGAGTCCTGAATCAGACTCTAATCTGTTTGTCTAGGAATTTTTGGAGAGGTCTGAATGCAAATTTGAATTCCAAAACGGACTTAAAAACCGAGCTCTGATCCACCTGAACACCTAGGTCTCGGAACGGTTGAAGTGAACTCTAAAACTGTAGAAAACCTGTCTGAATGCAACCTGACCAGAGACCGTTTCAAAAGCAGGAAGTTAGCTACAGTGCAGGACATTCTGGCCTAACCACTAATGTCCAAAAGAGTAATGTATATCAATGAAGAAATACTACAACCGCTCAAATCTGACACTGCTCCGTTTATGTTTACTTTATCTGAAGATGGAAGTTGCGCTGACTTTCTTCAGAGGTTTTGATTCTTTCAGTAGTTCTTGGTGCAGCGCCCCCACAGGCGAAGGGGGGAACATGTTTTCCAGTTAGTTTTAGTCGTTTAACACAGTGCAGTGTGAATACGAACTAGAGTTCTGAAAATGTAGCAAATGTTGCAATTTTAGTCCTCAATCGAACCGAGTCTACCGGACTATCTGGTCTGAATATACCCTAATTTAGTGTTTTTCAACCTTTTTTGAACCAAATTGGTACTTGTACATTGTTTTAATTGGAGAAAATCACAAGGCACACCACCAACCAAAAATGTAAACAAAAATACTCTGTAGCCACCTATATTACATATATAGTAATTCTTATCAAAGTGTCTTGAATAGGATTCAAATAAACAAAAACATTTATTTATATCATATTTTTACATTTCTTACTTCAAATTGCACTTAACATGTGCGCTTCAAAAATAGCATGAACAGCCACAACACTTTCGTTTGATGCATGAATCATCACTAATTCTCTCGTTTTAATGTAAAATGCTCTATACCTACTGCCATCTAGTGGTAATAAAATAACATGATTACGCCGCTACAGCAAAGACACTCAAAGATGGAATTGTTTGCATATAATTAATTCGTTTTCAAAAAAACTTTTAACACCAATTACTGTATTTTCTGGACTATGAGCGCGCCACACTATAAATTTGTACCTTCAAATTTTTTGAACTCCCCAGAAACTTGCATATATCAGCCGCACCGGGCTACAGGCCGCTGGTATCTCTGCCACTCTCGGTTTCCCATAAGGACACAGCAGAGGGCAGCGTCCTAAAAACTGCTGGGTACATTAAGGATGCAGTTCTCCGTCTCCAAATCCGGTTTTGTTCACGCTGAGTTTACGTGCAGCGGCTTTATTTACCTCCTGTACTGCCAGATCGTTAATCCTCAACTTAGAAACTGCATCATATGAGTTTGGAAACATTTCTCCGTTGTGCCTCCTGTTAGCATTGTGCTTGTTCTAAATGAAAATTAGCACATTCTTCTTTGATTTCCAATTTTGACTTTCATGTTAGAGCCCCCTGGTGGTTAAGGAAAAATCCACAGAAAAGCCGCAGGTTCACAGTGTAGGAAAAAAGTAGCAGCTTATAGTCCGGAAAATATGGTAGGTGAAATTGGATAATTTCCACGGCACACCTGACGATCACTCACGGTACTATAGTGTGCCGCAGCACAGTGGTTGAAAATTACTGACCTAATTCATTGCACATATTGAAACATATTTTATTAATTTTGTTTTGATGTAATTTGTGTGTTTCGCAGATTCAAACTTGAGTTTACTCTAAAAGTTGAGATCAGCAGCTCAGATGGCCACTCTGAACTCAATGCTCTCCAGGAACCAGCAGAGAACCATCTGCTCTCAGCTCGGACATGTCAAACTGAAGCTGCTCTACAAGGCCTCTGTCCACGGCTTTACTGGTGCTGCTTTCCACCAGAGATGTGACAACCAGGCGTCCACTGTGTCTGTGGGCTATAATACCTCTGGTTATGTGTTTGGAGGCTACGCCAGCCAACCATTCAGTCAAACTGGACAGTGGGTGAATGATAATCAGGCTTTTCTTTTTAGTTTTACTGGTGGAAAACTCCAGAAATACCCCTGTACTAATGCTGCTCATGCACTCTTAATG
Source organism: Poecilia picta (assembly GCA_033032245.1). Lineage (NCBI taxonomy): Eukaryota > Metazoa > Chordata > Actinopteri > Cyprinodontiformes > Poeciliidae > Poecilia > Poecilia picta. The sequence continues at coordinate 25,221,074 of CM065356.1, forward strand.
GATGGGAACAATGGTCCTTATTTTGGAAATGATCTTGCTCTTGTCTACGGAAACCAACCAGTGACATACAGCGCTCTGGGAAATCATTACAACTTCAATGCTGCAGAAATGCATGGAAATGACCTGAAGCTCACTGAATGTGAAGTTTACCAGGTGGAGGGTGAGACCTTAGTGAAAGAATAAATAAATTTCACAGTCAAAAATCTATAAGAAAAAAAATCTCATACATTATGTGTTCAGTCTACTGTCTGCTGCACATTACTCATCATTTCAAACATGTTAAATATGCTGTTTAACTAAATTTAAAATTTTAATTTACATAATATCTACACACTCTTTTTGACAAGTAATGTTTGCAAGGCAAAAACTGAGGAAATTACAATTAAATGAAGTTGCTCTTTACCAGAATCCATTGAACTTGAGAAGCCATGGAGGTCAGTCGTCTGGGAATCTAAGTAAGAGTAAAAGTATTTACTCCCTTTCAACTTTTTCAATATTTTGTCAAACATAAATTTAAATTTATTTGTAGAAAAACCCTGAAAAGTTATGCATGCATATGTTTAACCCCTAATTACTCTGATACCCATAATGAGTTTTCAGTGCATTTCTCAGCCTTCAGAAATCAGTGAACAAGTCAACAGAGGCCTGATCTGTTTAATGTCATTTAAATCCTGTTGCTCTGTGAAAATATTCTACATTTGTTAGAGAAGATTAGAGGTCAAACAGATAATATACGTGGAAGTTTTTATCATTTTGCTTAAAATGATTATTCAGCAGGTTTACTGTTGACAGTTTCTCAGTAACTTCATGTTTCTCTGCAGGAAGAGGGCTGAGCTGATGGAGAGCATCAAAACCTACAAACCTACGCTCAGTTCTGTGTCCCAGGCTCGGGTTTTGCTCATCGGACAGATTGGAGCTGGAAAGTCCAGCTTCTTCAACTCCATCAACTCTGTGTTCAGAGGCCATGTCACCAGCCAGGCCATCGCTGGAAGCTCTTCCACCAGCCTCACCACTCAGGTCTGACTGCTTCTCAGCTACATAGTTTCCTGTGTCTCAGAGAGAAAAATCTCTTCAATATTATATTTTAAAAATGTTTTCTAGTTTCGGACCTACTCTGTGAAAGCTGGACGAGAAGGCAAACCTCTGCCAATCATCCTGTGTGACACCATGGGCCTGGAGGACAGCAAAGGGGCGGGGCTTGATGTGGAGGACATCAGCAGCATCATTAAGGGTCATATGCCGAATTGTTACCAGGTGGGATGTTTGATAACAGTTTGTGAAGCATAACTTGTGTGTTACATGAAGTAAATGTAACATATTATTAATTATTAAAGTTTATTTGATATGGACAGACACACATTGACATAGACAAACTGAATAAAAAATTGTCTCATGTTTGCATCATGGTGCAATAGCAACAGCTAATTCGCAGCACTTGTCCCTAGATGGGCTTTTAAAGAATAACTCTAAAAATTGAAGTTTAATCATTTAAAATAGCACAACATAATATATACAAACAGAAAAATGTCAAAAATTAAAAATAGACCCATGTCTGTTTTTGACATAACCAGAGTTTTGTTTGATTTTTGAACGTACTAAAACTGGTTACAGACTTTAAATGAACAGGAAGTGAGTTCCAAGCTGCAGATCCTCTCACAGACAGAGCATTTTGAGCAAATGTGGTTCATCGAAAGGGGACCTTACAATTTCCATCCAAGGCTGCTCTGGTAGATCTGCTATTGCCCTGCAGTCTCTGTATGCAATTACTTAATGGTGTTGGTGCAAGTCCATTTAAACACTTAAAAATCAAATTTAAAAGATTATAATTTAGAAAATTTGTAAAATCCAAAATGCCAAATTTAGCCAAAATGTGACAATGATGGGTTTTTGATATAAAACCTTTAAGGCCTGATTATAAAGACTTGCTAGTGGTTTAAGTATAGTTTGATTAGTCTGAGACCAGACAGTAGCTCTGTAGGTAAAATGTGAGAGGATCAGTGAGTTCAAAAACATCTCTGCACAGTTAAGTGTCAACCAATGTCTAATCATTTTAAAACAGTTTATATTCTTCGTTTATGTCGACAGTTCAACCCTGCTGCTCCTCTTCATGCTGAGACTCACGGCTATCAAAAGTCTCCGGCTGTCAAAGACAAGATCCACTGTGTGGCTTATGTTATTGATGCCAGCAAGGTCTCCATTATGCCCCCAAAGCTGGAGGAGAAGATGGAAGTTATACGTAGAAAGGTTAACCTGCTGGGTCAGTAGAACCTGTGACTGAATCGGTTTTACTGATGAATTTGAAAAAGGTTTAAGCTCCGGTTGTTTACAGCATGTTGGAAATGTTTGCAGGGATTCCTCAGCTGGTTCTGCTCACTAAGGTAGATGAAGCTTGTCCTTTGGTGAAAGAAGATCTGAGAAACATCTATAAGAGCAGCTACATCAAGGACCTAGTGAGGATTCTTTTAATTAAACTAATCTCAGTGTTCATGCTAAGCTTGGTCAAACTGTTCTGAACCGCTGTGTGGTCCAGATGCAGGAGGTCAGCGTCAGGGTGGGCGTCCCGCTGTCCTGCGTTGTTCCAGTCAAGAACTACAGCGGGGAGCTGGAGCTGGACTTGAGCTGCGACATCCTGCTGCTCAGCGCCGTCATCCAGATGCTCCGGTTCGTCGATAACTACTTTGATGACGTCAGCGACCGACTGAGCAGCACCAAATGCAGCGATTAAGAATCTGTATTGGACAAAACCTGACAGCTCAGGCTTATCCACATGTCCAGGTGTGTCAGTATTTATGCATTGATCCAGAACAACTGTAGAGTTTTACATATTCAATGCAGCAAAATATATTTACTTTATACAAATTGGCTGAAACAACTACCGTATTTTCTGCACTATAAGGCGCACCTAAAAACCTTCAATTTCTTCAAAAGCTGATAGTACACCTTATAATCCGGAGCGCCTTGTATATGGACCAATATTGAGCCAGTTGGGCACAATATCGCCGCAGTCGTCATTTCACTCACGGTGTGTGAGTGAAACGACGACTGTGGCAGACTACTATATAAAGTACTCGGGGACCATTTCTTTATTTTTACACATTCACATTTGTAGACTACGGAACAAATCACTTATACGTTCAATACGTATAAGTGGCAACCCTAACTGCCTTATATATGAAAAAAGTTTTAAAATAGGCCATTCATTGAAGGTGCGCCTTATAGTGCGGAAAATACGGTACAAGTGTTTTTTTTTTGTGAATTTTGGTCTTGGGAAGTTTCTCACCGGTTGTTGAACGTTGTTAAATCGCGGCATGGTGTTTTTAAATCAGTTTTAAAAGTTTATTCTGCAGGTTTGGCAGTAATCACATACTGGAACATTTCAGTTCAATAAAAAAAGATAGGACATCAGAAAGTTATTCACTTTAATGAGTCTGGATAAATCAGTCTCTTTTTGCTAATGATAAATTTATATATACTCTTGGTGACTTGGTACTTGTTAGGACATTTACGCAGGACAGATTTTTTAACATGCATGTTGTTAAACTCCTGCAAAACATAGGAAATATATCTGTTGGCATGAAACTGAAGTAAAATCTAATTAGATCCAATCCATCATCCTCCTGTTGTCTTTGTCATTTTCAGCAGTAGTAACATCTGGCTGTTATATAATTATGTGAAAAAAATATTTCCATTGGAGTTGCAAAATAGTTTTTATTGAAGAATTTCTTCTTTTTTTTTTCAGAAATTGGCAAAATAATTTTTGTACTTTGAATCTGCAATGTTATGGTCAATAGAAACGCAGCTACTGACGGAAAAATGTTTGGTCAACACGACGCCTGGTTTAACGCTTTGCTTGATGTTCAAAGTGTTTTGTTTCAACAAAAAGCTGAGACTTCATGATCAAACTGAAGTTTATTAATGCAGCGGAAACAGATTCTGTACAGGGAAACAGTGAAGTCAGACCAGCTGAGGATCCGTCTGTAACAAGACTGAGACTCAACAACAAACTGTAAACGACACGACGACGGCCGCCTCTAATCTGACCCATCTGCTTCTTCCGGGACTCTGAAATGAACTGAATTAGATTAGAAACGGACCGATCTCTTCTCAGCAACAGTCATGAGATAAAAACATCTTAAAATAGTGTTTAAAATATTCACGTCTGGTTAGTGCACATAACAGACCGGGAGCTCTCTCCACCCGGTTCAACCACTTCTACTTCCAGATCGGCAAGAACAGGAATGTCATGGAGAAGTGACGTGAATCCTGGGATTAGGACGTAATCTGTCAGGTACAAAGTAACGTTCAGGGCGGTGCAGACGGTCCGCGGAGCAGAGGAAGACTGTGGAGAGGCTCTTATGGCACAGCTGATGCTCTCAGATACTCAGATGGCTTTTCGTCTCTCCAGCCAGCTGCTTCAGTCATCAACAGAAAAGGCAGCAACGTGAAGATGAAGAAACGACTTCAAACGTTTGAGTTACAGCAAACACACACATAACGAACACGTGGGATTGGTCCGAGTCCAAAGGCCGACTTCAGTGTCAACCAGAGAGAGGAATAAAGCCGAGCAGCTTCTCTGACATGAAGCTAAAGTGCATCGAAATTTACATTTTTGGCAAGAAAATCATCCTCAACATGTACCTGAATATGAAATGTTTTCTGCTTTTGTGCTTTAATCAGATGAATTAAAATAAGTGTAAAAATTCAAGAATAAACGGGATGTTGGCACGATCATACCAGACGGTTTGGCAATGGCAGCAATACTGCAACCGCATGTTGCTTATTAATATCATGAGATAAAATCTGTTTACCTAGGGATAAATTATGCAAAGTAGCAGATGAATGATAATCTGAATGCTCTGCTGCTTGGAGGTTCTGGCTTTATGGAGATAATTTTAGCTTAAATAAAGATGTTAACAGGAAAGTTTTGCCTTTTCTACTGTGGATTACAATAGTGAGGTACCAGCTTAAAGGTTTTACAATTTTCTTAGATAAATATTTGAATTTCTGTTTCTAAAAACTTAGAAATTCTGCATCGTTTCTAGAAATCTGACCTAACCAACGAAATGAGACAAAACATCTTGTTTCATTTGTGTATTTTGACTAATTTCCAGTTGCATAAAACTTGGAACAGTCCTGAAGTGAAAAAGAAGAGCGCCACCTATCACTCCTACTGAAGTATTGCCGTTTTGAGAGTTTAATTGGCAAGCAGCTGACTGCAGATTGGCTACAACTGCAAGCGGCCCAACTAATCAATCAGCTAACATCAACTCTTTAAAGAACATAATAGCAAAAAAGAGAGTTTTCTAAAAGTTTTTCAAGAATTTATTTCCGTAGCATGTTATGCTATGGAAAACTGGAATAATTAAAATGTGAGATTATTTTAACAGCAGTAGGAAGAATTGCTGTGTTTCTGTTTTAAATAAAAGTGATTTGATCACGATCTACTTTTTGATTACAATTTTTTTGCAACGTTTTAAGAAACCCATAAGGGTCAATGCCTACAGGCCTCCAGACGGCTAACTTTTAAGGCTAACAGATGCGGTTATATACCTGTTTGAAAGAAATTTGGCCACCTGGTGCTTTAAACTTAAAATATTAAGTGCTAATTATGAACAAATAGTCAAATTGAATAATTAAAAGTTGCCAAACATAAAAGATAAATGCTCTGTGAGCAGAAAGCATGTTGGACACGGTTCGGGGTGAGCAGAATCTCTCAGCAGGTCGTCACCTTTTGGCTCCTCGGCGTTTGGACCTGAGCCGATCCGTCACACACTGTGCTTACATCAACATCTACAGAGATGAGATTCAACGTCCAAACAGTAGAAAAGAAATATAAGAGCTTTTCTGTGTCCTTTTTTCTTTTAAGGAACTGTACAAGATTATTTCAAATAAAAAAAGTCAACAATTAGTTATACATATTTATAAGACAACATTGTTTACGTTATATTTCTATAAAGAATTGCAACTTGTGTGATATTTTAATTTACTACAGTAGGCAGTATTCCTTTCTTTAGAGTGCTGGGTTTCTGTTTTTAATAGTAGATGTATGAAACTATTGTGATTGATTTAAAATCATTTCCTATTTTGTGGTTTAAGTTTTGGCTACTAGAAAATCCTGACAGTTATTTCTCTGCAATAGCAACAACTGGCCACAAGATGGTGCTAATTGACCTGTAAGATGCTTGTGACAAATTAAACTAATTTCAGACTTCATCTCCAGACTGTGTAGCTGTAGAGCAGAGAATGTCTTTTCCTCCTCTTCATCGTCCGCAATTTAAGGAAGCTCATCTTTTTCCAACCCACTGAAAAAAAAAGGAATACTGCATTTCTCCTTCACTGCTTTCTTCAGCCTTTGTTCGCAACGCTAGTGTGCATCCTGGAGGGGAACGTGGGGGGGGGGGCAAGTGATGGAGGTCCGGCTAGGCGGGCCCGTCCTTCGGAGAGGACGGAGTGTGGGACACGGAGCTGGAGGACGAGGAGGCCGAGCTCTTCAGAGAGCCCAGCGTCTTGCTGAACCACGAGTTCTTAGCAGCTTGGATCTCCGTCATCAGGATGCCGCGCTGATGCTCCAGCTCCTGCAGGACACAGAGGGGAACAGAGTAAACAGAAACAGAGAACAGAACCAGAACTCTGGCCGGGCTTCCTAGTGTTTCATTACGGATGAAAATCTAGTTTCTATTAAATTTGCAAACAAATAAAAATTTGCATTTTATGCAAATAAATACTAAATTTTTGCCTGGGATTTCACAAACATGTTAATAGTTATTGAATAAAAGGACAATATTCATTTTACTCAAACATAAACCTATAAAAGGTTTTTACATGTGAAGCTGGATGAGATCAGCTTCACATGTAAGTATCAGCCTCCATAGATTTAATGCATGAGGATTTTTATTGGAATCGTCAGCAAATAAACCTCAAAAAGTTTCTTTTTCCCATTAAATTTTTCCCAATGAGGAACAATGATGCACTGCGGGGAGGGTTACGCCCCTTTTCTTAAAATAAATTTCTTCTCTATCTCTGGAGCCGCCGGCATCGATAACTTTAAGCAAGTCGGGTTCTGCTCACCTGGATTCGGCACTTTGCCTCCACCAGCTGCAGCTTGGTCTGCGCCAGCTCCAGCTCCAGCTGCCTGAGCTGCTCCGTCAGCCCGTCCTTCTCCTCGTCCAGAGGCTCGCTGGACGTCCCGTCGCCGCCGGGGGACGACGCCTGCAGGGAGCCCACGGGGCTGAACAGCTCTCTGCAGTGTTCGCAGCTCATCACTTTATTCTGCACAAACAACACATCTGCTTATGGCGCTGATGTAAAAAAAAAAAGGTGAAGAAGTTCTGCAAAGCAGGATGCAAGATGCAGAGGAAAAACAGTTTCAACTAGCAATTAATATTTATTGTACAAAATCACTAAACAACAATATAGACAGTTTTAATATCTCATCATTTTCTGAGTATTTTCTGTGTAGCAACTCCTTAAAGACGGCAAAAACACCAAACCTTACAAAGTATTTTTTTTGGTCTAGTTTCTACTGCAAATAACTACAAAAAAACACCAAATCTTACCATGTATTTCTGGTGCAAATGCCTTAGTACACAAGAATAAGAATAAATTAACTTACAGGTAACTTTTTAGCAAGATACAGGAGTAGACTTGCTACTCCTGTATCTTAAACAATAAATCAACCAATTGCATGATTTATCATTTTTTTTTCTTTTTTCTCTTTCTACCAAAAACTGGAAGTCAAAACTCTTCACTTTCATATTTTGGTCTCAACCAGCCATTTTATGAAGGAACATTTTGTTCACATAGGCTTCATAATTCATTATAATTACCGTTTCATTTGTTTTGTTTGTGTTTTGACTATTTAAAATCTCTACCAGTTGCAGTGTTAAATGTTTATTAATGTTTGACTATATGTTCTTGAATTATTATGCAACTAAAATGGTCTAAAAAAAATAATATTAATCAATATTAAGCAATTTATCATCCAGAAATATTAGTTATTGTGATAGGCTGATATACGAGATTGTCTTGAGTAAATAATTCCCTAATATTGATAAATATACACAAGTTACACTGACCAATTATTTAATTAATAACCAAACATTTTCCCATGTTATAAGTGAAGTAATCTGCCAGTGGAACAAGCACTTTTTAAATCAATATTAAGGAATTATTTACTGAAAACAAGCTCCGTTATTTAGCTAAACAGTAACTTGTTAATTAGATTTGTCTCATTTTTACTCTACTAGACTAGAAAAAACTAGAAACTAAACATAAAATACTTGGCAGGTTTTTGTGTTTTTGCAGTGTATCAGTGAGATCCACTGTTAGCGACACATTAAAGTGTTAAGAATTAAATTTAAAACGTCTGCTGCCTCCCAGCGCCTGTTTGATGAGGACTAAACGTTTGTGTGGGATTATTTCTGCATTCAAGCTCCTCGTTGCTGTGATGGTTCACAAAAATCCTCGCTGTCCCACTCAGCCCATTTGGGCTTTTTTAATCTGAAATTTAAACGTCTCGTAGTTTCATCTGAGTGTTAGCCGTGTATAAACTCACCCTGACGATGTCGAGCTCCTCTTTAGTCGCCGCCTGCTGTTTTTCCAACCTGGTGCTCAGCTGGGAGCAGATCTGAAACGAGGCGAGGAAGAGGAAGATGAAGAGGAGTTACACAAGACATGACACAGCCACAAATGCAACACATAAGTCACTATTCCTCATCTAAATATGGATTCTTAACATAAACAAATCCTTATGCTTAAACCCAAACAATGTCTCATGAATTTGAAAACGTTCTCCACAGTTGCAGTAACATCTTATGGTCGTCCTGTTACCTGTTTGTACTCGGCTATGATGGTGGTGGTTTTCTTGATCTCCATCTCTGCTTTCTCCAGTTCCCGCCTGAAAACCTCCTTCAGCTAAAGGAGACAAAGGAGTGAATAGAAAAAAAGACTATAACTGCTCAAAACAAAACACCGTTATGATGAAACAATAGATTCTCCATTCTTACCGATTTATGTACAGAAACTTTATTTATTACTGTTAAATTTGCCAATCAGTTGAAACAAATCAACAAATTAAACAGATTAAAGGATAGTTTATCTGACACATTTTTCTCCCCTCTAGATTTTTTGTCTTTTTTCCACCACGGAGAATAAAAACATTCTTTAATGAAACAGACACAGAGTGACACAGGGTCAATTATATTCAATACAAAAGATGCTCAACATAAGTAATTTCAGCTGTGAAGAGGAAAGGAAATTATAGCTGCTTTTGTAATTTGCTATGCATAAATATCTGTAAAGTGTGGCATGCACCTGTTTTTTCAGACTCATAACTTTAAAGAATCACCTTCTGTCTCAACCATCTTGACATTTTTGCTCATTCTTCTTGGCAAAAGTAGCTAAAGCTCAGGAAGTATGAATGCAGAGCATCATTTATGTCATATTTATGTCTGGGCTTTAACTAGGCCACTCAAACACATGGAGATGCATGTGTAGGGTTGCTGAAATGTGAGTCTTTAGCTCATCCACCTTCTCATCAACTCTGATCAGCGTCTAAAGAGAAACATCCCCACAGCATGATGCTGCCACCACCCAGCTGGGGTCACTGCTTTATAATGTCAATTTTATTAATAAAGCACTTTAAGAACAGATATTAACTACACCAAAGTGCTGCACATTATTCATAAAACACAGATAAAACACATAAGAATAAAACACACATTGAAACAGACAAAGCAAGTCAATTACAATGTCAGGCCTTTTGGAAAAGATAAAGAATAAAAAGTAAGAAGTGATTTAAAGTGTTCCAGACTGTTGGCAGATCTAATGTTAAAAGGTAAGTTGTTTTCACAGTCTAACAGTCTGTTAGACTCGGTTTGATTCACTTTCACACTGAACTCTGCCAAATGAAACAACAAACCATTCCCCTCCTCGCCTGTGGGGGCGCTGCACCAAGATGATCTGAACTGAAATAAACTGAAATCAGTAAAACTTGACTGAGTTTTTGAAGCTGCAACTCTTAATTCATCAAATTCTTGATCAAAACCAAGAGCAGAACGACCTGCAAAACAAAAATATCTGATTCCTGGCTGATTTTGACTAAATGTCAGCTGTTAAAGTCAAAATTGTTCCGGGGTGATAACGTGACCTTTAGTCATCATCCTTCACCCGAATCAGTTTTCTCTGCTCACTGACTGCATCCATTAACGGACGTTCTCCTCCTAAAGACGGGAACAGGGAGGCCATTCATGCAGCTTCACATGAGTGACTCTGGTAATGCCTGAGAAAACAGGCTTTGTTCAGCGAGTTGCAGCCGTTAGCTGAGGAGCTGGACGGTAACCCAGGACGAACGCTACCTGAGCCGTCTCCTCCTCATGCCGCCTCTTCTCCTCCTCCGTCTCCACCAGCCGCTGTTTGGTGCTCAGCAGCTCTTTGTTCAAAACATCGGCCTTGTCTTCAGCCTGATCGAAACAACAGCACACATGGCATCAATGCAGATACCTGTATAGTGACCTGATGTGAGGCTGTTTTCCTAAAACCAAGTCCAGGTGTTGTTACCTGGTCCAGGTCGTTTCGCAGGGCGATCTTACTGGTGACCAGCTCATGTGCCAGATCGTCGTTCTCCTGCTCCAGCCTCATGCTGGCTTCTTGGAGACGCCGGTTCTCTCTCTACACACAGCAACACACAATAACACACATTTAGGATCAATATCAGGGCATCTGCAGGCTTCAGAAAGTCAAATGTAATGTTTTTAACACCGTTTTTAAAGCCACCATGAATTAAACAGAAAAAAACTAATTATTATCTTGCAAAAGTGGTGAAATCTCCAGGCCTGTTCAGCGGCTTCACTGTAAAACATTTGAGTCGCATTTAGTTGTATCTACTGTCTTCTACTCGCTAAGTCAAATAAATTTAGCCAGTTTCAGATTTTGAACCTAAATGTGAGTTTATGAAAGATAAACTTACAGTAATAAGTTGTTTTAACTTTTTATTAATTTTGTCAAACCTCCAAAAGTTGAATAAAATAGAGTTTTTAGGTCAGCACTTAAAAAAACTGAGAGACTATTTCCCAGAATGCTTAGCGGCTTGTTTTTGTATCCTGAGATGGAAGAGTGTTAGATTGATCTGTTGTGTTTTATTATGGTTTATTTTTATGTCCTTTAATTTAATGTTTCTGAGCTGAATTCATTGTGATGTTTAGTAAAATTCATCATCAGATAAGAAATTTTGTTTGTGCAATTTGAAACAAGAATTTAGATTATTCTAGAGTAAAATAAGAAGTTGTTTTAACTTGATATTGTGAGTGAAGATAATAGAGAAATGTGGCTCTTTAACTGGTGAGGGCAGATTTTTTTCTTCCATGTTGTGAAATAATTATTTGGTTTAAATTTCAGCATTAAGTTAAAACTGACAATTCAAGATTAATGAACTAAAAAAAACCAAAGTTAAGACAACTTGTGTATTGTTGTTAAATCAACTTCATGAACTTTAATTTCTGAGTTAAAACCAAAACAAATTTCTTGTCGACTTAAATTTCATTTTCAGGCAGCAGGTGGAGTTTCATGTTCAAGTTAATCCACCTTCAGATGTTTTACAGTGTTTGTGCTTCTCTACAAGCTCCAACGTTATTTTGCACAGAATGCTCTTCGCCTCATCTGGTGATAAAACGCACTAATCAGCCAGTGAAACTAGTAATTTTTCATCAATATTACTTACTTTAATAAGCTCCTATAGTTAGCTGAAAAGTTAGTTTTGTCTTATTTAAAGTGCCCTAACATATTAGCACTAAAAACTCGACCAGAAATACTTGGCAAGATTTTGTGTTTTTGTTTTGCAGGTGTGATGACAGCAGCTGTGCATTCAGGGGCCCAGCTTGATTTTTATTTTTTTGTCAATGTTCCAGGCAGCGGCCATGTCCACACTGTCTCCCTAAGTCCCTTTATGTCCCATTAGTGGAGTCTCATGACTGTCAGACTGGCAGTAAATGTGTCACATGACACGGATCTGATGAGAGCAAGAAACTATTGTCAAGGATCGGTCATCTGACCCTGATTTCCCTGTCACTTTCAAAATAATTACGTTTTCTAATGCTTGAGTGACACTAAACTTACATAAATATTCACAGATATATGCAGGAGCGACCTGAACTGATGGCTCAGCTTTCATATATATAAAAATAAGTGGAGGGAGATCATCAACCAACACCAAACTTAGTCATTTTTGCTGCAGATAAATGCATCAAATGGATATTTTTTCATAAAACTCTTGTTACCACTGTCTAACCAAACCATTCTCCTTAACTAACAAAACAGAAAAGTATTCCTGATTATATAGACAACAAAACTCTAAGTGTATTTTAATGCGAAGGTGTTTTGGAGCAGAGGAAGCTTACCGAGCGCCTGTCCGCAGTCAGAACGTCCACAGATAGAGCGACGAGAAGCGCTGACTAAACTTCAACACATGACCCTGACAGCCCCACTTTCCTGTCACACACTTCCCAGCCACGCTTTCTCTCTCAACAGACTCTCTTTTCCATTTATAAATGCTTCTATGTTCCGTTGCTTTGAATACCAAAAGCATGACGGAAGAGGAGTAATTTACCAGACTTCACATTCACACATCCAAAAAAACAATACATACCCTTGAAATCTTCCAACTGCAAAGAGTTTTTTTTTATTTTTAATTTTAATTAAATTCTGTTATCTGCACCAATAAAGCAGGAGGATTCTGGATTTTTCTCGTGAGGAGTAAAAGTGATTCCAGAGCAGCCAGGTCAAGCCTAACATCTTATCTGCAACTAGACTCTTCCTTCTTTCTTTCCTTCCTTCCTTCCTTCCTCTGCTCCACCAGTAGGTGTTTATCCTGCAGCGCATCGCCCTCATCTCTGGGAGAAAATGACCACAATCAACTCTGGCTGTTTGTCTATGCTGGTTGTTTATGTGTTGGTATAGACAATTGGTTCCAATGTAGAAAACATGTCTGCACTTAAGTAACTTATACTGCCTTCTCTCAGTTTAGTCCGACATTCAACCAACCCTCAACAAGCAGATCAACAGTCATTCATCTTGAAAATCTTAAAAAATGTTCATTGTAACGTAAGAACAACAAGTTTACCAGCTATAAAATAAGTAAGAAATCTCTTTAAATACACTTTACATCCAATCTCAACATATTCTTGAAGGTCATTTGAAAAAGCAATGAATTCAAGTCTACAGTTCTTACGAGATGTACCAAAAAAGATAAAATATCTAAACCTTATATTTACTGTGATTACAAAATTATTTGTCTTGATCAGTTCAGGTGAGTTCACACTTTTGTGGATATTAAAATCAGTCAGTAAATTATTGTCGATGACGGTTGATGAACAGATGACTGATGGAATCATAAATGGACTAAATTTCTGTAGTCACTCTGATCACTCCAGGCATTTTACACTAGAGTCACATTCACCCAAACTGTCAGTTTCAGCCAAAAAAACCCAAGACTGATCAAAATGAAGACAAATGTAACTTTGATGCACCACAGGTTTGCAAAAAAACAATGACCACCGACATGCATACAGATTTACATAAAGCTTAAATCCACTGAAATTACTAACCAACAAATTTATTCTATACTTTAACAAAAATACAGATTATAAATCAACAAGAAAACAAACAAAATGAATAAACTAATAAGATAAAATCAAAGACTTGAGCAAAACAAGCAAGTTAGAAGCTGGAATCGAACCAGAAACCTTCGGATTGCATGATAACTACGCCTCCCGTTCAGTGACGCTTTTAACTAAATGGTTGGCTGGAGGTGAGGATGAACAATCGGAAAGAAGGACAGAGAGAAGAATTAACAGAAGGATGAAGGGACGGACGGACAGAATGATGGATGAATGAAAGTACAGACGGTCGGACATACGGACAAACGACTGGACGGATGACTTCTGAAAAGAGAGATAGACAACGACATGGTAGCAAATTTTGGGACAACCACCTGCCAAGATGAACTCAGACATTTTTCTTTATATTTTGGAAGAACAAAGAATTTCCAACATGGAGATATCATGGCTCATCCTCCGTCTTTGAGATTCAGCTCTTGAATTTAATGACAAACCATCCAGACTCCCTTAGAGCATCAGCAGTACTAGCTTCACTGTCTTCCAGCAGGAGATTAAAAATAAATTAATTCATCCCATCAGAAACCTCCTCTTGAAATCTTACGAGTTTGTAATCGGGACAAAGTTTCTCCATGTCTCCGTGTTTAAAGGCTACATTTTATTTTCTCTACTTATCCAGACCTGGAAAACACTGAAATCAAATGTAATAATTTCACAGAGTTTGTAGGAACTCTGGTGGTGAGTCAACTGATATGACTTGCTTTAATAAAAAGAGAGAAAATCTGTCAACAAAGATAAAAAGAAGTGACAGAGGCCTGATCATCTGCCTCATCTCTTACATTTCTACCTCATCAGGAACAAAGATGTTGCTGCTGAGCTTATCCGACTCCAGGCAGAATAATCTAAAACCTATTTTTAAAGATGTTGGCATCATTAATGACAAGTGAGTCACACTGGATCCAAAAATACTTTCACAAACGGCACAACAAGGTCTAACAAAGCAAAGCTGTTTCTAATATTAGAAAAAAAGAAAAAAAAGATTTCCAGTATAAACCCAAAGATAAATTTAGCAGCGACAGAAACACCTTCTCTGTCAGCGTTTATATCAGGTTGAGAGTTTTCAAACCTGGTATCGATCGATGGGGTCTTCTTGTTGCAGCTGGCTCTCTCTCAGCGTCTGATACTCCTTCTCAAACTTTTTCAGCTTTTTGGTTGGAACCTGAAAAAAAAAATAAAAATAAAATTGAAGATTTAAACATTACTCTGTAAGTGCTGTTTTATTAAATGTCTGCAGGCTTAATAAAAGGTTAAATCATATTTTTTCAGAGGGAATCAACAGAGCAGCTGCTTCTTAGCATTAATGCGATTTTAACGTCTTTGTTCTGAGACATGATTAATGATTTTCTGATTAAAACGACTAAAGTTCCAGATTCAGTTTTTCTTCTTCCTCAAAGTGAAACTCATCCCTAAGTTCCCACCATTTTAGACCTACAGTACTGGATCTTGATGCTTTTCTTCAGCAGCAACAGTGACAATAAGTTCATGTCCAGGTTTGAGGAGCTAAATATGGGATAACAGTGAAATCAAAACTGGAAAAACTTCAGACTGTGGAAAGAGTTCAATCGATTGAAGGCTTGCATGGTGTATGCCTGATCCAATGTGTCTGAATAACATGGCTGAATAAAAGATTAATAAAGATAATAAAAATCCACACAAATTTTTATTTCTAAAAGAAAAATGTTGAAAATTAAAACCTTGTATCTTCCTTGATAATTGTGAACCAATCTGGGTTTGTATTTCCCCAAAAATTCAAATACAACCCATCAAAGTACAAGATTGTAAAATGTAAAAAAGTTTAAAGTGTATTTTCTTTATTTATCTTCTGACTGTATTCCCATAATTTTGAGTTGAATGTTAGAAAATTTATTTTTCACAAGTATTTTTCACCCATCTTCATAGCAACACTTTTGGGTTATATAGACATTCAAAAATGGAACAACATAGAGCTGAACTCTAACATTAAAGTTTTTGGCTCTAAAAAAATCATCTGTACATCTTGAAAACATAAAGCAACCGCAGATTACCATAAAACACCTCGAATCAGCTAAAGTCAAACACCTGCACCTGTTTACATTCACAGGTAAATGCAAACATCTACCTGCAGATGTTTCCACTGAAGTCATTTCACACTAAACAACTTGCAGGTGTAAAAACCTACTAAACACAGATCATAACTTCTCTACCCTGCGCCTCGGTCTGTGCTGCAGGAGACGGTGATGTCATCTCCCCTGAGTGGAAACAGCGTTGCCACCATCGAAGTTTGTGATTGCGTGGCCGACCCGGTCACATGACCTCTCTTTTGAGACCAGGATGTGTTTCATTTCATTCTCTCACAAGCTGCATTTGAACCCAAGGAAATGAGATGTGTTATATTTTCTAATAGGTTGTTTGTCCTCCAGTAAGTTTCATCACTCATCTTGAGAGCAAGAGAAGTGGTTTCATTTAATCAGATGAATTTACCGAATCTTTGTTGCTCTCTGCTTTTACAACAAACAAAAAATAAAAATGATTGCTAAATTTCACAGATCCGCCAAGAAATCACGTGGTGACCAGAATTGGTGCAGCTTAGGAAGCTAAAACAATTTGGCACGATGCTATTTGACAGATTACAGGTTGTCTGCAAAGCAGACAATCAAGGAGTGCCATTCATTCGCTGCTGATTGGCTGCAGTGCAGATATGAGGAAGCTTCTGTGTTAGTGCTGAGATGGTTTCCACTGAGGGAAATAGTGAATTTTTATTATTTACCATCATTATCATAATTATTTTTCCTCTCTGATCCATTTTTATATTTTATTTATAATTATATAACACAGATTAAGAAGAATTTATAGCTGTACATTGGCAAGGAGTTGGTAAATTTTCTGATGCTGCATGTTTGATTATTTACAATTGTCATTATTACCATTATTGTTATCCATAAATTATCTTACCTTCTGAGTTAGTTTGTAACCATTTTGTCTATGTAATATAATTTATTTGTTGGCTCTTTAGCCCCGTATATTAAACAGGAATATGAATATTATAACATGGTTTTAATTACACATTTTTGATCATTATTGAATCAGTAATAAATATGTGAAATTGATATAAGGGGTGGGATTAAATAAGTGTTCACGTCTTCCTGTTCCTTTTCAAACAGAAAAGTAGAGGTAAACTAGTTATTTTGTTAAAAACTATTAGCATATTTTGAGAGGCTCTATAATCTTTGTAGATTTGATCTATTTGTGGGCAGCTTCCAGATATACACAGCATCTCTGAACCTTTTCAAGGCTAAACCTGATTGTAAACCTTTAAAAAAGTCCTAAAAACTAAGGCACAGATGTTTGTTTTCCAATGAAAGAGCAAATTGTGCACTTCCAATATTCATATTAAGGTCAAAAACTGTTTCTCTGTCTTAATAAGATTAATAAAAGTCCTTGAAATGTCTCCTTTGTATAAATTTACATTTATTTTCTACATTAGCATCCTAAGAGATAGACTCAATGATAAAGTTTCACTCTGGAGTTAACAGCTGAATAACCTTTTCTAACCACATTTTGTGTTTGTTTTAAGGTTTGTTTCTACTGCCCTGTGTTAAAGCAATACTTTGCAATGCAGACGCCCTTCATTGATAAACCGCTGAAGCAAAATGCAGAGTGCAATACGTGGGGCTCCACACTGAGCCGTTAGTTCACCGTACAACCTAATGACCCAAATCGTAACGTCACAGCTCATAAATCAGACAAACAAATTCCCCTCAGATACCAGAAAATTCAGCCTCTGCTGGATGACTGACTGTCACTTTCTTCTGCACCATTAGTGATAAACCGAACGGAGATTTTCCCAGAAGGCATTGGGACTTCTACGGAAAAAGGTCTGACTAAAGAGAAGTTTTGAACCTCAACACACATTTAGAAGTACGACCAGCTCAACTGACTCTTGTGTTTTGCCCTCATGGTCTTTTCCATGTGTTCCTGCTAAGGTTTGTTTACCTTATTGAGTTGTGTCATGCTTGATCTACATGGAACAACATATCGAAATGGAACAGTATTTCAGTGTGGGTGTCTACTAAATATAACTTTATTTAATTTATTTCTGAATACAATAATGTGACCTTAAAATAAAACCCAAACCATCCCTACTGTGCTTTTAATTGCATTATATTGTTCATTCAAGATTATATTTAAATTATGAAGCTTGCATTTCACAGGAAGTGATACCAAAGGAGCCTTTTAATGATGAGCAGATAACATGGTTTGTTTATCAGCACTTAGTTTCCTTTTGTGAAACACAGCATGACAAAACTAAATTAAAAAACAACCAACTTCCCTTCGGCTCATTTCTTCAGCTGAAAACTTTGACTTTTACTCCTTTTACGACCAACTTAGCAGGATTCTTCTGCAAACATAAACTTCATGAACCAGGCTGCTCTTATATGACTTAATATATTTACAGAAAGACAAAATTACATTTAAATACATGCATTTAAATGTGTTTACAAAAAAATCTAAAATTTTTCTAAACAAATAGTTTTTAGGCTTGACTTTTCCCTCTATAATTCTTCAGTGTTTAGCTTTTCCTTTTATTGTTGCAACTCAATTACAATTTGGTTAAATAATATTTTTGTACAAATTAAACTCATACAAATTATATTTGAATTCATGTCTTTGAAACTAGGAAAAGATGTAAGGAAAGGAACAATAAATGCTACTACAGACAGCTTGAGGCAAGATACATTTGTGAGCATAAAGTTTTATTATAATGCATGAAAATGTCTTCTTTAACAGCATTTTTTGTCTTTTTATGTCCACCTTAAAGCATGAAACACTGACTAACATAAGCAGATTGTGCTAAATTAGCATTATCCTGCATCTCTTGTCAGGATAATTTGCTTCAACTACAACTGTTTTTTTATTTTTAAATAAGAGAGAAACTGTTTGCGGCCGCAGCCTGATCAGTATTTTATCTTCTTTGTCATCCACTACGTGTGTAACATCAGCCTAAAGTTACTTTGTAGGGCTCAACAACATATTTGAAGGAATTGTAGCTGGTATTTTAATGCAATGAAAGATGGCATCACAGGATGCTTTGAAAGCTACACAACTGTAGCGCAGTAAAGCCTTTATAAAAAAAGAACTGACTCAGTGGAGAAAAGGAAAACTTAATTCTGTAGTCTTTTTCCATTCACTTCTGTGGTGAATTACAGGGAGGCTATGCTCTCCACAGGGACATTTAAAGACCATGTAACGCTGCTGGTTTGCTAGGTCTCCATGCTCATGCATTCAGGAACATTTCCTCCTTCTCACTGGATACATTTGGAAGTGAAATCTTTACTTTCTGAACTCAAATTTTAGACTTTGATTTTGGGAGAATACTGTAAAAATCTGCATTCTAGATGCGTTAAGGTAAGGTAAGGTGATTTTATTTACTCTGATGACAATCAGAGTGTTGTCATCGCTATGATTCAAGGTTTGTTTTCAACGATAAAATTAATTCAACCATCATGACACACAAACCTGAACATAATTAACTGAAAAAGTTGTAAAAAGAATGAAATATGTGTTTTAATTTTGAGTTATCATGAAGGCCAGAACAAATTCAGCACATCTAAGTGGATATGTTGTTCTCTTCTGCAGGGAGGGGAAAACTCTCATTAGGAAAAACATCCTTTAGTGAATATAAGTGGTATATTTTTTTCCTTTTGTTAGAGTTCTGGTGACTGCAAATCTCTTAACATGTGATTCATATACATCTCATACTTTTGTTATGCTATAAATAAAGGATTTTCAATATGATTATGTTGGTATTTTTTGCAATGGTCCAACCCTTAAAGGGTTTTTTGGAATAAAAACAGCAAAAAGATCCCAACAGAAACGTATCAACTTATAATCATATTGTGTCTCTGTAGGTTTCCAAGGTTTTTCTGTCATTTTTACCAACATGTTCTAAAAAAATAAGACCTAAACTATTCACTGAGACATCCTTCAAATCTCTGACATCACAGAAATGAAGCAATTTCATGACGTCGCTTTTATTTCATTTTTAGCCCAGTATTTTTATCCACAGTGGATGTATATTAGTTTTATGAGTCACAAGACAATTGACCTTCAGAATTACACAAGAAGCAACATGTTTCTTCATCTTTACTTCACCACCACACTTTTCATTTTCAAGACATTTCTAGATTTCCTTGGACAAACTAAATTAGAGCTGCACATCTTCAGCAATTCACATGACATCTATATGCACATGTAGCTTCAGAGGATAAAAATGCCCCCTCAAATGCTCCATTTCCAGAACATTTGGTGAGATAATGAGAGGTCAGAAGGTCAGAACTAATAGAGGACACACAATTAGAAGATAGAAAATGGTACCAGGACCACTTTTAGCTTCCTGACCTGAATCCCTGATGCTGAAAATGGGACTTTAGTCCCAAAACTCCTGGCTCAGATCTCAAATCAGGTAGTAAACTAAGCAAAAACAATATGAACTTACTGCAAGGAGAAAAGCTCCAACATGACAGAGAAGCCTCAACGTTTGAATATTAAAATAAGGACAAAGCCACCTGGAGATTAGAGGAAAACGAGGTCAAAGAATTAAATTACCCACGAGAGGGAAGCTCAAACCCGTGCACACAATTACTCAATTTACCCCAAACGTCAGAAACTGTTCCTGAAACATGAACACCCACACATTCATTCAAGAGCATCAACCACGTGGAAAGAAATACATAGTTTCACTAAAAATGCATCTTTCTAAGAGCAGCTCTAGTGCAGTTTTCTGAATTAAATAAAGAGAAAGATGAAAGAGAGACGAAAACGAAGCAGACCTACCACAGGTCTGAAAGAGCGCAGCGGTTTAGAGTGAGCGACCAAACAAGCCAAGGTGTCCTCTTCGCCCGAACGATCCACTACATGAGCGTCGTAGGCCACCATGATGGACACCTCCTGCATCATCTTGGCTCCTGCTTGCTCCGAGCAGCGAGGAGGAGGAGTGGACGAAGAGGAAGGAGGGAACCAAGTGGGGAAGCAAAGCGGCCGCGCACGGCTGAGAGGTTTTGTTTCTCTCTGAAAGCGCAGAAGGCGACTGGCTGCCTTCAAGAGTCCCACAGAGGCAAAGCCACGCCCACTGAGGAGGAGGAGGGAAGGGAGAGAGCAGCACAACACACCTGTTTGTCTCTCCCTCTCCGTAACGCTAGAAGTGCGTGACAGAGGAGGATGAGTTTGCTATTTCTTCCTCTCCTCTGAGCACTTCCCTCTTTCCGCTCACTCTCTCTTGTTTGTGCTCCTCCCTCCTTCAAACGCTCTTTTGGGGCTGCAGTTTTTTCTGTTTCCTGCTGCTAGTGAAAATAAAGATAAAGGCCTGTTTACACAGTTACACTCTGTATAAGTGTGTATGAGCGATAGGAAGGAAGTAGTCACATCAACCGCAGTGACTTCTGTTACATTCCCACAGAAGAAGGCGCAGAGAGAGAAAATTCATAGCAGTCAGAGCTCCTGCAGGATCCCGGAGGAATCAATTAAAGTTTGCAATAAAAGAGATTTGACAACAGCTTCCCAGTCTGCTGTTAGGAAAGAAACATTTAAGATTAAAATAAAGAACCGCGAGAAATTATTTCCATCACCAACATCAACTTTTTCTATCATTAAAGCTGAGTATAACTTTCATAGAAAATATTTCTTTACCAATTTATTTTCTTTACAAATCTTAAATGTGGCCTCCAACATTTGTAATTAAATGCAAAACAAACTTTCGTTGCAGCTAATAAACTAAAACTGATCACTTTAAAAGTGGTTAAATGTTCTGTAATATTAGCCTAACTTTTTATGCAACAAAAAACGTGCTACCTTTTTTATCGCCAATGTAAATTCTAGTTATGACCAGGTTGTCCAACGTGTGGCTCAGGGGCCATTAGTGGCACCTGGTATTATTATTGACTGCAATTCAGGAATATTAAAAAGTTAGCTCTTGAGCACAGGTGGTTGGTGCAGGTGGTTTATTTGTAATTGCAGCAGAAATCTTGGTAAAATATAAAGTATTCTTCCTTACAAAGTCACACAAATCTATTTAGTTCCAACCACACAGTGGCAAATCCATAAAACCGTTCTCAAGTTTTGGCTCTACAATTGGTTATCCATATCTTTATAATAAAAAGCAAATCTGACTACGTTTATTTAATTAATCTACCAAGTTGGTAAAATAAACACATCACAGTGCAAGTTTTTGGTACGCGTGACAGAAAGTTTGTACACCTCTGAGTTATTGGGTCAAAATGGCTACACATGTTTCAGTGTGACATTCGATGTGCTTCACTCATTTGTTACATTACCTTTCAATATAAAAGACTTTCAAAAGTAAATTAGCATAAAAGTATCTTTAACTGGCTACCTTTGAGTTTGGAGTCGCCTGATTCCTCTGCATAGTTCCTGACTGACATTCTTGACCTTTCCTACACGGGGCCAAACTAAAACCGGCCTCCAGCTCCCTCCGCATGTTTGTAGGTTTACATTTATCTTTAGATCTTGGGAGTTTAAAATATTACTACAGCTTCTGCGTCTTCACCCGTGACTCAAAAGTTAAGCTTCAAGTCTACAGTTTTTCAACCCTCCTGGCTCTTATTTTGCCTTCGTTTGAAAAAGAAACAAAGGTTTATTGAAGTTTAGATTCTCAGATGGTTGATCAATCATCCCTATAAACAGGAAATAAATGCAAAGACTTTTATCTGCTTTTTTAAAGTCGTCACTCTGGTTGTGGGTATGATGGATTTTTCAAAACGGCTGAGAAATTCAAATTCCTCCTAAAATCCGCATAAAGCTTAAGCCACTCCGCTACCCGTTGTGTTCATCAAGCAAAGGTGCCGAGAAATTCTTTCGCCGTTTTAAGCTGCTTATAGAGTTCGGCTGATCCGATTTAAATGCTGACAGACGGAAATATGGGGAAGAAACGGAGAGGAAAAGCAATGCATCTTGTATAAGATGGTCTGCCTTTTAGTGGGATGATGTTTGAGTTTGATACTTTATGAAAAACAAAAATACTTTTCTTAGCCTTCATAAAGAAATTAACATTTTCAGCTTCTTAAAAGAGATTAAATGTTATTTATTTGCCTTGTGAATTAGAGCTATAAAAAACTGAACTAAATAAAAAATTATTGTATATAGTATTTTTGAAAGTAAAAGCAGACAAATCTAATGATATTCATACACACTGTTGACAAAAATAATAATACTAAAGTCACCTTCACAAAAGCAAAAAAACAAGGAATATACAAGAGTAAAAGAAAGAAAAGAAGGAAAGGAAGGAAAGACATAGGAGGATGTGAGGTAGGATACAAAGAAAAGTGTACAAGAAAAGAAATGAGGAGAAGAAAATAAAGGAAAGAGAAAGGAGAACACAAGGAAGGAAAAAATGAGGAAAGTAAAAATACAAAAAAAAGAAAGACAGAAAGAAAGGAAAGCAGAAATTAGTCGGAAATTAAGAATAATAGGCAACAAGGAACTACATAAGTATATGAATGAGGATAACATTGGGATTAGAATAAATTCTGGAATACAATCCTTTTATTTTTCCACACTTATCCAGACATGGAAAATAAATTCCAGATTGTTTCCAGACACTAGATTATGATGCATGTGAAGCTTTCATAGACAGGAAATGTGCATGCGTGTGCGTGTGTGTGTGCGTGTGTGTGATGTTGTTACACTGCAGGCTGATGTGACCTGCTCTGACCTGCAGGGGGCTGAAGTTAGATGGATAAGACAGACGTGAAAACAGAGTGAAGAGAAGCGCATGAAACGCGTGACAGGCATCGTTTTATCTCCATCTCTATCCGACTCACTTCATGCCGTCGCATCCACAGGGAAAATTCTATTTAAAGCTTGAAAGTGGTTTAAAAATATAACAGACGAGGGGCATAAATTCATGAGGAAAGCTTCAGCCAACCACAGATGTTTTTTCATGTTTAAGTCATTCAATATGTGTTCATGATCTGTATTTTTTTTACTCATGAGTGCAAAACTGAAGGCTGGTTTTGGTTTGTGATTGTTAGCTTATGTTCCTTTGACTCCACAGATCCTAAACTATTTTTCTGACAAATTCAACAAGAGCTCTCAACAGATTAGTACAAAAATCTACTGGCTCCAAATTAAGCAAAATTGGCAACCTGATCAAAATATGTTTTCTACCAAAGTTTAGTTTAGAAAAAAATGCAGGCAAACAAAAATAAATTGTTAACTAGAATCTAACAATTATCTGCCAGCTTGGGCCTGATGCATAACAATCAGGTTGGAAACTAAAAAACTGGCTTTTTTTCTGCTCTACCAAGTTGCACTAACAATAACAACCCTCAGTGTGGAAGTTGTTACTGAAGTCTCAAACTTTGGCTTTTTCATTATTTTTGTGGTGGTGCCAAGATGGAAGAAGCTTTTTTTAAAAGAGAAACTATATCTTCAGAGATGTATGTTAGATGTATGCACTCCTTTAGGCTGTGAGAGCAAGTAAAACCTCTACAGTTAACAGGAACACCGAACAGAAAACCGCCCAGCTGCTTTCTTTTATCTCAGCTTTCAACCTCTATTGGTTAAGGAACGTGGAGGATTTGAACATCCTGGCACTTTGCAGGGATTACATTTCTATAAACAAAAAAATGTCTGCAATAAAGTCCTAATTTAGTGAAACAATAAAAGTAATATATTTTGCAATTTCCCCTTTTTTAGCATAAAATGCAACGCCCTCTTTATTTGGAAAAAAAAGATGAAGTTGTGTTTAATCATGCAGACGGCCTTGCTTAAGACAAGTTAAATAAGGATGAAAAAGTTGGACAAAAAATCCTAATCATCCACCCAATTGCATGTTATATTTGCATTTCTGTTTGAGAAAATGGCAAAAAAATAAACTTTAGTCAAAAGGAACTCAAGTTTCAGGAATCAAGAAGGAAAAGATAAATAAATAAAGAACAGATACAAGAAGATACAGCTTTTTCTTTATCTCGTCTATTAAGTAGCCTGAAGGAACACTTCAGTGAGGAATCAGGAAGTGTTTTTTAAAATTTGAGAATCCAGAAAATTGTTAAAATATTAACCTAAGGAGTACAGACAAGTTAAAACCTCAGTATAAACCAATATTTAACCAAATCAAGGAAGCAGGAACCACAGGAAGGCTTGGAAATGGCAGGACTTGACTTTTACTGATTCAAAAAAGGAATGTGCTAGAAAGCAGCATTTGCTTCTAATTTATGAGAAGAAGGCTGACAAATCTGCATATTTATGCATATGTAATATGTTTTTACTTTTGTACACATTGTACTTCTGCAAGATTTCACAAGTAAAGCCAGAGATAAGAAGTGAGTCACAGAGTGGACATCCTGTATGTACTAAAACTAAGACACAGTCACACATTGGGTGATACAAACACGTAGAACTTGTTACTCTAGATTGCAGTCTTGTACTTTTGTATCTTGCTTAAAAGGGAGCAAAAATACTCCTTTAAAATCTAACAAATGGGAAACCTTCCTGGTTATGCACCTTTTTCCTTCTCCTATCCCATCAGTCCCCACATGCATACATATCAAGAACACGCTGTGCCGCTATGGTCTCTGGTGATTTCAGCAAATTCCCTAAATACCAGCAGCCTACTTTCAGCAGCAGGATGGAGGAAATTGAATGAAAACAGACACTGATGTTCTGAGAAAAAATAGGTCTCCTATTTCCCAACTGAAATGAAGAACAATTAAATTAAAATATAAAAGAAAGACAGTAAAGAGTATGCCTATTTTTTGGTTTTTTTTGCTGATTCTAAAAGCAAATATCAGATTTTCAGTTTTGTTTTTTCTAAAAGGACTATTTTCTAACTGCGTTTCTTTAAAAGAGTCACTGCACTAATACTTAATGGCTCAAAAAGAATGCAAATAAAACCATGTGAGTTATGAAGTAAAGAAGTCAGGACAGTATTTAGAGCGTGCGGAATTTATATTTCTTAATTTATAATGCAGTTCAGCACCAAACAAAAGCATTTTGGTTTCCTGTGGTACCTTGATGTTGCAGGCCTGCTCCATTAGCCGCCGTGCGTTCTCCGCAGCTCTGTAGCGCTTCGGTAGCTGGACCCGGAAGAACTTGAGAGCCCCCTCAAAGTCCGCCTGCAGGAGGTCTTCTTTGGACGTCTGGAGGGAGACAAGAAGAGGTGGATGAGACACAGCAGCACAAACACCAAGCACAGAGACTCCACAATGTGTCTCCTTCTGCATGCAAGTTGATTATAACAACCAGGTCAGAGTCATGCAGGGAAATACATGAGGCACCACAGTTTCTGTTTACATGAAGACTAACTTGATAGAGTAGAACAGTAAGAAAGGAAAATGTAATCTCTCTTTATTGAGAAAAACATTAAAGTTTTACTGAAAATATAATGAAAAACATACAATTTTAAGTGTTTTTGTTCTAGTTTCTAGTGCAAATATCTTAGTGGAAATAAGAAAAGTAACTTAAAAGTAACTTTTCAGCAGAGTATAGAAGCTTGTTTTAAGTCAAGAATTGCTTAATATTGATGTAAAAGTACTAATTATAACCAAAATAATGATCTCCCAGTGGAACAAGACATTCCTCACATATTATAAGTCAAAATGTCTTGTTCCACTAGCAGATTATTTCACTGAACTATAACTTTTTAAATTAATATCAAGGAATCACTAAGTTAAAACAAGCTCCCATATCTGGCCGAATAGTTACCTTTAAGTTAGTTTTGTCTTGTTTCAAGTGTACCAACATATTTGCACTAGAAATTACACCAAACATCCTCAGTATGATTTTGTGTTTTTCACTGCAAATCACTCTCTAATGTCCAGAGTTTTTCTTTTCTATAAGCACTGTAAGAAAATATAAAACATTGTTTGATCTGTCTACTATAATCTTAATAAAAAAACACAAAAATTTTACAACGTAACATCTGGAGAAGTTCAAGGGGTAGAGATACTTTTGCAAGTAAATTTTAAGGAGCAAGCTTATTTTTTACTTTCTTTTTTGATTTGGTAGAATTCTTAATCTTTCAAGTAACTATTTATATATTTATTTAATACAAAGAAGGCATGGCCAGATTTTTGGGTCAGTTATGTGAAGGAACATGTCTGTCTTGCTTCTGTACGGTTTTAAGTTCATTAAAGACTAGATGTCATGAAGAGGAGGAAAGCAGCCTTATTTTCATCTTAAATTTAATCTGTAATCTAGGAAAGGGCAGGACAATACGGCTGAAAAACATAAAAACATTTTATATTAGTCAATATCAATAGCTATTGATTAGTCTTTTGTTTTAAATATTTGACGTACAGCCAAACTGGAGGCGTAACCGTCCCAGTTTATCTACAGTTTTCACTCAGCGCAGTTGTTTTTCATTTTTAAGATGTTATGAGGCACAGTGACGAAACTTAAACTGCTGCAGCACAAGCTACTCAACAGGTCGTTGCTAGGTAACCACAAGTTACTCAGGAGGTCGTTGCTAGGTAACCAAAGAGTGAGTGAGTTAGTTGATGCCACAATATTGCTTAGCTTCCTGTTAGAAGTTGAGCGGCTAAAAATTTTCCTCTGCCTACGTCTCCCAGAATGCTGTGCGGTTCTGGATCGGAGTTCAGTGAATATCCCATCTACTGAATATTCTGTCAGACACATTATCTACTGACATTGATCATGTCATGTGTTTATTGCGATACATTTGTTATTGATTTATTCCCCAGTCTTAATTGCAGATTAAATAATGGGACGAAATTTTGCTTTTTGTTTCATTCCATCTTCAGGATGAATCAGAAAAATCAACAATGCATGCCGTGCGAATTTAATCCAGGAGGTTTATTCCAGTTTGTCTCGTCTCACCGCCAGCAGTCTGGGGACGAAGAGTCTGTGTCCCATCCCAAGAAGGTCCATGACCCTGCAGTAAGGGTCTGCTGAGGTTTGGCTGCCCTGGGCGCTCTCCTCCTCTTTTCCCTCGCCATCCTCCAGAGCCCTGCATGCGGCCGGGAGGGTCAGGTGAGGGTTCAGGGCCGGGACAGGGGGCGGAGACGGCGGCGGGGTGGGACAGGGCAGGGGGGAGGGGTCGTCCCGCTCCGGGGCCAGGCTGGCAGCTGACTCCAGGGTGTTGGGCAGCGGTTTCGCCGTTGGCGCAGCAACGGCGGGGTGCGATGGAACTCAGTTAGCGGCGATCTCTCGGGGTGGTTTGAGTCTGGTGGTGGATGTCGTGTGGCGGCCCCTCAGCTTGTCCCGCTGTCAGAGCCTCAGCTCGGCCCCCCGGTGCCTCAGAACCACGGTCGGAAAACGATGAGTCGACACAGCCGTCTGCATAATGCTGAGTCCTACAGCGGCGGATTTATTCACTCTGGAAATCCAGTCACACTTCCTACACTCGGCTTCCTCTGCAAAAACTCCAACCAATTCCAGTCCGGTATGCTGTCGCCTAGCAACAAAACGGCTCAACACGTGGGCTGCTGCTCCATGAAACTGAAGCGGAGACGAGAACCCCACCTTTTTTTGATTTCTTCTCTTATGTTAAACTTCAAATCCCTTCTCCCCTGACGACGCTTTAGCTTTCTTTGAAATGCAAAACAACAACACAGCTCTTCATCCGCTCTCTGAAGCTGGAACAGACGGCGCAGAGAGACAAGAGGAGGTTTGCTAACGATGGAAATGTGGCACTTCTCCGCCTGCAGGAGATGATGCTCTGTGTTACTTTATGGCTGAGTGGGTGCTGGACTCATGCAAACCAGCGATGCATTAAAAACCAGAATAAGAAGGAACAGAAAACATAAACTGTTCTTTTTCCTCACAGATCCACGTAGGATTACTGAGTAAAATCATTTTCCTGTCAGCGGCCGGGCATCCGGTCTGATCTTTCAGATGAAGCCAGCTCCTTTTGAGAGGAAGTTACTTCTGATCCACACAGGATGAGTGCTGGCAGGAGTCGATGTTGTAGCACTGTCAGAAATGTTGGTCCTGTCCAGCAGCCGGGGCGAGGCAAAGCAAAGACACCTCACTGCTTCCCATGAAGCCTCTCCCAACCTTTGTGATGCTAACTGCTGAAATGCTAACAGCTGGCAGGGGCGGCTTCGTTGCAGATGGTGGACGGAAGAAACGCGTGGTAGAAATAAATGTTTAGCAGAGGAAGAGATGGAAGGAGAAGAGAAGGAGGCAAAAAAGGCGAGAAAACGAGGGAAAGAAGATGCTCCGAGCATGAATCCGAGACAGGTAAAGATGAAGAGGGTGGGATAAAAAGAACCGAAAGCTGAGATTTTCTCCCTCTGGCTCAGGTTGCTAATGTTATAGCCAATGCTCCTGTTGTGATGTGGATAGCAACTGCTAAGCTGGGCAGGGAGGGAGGCGAGCGCAGATGAAGGGAGGGGTGGTGAGAGCAGCGGGGAGCGCAGGAGGGAAGGAGGGGGGAGCATCGGAGGATAATGTCGTCATGACCGGCCAATAAGAGGCAGGCAGTGGGAGATCCTCCACTCTCCTCCTCCTCTTCATCATCCTGACCATCCTCACATCATCATTTTGTTTATGTGTGCATGCAACGAATAAATTATTCTGTTCTATTCAAAACAAAAAAATTGTTTCAATGAATATGCAGCTGGTGAAATATCTATAGCACTTTCATAAGAAGGTTCTTCTCTGCTGTTTTGTGAGCAGCAGCCTGTTGTCTCTGCAGATGCTCATCATGCTTTCATATATTAAATAATTACTGTTATTATGACAAATTGGCAAAGTTGTGTATTATTCCTGCATCGTGGAATATTGCATTTTTAAAAAAAATGTCTTCTTAATTTTATGTTGCTCGTGGTTATGTTTTATTTACTAATATTTAACAATTTGTGTTGAGTAACTTGTGAGAAAATATGCAATTTCTTCTGGGGGATTAATAAAGTCTATTCTGTTCTATATTGATATAGAACGATTGATTCTTGCTCACAGTGGTATGCACTGTGCCAGAGATTGATATGGATTAAGAAAACACTAAGTGAAAATAAATAATAATTCATTAGATGACCCTATTAATGTAAGGGTCATCCCTATTAATGTAATGGGTGTAAATATACATTTATACTTCTGCTTTGAATGTGTGTATATATGTTACTGTTGTTGTTTCTCTTGCTTTTGTTTTATATTTATTTTCCTTGTATATAACTTTGTTCAATAAAGTCAAACTCAAACTTATTCATGTGGCTGGTCCCCCTAATAAAATATTTTTATGAAGTGGTGCCATATTTTAGACTGATACAGCCTTTAAAAACTTTCTAACTTTAAAGCTTTTTAAACTAATCTTCACCTATTTTTTTTGTTTTGAAACTGTCAACTGGAGCCAAAAGGCCCACAGGAAAATGTAAATAAGAAAATGTAAATAATATCCGAAAACCTGGATCCTAAATCTGTTCAAAAGCAATGGCAAATTGTCTTTTTTTCTGCAAGATTTTTTAAAATTATAAAAATAAAAAATACATTAATATGACACTAAATGAAAAGTAAATGAGATGCAATTAGATCTGTAGTCTGTTTAATTGATGGGTAACAAATATGTATTCACATCAAAATTTCCAGTACTGAACGGAGAGCTTAAAATCCAACTAAGTACATATTTGTGTACATTTACATCCCCACTGCAAACAAAGAACAGGAGGCCCCATGTTTGTCTCTAAAGAACCACAATTCAGAAAGACATGACAATATGACATGAACAAAGCCACTGCAGCATTTTTTCATTTAGAAATAAAAAATGAATACATTTGTCTTATCGTTTCAATATAAGAAGATGTTGGTGAAAGAAAATACTCCCAATAACAATAATTCATATCACTCTGACTAGCAACCAGATAAAACAGAAAGTTGTTTTTCTTTCCCTCTTCTTAATCATTTTGGCATTTTATTCATGCCAAAGTGTGCAAAGGCATTCGCACTCCCGTTGTCTAGATGCAGTCCTTCTTATGTCCACTTGAGGGCGCCAAATGTTAGAAAATGAATTTAAACCCAACGCTCCAGTGTTTAGTACAGATCTTAGAGAAGAGATTGATGATGCTGGAAGTCAAACTGTACAGTACTTTTGCAATATCAAGGCTTTTGCAACACAAATAATGTATAAGAAGTCAAATAAATATTACATTAAAACAAAAGATGCTTAAGTTTTACATAGGAGCTAATTGTTTAGCTAGACACAATAAAAGAAGTTAGAATTAAATAAATGTATGAATATATTACTAACCTTGAGCAAAGCCAGGGCCACATTGAAGATGATGCTCAGTCCCTTTAAGACACAGAGAAAGATGTAAGAAGAGGAGAAAAACAATAGAGACAACTGTCCTGTTACATTGCAAAAAATAAAAATAAAATAAAAATTGTAAACTTTTAAGTTTCAATATCAGCAAAATTTTTTCTTTTCAAAACATTAATTCTCCAGATTCAATATTACCACATTTTGAAACTACAAGTAAGAGATACCATATAGATACACTAGATATTTCTATAGTGGTCCTGCTAAAGTATTTATACCTCTTGAAATGTTTTATTTAGTTACATCTTACATAAATATTTCATTGCTTTCAAGAGGGGGTCGTGGGAGATTTGCGTGACAAATCAACAGGAAGCACAGCATAGTAGTGGATAGGAAGAAAAATGATGCATAGATTTCAATAGTTTTTACTCCACAAACTTGCATTTGTCCTGTCACTTTTGGAGTAATTCCCAGCCTTAATTTTCCACAAAATATTTAAATCATTCTTAGATAATGTAAGTCTAGTCTGGTCAGTTCTGCCTATTTTAATCTCCAATCAGAATGAGATGCGTTAGGGCGTCCTGCCACTTTAAATCCAAATTTACTGCTGCTGGCCACGCCCCCCAACTCAACGTTTGCACTCACATGTGAAAATGGCTACAAAAAAATGCGCAATTATACAACCTTAAATCTTTGAAAAGCAGAAGTGGAGCCTCCTGCACAATCAACAACAATGCAGCAAGTGTTTTTTGGATGGTAAGTTGACAAGACACCAGCTGACACTGAATGGGTTGCTAGGCAACGGGTTGGGCTCAGCTGGGGTTTTCTACTGATTTGTGACGTTACATTCTGAAGGTTTTTGAAATGGCTCCTTTTTCAGACACCAAAAGACTTATTGCCAAAAAGTGACTGGGATTCTTTTTTTTATTGCTTGGGCTGTTTTTAGAAGGAAAAATGTGAGTTTTGCATAATATATTTCCTTAAAGATGAACTCAGGTATGACCTCCCTATTTGTTACAATTCAAAATATTGTCTACATTCTGTTAAAAAAAGTATTTCACAGCTTTCTTTCTTAGCTTTATGCCCGTGGCCGCTGTAAAAACCTGCTTTTTGCTTTCCATTTTACTGTGACACTTCTTTCAATTTTGACACAAAAAGAAAATGTAGAACCGATGCCAGCTCTGCATGGGAACACCCCTCTCCTTGGTCTCTGGGACAACCAGTTCACATGGCAACATGGAGCTAAAAATATCCAGAGCGCTCCAAAAATAACCGAAGAAAATGAAAAGAGGATGGGCTCTGCCTCCACACACCGATCTTTGTGGGCCTGAAGATGGTGCTACCATGCTGAGCCAAGATCAAAGGAGCGTGTGAGGGAAAGAAATACCAACTCATCCCAGCAAGGAAGAATCAGAGGAGATGAAAGCCAAATATTCAGAAAGGGGAGGACACAGTATGGGTGTGTTAGGAAGTTTTCACAAATACTAAAGTGAGGCGAATTGAGCAGATCCAGCAAGGTCACTCTTTTAAAAAAGACATAAAAGGAGTTTCGGCCCTGAGTCCAGGTTTCCAAATGAGAAAAAAAATATCTAGACTGAGAAGTAAAAACAAAGGCTGAACATTTTGAATCATTAAACAGGCTTACAAGTTCAGCTCTGTTCAAGAAATAAAGGTAAACAAGGCTGTGAATTAGGTGGAGATTGTTGCTAAGAACTGAGAAAATAAAGATAATCTGTTTAATTTTTAAATTTAGACCCAGAAAGAGGAGAGTTTCAGCTGGATGCGAGAGCTGAGGTTTTACTGGCATGTTTTCATCCTGCAGCTCATTGGCTGAGAAAAAACAAGGAAACTTTTAATTATTCTGCCTCAGGCTCACAGAAGGAAAGAGAAGGAGGGAGGACAGCAGGAAAGAGGAGGAACATATTTCATGTTGATTGTTTGTGCAAAGAAACCTTTCATAAAAACTCCAATAGGTTTTAGAATCACGTTCTACTCTAGAATTAATTTCTACTTATTACAAGAAATATCAAAAAACTGATTTTTGTAAGGATTCAGTAACTCAAATCAGAAGTCTACATACATTCATTCACTAAGATTATTATACTTTTTAACAATTTTGGAGCCCCAGATTATGATCTGGGGCTCCAAAATTGACTTAATGACTTAAAAGTCAACCTCAATGACTTTTAAGTCATTGAGGTTGATTCATGTCATAGCATTCAGGAAGAAGGTAACGTTTTCAGCCTGCTAATTATTTGTACATTTTGAAAGAAAATAGAGAAATGAACCAAACAGCAGCAATATAATTTCTAAGAATGTTAGCTGAAGCTTGTGAGAGTGTCAATATCCACAGAGAATTGAGTTCTGTACTCACAAACTCAAACACTTTATATTCACAGTATAAAAGGTAATTTTATCAAATACCAAGAAAATATCAACCTCTGAATTTGACGAAAGTTTAAGACAATCCTGTCAAAGATTTTCTGGCATGCAGCAAATTGAAA
Organism: Poecilia picta; assembly: GCA_033032245.1. Taxonomy (NCBI): domain Eukaryota; kingdom Metazoa; phylum Chordata; class Actinopteri; order Cyprinodontiformes; family Poeciliidae; genus Poecilia; species Poecilia picta. The sequence goes on from CM065356.1 coordinate 25,254,454, forward strand.
TCACTTTGGCACCTGAGGTTTAATCCCTTATTCTGCCACACAGATAACATAAAAAGTTTGTAAAAAAAATCTGGTTTCAATTATAATCTAGCTAATAATTAGGTAAAATACTTTGTATCAACTGAATAAACCCCAAATGTTTTTTGCTGTTAACTAATTTTCCTGTCAGATGTATGAAAGCTTGTTTAAAATTATTGATTTTCTGGCTCAAATCTCAGTTTGAAGCTCATAATTTTGTAAGTAGGGCAGGCTAGCATGTTTGAAGGAGTCGAGAAGAGGCTTTAAACCTTAAAACCCTCAGCATGGTGGCCAATCTGAGGATCCATTTCATTACCAGTGGTGCTGGTGAGCTGCACAAAGGGATGGGAAAGAGATGAAATGAGGATTAACCTCCAGATTTATTTACTTCACCTTCAGCCAATAGTTTCTGATTAAAACCTTTTTTGTGCACAATTAAATGTTCCAACAGGGCAGAGATCTCAGTACATCTTTACTTCGACAGCCCAACCTCATCCCTATTGAAAATATGTGCTTAAAGATCAGGAATTTCACATCAGAATTACCTTTATTGTCATTGTGCAATAAGAAAGTACAACACAATTTAAAAAAGGTCTGCCAAATACTTTAATAAAATAATAATAATAAATATATATAAATAAATATAGTAGAAACACAGAGCAACTGGGATGTTAAGGAAAAATAAATAAATAGATACAAATAAATTAATGAATTATCTAATTAATTAATTAATTAATTAATTATATTAAATTTGTAAATAATTTTCCAGGAACTCTAAAAGTGTAAACTTCTGCAGTTGTGATATTATATATATATATATATATATATTATATATATTATATATATATATATATATACTGTATAAAACAAGTGGTAAAATATCAAGTCTCCGATTCTGACTTGATATTTCACAACTTGGTAAAATATCAAGTCAGACGTTTAAATGTAAATGTGAGAAGGTGAGAAAAGTGAGAAGGACCAAAATTTGTAAAAATAAAAGTAGATGAATGTACAGTATAAATTTAAGGCTGTCATTTTGATTGGATTAGAAAAAACTACAATAAATTAAAATTGTGCATCCAGTTCTAATTTGTTTCAGTTTTATTATCAGTCTAACTATTTTAAATGCACTTAATTAAAAGCTCCGAAAACATTAATACCAATGAGGAGTGTATGTAAACTTCTGACCACATCTCTATTGTCGCTATAGCTTCAGATCAACCATTTTCCTCCACAATTATCTCTTTTCATTCCCATCTGTAATCACTTTAGTCCATCCATAATGGGGCTAACCCTCTCATGTCTGCCACTCTCCTTTCTTCCTATGAACCTTGGCATTTCATCTTATTTCATGTTTCCAGATGGTTGAATTTCCCATTAAGCGATTCTATACATACAATGCAGACTAAATCCCTCTCACAATGCTCCAAGTATGCCACTTTGTGCTGCCTTTACCTCACAAAGCAGCAAGTCAGTGATGTGGAAGACCATGCAGAGGGGGAACTTGGCCGTAAAGAGGGTGAGGAACCACTGGGAGGCATACATGTGTGCCTCCAGGTTCAGCTCCTGGAAGTGGGCCCAAAGGTCTGGGAGCTGTTCCTGCGGGAGCAGAATGAAAAAAAGGATAAGAAAAGTCTTTTGTGAGATGAAACAACCCTCACAGCAATATAAAGCAAAGATGCAGTACTGCTCATGGCTTCTACTTTAAATTTCAGTGACATAACAATGAGCGTTTGCTCCGAAATGAAACAAAAGTCACAGAGTAAGCTCTTTAAAAAAGCATAAGAAACTCTATGACCAGCAATGCACTCTAATAAAATATTGATTTGAAAACAATAAAAAAGGGTCGACCAGAAATGAGTAAAGTTTTAAAATTTAGTCAATAAGGATATTAGTAATCTGAGCACAATTATCAATGTACATTGTATTTTTTTTACTTAAAATTTGTCTGCAGAAATTCACATTCAAAATATACTCCAAAAATTTTGGTTGCAAAAAGTCAACTGCATAAATTTGCCTAAGAAATCATTTTCCTATATTACACTAACATTATGTTAGCGTTTTAGCTAATAATCACATATCAACAGCACCATATCTATCACCTAGCTACAGGCTAATATACTGTATTAGCCAATGTTATCATATCAGATAGAGTTAGCAGCTATTAGCAACCTCACTTTTGCATTTTTATGGTTTGGTATTTATGTGTATTGAGAGTCGATTAACATGTTAGCTAAATCTAAATGGAATATAATTTAGCATAGTAGCATTTAATTCTAGCATAGTAGAAAATGCTGACTACTCAAAGCTACCATGCTAATTTTAGCACATTAACTAAGTTGGTACTTTTCTTAATGATAGCATAAAAACTGGTGCTAGCTGAACAGTGTTATGTACATTTACCTGACATACTTTACTCAGTGTTAATAAACATTTTAGTTTGTTATTTTTTCCCATTATCTATTTTGCTGGTTTCCAGGTCAGTTCTTCAACAAGAGAGGACTAATACAGATTTCCACATTCACTTGGCATTTTAAAGGAAATGTAAATTCTTAGTTCTATTTTAATTTATCTCTTCGTTGTTTATATTACAGTTTATGGTCACATACAGTTAGAACAGTGGACTGATGTTCACAAAGCCTTCACCAGTGCTGTTTGCTGCCTTTGATTATGTCCATAAGGTAATGGCCTTATTCAGTTCAACGATAATTTGTTTTTTTTTAGTATCATCACAGATTTACTGAGGGTTGATTTTCAACACACCTCTCAATATTCTTGTGACATTCAAGTATATTTGGTGACCACAGGGAAAAGTTGACAAGCAGCAGATATGTGAGAAAATACAACTGATGCAACAACCTGTAACGCTTCAAAAAATGTGTTTGCAACAACATGTAAGACCAACATGTCCAATCCTAAAACATACATTTAAAACATACACAAAACATACACTAATACGTCCAGTTAGTATTGTGTTTGCAAACATTATGTTGCATTTCATTTCACTGTGACTCGTCTTTTAAAACATACAGGATGGTTTCACTGACCTGCATTAGCTTCTCCAGCTGATAGAACTTGCAGTGAAGATCTTCAAAGTTGTTCTTGTACAGAGCTCTGAGGCCATATTCATACATTATCTTCACCAAGACACAGAAGGCCTGCTCCTCAGGCATCTGAAAACACACAGATAACATAATTAATTACATTAACAGATACCTTGAACGAGAAAATCTCCATATAATGTGTATATATATATATATATATATATATATATATATATATATATATATATATATATATATATATATATATATATTTACACAAATCAATCTTAGAAAATGAGATTTCAGTCTGCTCAGCTTTGCCTATTGTGAAGTCCTTTCAGAACAAATTGCTGTAGAGCCTCTTTGAACAGCAAAAGTAGAGCCTCCTGCACAACCAGCAAGAATGCGGCAAGTTGCTTCTGGATGGTAAGTGGACAACAAAACACTCGTCTCTTCCTGCAGCCATTGTACAGCGCATGCAGAGGTAAAACCAGCTGGCAAAAATATGCTGCAGTTCAGCTGGGGTTGCTAGGAAACAGGCTGGGCTTTGCTGGGGTTGCTAGGTGATTTGTGATGTTACATTCCAGGTTTCATTTTCCAGAAATCAAAAAACATTTGCTTATCGCCTGGACATTTTTAGAAACAGTCTAAACCCAAATAGAAGTACAAAAATGTGCAAAATGTAAATTTTTCCCTTCAACGATTTTTTTGTGAATAACTTCTCTACATGTTTCTGTGTTTGCTTGGGCACATAAGTATAAAGCTTATGAGAGAAAATGCAACACTGGGTCTTTGTGGATATTAATGGCTCCACACAAACACACACAGAGAGGGAGGAGATATTTAATCAGAGAGACAGTGTGTGTTTGGAGCTGAATGCACTTCTGCAGGTAAAGTTGGACCCCAATAAATATTCCAGACACCTTGTCTATAAACAACCAGTCATCCTCCTTCTTCTCCTTTCTTCCTTTACTGCCTCTTCCTCCTCCACACCAATTCCTTCTGTCTCTTCATTTAATCTCACATCCCTTCTTCATGACTCTCCTTCCTCATCCTTCCTGACATCTCCCTCCGTCTCTCCGCTCTTTAACCTCCTCTGCCCTTGGTATTTGGACTTCGATCAAACTTCCTCCAGCATCTCCTCCTTCTGGGACTTCCTCCATCATGTGTCACCTCTTCTCTCTCTCCTCCATCTGTCTTTGCAGACTTTCTCTCACAAAATTTCCTCCAGTTAAAATTTGTGTAATAGAAATGTTTATATAAATGTTTATCAATGTCTACCTGACAACATTTATTTATGATCTTGATTTTATTCATAGCTGTTGTTTTGTCTTTGTCTCTTTTTTGAGTGTCAACTGTCACTGTTAAATTTTCATTGTTGGAAAACAGTGACAAATAATATTCTTATTAAATGAATCACAATATAAGTAGCTCAAAGAAACATCAAAAAGAAAGAATAAATAAAAAAAACATCAAACTACAAATGAACATAAAAGGTATTTAAGTGACACAAATGCAGATGTTCAGATTTACAAAGAACTTTGTTCTTGCAAGAAATATCTCATTTCTAGTCACAATTTTTAACATGTCTGTTTTCCAACATGGACATGAGATACTGCAACAATAATTATATATATTAAAAACTAAAAAAACAGAATGCAAATTAATAAGTAGGTAAATAAAAACACAACACAGCAGAGAAAATAAGTCAAGATGTAAAGCGATCATTTTCTCCCAACTTACATTCAGACAGATGTTGGATGCTTCAAAGTTTAACATTTGTTTAGAGGCTGAAAACATCACATATACATGGACAGAGTCTATGTATTAATAAAAAATAAAAATCACAGTTTTACCCGTCATTAGTTTTTTATACAAAATGTAACAGTTATGAGGCCACATTTCTGACTGCATTAATCATTAAGCTAATGAATGGAGATTTAATGGATGATAAGTTTACTCACATGTAGAAGAAGAACGGCAGCCAGAAAAGACTGACCCTGACAGTAACCGATTTCCTCATCATAGACAGAATAAGCCTGCAAAAGAATAACAGAAAGGAAAAATTTTAACGGGTAATTTCATCACCGACAAACATGAACTCATTTTTAAGTTTATTTACACCCGGTGGACAACCCACAGGGCTGCACAGTGGCGCAGTTGGTAGAGCTGTTGCCTTGCAGCAAGAAGGTTCTGGGTTCGATTCCCGGCCCGGCCTTTCTGCATGGAGTTTGCATGTTCTCCCTGTGCATGGTGGGTTTTCTCCGGGTTCTCCGGTTTCCTCCCACAGTCCAAAAACATGACTGTCAGGTTAATTGGTCTGTCTAAATTGCCCCTAGGTGTGAGTGTGTGTGCATGGTTGTTTGTCCTGCGTGTGTCTCTGTGTTGCCCTGCAACAGACTGGCGACCTGTCCAGGGCGAACCCCGCCCCTCGCCCGGAACGCCAGCTGGAGATAGGCACCAGCACCTCCCGACCCCATTAAGGGACAAGGGTGTAAGAAAAAGTTACGAAAGTGCAGATTTAACGAGACGAGTTGCAGATTTTAACCGGCTGAATTCTTTAGTTCTTTCATTGAAACCTGAAAGCAGGACTGAATGATGAAAACCTGTGCTGTTTTTATTAATGTGGGATTAAACTAATTTATCCAAAAATGTCAAAATGTGCACTGAAACATAAAAATAGAACCATAAAAAACCTATTTAAACTGTTTATCAGCAAAAAACTTTGATTTATGAATTAGTTATACATCATTAGTGAAGCTATAGAAGATGAAAAATAGATGTTTTTGTATTCTGCGTGTTTCTCCTTTTGTGAAATGATCTATGTGCTCCAGACATGTACCACCTTTTTTAAGCAAGAATCTGAGCAGCCATTCACATCTAGACCAATCGATCTTAAAAGCTTTGTGCCTCGCTGCTCCTCCAATGTATCGCTGCAATATAACTGTTGTTGTCAGAACATCAGTGCCAACAGAGTACATCTCCTGAGAGACAGCTTCTCCGTAACACTTCAGTTTTACCAGAGGAGTTTCCTCAGAGGAGCACCTCTCAGTCTCGTTTATCCTTCTGTGTTCGTGTCAACCTTGTTCAATGTCACTTTCTACGAGTCTGTTAACATGGCACAGACGTTCTGCAGCTAATTAAACTGATTTTTTTAAAAAGACGACTGAGGCACTTTAGAGCGTGTAAACTCTGGATGGGATTTGAGCCTATGCTGCCTTTACTCAAGCGATGTAAAGGCTTCGTATAGACTGTCCTTGCATTCACCAAGTGACACAGAGTATAACTACAGTGTGCAACCTTGGGTTTGTGCCTGTTTGTCCAATAAATCGATGCAGTAAACTGCGGTAAAGGGGAGTGCTTATAAATGAGCCACAGAGTGAAAAGTCTCAGAAAAGAAGAATGTTACATGTGTTTTTGTTTGGTGGATCTGTGCTTCACTGCAACAGCTAAATGAATCCTGGAAACATTTTAAGATGGTTAAAACTTCAGTGTTTTTAGTGGAATTTTACAGTAAAGTAACAAAAAGAAGGAATTATTGCTAAGAGAAATAAAAACAGCTTGCAATGTTTCTATATAAATAATAGAAAAGGGTGATTCCTTGTGTGAATACCTTGCAGAAGTATCTTTCTGCAACTTTGATTAATGCTCTCATTATGCTTCCTGTTAATTTAGGAAAACAATGATGCCTTGGTATATTTGCAAATTGTTTCCTTTTATATATTGATCAATGAGACACTCATCTCTGATTTATATTTCTCCAAGACGATATTCTTGACCTGCCTTGTTGGTTTTTAAGAAGCATTTATGATCTTTAATAATCACTTTAGGCCTTCATAGAACACCTGCAATTATATTAAGTAAGAAAAAACTGACTGGACTCTATTCAATACTCTGTTTTCCTTCCAATTTCCAACTATGCACAACCTTGTGTTGGTTTGTCACATAAAATCCATTCAACCTTGTTGTAGCACAGCAACAAAACGTGAAAAGGTTAAATGAAATTGAATCGACACACCCAGCACATTAGCAGCTGAGTTGATGCTCACTTTTTTCCATGTAAAGTTAAATGATGGGCAGAAAGAAAAGCGCAGACAGGAACGGTCCCGCTGCTGCTGTGCTCAGCTAATTTTGGTATTTTGATGGGGAGGTAATGGAGAATTCTTGTGGCGCTGTCTGCGGTGTAATCTACAAGCTGACATGCTTGATGGAGTGTGGCGTTCACACGTCCCCAACTCGGCTGGGAGAAAAGCACGCTGACAGATGGATGGGGGAGGTCCTGGTGGGTGAAATCTAAATTTGTTGGCCCGGGCATATAATGGACTCAGAGGGGAGGATTATTGCAAAAAACGCCTAGTTTCTCAACTGTGGAGAAGACAGATTTTTCTATTCTTGGACGTAGAGCAAGTAACTGTTGAAATGTTTGCTGGTTCAAATGTCTTATTAATCCCTATGTAAAGTTCTGTAAGGATCTGTGGGGCTTTATTTGTTAAAACTTCAGCAGTACCATCATTAAAGTTCTCAAATATAGGGATACAAAGTAAAAGGAGAACAGTATTATATGAAGTGGAAGGAGAATGTGTAGTTTCCACCATTTATAAAATAAAAAGTGTCTCATGGATTTGTAATAAGAATTGGCGATATTGCTTAAAAGTATAATCTCAGATTTTTTTCATACCAGATCCGATTTCTAATCTTAATTGATTAAATTTTTTGTTGCTCGCTGCCATTTCTATTAAAATAAATACAAATGACAGAAACTATTTTCAAAGAGTGTTTTTTAGTTCAATCATCCCTTCTTTACGTTGTAAAATGGACCAAGTTACAAGCATTTTTGTTTAATTATGAGAATCTGGTCATAATAACTTGGGGTGATCTATTTAGACACATTGAGCCCACCCACTGCACTGAACCCCACTGAAAACCTCCTGGTTTTTCCACCAAATGTTGATTTCTGAGTTAAAACATTAGTACTGTTGTTTCTAAATGAATATAAACTTTTTTTGCATTATTTGAAGGCTGAAAGAACTGCATCTGTTTCATTAATTTGACCATTTCTCATTTTCTGCAAATAAAATGTTTGCTTGGAATATCAGAGACATGTTGTCAGCAGTTCATAGAATAAAAGAACAAAATTCATTTACTCAAACATAAACCTATAAAAAGTAAAATCAGTGAAACTGATCATTTTCCAGAGCTGTATATTCTGCTGCCTGCTGTAACACACTGCCAGGACCTATGAAAGTGCGAAATATGGTAGAAAAATTCTGTTTTTTAATAAAAAGAGAAGAGAGCTGCAGATTTTATTTTCCAGCTTATTGCTGATGGAGGAAATCGTGTCTCAAGTAGGAATGTTTCTGAAACAAAAGATTTTAGAGAGAAAACGCACCAAGTCAGCAGGTGACCTTCCCCACAGAATAATGATTGGAAACGAAGCACTTCAGGCACGAAACGGAAGAAGTTATAAAGACGAGAATGAACTTTGTTCTGGATCCTCCATGCCTGTAAAGCCTGAAGATCCAACCAACCTTAACAGCTGAAAATCTACATGGATTTGCATACAAATGAAGGTTGGCACGACTCTGACCCAGTTGGGACCAGAGTGGATGTTAAACCTTCCTGACAGGTTCTCCTGCAGCACTGACCAAACATGCTCTGTTTCCACTGTGCAACAAAAATACAAACAGCGAAAGTTACAGAGTACCACTTGAGACCAAAACTAGCTTCAGTTTTATTGGAAAACAACAGTTCATGGTTAACAAGCTCCTTTCTTTGGCATGTCAGCTTTTTGTTTAAATGAATATGGAGACCACATCAATTGAAAACTAAACAAACTTAAATAAATTACACATGACAAATTAATGATTAATGTTTATTGAAGGTACATTTTGTTTAGAAAGACTTCATAATCTATCTTATTTATGGTTTTGGTTGTCCTTGGTTTTTGTTTTGGATATTTAAATTGTTTTCCAGCTTCAATGTGGAGTGTTATGTGCACAATTCAAGTATATTCATTGAGAGGATGAACTTACATTATTACCTCATGATCAATATATTAGTTGAAAATCGTCTCAAAGCAACAATATCATCGCAATAATTTCTGGGACAATATATTATCCAGCAAAATTAGTTATTGTGACAATCTTATTTGGTATTAATTAAGGACTTCTATACTGAACTAGTTTTACAACTTGTGATTTAATAATATTCAAATTACTTAAGGATTAAAAACTTGCTGATGAGTAGACACTCAACTGAATATAGATAGAAACATTTTAAGTTTGTAAAATGCTGAAAATGTCACAACAATTTTTATTTTGTAATGCAGAATAATACAGAAGATATTATTAATTTATTATATCATTTAATATGGTGAACGTTAATGTAACTGTTCTCAATTACTTTATAATAACAGAGGAAAACAACTGTGACCGTTTCATTTTAAGCAGTTTTTTCTTCTTCCTCTACAGATTCATCTCACTGTAAAGATATTAATTTGGATGTTAGGTTTATATATTTACGTCAGTGAGCGCATGATATGAACCATCCTGCCGCTCTCATTTCTAAATGTGACAAAAATGGTAGATATTTGAGAATAACAAGCCATGCAGCAACTTGACTGACTGGAGCAGCGGGGAGATAATGAAGTTTGTGACAGAACAGCTGGAAATACATCCAGGATGTGCAGAACAGTTTATGAAAGCAGCACTGTGGTTAAAAGAAGTGCAGAGGCAGGAAGCAGGACTCACTTTGACACATGTCTATGGTGCTGACCTTGGTTCTGTCTGGAAAAAAAAAACGTATCTTCATAGAAAATTGCCTCAGCATGAGAGAACGCAGGGGACTTCCTAGTTATAGAAGCTTCTTTCTTTATTTAGTTTTGCAGAATTACATCAAAATGGAAGCAGATTTACAAAACTGAAAGGATTTTTAAAAGTTGGAGCAGGGCAGCGATCACTTCACCTAGCTGATGACTCTTAGCATGTTAGCATGTCAGAACCAACCATTAGGCCATCCATTAAATTCAAAATATGCTGGATTCAGAGTCTGCTTGTTTTCTATTGGTCAATTTCAAGATCCAAAGTTGACCAATAGGAGAGAAGCTGACTCTGAATCTCCACCCACCAGTCTTGCTCCTTTGTCACTGTGCATCTTACAAAGAGTTAGAAAGAAAAACATCAGAAAAAGTCTCTAAATGATTGAACAAGGGAGAAAAATCAATGTATGAGAAAAAAGTAGAAAAAATAATCATTTTAAAAAAATTGCCAAGTAATTACAGAATATGGAAAAAAGAATAAATGAATAAAAAAGAAAACTAATTAACATAAGATAATATTAAATTAATACTGTTAAAAGTTCTTATTTTTTGGATTCAATATGTGGAACATTACATTCTTTATCAAACCATGTAGTTATTAATTTGATCAATATTTTAGTAAATATTCATTTTAATAAATAATACAAATAAAATATTTATTTATTAATATTATTTGTTGTTAATTTTGGCAGGATCAGCCCTCCATACTTGCAGGACAGACTGACACAAAGGTATCAGTAAAGACAAAAACAATGTAAATTATAAACTATAAGTCAAAAATAATCACTAAGCCTGTTGAGACTTAGAGAATGAAAGGGTAAAAAATGTTTTGCATTATATTGACAAGCAAATTTATGACATCTGATAATTAGAAACTTCAACAAACATAGAAACTTAACATTATCTTAAAATATTCCCTTAAGGCAGAGGTTCTCTAACTGTGGGGCGCGTCACCTAGGGGGGCATCGTGCCATTGCAAGGGCGGTGTGGGAAGCCGTCTGGATGAAGACAAAAAACCCATGAACGCTGCATGCGCTGGGTTTTAACCTCAGAATGGTCAACTCTCTGTTATTCCTGTGTCAATTTGATACAGTAGGGGCTTCCACACTTCCCTTATCTGTGTCCTTTGTTACTTTTATCAGCAGTTAAAACTGTTTCATCCGTTGTAGTAACCTGTTTTTTCGAGCCGCCTTTAAACGCAACATGAGCGCTAAGACGCTCATGCTGGGTTTACACCTGTGTAGCAGTGAAGGAAACCTGATGCTGCTGTGCGGAGCTACACAGGTGTGTTAGAATCATGGCAGCAAACCAGCAAAACGCAAAGAACTTTTCACAGTTTTTCCCCCAAACTAACCGACTGAGTTGAGTGAAGTTTTTGGATGCAGGTAAAGTAGCTAAAAGATGACTAGCTAATATCAATACATCACCTTAAGCTTAACAAGTAGCCTGTAGGCTACTGATGCTGTTGTCTATGTTCAACTACGTACATTCATTTTGCTCCCAAAAAAGTCGACCCCCCCCACACAGGAGCAGGGACAGAGAGTCTCGAAGAATCCTCTCTCCCTCTTCCCACACGTCGTTCAACCAGACAGCCATTTGTAATCCATAGGGGCCCAGAAAATGTTTGGAAACCACTAGGGGGGCGCAGGAGAAAAGGTTTGCGTACCACTGCCTTAAGGAAAGGTGAGCTAAACAAATAATATAGTCAAAACATTTTATTTTCTGACAAACAATATATAGATGCCAACAGGTAATATTGTTGCTAACTAACTGCATGTTTTTTCACAGCTCCCTATTGGGAGCTGGGCTCACCTTGCAGATCTTGTAGAGTGAATCTTGTCCATCTCCATCAGATTCTTTGAAGTAGTCGTGTGCAGGAAAAGTGCGATGGATGTCACGGGTGATGACGCTCTCCTGGGCCGAGTCCTGCAACACAGATGGTAAACATACTTCAAGCAAAACCAACAGAGCTTAAATGTATCCCTTTTAAAGTTACATTCAGATCACTTTCAGTCCAGTTTATTTCACAATACAATGAAATATAAACTGTGTAAACTGCATAAATTATGTGCTGCAATGTTTGACCTCATCGTCTGTTACTCTGCTGATATTTCTCTCACGTGCACATTTATGCAACCTGGTGCACAAACTCTACAAACGTCTATCGTTTAATGCCATTTTTCATTTTTTTTTACTCTATTCAAACTTAGAAGTTTGCATACACCTTTACTATACATGAGAGGGACTTAGGAACATCCAGATGATAATTTCAAGGTTTTGTGAACTTCTGATTTAGGTTAATTCACAGCAACAAACACACCATTTCCTTGTGAGACATCATGAATGTACAAAGAAAGCAGCCAATGTATCAAGACTTTCACTAGTCTGGTATAAAAGGTTTGATCAAATACTAAAAAAAATTATGTAAACATCTGACTTTAAACTAAAATCTCTAAGATTGCTCTCATTAGTTTGGCAATTAGGGCATAGAAATTATTTAACTACCTTAAACAGGTAAACTGATGTCAGACAGAAACAAATATGTTTTATTTGATACATATTCACTTATCTGTCTCGTTATAAAGTAGCATCTAAATGGGTCTGAGGATTACAATTGTATGACCTTATAAGAGTAAGAAAAATCTGGCTGAGCCTTAAAAGACTCAATATCTGTTCGATCTTTATTGTCAGTTTAAAAAAAGTCTCCAAAAAATATGTTTTAATTTAAAGATACATCTTTTTCACCACAATTGATACAGATTTTGACAAAATCTGAGAAAAGTTGCACCATTGCATGAGTTCATAGCTTCATAAGCATATAAAACCCCTGGCAACACAATTGTGCGCACATCATCTATCCAACTGCCTGTACCACTGTTTTTGATGGACATAATTTATTTTATTTTATTTTTTTATGTTTGAGATTCAGAGTCTTTCCATGTATCTGCCATACTCCAACTAAAGGATTTAAAGCTGCTGGCACAGCTGTGTGTTCTGCTTTAATGAGATTTGTAGTAAGGAGGTGGCGCTTTGTTCTGTATATTATGTCTTGGAAATGGAAGAACATTACATTACAGCCAAAAAGAAGAAAAAAAAGAATTAAGTGCAACTATGACAGGTTTTTTAAAATACACCATTTCGACAGGGGTGTGAATACTTTTGAGTTATTCTATGCTGTGATGCATAAATAAGGATAATGATGCAACTTTGTTATATTAAATAACATGCAGCTCTTTTTAACTTTCTTACCTTTGCTCAACTATTCCATCACAGTTAAACACATTTATTACGGCTGTATTACCATGGCAACATTTGAAATACCATCCAGAATTTGTTTGACAGTTAAAGTTGTAAACACTTTGATTTAATAAAGCATGCATGCCTCTGCTAATTAACAGCCTCATTACTCAAAAAATACCAAAAAATAAATAAAAATTAGGAGAGGACGTCCTCTACGCTCCCTAATCCCTTTCCTTTCCTCTTCATCCCTTCCTCCTCCTCTCCGCCGTTTCTGTCAGCACGGTCTTTTGTAGTGTTCAGTCCCCGGCCTTTTGTTTCTTTTTCTTGCTTATCGGCTGCTTTTTCCACTTCCACTCTCCTCTATTTTCTACTCCATGTCCCTCAGTGCCTTTGGTTCAGCTGCTTCATGTATTTTTTTCCCTTTTCAGCTCGTATCTGTCCTCTTTCAGGATCCATGTGTCCTAAACGTTTGCAGCATCGCCTCTTATTTTCCAGGCAGACAGTAAGTAGACGGTGCTTTCCAAGTTTCCTTTTATTACAAACTAACAAGGTTCTTCTTTCAGAGAGATGTCCCACATATGCTATGCACTAAATGAAACCTTCATGAGATGAAAACTGAGAATTGGTTACGGGGAATAACAAATATAAGATACAGAATTAAATTGGGGAAAATAATAGCCGTTACTCTCACAACCTTCAAAGTTATTTTTTGCAGAAAATCAGAAAAAAATGCACCTTTCCTCTTTTATTGTGCTCTACGTGAATATTTATTGTATTGTAACTCACTTAGTCAGGGTGCCTTGCAAAAATATGAGAATTTCTATAACTTTTTCACATTTTGTTGGCACAAACCTCCAAGTATTTAAACATTGTTTGATGTGATAAGTTATTAATATATTCCACAGATACAAATCTGTGTGGCACTCATAATCTATAAGTTATAGTTACAAAGAACCGCATTTTACTGCACTTACAGCTGCAAATCTTTTGGTGGTTTGTCTCAAACAGCTACGCACTTTAAGAGACAGATGGTTTGTACAGGTATTATTACTGACAAAACACAGCAACGTTTTCATAAACATTTCGTTTCTGTTTAACTTCATAGTAAATAGGAACACATTTACCCCTTTTAGTTAAATGCAGACTTTGATGAATTTCAAATCTAACTAATTTAAATAATTTATTAAACTTGGCTGAATAAAGCATGCAGTTTCAAGGAAAGAGTGACCTAAATCCTGCTTTTATTGCTGAGAGTGGCAAAAGTTTTTTAAAATATATTTTTTTCGATCAAGCCAAAAATAATTTGCAAACTTCATGACTTTCTTTTAATTAAGCAGAGGCACAAAACTCTTTTTACACTTTGGATCTCCAATTATTTACACATCTTTTCATAGAAACTCTGTATATATTTCATGGTTAGTTTAGTTTTGAAAGAATAAAACTCAACATCATTTTCCATGATTTTTGTTTTATAATACATGTTCTTTTTGGCCCACTGCCAACTTGTGACTTGATGATTTTGGCCCAAGTGACAAAAGGTTTGGACACCCCTGAGGTGAACCACAGATCGTACCAGAGACAGTAGACCAGTTGACCACATTGTGTCGATATCCATAACTTATTCATGGAGTAAACACCACTTGGCGATATATGTCTGATCAGGTCTTTTTTCTCCAGCTTATGCTTTGTTCTTTTTGTCATTCATTGTAAAACAAAAACAGTTGTAATGTTCAGTCAGGGGGATCTGATGACAGAAAAGAGAAGAGTCACTAATTGTCCTGCTGCAGTACACCAGGAACAAGTGAGTGACCGCGGGAGTGAGGCGTCTGCTTTCGGCACGCGCCGTCTGAGTTGCTGCTGTGCTTCAGCCCCAAGGTGTCCTAAGGAAACCGCTGCCTCATTAGTTGCATCACTGCATTACACTGCCACAGCTTAGCTCCACCACGGTAAATAACAAAACAGAATTAATCAATTCTAGTTTTTGCATCATATGACCTAACAGCATTAGCACATCCCAAAATAGGCTCCATGGTTTTGGGCCACTTTTCCGGCACTGAAGAGTAGAATATATTAGTTGAGTTAATGAGGAAAGAGCTACTTGTTCCTCCCAGTGCTACATTAACGGCCATCAGACCCCTGTTGTCCATCCAGACCAATAAACCTAACAAGCAGCTGAGAGACCAGTCTAGGAATTGCTAAAGTCATATTATTCATTATAATTTAATAATATGCCAATAGGTTTAAATGGGTCACTAAAAACATATTAAAAGATGATAATATTGCAAATGCACAGGTGCGCCTCAGTGAATCAAAATGAACATGATTAATTTGATTAAAAAATCTACAGTTCTACTTCAGAGGTGACCTACTTACCATGCTTCCTTAAAGAGGCTACCATAGGTCTATGGTCCATACAAAACACACATTTTTGCACAAAATCCTTTTTAGATGATGAGATTTTAGTCTGCTCAGTTCTGCCTGCTTTGAGTGATAGGAGGCTTCAAGGTTTCCTGTCACTTTAAATTCAATTAATCTGCTGCTGGCCACGCCCCCAACTCAACATGTACACTTTCACGTGAAAGCGGCAGCAAATACACAACTGTGCAGCTTTGAAAAGCAGACGTAGAGCCTACTGCACAACCAACAAGAATGCAGCAAGTGGTTTATGGATGGTAAGTCAACAACCAAACACTCGTCTTTTCCAGCAGCCATTGTACAGCGCGTACAGTGGTAAAACCAGTCGACCAAACGTGCTGAAGCTCAGCTTGTGTTGCTAGGCAACGTGGCAGTGCCTGCTGATTTGTGGTGTTACATTCCAGAGGGTTTTGAAACAGCTCGTTTTCCAGACGCCAAAAACCACATGCCTTTATTTTTCTTTTTAAGAAGCTGCAAAGAAGTACAAAACCATGTAAAATGTGAATTTTGCATAAGAAGTCTCCTTTAAGCAGAATTTTAAACAAACTGGGACTGGAATAGTGAAGCAGTTTGTTTTGGTATTTCCACATTAAGCCCTACACTCTGTTTCTGTAAAGTTTTAAACAGGAACTGGAAAAATGAATGACAGAACGACAAAATATAAAACAGGAACTACTTTCAAACACAAGGAAGAATATTCACTTAAAGTGATTGTTCAGAGTAGTGAAGGCCTTGGCGTAATCACAGAAGGTACAGAGTATGATATTTTCAGGCCATCTTTTATAAAAAGCAAACTGATAGCAGTGTTACTGAGCATCAACACCATCAGTGTCACCATCAACCAGAGGCTCTTTCACTGAAATATCTAACCTGATCTGACAGAAATAAAATAAACAAAAGGCTGACAGAGTGATCCGGGAGGCTGTTAACAATTGTTTGCTTCTAGACGGGAGTAACAGCAGGGCAGCCGATCTGTAGATCTGATTAGAGAGGAGAGGAAGCGCCACGCTGGAATAAAAGACGAGGCTATTCTTAACTGTAAGTGATCCTCCAAAAGCCTCAAAGTGTGGACAACACTGTGAGCAGCTACTGAAATTTACACTGTAATTAACTTAAATACACAGCTGGATCACTGTTAGTCAGCAAAGAAGATCATTTGTTAAATAGTTCATTTTATATTTTAAAAACGGAAGATCTTTAATGTACACTTATGACTGAACTTTTTTTTCCAGTGATTTGAATATGTGTTTTTCAGACAAAAGAGGAACAATCAGTTTGCCAATATTGTTCAAAATCTGGGTGTGATGATGGACCTAACCATTCAGATACGCATAAAGACCATAACAAAGACAGTCTTCTATCATCCGAGTACAGGACTAAAGGACTCGTCCGTTTATCTTTAGTCACACTGATCACTGCAAAAGTGTCCTCACAGATCTGTCTAAAAAAAGTCGATCAGACAGCTGTAGCTGATCCAGAATGCTGCTCCTGGCGTTCTGACTAAAACCAGGAGGAGAGAGCACATCGCCCCAATTTTAAAAAGAATAGACTTTAAAATCACTAAAATGCATTAAAGATCTGTTTTCTGGAACAGGAATGATAATTTATTAAGCCTGTAAAGTAGAAGGTGCTGTTATTATAGTACCGGTCTTCCAAACTCCTCAGGGTATTGGCAAATGTTACTCAAGTAACTCATTTTATCTTTAAAAACAGAGAGAGAATTATACCTTATCAATGGTTGCACACATGCATGAGGATGTCCAGCATAGTCAGGCACAAAATCATATATTACAGCCACCCACTCGTTATGTGAAGCAGCAACAAAACAAGCATCAACTTAACTATTGCTCACACCTGAATGTAAAAACAAAACATAATAATCCCTTACAACAGACTGACATGCACATAAAAATTACCTTTTCAACCTCACAAAAATGAGCAAATACTCAAGGATGATATTTCTAATATAAAGGAATGAGAAAAGGAAAGGCAGGGTGTTCACATCAGCATTTTCAACCATCAGCCTGAATTAATCACACAGTCAATTTGTGAGTCTGCATTTTAAAATATTGTGTGTACCTGCCAAATGTATCCCTTGATGGCTTTTAAAGTGACTGATTGAAGGTAAAAGCCATGAATGAAGAGAGGCAAATGAAGGCAGATAAACAGAGGAAGAGAGACAGTGAAAGAGAAGCTGAGAAAGAAAGATAAAAGAGGGCAGTGAGTTATGTACACAGAGGGGAACAAGAGGTTTCCTCTAATTGTAGCCTGGGGGCTTGTTGGGCAGACAGTCCATTACTCAGATCTTGCCAACAGGTTACCTACTTAGCACATGGGTTTAAAAATAAAAACTGCTGATGTGTCCTAAGCTGCAACTCCACCTCTGACAGCATTTCATTTAAGAGCAAATTTAGGATCTACAGAGATAAAGTTTTATCATGCAGAGGAAACACTGGGGACTACAAACAGATGCTTTACATGCAGAAGAACTTTAGTGTTTTTTAAAAGACCAAGCAACAAAGTGTTGTTTCCACTTTTAATGCCCTGTTAGATACTAATTCATAAACATTTTCAGTATTTAAATTAAATGAATGAATGTTTTTATTTTTACTGGAAACATCACAACAAAACTTGAAAGATCCGTCCTAAGAATGCTTTCATCAGACTTACAGAAACATTTCCTCAAACACACATGAATAAAAATTATTAAAGCTTTTCAAAGATATTGTACAAAAGTATAAACTGTATACAGCAAAGCAAAGACTTGTTGAACAGGGAAAGTGTTGCCAACGATAACCAGGCCCTCATGTAGCAACGAGTCCCATAAACGTCAAGTAGGGAGTGGAGATGGCGACAAATCTGTGTTCAGAAAGCAAATCTGATTTATTCATAGCAGTTTGAACGACCAGACTCTGATATTTTGTTTACCCCCAAATATCAGATTTCATCCATATGTGGTGCTAAACTGAACTTGTATCCAATAGTTTTCAAAGTTGCATCACAATTCTGCAGAAGAAGAAACCAGACACGGTAAATACAAACAGAAACAATGGGTGAAAATTATCAATCAATCAATCAATCAAATTTTATTTGTATAGCACATTTCAGCAGCAAGGCATTTCAAGGTGCTTTACATAATTAAAAAACAAAATAAAAATAGCATGTGACATTGAATAAACAGTAAGAAAGAGAAATAAATTTTGGAAAAAGAAAAAAAGAAAAAGATTTAAAAAGAAGGATAAAAAACATACTTTTGTTACGGAATTTAAATGCCTGTCGTCGCCGGACTCTCCGTTTAACACGGGTATTATCCAGGCCCCGTCGCCTTACAGGACAAGGTCTCCAAAAATTACTATTCTGAAAATTATGAAATTATAAAACGAAGTCTGTGTCCGTGAAGTGGATCACATCAAATCTGTTTACGCTTCCAAACAGACTTCTCCTCAGCATAAATTGCCATTGTTATTAGTTGTTCTTCTTTTTATTAGCTTCTTTTGTCTCATGATCTTGTGATAACACTGCTGAATAAATTTAAAATCCATTCATAGCATCCATTATTACTCCTGTACATATTCTGCTGCTTTGTTACATCTACATTCTGCACATCACTTTGTGCCGTAAACCAGACATACAGAAGTCTGACTGCAATCACATCATACATTCTGGTATGATCAAAACTAAATAAATAAACTATTTTCAGAGAAAAAAATAATCTAAAAAATCCGAGTAATTTACCGGCTAATATCAGAAATGAGAAAGAAGAAGAGATATACAAAGTATCTAAAGAAATCTGGCTTTAAAACCTTTAGGAAGGCATACTGAAAGCACGTGAAATAAAAATGATATAACGTTGACGCACTAAAAGACATGGATGCTATAATGACACCATCTCTTTGCAGACACACCTGGCTCCAATAAAACCTCCTCACTGCTGCTCATTTCTGTGGGTTGCAGTGAGATAATGTATTGGTGTGATATTCAGAGGACACAGCATGATAATTAAAAACTGGCTCCCCCAGAGACCTCTGTCCTTGGTCACAGACGAGGAAGTTTCTGCAGGCTTCCCTGGAGGGTTAGCAGTGGGTGGTGCTGGTGTGGGAACAGCTGGCAGATTGCACATTCGTCTGTCTTGGTATCACTGCAGTGGCATTTTAATTGTCTTGTTGCTTTTGCATTTCAAAAAAGACAGGTTGGGATTGCAGACACAATACTCAGATGGAAGCTTAAAGGGCAAATTTCTCATTTTGCTTGCAGTGAAATCAGCGACGAGCAAGCAAGAGAAGACATGATGCAACAGGAAATTAAAGGACTTTGATATGATGCTTATGCTGTTATGATCCAAATATTTTTGCTAAACTTTCCCAAGATTAGATAAGCAGTGTTGAAGAATTAGTCAACATCATCACTTAGAGCTCAATTATTAAAGTGATTCACATTTCCATTTAAACATGGAAGAAAAATGAAATATGACACAAACATTTTGATGTCCCCTTTTTGAGATGTTACAACCACAAACTAACTACTATGCCATTATTCATTGGTTATTTGAAAATGGTCTGAAATGGCAATCATACTGTTAATCACAATAATTACTGGAACAATTAAAATTCTTATTTGCTATATTTAGCCTTTATTTTACTGGGTTAGGTGATTGAGAACAAATTCTTATTTGTTAAAGTTGACCATAATTATTTTTGCTTTATTTAATTTATATGTTTGTTTTTTTTAAAAAATATTCTTTGTTTCATTGTACCTCCAAGTATTTTGTATAAGTACAACATATTTGGACAGTGTACTTAGGTTACTCCACCATATTTAAGCAGCTTTTGTTATTTGTATTCAGGTCAGTTTGTTTGAGTTCAATTATTGTTCAGTTGGCCAAGCTCTTCAGGGTGTATTTACAGTGAGACGTCGTTCTACAAAGTACTGATTCCACGAGGCTAAACACAGATGAGGCCATGCTTTTCAGATTTTTACTTCAAGTGAAAATATGGAAAATGTAAATCTTTCATTTAATATGTATGCCCTACTTTGTGTTTTCTGTTACATAAAATCCCACCAAAGCTTGTGATTAAAACAAAGTGTGATCAATTTTAAGGGGTACAATTAAAAAATGTACCCCTTAAAAATTAAAGGTAATACCCAAAATGGCAAAGAGGCCATTTTGCCATTTTGGGTATTACTTTTAAAAAGTTAAAAGTAATACCCAAAATGGCAAAGAGGTTTTAGACATTTTAGAACATTCTGTCCCTTCCCTCTGCTTTTAGTGAGACAAAATTTAGTGGAGAAAATAGAAGAGATGGTCTCCTTTCACACAAACAGAGACTCATGCACAAAGAGAGGTCAGTGGATAAAGTGCAGCCGCCCTGCAGGTAGCTGACATATTCTCTGTGTTGTGCTTTTTACTGGAGGATAAGAGTTGCATCTCTGTTATGTGAGGACGGAGGGGTTCAGGGCATGAGAAAAGTGAAGTGGAGGGTCAGAAACGTCGTCCTGCAGAGAACACAGCAAAATCCAGTTTTTTTTTTTTTTACTGTGGGAATTATTGTGCCTGCAAGTGTTTGAATCTTTTTATTGTTTGTCTGAAATACAAACTTTTCCTGAGCCAACAAGCAGATAAGCGCACACCACCTCATGGCTGCAGACTTTATATATAGCTGAAAGAAAAACTTTACATACACCAAATGAAAAGACATGAACAGATTTTTTTCTGTCTGAATATAAATCAAACCAAACTTCTCTTCCAAAATTATTTCTATTTGCTATTTGCTAAATGCCACAATAACGAAAGAAAGAATATCAGCTATAAGAGATTCATTTATTAATGTCTTCAAGATCAGAAGT
The DNA here is from genome assembly GCA_033032245.1 of Poecilia picta. Lineage (NCBI taxonomy): Eukaryota > Metazoa > Chordata > Actinopteri > Cyprinodontiformes > Poeciliidae > Poecilia > Poecilia picta. Next base: position 25,275,832 of record CM065356.1, read on the forward strand.
TTACATAAAGAGTTATCTCTTTAAACACTGAGGGAAACCCCAGATGATGATGTCATAGTTTTGGAGACGTCTGATAAGTTAACTGACACATTTGAGTTAATTGGAGGCACATCTGTGAACGTATTTTAAGGCCATAATGATCCCCGCTTCATTTGGAGGAAAAAAGGAAATGCTTGTACCATCCTGACTACGAAGTAGGATGGCAGTGTCATGCTGTGGAGCTGCTATGCTCCAGAAAGAATTTGTACACTTCATAAAATAGATGCCATCATGAGGAAGGACCATTATGCAGAAATACTGAAGCAACATCTAAAGACATCAGGCAGGAAGTAAAAACTTAGGTGCAGATTTATCTTCTAAATTTAAAATAGCGCTCAGCACACAGCCAACGTGGTTTCAAGGTTACAGAAGAGGATTTGGGCCACTGAAAAAAAAAACAAACAAAAAAAAAAATCTGACTTTAATCTCAGAATTCTGAGATTAAAGTCAGATTGTTTTTTTTCTTGTTTCCAGTGGCCCTAATCCTCTTCTGTACAAAGTGGCTTAAAGACAACAATCTTTACCTTGTCAGTGTTTTGGTGTGGCCACCATAAAATGCTGATGACAATCCTACAAAGTGCATGTGTGAAACTGAAGGTCAGGGGGCCAAATCTGGCCCGGTATAAGCTTTTTAAGTGCCCCTCTAGACTCCAGATGCCAAACTACTTCAATCAGCTCCTTCAGGTCTTTTGTTTCAGAAATCATGCAAAATAAATATATCCTTGCTTTTTTTTGTACTAATGCATAACTCTCATTGTTTTTGCAGATTTTCTGCAAAAATAGTCAAATGTGGGGTTTAAGCGACTGCTAACTCCCACCTGATGGGAAGTATTTCTTACTTCTACTGCACTGCTGCCTCAGTCTGACTTGATGTCTCTCTTTATCCAGTGTATGTAAACTTCTGGTTCCAACTGCTCCTCAGGAAGCAGAAAGTCACACTGCTCCTTATATACCAAACCACCGTTTCACGTTTGGTTTTTAATCTCCTGTCACTTCCTTCTCACTTCTGATGGCAAAGAGAGTAAAACACTGCAGAGGAAGAACAAGTTACATCACAGCAGCTCAAAGTAAGTTACTGTAGTATCTATGCTGGATTTGTGTCTCATAGAGACGGGCTCAGAGTGCATGTGTGCTCCAGGATAGGAGGACAGCGAGAGGGCAGGTGAGAGGAGGAACGAGAAATGCTGAGGAGCCAAGGGGGTAATTTGACTGTCTTCTGGTATTTAATTCATCCAAAAAGCCCTGAGAGGGAATTAGATAAGGTGCTTCTGCATCTGCTGGCAAAGCTTCACTTCCCAGGGTCTGCAGTGAAGCAAACAATAAAAAACTAATTTGTCCTTGACTGTCTATTATCCAATCTTTGCCTCTGCAGGAAAAACGTTGCTACAAATTAAGCCTAATAAAATAAACAATTACTTATTTCTCTGAATGGGGGTTCAAATGTATTCTGTCCTCTGTTGGTGGGATTAAGTAACAATGGTTATAAGAAGATAACTGACAAAGTTTAACCTGAACAAACAAGTTCTTATTACTCAATTTTCTTAGAATTGATACGCTTCAATTTATTTTGTTATCATCCCAACTAATTAAAACAATGGTTTGACAATACTGTCTTAAATACATGGCTTTTACTGGAATATATTCATACAAAATTATGATCCGACAGGAATTATTTCAGCATTTTAGATAAGGATGTGCAGCTGCTTAGTTGGAGTATAAACTAGTGGATTTGGAGTATTTTTGAAATACTGTCTCAGAAAATGTAAAAGGTTTATGTGTTAGAAATGAATAATTTGCTCATAAAGTGGGAATAATTCTCTTTTTAATCACTTTTTATTGTGGTTTCATTTTCACTATGGTATGGTTGGAGATTGATTAAAACATCTGAGAGATTTTGCATGTTTATTATACCCCATAATTTTATTTTTTGGACTAAAATCTTAAAGCAAAAACACTAACTGCAATAATTATAATAATGAGGCAAATAATCATCATAAAATAATAAACAAAATAATAACGATGCAATGTATTCAAGGTAACATATGAGTTGGAGAATATGTTAGAATATAGTTTTCATGTATTTTATCCACCTAAAAACATGGTTTCTTAATTTCCTTAAGGTTAGCATTGTAGTCATATAGCCTGTAATCCAAAAGCTGCTTCCTGTTGTATTACTATATTTATGAGGGTCTGTAATATTTATGGTGTACGGGATTCCCAGCCAACACCCTTAAGCAGAAAATTAACATGGTGGCATTAACCTTTCCCTCACTTAAACCAGATTAAAAATCTGACAATAAATGTGAAACCAAGCATCAGCTATTCAAAGAGTGCTCACTCTGCAATAAAGATCTACTTTGCAAGAAGACATTAGCGCTCTGGTTCAGTTTCACTTGTGCAAAGTGTATCGTAGTGTTCTGAGTCTGACACCATTTAATCATTGTGATATTACCATGCACTTCCAGGTAGTTTCAACCAGAGGGACGGAAAACCCTCGAATGCGTTTCTGGTTCAGAAGGAACTAAAATGAATAGATAGATGGGGGATTTTAAAAGTGGACAAAATGCTTTAAGGGGTTTCCTCTAGAATGTTAGAAATTAAAACTAATGGGGAGTTGAAATGAATTGTTTTTTTTTACATTTTTATACCCCAAATTTTGAAAGATATCAAAGTATGGCAGATATTTTTAGCAGCCAATTATAGACATTTAGAGTTGAATCTGATTGACTTTTTTGATTAACTGTTTAGACCAAACTTGTGATACATAAACTGCTTTTTATATATTACACCACCACCTTTTACTTACAAATGTGGCACAGTAAAAATTAATGGAATCGTATTTGCTTTATTTCCAAGAAGCATTGTTATGACCAAGAAAAAACTAACCAAAACACAATTTATTTAATTTTTGGTGCTCTTAACCAAATATTTCCTTTGTTTATTTGTAGGTTTTAGGTTAGGAAACAATCTAAAAGGTTAATTATGACTAATAAGGACCATTTCAAAGTAAAAGCTCAGCAAAGGGGTGTTATTTGATTAACCAGGTGAAATTTCATACAGTGAATTGTTGAACACAAGGTTAAAGTCATTCCACAAAAAAGAGGCAAGGTTGTTCCAGCTGAGATGAAAACAGTAAAGTACTGTTGACTCAATAGGAACTCGATGTTGAGCATAACTTGAAACCAGGGCAAATTTGGGCGAGCCAAGCACTCAGGAGAGATGGAAGAAAAAGTTCTTACTTTAGGTAAGTGGCCTCTGATGGAACATCAGTCCACCGAAGGCAATAGTTGATCCAAAAGGTGAAATAAAAGTACCGACTTAAAAGCAGCTGATGGACACTGAATATTCACACATTTCTGATATTTTTTCAAAATACAGTATTTGAACAGGTAAATGTTCTTGTTGCTCCTTGATGAGCTTCTGTTTAAAAATGGAGAATGAACCAATATCTGTTCAATTACCAGGGCAATTAGGGACAAAGTGGCATTTACAAAATAAAAGAGACTCCTGTTAAGATAATGTCAAGTCCCCCGTTGCGCTCCACTGAGACTCCTAACTACACTGCAGGCTGTCTGTCAAGCATCAAATTCTGCTTTCATGATCAAGTGAGAATAAATACTGATTCAAAATTTGCATAGAATTTAAAAGCATACTACTAATGAGACTTAATTTGTCATTTGGTGTTATTTTGTTTCACTTAAACTAATCAATCAGCTGTGAATGAGTAGCGTTCAGTTTGTCATTTCATTCTTAATGGTGGAGAAACTTCTCTGTTTGTATATATTATGTTGTGTTATTTCAAATGATTTCTCTTCAATTTTTAGAGTCATTTTATTTTTTTTAAAAAAGAAGCCCATCTAGGGACAAGTGCTATGAATTAGCTGTTGCTATTGCACCGTGATGCTAACATGGGACTGCTGTTTCATTCAGTTTGTCTATGTAAATGTGTGTCTGTCCCTATCAAATAAACTTTAATAAAATAAACAGTGAGTTACGCTTAAAAGATAATAAAGTCAGTAAATCAATTTTTCTCATGAGTTATTAAAACCCAATCCTGATACTTTCCATTGAGAAAGCAACCAACATTTAAAAAATTGCTTCATTAATAATCAAATCGATATGAATTCACTAAATATAGCTGCAGTATATTTTGTAACTTCTACAAAAATATGGTTTTTACGTGTTTGTTAAAACTGTCACTATGTTGTGAAAGTATAATGAGCCAGATAATGTGTGAAAAGACTGAGTTCCTCCACCTCCTCAGTGCTACTATTGCAGTCTGAAATAACAAAAATAACCAATCAGAGCCAGGAGGAGGGTATCAGCGCTGTCGATCACCCAGACTAAAACTTTGGATATTTCATAACGAGATATTAATCATCCATCCATTTTCTAACACCCTTGTCCCTTAGTGGGGTCGGGAGGGTTGCTGGTGCCGATCTCTAGCTAATGTTCTGGGCGAGAGGCGGGGTCACCCTGGACGGGTCGCCAGTCTGTCGCAGGGCAACACAGAGACACACAGGGCAAACAACCATGCATACGCACACTCAAACTTAGTTTAGACAGAACAATTAACCTGACAGTCATGGTTTTGGACTGTGGGAGGAAACCGGAGTACCTGGAGAAAACCCACCATGCACAGGGAGAACATGCAAACTCCATGCAGAAAGGCCAGGGCCGGGAATCGAACTCAGAACCTTCTTGCTGCAAGGCAACCGCTCTACCAACAGCTCCACTGTGCAGCTCTACGAGATATTAACATACATGGAAAAATCTTACGAAAACTTCATGTTATAGAAGAAAGTGTGATGGCCAACGTAAGAAAGGCCAACAGTATTCAATTATGTCATATGAACTGATTAGTAAATTATTGTGAGGGAATGCAAATGAAAAAAAATCCCCCATGTCCCATAAGGGGGCTCTGTAAGTATTAGCCTATGTTTTTTTTTTTTTTGCCAAAAGTAATTCCTGTCAAAAATGAAAGAATAAAAAACTCTTTTTTTATTCCCAAAAGATAATTTAGGCAACAATGATCAAAACTTACTAAGGCCATTATTTTATTAAGCTGACTATTAAAAAGATCCATTGAAATCTAGAGCTTTCACAAAGATGATCTGCCCACCTCTCAGTCTCCGTACTTCCAGCAGAAAAGTTTCTGCTGTTTAACTTTCATAGAACCAGCCTCCATTTCTGCTCAGTTGATTCCACCTCCTCCGTCTCTCTCCTTCTCGGCTGGACGGAGTCACTTTCTGCTCCAACAGCAGCTCTGTCTGCCAAAACTCACCGACACCATCAGATGCAACTAACCTTTTTAAAAGCAGCTTCCACGCTGAACGCCCGTTCAGTTGTATGCCGTGCAACAATGGTTTTATCTCTGCTGAGCAAAGAGCAAGTGGAGCGCAGCTCCTACAGTGTGCTGGAGCTGCTGCTGTGCTCAGGTCGAAGTTGAAACTTGTTTAACTTTGACCACTGAGCGCTTTGCAAGCATGCAGCCATTAGAGACAAGATATCTATCAAACTGCTCCAGGTCGAACAGATCAATGTGGAAACACGGCTCTCTGAATCACAGGGTCTTATCACAATTTTCCCTCCTTTATTTCATCTCTTCCTCTCTGACTCACCATGCAAGCTTAGCTTCTATTGTTAGTTTTAGCAGGAAAAAAATGCTGATAAAATGCGGTCATTATCTACTTGTTATTTTTGAAAATGCCGGCTCTTTTTGGTTCCACTTCTCTGTGGGTGAGCAGGTCAAAGTGCTACATACTATAACAGAACGCTGAGAAAATGCTGCTTTCAGTCTGGAAGCCACCAACATGACGCCACCTGTCAATCAGTCCAGCAGGTTTGTCAGCAACTCACCAATCAACAGTCAAGATTTGTAAAAACCCCTTACTTGGAGGTTTTTAATTTGAAATAAGCTGCAGTCACAGAGACAATCAGAGAAAATAATCAGAAAAAATGGCTAAACGTCATCAGAGGGGAACATGCACTTAAGATATGCTTTACCCAAAGCATTTAGAGGGAGGAATAGAGTTTATTCCTTTTCCAAAATTCAAACAGTCTGGAACAATGTAAAAGATGGATAAATGCCTGCAGTCGACCTCGTGAGAAGCTGAATATAACAGTGATCGATGTTACAACTACAACATGTTCGTACGAAGGTTTCAGTCATCGTTATATTGTACGTCTACTGGTTAAGCTGCGCGTTGTGGCTATAAATGTGAATGGAATATTTGTTGTACAAATATTCATACGCAGCCTGACAAACATGATCAAAACATAGTTCAGGTACCTACTAATAAGCAATTACTCACCCACTTTTTGCAAGTGCAAAATGCGGCTGACAACTATGTCAAGAAGCGATGCAATAACATAAAACACGACTGGTCAAATACTGGGAAAATAAAAAAATATATAATGATGAAATAGATGACAAATATCTTCCAGCAATGCCAGTTTTAAGCAGCAGGATGAAGTAAAAATTTCAGCACATCCTCATGTTATGGTACAACATCATAATGTCTCGATGCTCTGGGTATAAAACCCCAACAAGATTATATTTACTGCAAGTTCCACAAATTGTGAAATAAAACCAAAAACACCATGATTAGACTTTAACATTATGTTATTTAACCTGTCAAGATCCTGGTTCATTGAATGTCTTTTTGTTTCCTCCACTAGTATTTGAAAGTGAAATCTGAAGACGGCAGCCTTTTCCACAACATTAGATTGTGGGGAATTAACTTTAAACAAAAGGGAAACTCAAAAAAAATATCAATATTAAAGCTACTAAACCCTTGTTAGAGTCCTTTTGTATGAGAATGCTCCCCTGCAAAAGACTTTAACACATAGTTTAAAATAAATTACCTTTTCAAGTCTATGATTGAGAACGATAATTAGGTTGAAGGAAATATTTTGCAAGCCAGTGCATGATTTGACATTTAGTCCACAAATTATTGCCCCCAGTAGAATAAAAAGTAGTAAATTCTTATCTGAGCTCTAATAGCTTCTATTATAAAAGTTGTTTGGAGCTATTAAAGCCTGTAAAGGACACACCTGTCAGCTATCAAACCACAGTCTGCAGCCCACATACTCAAAGAGTCATGCAAGATGCATGAGAGAGTCGAAGAGTGGGTGTATGAGTGTGTCCTCGTTACACCATCAAAGGCTTTTGGTGACTGCCGCGAGGCTCCGCCATCAGCACTCCGAGACAGGATCTGGCTTCCTCTCCAATTATGATCCCCCCACCTCGGCAGAGGGTCAGGTGGTCCTTTCTCAACCGGGACGGAAGGAGGGAAGTGGCAGGATGGAACGGGAAAGAAAAACGTCGTCAATTGCAGGCCATTTGTGGAAATGAAAGGGAATTCCTAATATAGTCTTGGCTGTGAATACTGAGCTGGTTTGGACTGGGAGCTGCTCATTTTGGGTTGGCTGAATGGTAACTGTGACTGCAAAGCTGTCTGTTGGAAAAAAACGACAACAAAAAAACCCCCAAACAAAAATAAAAACACAGATTTTGTTCCAAAAACGATTTATCTCTGAACACAGAGAACCAGCTCAAGTATTTTTTATTAGTAAGAATGTGTTTTATATAGTTTTGCAGAGCGGTAAAAAGTTTAATCTGGTTCTCAAAATGTCATAAATCTCTGCGGGTTAAAGTTGTACTGAACATTTGACTTGTGCCTAATATCTCACTTTAAGTCTGAAGGGAATGGATTATGAAGAGTTGGAAATGAAATTCCTCCTTAAAATAAAAAAACGATAGTAACATTAACATTAACAATAATAATGAGCATCCATGCTGAATCCTAATAGTCAAGTTGCATATGTAATAATGTGGGTGGATGGAGAAACAGATTCTCAGTCAAAATCAAGGCAGGATTCCAAAGCATTAATATTACTTCCAGTTAGAAGAAGCATGCTGATAAAATTAAAATATTACTTTAAATGTAACTCTGCCAGCGGTATGAATAATCTTGGGCTTAACCATTTTCTTACTGGGCTTAATATGATTCACATCCTGTCATTTTGTCACAATTTCTACTTTCTATCAGGAACACAAAATGCTAGAAAACAATTAACAAGACTAATGCTTAATCCAGAGAGTTAAATATGTCTCTAGGCCGGGTGGAGATATGATGGCTGCCACAGGAGCTTTGACTCTTCTGGAAAAGAGAATTTTTTTTGTTTTACTATTTCTCAAGAAGCACAGAGATCAGACACTGATGTTGGAAAAGAAGGCTTCGTGTCTGCAGTCTAAACAGTCATGTCACATTTTATCTGACTTTTATGTCATCAATGTGACACATGCATAATAATTTTGCACCAGAAAAAGGAAGAAGTGGTAAATCTGTAGTTAAACAATGGCTATAAATTATGATTATGAACTCATGTAAAATATATTTGTCACTGAAGTGCATCACATCATAATCCCACCACTCTTGGCTCTGACTGCATATCTAGAGAAACTGCAGTCAATGCTCCACAAAAGGCAATTGCCATTAGTTGTGCTTCCTTTTAATTAGTTTAATTTATGTTATGAACATGCGATGATACTGTTGACTTCCACAGCTGAATAAACTTTAAAATCAATCGGTAGACGACTGCATCTATTGTTACTCTTGTAAACGGTTACATCAACATTCTTCTTCTGTGCATGCGGGTCGCTTTGAGGACGTAAACTGTTCACACAGAAGTCTCACTGCAGTCACATCATTCAGGAGAATGAAAAACCACACAAAAGAAGAACTTTCAGCAAAAATAAAATAAAATAAAATAATCTGAATCAAGAATCAAGATCTGCTGTGTGAATGTAGCCTAATTTATACCAAAGGTGGTCAAAGTTCTGTGAAAGACACAAAAGCCATTTTATGTTAAAATCCATCCACTTGAAATGCCGTGACATTCTGAGAATGGGAAATGACAAAAATATATTGTTTCAGTTAATTTCTTCATTTGTAGCAATACTGCCAAAATCTCTTGCTTTCTTTTCTTTAACTGTTTCTACGATAAAGCTCTTGATTTTTCTACAACTCTCTCAAAGCCCTATCCAACCAGTGCCACTTTTGCTCTAGTCTCCAACTTCAAAGAAATCCTTTCCAAGATGTTTCAGTTCTTTACTTTGAACTATTTACCATCTAACCTTAAAGCTTTCTTCACTAAATCCTAACAAAGTAACATTCTGGAGGTTTAGAAACTCATCTGAAGGATTTCAAAGGCAAATATACAACCAGGAACAAAGCACACTCATACAAAGTAAATATCAACAGAAGATATGATGGTTTGGAAGAAGAAATACATGTACAAGATGATGCTACATTGCAACATAAACTCGTCACTCATTCGGCAATAAGGTGAAATTTTAAATCTTGAGTTGCATTTTCTTACAACATATGACTAAGAAGTGGATTTCCAGGACAGAAATCCAATTCATATGCTATATGATACATTTAATACTCATAAAACATCAGTGAAGAGAATTTATTTTTGCTGACAACTTTATAAAATTTGTTTGAAATAAAAAAATAAGTTAATTTCAACTGATGAACTCAATTTACTTTAATTCAATAATCAATAATTAATATGTAGTTGAAATTTCTTTACTTTCTGGACGAGCCACTGTGAACACAATAATTTCCAGGTTTCCACCATGGCCTCTGGCATTTGTTGCTTGTTTCTTGGGGGTTAATCCCCTCAGTAGATATAAAGCATGCCCTATGGAGCTGAGGTGTGGAGAATGACTTGCTCAGTCCAAACAGTTCTGCAGGTTCTGCAGGATATTCCAAAAAATCATACGTAGTCATATGGCCAGTGTTTGTGCAAAGGCTCAGACTGATTTTTACCTATTGAAAATCTCTCAGATTTTTAGACTGGTTACAACTCAAACCTTCAATGCAGTCAAATCAAGAAAAAAGCCAACTGAGAGCTGACTTTCAGCTCTACTTATTGCTTAACTTATTACGATAACAGGAAACATCTGGGTTGAAAAATCACCCAAAAAGTAGATATTTGTCACACATCTCCACAAAGCAGATCCACATGAAAGTATCTTTAGATAAAAGCTGAAATGTGTATCTATTGTCTCATTATTGGATGTAAAACACAACAACAATAAAAACATTATTCTTTTCCTCACTCATTTGGAGAAAGATGTCAATAATGGTTCCTTTTGAAAATAAAAGAACAAATAACGGCAGCAACATGGAGTGTGTACGTCAACTTTTTTTTTTTTACTTTTATTTGGTTCGGCAGTAACAGCAAAACCATAATCTTTTTGACACAGTTTCAAAATAAAAAAATATAGATTGTGTAATTTAACAAACTCACCTTCTACTCAAAACAGCAGCAGCCTATCGAGGTTGTTTTAACACAAATAGATGCACAAATACCTTGCTTTATCTCTTTTTGAAAAGTGAGGATCACAGCAGAGTAAAAACAAGTTACACACATTTCACATATAGTATTCCCATATACAGTATACTGTGTAAATATTTATAAACCACTTTATTAATAAATATCTATCACCCTCTAATTTATAGTCGTGTGCAAATGTTCCTATCAATGCACATGAAATCAAGAGGACTTGTTTACAACATGTTACAGTTTTTGACTTGCTACCACTGCGGTTTGTTCAGTGCCGTACAGAAATATTAACTTATTGTTGTTGTTTTTTTTTTTTAATATCTTTTTGATATACCCTGTAACAAATCATACCAAATGAAGAATAATCTGCAATTTCGGTAAACAAAGTCAATTTTGTTAACAAACGAACGGTATAAGTTTACTTTAAAAATAAACTTTTCTTTTTCTGTTTATGAGTTTTTACCACATCGTTAAGTTTATACAGGACTGATCAGCACATTTGCTCTACCTGACCTAATTTTCACCTAAAATCCAATTGAACTAAAGAAGAAGCACCAAAAATGCATACCATTAAAGTCCAATGACAGAGTATTGTGAGACTGGCATTTGTTGGTGCTTCCCTTTGTTATTCTTTATATAGACCAGACAGTATAGCTACAAAGGGGAAATCTACCACAGATGGGAGAGAGAGAAATCAAAGATTAAAAGCCACTCATAGTTCCAGTGGTTGTCACTGTAGTCATGACAAAGAAAGTCCAATGATCCTTGAATATGTTCAGGGTGGTTTTAAAAATGCAGCATTTCATGTTTATCATTTCTAAACATACATTTCCTACAAAACAACCTTTTTTTAGGCACATAAGCAGAACAACGTGTAGTGCATTAAAGCTGCATGAAAAACATTTTGTAGCTTCACAGAATTCACCTTTCATTATTTTAAAGAGAGATGAAGGTGGCAGATCATTAAGCTACAAGAAACAAATGTTTCCAGTCACATTACGATTTACCAAATCCTGGCTTAAAAACAAAGCCACACTGACTCCTAAGAAGTCTGAATGTAATGTGCTTTTTAACATACAACAATGCAATTAGCAGCTTTAAAGCAAGGAAAATACAGAGAATAGCAAATGGGCAAAACACAGTCCTAAAGGGACACGTGTGCTCTGTTGCTTTTCTTATTAAACAAAAAAAGAATCCCAAAAAGTAGCTGGCACGTTAAGGCTTAAACATTACTGTGAGAGTATGGTACTTCAACTGAGAGAAGCTCCTATTGGAAACAATAATTATATTTTACCAGGAAGCAGCTGATCAGGGCTGAAACTGGAATATTTTTGCTCTTAAGCAACAGATGAGAATTAAAACTAAATGCTATTTTTCATTTTCTTTGAAGCTTGCATCCTATTCCTTACAAAATATTCCATACCTGTGAACTTTTATCTATTTTAACAAGTTACAACTAAATCCAACCATGTATTTTATTAGGGATATTATGTGATACACCAACACAAAGTAATGTATGTAGAGTCAATGAAAGAGGATGCATACAATTTCTTTAATTTTATAAGCAGAATACTTACAGATTTGATCAAACTGGGTTAGAAGGTATACCTTAATTTATTTAAACTTCTGGCTTTAAATTCAGAGGTTCGAAGCCACAGGCTCAGGTTGAACAACTGTGGACAATCTGGTCATGATGTAAAATTGGAACAAATTAATTAAAGGAACCTATAAGATATTCTGCTTAAAGTTTGCAATCAGTCATGTGGAGCAAACAGCAAACATGAGGAAGAACGGTCAGAAGAGACTAAGGATGAACTGGACTGCACATCATATCAACAATGACACATAGTAGGAGTAGCATTATGCTGTGGGGATGCCTTCTGTCAGCAGGGACAGCTTTTCGCAATTTATGAATCAATGAATGGAGACAAATAAACGAATATAATTATGTTCAGGCAGGAAAAGATTTAAGAGAAGGTCAGTTAACTTACGTTGCATCCAGAATTACAATGAGGTGCTTTCAAAATCTATTTGAAAGCACAGACCAAAAATCAGTGAAGAATCACTGGCCAGACTTGAATATTTACGTCCAGAGATGCTCTCCATCCAACCTCACCGAGTTTGAGCTATTTGGGGAAGACAAAGGAGCAGAACTTGAGTCTGCGTTGATTGAGACGTACTCTAAAAAATTGCTCTAATTACGACAAATTGCTGCTCTATTAAATATTGACTCAGGAAGTCTGAATCAAAATGAATGCAATTGAAACTGTGTTTCATGTATATTTTCCTCCATTATCCACCACTTTGTGTTGGTTCATCCCATAAATTACACTCAAGCTAATAGATGTAGCATCAAAAATATGAATAAAGGTTTAAGAGGTTGAAATATTTTGGCCAGGCTGTGACAAAACTGGAAAAGTAATTAGAATTAAAGCAAGTAACTACAGTTTTAATTATTTTTATTTTCTTTATTTTTTTAAACTATAAGTATCAGATTAAAAACTGTCCGGTAAAAGACTTTAATTTTGTTATATAGATGTGAGTTTTATCTCTATCCAACCTTTGTGTGAGAGGATTTGTGTCATCTTTCCTATTCATTACAATGTATTGATAAAAAGAGCAGAAAAAATGATTAAGAGCACTATTAAGAAGAAAGTGTAAAAATAAGAAAAATAAGACAAACAAGAAAGAATAATAGATTACTGTTCAATGCAGAAATCTACAACCCATAACCGTGTTCCTGCAGCCTCAAACATTTACAAACCTGGGCATGTAAATTCAGATCAGATTTATCCTTACAGCAGTTTCAAACTACATCAGATTACATTAATCAAACCCCCACACTTTTCTGCTCCGAAATAAAATCCACTACCATCTTCAACACATCACTCTAAAACACACAGAAAACACAATACACATTTGGGCGACTATCCTTACATTTGGAAAAAAAATGCTTTCTTCCATTTATAGCTAATAATTAGTTTAGAAATAAATAAATGCATTGATAACTTTGTTAAGGCGCTGATTTCAACAGTCACATCAGTGGTTGAAGGAAAACAAAATGAATAACTAGAAAAATCATATTTTCCTCAATAAATAAATAAATGAATAAATAAAAAACAGTCATGATTATGCACTTTAATATTTATCAGCTACTGTTGTCATGGTCACTGTTTGTGTCTTTAAATATGTCTAATGTTAAAGGGGGGCCTTAAAGTGTATTTCAATAGGCATTATGATGGACTAAAAATCACAGGTATAAATAAAAGTTTGACAAGCATTAAGGTAAAATTAGATGTTTAATTGTTCATTTTTGGGGATGTTTGTCGTTTTGCTTTTGCACTCGGCCTCGTATAATGTAAAGGCCTGACTAAGCCTCTGTGGTGCGGTATAATAAAATCCATCACAGAAAGCCCACCTCTCATTAATATTCCCTGTCTAGACACTGTATCTGTCTCCTTGAAAACCCCAGTCACCACTTTATTTTGAGCGAGTCAAGATTATCATTTGACAAAACAGAAAGGCCTTTCCAGATTTTCTACTGAAAATGAACTTTTTAGGAGAATTTTAACCCTGTTTCAATGGATCAGTCACTCAGATGGAGCATGAGTTTGCTCTTTTTCTCGGCTTGGGCTCCCCAAAATCCCTTTCGTCTGCACCACAGTGGCTGAAAGAGCACATAGTCTGTGACAGTCTGCGCATGCCCAAGCGAAACACACTGTTCGACAGACTGTAGATGACACAGTTGCAGAAGCTGTTGCTAATGGCCAGCCAGGTGGTGATGAAGGACAGGGCGGGGATATCTAACACGTGGGAACTCTCTAGAAGAAAGTAGATTATGTAAGGAAGCCAAAGCATATAGAAAACGCTTGTGATGCGGAACAGCACCATGGCGTAGCGTCGATCCGGTCCGTGCCCTCCGTGATGCCCACCACCGTTCCCTTCCCCGGGCTCCATTTCCTGGCTGGGAAACCGGGCCCTCCGTTCGCTGATCTCCCTGTTGTGTTGTTGGCAAATGCGAAAGATGTGGTAATAGGTAAAACAGACGACAAGTGCGGCGGGTGCATAAAGAAAGCACACCACAAAGCCAGTGAATATGGCCGAGGTGGGCCAAGAGTGAGCGCACCATTCAAATATATCCCCATGGTATCCTGGCTTACCCCAACCAAAGAAGGAGGGCAAGAACACCAGGCTGGAGTAAACCCAAATGATGGCGATGCAGCCTCGTAGTCGACATGGCGTCACCAGTTGGTTGTATGATAGTGGTTTAGTTATAGCTAGGTAACGATCCACACTGATGCAGGCCAAACAGGCCATTGAGACGCTCTTCAGAACAGAGATGACGTAGCTGAAAACCTGGCACGTGATTGGTTCCTGGACACCTGCTGGGTAGTGTAGCAGAGACAAGGTGGGCACAAGACAACTTAGACCAACCAGCAGGTCAGCGTAGGCCATCGTCTGGATGAAGTAGCTTGTGGTGTAGTGATGTAGCAGAGGGGCACAGTGAAACACAAAGATCACCGTCAGGTTCCCGACGATAATGAGGACTGTCAAAAGCACGATGACAACAGTCTCCAATATGCACGCCTCCACGCCTTCCTTCAACCCCCATCCCAACGGACAGGAGTGGTTGGAGACCCTGCCAGAAAAGATGTCTCCATCGCTGCTGTTGGTGGTGAGCGTAGGATCTGTCGTCAGTTCAGAGTGGTTCATTTTCTCGGAGTAGGTGAGTCAGATTTGTCATATGCCACCCATAAGCAGACTGACTTGAAGCCGGAGATCTGCCTGTGTCCCTCTGGTCCTTCACCACCCCTCAGTTCAAAAAGTGTATTATTCTCTCAAGCACACCTGTGCTTTTGCTCAGGATACCCTCACATCGCTGGGTCTCAATCAAATGAACGGTGACTGGAGGAAAATCAGTACGGTCTCTGAAACAGCATGACAACTTGTTTCTCTCTTCTTTCAAACTGAGCATGGCTGGTCATGGCAGTCGGTGGAATAGGAAAAACGATTCAACCAAAAGTGAAGTGGCATTAGTCCCGTTACCAGCATCGATCCCAGAGGCGAGTTTCCCTGCTGGTTTGGAGCCCCGATCTGTGGCCTCGTCGCGTGAGTTTAATGAGAGTTGCCACCAGGAGGCTGGAGATTTTAAGTCGTCACCACAGGGGCAGAGAGCACAGAAGATGTGAAGAAGGAAACCACACAAGGTTACGGGACAAAACTGAGATCATGCTTCCTCCACCAGATACTCTCCCAAACAAGAAAAAGACTTGGATTATTTTAAAGAGCCTCATGAGGATTGGCTCTCGAGTTTAATTTAAACTTTCAATTTGTGGTGAGTGATAGAGGAGGCTTTCCTTATTTTGGTGGTTCTCTGTCAGCGTCTGGAGCCCATGTATGCCCAGCTATTGTCCGAATCAAAACACAGACACAGGCTACAATAACAGCGGGATGTCCACAGCAGATAATGTCACAGCTCTTTCAGCGCATACGGCAGTGGGGAGAGAATCTGTTTATAAGGCATTACTAGAATTTGGTCAAACAAAGCGTGTCAAAATGTCTCCGTCACGCAGAAAAGGCTTGAATCCAAAAGTACGAGCTTGCCTCTCAGAGTTACTGGACTGCAAGTTGCACAAACCAAACAAAATGCAAAAACATCCAGGATCTGATAGACGGGTGAAATGCTGGAATCCCATGGGGTTGGGTGAAAGGACACTCAAGGAGTAAGGAGAGGCCAGCTGACAAACTCAGAGCTCCACTCACTTCCACTCCTCGGAAATCCCTGTGGCCACACTTGCAGAGACGGGTCTCAGAATCGATCAGTGCAACTTTCAATTATCCCATAAACTTGCTACTGACATGATATCTTCTCCACAAGTGCTTGATGCAACCGTAGCTTTTCTAACTACTCCTCAAAAATTGTATAGGATCCTATGCCTTTGTCTTTAAGTCCACATCTTTCACTCTGATCAAGACCCTGGAAGTTCAACAAAAGGGGGGAATCCACTTTAGCAGTAAAGCAACAAAAAGAAAGTCCCAGTTGGAGTCCCGGTGTTTAGCGTTGGGTTTTGGAAAAAGCCCCTTTTGCCTCAGTCAAACAAGGCAATCCATGCTTTGGGTTTGTTTTTTTTTCAACAAATAAATCCTTGGATCCTGGAATAGGGAAAATGAAAAAGCAACGTAGTTATCCAAAGCAACAAGCAAAATAAAAAAAAGGATGACTGCATTGATGGAAATGAGTTAAAACTGCAGCGAGGGAAGAGAGGGGACGAGGAGTCCCTCAGCCCTGGTGCAGTGAGGAGAGATGCTGCGACTGGCTTACACTTCCCTCCCTCCCTACACAATCTCTCTAGCTCGCACACTCAAGTTTCGCTCTCTCTCTCCACACACACACCCAAACAAAACCCTCCCTCTTCCTCCCTGATCTCCCTACTTTCCACCCTCCTGGCTGCACCTGAGGCTCCCTGAAACATTATCCCATCTCTCAGACTGGCTTTTTTCCCCAGGGGTAAATTTAGAGACATTTCCTATTTACATATCACTTATCTCTCTTTCAGTCGATTTTCTATTAACTTACCCGCACTCTCCTTTCTCCTCCCTTTTACTCCTCCTCTTTTTCCATCCTTTTCCATTTCAGCCCAACAGGTTCCAATCATCATTTACTTTTTCTAATATACAGAACATAAAATGTAAAGTAGTGAAAAATACTGAAATAGTCCCATCCAAAGACCAACATCAACTATCCTCACAATTTAACCGATGGGTCCTCTATCTAAAATCCCAGCATGACTGTAGGTCCTTTAGGTTACTTCATTCACACTACATTTAACTCAACCTTAGCACAGTTATGTCTGCCCCTTGGTTACAGTTGCCAGGCAGTTTGGCCAGTTGGGAGCATCCTCTGGCCGACAGATGATAAAAAGGATCAAGTGACAGCAAATTGGCTAAGCAGCATGCCAGATGGAGAAAAAAAGGCATTACAGACCGGAGAGCAAATCTTAACTGGGAATATTTACATTTTTATTGTTACAATATGCAAGTGCATCTTAATAAATCAGAACAATTGAATCGTATTTATTTTTTTAACACAATAACGTGGGGTCTACCAAAACGTAGGTCCAGGTTGAGCACTATAAACTTACATCAATTCACTCCATTTAGTCTGTTCACTTGGGGTTTAGGTCAAAATTAGCTACAAATGTAATGTTGTAAAAATGCTCTCAATAACATGTGAGCTATCACTAGTATATTGACTAACATTAACACACTCCATTCAGTGTGTTAAGCTGAGCTTTTTATCGAAATTAGCTAAGATGCTAATTTTAGCTACAAAGCTAACATTAGCATAAAGGCCATCACTAGGATAGTTTACCCTTAAGTGATTTACCCTATTCAAAAACAGAATACAAAAGCTAATATTAGCTACAATGTGAAAAAATGCTTATCATTAGGAAACAGCCAGTTTTAGCCTAGTTTTCAGGACTCGTCTGATTGCGGAGGCTCAGTCCATAACCCATGTTTTGTAAATTTCACCAAACTCTTAAAAATCTTTGCTGTAAATCATCTAAATAATTTCCTTCCACTAAATTTTTACAGTCATGTTTACAGCACTGTAAACGCATATCATCTTGAACAAAGACCATTTAGCACAAAACTTACAACTGCAAAGTTTTGATGCATATTGTTCATTAACTCTTTCCAGTGTATACTAGATTTAACCTAAAAGTAAGGACAAATTAAGTCTGAATTTCATAAATTGTGAGACATTAATGTCTATCTCTTCAGTTTTTAGAGATATCAACTAGATTTTAAAGATCATTTAATTAATTTATTGAAGTAAAGAGATCATAAAAATCAGAGTTCAGTGGCGTATAATGGTCCTTCAATGGCAGAAAACATAAATCTAAAGATATTGTTTCATAATTACATTTGATTTATAAAATATTTAGATTAAAGAAAAAACAAAAACTTGATCATGAGGTAACTATTCCTAGGGGACTAGTCTATTTGGCCTCTACAGGAACTAAAGAAAAAAGACAAGCGACAGCAAAACAAAAAATGTATCCTTTACTTCATTCTACAGAAACTTTAAAAATAATAAACAATAAAAAACACACTTGTCTACTCCAGTAGTTTAACAGCCCATTTTTATACTGGCCAGGCAATGAAGCTTACAAAAATCTGAAAGTATTACATTAACTTGAGTGGTGCTCCAAAATGATGTGCTTATGCTGCCCACTCAATCACCCAGGCTACAAGCGGAGAAAAAATAAATACAAATGGATCAAACTCAGTTAATTTGCTGAAAACTCTACAACATGTTCCCTGATTTAGTCCAGAGTTTACCTTTCCTCTGCATCTATAAGAAGTCAGTGACAATTTAGGATAAATACAATCACTGGAAAAATGCAAATATATCCTATTGACAGCTATTTAAAGCATTTCTTTTCTTTATTTAACAAGTAATCTAATGCATTAATTCAAATAGTATGTATTAGAAAACAGCATAGCAGAGAGGGACCTTCACTGGAAGACAGTAATGAGATTAACTGTTAATTCTGTGGAAATTCAACAACCTACTTTGTTAGAAAACAAAGGAAAGCGGCGATGAAGAGAGGAAAACTAAAAACAAAAAGGTGATGGTGTGAAAAACCACCAAACTTTTAGGCAAACAGTTCTACTCTTTATGAAGAGAGCCAGTCAAAGGGGATCTCTCAGCGCAGTGATCTTTACCTTTGGTGGTGGACACTGATGAAAAACATGACCAGAAGGCTACCGTTAATAATTCATTCTGCTCCAAAACAAAGCCAGCAGGGCCACTCGGAAACAAAGGTGGAAGCTGATTCACCTTTCGCTGCATCTCAGCATCCCACCCCCATCCATCCCAGGGCGCCTGCTGGTTTCAGTCTTAACTGAACGGCTCTATATAACTGAGAAGTTTACATCTAAATTAAAGGCTGTTTGGCTTCAAAGCACATCAAAAAACTACAGCAAATGTTTATTTTCTTGTTTAAAATCTCCTAACAATGAGAAGTTAGTTTCATGTTATGAATCATGCCTGAGGGAACATTAATGGTCTGTTGTAAAATGTTACATTTTGTCACCATAAAATTGAAACGGGGTTCCGCAAGGGACCATTTTAGGCCATTATTTTTTAATGACCTCTCAAATCTGCATCCAAGTAAGACTGGTAATAATTTCCAATTCTATGTGGACAGGAAAACATTAACATATTGGTAAGGGAAACACTGATGTATTAAAGAATTCATGCATAATGACTGAATGAATGAGTTTACAAAGAAAACCTATACTATTCTTAGCTCTCCTCTTAGAGAGCTTTTGATGCATCAATTAATAAATTACACTCATAATTTTCATGTCCATCCTTTAAATCAGATTCTAATCAGGATCTTCTTCTATTGTTGCTAAAATTCTATTTAAATAATTTCAAGGATGCGTTTCTAACATAAAGCTATGATAAAAATAATATAAATGTATAATTTGAGGACTGAAATGTTACATCTTCCACTTCATCTGTAGTCTGTCTCTCAAGCAGTTGTTTGATTGTGTGATTGGGAAGTTTTCTTGTTTTCTGTAGCCAGAAACCAACCAATCAAAAACTCACTGAAGCTTTGCATCATCTCAGATGGCTTTGTGGTTTTTAGAGAAGTGGCAGTCCAAGGAGTCCAACAATCCTTCTCTCTAGAAACAGTAAACCTAAGGCTCCTGCATATCCAAATCAAATATATTCCTTATTATATTAAGGTACACCAGGTGTTTCAGAAACAATCTGATTAAGTTTATACAAATGATTAAATAACAAAATGCTGTATCGTAAAAAAACTAAGGACAGAGGTTTGAGTAAACAATTAGTGAAATGCCTTTATTAACGTCTACAACAAAAGAGAAGCTCTTGTGGGTCTGTATTATGGATGAAAAAGCTCGATATTCCCAGTGCTGTCAGAGTACAGTCTGCATAAGACTGAAACACAGAGATGTTATGACCAGAGAAGATGCTGGAGGCAGGATCTTCCTAATCGGACCTGTCATAACCGTGTCAGAGGAGCTCAGAGGCTATGCTAATTTACCCACAGTGGATGAATTCATCACTGTACTGCAGCACATTTACAGTCATAACAAATATCATGTAAGACTGTTTTACCAACTTCCTTATATGAACCTATGAAAAGTATTTGCCTCTCCTCTATAGTTATTTTTCCTTTTACTGTGCTTGAATTTAAGTAATTCTGCAAAATGTCCAATATTGTGCTTGAGAGCGATCTCTGCCACCAGAGTTGGCAACCACCATTTTACACTTTTCCCTATAATAAATGAAGTTGTTATTTAAACCTTTTTTGATCTGGTTATTTTTGTAATTTTTAAACATAAGTGTAACAAAAAATCAAAAGTAGCAAAAATCTGTAAGGGTTTTTTTTTTTTTACAGCAGTGTAAATCTGGACGGAATAAAAAAAATCTGAATAAAAAAAATCATGAAGTTGATACATTTTTGTTGCTTTCAAGGTTATCACATGTATTTTTATAAATGCTTTTAAAGTATTTATGTTTTATTTAAATGTATTACTTTTATTAGTTAGCCATTTGGCCTTTAAAAGCCATTTTAATTAATTTCAGATAGTGTATGTGAATGGTAGCATGAGGGATGCCATGTAAAGACTCTATTTAGAAATTAGAAGAGCAGTTGTGCTGTTAATAGACTTATTTTGCAAAGGGGTTATAATGGAAACAGTGTTGCTGAGCTGTGGAGCTGCATTGCACCTGGTCCCTTCAGATACTAGCATGGGGATTAGCTGTAGAGGAGGTTGTGTGTACTTGTATAAGAAGATGTGATTGACAAAACTTTGGACATTTAAAAATTTATTTTTCTCCCATTCATGACTGAGAAGGCGACTGAGATTTGCCGAGGACACACACATGTTAGGGTAACAATGCTTATATATAAACATGAGCAGAGTCCAACTACAGATTCGCCTAAAGAGTGTCAATGTCAAAATGCCAGCACTGAGGACCTTCAGACGCTGCTTACGCTGCATGTTTCTAACCGCCATAAATGAGCATTAACTTTTTCTGCTGTCCACAAGGTCAGATAGATGTACAAACAGCATGTGGATGAATATCTGCATGGAGAGTTACTGTACCACATTGATTTTAGAGGATGCTAAAGAAAGAAAATATGACTGATGAGCCAGGGGGATTCAAAACTGTATTCTTTTGGTTATTTAAAAATGTTAATATACTTTTGTTTCATTTATTGAATAGACTGACTACACATTTTAGAAAGAAACTAATTTGACAACCATCTGGCTACAGTGATTAAGACGTCTCTCTGAGTATAAAGAACTTGTATAGAAAAAAAATTGTTGGATGAGAACCCAGGCTGCTTCTAGCTGGTTCATCAGTCTCTCCTAACATTTCCTCCCCTAAACACGCAGGGTTTGGAGACAGAAATGGGACTCGGACCAAACCTGGGAATCCTTGAAGAAGATTTCGTAAACAGGTTGCAATAAGCGTGGTTTTTGTTTGCGTCCTTGCATGGTTAGACTAGTTTAGTTGAAAAGCTTTGCAAGATGTTTTTTCAGGGCTGAAAGTTGATGCATCATGTGTTACTTTTTGTAAGATTAAAGTAATCAAAATTATTATGTTAACACCTATATTTGGGTTTTTGAAAGGGTGGTAGGTATTAATAAATGCTAGATCTTTAATCAGCTTATTATCATTTTGAAATTGCACTCTTGTTGACATTTTCATATTTGATGTGCAAGTTGTTCATCTTTCTTAGTTAGCTTTTGTATTATCTTATTTGTGTTTCTTTTGTGTTATTAATCAGAGGAGATATTAGTAAGTAGATTATTAATAAATCCTTGATAACAATAAACATTGTGTTGATTCTTCCAAACATTTCTAGCTGAAGTGTGATCACATTCTAAATTAGATTAAATCCTGAACGATATTCAGAATATTTCTTCTTTGAATGCGCAGAGGAGACCATTCAATGGAAAGGTCAATGAATTAGATAAAAACTGCAGGATGAAATTGAAAGGGAGAGAGACTGCAATATTTCTACACAATGACGGCATTTGATTTCTCTTTGCAACTGCAAATTGTTTGTATGTCAGCTGCATAACTGTTGACATACAAGGAAGCAATGACTAAACATTTTGTAATAGTTGTTAGTATAGTATACAGCAAAGCAATTCCAAGCAACATGATTTTATTTTGTGGGTTTATCGGCAATGAAGCAAACCGACGTAATGCTGTCAGAAAACATCCATTTTCAAACCCCACACTCAAACGTCTGCAGTGGTTTCCAGAATACATGGGATTTGTGAGCAGATCGCCACCTACACAGTTTCCAATTATCCAAATATCAAGTACTTAATCAACTGAAGGAGAAAGTTGACACAAAGGCGAAAGCAGAGACAGAATTGTCATGGTGACAACTTCAAGACAAGAGAAGCCCGGAGAACCTTGCAGTTACCATGGCAGCTCGTCTTATGTACATTGTACTCCATGTGTGCGTGTGGGTTATCAGGCGGGGGCGTAGTATTATTACAGCTGGGCTACACGGCTGTTGCTACATTTGAGTGAATGACAACAATGAAGACTGTCACCAAGTTGGCGATTGGCCGAAACATAAATATTATACAGAGTATTAAGCATCTTATGCCAGCAGGTACTTCAATGGAAATAAATGCTGCTTTTAAAATGGTGCTTTTCGTCTGCATCACTTGGCCTTGGATTGTGCAGCACTTTAAGCATGACGGCTTTATTTACATTGTAAAAGTGGTAATCCCTTTCCATTTGGTGACATGTAGTTTGTGGAAAATCCCAGTACCTTACAGCACCAGTGAGATGAATGTCTTTTAGACCAGAGAGTGTCTGAGCTATTTGGAACAATAAATATGCAAGAGGTGGAGAACAAAAAAATATTAAACTGTAATAGGTAAGTTTTGTTAAATTGGACATTTACAGTAGTAATAATTTGACACATTGTCATGTCCAAACAGTAAAGTTATGAAGTATTTTTATTTTTTCAGTCACTTTTTTCATAACAGACAAGCTGCACTGCTGGAACAGTATTGTAATAAAATACTTAAAATTATAACAGTTAAAAAACTTAATTATAGATTTTAAACACAGAAGCAGATCTCACCAACAACAAAGAAATTTAATCATATCTAATCGAATTTTGATGACTGTCATTTTTTACTCTGCCAAAATAAAGTAAGATGTCCACAAATCACAAAGTTGAACATGTTCCAACCACACATTTTCCTTCCACTTAATTTTCCTATAATACTCCTAGATGTTGCACTCTGATTAGCCAGCTTCTCACTTTTTGCTGTAGAAATGTCATCAGGTGTTTTCTGAATGCTTGAGTGGGCAATTTTTATACTAAAATTGTTTTTGTGTAGGATTACACATTTTTGAAAAAGTGAATTTTGTAGCAGGAGCTGTAAAACATTTTTAAAGTTAACAAATAAGTCTGAAGTCTCCATTTAGTGTTCTGACCTTCATCACAAAATATCATCACAAAAGTTTCACTTTTGTGATGATATTTTGATATTTTCATTTATTAGGACACACCTGTATTAATAGTCTCAGATTAAAGGCTTTCAACTTTGTGATTTTGTATACATCATCTTTATCACCAAAGATTTGTACACAAGCTCATATTCTGCTCATCAATGTGCCAATATTTGCCCAGCTAAGGCAAATGGCTGAATGATTGAAATTAAAGTTAAAAGGGGGGGTAAAAAATCAATTTCCTTGACGAAACACTCTCCTTGAAAGACCTTCAGTCCTGTACCGCCTGCAGTGGTGGGAACTGCTGTTCCGGGCCTCTGGTTACAGCCATCAAACGTGAGGAGGAGGGTTCTTGACCCTCACTTAGCAGAATGCCTGTGCTTTAAGCAAGATTGGTTTTTGGAAAATTAGGGCTAGAAATAGCTGGCTGAGCTTTTTTAAGCAGGGGGTTCAAGCGTGGCAGCACACCTTGAGCTTGTTCTGCTCCTGGAATACGTAGGTTGTTCAAATGTCAACAGCAACCCCTCTAACTCTTTCCCCAAACAGAGCTGCACATCCAGAGAAAAAGCTCAGCTGCCCCGAGGCAAAGTTCTGTGTGACATGGACAGTATTTGTTGCTGGGAGTGCAAAGATGAGTGTAGTCCAATAGTATACATGACAGCAGTGATGGGTGAGATCAAGCAAGCTGGATGTGATGCACATATTGTTAAAACCTCTTAAAAGTGACTATGCAAAATTATTTCACACTTCCATTTGGGTCTCAAATGCTTTTAAAAACACCAGGGTATTTTTTTTGCTTAAAAAATACCCTGATGTTTTTGGCAAAAAGTTTATGTTTTTTGTTGTCTGAAAAATACACTGTACAATGGCTGCTGGAAAAGAGAAGTGTTTTGTTGTTGGCTTACCATCCAGTAACTACTTGCTGCAATCTTGTTGGTTGTGTAGGAGGCTATACTAATACTTTTCAAAGATGTACAACTGTATAATTGGGCATCTGTTTGCAACCATTTTCAAGTTCCAGTGAAATGTTGAGTTCGGGGGTCATCGTCAGCAGTAGCTTTCTTGGATTTAAAGTGACAAGAAACCCATAAACAGCTCATTCTAAATGAAGCTCCAATAGGCAGGAATTTGCAGACTAAAATCTAAATATTCAAGAAGGATTTTGATCAAAAAATGTAATGAACATGTCTTGTGTAGCTCATAAACCTTTACTAACCTATCCTGTTCAAGGAAGCATAAGTCACCTTCAAATTCCTTGATGAATAAAAGACCCCACTTTCTGTTCCAAGCACAATGTTTGGTAGAAATCACTAATTTGTAGCTTAGATTTCTCCACATAAGTTTAACAATCCTGTTTGCTTGAGTTCAGTCAGCAATAAAGTCATCTCTAAGCACAAACAACAGACATTAACCAGCTCCACATAGCTTTTGCCATTTGTCTCTATTCCCTCACTCTCCCTCTCCATCTACCTTCGCTTCCATTCATTTGGTGCGGCTAATAATAGCTCAGCCTACCGCCTATCAATACCATCACTACTCTTGCAAGACAGAGGATGTGGGAGCGGCGGAGACAGAGGAATGAGAAAGAATGCACTCCACAACAGAGGTTTGTTGTTATGTAACAAGAGTGAGGGAGGGAAAGAAAAGCAGCTGGGGAGAGCGGGGTTAGGCAGAGCAACAATGAATCAGGGCTCCGATAAGATGCAGAAGAAGAACTGCCAGCCACAACCAAATGATGTAACTAGAAGGAAAATGCGAGAAAACTGAGAACAGACCTAAAGAGATCAAGGTTAAAAAAAAAAGAAAAGTAAGTTGTCCCAGAGCAACATGTAAAGGTATGAGAAATAGAAAGAGGGACAGCAGAGGAAAAACAAAATTCTCTCAGATGATAAATATAGTTGGAAACTATTGATGTGATCCTTTATATTTCCTTTCAGTCACAACAACCTCATATTTCTGGATCTGCACTCGCGTCTCTGCTCTCTCTCTCTCTGTCTATTGATTAAAGAAAATATCTTCACCCAGCTTTGTTTGAAAAAGTATCTGATTGTCCATAACGCCGAGGAGGGTCTCCAGTTAGTCAAGCAGCATATTTCAACCGTAATGCACCGATCATTTCTTACAGAGCTGCTCATTACATCTGGACATTAATCTTAAAATTCTACCTTAACTTTGACTAAATTTATGATCTAAAATGAACTTCTGGACAGCCCTAGAATGGTACAAACTAAGTGTCTCAGAGTTTAACACCTGGTATTTTTACAAACAGTTGAAACCAGACACTTTTTGTTTCAGTGAAGTTAAATCAGTCAGTTAGAATCACCAAAATTATTTCAATTTACTAAACAACACCACAATGAGAGAAAGTAAATGTGGGAAGTTTATTTACTAACGCCTCCAAATAACATTTTTGGTATTTGGTACCATTCCCATTGAACTGTATATCTGCAGTCAAAATGTTCTTCCACAAGATTCTCAATTACAAGAGTAATTTGCAGGAGTTCCTCCTGCTTTTTAAATAAAACAAATTATGTCACTGTTAATTAATTAGGTGGATTATTAAATACTGAGGAAAATATACGAATGTGGAGCAAAAATGTGGAGCAAATCAACAATTTGCTGGACAACAAAATGTGGGCAACCACAAACTTTGATGTAGGATTTTGTCAAGTGGAAGGAAAATAATTCAAGTGCACTGCACATCATCGGGTATCTCTACCTGGCAGAGGTACGGAAGCTGTATTCTCATTCTGTGTTAATTGTAATTAACAGCTGTGTCTGTGTATGACTAATACTCCTACGTCTGAACTTTACTTCTCTAACTGAGTCACTTGTTAATTGAGCAGCACTAAAGTCCCAGAGATATTGCAACATCAGACCAACTGACTGTCAGTGTGAAAGTATTATTGTTCTGTTTCAGACGACAGTGCTTCCTGTGGTTATAAAAGACACAAAACAGATACCAGGGATGTCCTAATCAACATTTTTTTAAACAAAATACAAACGCTGTCATTTAAAATTAAATATTTACAGACTTCACAAATATATTTGTACGGCTTTGGGGGTTTGCAAACATGAGTTAGAGTTTACTGTTCATAAATCATAAATCTTACCAATTCTTCTTTGAATCCTGATAACAGCAAATAACGTGACATTATCCCTAGTTTGTATTTAAATACATTTGCTATTTTTAAATACAAACTAGTTGAACATTAACTGTTTTATCATCAGCATTTCAAACTTTAGCAACTCTGCAAGAGTAAAGAACAGGCAATCTAAGTCCAGCTCTATCTCATAAACTGGGTCCAAATCAAACAGAGAACACAATGCAGGCTGAAAAGACAGAAACACACTTGCTTTGTTTTCAACATATTTTTCATAACAGAAAGTCAAGAAGTAATTTTCTTCGTATGGTGTCCTGAGCCTTTCTCTGCCAAACAATAAGGAAACAGAGCTTTTAAAATAAACACTGTTTAACTATTAATGAGACGCACATTAATTTTAGAGTGGATTTTTTTATTTCACATTTTAAAGTCTGCATCCATGCATTTGTGTAAAATCTGCAGGACCTTGTTTATATAAAAAAAATCTTTAAATGAATTGTCTGTTTGTTTTAGGGAGGTAAAACTTGTTTGAGGAATTAAATCTTAATGTCAGAAACTACATCCATTCTTTGAATGTTTTCACTCCACCTAAGTGCTCAATTTCAAACTTTCTGAAGTAGTGCACCACTGTTTAGTGAATACTTGTAAAACAAACCTTACACAAAGCCATCTTGACCTCAATAAACTCAAACCAACTCATAAACCCATTAAAGATAAGTTTATAAGTGTGTTGATAGAGCTAAAACTGTGCTAAATATAAAAGGTCTAACAATTCATTTTGAATTCCTGGAAGCTCTCTGGGGGACAAAAGGCCACTTTGAGCTGTAACAGCAGTGCATGCACTTAAATGTCACAGCTAAATTGAAGTGATCTCTGACTTGCCACAAAGTTCAGAGGAACGGCTCTAAGGAACAACAGTGTCACCGATGCTGCAAATACTGGAGAACACAAATGGAAACACGTTGTACTCTGTCAATAACTCACAACTCAGCAACTCTCTATGAAAACACAACAAAAACTTCCAAGAGAACAAAAAGAGTATGTGTCTGTACACTTTGGACATGGGAAATTCAAATTCTTTGTTTGTGCTCACTTGGCTATTTAATGGTTTCTGATAATATGAAAAAGGAGAAAGAAATCCGTCTTTAGTTTACTTTTTACTAATGAGATGCGACAGCCAGTGGCTCTTATTGAGCTAAAAAAGAACTAGACTGAACACACATGAGAGCCACATTTTCAAAACCATGCATTAGTTTCATTTCATTTCACAAATTTTACTCTTTGCTGCTCTGAAACAAAAATTCCAACTAAATACAGTGACATTTGCTATTGTTGACATAGTATGGATACCACAGAGAGAGAGAACTGTATAATTCTCAACAGAATGGTGTAACGAATAAACAAAAATATGGGGCATACTGCAAAATAAACATTAACTAAATTACTTGCAGCACTGGCATAAATGTGCTCAGTTGTTTTCATCACTCTTATTTTTTGTAAAATTAAACTGATAAACTCCTGTTTGATGAATAGCTGGGATTTTAAAAACAAACAAAACAAAATCAGTAAGGAATCCACTGATGCCGCAGCTCTGTTTGTTTGTACTACAAAATGTTGCCTAACAAAGAAATCCAAGGACAAGATATGTGATCATATTCCTGATATCTTACTAAATGAAACCTGAACCACAGGAGTATTTTTCAAGAAAAATGTTAGTGCTTCTGAAACATTAAGAAAATAGAATGTGGCTAAAAGAAAACAGAAAGTATTTTTTTTACATTTAAGCCTGACAGAAATGATACAATCAGTTGTCAGCTTGTGCTGGATGAGCTTCGTAAAAGACTTTCCATCACAAAACCGAATTCCTGAAAGTAGCCGTCTCTCCACGTCTATGTGACTGTCTGTGCATTACCTTGGTGATGAGGATGCGATATTGTTCAAGCAGGTCATGGTTGTCGTGGCAACCGGCCAGCAGCTGCCAGACTTCGGCTCTGAGTGGCTCAGGAATGCCACTGCGGACCAATGAGGGCAAACCCTTCGGACGAGTGGACAGGTTCCCATGCCTTTAAAAAAAAAAAAATTAAAAACTTTAAAAAAAAAAAAAAACAATAAAAAAACAAAAGCACACAGGACTTTATTACCCTGAAGTGTGCCTGTACAGGTCTTTAAAAATTTGATTTTTTAATTCTCTCTTCTGGTGTGATCCATCCAAGCTCATTTTTTTTCATTGCATAGCATGACTAATCAAGGCATTTACTCTAATACAGCTACAAAATGCGCTCCAGTAGTTCTTTGTCACAATTGGTGGTTTACAATTTAAGCTGACTCATCAAATGACTCATCAAAATGCCCTAAGCTTTTTCTCCGAAGCACAATCATAAGTAGTTGTTTTGGAACAAATTGGTTGTTTTTACGTATAGTTCTAATATAGTAAGATACAATAACACTGTAAATTTTACTGTCAATGTTACTATAACTAAACCTACTATATCCAGAAAAAGAGGGTAGACTCTCCTCAGTGTAATGATGCTTTTAATTATCATGATACATTTATGAAAGCCATCTGAAAAGCAATCGACTAATAGATCATATGATGCTGTTGAAACTCCAGAAAACATCCAGAAATAATTTTGTTTACATCTTCTGCTAATGCTGTATGTTCGCACATTTGGTAAGAAATTAAAAGTTGCCAATTTTCTGGTACTGTAGAAATCAAACCTCTTCAGCACCAGGAGAAAGACCAAAGGGAAGTCATATATCATCTAGCTAACCATTAGTAGATCTGCACAAGATTTAAATTGGCTACACAACTGTTAGCAGAAAGCTGACTGAAAGGGTAATGACACACCTTGCCTTACACAAAGGAACAGGGCTGCATGACATTAAGAAAAGACACATTTGGCAGTAATATTGGTGAATGTTCCATATGGCTCGTGATAAACACAAAGTGTGTTAATGTATGTCTGCTTGGGTTTAGTTTGATTTATGTTGCTTATTTAAAACATTTAATAATAATTAATACGGACTAACACAACCATCTGTTTGAAAAAGGTGGTAGGCAGACATATAAACTTATTTGATTTTACCCCACATCATTACACATTATTTATTGCTTAAATAGATCCTAGTAGTAGTTTACACAACCTAATCTTAGTTTCTTTCTAATTTCACCAGAACGTATTGCTGTTAATCGAAAACATTTTTCTTTTACAGAGGTATTATTAAATGTCCTAGTAGCATAAAGAGTACTTGTATAGTATGGCACATATATACAGTAGTTAGCTATTATTCAATGGAGTCCGGGCGACTTTATCCAACACTTATATATCGTGGTGGTATATTTATGATGCATTGTGAAGAACTAATGAGAATGAACAAGACAAATAAAAGGTTGTTAATAATCTAAAGGCTGTATGGAAAAAACAGTCACCAAGAACACCAGTGGTAATGCATTACTTGGTAACAAATTGAAATCTTGAAAGCTCTTTGCAAGTTAATTAAAAGCTGAAACGTTTAAATGAAAGGCAGCAACTGGAAACAAGAGAATTTCCGGAAAGAGAATTGGATCAAAATCCTTTCCGTGGTGCAAGCAAACATTGGACAGGAAGTGATGTGCTTATCAATCTACATTCTTATGTTTAGCTTGGGGATGAAAATACTTATGTCACTTTTCATTAATAAGTTTCATCTGGATTTTGGCTGATATTCCTTTTCTATTAAAATTCCTATTCATTCTTTTTACTTGAGCAAAATTTAGTGGGGAAGCAAACATGCATTTTCTGGTTTTGGTTTTGTATGAAGCTGTGTTGCCTACCGAAAAAAATGCATTGGAACGAACAGTTTGTTATATCAGACTAATTTGGTGATATGCAGTTCTGATGGGGACGTTTCACATGAAAAGTTAATTGCTGCCCCTCGGGCACTGTGCCACCGCAATTTAAAATGAAATGGTGTTAAAATCATTATACTGTCAAATATCAGGTTTAATGAAAATCTGTGGTGCGTAAAAACTGCAATAATAGAGCAGATATTACTTCTACTGTAAAACCTTGTTTTTTTTAGCTGAGCAAACATCTGTTTTAGCATCTTATATTAGCAAATAGAGCAGTTAGCACTGCAACAACAGCAATCTTTCTGTGCATAATCAATAAAATATGGCAAATTAACTGACTGTAAAAAGATTGAAATTTTGAGTTTCCAGTCAGCCTTTCACTTACCATATTAACAGAAATAAAGGCTTTCAAAGGTCAGTCTGTGTATAATTATATAATATATATATATATATATATATATATATATATATATATACAGTATATATATATATATTTATTTATATATTATGTTTCACTTAGTGAAGTTTCTGAAACAAACTGAGTAAATATTTTTAATTTATTGTATGGGTCTGTAAAGGCTAAAGTGATCTAGACAAGAACCCAATTATCATACCGTTACCCAGTTTTATAACATAATTACTCTCCAACCTTACTCTTTACTCCAGCCATCAAGATTCAAGAAACATGTTTCTGACATCACTGTGTTCAGATTTTGTCTCGTTAGATGCCTTACCATCTGGTGAGGATTCCTCCCCATGACTCCAGTATTTTCTCCGGACAGTCCTTGGAGACATCTCCAGTCCCACTGGAAATTTCGCTGTCACTATCTGCAGAGAGCAAGATGTATATAGACACATTAATCCAGTTTCCTCAGATAAAACTGATACTAGCTGTTTTATCTAGAAGCTCCAGCTAGATACTAGCTGGTCCAGTAAGGTGAGGAAAATGTGCAGCTTAGGATTGTTTCAAATCTTTTAACACTCATTTCAAGAGGTCTGAAAACTTTTGCCATTTCTCATCCTCCTGAAGGTCAGGTACAAAAATTTTGCGTTCAAAGTGGAAGCTTTGTGGGAGCCATCACTCAAGTGGAACAACAATTACTTTGAAATTGCAAAATATATATTAGGCACTAAATAATAAATCAATCTAAACCCTTTTTGAGTCTTGCAGCACATTTTAAAACCAGCTGGTATTGAACCCACACAGTTAATGGAGGCAGGAGTGCGTGCACAGTGCCTACACCTTCCATTATCACTGCTCTCCTGGCTGCTGGTTCGTGAGGCAGACAAGAGGCAATCAGCACAGCCAACCACTTGTCTTCTGAAGCAGACTGTAAGGCTGCTTTAACATATGCTGCACAGGGACAAGTGATGAAATGCATTTCCAGCACGAATAAGCAGAATGACAAAAAAAGAACATAAATACCCTTTTGGCAGTCAATGGTTTTATTAGCTGACATTTTAAATTTAAAAACTGAAAACAGATAAGGCAGAAATAAAACACTAAAAATAGTGATTATATTCTACAAGGTGTCGTATAGTTTCTTGTGACATGTGTTTCTGGATATAAAAACATGTGAATGTGCATGGCTTTAATCTCACTGCAGAGTGACAAATAGTAAAGTGACAAACAGTAAAGAAAATTAAATGAATGTTATGTCAATGCTGGAAATTTGACACTTATGATGGAGCGCAGTTTTTTTAATAGTGGAAATTCATTGAAATGAAAAGTTTAAAAGTTGCAAAGTCACAGCAAAAAGACTGTATGGTTCATTAAATTTTGTTTTCTATATATAATAAATGCAAAACCATCTTGGGATGAAAGTTCAGTGCTCTGCACACGATCTACGACTTTTAAGATGCCTGAATCAATCAGAAAACAAGTTAAACTGTCCTGTCGTAGGAGAAACTTTAAGCAGTAGTCATATCCAGGTGAGTCGATCTTCATTGGAAGAAACCTACATTTGCTGAGTTTGCTCTAAATTAAATATTATTACAGTGGTATTACTGCGACTATTGAGAGGCACGAGAGTAAATTTCATGCTAGTAGCACATATTCAAATTCAAAAATATTTTATTAATCCCAAAACGAAATTAAATAATGTGCACTAGATGCTTCATCTCTAAGTTTCATCTGTGATGATAGAGAATCTTTTTACATATCTGGGTATGTTATTAAGCAGAGGTCTGCAGGTCCAGTCCTTGAGTGCGGATGTTTACAGGTGTCTCTCTTCAGAAAGGCAATGCGAGAGTGCTAATTACTATGCTACTGAAACACAGGGCTGATAACAGTTTGACAGGAATATTAGCCTGCAAAAAGCTTGCCTTTTACAAGAGAGACAGCGGCACGGATTGAGTACTAAACTCCACAACCATAGTCTTCATCACAGACCTGAACTCCGATCAGAAAATGTACGGGCGATTTATTTATGAACTTGGATATAAACAATGCAGGGCTGGGCAATATAACTAATATATTCAATGTATTGTGGTTTGTGTCATGCATGCAATGTATCAAATAGAAATATTATGACTATCAAGAGTATAGGTTCCTATAGCAACCTTTGCCCATCTGCATCCGATTTGCTGAAACCTCAGTTTCTCTTTACGCTCCTAAATGCATCACTTAAACTCCTGTCATACCGCTGCGGAAAATCACAGAATGCGCTGATTGTTTACAATGCGAGATGAGGACACCATCAGAAACACAAAGAGCGGCGGAGAAATCGGAAATGAGCATCAAGATCTGCAGTGTGAACAAAGTATTATTCTTTGTTTTGGAACTGAACTCGTCAAAGATGCTGTCAACTTCAGCATTACGTCGAAAAACAGCTGAACATTTTGGATTCACTGATCCAGTTGTCGAAAAACAGCTAAATTATAGCTGAACATTGTCACAGTGATAAAGAACAGATTTTAAATGTTGCCATATATGTTGTGTATTGCAGTAAATCAAGGTGACATTGAGTTTAAACTACATCACTGAACCCTAATTTAATTGTACTTACACTCTTCTATAAAAGTCAACTATCACAAGAGATGTTATTGTATTGTTTATCAGGAAAAACAAATGATAAGAATTAGCACTTATTGATACTTGGTGTCAACTGTTTTATCATTTATGTTGATTGTGTGGTAAGGCCATTAATACATTCTTAAATGTGATTAAAAAGAGGTATTATGTGTTGTTAGTTCAATATAATAACATAATACAACTACTTTAATAACCGATTTGAAAAGTTTTATTTTTAAAAGAAGTATTGGGGTTCCACTGTATGCAGTGACATGAAGTCAGAGCTCTAAAATCTACAAAAGTAGATTGTGATCGATTTTTTCATCGTCACTTTTATCATCATACAACAAAATATCACAAAATATCCTGATAAACCTTAAAGTTGTTAATTCCAACCACTAACTAAAATGCATATTTCCTGTTTGCCTTCCTTGCAAAGTGAGGAATACAAGTAGCATGTAGTCTGTTTCGACATGTTTAAAGCTCTTTTTTAATACTGTCACAATATCAGAAAGAAACAGAAGTCACACAAGCATAAAAAGCAACAAAAATGTAGTAAAAAGAAATTTAAAGTGGCAGAACACAGGTCTTCAGAGATAACTGAACAATAAAGCCCAACTGCAGCCTTTCTGAGAGTTTAAAGGCACCGCTCATTCCCACTTAAGACTCTTACTCAGGCCTTGACATTTCAAAATGAGTAAAGGCAAGTGGTTATGCTGAATGCGCTGCGGCTCCAACATCCTCACAGCCTCAGCAGGAGCTTTTCAGGTCTTTATAAATGCTTGATGAAGCCTTTCAAATGTTTCAGAAACCCAACATAAAGCTCCTGCCTCCGTCCTCAGATTTGTTGGAGCCACGTGGCAAGAAAGCACGAGTCCAAAGCTGCTGCCAACTTACCAGGTGATGAAAGGAATCAGGCAGACAAGGACCATTACTATTACCTTTATATGTGTAGGGGGGGAAGGGGGGGGGCACATGGCACATTCAGTGTGGGATTAAAACAAGATCTGTGTGAGGACGAAGTCACAAATGGACTGGGTTTGTTACAGAAAGCAGCCATTTCTTTCGTGCATCGTAAAGATAATACTTGCAGAACAAAATGAAGGAGAAAAGGAGTCAGGCTGGAGACATAACCATGTTTGTCCAAGAAAATAAAAAAAACCAAAAACAATAAAGCAATGTCAGTGTCAAACCAATTTCCCATTCAACTGAGAAAACAACAACAACAAAAAAACCCTAACCAGTACTACATTTAAATGTGTTTACTGGCGTGGCTTCTACTTTGACAGTGTATTCATTACTATTACAATAAAAGTGACCTCCAGCTTCACAGCCCTGATAGCCTCCAGTTTCCAGCAGTGGCAGAGGAGAGGGGCGTCGCTGAAAAAGGCTTGTGGATGTCGCCCACAGAGCCGGCTGAAAGGAGTCAGACGCAGCCTTGGCGGACGCCTCGTGACTGAGTGACTTGACAGATAGGAACAAAACAGACCATTTCTCTCTCTTATTGTGTAAATACTTTTTACCACTTCAAGGAGAAAATAGGTGAAGACTGTTTATACAAACAAGAGAATAAAGCCTCAATTTCTGAAGCTTGAGGACAAACTTAATAAAAAAAATTAAACACCAACAAATTTGTGTAAAGACAATTATACTTTTTAACCTTTCATATGTGATGTTCTTTATCCTCTTTCACTTTGAAATCCTTAAGTAAAGTGCAGAGCAATTAACTAACTTACGCTGAATTTATATTCCACCCTTTAGATTTTCGTTTGTAAATCTTATGCGATATTCTTTCAAATTTGCAAGTATTCTCTAACTTAGGCTGGTCTACTCAGATAAAATCCAGTTAAAAACATGAAAGGTTGTTGTTGTAAAACAACACAATGTTAAAAAGTTAAAGACAGATGAATATTTCAGAAATATCTCTTCTGCTCTGAGAAAACTGGATGGAAATGTCCTCTACAAGAATATGCTCACATACAAACACAGCTGCAAAATAAACAGATCCATTAAAATCAGTGTTGTTGTACAGCGTGCAGTCTGAATGATGACCTCGAGACACCTGCAGCATTTAGCCTGTGGTGAAGTGCCTGAAACTGGGTCATGTTTGGGAACCTCTGGAGTCTATCTGGGGTTGTTAATATTACTGCTGTTTTGGCTTCATTCCTTCGGCAAAGACGGCTGTTACTGGCGGTGAAATATCCAGTCTGGTAAATAGGTCAAGTTTATAGATTCACCAACTTTCTCAAGAGAAAAAGTTGATGGATAACTCGATTCAGGCGGAAAAAAGTTCATGTCGGGTGGCTTGTAAAAAAAAAAACAAAAAAAAACATATATATAGGTCCAATTTAGGTTTTTGTTATATGCTTGATCAGACTAGACAACTCTAGAATAATTCTTTATTTGTCACACAGTGTGGAAATTGACAGGTTAACAGAATCAAAGGATGGGAAAGTAGACACAAACCTTAAACAGTTAAATGAAAGAAATTATACCAAAATATGTCAATATAGTTTGGTTAAGTATAAAATAACATGCTCCAAATGGTTCAAGCAAGTAGATTAATGTCTGTTTTGTTTAAATTGTGTTTTTACATGTGTTTAAAGTACATCAACACAAACAACCAGGGCAGATTTAGATATGAAATCTGCTCCTTTCTACCAAAAAGTCTGTTTCTGACAGGAAATTAAATGGCTATTTATGAAATGATAGTATAAATGATAGACGGGATATAACTGAAAAAAGGAAATTCTTGGTTTTTTATTCATATTTGATAAAATCAGCATTTATTAAAATTATTTGAGGACAAATTATTTGAGGTGTGGTTATTATAATTCTAAATCATCTTTTAGTACGTTTTGGCAATTATTTGTGAAGATTTATCACCATAATCTTTAGTTTTCCTCACAGATTGAAGTTGCGTACAGATGTGCAACTCCAAAATCTTAATTTTACTTCCAGTTAGAGGAAACGTGTTAGTAAAATTAAAATATCACTCTAAATATAAATCAGTCATAATAATGTGTCAATAATAATGTTGGAAAATTAGGAAAAGAGAGACTTAGTTGTATCTTTTAATTGTGTGTTTTTTGTTTTTTTTAAGAATTCTGAGGAAAAAGTCAGATTTATTTTTCTTTCAGTGGCCCTAATCCTAGTTTTTGGTTCAATAGTGTTATCAAAACTGAAGAGAAATTCGAACAAATGGTGTCCTTGACTAAAGGAGGCTGTTCACTTCATCCAAACAGCAGCACATAAAGGCTCTTTGATGTTGTCGACGCTGCAGGGTTGCAGGCGTTAACAGGATTGGGTCGGGTTCTGGTTGACACACGGACACATTCACAAGTGCGGATAATCACACAAATA
Source organism: Poecilia picta (assembly GCA_033032245.1). NCBI lineage: Eukaryota > Metazoa > Chordata > Actinopteri > Cyprinodontiformes > Poeciliidae > Poecilia > Poecilia picta. Next base: position 25,313,091 of record CM065356.1, read on the forward strand.
CCCCCCCGACTGGACCCGCAGCTAAATACTGTGGACAAATCAACAAACCCACGGTCGGCATCAACAATGTCGAACTCATGCGTGAATATGTACGCCGCCTAGCCAGTGTTTGCTTGCCTAACAGAATTAAGCTTTACTGTTGATGAGTCTCTGTCACTGAAGTGTACACAAGGGTTTCTATCAAAGTGTTGCCGCAGAAGGACAGTTTGAAGGTCCTTGTGACCCTATATAGAAAACGAACACTTGCAATATGAAGTCCAATTTGAAAAGGCTTTATGATACACGGCGAAAGCAAAATAATAAAAGAAGGTAAACGTCGATTCTACAACATATTGGTGAATCACTCTCCTTTTATTGTGCTTAGGAAAGTAAACATGTTTCTCCTCAGCACTGAAAGGACAACAAATCTGTAGAGCGAATGCTGTTATGTTTGTGCAATTTTCAATCTCACTATGAAGGACAAGTCATTGTGAAGCTATGTCTGGTTTATTTTGTTTCAATCCAAGAAGGTAGAATACGTCACCCAGAACAGTAGAAAATAAAAGAAAACTGAACAAAAACAAAACAAGACAAATGGAGCATACCTTCATCGACATCTTCCTCCTCGTTATGGGAGGTGACCTGCTCCCTTTCTCCAACGTTTCTTTCTGCTTCCCTCTGAAGGCTCACCACTTCATACACAGCGTCGCTCTGACTCACCCTGTCCGGGGCCTGCTGCATAAACAAATAAACACATAATCACAAATGTTTAAATGTTGCACTTGTGTAGCGCTTTATCAAGTCAGGCAACTCCAAAGCGCTTTACACCACATTCACTAATTCGTGCACATTTTCACACACTGATGGTGATGAGCTCCATTGTAGCTGCAGACTGACAGAAGAGACACACCAGTGAGTAAAAAGATTGAAAATAATTTCACAAGTAGAATGTAGAATTTCTGTGTCCATTTAGTCACTTGATAAAGAAAAAGAAACATCTGTTGATTCCTATAAAACAAATGAAACTGAAGCACTTTTTAAATTCATATTATAATATTTTAAGTGGTCAGAGTGTCTAATGACATCTATGACTTCCTGTTTGCTTGCAGTATAAAAACAAGGTGACTATTAACCATTTCTCGTCACCCTTCACTTTTCAAAATGGGAAATATAAGAGCACAAGCCACTGAACTTTGCTGTTCAAAAGGACTCAAGAAAATTTCTTCTACTTGTCCATAGTCAAAGCAATAATAAAAAGCTAAAAGTTTAAAAACAACTTGAACTGCAACAAGCAAAGGTGGATGAGCACGCAAGCTTTTCTTGACACCGTCTGATGATAAGGAATGTAAAGAAACAAAAATGTTACTGTTGGAAAACTGCAGCATTTTTGTGAGATTAAGCTGCATAAAACAAAATGATTGCTTTTTTTTAAAGCCTGCTACACATATTTGGCTGAGAAGGTAACAAACAGAGAGGACACAGTGTCTTACCATGAAGACTCTCATAATATTGTATCTCTGTCTGCAGAAGATGCATATTTTCACATAGACATGAGCAAGAAGGTTATATCTGGTCACTACACATTTATTTTGTTTTCTTTTGTGGTTTTGTTTAAAAAAACAATAACAAATGTAAAGCAGCAAGATCAAGATTACTTTGGCGCAACATGAGCAGGTAGTGGATATAAAGAACTTGATTGAACATCATCAATTAGTCTGTGATTTTTATGTTTTTTTTAAATACATATTAAGAAGGCACAAATAACATGAGGAAAAGAAAATTCCCACTTAAAACTGTAACATTATTTCATTGCTAAGTTAACAACTTCAGCTTATTTAGAATCTGACTCAATACAATATTCTTCTCTGAAAAACTAAAACTAGCATAGCAGGTCCCAACATGGGCTTTAAATGTACCTAAAGGCAATAAGGAAAGTGTAAGTGAACAAAGATACCATCAGATCTGACCTTCTGTGTCACAGGCAGCTGATGTTTATTTCTAGTCTATTCAATTACTTTGGTGCTAGTGCCCATCTCTTCCACCTAGAGAAAAAAATGGATCAATGGGCTGCATTGATCCGCCCACTCGCATGGCATCTAATGACTAACTCAAGTCAGAGCCAACAACTCGAAATAGCTGAGGATATCCAGCCTGGACTATTTCTGGAAAAATAATCTACAGAGACTTGAGGAAATAATTTCCTTTGGTTTGCTGCGGTCTCTTCAAGAGATTAGTGAACTACATTAATTATTCACACCGATTTAAAAACAAGAAATACATTTGAACAAACAAAAAAAAGGCTCCTGAGACATATGTGACATGGATTTTGAATTATGCAAAAATAATCAATGCGTCAAGAGACGTGAAACATTTTCTGCTTGCAATATCAATTTATGTGTGCAAAAAATCTTCTACTGATTAGTTACTAACACAATATTACATCTACAAAAGACACAATTCTGTGCTTTTCTGTGCAGATTGATACATTTCTAAAAGTTTTATGATTGTCCACAAATTCCCTGTTAATATTACAGTTTTGCTAAATTTTACTGAAAAAGCACATTTATTTATTAAAAACTAAAGTTAATATGCAACTTTCTTCTATATTTAATAAATATTTATTTTAACAATTAAACCAACATATTTAAAAGCATACATTTTATATCTAAAACAGGAAATAAGTCAGAAGAAGTGATACAATAATTTTATCAGGAAGATTGGGAGGGTTAGCAAGCAAATGCTACATTATTTTACTGTGATGTCTAACAGGTCTCTCTTGTAAATGAGATAATGAGTCTCAAGAGACGTAGCCAGCATAAATAAAGAATTATATATACAGAGTATATGTTTGTCCCTTTTGTGTCTTAGTAATGAAACTATCTCTGCAGACTTAACCATTCCAACAATCTTACATGCAACAAATATATCAATTAAAACTATCAAAACATAAAATATGCAATAAATTAAAAGACTCTGACACCCACTATTAATAAAATGTCTTGAAGTTAAATAGACATCTCTGCTTTTCTGGGGATCAGTTGTTACATTTACTCTGTAATATATCCACTTCCTTTTGGAGGAATTTAGTTTTTCTCCTTTTATTTCAGAATCCATATTATTCCTGGAGATATTTCAGGTGTTTCGGTTTATTACAGCTTTAAAACCAAGGAAGAACATTCAGCACTGGCAGGCTTGTTTAAAAGAATAGCAAGTGGTTGAGCAAACAACTCCTATAGGTTAACAGACAGGTTAACAGTACTTCATACGTATTAATATTTTCCTTCCAGAAATAAGGCAAGGGGATTGCATATTTATTGTGTTTGTACCACCTCGGATTGTCATCTTCAGTGGAAACTTCTACACAATATTATCTTTTAATTAGCTTGGAACCACAGAACTAGCCCAGCACCCTTCCATTTACCGAAGAGATAACAAGAGAAGCAATCAGGCGAACGAGTCAAAGCGCTGCTGTTAATTACCCAAAAGCAAATAATGAGACAGAGCCTCTTATTAGCTTTCACAATCCAAAGCTTCCCCACACCTCACTGATTCACCAGGTCCCTGTGGCCAACTAAAAGATTTGCTTTTTAAAACAGAGAAGAGGAAGCTTATGGCTTAACGGTTTGTTTAAGCACCAGCAGAAAACTGCACTGGCTGCATGTGTTCGTGTCAGTGGGAAAGGAAGTATAATCACACTCCTGTCTGAACACTTTGGACGACAAGTCAAAAGGTCAAGTGTGGATCTTTTGTGTCTGCAAATATAAACAAAATATTTAAAAAAATACAGTGTGTTCTTCTTTTGTTTTGAAGGGTTGCATTGTTTTAAAAGTACATTACATTACATACTTGAGAGTATTGGTCATTCTCCAGGAATCCTGAAGGTGAAAGCTGCTCCACAGCCATTTTTATTGTTTTATATTTTAAGTGATTTTACATTACGAATGTGCAAAAAATCAGCTAACAATTGGAATCAATCTGACTGGTCACCTGCCACTTTTTTGTTGTTGTTATTATTTTGGGTCTTCATTGTGTAAAGTAGTTTGCCTTGTTGCTATAATGTGCTATACAAATATTTGCTTTGTCAGTCAAAAACTGGACTTGCACACTGGCCTTTTTAAAAGTTTTGGACTGATTGCATTCATTTCCCTGGTATTTAATTTTATTTGTCTATCCTCGGCAGCAGGAACAGAATATGAATCAATCTTTTTGTGAAAATGTGCAACTAGCTGCACTTTTCTACTCTCCTGTTTTAAAATACACAGTCCAGTCACATTAATGTGACCACCACGTACTTTCCACTTCAGAGTTAAATAACCAATCACAGAAGGCAGGTGGCAGCACAGTGCAGTTGAGCGTATATAAAGGGTGTGTGTGGGCTTCGGAAAACATTTCAATCGTTGGCGTAATGCAGAAACGAAGCGATTTATCCGACGTCCAAAAGGGCATGATCATTGGCTTTCGGGCCAAGGGTGGAAGCATTTCCGAAACGGCTGAGTTTGTGAACTGTTCGCGTGCCGCCGTGGTAAAAGTGTACCGTGCATGGCAAAATGGGACTGTCCAAAATCAACGACGTGGCAAATGTGGTGCACCACGGGCCATAGATGACAGAGGCGAACGACGGTTGCGGAGATGCGTTCGGGCAGATAGACGGGCTACCGTTGAGCAACTGACCACTAAAACGAACCAAGGGGCTACCACAAGTGTCTCCCAAACCACTATTCAGCGAACATTGCTGCGTCTGGGCCTCCGAAGCAGACGCCTGGTTCGTGCACCTATGCTGACTGGTGTTCATCGACGACGAAGGCTAGAATTTGCACGCCAGTACAGCAGCTGGACGTCCACTGAGTGGCGACAGGTAGCGTTTTCAGATGAATCGCGTTTTATGCTCCATCGGACAGATGGACGTTGGCGTATAAGGCGTGAAACCTCTGAAAGGAACCACCCTGCAACCATTGCAGGAACGGTCCAAGCTGGAGGCGGGAGCATTATGGTCTGGGGAATGTTTTCCTGGCATTCTCTGGGTTCACTGATTATTGTGGAAGGCACGATGGATCAATACAAGTACGCATCTGTCCTTGCGGACCATGTCCACCCCTACATGCGCATTGTTTTTCCTCAGGATGATGGCATCTTCCAGCAGGACAATGCGAGGTGCCATACAGCTGCCAGTGTACGTGCGTGGTTCGAAGAGCACCAGGATGAGTTTACCGTCCTCCCCTGGCCAGCAAACTCACCTGACTTAAACCCAATCGAGCATCTGTGGGACCATCTCGATCGAGTTGTTCGCGCCATGGATCCTCAACCGCGTAATCTAGCGCAGCTGGCCACGGCATTAGAGTCGGCATGGCTCAACATCCCAGAGAAGACCTTCAGGGACCTAAGTGACTCTCTTCCTGCACGTCTCGTAGCAGTTCGCTCTGCGAAAGGTGGTTATTCTGGCTTTTGACAGATGGTCACATTAATGTGACTGGACTGTGTATTAGTAAAAACTTGTTTTACAGTGATTGGTGGGATGTCAACTCTGTTTCAACTATTACTAATTATATATAGATACTGAATGCTTTTCTCATAACTTCTTATATTTTAATTGTTAATAGGGAAATTTTAATCTGGTGAAATCCTTACTGGTAGGTCAAACATTATAAAATCCAAAGATCAGATAACATGACAAAAATTCTGACTGGTGAATCTCTATTTTGTTTTTTCATTCCGTTTCTCTTTTCCAGCTTTACCACTTTACTTTTGTAAATACCTGGAGATAAAAAATAATGTTCAATATACATCAAGATTAATAATTTATGAAATATTTAAGACGCAATGGAAGCACTTCACATATTTCCAATCTGCTTTGTGAACCTCTACATCACAACATTTACCCTCCAAAATGAAACTCTGCCTGCCTGGGGAGAACAGATCGAGTTCAGAATTAACACAATCTGGGCCATTTTATCCCCCTGACACCAATTCTGAAATAAGTCAATAAACTTAACATGACCTGAGTAAAACCGCAAAACAATAAATCACTAATAGCCGACAGCTGACAGATTCGTAGCCAGAAGCCTCCACTGAGACTCAATAAGCTGAACTGACCTGCTCAAGTTGGCTTTTTAAATATTTAATAATGCCTAAATGCATTGGCTCTGCTGCAACACAAACATTGCTACTCTATATTTTACAAAAGATTAATAAATCATTGCTGACAAAAATGACCAGGAACATAGTTTTAGTTAATGCAACAAAATCGGTGTTTGGGAAAATAGGACCAAACACTGATCCTCAAATTTTATAGCAAGATTTCAAAATCCAAGCATGACAAGGAAATCCGGATGATTTTAGCGATTTACTCTCCTGCAGATATTAACCCAGATTCAACGATGTGCCAGTACTAAAAAATAATAAAAGACATTGATGAAAAGCAAACCTATAAGTATATTTTGTTTTTGTCCAAATATATAAAAACAAGAAATAAAAAAAAAAAAATCAACCAAGTCAAGAACAAAGTGTCTTTATGCCTCAACACTTCGTTATTGAGCTTCTTTTTTCCACTGACTGATGCCGGGGCACAAAGCATTTCACAGTCAGTGAATCATACTCACCCACATGTCGCGTAGGTTCATCAGCCAACATATTTAATCAGAATATAAGAATATATAAAGGCTCACCATGTAAGGGGAGCAGATATTAATAGTTGCAGCAAACCAACCTGCCGCAGCTTGAGGTAGAACGTTTCGCTGAAGGTCTTTCGGCTGAAGTACCAGAAGCGTTCGTTTGACGGATAAACTCTGACGAGAGTTTCCAACAGGAAGCGAACGGGTTCCACCACTTCGGTCACCACCAGGTCCACCGCCACCGTCATGTAGACCTGCTTATCTGGAGATAGAAACAAAGTTAACATCTGTGTTTGTTTTCTTAGGAAATTCTGTCACTATTTGGATAAAGCTGAAATTAAAGCTTTAGCTATACATTAAAACTGTTAAATAGAAAATGTTTTTTCCATTAACTGTCTTTCACAAACATATACTCAGATTCATCCAGTTCATATTTTACATCTTATTAACATTTTATTAATACGATCCTTTATTTTAGACAGTTGACCTACAGTAAGTGTACATGTTGTTTAATTCCAACACTGGCACGTCATCTGGAGAGTACTGATGAAGGAAAAAGCAAACAGAAATGCATTTCCCTCAGATAAACATTAACCTCATTAAGAAAAACTAATATTCATTAACTACGTCCATAACAGTTACAGTAAAATTAACAACAATAGACATATAGAGAAAATAAAAACTAAAGTAATAATAGTACATACTAATACTAACAATAATAAACAAGCAAATAAATGGAGGTGTCAGGGTTTCAGTATGAATCTAACTGAAGGTTTCCTAAACTTTGCTTTTAATTAATGAAAGTTACCCAAATTGGCTCCAACTAAAATACAAATACTGAGTTGAGAAGCTGCATCCTGTATGGATGCCACACCCCCTACTGGATAAGAGCATGGCTCCAATAACCTGCTAATAAAAGGCCAGATGTGCTGTTAAACAGTTAAACCAACCAGAAAACCTTTTTTGAAGACAAACCTTTAGGTGTGTCTTCATTCAGTGGCTGGAAGGCGGCCATGTTGGGATTCCACGTTCCTGTGATGATGTAGGCTTTTCCATCTGAGCTCTTTCCCATCGATTCCTATAAAGGGAGTCGAGTTATAAAATTAATTTTATTCCCAGCAATATTTACGTTTTTATCTACGATCTTGCAATAACACCAGACTTGTACTGTTAAAGGCTGGTCAGTTTTCATGTTTCTATAAACTAATTGAGTCTCAAGATCACCATAATCAATGGTTTATTTGATAAATCAATAGGTTTTTGTGATATGTGTCACAATAAAAGCCACATGCATTGATTTCTGTTATAATTAAACCCTTTAAGGGCAGTAATAAAATGAGTCAAATGAAGTCCCACATACCATGTCAAGAAGATGCATGTCACTGTTGCAGACTTTCTGCCCGGGACTCAGCAGCATCCCAAAACACCTTAACAGAAGACAAAGGAGGCACAACCCACAAATCAATAACCACTAATTCCAAGGCAGAGCTACAGCCTGCCTTCATCAGTCAAGTTAGCTGAGAGAGAAAAGAAAATGGAGGGGAGAAAAAAACACTCAAGATGTGAATCCACACCCAGATACAGCATCGCATCTAGCCTGGAGATGTTTCAAACGTTTTAGCTTGTACTTTACTGTCTGACTGGATCAATGCCCAATAACCATTGGATACATTAAACTAGGAAATTAGTTTTAATATGTCTTAATAACCACAACAGATAGAAAATAGGCTAAGAGGTCTATGTTGTTATAGTCTTTAATCTTGCTCCTACAGAAGCTTAGAGTTGGGTGATATGGACAGAAAACACAGCTAATTTATTGGATGTTTAATGTCTAAGATAGCAGATGTTTCAATACAAATGTAAAGAACAAAACGAAACATTTTAATAACAACCAATGGGATTTATTTAATAGCAATTGTCAAATAATGGCGCACTTAACGGGAGTAAGCTGCATGATTTGATACCACCTTTGTCGGAGTGCATGCAGCAGTTAGGGCTGCATTAAGGGTGACATAAGAAGAATAAATAATAATATGGAAACATCTTATTAGGTGTAGAACATAGGTTCCTGCCATGCATTGCATGGGCAGGCCCCAACTAAACAATTTCCTTAAAAGAATTGAAGGACTTTATGGAATATTAAACTTGTAACACATAGGTGTTTATAACATGGGCATAGTGATTAAAAGTCCAAGCAAATGCAAATCAAGTTCTCACTACTGTGAGTAGCCTCTTCCATGTCTTGTACACCTTTAATGAGCTACAAAATCTCACTTAAAAGAGAGATTTCATTAGGTCCTTTCTCCACTTATATAATGATGTGAGTAGGGAGAGAATTTTTGTCCCAAGTTCCTTCAAATTATCTCTCAATAAGGTAAAGTTTTCACAGCTTTATGTTGCAAAGTTTTTTCCAGTTTCTGACCCAAACTGCATAAGGATGCATTTTTACAGTTTAGCTAATCACTGTACAGTCAAAGCACAAAGTACAACCTGTTGCAATTGCAGCGTTTTACATATCTGGACATGAATAATCTCCAATTTGCAAAGTTTTAATGTGGCCTCAAGCTCAGAACAAGAGACACGAATCATCCAATCATATCAATCTAAATAAAATAAAAACAGGCAAGGCCAAAAGTAAAAAAAGCATGTGTGAAAATGTAGGTACACACCTCATCTCTCCGCAGATAGCTGAAGCATCTTTATCTGTCTTAGAGGAATTTTATCCCAACATTGCTTCCCTGCTTGCATGACCCAGTTTCAGACAGATGGCTTCATGTTTGATTGTGGAATATTTTGGTGTCCTGGTCGACCCAATGAAAACAGCCATTGGTGTGACATAATTCTGTGGATACGCTGAGTTTAACATGCTAACAGACTTGCAGAGGCTTTTGCATGGTCTGACTGTTTGGGTGAATTTCCCCAGAGTGTCTATTCCTGGGAAGACAGGCGGCAACTGTCCTAAATGGTCTCCAATAACAACAGTAATTGCTTCTCTGAAGTCACTGTTGTCCGTGGAACTGTGTTAATATCCATTTGTTGTTTCCAGCCAAGGAAACTAAACTGCTGTCACAGAGGTGGCCGGATTCGCTGATGAAATCCAAAAACAAGTCTAACACCATTCGACTGTCACAAAATATAATGAAAAACTGAACTGTATTCCTAAGGAACAGATAATAATATACATGTATATTAATTAAGGGTAAAAAATCAATGTCAACAGACATGAGAATAACCTCTTTGAAGAACAATAGAGGTTTCAAGGTCTGAAAAAAAAGAGGGCAGCTTTTTGTCTCTGTCTGATGGCTACAGAGGTGTGAAGATGAAAAAGGGGAAATGACCTAGTTTTTCCAGTGGTACTCAAGCATATAAACATTTAAACAGTGGGCCACAGAAATCTGAATGTCACTTTAAAACACAGTCTACACTACTGTTCACCGATTTCATGAGAAGCAAGCATTAAACAGCCAGAATCCTTCTTGTTTATTTTAGATGTCAAACAGAGACATGTTGAAATCCTTTATATTGATTAAACCAATCATCCCCAAAATACCAACACATAAAAGATAAGTCCATAAACGTTTTGTGCACCATTAACTGCGTTAATGCTTTGCTGTACAGAAAGAATAAATGAGTTGAAGTATAAGACAGGAAAGGTTCCATAATGGCAAATAGAAAAGTGGAACTATGTCTGTTTTTAAAAACAGAGTCAGAGCCTAAAGGTGCAGACTTGTGGTCAAGCTAGCCTCAAGATATTTCTGACTTGCTTATGAAAATAGGATTATTTATTCATTGAATTGTTTATCCCAAAAGCTAGATTATGACACTAGGGTCTTTAAGGCAGGTTCATCACCAAGCCAGTTGCTGAGCTATCTAAAAAGCACCCAGTTTCAGGGTGACGGGGTTGCAAGAGATTTTTCCTGAGGTGCTGGAGGGTTCGAGTATTGTTGGCCAGCTGATTTGCCTCTTTAATGTTGCATAGAGGACTGAGGAAGAACCTGCTGAGTGGTAGGCTGGGGTGCTGGTCCCAATTAAGTCCCTAGAAAACTTTTTAAAGTAATTTGAATAGTAAATTGAGTTTTGTGTGCAACTCGGATCAATTGGAATATATGGGACTGAATTGAAATTACTTTTTTTTTTTGTAAAGTGCCTTGAATTACATTTGTTGTGTATTTGCGATATGCAAATGAACTGAACAGAATTTTTAAGGAAGAGGACGGGAACGTGTGCTTCAGCAATCGAGGAATAATTCTTCTCAGAGTTCCTTGGACAGTCTACTCTTCGGTAAGGACGACTGACTTTCAGACCTCAGATTCACGAGGATCAGGGCGGCTCTTGTCTGCTGAGGGGGTTATGGCAGTTTGGCTGTTCAGTCCTTGTTTGTTTACATTTAACCTTTATCTCATTATATCAGCTCCTTCTTTTGTATCCAGTTTCTTAGATTTTCCTTAAATCAGTGTATGACTTGGTCATCGTTTATTTCCTCCTCAGCTCCTTTCATGTTCTTTAGTTTTCTTCCTTCTGCCCGTCTTCCCTCACAGCTGCACCGTGTTCACAATCAGCCACCTGCTCTTTATCAAATAATCAGGCTCCTCAGTATTTAACTTTCTCATTTGCTAAGAAAGTTAATATCTTGCCTCTTCCTTGTCTTGATTATTGCTGTATTGTAAGTTTGTTATTTTATGTAAAGTCTCATTACTTTATCTCCTGTCTCCAATTGTGCCTGTATTATGGGTTCAGAGTTTGTTTTATGCTGAAAACTATTTTCATGCCAACCTTTCGATGCCCAGCTCCTTGTTGCACATTTGTTGAACAGAAACCAGCACCTTCTTCTGGACACCATGTCGCAGCTTGAAGTAAAACTTATCTCTATCCTTTGGCACTATTTTATGTAAAGTCTCATTACTTTATCTCCTGTCTCCAATTGTGCCTGTATTATGGGTTCAGAGTTTGTTTTATGCTGAAAACTATTTTCATGCCAACCTTTCGATGCCCAGCTCCTTGTTGCACATTTGTTGAACAGAAACCAGCACCTTCTTCTGGACACCATGTCGCAGCTTGAAGTAAAACTTATCTCTATCCTTTGGCACTGGGCTGGGAGCAAGAAAAAATATGAGTTATAAAGACCAGATATTTACATACAATATGAGATTTTTTTTCTCCTCAAAGTGTCTGCCATCAAATCAGACAAACTGTTTCCTGATTTAGTTTGAATTACTACATTTTTTTCTATTTGCCTAAACAATTAAAATATTTTTTTACATACATATTTACATTTTTAGTAATCCAATCATTTAAGTGAGGCAATGACAAATCAGTTGTGTGTCTCTTTATACTGTTGGATACACAAATACCTGATATTAACTGTGAAAGTTACCAAGAGTACTTCAATATAGCTTTGTTTTTTTAACTCAGTTCATTCTCTGCTGCTTTGTAACCGTTATATTTTCTTTACATTTTACTGAAGATGTCAAAAGTTATCTACCTTTGACAACTGACATGAAAAAATTGGCCAACCATAATTTCAATCATTAGGCTAGCAGAATAAAAATTTTCAACTGCAAAGATGATATTTTCTGTCCAGAGTTCTGTTACTAAAAAGACAAGACAGGAAACTGTGTCTGTGCATTTGATTTGCATTTGTGTGTGTCTGGGTGTTTGGACTAAGTACTTGTAGTTGCCTTTGCCATCATCTTCTCTGATCTCCAGTGAGACAGTGAAGGTGTAAAGATCTCCGTCAGGCGGGCCAGAAAGCGCCGTGTCCCTGATGTCTGCTCGTTGTGAAGAGCGCCGAAAGGCTGTGGAGAAACTGTACAGGATGCGGCTGACCTGAATGGAAAGAACAAAAGAAGAAAGAAAAACAAGAAAGGGAGGAAATAGAAAATTGAAAACGATGTTATAAAATAAATACTTTACAAATAAACAGAAGGAAAAATAAAACTGGAATAACAAAGAAACAAGTTGAGGGGAAAAATAAAAGACAATAGTGCCCCCAACTGGCCAACAACAGCTGGCACAACTAAATATTTTTGAAACACTTTGGAAGTTTTTACTTGTCATCTATGAATGTGTCACATTATTTAAGATAACTGCTGGTCTTCACCCTTCTTCCTTTTAGAGACCAACTGGACTTTGAGCTGCAGGATAATTTGTTTAGATATTTATAAGGTTTTCAAATTAAGTTCAGAAAGAAAACAGTGTCAAGTAACACCTTCCCAACACTAAATGTTTTCAACTTGCAGGATTTCCCAAAATAATCAAAAGTGCCATACATATTTTGTAATTACAAAAAAAAAGTAAATAATTTTTATTGGTTTCACAAATTTAAAATGGAGCAGTAAGATCCTGTTGTATATACAGAAAGAAATATGTAGTCTGAAGTACGCTTCATACGGACAGGAACTGGACTAACAAGTACAGAGGGCTTTATTTAACTAAATGCAAAGCTGCATAACCAGCCATTTTGTACAGATCTGTATTTCTGCTGTGATTCCACCGCATTTCTGTAATGGCAACAAAGACCAAGTCATTGACAGGATTAACAGCTTCTGATGCTGGAAGGAAAAATAATAATTTTTAAAAAGTATTTTGGATCTAAAATGTTAAAGAATTGAACTAATTGAGCCTGAGAAACTTGCTGAGATTCTGTTTAGTGTTTATGGGCTAAACAAGTTAAACTCACGGCCTCTTTGATGTGGCAAGAGAAGACGTGAATCTGGAAATCCTCTGAACTTCGGTAACTCTCAGTGAAGGAGAAACAGTCGCTTTCCACAGAGCCCTCCCGCCCACGGGCGCAGAACAGCACCTTGTAGATGGGGAAAGAGGCGATCTCTGTTCCCGAGGCCTGGTCTACGATTCTGAGAAGATGGAAAGGACAAGATTTACACACAATATTTCTGTTACTGTACATAAAGCGGATTGTTTCCATTTTTAATTTACAGCTGAATTATTTCATAAGGGCTTCAACTATAAATAATCAGAGCATAAATAGCTGTTTTATTATTATTTTAGTCAACTCTCTCATTTCCTCTAGAGTATGTTTTAAATTCAATTTTCATTAAATGAATGAACATGGCTGAAAGTTTCTGTCAACTGATTTTACTTCATGATCTTTATCACATTTAATTTATTCTTGGAAAATGACCTCCAAGCTCATTTTCAAAAGACCTTGGAGGTCTGAAACTTTGTGTTAACTGATTTACGTAAAGAAGAAAGGTTAGATTTGATAATTAGGCTACGAACTCCTTATCATCTTATGATTTGTATTTTAAAAATGTCATTTTATCCATGTGTATATGTATACATAGGACAGTTACACATTAAGCCTTCAGTCTGAGTTGAGACAATATTTGAGGTGAAATATTTTGTGTTCGAACTTCGAATCAAAGCCAAAAACAAATTCATACACCATGCGCTTTTGCAAAAAGTAGTTTTTCCAAAAAGGTTCGATTCAAGTGCTTGCAAAACGTATTCATACCCTTTTGAACTTTTTCATAGTTTTTCACATTACAACAACTACTGTTAATCTTAGTTTTTGATTCTTTTGCCAGTTCTTTCCAAAACAGCTGAAGCTCAGTGAGATTGGAGCATCTGTGAAGATCAATTTAGGTTTTGGCAAAAAACAGAAATAGTTTGGTTTTGTACTTTACTTTTCTCAGAAATCATACAAATTAATCTAAACCATAATATTGTAACTCTTGCTGCCTGCTCAAGGTCGATGACTTCAACCTTTTAGTCCCTCTCATAGGTTTTCCTCCTATATTTAGCGTCATCCATTTTCACATCCACTCTGACCAGCTTTCCTGTCTCTGCAGAAGGAAAACATCCCGACAGCCTGATATTTCCATCTGCACTTTTACTAATAGCTGTGGTGTATTCAGGGGTATTTTCCACCACACGTAGCATTTTATTTTCAGCCCAAAAAGTTCAAGTCTAGTTTCATCTGACCAGGGAATCCTCCATCAATGATGCAGTGTCGCCTTTATGGGACCACAGAAGGCATTTCATTTGGCTTCCTTTAACAAGTCAAATTCTTGAAAACTTTGAAGTGTGGACGGCACAACCAACATTTGTCCCAAGCTAAGAAACTCTGTAGTTCCTCCAGAGTTCACACAGACAACTTACAACTTCTCTGATTGATGGCCTCCACACATGGTCTGGCAATTTAGTCGACCAGACATGTCTTGGTAGGTTAAAGTTGTGCCAAACAAATTTAGTTAATTAGTTAGTTAGTGTAACTACCAAACTCTAAATGGGTGATGTTTGGTGGACTGTATTTTACTAAGGCATATCAGAGAAGAAAATGGAAGTAAACACACATTGACATCACACTTGAGTAAAAAAATGTTGAAACCAATTTCTCACTTTCATCCTTTGTTAGTCTATCACAGTAAGTCCCAGCGAAACACACTAAAGGAGTAAAATAGTGAGAAAAAAAAAGTTCAAGGGATGTGAATATATTTGCAAACCACTGCATGCTAATATTTTGCCTCTGCAACTTTCAAGTCTCTCAGTATTTCTTACAATCAGACTCCTTTATCTGACCTGACAGAACCATCTGGACCACAGGGAACATGCAGTGTGATGGGAATCGGGATGGCGCTCTCCGCTCGCAGGGTCGCCATGGCTCTCTGCGCCTCTGCCTCATTGCGAGGGGCTTTGACCCACGTGCAACCCAGGTACGATAGCTTGTTGAACTGGACGCTGTCCTCCTCTATGACACTGGGACTGGATGGTGCCGGACATGCTTCTGTGTACAGACAGACAGGTTTTTCTCTTAGTAGTTTTGGCCACTTGTTGAGAACTTGAGGTGAATTTTTCTTTCCAGGTTATATGAACAGGAAACACTCTTGTACCTAAACGGATAGCGACAGAAAGAGCAAAGCCGCATTCGCAGCACCGAGAAGAGGATGGAAGAAAGATGTGTTAGAATGATAGAGGAAGTTCGAGGGTCTTCTCTGAAATAACTTCCGATCTGAAAGTTTCACACCAACAAACAGGAAGCAGAACAATGAACCCTGCAGTTGAACTTCCACTGCTCATATGCTCGCTTTTATAGCATGCTAACAGTTTCCCTTTCAGTCTCCCTGCAGCTGTCTAGCACACCTGCAAAATCATACAGACGACAATGGCAGTTTTTGTTTAAATGGTGACCAATACTTCCCCAACAATTTAACACAGTCTTAATTAGGGGAGTAGCGATACCTAAAACTCATTAGGGCTGGGCAATATATCAATAACAATAGATATTTCTGTAAACGCATGATCGACATCAATAGATAATACGTCTGAAAGAATATTCAATAATTTAATTCAACTCCGATCCAGAACCACACAGCATTCTGGGGGATGTAGGCAAATGAAAGGCTTTAGCTGTTCTCACTGCCAGCAAACCTGTTAAGCAACCTGTGGTTGCCTAACAATGACCTGTCTGAGTAACTTGCGCAGCAGCAGTTTAATGTTTTACCACGGTGCGACTACTGCTTAAAAATAAAACCAACTGCAGGGAGTGGAGGGAGGAAATAAGTGCAACAGTAAACTTGTGTCACGTCACCTGTTTGGCAATATTCCAGATATTTAAAACAAAACACGAATCAATAATTTTCTATATAAGCTGATATGAAACTCTTGTATCATGATATGTTTTTCAGCCATATCATCTAGCCCTAAATTCACAAGAACAACAACGAGACTTTCATAATGCTTTCAAAAATACTTTAAAAATCTAATTTATGTCAAAAAGGTCTTTATTCGTCTATTTTTTTTGTCCACCGACTTGACAAACTGAAATCTTTTTCTGCCTTTTTGTCTTTTCAGACCTTAGAACAGTGCTTCAACCATTAATGGTCTGCAGTTACAACATTTTCCATTTCTGTCCTCCAGCCATTGGTTGTTTTAGAGATGCTTTCTGCCTGCTTTAGAATCTGAAATGTAGTGTTTACATATCGGATATGCCTTGTTTACCACTCTGTTGCCATTTACCACTCCTACTTTGAACCCAAAGAGCTACTAAACAAATTATTTAAGAATATTTGGGGCATATTATGTTAGAATTTCATCAGGTGAAGTCAGATTTACTGCATCTGACCAGCAGTCACCTCAAAGAGAAATATTGTAATCTTTTAACATTATAAGATCTTGTACAAGGGTATTTTGTTACAGCCCTAGATGTAATGCTTAACAAAAAAGTAATTTAATTTCCCCCCAGGAAAATAATAAAGGTTTCATAAATCTCAAACTATAGTTCAAATGTTCTATCTTTCCCAGTTCAGGTTTGACTGGGCCAGGTAGTTCAGGGTTTTGGCAAGAAATTATTAAATGTTGTCCCCAAATCATGAAAAGATGTCAAACAAGAGCTTTAATAATGGCAATTATTAACAATGGCAATAATCAGATGGCAACCTTACAAAGCTGCTGTCATATTTACCTGTGCAACTAAATGAATCCCCCACTCCAGCGCAGAGGTAATGGAGAAAAATATTAAAGATGACAACTATCAGATGAGTTAAACAAAAAGAAAGGAGTCAGCATGCCCCCAAGATAGTGCTGTCCTGGGCATTCGCCACACAGGAACATCAAACACCTCAAGTGAAAGCAAAAGTGCATTCACCTTCAAAGTGGAACCTCACAGTGGCATTAAATAACGCTAGTTCTACATTTAATGTTTATAAGATTTAAAAATAACTGATTAGCTTTGCTAGTAAAGATGTCTACATCAACTTGAACTGAAAATGTAAGCTGAATACCTGTATTTACATTTAAAAATGTCCCAACATACCTCGTCTTTTTGGCGTTTTTGGAGCAAAACGCTTCCTTCTTCTGAACATCGCTAACCATTTGCTTAAAGACAGTCATAGTACGTGCTTATTTCCTGTGTGACAGATTTCATCACTCGCTGTTTCATTTCACCTGAACTCATCCAAAAATAAAAAAAAAATTATTTATGCTGGACTTCCTCTCCTCTGATGTGAAGAATCACATCTGCTTTTTATTTTGTCATAAACATAATGAAGCATCATTAAAAGCAGTTAAAGTGGAAGAAAAAAACTGACTGAAACTATCCAAACAAGTCAGTCAGTGACACAGAGGAGTTAAAGCACAGAGCATCAGTATCACTCAGGGGTCACTCTCACTCATTGTATAATAACAGAGTAAAAATACATATTTCAATGCTGGGAAATAAAAATTTACAGCTTGAAGCTGTAACTGTATTTTTAAAACAGTGCTAGCTTTTTATTCCTTGCTGAGGTTCGGTGCCTCTCAGTACTCACATATACTGCAGTATGCAATATAACAACTAAAATAAATACAGCACAATATATATAGTACAATAACAGGCTGCTTAGCAGAGGATCATCAAGTTCCTATGAAAAGGATTTGTTTATTCAACTTTTTGTATATTTTTAAATTCAGAAGTTTATAGACATTTCACAATATTTGGTTAAATAACATTTCAAATGTTCTTGCTATCCTCCCATAAGTTTCTCACAATTGTTTGAATTTTGGTCCATTCCTCTTGACAGAACTGGTGCAACTGACTAAAGTGTGTTGCTCAACAAAAGGCTGATATCAAGGCTTTGTGCTGAACACTCAGCTGATTGACTTTGTTGATGCTGTGCCACTTGAAAGGCCAATTTGTGCAAGAGCTTTAACTTCCTGGCTGATGTCTCAGGATGTTGCTTCAATATTTCCAAATAGTGTTCTTTACTCATAAAACTATCTATTTATGTTTGTGTAGCACTCCATCCTGCAGCAAAACATCTACACAGCATTATACTGCCATCTCCATGCTTCACAACCTGGATGGTCTTCTCAGTGTTGAAAACTTGCCCCATTTTGTCTTAAATCTGCTGTATGTATCTTTAGTTGAAAGTGTAGTTTTTTCTTTTTAAATATCTTAAAACTATGACAATGTTGTGACACTACAATATGAGACAGGTAATCTGTAAAAATATTACAATTTTTATATTACTTTGAAGCAACGGCTTTAGGGCTATATTAGTACAGAATTAATTTACCCTGTGGCAAACGAGACCCTCTTAGATGTGCTTTCAATTAATTTCAATGCTGTGAATTAATAAGGAGCTCTAACTCACAACAGAAAACAGCTAATCTGTTTTAATAAAGAATAGAATAAAGGTTAGTTGTACATCAATTCATAGATATAGATGGGTTGTGGGGTAAAAAGCTGGCCTGGTGTTAGGAGCTGGAACTGTTTTAGTTTCCCCAACAGGACCGTCCATGCTTCTTTACGACTAGAACTATTTCCAAGCAGCCGGTTTTGTCTTTTCTGTAAGTCACCCGACTGGCAGTTCACAACAGCAGAAGGAAGGAGAACAGCACTGCATTAATCCAGTCATTCCTGCATTTCCTTAATAGGAATAGCTTAGCAAAGCATTTTAGCAGTTATAACTTCATCTCATTTTTTAAACCTTAATATACTCTTATATTATTATATTTATAACTGGCATGGGCGGTTCTAGACGGAGAACAACAGGGGCCAGTGTCCCTGTAGAACCGTTTTTTGCTCTTGCTACGCCCGAGGTAATGAAGAGACAATACTAAATTAATTTCCTAAATTAATTTAGTAAACTAATTTAATCATTTACCTTCACAATTAAATAAAAATAAAAGTGTTGGACTTTTAACTTGAGTCATACTGAGCTTCAAAGTCACAAGTGGCTCACTTAATATATTCAACAATGAAATATTGCCCTGTTTTAAGTTTCATGCCTTTGTTCTGTGCCCCGTTACTGTTGGTCTAGAACTGCCACTGATAACCAGCCCATCTCAATTAAAATAACTCAGAACAGGCTAAAGTATTAAAATCTTGTGTGTGCACAAGATTTTATTACCAATTTACAGTTTCAGCTAAATTTATGTGGTTTTTCACTGTTGTAAAGATGCTGGCTTATGGAGTCAAGTGATATAACAGAAGAGCAAAAGCCAGGGCTAGAAATCATGATTTTCCTGTTGGACAACAACATGGACCTATCCTCACATTCAGCTACAGCTCAGGTTGTTTGACCAGTAAATGACTTAGAACCTTGTTGAACTTGATTTGTGCACCTGAACAGGTTGTGTTTTAGCACAAGTGACCAAAATTTATTTGTTTAGGTCACTCCATGGAACAGATCCCTATTACTCCATCATACAGAACTATACAAGTTGTTTTATCAGTTGTTTTCATACATAATGGTTGGTAGAACTGCCAAAATTAGACAAACTTAAACAGAATAACTTTGTTCATTATTTAAATCTGTACAGGTAATGCTGAAAAGTAGTTCATGAGTGTGTATAGGTCCTGCAGCCTGAAAGCTGTTTTGCTGTACAAGGGTTGTTTATTGAGTGATCTCAGTCAACTATGTTTACATACAAAGCAGCCAGAGTTCAAGTGGTGACTGTGTTGATCCAATAGCAAAGAAAACCATGGGAGGGGAACGGCTCTGGCAAAGTCAAGGCCCCGTTTTGTACCCAAGTGCTGCAGTTTCACCCAAATCTTTTCTGTTTTTATACTGGGAACAAGCCATTTTGTACTCTTGTACTTAACCAATGAATTTACATATATCTTCATTTATCTAATAATAATAATAATACACTAACGAATTAATACACTTTTATTATTTTCATTCTGATGGAAGTCTTGTTTACAGAGATGTCAAAAAATAAATACATTTTCTGTATAGTTTCGGTTGTGTGCTGTTTATAGTTCCCTTTTATTTATTGTTTTGTTTTATCTTGGATAGTTACAATATCTTACAATTCCAGTGTTAAATGTTAATTACAGAATCAAAGTTTATTAATCTTTTTAGAGAGGAAACTTATTGCAATATTATGCAAATATCAATATGTTACTTGAAAAAAGTCTCAAAATATCATTATCGTTCATCGCAGTAATTATTGGGACAAATGACTGTCCAAAAATTTGTTTTTTTGACGGCCTACATGTTAACCTTATTCAAACGTATCAGTTCCAGAGTGTTTACCTGCAGGTTGGGTCTCCGACACTTGGCTCTGCAGTTTCTTTTGCTTCTCCATCTGTTCCACGCAGCTCTTTTCTACCTTCACCTCATCATCGTCATCCAACACCTCCTCCATAGCCTTTTCCAGCTGATCACTTCCATTCCAGGACATCTGGGTGTGGGGGAGACAAAATATTACAGGAGCAGGCTATTTTGAGCTTATGACTACACAGAATCACATAAAATCCATGCACAAATGGATTCAGCGCAGTTTAGGGTCTGTATATTTGGTGCAGATTATCACTTAATCTTGTAAAATATTCAAAGGAAGAGTTTTGTTCTATATTTTGCAACTTCAAATTTACTCAAAATACCTCAGCTGTGACTAACTTTGTAGATTATGGGAACAATTAATTTAAACTAATTTAGTGATCACATGACGCTCATTTCTGACCTTGAGTCTCGGTCTGCCCTCAGAGCCTTGCGGTGAACTGGCCGAGCTGGACTGCACTAGGACAAACTCTTCACTGGTGACGGTGGCCACGGACTCTGTAGAGCTGCTGACTTTGCCCAGTGAGGATCTGTCATCCATGGCTAGCAGGTTCATTCAGGATCAGGATCTAAGGGAGACCAAGGTTAATGTTCTCCCCTTCCCTCCTGTCAGCCCAGCTGTGTTGGACGGCTGCCTGCATGAAAAACAAAAGGAACTGGATTAGAAATGTGGCACTCGCATGTGAATGCAAAGAGCAGTGAGGCTCCTTCAGACTGAATATCCTATTGGGATGCAAAATGTGAACTCATGGTATTGTTGCCTCCCAAACAATCGTGTAGTTACATTCGCAATAGAGTGTTCAGCACATTGTGTTTCAGTTCATTATGAAACACAATGTGCTGAACAATTTTATGTTCAGCACATAAAATCAACAAATATGGGTCAAATTCTAAACCACTTGCTGTTTTCATTGAAAAGCTACTGCTTAAACAAATAAGACAAGTTTTATGCAACATCTGAATTAATGATACCTGTTAGGATGGAAGGACCCACTTGTTAGAGAACATATTCAGTTGCATAATTCATAAGATTTGACTGCAGCAACAGTTTCTGAAAGCCCAGCTGACAGGTTAATACAATTGTTGAGTTTCCATTAATAACACTTTATGATGGTTATATTTTTAAACGTGTTATTTATGTATAACTAAGTGTTCATCCGTCACTTTATGTTAAATTAAACTTTGTACAGAACTTTTAAAGTTTGTCAAAATGCCACTTGAGATAATTATTCCTCTTGTTTTTATTTAAAATAAGTGTTTTTTTAATTTAATAAAAATAATTAAAAGAAAACTCCGTAAGATATTGTTAATATAGGTGCATCTCAAAGATTAGAATATGAAGTTTCTTTATTTCAGTAATTTAATTAAAAAAAAAAACTTGAACTATTATTATAATTACTTTTTAGATCTACAAATGTCATATTTTCATTTTCCAATGAACTATTGGGATTAGCTGTAAGCCTAATAAAATAAGTTTGAAAAAAATGTTGCTTTGGCTCTGCAGGAAGGAGCCATTCAATGTACTGGATGAGTTTCACTTTGAATGAATTAATGGGAATTAGTTTTCAGATTTATTACAATTAGATTGCACATTTAACTAAGACTTTAAATTTAACTCTTGTAAACAATAAATTCAAACATAAATACATACAAAATTAAGTGGGCATGTACAAAATAACATTAATATCAGTTTTCCTAAAAACGGTAATCTAACAAGTACCTTAGTTTATTTTAAACATTAATGGACATTCACTTATGGTATCTCTGTTAGCACACATTACAAAACAAGTGTTGACAGGGCCTAAGTATCTTTAATACGCCCTGTACACATTAAAAAACGGCTGGCTGAGTCACAAACACGCCTTTATGAAACAGTAGTTAATGAATGGCTGCTGGAATGTGAAATTAAAAGGTTACATTTCCATAAGTGCTGCCAACATCTTTGAAATGCTGTTCAAATAAAGCATCACAAAAGCAACAGTCAAGAAAATAATAATCACTTCTTACAATGGCCTGACTTTTATTGGGGGGAAAAAAATGCAAGTATTGCTCTGGAAAAAAACCCCAACAACAACAAGCCAGAAAAATAGAAGCAGCAGGTTAGGTTGGGCATTTAATATTAACGATAATCTAATGAGAAAACAAATGTAGCTCAAAACATATGTAATAACATGAAGTCCAGAAGCACGAAGACAATAATCATATCTGTAACCAATCACAACTGTGACTTACACTTTGTGGTAAAGGTATTCTAACTTTCTACAATGATAATGCTGTCTGACAACAATACCTGTCAGCGCGATCTAATTCTAATCTGCCACAAATCATAACCAGTTACTCTTTGTTTGGCTCTGATTGGTGGAAAATCTGAATTTTCCTTAATATTTCTAAAACGCATGAACAATAAACACCTCCACAAATAACATGTTTGATGCACTTTTCTTAGTTGATTAAAACCAGAGCGAAGTTAAAGACTTATGAAGACATGCAAAAAAATAGGGACAAGTTTATGGTTCATTCATTTCCTCATAAATTCAAAACCACCTCTATCAAAGAACCTGCGACATATTTCCATTTTATCTTTGTCTTAGAAAAAACAATTGTTGAAAATCAGAGGAAGGTTTGACTTCAAAGAGAAGCAAAAAAAAAGATCAGAAATAGGACATTTAGAAATCGGTGCATCTCTAGTTTAAAGAAAAACAATTGAACATTTTAAAAAATTCTGACAGTACAACACAAAATGAATCACATTTACTAATTCAAAACTACACTCACTGGTGCTTTTACAGGAATCCATCTTTAAAAGATAATCTGAAACTTAGGTTTCAGCCATACAAATACAAACTGACGAGAGGGAATGCAGGAAGGAGCCATTCAGTCGCAGATAACGCCATGATTAGATGCACACAGAAGGCATTCATACAGTCAAGACTAGGCAAATTATCCTCCAGCCATCTGCAGAGGCTAAAATGCAGGAGGCAAAATAAGTCATGTGCTCAATTCACACATAATCCATTACACTCGTCAAAAAAAAAGACAAGAACAATCAGCCCATTAACTTTTACGTTTCTGCCTAACAGTCCAGATAAGAGATCCATTAGACTAAATGATTTGATTATCCTTCCCTTATACAGAGTCCTGAATGTTGTGCACGTGCTGTTGATGTTTATTTTTGATTATATTTATCCTGACACGGTAAACATTTCTTTCACCCTAGTCTGTTAAAGGTCTCACCAATGTGTTAAACAGGCTCCTCCTACTACACTATTCATTTAAATAACCAGATGACAGTGCACACAAACCACATCCCATTGTGCTACACAAACAACTTGAGTTGTTATAGTAAAACACTCCGTTCATCAAAATTAAACATGCATATAATCAACTTTTACAAAGAAAATTACATGATAATAAAATAAATATTCTGCTTTGCATGCATATAACATCAACAGCTCACCAGACTTTGCAGACATGTTAATATTAACTGATTGTGACTCCAAAATGATACGAACAGTCTCATCCCTTGTGGTCACAAAAGAGCAGCAAACTTGCACCCTGTCATTACTGGTCTGTCTCCAGTTCAGGACTGGTCTGCTGGCTAACATGCTACCAGCCACAGCCTGTGTGTGTTTGACAATGGCACCACACATGAAGCAGAGTTGATCAGTAGTTTAAAGAACAGATGTGGAATTCCCAGTAACAGAAGAAACAGCTGGACAGCTCAAGTGAAGCCTTCGGTGGTAAACTGAAATAATAATAAACATTAATTGTAACTGAATCAGTGTTTTCACCAAGGTTTTGTTTGTCAGGGTCTTTCCGTTTTGCTGGACTTCCCCTCATGCTGTATGATGTATTATGTAGCACTTACAGTTCACTTGAAGAATGAGAGATAAGGGAGATCTTTGCTTTTGCCAAACTACTGAAAGGTGATGCAACCACGTGGCCTCTGGTCTATCTGTGAATGATGCAGCCAGCATTTTGGACATATAGATAACAGTAACTTCTCTTGCTAAATCATTTTTGGTGGCCTCCTGTGAACCTAACCTGAGAACTTCAACATCCCCCTTTCAAAAAAAAAACTTTAAATAATTGCAGAAAGCCCAGAAAGTGAAATAGTTAGATTTGTTATTTTAAAAGCAAACCATTTTTGGATTTTATATGTTTACCTTTCTTCCATTTTGCTACTGGTACACATGAATTTCCCCGCTGAGGGACATTAGATAATATTTTTATTCTATGGCTAATTGGATATGGTAAATGGGACAGAAATAAAAATAGGATAGAAAATAAAAATAGAATAGAAATATCTCTTGATAATTTCATTGTAATAGCAGCAAAGTGATATGCATAATTTTACAGAATGTAGAATGAATCATTGCAATAGGAGGTGTAAAGAGAAAGTGTAAATTTCTCTGATTTTTGTTTTGTTCAAGGTAAATGTGCAACTTTTTTGTAATAATTCTGTTGGACCACAGTAAGAATAGTTGTAGTTTTACTGCAGCTAATTGGGCTCTTAAACAAATAAACTGCAACAAACTGACAGGCAAGCAGAACATGTAGATTCACACAAAGATAAGAATGTAATGCATAAAAAATAGAATAAAAACATACTGTGCAGAAAGGGCAAAATTACAATGTAAAATACTAAAAATATCCAAAGGAATGTGCCAATTAAAAAAATATAAATTGTGCATATGTATTTGTGCATTAAAAACAAACTATATGTAACGTGACAATAAAATCGTTCAAATAAGAGATGTTGTTTGAAGCAAGAAAAACACGTGACCTACAGCCAGTTGTAACATTGATTTCAGTAATGCTTAGTTTAGGTTTCCTTTCCCACCAAGGCTAAGATAAGCTTTGAAATTTCTTCTTAAGCAAATGTTTCTATCAATACCCTGATACTGAATAATTTCCTGTGAAATACACAATAAAAAAAAATCTACGCTATTTTTTGGAAAAGACTCAATGGTTATGTTGCATTCAAAATTATGTTTTACATTCTAATTTTCAGTTTTCAGTGTTTCTCCTAGTCAATGCATAATTTAAAACATAATTTAAATCATTAAATTGAAGGAAAAGTGTAAAAAAATAATCTATAACTATGAAAAATATAATAGCTTATTATGACTTGAAAACCACTTATTTTGCTGTTGTCTTTAAAATTTGTTTTTCTTTGTCCTAAACGATTGCATCTCTGGGCCGCTTAGCTCATTTCAAGTTTATTTTAAAATACTTTTCACACATGTATGCCTGGGGGAGAGAGGAAGAATTTAAAAAATGTGTTTATATCCATCAATAGTATAGCACCAATATGTCTCCATACCCTTTGAACTTGTCAACTGTGAAACTGAAATCAGCCACACCTTCAGGAAACCATTTCTACACTAAAGGTATTTCGTGATACAGGTCCATCAAGTGTAATTTAAACAAACGCATCACAGACAGCTGATGATGCTGTGAGTTTGACATGACAACGTTGTTGTTAGGGTGCTAGGAGGGTAAATTACTGCAGTAAACTGCTTTTGTTGATGTCTACAGGCCTGGATGGGGCAAAGAGTGCCATGGTAACACCAGCTGGTTAGCCTCATTTGCTATGTTTCATCTGTAAACTGTACCGTGATAAGCATGTAGAAAGCTGGACAGCTTTGACAAAGTGCTGCCTTGCAAATCATCACAACGAGAGGCGGACAGATTGCTTTTGCAGCAGCTAAGTGAACGCAGAAACCACAAACAGCGAGAAATAATTAGCAAGGAGCAAGCTAACTCTTCATAAATGCATCAGGGTTTGTTTGTTTTTTTTTTTTCTCACGTTTCTTACAATAGCTTCCTCAAGCCTCTCCGCTTACTCGGGAATGTCAAGACAGGTGATTGGGGCTAAACAGGAAGTACCTGGATACGTGTGCTAGGCTACAGCTGGGAGCTAGAGCTAACTTTGGCTAACGCTACTAGCTCCAAGTCCAAAACAGTTGGACCACTGAGCCTTTTCAGTAACACCCCGCCCGGCTCCGGAGGAAAAACACCCGAGAGCGAAGAAAGGAAACAAGTCTCCATCTTTATCTGCTCGCAGATGTAACTCTAACATAAGCATAGGTAGCCGTTTAGAGAGTTGTCAACTTACTTATTTGAAGGTTTGTGGAGTTGTTTATTTTGTGTCCGATAAGTTGCAGCGAAGATCGTGTGTTGTGTCAAAGATGAATTACTCTGGAGTTTTATTAAACATTTTCCGGTGTAATGTATGGCGCATGCGCGTTATCTTCAAAACCTACCTTGCATAGGAATTTTTTTTCATGCATATTTTTATAAACAGAAGCTGAATGGGGAAAAAAAATTAAAGACAAAAAATGTGAACCCACTCTTCCAGTTTAAAAACGTCTAATTAATAAGCGGGTCAGAGGAGTGATAACTGATCAACGCGTCTCTCGTGAAAAATAACTAAGCAATAAAAAAAGTTTAAGTCTTATATGTTATTAATTAAAAGCCCATTTTATAATCGTTGTCAAGAAAAAATACGTTGTTGAACATTGTGGTCCCATTTAATTACACGAAAATAAACGCTTAACCAGAAATAGACAAAAAAATAAATGAATATACTGTGAATATATTCACCTTTATTCCTTTATCAGAAGGACAAAATGTGTTGATAAAGGTCGAATTGACATTTTCCAAAACACGTTATTTGATTTAGTTTGAATCAAAGATAGTCCAACGTTTTGGAAATAATCTGGTGATATTTGGTGCTTTTTATAATTTTGTGAAATCTACTGTACGACTTCACTTGAATGCACCACGGAATTAACACGCGACCGTAAAATGTGGAATAGACGAGCAGCTGGTAGGCACGCCGTTTCCATAACAACGCGATCAGGAAGAACGCAATACTGAAGGAAAAGGCGCATTCGTTCGTAAATATATAAAGAATGTTATTTAAGATAACCTACATTAGCTTCTCGCCTTCGTGGCTCGGTGAAAGTTGAAAGGCTCTATCCTCTGACTGTAAGAGCCTCGTTTGGTAAAGATGTCGTTGTCCACGGCCAGAGCCAGTCCAGCGCCAAGCTCACCCAGGGGAGAGCGAGCAGACGGTAAATTATTCACACCCATCCGCTGCTGGAGGCTTTCTACGTGCCAATGCTGCTCAGAAAGTTACGAACAAAACGTTATATGTAGCCATGCACAATTAGTAGTTTAGAAAATGTCTGTAGAAATAGCTAAAAACCAATCCAGTGCGTTCGTGTACATTTTATATGGTACAACTGTACTTTCTATGCAAAAATAATTTAACAGGTGGGTACAGTTGCCAAACCTTGCACACAAGGAAAGAAGTGTTACCTCAAAATACTATTACTGAAGAACAAATAAAATTGTCTCATCAAAACATTATTCAAGTAAGGAGACGTATATTGTTAGATGATTAACTGACTGGACAATCTAAAATAATTCAGGTATTTTTAAATAGGAAACCCAAAGGTTTTGAAGCAGACAACGTGTGTATGTTTAAACACATCAAACTACGTCCAATGACAAGATTGTACTCAATACAGGCTAATGGGCAGGTTCAACTGAGCCTTACAAGTTTACTTTATTTAATATAGTTTATATAAACATAAGAAATTTCCCCTCCCAATAAACTATGTAGCTGTCCTTTTTGGTTAAAGTATGTTCCCGTCTGACTCAACTAACATAATAGTATCACTTTGAAATAATATCAGATGGTGCAAAACTACTCTTAGAAATACTTGAATAAATCTAACTGCATTAGTGTAGCTCATTACAGCCACCTCTGTAAATAAACCACTTCTAATTTCTTTTCATTATAATTCAAAAGAGCTAGACTTATACTGTATGTAATAATTTAAAGTGGCCTGGAAAAGGTTTTTCTTTAGACCTTGTTTGACTCCAGTCCATAATCTACCCGAGACATTAGTAAACTTAGGTGCTGCTTCAAGCACCCAAACCAACATTTGGCTTTAAAGCTTAATAGTCCTGACAATACTTGTGATTTATGAAAGCACTTTATGTAACTTGTATGCCTTTCTGCCTTGTGCTACAGTCTGTGAAGGTGCAACAATGTTAAAAAAAATCCAGAAATTTGTCTGCCATCGCTGTTACCTTGCAACAAGAACATCCTAAGTTCAAACCCCAGCCTATGTTTTTTCAGCATAGAGTTTGGATGTTTTTCCTATGTTTTCTTGTCATTAGGACAACATAAGACTGAGACAAGTGAGCTTCCTAAAAACAAAAAAGCATTTTCAAAATGGTCAAAAATCATACTGATAATGAGAGACAAGACAGATAAACTCCAAATAAGAACTTTGGAAGATGTTTAGAAAGCATTTAGAAATATTGACCAAAGCTGTTTTAATGGTTATAATAAATAAAAATACAGAGTCGTAATGAGTATTTGCTTGATTTTTCTTAGAGACTGACCTGAGAGTCCAACTTCCAGCTTTGGAGATCAGGAAGGGGCCACTTCCTGTCAAACAAGCGGTCATCCCAGATGAACTGCTGCTCAGCCTCACCTCCACTGTCTCCAAGAACACACAGGGCCACTCTGCACATCACCGAAGCTGTGAAGTACTTGCTGCTCGTTCTTCTTTACACAATATGTTGTGATTTATACACACTTAAATTATAGTTTTCTTTAATCTTCTCAATCGACAACTGTTTATTTATAAAGACTGTCAGTCTGAATCAAGATGCTGACATCCAGCTCAAAATATTTGGCAATGGCTGGAGAAGATTACTTTAAAATTTTTACATGTGTGTCTGCTTTATGTAAAATGGGGGGGTATGTCAGCGCCCCCTCCTGGAGACCCTTCATTATTTGTCCAGTTAGGGTTTCATTTCAGTTACTCTTTTTGTACATTCTGTAAAAACCATATGTTTTTTTTCCTCACACAGATTTCAGTTTTTTGTTGTTGCACTTCAAAATGTCACATTATTAAGCACGTTTTAATTAAAGACAAATATGGACTGAGTGAATCCAAATGCAGCTTACAAACAATAATTTTATTTGTCAAAAAATAGCTATCAGACTAATCTCACAGTGGATGAATTTCTCCCCACTCAAATTGTTCTGATTCAGTCATATTTCAGTCATACTACAACATCTCAATCAAATTCAAGTGCAGTCAGATTAGGCCTTTAGTTTGAATGCAGTCTTTAAATATTCACACATGGACTTGTTGGTGTTTTTCATATAATTGACTTGCAAAGTAATCCAAATAAATTCGAGCTTTAAAAAATGATTTAATGTTGTCAGAGAGGGTCTATGTAGTTAAGATTATTCTACAGGTCAGGCAGTAAACAGTAAAGAGTGTGATCTGAGAATTTGTTTAATTACACAGAATTCACCATTTAACATACATATTCACATTCAGCTCAGTTGGGTTTCATAACCATTGATAAAGGAACTCTTGATTTGAAAACCCCTTTATTTACTCAAGTTATCTTGAGCTGACGTGTAAAAGTTCAACAAAATAAGTCAAATCTAAAGAAGTCTGTCAGGATGCAAATATTTTAGCAATTTTTTTAAATGAAAAGACTTGATACAAATACATATGAGCATAGGTTAATAAAATAGCAATAAGACATTCTTTTTTGTGCAGAATGATGGAATCAGACGGCCAGATGGAGTTTGGCATTATCCGCTCGGACGCACTAAATACAAATACTTTCTGGAACAGCCAACATCACTGACAGAAGCCGGCAGGTCAGTTAGGGGGATGAAACTGTGACAACTGTTCATATAAGTTATTCTCAAGTGTCATATGTTATGTCTTTACAGCTCAGGTTTTGATTAAGAACATAATCCTTCTTCCAGGACTGAATGTCAAAAACAAATTCAGTCTGCGCAGTAGAGGTGGATGATATGGACTTAAAGTTTTATCACAATAGTTTGTAAGACTATTGTGATAATGAAAAGCGACAATAGGAAATATTTATTACATCTTCTAGGTCTAACTGTGTCTGTGTGTCACAGCAATTATTACCCCACAAGCACAAATAATGCTCTTGGAAAACATTCCCATTAATGTGTAAAGACGTTAATTTATCACTTAATTGCACACAATAATTGTATTTTCCAAAGTATGAGTATTTATTAATGCTTTCATAGAGAAAATAGTAAATCTATCAATCACAATAATAGGGAGAATTTGGGGTAGGCTTAAATATAATTTTATCATGACAAGAAATGTATCGTGATAAGTGATAAACAATACGATAAGTGTATAACCCTACACTGTGCAGTGGCCAGAGAAATCACAAAAGAACTTCAAAAACTCGACAAGCCTTTGTTAGCATGGTAAATTTTGAGCTTAATGACAGGAAATACATCATATAGCAACTGTGTTAGGTCATAGTGGTGGAGGATTGATGATTTGGGCTTGTTTTTGGCAGCCACAGGTTCTTTTCAGTCAATCACAATGATTACTAAAGTATTGTAATGTCAAAGTTTTAAGGTCTGCTGGATCCTGACCTTAAAGGTGGTCATGAAACAAGGATGAAGAATAAAAAACAAAAGTCCCTTCACACAGATGTGAGCGTCTGATAAAGTAAAATAGAAAATAACCACTTACTTACTCATCTTGCTACAAGCTGTGGAATCACCGGGCATATTTAGTTTTTCAATGCAACGCTTTTGAATTTTGGCTTCTTCTTTGTAAATTAAATAAAATGAAACCTGTTGCACATAAGGACTATGAACAGAAGCAATGACTCTTTTTCTTTAATCATTACTGTATGTTCTCCACCACTGCATCAAATGCTAACTTGAGTTTTAAAAATCAGCAGTTGTTAAAATAGTGCACTAAATATGTGTTTCCTCTGTGTGCGGTGCCTCTGTAGGGATATTTCCTTCCTGTGCGATGCTGTGCTTACACAGAAAAAGATGACTGCTCTCCCACCACTGCATGAGAAGAGCTGCAACGGAGACACAAACTTCACGGTTTGTACAATTAGGTGTTTTAAAAGTGGTTGATTTCCATGTAAAGTCCTTGAAAGCACTTGATATTCAAACTGCTTAGTTTCAAAATAAAGTGCAATCTAACATTTGATTAAAACCCTAAAAATATTTGCCATATTTCATACACATATAAAGACACAGACATTTTTTTGACTCTCTGAAGTTAAATCAGACTAAACTTTTCTTGTTTTTTTTTTTATTTATATCTGCTAAATACCAGAAAACTTAGCGAGAGCATTATTTATTTTATTTTGGAATATTTATTTTTGCTAATTGCTCTATAAGTTATTGATCTGTGTGATTGAAGTAAAAGTTGTAATACTGTTTTTTTACATGTTTAATTTGTGTTTTGTTTACAGACCAGTCAGGTGTGTAGGGTGTGTGTGAGAGAGACATTTCAAAACATAAATTTGTGTTATATTTTACACAATTGTCCCTGCTGTAGAATGAAGAATATTGTCACA
The DNA here is from genome assembly GCA_033032245.1 of Poecilia picta. Taxonomy (NCBI): domain Eukaryota; kingdom Metazoa; phylum Chordata; class Actinopteri; order Cyprinodontiformes; family Poeciliidae; genus Poecilia; species Poecilia picta. The sequence goes on from CM065356.1 coordinate 25,345,117, forward strand.
AGACTTAAATGTTTTTTTAAGTTGAAACACTTGAATATCATTGAAGGTCAAGTTTTTTTTTGTCTCAGTCTTGTTTTTGGAAATTCAGACAGAGTTTCACTACCTAGTTTTTCCATTTTCTGTCACAGAAATGTTTTATTATTTAGTCAGAACACTTCCAACATGAAACATTGCACATTGTTTCAGTTTCTAGTTGACACTGAACTATAACTTTGTTCTTTTTCCTCAGATGTTTTTGTTTCCTGTATTTTTCACATTTTGGAATTTTTTTTCTCCCACTTTTACTTTATCTGACCATGTTTCATGATTTTATAAAAAATTTTACTTTAGCTATTTATATTTACTCACTTCCTCATTTTAAAGGTTTTCACCTATTTTTTCTGTTTGTCACCACATATTTCAAACAATTGGTTTTGGATTTAAGTATTCCTGGGGGAACCTTTGTCATTAATTTGAGTAAGAAGACAAGCTAATCACACAATGCCACCATTCTGTGTCTCTCAGGACTTTGAAGTCAAACAAAATGTGATCCCTAAAGAGTATCGTATTGTGAAGAACAAAGGAATACGATGCCTCCAGTTGTATGACGAGTAAGTTTCCTTAATAGTATTTGGTGCAGTCCCTTCTTATATGATGATCTAGCTTTTTCCTGATGTATGTCATATTGTACCTCACAGTGCCTTCACAGTGCAGCTGAAAGATGAGGAGCAGAAGTTACGAGTCCTCCCATCACTGTGAGTCCAATCATATAAATGAAAGTGGCAGGAACAATTTGTCACACTTCATTCTAATGTAATAAGCAATTTACATAGGAAACATACTAATAAAACAGACTGTTAAGCATCACAGAACTCTGTATGTGTATGCAATAATACACATGCTGTGTTTGTGGGAATGTTCTGTGTGCAGGAGGCCCAGTGGCAGGCTGGAGGTGATCCAGCTCATGAGGATGATGGATGACATGCTGGAAAAGGCCGGAGTGGATCAGGACGACGAAGAGCTGACTGATCTGTGCCAAGTTAGTTTTCTACCTCTGCAACTGACATAAAGGCTGTGCTGTAATTTTTGTTTAATACAGAGAAAAACCTTTAGTTTGCATAATCAAAATGGGAAAATACACAAACAGCATCCAGTCAGTGAAACAACATAAGCCATTTTGACTCAAGACTTTTGTGACCAATTTTTTAATTTTGCTTTTATTTGTTTTATTTGATTCTGAGTATATCGGCAATCTTAAAGAATGAAATAGAGGCAGATTTTTTTATTCTGATATTAAAATGTTATTATTCAGTTCATTGTACAGTGATTTATATATGCCTTCATTTCTCTCTTGGGAACAGTTTTGTCTTTATTTTTTGTATAATGTAATACCCACATATATTTTTATACTATGGATACCTAATAAAATAAATTTAAAAAAAAAGTTTTTCGGTGGAATAACACCACACATTTAAGGTTTTCGTCAATGAGAAAACAAGAGGTTTGGTGACGAAAATAGGACATTATACAGAAAAACAAAATAAAAAGTATAAGTATGTTTTTGATGGATAACTTATGAGATCAGATGCTTTGAAAATTTAGAAACAAACCTGAACAAATATTTTTTACACTTTACTGAGGAAATGTTTGCGCCTGAGGGTAGAAAGTGTAACCAAATTTTAAAAAAAATGGTTCAAGCATAAAGAAATATTCAAAAATTACACAAATGGCCTCCTTCTTAATCTGCAACGTAATGTACAAATGTAGAATGTCTGTGTTTATCATTTCTGTCAATACCAATAAAATGCTCAGAGACCTTAAGGTCTATGACTCGTTTTGCAGCTCGAAAGCTTGTTGGAACTGGTGAAGACAGAGCAGAACATCTACAACATCGTTTTCCATGAACTGATCAGGCAGGTGACCGTCGGCTGTGCTGAGAGAGGACAGCTTCTCGCCAAACTCAGGTCAGCAGCTAACATATTTAACTTTATAAGCCTTGACACCAAACAGTGAATACACAGACATGAACAAATGCTTGTGAAATGCCATAAGACAATATCTTATGTCAGTAGGAGTATTAAAAGAATGCTGACTGTATGGATACAAAAACCTTTTTCTGTGTTAATATGGCATTATCTGGAACAGTGCATTTGGTAAGATTGAGTTTTTCCTTAAATAAACACTCCAGGTGGATCTGGAAACAAGGAAAATACCTTCATATTCCTGCTTAAACATAGTGGAGGATCCATGATGCTCTTCTTTCGCTTTGAAAGTCTGTGGGAATTCTATTAGAATGTGCAGCATTATGAACTCTTTGAAAGAATATGAATTGTTAAATAAGCCTATTAAAAGGTTGTTTTTTCTTTTCCAGTGTCAGAATGAAAAATTGTTTTGACTTTTTTTTTTTACTTAAAGTTAGAATTTTTTTATACATATTTTCCTCTGAGGATCCAGAATGTATTTCTTTTTGTTTCAGGCAGCGGTACCAGTCTCTGCTGGAGCGAATCCCCCGGCGACTGACATCGTTACACGCTGAGGTGGTAGCACAGCGGGCTCTGGACCGTCGGCTCATTGAGGAAATTTACCACATCAAGGCAACCATCCAGGAGATAAACATGTATGTATGTCAGGCTCAGAGTAGTAAAAGAAAACAAGCAATTTAACTGTGGTCTCAGGCAGATTTTGATACACCAACTAGTTTAAGAAGGGATAATAAATGCCCTAATTTTAAATATCTTTCATTGAAACATAGGTGAAGGTGAAAGATGTGTGTCTCCTCGTTTTCATGCTTTTGTTTGTGTGTTTTGTTCTCAGGGAACTATCAAAAGTCAGAGACCATGATGCTTTTGTTTCCATTAAGGTGCAGCATGCACAGGAGGATCTTGCCAAAACCTACAAAGACACTCTCAGCTACTCAGAGTCAGTCCGGCAGACTTATAACAGTGATTAATGGCAAACTACATCATCATTCATCAAGTAGAACAAATAAGAATCAATTCTTCTAAATTGTTGTACATTTATTTGGTTTGCATCTGGGCAAAGTCTATGTTGCTGTATCTTAGTTTTTTTAAACATTGTGTAAGTAAAAGCAAACGTCTGCCTTTTTTTGTGATGGATGTGAAATGGGACAGTTTTTAAATATGATTGACACAAATGCTACCTCTGAAGTGATAAATGTGCCTCTCTAAGTATTGTGCAGGGTTACCACCAAATGTATGAGCTGCACAGGACTCGTCTGGAGGATGAGCTGCTAAGGATGATGGGAGACAGAGACTATTGGAGACAGTTCACCTTCAACCTCGCCCTCAAAGTACAAGAAGCCACTTTGTTGTGCTGTTCTCTTTTTTTTTGTGTACATTGTTCTTTTTTCATCTCTTTGAGTAACACAATAAACAAAGGAATTTGATTTTTAGGGATATGTTACAAGTAGGACTGGACAATATGGCTGAAAAAAGGTGTCACAACATAAGGGTTTCATGTCAGTCAATATCAATAATTATCAATTAGTTTTTTGGTGTTAGATATATGAAATATATGAAAAACTGCCAAACTGGTGGTGCGACCTTTACTGTTTTGTCCACGGTTTTCACTCTACACCATTTTTGTTTATTTTTAAGCAGTTATGAGAAACGGTGGTGAAACATGAAACTGCTGTTGCTCAAGTTACTCAGCAGGTTGTTGCTAGGCAACCACAAGTTACCCAACATCTCGTTGCTAGGTAACCAAAGAGTGAATGAGTTAGTTGATGGCACCAATCAACTGCACTCCGTTCTGAATCGGAGTGCAGTGAAATTATTGAACATTCTCTCAGACGTATTATCTACTGATAATAATAATAATAAACAATATTCAGATTCATGTGTGAATCTGAATATGTACTATTATTGATTAGTTGTCCAGCCCTAGTTACATGTTAGATTTGCATTAAAGCACATTTTTCTTCTAAACACGCCAGTTTGACCCATGTTTGTTTCAGGTTTTGTTAAACGATTTCTTTTCTGTTAGGTGATTAAGGTGAAGAAGCTCAAGCTTGTCATTGAGCTGTATGTCAGTGAGGAAGGCTGGTTCAAGACAGCACAGGACTGCCTCATCTTCATCTCCACACAGGTGAAAGTCAAAGCACACTCTTTTTTTTTACCACCACAGGTGGATGCTTGACTGTCTGATTCCTCCTGTAGGATATTTATGATAAGAATGTCATAGTGGAGTTAGACAACAGGTGGAGAGCTCAGCTGGTCGCCCTCATGTGGTATTTGAAGAATATTCAGCTTGTTCAGTTTGAACAACTCTCCTCCATACAGGGAGAAATGAAAAAGTGGCATCATTACATCAGCATACTGAATCTGTGAGGAAATTATTTTTAAAACAAATTTTCTGAACTTCTATTTGAATCTTATTTTGCACTTTTATTGACACTTGTATGTATTCTTCTTGCGATTCTCATCGGATGTTATTAGGGATCCAACTCCAGAATATGACACTACAACATTGGCAGAAATCCATGCAGACATATGGGAGTGGTCAAATGTAAGAGAGGATATTTATTTTCTTTTCCTTCTGTTGTGTTTTTTGGGAGATTATCTTTACAAAAATACATAATCTTACCAAATATATTTTGTTGTAGTATGGTGCTGGATATCCTGGAGAATAAACCAAAAAAAAAAAATGATTTAAGCCATTCGATTGTAGCTGCTGAAGGACGAACCTTCACCTCATTCTCAAGGTTTTTGTTGGGTTTAACAAGTTTTCTTTCCAGGTTGTCGTAGCTCTACATTCCCTGTGATTGAAAAGCAAAATCCCAAGAAAATACATTGAAGTTTGTAGTTGTAGCTTGACAAAATATGAAAAACAATGTGTCCAGAAAATAGCAGCTGTTGTTTTTCTGAGGCTTTACTGTTTTTGTTTTGTTTTGTTTTTTTGCAGAAGCTGTCACTTGCATCTGAGGAATACCAATGTGAAAAAAAGAATTTATTTAGGAATAGACTGAGTGAACTCTACAGTACCCTGGGTAGATTTATAGAAAGAAGCTTTCATATTGTGGAAAGACACACTTTCCCTGACGTTGAGTCTGCTTTAAGCCTTGGGACTATAAAAGAGCTGGAGAATGACCTAAATGAACTACTCAGACAGTATGAAACTCAAGTCAGTGGTGAGAGCGGATATTACACTTGTATTGTCATTGACACATGCACAACTGCTAGTCACTTTCGTTTTGTCTCTGCTAGTCTTCATTGAATCTCATGTTAGCAAGGTAATTGTTAAGATATGGAATGAATTAATATTAAATATATATATTAAATAATCCCTTCTGCAGCGATGCACCAACTCCTTACATCCATGTTTAAACTGGTGGACTTCTGGGCTTCTGAAACTCATGATCTGCTGCAGCTGTTCTATCCTAAGTCAGCGATGATGACCTCCTCTGATTCAATTAAACTGGAAGAAGCTTTGACTAACTGCCTGAACATGTTTGAAGAGATATTTTTGTACTTCTCCTTCACACAAAAGGAAAAAGAAACGAACCCACAAAGGGTCAAAAAATTTCCTGACTTGTAGTAAGTGTTTTATATATTCAATTTACCTTTCTAAATTTGTAAATTTAATTTATTAATATCCAATTTAAATTGTGAATTGAGTAGAAAATGCCTCTTTGAATAATATTTTCTAGATAAGTCTCAATATTTCAAGAGCCTTTTAAAAGTGTTCATTGCATCTTCCTGTTGTCAAAATGCAAAGCCGCTTCATTATCATAATTCTCATTATCACAGTCAGACTGATCTGTTTTTATTAGTAGAGCAAGAGAGATTTATGTAAACTAAAATAAGAGTACATATTTACCACTTAGTTTCACTGAAATAAATTATTACAGCGATCAGGGCTGCATGAGATTGTATTCAGAAGCATCTTCAGATGCTATTTATAAATTGCTTAAGGTTCTATGTTGTGTGTCTGTTCAAAAAGCTCAGAGTCAGAAAAGTTGATAGATGAGGTTCAGGAGTTCTCAAAACGCCTGTCCAGCTATGCTGACACTGGGAACAAGACACTGCAAGAAGAGGTGAGTTTTAAACGCTCTTCAGGAAAATATCACACTTAAGGTCCTGCTTGTAGTCAGGAATTTTTTGTGACCACACTGACAAATATTAGCAATATCAAAGAAGAAAGAAAAAATATAAAATAATTATTCAAAATTGAATTTTACATAAAATTAAGCAGGCTTGAAATTGGTTTTTGAGCATTTTGGTTCGATTCAGATTTTCCCTTTATTGAATCGATTTTTTTTTCTCCACCTGAACTTTGGGTGCCATTCAGGTAATGAGATCTTGACCATCAATTGAGTAGTTTAAACCTGTAACTTTCACAACACTTTATGTGTGGTAGCCGTATTAAATCTAACTTGGGCATTGGACCAGGGTTTCTGAATTTTAAGGCACAATCCTAACTTCAAAAAGTGTTTAGTTTCATTTTAGACATAGAGGCTCATATTGATGAGCTATTGGTCTCACAGCTGTTCTGAGTTTGATTCCTGACCTTTGCTGCTGTCTTCTTCCCTTGTGTCTCTGCCTATTTTCTATGTGACTTCTGTGAATAAAGGCCATTAATACCATTAAGCATTTCACAACAAACACTAAAAGTATCAACTACAAGTAGATCACAATATAACTGCATCAAACATATTATCGATCCAAAATGTTGTCCTCACATTTTGTACAATAATAGATTACTGCAATTGATATTTTGTCAGTGAGCAGCCATTAGCTCAGTGTGGATGAGAGGGATGAATAACTAATGTTTTCTCTTTTTCCTTCATTGATTGTAATGGTGCAAATGTTTGGACTCCTCCCCTTTCAGGTGACTTGTCTTCACAGAGGTCAAACAAAATGGATGTTGGAAATGTTGCTTAACTTGTTACCTGACCAGACTGAAGAAGAAGATAAAAATCCAAAACGTGAAGACGAATTAGAAAACTCAAGACAAGCTTTAGTTAAGGATGCAAAAGGACTTTCTAAGAAATTGGTCTATTATTCCAGATTTATTACCAGGTATAAAAAATTGTCACTTTCTGTTGTTGCATTAAAAGTATTGTATCAAAAGAATTCATGGATTTATACAACAGAAAATGCTGTTTTTCTACTCTAGAGCATGCAATTTAATTGTGGAGCAGTTATTGGTGGTGGACCCTTATTTTGCAGATGTGGGAGATAGGAGAAAAGAGCTTAAAAAGCTGCAGGTAAATGAGACTGTGGCGTCTTTCCAACTTTGACTGTGCCCCTAAACCTTTCCAAAGATGTTTTAGAAAGTCAGTGCACAAGCCTGCAGTTCTGCAGTAGTTTGTTTAGGCTTTTCAGTAAAAATGTCAAAACACCTCTATTGCAAAAATAAAGATTTGTCAGGATTAAAACATGCATAAAAGGTGATAATTTTCTAGAATCTATAGCAAATGTGTGCTTAATAGTAGACTACATAAGTAGGAGTTTCAGTTAGTCTATAATTTTTAGTACATGTGGTTTTGATATGACAGAAAAAAACAGCAATTTATTTACCAAGCTTAATTTCTATCCACAGACAGATGGTGATAAATGGATGGAAAGTGTAAAAATACTGCTCAAAGTACTAAATGAAGAATTTGAGGTGGAACTCATCGAGCAACCCGAAGAAACTTCAAGCAGCCCTCAGCCGCCAGGAAGCATGGAAACTCAGGTGACAACCCAGGTGTCCCAGAGTAGTTAGACTAAATCATGAATGAAGTAAACTGGTTTTCATGTTCACTAAGTATGTGCTAGGTATGTAAAAATCTTAACTTCTGCATGTTTCTAATTCTGAATTTGGACACAAAAGATGTATCTGCTGCTAACCTATCTGAAGAAATAGCATCTCACATGTAAATAATGCATTTTGCAACAATTTAGAGGGAAAATTACTAAAGATCATGTTTGTCTGGTATGCAGGTTGTAAAAAACAAAAAACTGCTAAAAATGATGGGTAACTTTGTTAGAGGAGAGGAAGCAGAACAAAAAGTAAAATTAATTCTAGCTTAGGTGACCTGTACATCCTTTATTACGCTGCCATTTTGGTAGGTATTTTCTTGACCCACATGCAGAATTATGCACAGAAATGTATTTAACATAAACAGACAGAACAATAAGGGGAAGGCTTGCACTCTGGGTTAAACAGCATCTGAAGGGAGAGGAGGAATGATTAAAGATGGCTGACAGAACTGCAGTGGAATGTTAGGAATCTAGCAGGGACTCGCTAAGAGGAGGTCTAACAATGTTTAACGAGTAGTTTGTTAGACTAAATGATAAATTTTAAATGAAGTTAACTATTTTTCAAGTTCATTAGTTTTTGCCTGTTTCTAATTCTGAAACTGGTCACAAAAGATGAATCTACTCCTAATCTCTCAACTTTCTGATGCAACTTTTTAGGTGGAGTGTCCTTCTATATTTATATATATATTTATAGTTCTGCATCACCAAAGGCCATGGCTGTTGGTCTTTCAAATTATGCAAAAACAAAAAAAAATCTGCTGAAAGTTATTGGTAATTTGTTAGAAGAGAGAAAGAAATATTCTCTGCTACCAGTTTTGGAATAAAAAACAGGTCAGAAATATTACAAAAGGCAGATTTTATCATGCCTTTAGATCAGTGGTTCTTAACCTTTTTTGAGGTAAAATTCAAAGCTTTATGATTTATTTTGGAAAGAGGAAGTCTTTTATTTTGAAGAATGCTTAACAGGATCTAGTTTTGTCTTTTGCCACTAACTAGCCTTCTGTTGATTTCGGTTGCTTGGTTACGAACAGCTGTTGCGGTTGTTCAGCAGGTGTACTGTTAAAAACGAAAATCTGAACATCAGATGTTCAGCAAATCCATATGAGCCTCGGTTATAATCGCTCTTTAGCCATTTCCCGAATCAGAAGCTACAATCTGAAGTCAACTGCAGCTTCGATCCAGACAGTCAGGAACGGCCCACAGCTAGAGGACCGAACTGACGTTTCCTTCTGTGCGTCCAGTTCTGTTTAGGATCCGGCTCATGTTATTAAGGGTTTTAACCACAGTGCAAAGCAGCATCTGTATCCGTGTGGACCAAACATGAAGGGAAACCTGACCAATTCATGTTAGCCACTGTAATAGGCTAACATAACACCGCCACTTTCTGGACATAAAATTATCACGTTGGTATCACGTTTTAACGAGTTTTAACGAGATACTATCACGTTTTAACGTGATACGTATCACGTTTTAACGAGATACGTTTTAACGAGATAGAATCACGTTTTAACGTGATACGTATCTTGTTTTGTTTGGTTTTGTATCTTGTTTTGTTTTGTTAAAACGTGATAACGTGAGACGTATCACGTTTTAACAAGATAGTTACTATCACGTTCGTTTTAACAAGATACTATCACGTTTTAACAAGATACTATCAAGATACCTATCACATAACGTGATAGCGCTCGAATTTTTTTTTTCTGCATGATAACAATGCGCTTCCGTACTAAGCAATGTAACGTGATCCTCAGCAGCAAGTGATGGCAAAGCGGGGCGTCATCACGGCTTTACACAAGTGTGTCTTTACCTCCACGGCAGAGGCTCCGCCGAACCCCTGAGACCGACTGATCGAATCCCTGGGGTTCGATCGAACCCAGGTTAAGAACCACTGCTTTAGATATTTGCTTGATATGTTTTGCTAGTAACGTTTCTACAATCTATTTGTAGAAAATACAAATATCTGACTGAGTCCATCATCAGCTTGAGTTGGTAGATATGTTTGCAATCTGCCTTGTGAATCTAGTACAAAAAAGAGCATATAGCACATTAAAAAATGCAAATAAATGGTTTATGTTCATGCCTTTTGAAGCGCTTGTCTTATTCCTTAAATGATTATGAGCATTAGCTGGGTGCCTGTGTGTGTTACAGACCAGTCAAGGTCCTTTACAGGAACCCGAGCAAGCTGACAAAACCAGAAATGGGACTGAGCCAGAAAAAACCGTGGTTAGTGATATGAACTAGAAATGTATTGGGAAGATTGCCTCTTAAAGAACATCCTTAAAAATTTACAACTTTAATTAAAATTAAACTAACATTAATTTTAGCTTAATTGATCTGTACATTAGTGATGGGCCAGATGACACCAAAACCCCGGCACATTTTCTTGATCCACATGCAGAATTACACACAGAAATGTATTTACACAGGCAGAACAACAACAAGGGGAAGGCTTGAACTCTGTGTTCTCTGATTAAAGATGGCTGACAGGACTGTAGGTGAAGGTGGAATGTTAGGAATCCAGTGGCAATTTGATAAGGGGAGGTTTGACAGCATTAAATCTTGTGGTGGAAACCAAAATCGTATCTTCAACTACGATTGAAGATAGTAGCTGGTAATCAGGCAAAGACCGTTAAATCCACTGCAGATAACAGGTGCAGAGTTTTCAGCAGCGCAAAGATCTTCTGTGGAGGAATGATCTCTCACACACACATAGAAAGATTACATCTGTTACATTAATTTGTTAGATCAATGAAATATGTTTGTAAATAAATATGATAGTAAGTATTACTTTGATTTTTTTTAGATTACCAGTGAAGAACCTGAAACAGAACAAGAGGTCAGTCAAATAAATCATAAGTTTTTAGTAGTATTTTTAGGTCACGTTGTATGACCTAAAATTATGATAGTATTACTTTGATTTTTTTTTTTAGATGACCAGTGAAGAACCTGAAACAGAACAACAAGAGGTCAGTCAAATCATAAGTTTTTAGTAGTATTTTTAGGTCATGTTGGTTTCATGCTTAGTGTTGGGTTATTTTCTGTTTTACTTTGGCAGAAGTTAGTTGTTTCTATGAAACAAAAATTTTAAAAAATGATACAATGCATGTTTTTAAACAGTTGGCTTTATTTCTATTTTGTACATTAGTGATGGGCCAGATGACACCAAAACCCCGGCACATTTTCTTGATCCACATGCAGAATTACACACAGAAATGTATTTACACAGGCAGAACAACAAGGGGAAGGCTTGAACTCTGTGTTCTCTGATTAAAGATGGCTGACAGGACTGTAGTAGGTGAAGGTGGAATGTTAGGAATCCTGTGGCAATTTGATAAGGGGAGGTTTGACAGCATTAAATCTTGTGGTGGAAACCAATCATTTCTTTTTATTTTTAAAATCTCTCAAGAGATTTTAGGAAAAAATCAGAAAACTGTATTGTAATGCTGTTTCTTCATGGGATTATTAATGTTAACCTGTGTACTAATTGGTGTTCTCATAAGTTAAATCAGCCAAACTCTAACTAGATAAATCCATTCTTCTAATTATTTTTACATTGTTGTATTTAAATCACCATTAAAATAAACTAATTGTTTTATCTTCATTCTTTGTGTTTGCGGTTTTGAACACTATCTATGTAATCAAAGAATAAAGTGCAAAATATGCTGAAAGAATTCAAGAATATTAAATATTTTTGTTAAATAGAAATATTTTTTACAAATGTGAATTTCTTATATTCATTATTATAGTAAAATGAATAATCCTGTCATCCTGCAGAGGCCAACAGTAAAGCTGATAGACTATGATACAAACATCATTCAAATATACCAGGATGAGAACATGGTCCAGCTGCCTGGGGTCAGATAATTTAAAACATGGATTTTTTAAACAACTGGCAGAAAGATTTGCCTTTCGACAGAACTGAATCATCTGTCTGACTGAACCCAGTTTGTATGTTTCTATCAGGACAATGAGCTGGTTGTGTGTCCAGCAACAAAAGAAGCTCAAAAAGCTTTCTCTGATCTAACATCAGTAATAATGCTCCAGAAAGAACTAAGGTAGGACATGTTTCTTCATTTTTTGTGCTTGATTTATAGATTTTAGAGGCTAACACAAATAAAAATTATAATTGTCTTGAAAAAGTATACGCTCAACTTTCTTTTTCACATGAGAACCACAAAACTGAGTGAATTCGGTTGAAAATGATGTGTTAAAGCAATACAAAGTAATAATTACTGTTAGCTAGAGTGAAAATGATACACAGTTTAATTTTTTTTCTATAAGAAATACACAAAAATGTGTAACCAACATATATATTTGACTTTCTTTACTGTGATTGACTGATTAAAATCCTGTACAACCAATTGACAAATGAGCCTTATTTGAAAATATATTCTAATTTGTAGAATATGACTATTAAAAAGTTTTGCACAGCCTTGTATTTGTATTAGCCTTGGATTAATTGTTTTTAAACAATCACAAATCAGTCATTTACTCTAAAATGCTGAAAATGTTACAAAATAAAACATATTTGGTAAAAGCATATTAGAAGTGGTCCAAGGAAATGCCGGTATCTTTTTTGATTGTTTTGAAATATGCCTATGATTATTGTTCAGAGTGGTTTTCACTAAGCTATGCAACCAAAAAATGGAGGCATCTCATGTTTTTTTTTCTCAGTAACTCTGAGAAGCTAACAAAGATTGCTGAGAACCGAGCTCGGGAAGCCGAGGAGGCTCTGGCTGAAGCACTGAATAAGATTAAAGAACTGGAGAGATTGCTCCAGAAACAGCCTGCTCCTGAGCCTCCAAGGAACGATGGTAAAGCCTTGCTATATCCTGGACAAAACAGACATGAGCATTAAAGTTTACAGTGCCTTTTTTATTTTTTCAGAGGAAAAGAAAACGCCACCTGGTTCCCCACCTCCAGCTGCAGAACCAACTTCTAAAACATAACCCACAGCTGACCCCAAACTAGAAAGCAACACCACAAAGAAAACATGTTGTGACTTTGTGTTTATGTTTGAGGCTGTCTTATTTATTTTTGTTGTATTTGGCAAAGAAGAAAAATATTAATGGCTACATTTAACAACCCACAACTTCTCAAAGTGTGATGCATAAATAAAAAAAAAACTGAAGAAAACAGAAAAGCAATATACATCTACAGTATGGAGAGGTTCTCTTTCATCGCCTTATTATTGTACAAGGATACACCTGACTTCCTGATACTGTGTGTGCTGTGCATCTGCTTGCTGTGGTATCTGTCAACTCTTTGTCCCTTCAATGTCTCTCTTCCTGCTGTACTAATAAACATCTATGCAAACGCTCTTGGAGTTCCTGTTTGCTTCCTCTTTGCTGTTTCATAAATTAAAATTAAAACGATAAATATATTTTGATCTTTCTTTATATTTAATGTCAAGAAGGATAATATAATTGCACATAAGCTGAATATAAATGCATGCAATTTAAACAATGTTAAAATGTGAAAATTTCTGAAAACTGCAAGTTTTGCACCTAGAATAATCTGCAGATGTTCACGTTACTTTGATTTTGATTAAACTACACTGGCTTCCAGTTTATTTTAGAGTGTAATTTATTGGAGATCTTTTCACAGATGATATCAGAACTTCTGAAACAATAGGTCTTTAAAAAACAGATAAAAACATATTTTAAAATTGCATTTTTTAATCTGCTTTTGATAGATGCTGAGTGAATAAAGTTTTACTTGTAATATTAGTATTTTTATTCTATTTTTCTGACCGTTCCTTCAAAAAAAATTTTTTTTGTAATATATATATATATTTTAGAATGTTAAATAGTATATTAACCCGATTAAATTATATCCATTTAAATCACATCTGATTAAATTTCATCCATTTAGCATAATATTTTAACTAAAATATTAATTAAATGTTCGTTATGTCACATCATCGGTGAGTCTCTCTCTGATGCCGCCATCATGTCCCCTCCGTCTTCAGAGAGAGGAGGTGGCGGTGGGAGGGAGGCCAGGTCAGAGTTCATGTTGAGAAGATCTGGAGCCAGAGGAAGGACCAACGCAGGCTGGAGATGACGGAACGAGGCTCTAAAACCTTCCCAGGCAGCTGCCTCCCTTTCTGATACCTTCACCTGCTAACAACCAGAAAGACCTGAACTGTATTTGTCCTCTTTCATCTGAGGAGTCAGGAATTATTTCAAACTGGGCCTTAAATAAAACATACTAAATAAGTTTTGTTGTGTTTGTTAAAATATATGAAACAAAACAAGAATATAAGGACAAAGAATGTATCTGCAACTGATTTTAAAATGCCTTACAGTGAACTGCTGTTGTCTCTTGGCCTCGGCATCAGCAGCCAGACTCTGCTGCAGCTCCACAGGAAAACTGAGCTCGTCTCTGACATGAAAATCCAACAGACCATGAGGGATCTTTATTTTTTCGCTCTAATTCTCTTCTGTACATTTCAAGCAAGTCAACAGTAGTGGAAAATTAGTACAGAAATGAATTAATAAATATAAGCCTTACATATCAGTTCTGTCCACCTTGACTCCCCAGCGGCAAGTCACAGAGTCCAGCGTTTTCTGAATCTGCTCTCCAATCCTCCGCCTGTGCTGCAGGATGTGACTGAAAGTATGCTGGGCGAAAACATCTCTGATGGCCGCCTGAACCAGACTCTGCAGCACCGAGGTCAGGTTGGCCAGAGCTGCGCTGCACAGAGCCACATTCTCTATCTGATAATAACACACAGCGCTCAGCTCTGGCCTCATCAAGTCCTTCGTCACCACCTACAGGAAGATGTAGGAAAAAGTCAGATGTTTCATTGCTACTTCTTGTGTGATTATTTCTGACTGCCAAGTGTGTTGTACCACGTGAGAAGGGACCTTCAACATCCGGAGCCGAATGTCAACTTTGTGGCAGACGTCAAGAAGTGGAAGGTAGAACAGGAGGCCTGAGCATAAACATCAGTGTTGTAGAACATTTCTTGGAAATATGTGGCATGATTTATGACCCTAATGTGTGACCAACCATGCTTTATGCTGTTTCTGCTGATTGCTATTATTACTCACCAGCTACTTATCCTCAAGTAGTGCAAACATCATATTTTCAAACCGAATACAAAGTGCTAAACTCTGATATATAACCAAAGAAATGACAATAACAGTGATTTGAAAAGGAATCCATTTTTTTCTTTCCACATTTTCTCACATTAGACAAAACCTTCAATACACACATTTTGGACTTTACTTGATACATCAGTAAAAGTAGTGTATACTCATGAAATTAGAAGAAATAGGTTGACATTTTCAACAATCTAAAAAGGATGAATTGAATCATTTCAATAACATTTGGCAACCCGTTCTACAATATATTGACAACTCTAATTGAAGAAGGTTTGATTTAATAAGATAAGGTGTGATAAGACATAAGTCATAGGAAAAGGGAGGCAGATGGGACATGGGAATGTCCCTGTTCAGTTCTGCCACTTTTGTTTTGTTTTGTATTGTCATTATGGTTAAATCAGAAATAGAGGACAAAATTGTATTGGTGATGCTTTGATTTTTCATGACTGATCCCTCAATAAAATTGTTTGACAAGAAGTCTTCTGTGAGGGTGTCAAAGAGGCTGAAAAGGGAAATTGGAGGAGTGTGTCTGCATAGATGCTGTAGCGGGGTGTAAGAATATGTTTTACTTAATATTACACTTAAAACTTACATGGAGTGCAACACATGTATGTTTGTCAGTTTGCCACTTTGATTTGCTGTGTTCTAATCTCTACCTTCACAACATCTCCCTCTGGTGGTCTAAGGGTAGACTGTTTGGTCAGGGAGGAAAGCATTAATCAGAAAAGCAACCAGGATGCCTATAGTAACTATGGAGGAGCTGCAGAGGCCCTCAGCTTGGGTTGGACAATCTGCCACCAGAGCAACTGCAGGTTGTACATTAGAGTGGCAAAGAGAAAGCTAGAAGACACCCAGTTGCAGTTTGCAACTATAAAAAAAACTGATTAAAAAAACAACTAACACTGTCGCAGTAGGCGTACCCAACTCCATTCCTATTGAGCTACTGTCCTGCAACTCTTAGATGCATTCCTTCTAAAAAAAATGTATGTTCAGAGATGCTCTGTATTTTCTTGTGTTAAACTGGTAGAGACATAAAGTGTGAACACTGTGTATCTTTTTCTTCATATTTCACAATTATGCAGCTTTTTTATTCCAAATCCCAGCAAAATGCATTGAGGTTTGTGGCCATAGCAAGTTGAAATGGAAAAAAAATAAGTGAAAATACAATATCTATTAGTGAAAGCAACATTAAATAGCCTTTCACGTCTTCTGGCCCATATTTTGTTGAAGAATTTGGGTTTTCATAACCATTAAAACATAAAAATCTGATATGTTGATTTATATTACAGCATGAAGAGGAATGAATGAAAATTATTTGTGCCTACCTGGTCCCCTTGGTTTCCCTCGCAGTAGATAACCAAGTCTGAAAATCACAGCTCTCTCGTGT
This sequence comes from Poecilia picta, assembly GCA_033032245.1. NCBI lineage: Eukaryota > Metazoa > Chordata > Actinopteri > Cyprinodontiformes > Poeciliidae > Poecilia > Poecilia picta. The sequence continues at coordinate 25,361,358 of CM065356.1, forward strand.
TCTCTGACTACCTGGGAATCAAGATAACAGCTGTCAACTCAACACTGTTTGTACTAGAAACTAGACCACAAATACTTAAGACTTTGTGTCTTTACAATGTAGCTTTTTTAAGTGCATAGATGAGTTTGATTCTGAGATTCAGCTTAGGTTGGATGACTACTAAGCTTTAAGTAGAAAAGTAGTTGATATGTAGTTATCATTACAAGGCAAGCTTGTTGTATATACTTTCACACAACCATCAAAAAATACATTCATGTTCTTTCTATTCACTCATTTGTCTTTTCTCTTTCTATGGGCAGTTTTACAATTATTTGAAATAGATCTCTGTGAATTGATCTTGGAGGTGTAGCTCATACTTTGACACAGAACCAGATGGAAATAGGAAGGAAGAGGAGAACCAAACTCAAGGCAAACACCATCAGCAGCCACTCAAACACTCCCAGGCTCTTGCACTTTAGACCTGCAGAAATGGGTAGCGCTCTGTTCAACCACAACATGCAGAAAGACAAACAGATGCTTCAATAAAATCTTGACTTAAGATTTCAGAACTCAGTCGCCTATACAAAAGCTAACATAAAAATGCTAAAAGGAAAGCAAACAATTATATTCCTGTGCATTAACTCACCGTCCTGCTCCGCTGCTTCCAGCAGCCACAGGTTCTCCTCCTGGACTTTGTTTTCTCTAACACTGTCTATGTCCACCACAGTAGATTTCAGCTTAACCTCTGCCTCTTTCTCCACATCCACCTTCTCCTGGTTTGTCTCTGTCTTCTCCATCTCCCTTTTCTCCTTCTTGACCGATGCAACTCCAGCGTGGTGACCTGCCTTTGGCGGTTTCTGATTATGTCTTCTTTCACGCACTGGGGCTCCACTCTCCCCTTCTTTCTTCCGTGGCAATGTTCTGGATCTGTGGTTCGGCTTCACAGTTGGGGGCTTCTCCATATCTGCTGGAAATTCAACTGTAAACAATGTATGAGTGATGGCTGGGGAGCTGTTTTCTTTTGATGGGTCAGTACTGCTTTCCTGACATAAAGAGCAAAGAAATTTTGGACTTGGTTCAAATGGAAGTTGAAGCTCAGGTCTGAGGTGATGCAGTCTGGTGATGGGATTGGATAAGGATTGTTGGGACTGTCCGAGTGTGGGAGTTAAACAGCAGTCCTGGGGGAGGGCCACTGCGAATAACATGTTTGAAGGTGACCTATTGTGCTTCCTTGAACGGGTTAGGATACAGCTATGGATTGTACTAAACATGTTTATTGCGTTTTTGCACTAAATCATTCTTAGATAAGGAGATTTTATCCGGTTCAGTTTAGCCTATTTTGAGCTCCTTTCACTGTGTATATGTTTTAGGGTCTCTTGTCACTTTAAATACAGATAAGCGGCTGCTGGTCACACTCTTTCAAACTCAACGTTCATACACATGCGTGAAAATGGCTGCAATTATGCACTGTGCATCTTTGAAAAGCAGAAATGGAGCCTCCTGCACAGTCAACAAGAATGGAGGAAGTGGTTTATGGTTGGTAAGCCAACAACAGAACACGTATCTGTTCCAGCAGCCATTGTACAGCCAGGTGACCAAAGGTGTTCATGCTCTTTGATGGGGTGGGCTTAGCTGAGGTTGCTAGGTAACAGGATGGGCTTTTGGGATTGCTAGTTGAGGAGAAGTGCCTGCTGATTTGTGCCATTACATTCTGAATGTTTTTGAAATTACAAATTTTGCAGACACCAAAACACATTAATTTATTCCCAAAAAACAGCTGAGTGGTTTGTTTAAGCACTTTTAGAAGCAGTTGAGAATGGAAGTATAAAAACACACAAAATTTGAATTTTGCATAATAGGTTCCCTTTAAGATATCAAGAAACATTGCAAAAGATCAATTCATAGCAAAAGTAAAACATTTTCATGTGGAGATTGTCTCCATTGAAATAAAGAACTCAATTACATATTGTTTTCTTTTTGCATCATGGTGACTTTGCAATAATTAATGCCATCACAGAAGGAAGCTCCTATGTTGGCATTATGATTAACCCCTTTCTGGGAGACGCTTGTGTGGGTTTTCTTTAGTTTCCGAAAACTGGTGACTCTAAAAGACCCTCAGTTTTGAATGTGTAACCATTAAGACATTTGCATGCAAGCTTTCATTCAGTTTCAGCCATGCATTTTGCGAGAGAAAACATGTGGGATTAATTAAATAGAAGCTCAGGGAGTCTCCGAGTGTTCAAACTAGGAATGTGTTGACTCAGGCCACTCAAGAAATAATCATTGCTTTGACACAGGGGAACATTCAATACCCTCCCCTGTGTGTCTTTAATTAAACTGAATATTTTGACAGGTGTCACTGCTGAACAGTAAAGTACAGTATCAGTAGAGTATATTTCTACATGCCTGTCACATCTAGAGATTGGCTTGTATGTCCTTTTATGGACAATAATAAAAGCTCAGTCGGAATAGATGAAGAAGATATGTGAAGGTCTTGCTGATAATTCTGAGTTAGACTCATTCTACTGTAAGTTTGGTTGTACTTTAGTGTGAATCTCCATTCAGTCTCAAGTCTTTTGTACCCACTCACCTATCCTCCCTGTTTTTGCTGAAAAGTATCCCAACAACGTAATGGAGCCACCACCATGTTTCACAGTGGTTTTCTGGTTATACAAAGGGTTAGTTTTTCACCTATTTGCACTTCAAATAGGACTTTGCTTTTTCTTTGAAAAAGGCAGATTTGCAGATCGCACAACTGTTAATCCTGTCAAAAGGCTCTCCCACCTAAGCAATATATTGTAGCTGCTCCAGTCAAAGGCAGAGTTTTGTCAGATTTCAAGCTAGAGCTTGAATGGATTCTTACCATCCCGGTTTAGGTAGAGACCCCGCCCACTCAGAACGCCTCTTGTCGCACCGGCATCCCAATGGTGCGGAGCCATATCAGCCTACACACCTGGTTTATTGATCTCTTCTTACTCCCAATCATTTTATGAATCCGAGTAGGTAGGTCAAATGTCCCGTGGAGTTATAAATCAGAATTTGTATCATTATTAATTTCTTATTTGAGTTGTTTTAATACCGAGCCGTATTTCTGCGGGTTAGTGCTGTTCCACTGGGTTGTGCTTTAAGCTTGGAGGGAACACGTTAAAGAGGAACAAGAGGGAGTTTACATGAGGTTTTCTTTAAAATTATTTAAAATGTGGTTGTCTAACTTTTTTTTTCTCCCTCTTTTGGTTTTCGTCGATTTTGCGTCATGGTAATCTGGTTGAAATCAACAACAGGTGTTGAGAGATGAATTAGCTTTAGCCCTTGACATAGTGGTAAGAAATGCTGCCGTTATACGTTGGACTTTACTTAATTTTAACCGTTTGTTTCTAATACGCCTAATTATTTGAATGCGTAACCATTCTTGTGAATTTTGAGGCTAAACCTAGCGAACAAGTTAGGCTATGGCCTTTGACATTTTCTGACCACGGGAAGCTCCAGGGTACTTTTTTTTCCCTCCAAATTACAACATTTTGCAGAGACAATGCGTTAATTCTCAACTGAGTACAATGTAGAAAAAGTCCCATATAATTTACCGCCACGATTTTGACAGAATATTATTGTCGCTAATATGCTAAAGAAAGATGGCGGACGCCTCGTTGGATTGCAGTGACTTGCTTTCTTAGCCAAGGCGAGCCGAAAACTCGTCATTTAACAATTTGGCATTGGAAAATATGTGTCTATTTACTTTCTACCTTATTGTTATGTAAAAATATATATGTTTATGTACGTAGGAGATCGTGTGGTCACATGCATTTCATTGAGATTTCTCGTATTGAAATACCAGGGAATGTTGTTGCAAGACACGTTGAGCTCAATATATGCCACTGCGTCAAAGTTTTCAAGTACATGCAAAATTAAAGTCAGATTTCAGGAATTAAAGTCACGATGTTCTGAGGATCAACGATATGTTGAACTGCTATGTAGTCAGGCTACCTTTGGTACGCCATATTGTCTGTTACTACAGGCCTTTTAGTGTTGCTGATATTAAAGTAGAGGCTTCCACAATCAGCAATAGACTGCACAAGTTTATGGGATTTTATTCTCCAACAAAAACGAAATGTATTCATTTAGATACCAAAATGGAGGACATGTTTTGGAGTAAACAAAATGGTGCACTAGAGGAAAAAAACAAATCCCTACAAACTGTAAAGCTTGGAGGTGGAAGTGTTATTTTATGTTTACCTGAAGTAAAAATCAGATAATTAGGGAAGAAAAATACAATATGTAAACATATGTTTTTGAATAACTGAATATTTAATGTGGTTTTCACATGAGACTGTTGGGCGGTAGCACAAGCTGAATTGTAATTCTCAACTTTTCTTTGGTCTAATCCAGACTCAAGCAGACAACATGAGCCAAGAGGAACTTTTAGCAAAACTGAAGAAGGATGTTCGGTCCCTTCTCACTTCAACTAAACTGGGTTTGGACCCTGACCAGCTCAGACGAGACTATGTCGCCATGTTGGGACATCCAATGCCCCTGAAAGTCCTGGGTTTCAGGAATGTTATGGATATGGTTCAGGAGATGCCAGAGGTCGTTTCTGTGAACTTCAGGGAAGATGGAAGTATATATTTAAAGGGTAGGTGCTGCTTGATGGTGTCACCATCATTTTTCATTGTGGTGAATGTACATTTAGGCTGAGGTGAAGTGTTATCTGTGTCCTCTGATGTACTGTTTGGTTTCCATGACACTTTGTCATTTTAATATTTTTATGTTGTAGTTGTAAAGCTGTTTCATTTGAATTATTTATTGAAGTTTGTGCTTTCAGTTATCAACTAGGACTTCTTTCAGTTTTTATAAGGTTTTCTAAATAGTTTTGAATTCCTGCCTCTGAACTTAAAGTTTGAGGTATTTAGTTGTTTCTCACTAACACATTGTTGCATTTGTGTGACTCTCCAGCTGTGAGTGACGAGAACACCCAAAACATCCAGGAGCTAGTGGCCAAGCAGCGGATATCGAAGTCTGAGAAGATCAAGAAGTTTTCTTCTCCTCGTTACTGTTCTCGGCCTCCATTTTCACCGCTCCCAAGAAGAGGTCGTCCTCCTCCATCCCTCCCTGCCAACCTGAGGGCACAGCTCCGCATCCTGCTCTCCCAGGTATGACTCTAAGGTAACATAACATTCACATCAATCTTTGACTTTTATTTAGAATAAAAGTGATGGGTCACCATACTAAAATGTTATACTCGATACCGATACTGAGAAAGAGACTCAATTTAATTCAGTAGGAGGATTTTTGGAAATTTTCTTTACTTGTAGGCAAAAAAAAAGTTGCTTTCAACATATTGGCAAAATTAATAAGTAGGAGAGACTTCAGTGCTCATTTATAAAAATATAATTTAAAATGTTACTCTCTGGCCTGAGGAACAATACATTGTGATCTTAACAGTTTTAAACAATTTAACAAAAAATGTAATATCATAGATTTAATACTATTGCTTACTACTGGAATATTTACATCTTTGCGTGATGGTTTTCATTGTGGTGCCATGTACATTTAAGGTGAGGTGTAGTGTCATCTGTTTACATGTCTGTGGCTGTGAACCAAACCACATGAGAGGTATGTGTGTAATTCATCTCTCTCAGGGTCCACTTAGACTGTCTGAGCTAGAGGCCCGCTATCTGCGCTGCTATGGCTTCCCGCTCCGCATCCATAACTACGGTTTCTACTCCACCAGAGAGATGCTGGAGGCAGCAAGAGACCTGATTGGAATCCAGCAAGGGAGGCTGGGCTCAGTGCTCTGTCTGAAAACTGAGGCCGAGAATTATGAACGGTCTCAAAATATCATGAGACCGTTGATGATTCCCAGGCTACCCGTGAAACCGTTCAGCCCACCAGTTAGAACCGGACCCATAAAGCCGCCATCAGTTTCCTCTCACAGGCCAATTTGCAATAGCTCTGACATCAAAGTTCCTACGACAACAAAATCACCAGGTTTGTTTTGGAAAGTTATGTATTGGTAGCTTCCAGAAACTGTTTGTTGAATTTTTTACTTTTTCGTTCATAAAACACTTTGCCTGGTGAAGTCTTGGTGAATCAGAGTCCTTTGACGCCACCTGCAACGACTTTGGAGCCTGACAATATGTCGCCTGGGAATCACTCACCGGAGCTGCTGGAGAACAGCCCTGACTCTGAACAAGCACCCTGTGAAGATGGTGCACATTTTCATCAAAATGTAGTAAAGGTTTGTTCTCAAGAGGTTTTATTGTTGCACCTAACGCCTTACTGTTCAATCTTAAAGTACACCTATTATGCAAAATTCATATTTTGCATGGTTTTGTTCTTCCATTTACATCTCTACTGCTACTAAAATGTCCCATGCGCTTAAAAAAAAACAACTTAATATTCCCAACAGTATATATACCATTCGCTACCATTCGTTGCCTAGCAACCCAAGTGGAGCTCCAGCACATTTGATCAGCTGGCTTTACAGATATTTGCTGTACAGTAGCTGCTGGAAAAGACAAATGTTTTGTTGCTGATTTACCATTCAGGAACCACTTGCTGCCTTCTTGTTTGATGTGCAGGAGGCTCTACTAATGCTTTTCCAATATCTACAGGTATATCTATAGTCATGCACATCTATTTGCAGTAGGGATGTGCCGATCAGGTTTTTTTCTGCCGATACTGATACCGATCACCCCTGAGGGATGATCGGCGATACCGATCCCCGATACCGATCACATAGTTATGATTTATTTTAGGGATGTGCCGATCAGACTTTTTTCTCCCGATACCGATCACCCCTGAGGGCCGATCCCCGATACCGATCACATAATTATTATTTATTTTTTTTATCATAAACACTACTGTTACATTATGTGTTGATGCATTTTGACTTGCTTCAATTTTCCGCCGCAACACGCAAACGTCCTCATTCAATCAGTGCGTTATAGTTCCACATCGCTTAGGATTTGTTGCTGCGCGTTTGCGCAGTTGGAAGGAAAGACGAGACCAGCTGGACAGACAGGCTGGGAAATGAGATGCAGGTGATCCGTATCTGTAACGGAGCCAATGATCGCCGATCCCGATCATCACCGATTTCACGGAAATCGGCCGATTATGATCGGTTACCGATCGATCGGCACACCTCTAATTTGCAGGCATTTTCACATCAATTCAAGCTTATTTGACAAGAGGCCCTAAAACAGCTCATTCTGAATGGAACTCTAAACAGACTAAAATCTGATTATCCAAGAATCGTTTTGTAAAAATCTTATGAACATGTTTTGTATAGACCATAAACCCATCCTAACCTGTTCATCAAGCATAATAGGTAAACTTTAAGGAAGCTGAATTATTTATTAAGTCTTGAAATTTTGTGGCTAATGCGAATATATTAAAAAACTAATATTGTAAAAAAGTGTAAGAACCGCATGTATATTTTAGATGCATGTTAAGCATTGAGGTTGAAATCAGTCAAGTAGTAATTTTTACATATGGTGGCAGAAATGCAAGAATGGTCATGATTAACATATTTGTTTAGGAACTACACTGCATAAAGGAAGGTTTCAGTGTACATAGCAGAGTTGTTTTGTTTCCTGACGTGTTTTTTTTTTTTTCTTTTCATATCTTTATTAGCTTGAGGAGGCGCTCCAACATCAGCTCCTGGAGAACAGTGTTGCTGGCACCGTTAGTCAAGAGCTGAAGGACAAGCTACAAAAGGTCAGACTTAACACCGCTTTATACACACTTTCCTGGAAGCTGACATGTTTGGCAAAGAGACGCTGTGTGGATGTCTCCCACCTGCCATCATGGTTCGTTTGTTTACAGCACCACAAACTGCAAAGAGCGGGATGACGTGGAGCATAAATCAGGAGCTGTAATTTGAAACTGTTTCCCTCAAGCTGTCACATCCGTCTGCTTCACTGACGTTCACAAAGCCAATAAAATAAAAGCACCTACATTTTCCCACAAAGTTAATCACCTTAAATAAACTTGGATTTCAACCAGAAAACCTTAAGAATTTTTGAATTTCAAAAAAATTATAATCAATTGAAATTTATGTTGTTTATTTACATAGAGAAATTAATTCAAATTAAAACAATTTTCATTGATCATATAGAGAAATTACAGTACCGTATTTTCCGCACTATAAGACGCACCGGATTATAAGGCGCACCTTCAATGAATGGCCTATTTTAAAACTTTTTTCATATATAAGGCACACTGCATTATACAGGTGCTGATCATAAAATTAGAATATAATGAAAAAGTTGATTTATTTCAGTAATTCCATTTAAAAAGTGAAACTTGTATATTATATTCATACATTACATACAAACGCGTATATTTCAAATGTTTATTTCGTTTAATTTTGATGATTACAAATGACAACAAATGACAATCTCAAATTCAGCATATCAGAAAATTAGAATCTTGTGAAAAGGTTCAAAATTGATGGCACCTGGTACCACACTCTAATCAGCTAATTAACTCAAACCACCTGCAAAGGCCTTTAAATGGTCTTTCAGTCTAGTTCTATAGGCTACACAATCATGGGGAAGACTGCTGACTTGACAGTTGTCCAAAAGTCGACCATCGACACCTTGCACAAGGAGGGCAAGACACAAGAGGTCATCGCTAAAGAGGCTGGCTGTTCACAGAGCTCTGTGTCCAAGCACATTAATAGAGAGGCGAAGGGAAGGAAAAGATGTGGTCGAAAAGTGTACAAGCAAGAGAGATAACCGCACCCTGGAGAGGATTGTGAAACAACCCATTCAAAAATGTGGGGGAGATTCACAAAGAGTGGACTGCAGCTGGAGTGAGTGCTTCAAGAACCACCACACACAGACGTATGAAAGACATGGGTTTCTGCTGTCGCATTCCTTGTGTCAAGCCACTCTTGAACCACAGACAGTGTCAGAAGCGTCTTGCCTGGGCTAAAGAGAAACAGGACTGGACTGCTGGTGAGTGGTCCAAAGTCATGTTCTCTGATGAAACTAAATTTTGCATTTCCTTTGGAAATCAAGGTCCCAGAGTCTGGAGGAAAAGAAGAGAGGCACTTCATCCACGTTGCTTGAAGTCCAGTGTAAAGTTTCCACAGTCAGTGATGGTTTGGGTGCCATGTCATCTGCTGGTGTTGGTCCATTGTGTTTTCTGAGGTCCAGGGTCAACGCAGCCACATACCAGGAAATTTTAGAGCACTTCATGCTTCCTGCTGCTGACCAACGTTTTGGAGATGCAGATTTCCTTTTCCAACAGGACTTTGCACCTGCACACAGTGCCAAAGCTACCAGTACCTGGTTGAAGGACCATGGTATCCCTGTTCTTAATTGGCCAGCAAACTCTCCTGACCTTAACCCCATAGAAAAGAAGAAGATGCAATACACCAGACCCAACAATTCAGAAGAGCTAAAAGCCACTATTAGAGCAACCTGGGCTATCATAACACCTGAGCAGTGCCACAGACTGATCGACTCCATGCCACGCCGCATTGCTGCAGTAATACAGGCCAAAGGAGCCCCAACTAAATACTGAGTGCTGTACATGCTCATTTTTATGTTAAATTTTTATGTTAAATAAAAAGTATAACATACTTTTTATGTTCATACTTTTCAGTTGGCCAACATTTCTATAAATCCTTTGTTTTTATTGGTCTTCAGTAATATTCTAATTTTCTGATATGATGAATTTGAGATTTTCATTTGTTGTCATTTGTAATCAAAATTAAACGAAATAAACATTTGAAATATGAGTTTGTATGTAATGTATGAATATAATATACAAGTTTCACTTTTTAAATGGAATTACTGAAATAAATCTACTTTTTCATTATATTCTAATTTTATGACCAGCACCTGTAAGGCGCATAGAATAGTTATGTTGCCACCCGTCCGGTATTAAACGGGACGTGATTTGTTCCATTCACTACAAATATGGATGTCTAATAATAAAAATTGGTCCTATAGCAGTCTGCACTAGTCATTGTTTCACTCACGGTTTTGGTGTTGCAATATTGTGCCCAACTGCTTTTTGGTCAGCACAGACAAACCGACACGCTGCCGCCGCAGCCTCTGTCTCTCTTCCACCGACCCCCACGGCTTTAAACGTATAGGTGCTGGTCCCTTGGTAACTCTAGCCGAAGCTCCCCGGATAAATGCCTAAAGCTACTTTGTTGACATAAAGAATGTCAACAAAACAGTCCGATTCCGGTCGAGGAGAGCCTTCCGACTGGAATGGGGCGTCTGGGCCGGACGATGGCCACCCTTCTCCGTTCGTGCACAGCATGTTGGTGGAGAACCTGATGCTAGATGACCTGCAGGTCATCGTCTATGGGTAAATAGGCCAGTCAAACTTTATTAACAAACCTGTTTTTTGACAACTATCCCAGCATGCACTGCGCGCTTCTTCTATGGGGAAAATAAAGTTGGCAGCTGCTTACCGTAGTTGCTAGACCTGTTGTGGCTCAATATTGGTTCATATATTAGGCGCACCGGGTTATAAGGCGCACCGTCGGCTTTTGAGGAAGTTTAAGGTTTTTAGGTGTGCCTTATAGTGCGGAAATTACGGTACTAATTATTAAGAAGCAAATATTTAAAAAGATTATAGTTTATATCTCATTGAATTCTTTACAGCCAATGTAGTATAATTTAAAATAAAGAAACAAAGGAACAGTTATGTTGTGGGATCAAATAAGTTTGTACTTGTAACTCCTTTTCAAATATGTAAATTATAATGTTTTGTTTTCTTTATAGTTTTGTTTTTGTGTTGCAGTGTTTTATTGATATCTAGTGGGGAATTAATTCCTAATGTTCTTCATATTTGAAATAAAATTTTTATGGTGACAAGATAACAAATTCATAACAATCTACAGGTTGTTGGTGAGTCGAGTGCTGGAATTTCAGTTCACGATCTTCCTGCAGAGTACAAGGTAAATTAAATAGAATATTATTTTTTCTAATGTTAGAAATTTGTATGTGTTGTATAAAATACACATTCATATTGATTTGGGCTAAAGTTCTCATGTTTTATGCCTGCTAAGATTATAAGAAACATGTAAATTTGACGTTCTGTTGTTCATGTTATGTTTATATTCATGAGTATAAACACATATTTTAATCTCTTGACATTTTTTCCTCCAGAGGCTTTTTGGAGAAGACTTGCCATATTTACAGTGGGGCTTCCTCAGTGTAACTGAACTTGTTGGTGCCCTGAGTGACATTTTTCACTTAAGATCAGCAGAGGACAACAATGGAAACAGCTGGATAGTGGTGGACTTGAAGGACCGTGACAACATAGAACCAGGTGCGTATGCTCACTAAATTATTTAACAAACAAATCACATAGTAAACGTGGAGATTTCTTTGTTTTTTACTTTAGGTCTGCCCTGCTTTTGTGATGCGACTATATAAACAGTTCAATGTGCTTACATTGTACTAGACTTCAACAATTAAATAAGAAATGTGATGTAGAAAATCCAACATTAATTCAATAGATTATCAGATTATCTACCTAAATACTCTAAGCATATTTCCCTAAACTTTCTGATATTGACTTAAAACAAATGGGTTTATATAGCATCCTGTTTATGCATTTTACTGACTGAAAAAAGTTATCTATCATCTGTGATGAAAACAGCTAAGCTGAGCCCGATCACTTAGATTTGGAAATAGTTTTTTATTGTGGCTAAAGGATGAATTTAATACTTTTTTTCCGATTATAGACAGTGTGTTGGGTAACGTATCTTATTTTCACCAGACTAGAAATAACCATAATATTGAACAGTGTCTATGATTCCAGAGAAAACGGGAGTTGTCTTTATTTTTCCAGGTTCAGAGGAAATTGATGGAAGTACTGACATTAACATACCAGGGAAGAGCTACTACTTCACCTTAGAAGAATCTCTGTGGGAAAACAGAAGCGAGAACGTCGCATCTGATGACGAGAATAACGAGTTGGAGTTTTGTAGTCAATCCAAAATTCAAGAAATGGTAAGACGACAAGGAGCAGCAATATGGAGTGCTGCATCAGTTGTTACACTTTGTCGGTAAAAGTGACAGTAAACCTACGTTTCCTCATGTTATGTTATAACCAATGCAACCTTTTGCAATATAGATCCAACACTTTTCTTCTAAGGTAAATCGTTTAAGTAATTTATACTTGCATGTAAATCGTTTAATATTTAGAGCTCCACTGCTACATTCTTCTGACTCTGCTCACCTAAGTCTGTCATCATGCAGACGCCTGAGATGTACCCGGCCATGCAGGTGCACAGCAGGTCGCCCCTGCCGCTGGACGCCATGCAGAATGAGCGTCTCAACCCGCCGACCCGCCACCGGGCTCGAGAGTTGGTGGAAGTCCTGGTGGAGCAGGTGGAGTCGCCAGGATCTTTCTACATCCGGTTCAGTGAGACGGAGGAGGCGCGCACTTTGGAGAGTTTAATGTTTGACATGAGGTGGTGGCAACTTAAACTCTGGTGAAGAAGATTCACAGAGTTATTTCAGCTATTCTATCTGTTTTTCACTCCCCTCCCCCCATTAGTGGTGTGTAAGGTTATAAAGTTTAATACACAACGTCGTTCTCCTGTCTCTTAGACGTTGTTACACCTGTCCTGAAGTGTCTGAGCGGTACCAGCTTCTGGAGCCATTTGTTAGGCAGGGTCAGGTCTGCTGTGTGTCACCCAATGCAATATGGTTCTACCGAGTCGTGATCCACAAAGTTCTAAACTCCACTCATGTTGAGGTGTTTTACGTCGACTTCGGTGACATAACATTGGTCCCGATCGCCAGCCTAAAGTTCCTCAAGTACGTATACCATCAGGCTCTGCTGCACAAATATTATTTATTGTGTTTTCAGTTTTCTTTTCCTCTCTGTCGTTTCTCTTTTGCAGGTCCAGTTTTTCTGTTCTTCCAGCACAAGCAGTTCCTTCAATACTCGCTGGAATCCAGCCAGCTTCAGTAAGTTTAAGTGAAACAGGATGGTAGGTTTTGTTTTCCCAAAACAAGATGCAAAAGTGGCAAACACTTTTCCTGTGTTTACATATTTTATCCATTTCAATGATAAAATGCATAAAAAAGGTGGATTATAACAAAGATGGACAGAAAAATAAATGTTTTCTAACCTGTGGGATGAATTTATTTTCAGCTTCCTTCATTTAGATACTGCTAAACAAAATCCAGTGCAGCCACTTGCTTAGTAAATAAAGGTCACATGTAGGTTATTGGACCTCGGTATAAATGCAACTTTGTCCATTACAGACAAACATGATGCTGTTTGTAGAGAACAAACAACATCATGAGGAGCAAGGGACACAGGTCACAGATAAGTTTGACTGTGACTGTAAGAAGTATTCACCCCCTTGGTTGCTTCTCACCCTGAATGAACACTTTTCAGGCTCCACAAAAAAGGAAAAAGTTACATTAAAATATATATTTACTGACAGCATAAAAGGATGTTTAAATTTAAGACTATTTTAGGAGGAAACGATGTTTTCTGATGTCCTCAGCTGTTTCTGGTTCACTGCAGGATACCTGGACTGCCGAAGCCACAGCTTCTTTTCGGAGGCTGTGCTCTGAGCAGACACTGGTGGGCGCGTTGGACTGCTACACTGGAACAGTGCTGCAGCTATTCCTGTGTGATACACACACCGATCAGGACATCTACATACACACAGCCCTCATTAACCAAGGCCATGGCATCGCCTGCGATCCTGCAACTGCTGCAAAAGTAAGTCTCACTGAATAATCCTTCCTTTCTCGTATCATTTGTTCCTCCCTTGTGTTCTTTCCTTCCTTTTTTGTGTCCTTCCCTCCATTTAAATGTTTTACCCCCTTCATTCCCTTTTTTTCTTCAAATAAGACAATACTATCTTGCAAGTAACTTTTTAACAAGCTATAACATCTTGTTTGAAGTAAATTGGGAATATTTATAATCAACATTAACCAAATGTCTTATTTCACTTATGACAAGAAATGTTTCCATGTTATCAGTGAATCAATTTGTCAGTGGAATTGGTACTTTTTCTTAAATATTAAGGAATTATTGACTTAAAACAACCTCCTATATCTTGATGAAGTGTTACCTGTAAGTTAGTTTTCGTATTTCAAGTACCGTATTTTCCGCACTATAAGGCGCACCTAAAAACCTTAAATTTCCTCAAAAGCCGACAGTGCGCCTTATAATCCTGCGCGCCTTATATATGGACCAATATTGAGCCACAACAGGTCTAGCAACTATGGTAAGCTGCCGCCGATTTCATTTTCGCCCGTAGAAGAAGCGCGCAGTGCATGCTGGGATAGTTGTCAGAACGTTAACCCTCTTACTGAACACTTACTGACACTCTTACACCCGAGTTTTGAGTGTCTGCCTATATAAATCTTCCTTATCCTAATTGTCCTTAGTTCTTTAAATGTCCTGTGAGATGATATACTTACCCATGTATCCATAACAACCGGAACTTTCAATACTTAGCAAGTTATTTCCGAAATATACCGTCTATTAACAGAGTGCCCCCCGATTAATTACACTCGCTGCAGCTGTGACATTTCCGTATTAACCCGATACTTGCTGGAAAGTGCAACGTCTCCTCTTTCAGAAACCGTTGGAATTTTTCAGGTAGCGCTACGTGTGGCGGAACTACGGTACTGCAAATTTAGACATGTCAGCGCCGACAGGTCGGTCTTAGGTCAGTCAAACCTTATTAACCCTCCTATCTACCTACCGACCGTCTATAATCAGGTCGTCTGCAGGTCATTTAGCACCAGGTTCTCCACAAACATGCTGTGCGCAAACGGAGAAGGGTGACCATCGTCCAGCCGCCCCGGCCAAGTCATGGAAGGCTCTCCTCGCCAACTGGAGTCGGACTGTTTTGTTGACATTTTTTATGTCAACAAAGTGGCTTTAGACATTCATCCGGGGTGCTTCGACTAGGATTACCAAGGGACCGTCCATCCATCCATCCATCAATTTTCTTTGTGGGGGCAGCTGCTTCAGAAGGGAGGCCCAGACTTCAATTTCCCCAGCCACGTCTTCCAGCTTCTCCAAGGGAACCCCAAGGCGTTCCCAGGCCAGCCGAGAGACATAGTCCCTCCAGCGTGTCCTGGGTCTTCCCCTCCTCCCAGTGGGACCTGAACTCCTCACCAGGGAGGCGTCCATTCAGAGACATCCTGACCAGATGCCCGAGCCTCAACTGGCTCCTCTCGACGTGGAGGAGCAGCGGCTCTACTCTGAGTCCCTCCCGGATGACCGAGCTTCTCACCCTATCTCTAACGGAGAGCCCGGCCACCCTGCGGAGGAAACCCATTTCGGCCGCTTGTATCCAGGATCTTGTTCTTTCAGTCATGACCCAAAGCTCATGACCATAGATGAGGGTGGGAACGTAGATCGACCGGTAAATCGAGAGCTTCGCTTTTTGACTCAGCTTCTCTTCACCACGACGGACCGGTACAGCGCCCGCTTCACGGCAGACGCCGCCCCAATCCGCCTGTCGATCTCCCGCTCCTTTCTTCCCTCATTCGTGAACAAGATTCCCAGATACTTAAATTCCTCCACTTGAGGCAGGACGACCCCCCCTGACCCCTGACCCTGGACCAGCCCCTATACGTTTAAAGCCGGGGGTTGGGACGGGGGAAGAGAGACGGAGACTGCAGCGGTAGCATGTCGGTTGGTCTGTGTTACCCAGAAAGCAGTTGGGGACAATATCCCAACACCGTGAGTGAAACAATGACTGGGGCAGACTACTATATAAAGTACTCGGGAACCACTTCTTTATTATTACACATCCACATTTGTAGATGTGGATGTGTAATAATCCACATCTTGGTTGTAGAGTACGGAACAAATCACGTCAATACGGGACGGTTTCGTATTTTAAGGGACGAATGGTGTCTTATTCTATGTGCCTTATAATGCGGTGCGCATTATATATAAAAAAGTTTTAAGATAGGCCATTCATTGAAGGTGCGCCTTATAGTGTGGAAAATACGGTATTTCCCTGGAAACTAGACTGAAAATCCTTACGACAATTGTGTTATTTTACAGCATTGTTGCTCGTGTCTTGTTGGTTTCTTTTTGTTTTTTGTCTTTTGTTGCTCATCTCCTTTCTTCCATCCTGTCCTTTATTCCTGCCACTTGGTGATTTTTGCAGGTGGCGTATTTAAAGTCTGACCACTACAGAAAGATCTCCCATAATGTTGCTGTGAACTTCTGTGCTTAAACTTTGAAATGGTTAGAAGACAGAATTCTGGAGTTTAGAGTTTAGAATAGAATACTAAAATAACTCTGGAATAGACAGGAAAATGTATTATTTGAGATTAAATGGAAAACGGTAAACATTTTAAATCAACTTGTTGAAACGCATCTTAGTTTATCCAGTACCCAGGAACATCTCACACTGTAGTATGATGTGTCGCTATGAGTCAATATAAATTATATGCGGTGTTTGAGTCCACATTGTGAGTTTTTGCCTTGTTTTCTCTCCTCAGCTATGTCCCAAAGTCACACCAGTGAGTCTGTACATGGGAGAAGGAATGGTTGAGCTGCCAGAGATTGACAAGGAGCGGATTTTGTCTCTTAAATCCGGAGACGGTTCTGGACAGTTCACGGAGTCCAAGGTAGTCCAATCGCATTAATGTCTTATTATTCAAAACCCCATTAATTAGAGCTGGGCAAAGTCTTGATCCTAACCTTAAGGATAGTCATAATTTTAAATAGAAATATAATTTGCTGTCATTGCCTTTTGAGAAGATAAATATGAGTTCATGTTTTTATTTTCTCCAAAAACACATTTTTTAGTTTTGTGGAAGAACAACAAATTGTAAGTAATGAAGAGAAAATGTTGCATTCCTCCATGAAAGGCAGGTTTTTCTCTGTGTGCGTTTGTGGCATTTCAAACACGCAGCTGGTTCACTGTAGAAATTGATATCTACACATGGAATCGGTTTCAGAAAAGTTTTCATTCATATGAACTCGCACAAATTTGACCTGACCATTGTTCTAAACATGTCAAACCCAGAAGCAATCTGATAGGTTTAGAAGCCAATCGGATTGCTTCAAAACAACCACTACTTCCTGTTTAAACACGGTGCAGAAAGCTCTTTTATGTGGCCCGATGTATAAGTTGAGCCACTTTTCAGTAGTGTATTAAGACATAAATTAAAACACAAGACGATGTTGATTGGGAACCATGTCAAAGCAAGTATGGGGATAGATTAGTGCATTATTTGTTGCAGACTGCTTGATTAGAGTTTTTATTAAGAATTTTTAGTGATATTATGCAGTTTTTGTGTGGCTGAAAGGCTAAAATACAAGAAGTATTCTTTTTCCCCTTTATCCTGTTATGTTAATAGACCAGCATGTGTTCGGTTCCTGGGAGTGACTGGAAGAAATAAATATCTGAAATGCAGCTCATAACTATTGTTGCGTATTGATCGCTTTGAGATAGAGGGGTTTTTATTTTATTGAAAAAGAATATAACTTGGCTTTCCACATGTGTAGCTTCGATTGTCTCTCAAAAAAATGAGTAATGTTTCTGCACAATCAGAAAACGCTCAATAATCCGACGTTTTGGTTGTAATTTTTGGCTGACGTGTCCTCGACTCTTTTCTCATTTCTCCTCTTACTTGGGTTTCACACGCAGTCGTTGAGTGTGGCTGTGCAGCTTTTGTTCCCCGCTGTCCGTCGCTCTTATCTTGCCAGCCATACAGTCAGGGCCGCTGGCCCAGAGCACCACAAGTGCAAACATGAACACAGCCAGTGTGTGATGTTGGATGAAACACACACATCATCTGACTGAAGGAGGAGCTGCTGCCCAATACTGCTTAGTGTACAGTCGCACTGTCGGAAGGTCACAGCTGGGTGCTGGACTGTAAATAAGATGGCAGCCAATCAGTGAGCTGCTTAATGGATATTGGATTATAAGACTGTCTCCCCGTCTGTTAATGTGGGTGTGTTGTTAAACTAAACATGCAAGGAAGGACTCTTTACATTGTTACTCAGACATTAAGAAATATTTCTTCTTATTGTTTGATTTGTTATAGTTGATTAAATGTTGGCAATAAAACTATGCCATAATAACAAACTTAGGCGCGACTACACAATGAAACGGTGTAATGGCTAATTACAAAGAAAACCATTGAAGTTTCTTCATGTCGGCTTGTTTTCATGTCAAATGTTTTAGCTTAGATTTATGTAAAGACTTTTAGACAACTAGTTTCAGAAAATCTGAGACTATAAGGAGAAAAATAAGCCAGCTTTTTCTTTTTAGACAGTGGAGGGAGGGTTGATCACTATAATGATGCTTCTAATCTTCACATGCAAACTCCATGCAGAAAGTTAAACACAAAATCTTCTTGTTGCACAGCAACAGATTTAAAAGCATCAATTCTGCATAAATTGTTCACATAGATAATTATATTCTCAAATAACCCACATAAATCTTTACATTGGCCACTCAGCCACCGAATATAATAAATATATAATTTTTTTTAAAGGTTTTGTTAGCTCTAGTGGCCTTTATTTGAAAGTAGTTTGACAGGAGAGAGGGTCATGAGAGAAGGGGAAGACATGCGGCAAATGTCGCCAGGCCGGGAATCGAGCCGGCGACCACTGGCATAAGGACTAGGGCCTCAAACATGGGTTGTGCTTTTCCCCTGTGCCACCACAGTATCCCATATGCTTCTTGTCTGACTTTAAGCACTTACTGGTTGTCTAAATGCTTCTGCATGCAAATAAACATTTTTCTATATAAAATATTCTCAACCAAATACTTTATTGGTTGTAAACCAACCGGTTCGCAGTGATGTTTCACAAGCAACAAAAGTCAGTTGAACTAAAATCCAGATCCCAGTTCTGTGTATTAAGAATTAGAATTTAAACTAATATAAATGTGATAAATTTTTGCTGCTTAGGTTGATGATATTGTTGATGATGATGAAATGCCACCTCTGGAACTGATTGAGGAGAGTGAATTCATCCCTCATATTCAGGTATGATAACCACTAGTTTAATTGTGAAGTGTGTTTGATTTGACTATTTGTTTCTGCACTAATAAAAGTCAGAAAATCAGAAACCTAAATAATTTAAAATCTGTAGCTTGGGAGTTTCATGGTAAGACAGAGAGGAGAGTGTAATTTTCTCTCCAGTGTTTATGGGTAAAGAAAATTCTGCTGCATATTTCATATGTTGCTTGTTTTGTTTGGTTTTTGTATGCTGATGGATGAGCAGAAATAATGATGTCAGCGTCTGAACTGAGAGCGGAGGAGGATAGAAGCTGAACTCTGACTCATTTCAGTGTGAAATGGGTTTATTTCATCTTATTATAAATTAAAACACCTTTAATTAGATTTTTATTTTTAGGTATTTTGCCCTTTAGGGAAGTTAAATCAAGTACTGAGATGAGGGAATCTGTTATAGCCGACTGCTTGTTGTGTATTTTGAAAGGTTACAGAGCTGAACCCATGCAGCGGCCTCCTAATGGACCAAACGCCGCCCTGCAGTGATCAAGGCGCGGCCTTTACTGATGAATCAACGTTACAGCCGCCTGCTCCTCTGGCGCCTCCAGACCTGATCCAGACCAGGAATACCGCCGCCGCTCTCTGCCAAACTGAAGCTAATGTGACAAAAACATGATTTTTATTCACTTTACCAAAAAGAAACAGCTTAAATTCAAGAAATACAAATACCTTCAGGTTATATTTATTGTTTTTTTTCTTGGCTCTTAAGGAAGTGGCCATCACTTCTCCACCCTCTAAGCCCAGCTCTGACTCCAGCTCCTCTGCTCAAGAGGAGCTGAATCAACCAGCGAAGGTCTTGACCAGCCCGTTTACTGAACCATCTTCGATTTTGAAGAGACTGAACCAGGGCTGCACTATAGGTACAACACACACTTTGGTGATTTTTGATAATCACCATAAAATAAAGCTAGGAAGCCTGATTAGAGCTAAAAGGAGTCGCCTTTCTGACAGCAGAGGTTTTGCTTTAATAAACATGAAGCCTCTAATGATGACTCGCGTACAACATCTCGGTGTTTTCGCTGTCCTTTTTCTTCGCCAAACAAATTTTCCAACATCAATGCAGTGACCTTCATTAACCTGCCCATGCATATTCATTCACTTCTCCTCCTCTTTTGCTCTAGAGAAAGGCCTTTAATGAAATTAGAGCGTGTCCATGGATGCAGAAAGGGCGTATTGATTTCTGTCCTGCTGCTCCCAGTAGTGGATGTACCTGCAGTGAGAACCTGACACAGATCCAATTAGACCTGTTACCAGAGCTATTTGACCCAACAAGCTGCTTTCATTGCTTTTGCTGTGATATTGATACAGTGCTGCTCCCAACGCCTTCTACTTGCATCATCTTAATGGGAGGATAAGCGGGGGAGACGAACTGTAGCAATGCAGTTTGTCTATCAAATAAAGATAGAAACATTTGATAGTGATGTGAGGGAGTACATGAAAGATTACTGGATTCTGCATGGTTTATGTTTCCCAGGATACCAGAGACTTGCTGCTGAAAGACCTGATATTGTAGGAATTCAACTCTGAAAATGTAGATCTATGGGCAAAAATGTCATTAAGGTGTTTGTGCTTTAGAAGATGAGAGGAAAAATGGCCATGGAGGAGAAAATATCTGCCAAAAAACAAGAATCAAGCTGAAAATTCTAAGTTGTACATTTGCAAGACAAGAAATTACAATAATCTACTATTGTAATTGTAGATTATTAATTGTGTAAGAAGTCAACATATGCTTTTGAAAATATCCACTTTAATCTTCTGTATTTATCACTCATTGTCAGTCGTCAAACGTCTGACTATATTTTCAGTAAATCTTTTTGGTTTTTATATCATAAATTTATGCCCTTAAACATTTACATTTTTATTTTCTTGCAAATTTACAACAAATTTACAACTCAGAAAATATCCAAGTCTTTTCCTGTGAAATTTATTTGAACATATCTGAGTTTTTTGGTGGAAATTTTCTTCTCTGGCAATTTTTTTTCTTTTATCTACAACAGACCTAAGATTTTTATTTTGACATGAGTATCAAGGATTATTGTTTGTGTTGAGTTTGACAGCTTTTTGCATATTTTGTCCAGACTTATGCTCTGCCTCACATTTTTTCACACACAAAAAATGTTCAAGTTCTGGACCAAGTCTGGCACTGGAGGCATAAAAACTCTTCATATGAATGTAAATGTCAAAGATTGAGTTTAGCACAAGTTTTCTAAATGAGTTGTAATTTGCACACCAAGAAGGATCATATGGTTTTTAATTTCTTTTTGTTCTTTCTGCTTCAACATGTGACCTTTCAAAGTTGGTTTGCTGTGAGAAAATGATACTCTCAGGCAAAACTTGCAGGACACTTTGATCTTTGGAAATTTATTAAATCAAATGCACAAATTACAAATTTCAAATTGTGAGATTTGGCTCACATTTTCAGCACAATGTTCCTGGGTTTTGTTGATACCTTATGCTATTCGATCCAGATCTTGAGAAAGGTGAAGCTGTGCTTCATATACAACAACACACCACCACAATATATGTAGACATGAGTACTTTCTGAGAGTCTGGTTATAATTTACAGTGGGGTATTTGTTATTTTGCAGGCATTTATAGCTGATGTAAAAAATTAAATGTATAAAACTGCAGATCTTAACTGGTCACTGATTGTTTTTTCTAGGCTCACAAATGTCTCCGCTCCTTGTGCGAAACTCTGGCATCCCGTTTCCCGTCTTCGGGGCCAGGTAGGCTGCGACTCCGACATCTGAACTACTCAGACCAGATGAATGAAAATCACAACCGAGATGATGGTTGGCTAATTATTGCTTCACAGAAGTCTTGGGTTATCTAATAGATTTGAAAATTTTTACTTGTGGATGTTTGTTTAAATGTAGATTAGTGAAACTGTTAAATTATGTTTGATTGTCATATTTGCTGCTGTTTTCTAACAGTTAAGCTGAACAGTATGTCGTATTTGTTTATCTTTTTATGAGTGCAAATAACTTTACAAAGGCTTCTTGTTTTGCAAAATGTACTTTAATTTTCTAGAGTAATACTGCTGTTTAGGGTAAAGTTAAAACGGTTCAAAGTTCTGTTGAAAATGAAAGTCATGCAATATGGAATTTGTTTTGGAAAATAAATGTTATTGATAGAACATTTCATTTTATTTGATGTTTAAACCAGATATGTTTCTAATGTTTTACCTCATGTTGATATAAATGTGATGTTTTTCATTAAAACAAAACGTTTTACAACATGTAAAGCACCTGATTTTATTTCAAGTTCAGTGGTAATTTTTGGATGTTTCCAATCAACTCTATCAGCTCATGCCCACCAGGGGGAGCAGTTCTGTTTTCACTCACAACTGATTATTTAAAGTGATTTTATTTCATATATCCTTAATCTATTGTAAGGAAATGTAGGCATGTGATTCTAATAAATTACATCTCAGCATTAAGTCCTTCATAGACATTTTGGTTTGACCAGGTTTTGTTTTTTTTATAGGTCAAAACTAGACAGTCTTTTAAGACATTTCAAAAAAATAAGTTGTTCTTCAACATTTGTACTGAGGTTTATCACTTTTTGCCATCAGTATAACAAAGATATGCACTGTTAACCAAGCATTGCATCATACACCATTGGTGTGTTTAGTGGCTGCAGACGGCTGAGGCTTGGTAAGATGGAGACTCTGTAAACCTTAAGTGTTGGAGTAATGAGGTTGCGGCTGCCCTCCAACAACCCCTTTAAAGTTGGTCTTAACCATCTTTGCTATCATATTTATGTGGACAAAACTGATTTTTTTTTTCTGATCATTTATCTAAAATCCATGCAGTACAGGTTCCTCCTACTCTGCTGCTCTTCCTCCAGTTGTGCACCTGGATCCGGACACAGCCAGCCTGTTTGTCCGCAGCAACCAGCTGCAGCTGGGCTCCAGGCACAGTTAATATACTATGGCAGACTTGGACAGTTCCATTAAGCAATATCTATGGCCGCCACAAATAATTGATATGCAGATCTGCAGGCCTGTTCGCGTTCGCTCTATTGTCCTTTTATCGAGAGTGTAATGCATCAAACTGCCATGCTCAATGACAACAGAGACAATATGTACTCTGAGCTCCCTGTCGTTCTTCCACCACCATCTTTTCTGCACTCTAACTCTCATTGCTTTCCCTGTTTAAATAAAATAACATGGAGTTCAATTTATTATCATTTTAAATATCATTTACCAATAGAAATATAGTTAAACAAAGCCCTTCTCCTTTTTTATAAATGTTACCATCCTTGCTCTTCTCTCTCTCCCACTGCTGCATAAGACAGGATTTATACAACAAAGGACTTTGAGCTACGTACCATATCTGGCATGAACAGACTTGCATGCATGTATGTTTTTGACATTAGGAACAGACTATCAAGCAGTGTTTCAATTCTGGATCTGCGCTGTAGATATGTTAATACAAAGACTCAATGTTTAACACCGTGGTTCAAATATTTTTGTAAAATATTTAAAGAGGACCTAAAATTTTAAATTCAAATTTTTATACTTCTATTTGGGTCTCAACTGCTTATAAAAGCAGTGCTTTAAAATAACACCCAGCTGTTTTTTCGTGTCTGAAAAATGAGCAGTTTGAAAAACCTTCTGAATGTTGAGGCACAATGAACGGGCTTTGCACAGTTACCTGGCTGCCGCTCACCTAGTGACCCAAGCGGAGCCCCAGCATATTTGGTGTACTGGTTTTACCACTGTACAACGGCTAGTGGAAAAGACTTTTTATTTTTGACTTGCCTTTAAGAAACTACTTGCCGCATTCTTGTTGGTTGTTCAGAAGGCTCTACTAATGCTTTTCAGAGATGTATGGTTGCATAATTTCACATTCGTTCGCAGCTATTTTCATGTGTGAACATTGAGTTGCATCTTGTTACCAAAATATTGTTACATTCAAAAACATAAATGGGTAGGAAATATATAAGGGTTGTTTGTAGTTGTAGCATAAGATGTGAACAGGTTTTTATTTTATTTAATTTCTGCCATTCACAATAAAAAATGTTCAAAAGGAATAAATATTTTGCAACCAAACAGAGCCAGGAAAAACATCTTAGTGCTGTCAATCAACTGTCATGACACAGTAATAGTTTCAACAAATATGGAGAAAAATTTATTTTTTAATAAAAGTTAAATACTGCAGCTTTAAAGGATTTCTGACCAAGTGATTCATGCTTATTCCTCCTCCTGTTCAGTCGATCTTTTAGGAAAATCTCTGGTAATTTATCATGACTTGTTAAAGTTACACATCTGCTTCCAGTGTAGAGTGATATTGATGGCAGACTGCAGTTTTTAGCCGACGTGCTTTCTCTTCATTTAGGTGATGAAATATTGTTGAAAATGAAAGCAGCTCTGAGTGAAGAGCACAGGGAGCTGCAGGTTGCCTGATGAATGGCTTTACTTAGAGCAAACAGTTTAATGCTTAGTCATTATCCGTCATCACACACATTTCTCTGCTTTTCCTCCACTTTTTGTCCTTGTAGTTCTCTAAATTCTCTATTCGTCTACTTTCCTTTTTTTTGTCTGGTTTGACAAAAATAATCCACTCAGCATTTAATTAGTCATATTAAATAGACACGATCACTATCTACTAATATTGACTAACGATAAAAAAATCAAACTAGTCAAGTTTGTTTTGGCAGCATTTTTAGATTTTTAACTGCCTTTTATTTGCTAATTTAAAGCAGTCAGTTGAATTTTCAATCAAATATTATTTCTAATCTACATTTTACATGACGTCTCCACCCTCAACTTCATCCACAGATATGCCTCTCATAACCTGAAATGCTGAGTGGATCAAGTGTTTCTTTAAGCTGATACTTATTTTTGCTGCATTTCTTCATACTTGAACACTTCCAGGTAGATTTTCTTGTTTCAGATAAAAAAAAATTATGTTCTTCAACTTGCTGCACCACTTTCAGCTCTGCAGCTGTCAGGCAGCCACTCTGATAATAAAGAATTTGGGGATTCACTTACTGATCAGGCTCTCACACCCTGATCTTAGTACAGAAGTCTTACACCATCCTCCATTTTCCTCTTTAAAGATGTTTCTCAGGTTGGACTGCAGCACACACACCTCTAAATAATGCTTCTTTTTTAAGTGGGAATAGACGAACTCTCTTCTATTGTTGCTTTTGTCTCTCCAGTTACATACCAGGGATGGGCAGATAAACATCAAATCAGTGCTTCATCCACACACAGGAAATAACGTTAGCTCTTTTGACACACACACTCAGTGTGACCTCTTAACTCTACAGGCTGCCATGGGGATGCTGCTCATCTACACAGCTCTAAAAAGGCTGCAGTGTTTAAAGTATTTGCACAGCTGTGCAGGATTTGTTTGTTTGTACAGTTTTTTCCTAACAATTTGTCAGTGATGTATTGAATCGAGGAGGAGACACGTGCATAACAATAAACCTCTGGCTTTAACTCTTCATTGTGATGGAAAACTGACTGCTGAAGTTTAATTGAAATTAATTAATTTTACTTAATTAGTTGATTAAAATTAAACATTTATACTTATATATATATACTTATATATATATATATATATATATACATATATATGTATATATATATATATATATATATATATATATATATATATATATATATACATATATATGTATATATATGTATATATATATATATACATATATATATGTATATATATATACATATATATACATATATATGTATACATATATATACATATACTGTATATATGTATATATATGTATATATATACATATATACAGTGTATATATATATATATATATATATATATATATGTATATATATACATATATACAGTATATATACATATATATACACAGTCCAGTCACATTAATGTGACCACCACGTACTTTCCACTTCAGAGTTAAATAACCAATCACAGAAGGCAGGTGGCAGCACAGTGCAGTTGAGCGTATATAAAGGGTGTGTGTGGGCTTCGGAAAACATTTCAATCGTTGGCGTAATGCAGAAACGAAGCGATTTATCCGACGTCCAAAAGGGCATGATCATTGGCTTTCGGGCCAAGGGTGGAAGCATTTCCGAAACGGCTGAGTTTGTGAACTGTTCGCGTGCCGCCGTGGTAAAAGTGTACCGTGCATGGCAAAATGGGACTGTCCAAAATCAACGACGTGGCAAATGTGGTGCACCACGGGCCATAGATGACAGAGGCGAACGACGGTTGCGGAGATGCGTTCGGGCAGATAGACGGGCTACCGTTGAGCAACTGACCACTAAAATGAACCAAGGGGCTACCACAAGTGTCTCCCAAACCACTATTCAGCGAACATTGCTGCGTCTGGGCCTCCGAAGCAGACGCCTGGTTCGTGCACCTATGCTGACTGGTGTTCATCGACGACGAAGGCTAGAATTTGCACGCCAGTACAGCAGCTGGACGTCCACTGAGTGGCGACAGGTAGCGTTTTCAGATGAATCGCGTTTTATGCTCCATCGGACAGATGGACGTTGGCGTATAAGGCGTGAAACCTCTGAAAGGAACCACTCTGCAACCATTGCAGGAACGGTCCAAGCTGGAGGCGGGAGCATTATGGTCTGGGGAATGTTTTCCTGGCATTCTCTGGGTTCACTGATTATTGTGGAAGGCACGATGGATCAATACAAGTACGCATCTGTCCTTGCGGACCATGTCCACCCCTACATGCGCATTGTTTTTCCTCAGGATGATGGCATCTTCCAGCAGGACAATGCGAGGTGCCATACAGCTGCCAGTGTACGTGCGTGGTTCGAAGAGCACCAGGATGAGTTTACCGTCCTCCCCTGGCCAGCAAACTCACCTGACTTAAACCCAATCGAGCATCTGTGGGACCATCTCGATCGAGTTGTTCGCGCCATGGATCCTCAACCTCGTAATCTAGCGCAGCTGGCCACGGCATTAGAGTCGGCATGGCTCAACATCCCAGAGAAGACCTTCAGGGACCTAAGTGACTCTCTTCCTGCACGTCTCGTAGCAGTTCGCTCTGCGAAAGGTGGTTATTCTGGCTTTTGACAGATGGTCACATTAATGTGACTGGACTGTGTATATATATATATATATATATATACACATATATATATATATACACATATATATGTATATATATATATATATATATATATATATATATATATATATATATATATATATATATATATATACATATATATGTATATATATGTATATATACATATATATATATATAATACATATATATGTATATATATACATATACATATATATATATATGTATATATATATTAAGTCCTTTAAAGTGCATGACATTCATACTGCTCAGCTTTGTAATAAAGTGTAATCTAATGATTGATATAAAGCCTAAATTTGTTATTTACAGTTAAAACCAGATATTTTCATTCATCTAATAAAATGGCTTTTTTCCTCACTGAAGTTAAATCAGACTAAACTTCTTTTAGGTCAGTTGGAATCACCAAAATTATCCCTATTTCCAAAATTGTTTCCATTTCCTTAATGCCAGAAAACTTTGCAGGAACATTTTTTTGGATTGGAAAGGTTTGAAAGCTTACCTTTAAAATGCTTGAAAAGGTTTGAATTTTACTGTGGAAAAAGTGTGTGAACCCTGATTTCTGTCTGTTATGAGCCCAGATTTAATCACTGTAACTTCAGCTGTGGTAACGTTTTGTTATATTTGCGGATGGGAGGCTCTATTTTCGGTGTCACCTCCGTCATTTAAACACTGAGACACCTGAAACTTTTCCATCATCCATCTCCTGCAGCATCGTGCACTTCCTGTCTGGCTAAAATGTAATCTTGTAATACTAAGAGCAGTCTGCCATGATGATGATGAGAGGGAAGGTCACTGCTGACTGATCCAGCAATCTGATGCTCAGATCTAGTGTCTGCACCTCCCCCTGAATACAGCACTGTTATTTCGTACAAATACAATTACATATGGAGTACGGACTCCTGGAAAATGCTGCCATGCTTTGCATTAGCTGGTCTGTACACTGCAGGGTTCTTTTACCTGGTGACATCTTGAAAAAAATATTGAAATTGAAGTGTTTATGGTCTGGAGTACTTCTAAAACAGCTTGCAAAATATTTTTGCTTTCCACTTTTACTTCCTGTTCAACTGTCGTCTTTCCAACTAGGAGAAAGATCCAGTAAATTGTCATTTAACTTGAGCATCATCAACACATCCTTCCCCCTCAGTTCATCCTTTCAGTCTAGGGTTTCTTGAATACGGCAGGATCAACAATCTAAATTTGATAATGAATTTATGATTTTCTGAATTTAAACTTAAATTTTAAAGAAGCAGCCCCATCCTCCAGTGTTTGCTGCATATCTTCTATAAATCTGTTGTGGAGAGTGCAATCTCCTCCTGCTGGGTCCGCAGCATCAGAGACAGACTGAAAAAAGCTAAACAATCTGCTAGAGAAGCTTGTTGTGTTCTACTACACTGGAACTTCTGGAGATTATGGTGCGACAAAGAACTCTTTATAAAATAGAACATGTTTGGACGACCCTGAGCATCATTTGCATCGTCTTCAGTCAGAGGCTTCTTCAGAACTGCTGTATTATGGACTGCTACAGGAGACCCTTTACAGTTATCGGCCTCTACGACTCTTGTTTCAAATTGTGCCAGTTGCAACAACATTTAATTTGTCTTTGGTATTAATAAAGTAAAAACTAAAGATTGTAAGGTAGTGAAATTTGATGCACTATTTGAATTGAACAATTAATTCTGACAGCTGCAGAAACGTCCCAGAGTTCTGTTGGATTTCTTTGGTTACACACAAAAAGGAGGAGTGTGGAGTTGTCTAAAAATGTTTGTATTGTCTAGTTTAAAGTTAGATTAACTTTTATTCAAAGCTGAGTGGACGGGTTGCTCGAGTAAACATTTATTAGGCATCGGTTTCTTAAAAACCTGATGTCCAATTCAGTAATTTCATGATTTACTTGAATGTGCCCACCAAACATCCCTGTTTTCATTTATTCTTAAAGATAAGTGAAAGGTGAAGATTTTGCAGAATAGAGTTAGAATAAAAAGCGCCAAGCTGGTCACAAGAACACCAGATAATTACATTGACTATTTTCTGTGTGCAGAGCTACAGTGGAAGGTCTCTCTGAGGTTTTTTGTTTGTTTGTTTGTTTGTTTTTTGAGATTTGTCCCTGCAAAGTTTAAATGAACAAACAATTTAAACATGAAAACATCCCAGATCTGGTGAAGCTCACTGTTCCTTTTGAGCAGACCTCCTGCAGCATGTTGTACAGAAGCTCTGCTCATATCTTGCTCCCTCAGCTTCCTCTCCCTCCGCCGTTTTTCTTTTTGCTTAAGATTTCTTACTCCTGCAGCATTGTGTGATCGCAGACTTCCACCACCCTCATGTCCTCAGCTCTCCGCTTGCATCAATCTCTAAGTGCCTCTGCTGGTTGGTAACACAAGCAGAGCCCTGTTTAGTCAGCCAGACCTTCCTTCTCTATTGATATTTGCGTTGACTTGGTTGCAACAGTAAGTAGATTAAGGGAGCAGTGATTTAGGGCAAATCAATTACTGTGGCTCAGAGGTCTGTGTTTGTGGTTTACTGTAGCATTATTCTACCTTGTACATCACATCGCCCACTTTCCTGAGAACATGCTGAACCCGGCGGAGAGGTATTCATATATTCATGGATAAAATCTTAAAACTCGCCAAATTAAAGATGGTGTAAGTTATGTTTGAAATTGCAAAAAGAAGATTCAAACAGGCTGTTGAACAGCTGATAAAGCTGTTATAAACAAATGCAAATTTGTGTATTAATCTGGATTCTGTTTCAAGCATTCAAACTTCCATGAGCCTTGATGACAAATGCCAGAAAGGTGTGGACCGTCTTTAAAATTGACTGCAACCAGAACCACGACATTTTTTTTATTGCTGATTTTTATTTTTAACTTTGTATTTTATGATTGACCTCTACTGCTCTTTGGTTGCCTTTGGTTTTTAAAGGGTTGTATAAATGACTAAATGAATGAATCGAGGCCTCTTTTAAGACACAGGAAGATAGCATGTTCAATTTCTTAAAAGATCCAGTAATAAACACAAAGTGACCAAACAGTTTCACCTGTACTCAGCTGGAAGAGCTGACTTGGTGTCCATGATGACAAGTCCTCAATAGAAATTAGGGCCTGACACTGACTGCATCCCAACAACCTGCAGGAGAAAACCTCCCACATGACACAAAGCCACCCATTTCTGCAAGGTTGCACCAAAGATGGGCATTGAAAACTGGAAAAGTCTGATATTTGTCAGTGATTTTTAAAGAATTCCTTAAATATCTGGGTTGTATTGGGTTTCCATCGGACTCATTCCATCCAGAGGAGACATCAAGACTGCTGAGATGATCCTGGATTATGATGAGACTCAGAAAGAAACACCAGCATAAGCATAAATCATATTATGCTGCTGAAAATACATTAAATAGAATCTACTGATTAATACTGATTTAACAATATAATGAGGAGAGCAAATAAAGAGCTGCTAGTAATGCAGTTTGTGTGGCGGCCATGTTGGATGTTGAGGTTGGGGTTGGGGGGAAATTTCTGGGGAATTGACTTCAGAGAACAAATGTTCATAAAGAGACGTTTGTTTGGGTTCGGATCCCATTAAAGAACAATCGAAGGTTTTGCTTTATTCTTTGAACTTGTCTTTTTATGCAGGTTTCAGATTTTTTTAAGCTACAGTAATAGAGGATGAGGCAGCATTTTGGAGACCGAGGTAAGCCGAGTTAAGGTCAGCTCAGCTGAAAAGGTCAAATTAAGTCATTTCCCTCCTCATGTTTAGTGCTGTATTTTTGCAGATATCCTTACAGTGCTTGTGTAATACAGGAGATCACGTTATTATTTTATTTTTCTGCAAGAGAGAGAGAGGGTCCGTGACGCGGGGCGGCTCTTCTCCTCCCTCCCCTTCCTCCCTGTCCTCCCACCAGTGCTCTCTGCTTTTGCCTCCAAGTCCATCACTTGTTGGATGTTGATTTTTATCTCAACGTTTTCAGCGCATTTGCTATTTTTTTGTTTTTTTGTTTTTTGGGTCTATTTCTTTACATCTGTATCTCTGGATTCCCGTGAAGATCAGAAGGTGAACCCGTAGCTTTAAAGGCTACATGCGCGTAAAAAGGCGCTTGTCCCGGAGCGTCTCCGTCCTCTGACCCGTCTGGTCTTGCACCTCCGGTTCCGGATGTCTCCTCGCTGGTCAGCCTGACCTGCTGTGTGTTGGTCCCTCGGACTGTAGCGCGTTTGTGTTCGTTTCGCAGCGGCGGAGTGCGCGCCGGACTCCGGCTCATCCTTGGAGAAGTTCCGCCGCAGTCCCATCCCAGCGCTCCTCTGCGGATGAGATAAGGATGCTGGCGGCTTTTCTCGGACTGGATCCACTGGGTCGCTTCGAGATGCGCTGTCCGAGCATCTAACTGAGCCAGGTATGCTGTTATGGAGAAACAAAGCTGCATAATCAGATTTAAAAAAAATAAAATAAAAAATTATATTCTGGCAGCTCATTTCATTAGTCTTTGTTAAATAATACACAGTGCAGTCTAGTCCATGTTTACGTTCAATGTGAAAATGTTTAACTTCCAGCTGTCATTGTAAATGAAGTGACTAAAGAAGCTTAAGGACCGAGTCTTGGTTGTTTGCCATTTTGCAGCTGCTGTGATCTTTTTCTGACATGTCATTAAAAACAGACCGAAAGAGGATGATGTAAGGCAAAGACTGAAGCTTTAAGGCAGTCAGCTTTTGGGTAAAAAGTGTTGAAAAGTTTAATAAAGCCACATAAATGAATCCATACATTAAACCATGTTGAGGTTTGAAAGGAACAAAACACAGGTTTGTATGATTTCTTTCAGTATTTCAATTTAAAAGAAGAAATTTGTGTAGAAAGATTTTTTTTGACAGTCCTAGATTAAACCTCTGAAAACAGAAGCTGGCTGTTTACCAAGTTATGTATTCAAGGTTAATAAGAAAAAGTTAAGTGGAAGGAAAAACTGAAGTAGAGGAAAGCGCTCGCACCAACACGTCAGTTCCTTCAGGATTTCATGATTGTTTTTGCGATTTTTTTTTTCAATAAAAATCTTTCATTTTGTGGAAATATTTGCAAGAAATTTTGATATTTTCCTCATTCAACCCCTTCCAAAAAATACATAGAAAAAAAAACAGTCTCACTGGAAACAAATATTTTTTATCTTTAAATAATTTAAAGAACTAAAGTTTTGACACCTGCACATTGCTGAAGCTGTAGTGTAGTGAAAGTACGAAATACTGTCACCTGCAGGTGGGAGTTAGCTGTCACATAAACCCAACGGTTTTGACTATACTTTGCAAAAACATTTACAGTAAACTCATAATTTTCATTAGCATGAAAACTGCTGGAGATCTGTTGATTTTGCATATATTTCAGTGTTCGCAGAATAGCGAAAAACTGGAAGGAGGTTCTGGCGCGTTGAAGACTTAGACTACAAATGATGACCTCTTTGAGTTAAGCAGAGGGAACATCTGGACATCTTCCCACAGGTGAAGGAGGAAAAGGACTGAACTGTTGCCCACCAGTCCAAAGTTGTATTCTCAGATAAAAGTAAATCTAGCATTTCATTAGGAGATCAAAATCAAAGTTTGATTATTAAAAGCTACTTGAACAATACAAAATTTTCATTCTAATATGACACTTCAGGAAAATTGAATCCTGCAAATAAATTGGTAAAGATGGAACCAGATGTGTTTTCCTTCTGTTTTCTATACACGTACAACATGATGCTATTCCTGCACCTCTTTCTAGAACAGTAGTTAAATGTACAGTAAAGAGTCTTTGCATTTGTCCTGCTATTTTTCTTTTAGCCTTCATCCCTTGACACTCATAATAAACAAAGAAAACAATGCTTCCAGTTTGGCTTTTCGGTACATTTCGTGCAAAGAGCAGCTATAAAATACAGTAAGGAGAAGCCACTGCGCTTTCACATCACCACTCAGCAGAAGGTGCAGGGCTGTATGCGCCACATCGACCCCATTTCTCACACAGGAATGATGAAAAGTGCAGCTTGACTAAATAACTGTAGCGCAGCCTCTTTGTATCCTCCCGATTTCTCCCTCCACTCGCTGCTGCTCCTCCTCTGCCTCCGATGCAACAGGAAGTGGGCTGATTTCCCAGAGGAGTCTGTAGTCAGGGCTGCCACTGCCAACAGAGCAGCAACAAAATATATCTAATACAAGTTGAATAATGAGCCAACAGCTCAAAGCTGACAAAAATATAGCCTCCTGCTGCCTGAAGATCAGATTGAATTTACCTGCATAACCTTAAAACCTCTGACATAGTGGCTGTTTGTAGAAAACAGACGTGTGTTTATAAGCTTTTGCAAAATTTCAGCTTGATTGAACAAATGAAAGCTTTTTAAATGAAACTGACAAAAATAATAGGTTGACTAACTTGGTCAAAATGTACAAATAAACTGCAACAAACTTTCTTTCAAATGGTCGAGAAAGTGCAATTAGAAATTAGAAATATAATGAATAATAAATGATAAAGTATGATGTTGTTCAGAGCTGAAAGCATAGAATTAGACAGAATAGATCTGCCCTTATTAATAGGACACAATGTTACGTTACCCGATAGAATTTCTTTCAGTACTGGGACCGATAAAGATTTTAATAATGAACCAGTTCATCTCTAATAATTAGTGGTGAGGATTTAATCCAATTCAACTTTTGTTGAACCCTAATCTTTCTCTTATAACATTCCTTGTATCTTAGTCATGCTTAGTAGCTGAAAAATAGATGATAGGCTGTAATATTAAAGAACCGAGCCGTCTGGTTGGAATGATTCCTACCATATATGTGGTTAAAAGAACAGGAGCCACATTCTTGCGTCACGTCCAGACATGAAGAACATCTGAGGGTTTGACTGTGACATTTGGTTTTCTTTAATTAATAAAGATCTTATCCCACTGAAACAGACTCCCAACATAATTTTGGTGTAAAACGTACTCCGTGAGAAGAATTTAAATGAGTTTTTTTTAGTTTTTTTTTTTATATCGTTAAAGCTATTTTTGCTGTAGAGAACGGTTAGCTGTCAGATCTGGTCTCTATCTGACCCGCAGGCGGGATAGAGTACTCCGTCTGATTTGGTTGTAAAGCACGTCTGCTGGAACAGCATGCATGGAAGAGTGTGTTATAGTGTTTATATATTTGTATGTTTGTGCATGTGTGCAGAGTCTAGAACCAGCCAGCAAAGAGGAAAGTGTTTCAGTGTTTCAGGGGCTGTGTTTGAATAATGCATCATCCCTTAAGGGTTTTGTGGCTGCAGGATTGGTATTTCTTGGCATAAAGTTCCCAGTTGAGTGCACTGGAATCACACACTAAAAGTGAGCAGAGCTGTGACCAATCAGTGTCCAAAGTGCAAACATTTTAGGACAGGACCGCCACAAAGAGCTGCAGAAAGCTAGATCAGACTGTTTCACAGTTTTCTTGGTGACGATAGAAAAACCGTCGTCCATTTGAATTCACTTCTGTGAATTTATAAAGCATTTATAAAAATCTCATGTCAGAATGCAGGTCTGATTTATATCCAGTTAAATAGAATTCAGTCTAACTCAGTTCAAAACGATAATCTGAGGTACGGAGTGCATCTCAATACATGTTGAGTATCAGCAATTCAGTTAGTCAGTTCCTACATTGCACTTTACTACAGAGTGATATATTTCAAGCATTATTTATATACATTTTTAATGATTATTTCTTTACCTGATATAAATTTGATGTAATTTAGTGTTCTAATGTTGTTTGCCAGAAAATTGTAATACTGCATAAGACTAGTGAAAGAAAATGAATAATAATAATAATAATAATAATAATAATAATAATAATAATAATAATAATAATAATAATAATAATAATAATAATAAAAAGACAAAAATTTCTATACCGTACAGTATTCTTGCTCTTGGCTCATTTTGCATGGATTTCATGGAGGTGATCAGCCTGTAGATCAGCTGAGAAAACCCAGGTCGGTTGCTTCTAGTTGCCTTCAGTTCGTCTGGATTGTTGATTCTGGTGTTTCTTATTTTCCTCTTGAACTAAACCTCCTAGTTTGTTCTTAGGGCTAGACCAGTTTGACAGCCAGTCCGTCTCAGTTGGTCATTAAAAGTAGCTATTGCTGCTTTTGTCAGTGTGGGCAGCAGGAAAGTCTTGTTTGAAAATGAAATCACCCTCTCCATGAAGCCTATAAGCAGAAGGAAGCTTTTAAGCTCTAAATCTTCCTGACTTTGGACTTATTAAAACATAACACACCAACAGTAGCAAATGACATGTTGCCACAAATAATCTCTGACAGTGAAACTCCAAATGCTAAATGGACTTTCATGTAAAAAGATTATTTCAGACCACTGAACAGCCATCCAGTCCTTTTTCTGCAACATTGTTTTTTCTTCAACTCATTTAATTTTTTTAATGAATGCAGTGTCTCTGACACTGCATTTAGATACAAATTTAGAT
Source organism: Poecilia picta (assembly GCA_033032245.1). NCBI lineage: Eukaryota > Metazoa > Chordata > Actinopteri > Cyprinodontiformes > Poeciliidae > Poecilia > Poecilia picta. The sequence goes on from CM065356.1 coordinate 25,396,854, forward strand.
ACAAATTACACCTTTTATTTGACTGGTGTCCTAAATAGACGTATTATAATTGGGAATGTTTTTCAAGAGCAGTATTTGTGTTTTTGGACAGATTTAAGTCCATATCAGCACCTCCAGCTCTACCTGGCAGGTTTGACCCAATTTAGTATTTATCTAAGATGCTGCATCAAAGCTGGTTTCTGAAACACTCCTGTTGCTAAACTCTGAAAAGTATTAATTTCCCTCTTTCTCTCTTGTTCTCAACAACACAGCAGTCTGAACAGCCAGCTTTTCTGTGTCTTGCCCTCCTTTCATGGTTATAAATATTTACTTCTTCAAATGAGATGAGGAAGAAACATTTCTTCTTAACAGTTTTGTTCACAAACCTCTAATCTAAAGTATTTAACAATGAGTCACTCAAAAACAAAAGCAGCCTTTACCTTTCAGTCCCTGTCTTAGGTTTAGTTCACACTTTGCAGGACCGGCTTCATGCAGCCTGCAGCGTGTGGACGTGAACACGACTGTGAAGGGAAGTGAAGTCGTATCGGTAAGGATGAGGCCACAGAGAGGAAGTATTGTTGGCAGAGCCTCAGGCCTCTGGAAGAGAACCGCTGTTATCTGCAAACGTAGCTTAGCTGCTGCTGCTGTATCTGTGGTGACTCATCAAAAACACGGACACTTCCTGATATGATCAGAATGACAAACACACACACAGAGAGAGGAAACTTAAAAATGACACAAAACCCTCTGACTTCACGCTTACAGATGGATAGACAAATTCTCTGAATCCTGCAGCTGCTCGGCTATTCAAAGTGTTTTAAGGAAAGTGATGAAAAGTTGGAATGCAGATAAAATTGATGATGTTCCAGTTAACATTACTCAAGGGCAGCTCTAAGCAAATATTCAGTCTTGGTTTAAAATAACTCAGTGTTTCAGCAGTTTTTCAGTTTTCTGGAAGCTCGTTCCAGATTAAAGGAGCATAAAAACTGAAAGCTGCTTCTCCGTGTTTGGCTCTGATTCTGGGATGCAGAGCAGATCAGAACCAAAGACCTGAGAGGTCTGGAAGGTTGAGACAACAACCGGCTGAAGGTTGATAACAATATTATCGAATGTATAAGCCATTCAGTAATTTGTAAAAAAAAAATGATCGGCAACAGTATGTTCAGGTTTATTCTCTGAGCTACAGGGAGCCACTGTAAGGATTTCAGAACTGGGGTGATGTGCTCTATTTTTCTAGTTTTAGTGAGAAGCAGCATTTTGCATCAGTCTGATTGATTTTTTTATGCATACACTTATAGTAATCAGTGCAACTAAAAATAAAGATATAAATAAGCTTCTCTTGATCTTGTAGGGATTTTCATCCTTTTACCCTGGAAATGTTTCCTCAGGTGATAGAAGGCCGTCTTTGTAGTCGTCTTTATGTGTCCCTGGAGGTTCAAGTCTGAATCCATCACCACATTGTACGGAGTCTTCTGTCCAAATAGGATTATTCCAGAAGTCCTGATCTTTTTATAATGTCTCTCCTTAAATTTTTCTCAGAGAGCATTAGTTTCCTTGATCAGTCTCTTTCTGATTATAAAACATTCACTGTTACGTCAACAGGAGCCTGAGCCTGCTGCAAGTCTCATGATGACATTTTAGAACTTTTGGAGACTTCATTTAGCATCTTTCAGTCTGCTTTCAGGGTAAACGTGTTTGGTGTGTGTGTCATCTACTTCTGCTCCATATAGACGACTGTCTTTCAAACTTTTGTTTCAAATTTCTAGGTAACACTTTGTCTGTTGTATTCTTTTTTTCCTCATTTTCAAGTAAATATAAGTGACGTCCTAATTTATTTCTCAGTAGACATAGCATTTTTATAACATTTTAGAGAAAATGTTGCATTTCCAACAATACCTACATTCATGACCAAATATTTCAAAAACACTTGGGTGTTTCTGCAGAGTTATGGTAAATGTGGAGGAATAAGAACTGAACTTTTTTTTAATCAAACACAAGTTAATGCTTTCACATAGGAGAAAAAGAGCTGAGCTTTCTTTCAAATTTCTTAAAATTCTCCTAAGTGAACTGCCACACAGCTGCTTTCTCAGCTGGTTTTACGTCCTGGCAGATCAGAGATCTGAGGAGCTGTTTGTCCTGGAAGTGTTTGTGTTTTCTGACTGTCTGCCCGCGCTGCTGGCAGGACAATGCAGCAGATTTAGTTACCGTCCTGTAAGCTGAAGGTCAGCTTTTAGCCAACATACTGAAGTTTACCCTTATTTATGTTTCATGAGGCTGTGGTCTGTATTGACAGCTGTGGGAAAAACTCATTAAGGACTGAGGGCTAATAAAGCATAGTCTGACTGGCTGATTTAAAAAAGGCTGTCTCCACAGTTTCTTACATTACAGCCTTATTCCAAATCGTTTTAAATTCCCTACCCAAACACTAATTTATGATAATGTGGAAAAATGTTTGAGTTTTTGGCAAATTTACTAGAAACAGAAACAAAAGAAACAACATTTACATAAATATTTGCTCCAAATTGAGCCTGGGAGTTGTTTCTACAACTTAAACCAAGTCCAGCTGTATGAGCTCCTTCATGTGACAGAGCAGGTCAGAGGTCAAACACCAAGCATTAAATCAAAAGATTATTGGTAGACGTCTGATTGTGTTAAGGATGGTGGTGGCAGCATCATGCTATGTAGATGTTTTGCAGGAGCAGGAACTGGCAAACTAGTCAGGATAGAGGGAAACACAGAAACATCCTAGATAAAAACCTACTGCAGAGCATCTTGACCTCAGATTTGTCAGCAGGACAATGACCCAAAGTTTCAGACTCACTCTGAGAATGAGCTGGAGGGCACAAAAAATATTAGGGTTTTAGTCACTCCTTAAAGTTAATGTACACATAAAAACAATAGAGTGTGCATTTAATAGGGCCAGGCAATCACATGTCTTATCAGAATAAACACATCCAATACAGTATTCAATATTTTTACTGAACTTTGATCCAGAACTGCACTGCATTCTGGGGGACGTAGGCAGAGGAAAGACTTGAATCTTCTTCTAAGCAAGGTTGGTGGAATCAACTAACTCACTCACTCTTTGGTTACCTAGCAACAACCTGTTGAGCAACTTGTGCTGCAGCAGTTTTGGGTTTTGCCACCATACCTCATAAATCAAAACAATAGGGTGAAGAGGGAGAGTACAACTGGTTGAAGAGAAACTGTGAATAAAACGGGAAACGTCAAGTCATCACTTCAGCAGTATTTCAGATATTTAAAACAAAAAAATAGCCAATAATTATCTATGTCGACTGATATGAAACGTTCATATTGTAGTACATTTTTCAGCCATATCACTTAAGTCTTAACATGTAATATTCTCAGTATACATTTTGTCCTTTTGCAGGTATAGAATCAGTTTAATACGTCAGTATTTCACCCCACAAAAGTCTGAAACTGCTGTTTCTGATGGAGCCGTTCACAGGTGCTGACAAGCAGATACCGAAGTGCATTATGGGAGCACATGAGTGCTACTTTCGAAAGCAGATAAGGTGTTCTTATTTTAAACTTAGTAAAGAATAGATTCGCTTAATGATGTAAAATCCAGTGAACAGAAAGAGAGTGCGATGACTAAAGATGGATTGTTAATTTATGTGTGAAATCAGTCAAGAGAAGAGTGACGATATTCAAGCATTCCTTGATTCTCATCCCTTGGAAGATGAGCAGTGTCACCCGTAGGGTTGTGGCTCTTATATATTATGAATGTACTGTGTCTCTAATGTAATTTGCTCTGCTTAATGTTGAGGCTCCTTCTGAAGACAATGATTTAACTCTAATGGAAACGCCGACGCTTAAGAAACCAGCTCTGCTTTCCTCATCATCCTTTCCTCCGCTTTCTTACTTTAGTCATTTAAGAAGCTTGATGTGAATATTAGCTTAGGTGCTATTTGTGGCACAATGTTCATTCAAAGATGAAAGCCCCACAATTTCAATTTGTTTTATGAGCCTGCCATGCTGACCAGCAAAATAGGAGTGGAGTAATTACAGCTTCCCTGCCCGTCCTCTGCCCTGCGCTGCTGGATTTGCTCGCAGCGAAGCAGCATGTCTGCCAAACGCGGGGAGAAGCTGGCAGAGGAGGAGCTCAGCAGCCATAATGAAATCTTGTAAACCTCGTAAAACGGGAATGCAAAGCGGCCTGCGTGTTTGACGTCAGGTGCTTTTCCTGCTCAAGTCCTTTACAAGGAATCTGTCTGAACCCGACATAAATTAGACGGAGAATCAATTCAACTCGAAGTCTGAGTGAGTTTATATCGGGGTAAGAAGTGTTCCCACTAGGCTGGATGCAGCAGTTTGCTTGTGAGGGGGGAGAAATGATCTCAAAAAGCGTATTGTTAGTGCTTCTGATTAAATATTTGACTCCCTCCATGTTCGTGTCCCAGAAAGAAAATAAAACATGAGCTTTACCTCATTTCCACATCTGACATACACCTGACCTTGACTCGCCTTGGTTCCCGAACTGTCTAGTGTTTTCTTTGGTTTTGTTTGTTCATTAATGTTCTTTGTTGAACCTCTCAGGCCTGCAGAAAGTCAAACATTTGGGATTATATTTTGGCAGGATGTGAAAAAGGTTTAGATTGTAAGGGGCTGTGATCTGATGCAAAATGAGCGTATAAGTTGTTTACCTCCTGTACTTTACGTGTGGGTTTGGATGAGCCTATTAGAGCTATTTGCTTTGTAAATAAGATGCTGAATAGGGAAAAAACTGAAAATATGTAAAATTACTTATTTGTTGAGTTCATTATTATGACTATCAATTTTGCACTTAGGAAACAAATAGTAGTTATTCTGTAAGTTGTTCTGTTTTGGAAAAAAAGGGGGAAAAAACAACCAAGTAATAAATGTGTTGCTGATGGTATACTGTGTGTTTTTCTGGGTAAAAATAAATAAAATTGACTTTGATGACTTAAAGACATTGTGAATTTCTGTGTGAGCAAAGGCCACAGCCACATTTTGACTGAAACTGAGTGTGTGAAAGGGCTGAATCAGGAACTGGCAGGCTTGAAGACAGTACAGTAGCCTGAAGAGGACATAATGATCTTCAGTTATAAATCTGCCATCAGGATTTACAGCTGCACAGGAAGCTGCAGGCTGCAGTGAGAAAAGGACCTGAACTTTCTTCCCACTCCTTCTCATCCTATTTCTCCTCATATCCACAAAAACTAACTCATCTCAGTGCCTGTATTGATCATCTGGCCTCAGCGGGCCAACAGGATCACGCTGGAGAGCAGTCCGTGTTTTCTGACCTGAATGACCCTGAGCAAAATCAAGTAATTGAACCAAACTGTTCTGTCATCAATCTCAGCCTGCTGGGCTGTTGCTGCTGCAAATAGCTGCAAAATGGAGGACGAGTAATGACTACTCAAGGTACCAGAGGCTTATTAAAACATGCATTATATACTAAGACAAAATTAATTCATGTAGTGCTTACATTATTTTGAGGACAGCAGCACAACACTTATCGTTATTGTTTTGCGGCAAAAAAGAAGTCAAGATAAAGCTTTTAATAATTCCTTTGTGATATACATAATCTTCAATTGTTCAGAGCTGAGTTAGTGAAGCAAATTATCCAAATATGTTTTATTGTATGTTTTAAAATGTTTGTTTTGTATTTAATATCACTCACTTGTACTGTGTTCGTTCACATTTTCAAGGTCTTTTTTTTTTAAATGTGTTTTTGACGTTTGAACATTTTTTACTTCTAGGCACTCCAAGAAGTTTTCATTTATGGAATATAACAGAACTGGACATTAATGGGATCTTGACATCTTCATACTTGATTCTTCTCAAATCTTTGGAAGTCAATTTGCATGTTTGTTTTTTTCTCAGCATGTTTCTTGTTGACTCTTTGCAACAAAATGTTTGATCGTTCCCTGATCAGACACTGATATCTGAGCAATTTCAAGAGTGCTGCGTAACTCTGAGAAGCATTTGGTACTTTGTCACTTTTCAGAGTTAAATCTCTCTTTTGGGCCATTTTGTCTCGAAAAGAAGCTCCATAATAATTATACACACTCTGGTGTTTAACTTCCTTAGGCCACACCCTCCCTCGTTACACAGAAACATCAGCTATGTTTAAATCCATTGAGAATTCAAATGTCTTCATCTTAAACTTAGAAAATATGTCTAGAAATGATGACATGGGCAAATACTCACTTGCCTATTAAATGTGCACACAGTGTAAGTATGAAGGTCCTTGTATAACTCTGACCTTCAACCACCATCATTTCTTACACTTCTCCAGACCTCCAGCTCCGTCATTATGAGGGATGAATGTCAGCTTGGAAAACTGTTGCCTCCAGCTGAAATGGTGCAGTTGCATGTTTTAAGAAAAATAATGACATGTCTAAATCCAATCTAGTGTTGAATGTGCTGAGCCGAGAGCGAAGTGCGACTACCATTTGTTACCCATTTAATGGAAACACGGTTCTTTTTAACCACATTCAATAAAATATTCCAGTTTTTATGACTGGATAGAGATACAGAGAGTCTTACAGGGTATTTCTGACTGCTGCAGATGAAGTGCATGTTTTATATGTGGGTCATATATGTACTACTTTGCAAACAAAGAGGTTTAACTGAAATGAGGTTCAATTAATTTGACATTGCCTGCAATTTCATACAATTACAGAAGGAATAGAAAAGTATGCTTAATTCTAGTGGCTGTATTTTACAGAAGGCAGATTTATTTGGTGAAGCTTGTCCCTTTTGGGATTCAGTGTTTTGGAGGCTTATCAGAGAGGTATGGAGGCCACTCTGCAGTAAATAATCCAGCTTTGCTTCTGCTTGCTGTAGCTCTTGTGCATTTGTAATGTGTGTGCTGATGCAGATAGGTTGTCAAGTGAAGTAAACTCAGATTTATCTAACCAGCAGGTTTGCTTGCGGAGCGCCACACAAACGTGGAAGCAAGGATGAAAACTAATGTGTGTACAGCTGTGTGTCTATGCGAGTGAAGGATGATGCGATAAAATTAGTGATTCATTTCCTGTTCCAAGTCACTCTGCTGGCTTTAATTGTAGAAAATAGTTCAGACTGAGGTCATCTTTGAAGAACCATAGATAATGTAACATTTCATTTCCCTTTGGGATCAATAAGATATTTTTGAATTTGAATTGCATGAGTTGGAGTAACGTCATGGTGACATGGAGGAATAGGACAGGTGCCACGCTGCATCATCTCTAAGATAAATAAACATGGTGTCCGTCCTGGCGGGTTTGTAGATGCTCCTATTGCTGACACTGGAAGGGAAATGTGCCGCATCGTTGTTGATTTGGACAAACTAAAACATTCCAGGAGCAATAAAAGCTGCAAACAGTTGGAAACATTCAAAGATTTGAATGCTGCAAACCAAAAACTGCAAACTTAAAAAGGGTAGATTGGATATTTTGTGGTGTTGTCATTTATGTTATCTGCAGTAAACAGAAGTGATAGCAAAGAAAATAAATTACAATCCACAAACAGACACATACATCTGGAAGGTATTCAGAGTCCTTCACCTTTTCCACATGGTTATATTACAGCCTTATTTAACATTTTATTAAGTGAATCGCTTTCTCCAAAATTCTAAACACAAATACTCCGTTATGACAAAGTGGAAAAAGCTTCTTGAGATTTATTAAAAATAGAAAACCAATAAATGTACATTCACAGCCCTTGCTTAGTGCTTTGCTGATCCTGAAGTCTTTTTGAATATGATGCCACAAGGTTTGCTCTTTCAGTGAGAGACTTTCTGTGTTCTGCTGGTGAGCAGAACACAGAAATCCTGGGTGATTTTTCTTTTTGTGGCAACATTCCATGTCCCCATGTTTTGCTTACAGTTATTTTTTGTAAAATGTCCCAAATATTTACAACAAAGTATTTTAATTATACATTTAGATGTTTGCCATTATTCAAATATAAATGAAATGACTTTTAAATATTACTTTGTTCTTTACACACCATTTTTTGTGACTGACATGTTCAATTTTATTGTCTCCCCACTGCAGTGTAATAGGCTTCCTCATGAAGTTTAAACTAATATATATATATATATATATATATATATATATATATATATATATATATATATATATATATATATATATATATATATATATATAATATATTATATTATATATTGATGCAGCGTGGCACCTGTCCTATTCCTCCATGTCACCATGACGTTATATATATATATATATATATATATATATATATATATATATATATATATATATATATATATATATATTATATATATATATATATATATACATATATATACAGTATATTTCTTCAATAAGTTGATTGACTGGACTAAACCTTATTTTAATATGCAATTGAATCTGTTGAAACTATTTTTCTTATTTGATATTTTCTTCATATTATACATGTCCCAGAACTAACTTTCCACCCTGTTATGATGTTTCTATTTTTGCCTTCAAAAAGTCTAAAATTCAATAAAAAAACATTTAATGTAAGTGACATTAATTGGTTTTGAAGTGATTTCAACCATGGAAAACAAAGTCAGCTTCAACTGTCACTATCTCTGTACTTTTTCTTTGCTTAAACATGTTAAACCTGTATGAGTAAATCTTAAAGTTCCACCCTGTTATAGTTTGTGGAAAATGTTTATTCAGTAAAATTTAAAAAACCTAATATTAGATTTAGTCATTAAAGGTTTGTTATTCTGTTGAATGTTAACTAGCTAAATGTTGACCACATAAAGAATTACAGGTGGATTAGTTAGGAAAGTTCCACCCTGTTATGTTCCACCTTGTTAGGTTCATGAATCAAACAAGGTAGAAATTAGGGTGAAAAGTAATAATTTTAAGTCAAATAAAAAAATGTCAGATGACGGAATAGAGTTGCAGAGTAGTCTGAGGTATTATGTCTTTGTCATTTGTCTGTTTTCATTTCACTAGTTGCCCCCATTGACTCCTGTGAGGGGAACAATGATACCTGTCATGGGAAAATCCACAACAGGGATATCATCTGTTTTTGCCAAATAGAGCCAGGACAAATACTCTGCCTATACTTTAACTTGAAAGAGGAAATCCTGCAACCAGTGATGAAAATCGTCAGATTTTAGAATCAAAGACATTGATTTTCCACCCTGTTATGGGACAATAACAGGGTGTGATGTTTCATTCCACACATGTTTTTATTAAATATTGCAAATATTGGTATAAGTTTTTAAAATTACCAATATTTTCAATGCTGTCAGTAATAATGAGTAATAAAAACAGTTTTTTCTTTACAATACAGACATAAATGATTCATAACATCATGATGTGTTACAATTTCAAGAATAAAACATATTATGTAGTAAAAGGGACACATTCTTTTTAATTAAATAAAATTAAATGTTTAACTATTTGTGCTATGTATGTAAATGTTCATAACAGGGTGGAACACATTCAAAGACAATGGTGAAAAAAAACACATGTAATTATTAATTTATCCAATCATGAGCTCGCCCATTATTAGTTTCTTATTGTTAAACATGTCAGTGGTGTAACAAAAATATTTAAAACTTAAAACATTAATACTTTTTAAATTTCTTTTTTAAATCCTGAGGCCAAAATGTTGCAGCAGAAAAAGAATCACCCTCGACTCAAACTTTAGATTATAGGCTCTGCCTGCACACCAATCTAGGCTTGTTGGACATGTTTTTATCAGCAGTAATAGATTTCACTTCACCTGGACAAGCCTCAGACTGCAGACCAACTCCAATCAGCTGCAGCCTTCGCTCCTAAATCACTTTTACTGCCGCTGTCCTCTGGTGATCCATGTGTGTCTCTGAGTGTTTTCGTGCGCAAGAAAGAGAGAGACGCAGACGAGCTGTATGGATTTTTCTGATATTTGTTCTACAAATGTTGTTTTTATTTTAATGCTCCCTCTTTTTGTTATTGGAGTGTCAAATTAAACGATGCTTTATCTGGTTTGAGATATTTTTCTGTTCTCTTAGTGCCACCTTGTGGAGAAAGACAGTCGGTGTAGCTTCAGTTCAATTTCTCTGATGCAGATTTTTTTTTCTTCTCTGTTTTTGGAAATGTGCATAGAGAATTTCCTTTGACTGAAGTTCAAACCAAATAACTTCCAAACACTCCCCTGATGTAAGTGTCTTACCTGCTAACAATACAACAAACTGCATGTGCCGCTCATTTTACATGATACACTGTTTGTCTGCTTTCAGGTGTTAAGCTACTTTGCTGAACGTAAGTATTGTTTAGTCGCAACTAGATCTGCACAACACGACAATTTCTCTTTAATAAGAAGATTAATGTTTAAAATGAACTCATTTTCTAGGACTAGAAAATACATAAATTACAATTGCTGTTATTTTTGGCATTTACTGGAATTTACTGTAAATTTTGAATCCAATTACAGTGAATCGGGTATTTGAAATAAAGTATTTTCATAATTTTGTAATTTTGTCAACTCAGAAAAATAAAGACTTTTTCAATCTGTGAATTTCGACTTGAAATTTTAGACCTCAATCTCTGAACATATAACAATATAAAAAAGCTTGTTTCCATCAGCTCAGTTTCTGTTGAATAAGTACAACCTTGATTTAAAAAATGTGTTTAAAGAAAGCAAAGCCAGCTATATGATAATTTAAAATATGAACATAATGTCTTAGTATCTCACATAGTTCAGAATCCAAAAATAAGGTATAAGAAAAAATCCTTCCAGCTGCACAACATTCAAAACCAGAGGGAATAATTATCTAAACATGGAACGCCTCAACCAAAAAAACTGATGAACTATTATTTTACTTCATTTAGACATTTGTTCCTCTGTGTGTATGTAAATCCCTGCACTGCACCCCACATGATTAATTTAATTTCTAGCTGTGTAAACGTCCTGTTTGCCGTTTGATGATTTCTGTTTCTGTGTCCAGAGTTTGATGGAGAGCTGGTCGGATGACAGCTGGAACTGTTGTCATAACTGGAGGAATACTGGCCACAGTGATACTTCTGTGTATCATAGCCGTTCTCTGCTACTGTAGACTCCAGGTACGACGTCGCCGGATGGGTTTCACACAGTTAAGATGTGGCACCACAGTGGTTCCATAGAGGGAAGACCCACTTTCAGGTCAAAACAAATCCCAAATATGGTTAAAACAATTAAAAACTAGAAAGTAATTTCCTATTTAGACTTTAGTCACTAATTTTATCTAAAGCCATAGTCAATATTGTTTTTATTCCTGGAAAGTGCATTTATTATCATTTATGTTTAATTTTAAAGATTAAACATAATCTTTAAAATGAAAGATTATGTTTAATCTTTAATTAAAGATTAAACATAATCTTCAATTATACCTTCTTTAATGCCTTAATACCTTAGGAAGGCATTAAGGCATTAAAGACCTTAATGCCTTCCTGAGGTCTTTAATGCCTTAGGAAGGCATTAAAGACCTGAACATACTGATGTGTTCAGGTCATTATTTATGCTATATCACCATGTCTTTAATGTTATTTTCAGAAGGATCTGACAGAAGAGTCTCATTGGGATGATTAATCTTTTTGAAGTGCAAAAAATAAAAATGTCAAATTGATCTCACTGATATTTCAATGGCTGCTGGACTTACTATCCAAAAACCACTTGCTGCGTTGTTGTTGGTTGTGCAGGAGGCCCTACTTATGCTTTTCAGAGATGTATGGTTGTATAATTGCACATCTGTTTGCAGTCATTTTCACATAGAAATGTAAATATTGAGTTGGGAGGGAGGCCAGCAGCAGCTTATTTGGATTTAAAGTGGCAAGAATCGCTAAAACATCTCATTCTGAACCGAGTTCAAAATAGACAGAACTGAGCAGATTAGAATGTCATTATCTAAGAATAATTTTGTAAAACACAAAATACAACTAACATGCTTTGTTTAGACCATAGACCTATCCTAACCTGTTCAGGAGCCGTAATAAATCACATTTAATCACCAAAGTTCATTGCTGATCTATGTTTGTACTCTCTCAAACTTCTTTGTTTATAGTACTACTGCTGTAAGAAGAATGGGTCTGACAGCGGCTCCCTCTCTCAGCAACACTTTGCTTGCAATGCCTGCAGCATCACAGGCCTGGACGGGCCAATCATCACCCCTCTGTCACTGTCGCCACCAGAGCCGGCCAAATCCTTTAACCCCACTAAACCTATGGTGGGGCAACATCGCTACTGTCCCACCTGCTCCCCCTACGACTCGCCCTTCTACATCCGCACCACTGACGAGATACGCAACGGCGGCGAGCGCGTCACCTACATGCCGACACACTATGAGAACCAGGCGCTGGCGATGCCGCTGCCCGCTGTCCGAGGCTCCCTGCTGAGGGAGAGCCAGCGCGGTCGCCCTCCTGATTTCTACACCAACACCCGAGCCATCAGCACCGAGGTGTGACCACCTCTACACACCAGCGCCACCGAAAAGACACAACCACTATTGTAGATTTTGGCTTCCACTGCAGACTCCAGTGAGTTTGTGGAGGCAAGACATTTAGAGTCAATCTGGGTTGTAATGGAAATAACCGAGGAAGCTGGAGATGGAAAATAAGTTCCCCCTTATTTTCAAAAAAAGAACTGATCCTCTAAATGTCCAAACATGTACCTAGTGGAAGGGTACGCCTGCTGACTGTTAACAGATCTCTTTCCCCTGAGCCTGAGGAGTAACTAGATCCATGTACGACTTTCTTGTGCTGTGTATCTTCTTCCAAACGTTACTGTGATGAGATGTATGGATGAGTTAAAAACAGACGGAAATGTTTACCATTTTTAAGTAGCTGACAAACAGAAAAGTTTGTGGATTTATCCAAGCATGAGGTGTGGCAGTGTGCAGCAGAGGACACCTGGATTTGAATCCTCTATGCAAGGTCTTCAGTCAACATCACAGCTTTTCATTTCCAGCCGTCTCCTTTCAGGAGTTTTTATGGTGAACAGGATATCTAGGACATGTCGTTGACAACCTGTAAGATGTAATGATTCTATACATGTAGATAGACACGAAAAACTTTTCATGTGACTATATTATGCAACCTGTACTAAAGGGCTACTTACAAGTTAGTTTCCTGAAAAATAAAGGCTTTCTTTGGAACTTGCTGGTTACTATCCCAGATCCTATAGCAAGTGGAAGAGTGAGCGGTTACTTTCCTGAAATATTCAGGAAGCTGATTCTAGTTATTAGGTACTTTTCTGCAACCTACTATGTACTAATTATTCTCATAAGAGAAGAGTACTTTCTTGGATCTGGGAAAGTAATCAGGACATTTCCTAAAGGATTTGGAACAGTACCTGGTCAGTTTAACTTTAGGAAACTTCCAGAAAAACACCTTGTACATTCTGAAAACTTACCACTAAGTTCTAGGAACATAGGTAGCATGTCCTGGGAAAGCAAACTGCAAAGCCCCACAAAGTAACCAGCACGTTTCAAAAACAATTGTCAACAGGGATCTAGTAAGTTTCTGAATGGTGAAGTTAAAGAAAGGACCTGATAGATTCTGGGAAAGTAACGGGTAAATTCTTGAAATCCCCCAGTAAGTACCTGGTAAGTTATGGGAAACTTTCCTGCAAATTACCTTGTAAGTTCCCAAAATATTTATGTGAAAGTAACTGAAAAACTTCAAGAAGGTTCCAGCATGAAGTATGTTTGTTGGAAAGTTCCCATGGCTAACTCCTGAGTTCGAGTACAGAAAGAGCTGCAGTGTGTAGTGTTACTAAATCTTTGAAAATGAAAACTGAAACATGGCGTTTCAATTCTGTTTTTAACAACATGACAGAGCCTGAGCCCTAGATCTGCTTAAAATTAACCCAGTGACTTTCTGTTGTATGAAAAGATGCAAAAAAGTGTATGTAAATATTTACCTAAAAGCAATCTTTTGATCCCACCGTGTGAAAGATGGTGATGCAAGCAGGAATCTGAACATCAGGAATAACAAGGGGTTTGATTTACTAGTTTATGGGATTTCTTCTACACTCATCTTTCTCTCCTACTCTCATATTAAATATCAGACATTTTGACTGAAAGAAATTAGGCATACTTAAAATTTCCAATTGAAAATGACATTTTGTGTGATATTTGTCTTCTGTCTACAGCATGGCTGAAGATTTGGAGCAATAAACCTTAATGATTTGACAGCCTTGAACAAGAGTTAAGGTCTATTTAGAGGAGTCTGTTAAAAATGCAAATATAAACTTTCATAACGTCTTTCCAGCAGTGGTGAATAACATTTATCTCTCAGTGATACTTTCTAAATGCTTCTTTGTGTTTCAAATGGGATGACCCATTTGAATCACAGCTGGATTTCACACACAAATGAACTAAAATGACACCAAATGAAGTTCACTGATAATCTATAATATTTCAGATCAAGGTGATTGTGTAAAATATGCGAGCTCAATGTGGCTGTAATCTTGAACAGCTTCGATGTCCTTCAATTATTTATGTAGTGCAGCAACTATATATTTTAATGTTTACTTAACATGTTATATTTAAAATACTAAAAAAAGTTTTTAAATGTGGTTTGAAAGAAAATTGTGCGTCATAACACTAAAAAATGAATATCTGATGGTGTTAACTTTTGACAATTAAATATTTCTAAGTCTATAAATTGACTCTTCGTTATTGTACGTCTTGTAAAGAAACATAAGTAATAAACGCAACAATAATTTTCCTTTTGTAATTCAGAAAATATTTAACATTGACTGTAACACACCTAAAGAAAACCAGTTGACAGAACCAGGAGCTTCATGTTTGCTGTCCATCTTGTGGGTGTGGTTGATGTCTCGCCTGGTCAGCATCACTGTGATTGGTCACAGCAGTGTTGTGGTTGACCTTTTCAGTCGTTTGAAATGTAGACTACAAGTAGTAAGCATTGGGAACAGGGTGAAGTAAGTGTTGGGAATAGGGTTGGAAAAAAAGTTGGAAGAAGGGATGTAATTGGGTTGGGAGGATAGTTGGAATTAGGGTTAGCTTCAGAACCCTCACGGCTGGCGGACCGGTTTGCTCTTCAGGCAAAAATTTGAAGAGAGAAATTTTTTAACGATGTGGGGAAGCTGTAATAAACAGAAGTAGTTGAAGGATATGACTACATTTCAAATTTTGAATGGTGTTTCTAGCAGGAAGTATGTGGAAGCACTTAACTGAAACAGCTCAAAGGTTTCAGCAGATTTTTCAGAAATTATGGGATGTAACATTCATTTCAATGGGACCAAAGATGATTACAAAAAGCTGACTATTTTATATACTCTAGAACAGTGGTTCCCAAACTTTTTCTCCTGCGCCCCCCCCCAGTGATTTGCAAATATTTTTTTGGGCCCCCCTGTTCCTGTAGCAGCTCGGAAAAACAGGTTACCACATGTTAACAACGGATGAAACATTTTTACCTGCTGATAAAAGTGACAAGGGACACAGATATGGGGAGTGTGGAAGCCTCTACTGTATCAAATTGACATAGGAATAACAGAGAGTTGGTCATTCTAAGGTAAAAACCCAACGCATACAGCGTTCATGTTTTTTTTTTTGTTTTTTTTTTTCATCCAGACGGCTTCCGCGCCGCCCCTGTAATGGCAAGGCGCCCACCCGAGGGGGCGCGCCCCACAGTTTGGGAACCTCTGCTCTAGAAGATGTCAACACCAGAAGACATGGGTGTTATGTCCTGAATGAGCAGAATATGGTAAAGGCTGTGGTTTTACCATAGCACAATTCAGTAGTTAAGTGGTGAGAAGTGCACAGAAAAACTGGAGGAACTCCAGAAAGACATTTTTCAATGTGCATCCCACCATCATGGCCCATTTTCTACATCCACCAGGCAAAGATATTAAGAAGACTACAATCTGAAATCTATAAAATCCTTATTTTTTCTGCAATTTTCTGAATTGCAGCAGAAGCTTATTATAGCTTAAGTTCACGTTTTGATCCAAATATCTGTTCAAATATCTTTGCTGGCACGTCCTAATTAGCGCGCTTCATCAGCGAGCTGCCTCTGTTTTCATCACCTGATTAATAAAAATTCCTTCCACGTGGCTCGTCTCCATGGCTACTCTGTGTTTGTGCATGCACGTGCACGTTCGCGCGTGCCTCTCCGAGCGCCACGCTTCAGTCTTTAATCGTTTTCTCTGACCGAGGCTGCGGCGGACGGCGCTCCAACTCGAAGGGCGCAGAAGAAACGCGCGTCAAGTGGGTCTGGCTCTGACAACCGCGGCGGAGCAGCAGCAGACAGAGACACGGAGACAGATCCACTCACGACTGGACTTCTACACCGCGAACAGGATGGTTCATCGCGATGAAAATGCATTTTACTCGCTGTGGTAGTTTTGACGTTCTTACCTGGATAGTTTTTGCTTCTTCGCTGCCTCTAATAGATGGTAAGTAAGTGACACTGAGTCCTGCTCGCTGTAAAGTGCTTTAGCTGTTATTAGTTGCATGTTTTCTTATTTGTCGTCAAGCTTTACACTGATTTGAAGCTTCTGCTAATAAGATATTTTTACGACACATAGGCAGAGGTTATAACCTATTATAATCCCACCTGCATGATTTCAAATACTAAATATGTAGAGGAAATCTTGGCACAAACCAAATTTTGATCGTGGTAAAATTACATTTAAAAAAACTTTTAAACAAGCCAATTATACACGCAGTATAAAAATTATGAGATTATAAATAAATCACATTATAAAATGTGACGTATACAGCTCAGGAATAAAAATTAAGAGATCTCTTAGTATGATCAGTTTATCTGATTTTACGTTTTATAGCTATATGTTTGAGTAAAATGAACATTGTTCTTTTATTCTATGAACTACTGACAACGTGTCTCTGAAATTACAAGCAAATATTTAGCATTTATTTGCAGAAAATGAGAAATGGTCAAAATAATGAAAAAGATGCAGAGCTTTCAGACCTCAAATAATGCAAAGAAAACAAGTTCATATTCAGAAATGCTAATGTTTTATCTCAGGAAGAGCTCAGAAATCAATATTTAATGGAATAACTATATATATATATATATATATATATATATATATATATATATATATATATATATATATAGCATTACAAGCTTTTTTGCACTACAGTTTTTTTAGTCTGAAGCATTCAACTGCAGCTCAAGGCTGACTACCTGCAGTCACAACTTTTTTTTGCTCCAATAAAATCCTTTTAATCTTGTAATTTCTAAACGTTTTAATCCCGTCTCCTGTAATTCTACTCTTGTTTCATGCATTTGAACCAATTCATGGTTGGAATTTCAATAATGTGTCTGTCGGATGACATCATTAGCTGGGTTAAGCTCTGTACAGTGTCTGCACGTTGAAAAGATGATGCAACAGTGAAGGGGCAGCAATGACCCTCACAAAGATTCAGGAGAATCTGGGGAGAAGAGATTTCACAAAAAAAGGGGTTTCTCTTCATTGTTCCACTTCTCTCCAAAACATCTAATAAATACCTGTTTTCTTATCTCCTCTGAAACAGAGGCACACAGCAGCAAAGTGTATCAGCACAGAGGTGATCGGGTCCCCAACATGAGGACCTCTCGATAGGCCCAAACAAAGAGCCTGAGAAGTAATTTGCATATGAAGGAGCCCTTACACTGCGGGAGGGGGCTGTGTGCTCTGAATTTTACTGAGCTCTGTCTCAAAGCATCACTGGTTTCAGCTGAAAAAGAAAACAGGCATCCTCTATGACAATTACATTCAAACTATTTATGTTTTACTGTGCTCACAAGTACAATGGACATGTAATGAATGTACCATCTGGTCCTTCTTGTTAATACAGATATGGTCAATTCATCAATCGCCAACATATTCAGAATCAAGACACAAGTGGCAGCTTCTGGAGAAACCAGCTGGTCCTTTGTACAATTGTTTGACCTCCATTAAAGACAGATGATTGGTCTCTGAGAAGGAGAAGATGCCCTTTAATTGGACTATTCTTCATCTTAAATGTCTCACAGACTGATTGCACTCTTGAAGTTTGATTACTTTGTGTGATTATTGAAACATCTTAACAAATCATTCCCTCTTAGTAATTTTTCTTGCATTAGCCATGTAAATCAGACCTTATAAATTGTCTTTTCTCCTTTCGATATTCATGTGATACTTTGAGGGCGTTTGGAAAGTACAGGCTGATTGTCACCCATCAGAGAGCAGCACTTCAGTACATCTGAAGACAAGCCTTCCCTCAGATCTCTTTTCTTTTTCACTCATTTTCTTAGTATGATTCTGAAAATAACATCTTCAGAATGATGTTTTGTTCGTTGCTGCTCTGGGAGAATGAGGAGAATTAACACATTCGTTTTTTCTTATGAAGTTTGTATTGGCCTTTAGTCATGCAGTCCACACATCCAGCAATTTCAGAAGACCTGCAAAAAGACACAATATTGCTAAAACAACCAAAAGAAAACCTGTTTGTAATTAGCAAAACGCTTTATATAGAGAACACACCGACCATGTGGAAGAAGGAGCTCTGGGCAGATGAACCCTAAATTAAATACTAAAATTAACACAATTATGATTCATTAAGTAATTTGGATATTTTATCTTTGGATTCAATTACTCGTGACTCAGAAAGAAAGTCCCTTAACATGTTGCAGACATGGAGAAAGTACAAAATTTGAATCTTGCAGGAATGTTACACCATCTTAGACAAGAAAGCAAAAGGCTCTGCTGGTTCTGTTTCTCTGATTGTGTGCCAGAATGTAGAGCAGCTGGAGGTGAAGGAGTCATCACAAGGTGCTAATCAACCAATCAGAAGCAGACTTTGGGAAGCACACCTGTTTTGTCTTGTTAATAAGTAATATGGATTCTACAATCTTTTCTTCTACCATGTTCTTTGGTTTCAGGGAAAAACATGGTTTCATCTAAGAGGGGAAACAAACTCCCCTCTTAGATGAAACCACCTCAAGGTGTTTCCACTAAAATAAAAAGACAGGTATACAGTTTAAGTTGAACACATTAAAGAATATTTAAAGGTAACCATCCATCCATCCATTTTCCTACACCCTTGTCCCTTAATGGGGTCGGGAGGGTTACTGGTGCCTATCTCCAGCTAGCGTTCCGGGCGAGAGGCGGGGTTCACCCTGGACAGGTCTAAAGGTAACCAGTTAGTGACTATTTTAAAAGATTTCCTGGTTTCTAAAAAAACTATGAAACTAACACAGGATCATTCATATCTGGAAGAGTTGGGACTATTTCTGTGTGTTCTGACTGTTGTGACTAAATTATAGGATATTTTTAACAGATTTAATGAAAGCGGTGGCATGTTGGTGAAATGCCAGATCAATGTTCACCTCTTTTTAAACAGGTGTTCGCTTTGCTAACTAAAGAATCTTGAATATGTTCCAGTAAAGGAAAACATCTTCAAAGTTGGATATTAAATAACACATCACGCTCTAGGTGCGTCCCCTGACAAGCTGTCTCAGACTCCGGACCCCTGCCTCCCAAACCCGTGCCAAAATCAGGCAATATGCATAACCCGTGGGAACGGCTACTCCTGCTTCTGCGTGCCAGGATTTCAGGGCGCTCGCTGCCAGATAGACGTGAACGAGTGTGCTTCACAGCCCTGCAGGAACGGAGCCACCTGTGTGGACGGAGTGGGCCGGTTCTCCTGTTTGTGTCCTCCTGGATTCACAGGTGAGTGTTTGACGTTCCAACGCCGGATTTAAGTTTTATAGATGGCTTTTTAATATATTTTTATGTTAGCTTATGCTACAGACACAGTCTGTATGGACGGCATTTATGTTTTAGCATCTTATGGTTTACAGTGTCTTTCAAAACAACACATCACAACCACAAACCTTTTTTGTGGAGATTTTATGTGACAGACCTACGAACACTAGTCGATACGTATAGACTAGCCTGTGTGAAATATCATATAAATAAATATATTTATACTTTGTAAGTATGTGGTTCCAGACTAGACGGTCATTTGCATGATCTTTTCTAAATCTGACAGAAAGTATTTCCGTATTTATAATACTGATTCCAAATTCACAAGATGTTCAACATGATCTCATTTTAGTTTTTTTTTATATTGTTTTTGTAGGAGTTCTTCTAAAATTGCTGTTTCATTATTAATATATGACTTTATTCTCATATTATTATGTTATTATGTCCTTATTCTGGCAATGTTATTACATTATTCTTGTATTATTATGGCTTTATTCTCCTATTACCATGACCTTATTGTGGTAATATTTTCTTTATGTCATTTATTCTTGTAATAATAGGACTTTATTCTCCTATGGCTTTGATCTGTTGTCATAATAATAATAAAAAACAAAGGTAGCCATTTGAAGTGTAAAAATACTTTCATTCTCTGCTCCTCCAGACTAGCACCAGCAGCAATTAGCTTAGTCCAACACTCCTAAGAGCAGTTTTAAAGACCTATTGGCGAAATGTTGCTGTGATGAGGTGCTGAAGGAATATCTGTTAGAGCAGGAGCTTCTTAAAGAGACAGAGGCCCAGTTTGATTTCGCATTAAATTGCAAAGTCCCATTTCTTTTAAGTCATATTTGATTTTTATAGTATTTTTGTAACAAGTGAAGGTAACATAATGACTTGATGTGCTATAAAACGGCTTTATGTTCCTGGTAAATACATGTTACTGCCCCTTAGCTTCTCTTGCAGGCAGGTTACTCAAAGAGAAAAGATAATCATTCAGATTTCTGCAGGAAACAACCCACATAGAGATAGAATCCTGCATACAAAGCCCGGTTTGTTTCCAAAGTTTAGACCAGCTGCAGAAAGGGAAGCTTTCCTGTAACATAAAAAAGAAATCCACGATCACAGTCAGCCGACCTGAAAGCTTTGCCTGTGCAGCTGGGCTCACCTGGACCCTGACATCTGTGTGGCTTTGATGATGTTCACAGGAACCACTTGTGAGCTCCAGGTCGACCAGTGTCAGTCACAGCCTTGTCTTCACCGTGGCACGTGTGTTAACAACGCCACAGGCTTTTGGTGCGCCTGCCATGTTGGTTTCCAAGGAGACCGATGCGAAATCGACACAGACGATTGCCAGGAGCAGCCATGCCAAAACGGGGCTCTGTGTGTTGACGGGGTGAATGAGTAAGTCTTTACGGATAAACACCTGCCATCATGGAAACAGACTGAAGATAAAATACGGCTAGTTTATAAGTTACTGACCAGTTTGGTACCAAAACACATGAGACCAGACCTCTCAGGTTTCCTGGTTCTGGTCTGAATCCCCAGAACCAGAACCAAACACGGAGAAGCAGCATTATTTTTTTTAAAGTTTTTATAATGTAAAGCACTTTGTTGATGAAAAATTCCACACAAAGAAATATGATTTATTGATTGAAGGAACTTCTGAGAAAAATATTACAGATACAATACCAAACTATGTGATTGTCTCAGATACAGCTGCGACTGCTCACACACAGCCTTCAGTGGGCCGCACTGTGAGACGCTGCTGCCACAATGCAACTCTGATCCCTGCTTCAACAGCGCCATCTGTAAGGACAACCTCGGTAACTACACCTGTGAATGCTGGCCTGGTGAGAAAAAAATAATTTGCTTTTGTGCTCGTGATGTTTTGATCTCATCATAACCGCAGTCTGATTCCTCATTTCAGGGTTCGAGGGCCGTAACTGTGAGATAGACATGAACGCGGTCAAGTGCAGCAGCAGCAGTCTGTGCATGAACGGGGGCAGGTGCCTGGAGAGGTCAGGGCAGGATCTGTACGGCAGCGAGACTCTGCTGCCTGAACACTACGAGTTTGCTGCAGGCTACATCTGCATCTGTCCTCCAGGAACAGCAGGTACACTGAAACCAGGGCTGCAACTAATCATTATTTTAGCAATCAATTATTCTATCTATAAATCACATTCTTCAGATTTCTTATTTAACCACATGAGCTTATTTTGTACAATATTAGAAATGCATAAAGGTACAAAAAAAACAAATAACTAAATTCCTTTTTAAAATTGTTAAGTAGAAATTTTGCACCTAAAATGCAATAACATTCCTTTAGTGAACGCTTGATCATTTGTAGCAAATGATGCATCTTCAGCTAAAAGAAACTCTTCTACCATCAACATGTAAGAAGGACTTTCTGCTCGACTTAACATCAGCACAGGATTGGGCTGATCTGTGGAGTATTTTTTGGATTAATCAATTAATAATTGGATAGCAAAAGGTGGTTAATTGGAAATATTTTACAGAATTTGAACTAAGTGAAGAAAAAACTGGATCTTTAGGAGAACTTCCGGGCGTTAACAGACAAAGAAGTTTTTTTTTAAAATCTTAAATGCAAAATGTATATGTATATATTGAACAATTTTGGAATAGTGGGTGTGTTGTTCTTTTAGCAAATGCCCATTTTTTGAGTCTTTACACTCAATAAAGTGTCTATTTTCAACTAATGTTTCGATAATGGCATAATGAAAGTTAGGCTTTAGTACACTCCACACTGGAACTGGAAAAATATTAAAAAATTAAAATAAAAGACCAAAAAACTATAAAGAACAGTAAATAAAAACCACACAACTGAAACTATTTATATTGGATTATGACGTCTCTGAAAACAACCATACTAATCATCAGAATGGAAATTATAACTTATCAATGACTAATTGATTAATTGCGTACTGTGACAAACTTACCAGTAATGAGAGTGGAAACAATGTTTAAATTGTAACTTTTAAACTTGTACATTTTATCTTTAACTCCTTCGTAGCAAAACATACATTTTGAAAATGCTCACATTATTTCTCGTGTCTGTGAGCCTCCGCCTGCTGATAATTGTGTTCTAAAAACTGACTCTCTGCCAGTGGCGGCGGCGGCTCTGACTCAGTAAGGTGGCTAAGTGGCATTAGCTTAATCCCTGGGGATCTGGCTTTGCTGGTCTCCTGACTGAACATATTCGCCTCGACATGCTGCAGAGCGAACGGCCACACAAGCAGCAGAGCTTCGCCGGGACGCAAAACACAAACTAATATGAAGTCAAACAAGTTGATGTCAGTTCTGGTTGCAAACGTGTCGGCATGATGTGGGAACCCACTCCATGGGTCTGGTGGATTTTGTTGCTTGTTGCAGGTAAACTGGAGCTTTTATTTATGTGAATAGATTTGGTAATGCTGTTACATAACAAGTCACCTGGTTCTTTCATCAATAATTACTGGTTAATTCAAATAGCTTAGGGCTTAACAAACGTTTTACATTTCAAATTCTTTAAACTCTGTTAAATTCATTTACCAGTGATTTTTAAAAAATCTTTGTCAGATCTGAAAATGGCAAGTTAAGACATTCATGTAGAGATTTTGGAGGAAATAATTTGACCAGATTAATACATTTCTACATCATTACAGCAACAAAACACACAGACACACACACATATATATATACATAGAGAGAGAGAGAGGGAGAGAGAGAGAGAGAAAGATATGGCAGAGGATTTTAGAATTTATCTGCATTCAAAGTTACATCTGAGAGCAATAAATTGTTGTTTAATTGTTGTTCTACTCTGCAAAAAGTATTTTGGTCTAGTTTCTTGACTAAATATAGATTTTCACTATAAATTAGTACATATGCCGATTTTTTTTCCTTATAACATTGATAACAGGTTTTGTAATAACTTGCCAGTGGAGCTAGTACTTTTTTTTCTATATACAAGAATTATTGACATAAAACAATATCTTATCCTGAAAGGTTATGAAAGTTAGTTTAGTCTTATTTTAAGTGTACTAAGATATTTACATTAGAAACTAGATAAAAATACTTGGTAAGATTTGGTTTTTGCTGCGTAGAGACTTTTCTGAAAGTTTCTCCTTCTATCTTCTGTCTACAGGTTCCCACTGCCAGGAAGTGGTGAACCAGTGCGAGTCCAGTCCCTGCCGGAACGGGGGCCGATGTGAGAGCCTCGACGGGGGCTTCACCTGCCACTGCCTCAAACAGGCGCGTGACGGCGTTCTCTACGGAGGCACGAACTGCGACGTGACGTTAGTTGGCTGTGAAGGTCATGAATGCCAGAACGGGGGCTCCTGCTCTCCGTTCCTGCTGGACGGGACTCACGGTTACACCTGCTCCTGCACACCCGGATACTCCGGACCGCTCTGCTACACCCCGACCACGTTTTCCTTTGAGCGCAGAGGTTACCTGTTGCTTCACAACCCCCTGGTGAACGCTGACCTGACCAGCAACATCACGCTGAGCTTCAAGACCGTTCTGCCATCTGCGTTGTTGTTCCAGAGGAACATCGGGGGGCTGTTGCTGCAGCTTTGGCTGGACAAGGGTGAGCTGTTTCTGATGCTGTGGAGCGAGAAATCTGACGGAGAGATCGACAGTCTGGGGCTTCCACATAATGTCACGGATGGAGAGTGGCACACCGTGGAGGTTGTGCTCACAAACGAGATCCTGAGCCTTAGATTATTCGATGACGCTGGAAGCTGTGGGAGCCAGTCGTGCCACACGGTGAAACCAGTCCAAACCAACCTGACAGACCTTGAGACTTCCCCTCAGGACACATTTATAGGGGGGGGCCTCAAAAACCCAAGTTCGTTCAGTAGACAGGCTAGTTTGCCCGTGTTCATCGGCTGCATGCGTGATGTGTTCGTAGACTGGCAGCTCGTTGTTCCAGAGGAATGGCTGAGCGACTCTGCGGTGAACGTGTCGCCTGGCTGCAGCCAAAGGGACCGCTGCCGGGACGAGCCGTGCCAAAACGGAGGCCGGTGCGTGAACCTGTGGCAGAGCTACCAGTGCCAGTGCACAAGGCCTTACGAGGGGCACGACTGTGAGGAGGGTAAGCTCACAACAGGAAAAGACAAATTGTTCTTCCTCTTTATGTATGAATGCACCTTTTAGTTTTTGTTTTCTTTTTTTGTCAGATGTGAAATATTTAAAGGGAACCTATAATTCAAAATTCACATTTTGCATGTTTTTATACTAACATTTGGGAATCAACTTCTACAAATAACCACAGCACTCCAAAAAAAAAAAAAAACACTCATCTGTTTTTGCTAATATGTTCACTTTTTTGGAGTCTGAAAAATGAGCTGCTTAAAAAACCTCCTAAATGTTAGGTCATAGTCTTTGGGCACTACAGTGTAACCCAGCAACCCCCAGGAGAGACCAACTCTATCACCTAGCAACATGAGCTCCCTTGGTCAGCTGATTTGACCGCTTTACAATGGCTGCTGGAAAAGACACCTATTTGTGGTTCACTTACTATCCAGAAACTACTTGCTGCATTCCTGTTGATTGTGCAGAAGGTTCCACTTCTGCTTTTCAAACATTTTCAGTTGTATTATTGTGCATCTGTTTATAGCCATTTTCTGTAAACGTTGAGTTGGGGGCAAGGCCAGCAGCAATTTATTTGGATTTAAACTGAAAGAGGCCCTAAAACAGCTTATTCTGAATATCATTCAATATTTAAGAAATGTTTTGTTCAACACATGTAAAGAACATAATTTGTGTAGCCCACAGACCTACTCTAACCTGTTTAATGGAGTATAATAGATCATCTTTAAGCTGATATGAGTTTCCAAATCTGAATAATTAGAACTGGAGGAAAAACAGTTCCACCACAGGCTCCAAATTTCATAAATGGGTAATTAAATAACATCCTTAGATGCTTTTGTGTAACAGAATTTGCCAGACACAAGTCCAATCAAAAGCCAGAACAAAGAGGCCCGGGCAGAGATCCTCTTATCCGACGTAGCAGATTAAGGATACAAAGGATCCTATTTAGGAAATAATCACGTCCTGCAAGGAAATGTCGCACATTTGTTAACATAGTTTCACAAACTTTAAACAGCGGAAAGAGAATTACACTCATGTTAGATTTATGTTTCAGATTATGCTTTTATTTCGGTGTAAAATAGAAAGCAGTCACGTTTTCCCCTTTATGATTGTAAATCCTTTGGTTGCCGACACAAACACATTTCTGCAAGTCTACAAATTTTCACACGTCAAAATGGAAACGCTTTGAAGCTTACGTAAGGTTTTACGTGACGCACTCTCCCTGCCTGAGCCTATTTTTTTCCTTCATGGTTTCACTCTCTAATGAGATGACCGACCCACAGTGGAAAGTGCTGACAGGTGACACAGAACCCGTTTCAATGAGGGCCACAGTAACCGTTCCTCTGTTTGAGACTGAACTCCTACATTTCTGCAGAAACTCTAATCTAATGCACATTTTTTAAAAAGACAATAAGTTTAGTGAAGTATTAATACTCATATTTCAAACAGAAGTTACATGTAATTCTTTGGGATTAGAATCAACACAAATTAATGGCTGTTGTATGTATTTGTGTGCAGCCTTCTTTATTCCAGTACCACTAAATAAAATACAATAATGTCAGATGTTACTGGAGTAATCCTGTGTGTAAGCATCCATAATCTCTGTTTCTAAATGTGCAAAGATAAATACTCCAACAGATGGTTCAGAAAGTACCGATAAGGAGAGCTGAATAAAAATGCCCATCATACTTTTCAGATTTTTATTTGTGAATAAATTTAGAAAACTTTTACTTTTACTTCACAATTGTGTACTACTTCACATTATTTGGTCACATAAAAAACACGAGTTCAAAAAGCCTTTCTGATATATTAATATGACTGTAGATAACAATTATTATTAGCAATCAATTCTATTGATTAATTGGATAAAAATGGTCACGTTCCGCAGTTTTATCATTTAACAGCATTTGAAATACATTAAAAATACAAATAAAGAAATACGTTTTGGTTTATTCACTGCTCTGGATGTGTTGTTCCAGAGCAGTGGAAGTCAATGGTCTTTTTAGAGTTTGTATTCTCCAGTTAATTATTAATCAATTACTAAATTAGCTGACTTGATTGTTTCAATAATCAATTCATCATAATTAATATAAATAATCATTGCTTGTATGTTTAGAGTTATACTGCTAACAGTTAAATTTCAACCTGATTCAAATCTATAAGATTATTTTCTCAACTAGCAGACATAAAAATACATCTCTGTTTCTTCATAGCTTAAATACATTTGGACTTTTTGGACATGTTTTAGTTTGTTATGTTTCCGTGTATCATATGACAACACATAATCTTCATGAAAATGTCCTCCAGACTAAAAATGTACTTCCTTTTTTGCAGAACATGTTTCTGCTCGCTTTGGGAATGAGGACTTTCACAGTTTTGCGGCCTTCGCCATCAACGACGATGTGGGTCAGAACCTCTCCGTCTCCCTGTTCCTGCGCACGCGGAGGCCAAACGGACTCCTGCTGCTGCTCTCCAACAGCAGCAGCTCGTACCTGCACATGTGGCTGGAGGGCGGCAGGGTCAATGTTCGTCTCCATAACTCTGAGAGCGTGAAGGCACAAAGAGCCGTTCATGATGGAGAGGTCCACTTTGTAACTGTGGAGGTTCTGGATGGTCACATGTCGCTGTATGTAGCGGGGCAGAAGCAAGGCGATGTGGAGGGAAGGACTGTAGATATGAGAGCAGGCGATGCGGTTTTTGTTGGAGGTCTGCCGGAGAAGAGAAGCACCTCAGAGTTTGGTGGATTTTTCAAAGGCTGCATCCAGGATTTGAGGATCGGCGACACGAGGCTGCAGTTCTTCGGGCCGGACGCCTCGCTGACATCACATCCTCTTGAGCACATACAAAATGTGATTCAGGGCTGCCCTGGAGACAACGCCTGCAGTGTAAGCAAACACTGATAGCTCCAGCTACATCTTGTGTAACACTTGAAAACTGCACATGTACAGCGGTTTTACGAAATATGTAAGGACCAAAGGGAAAGCGGCTGATGTAATTAAAGAGTTAAAAAGTGGAGCAAAAATATTAAAGGAGCAAATGTTTCCAAAAAAGCGTAATGAGGAAATACAGTAGATGCATTGTGGATTGCAGAAGCTGAAACCGATGCAGAAAACTGCTGAAGCAGCTCAAATCGAAGTAGAGCAACCATTTAATCTGATCTAGAGCTGAAGCATCAGCAGATCACAGAGAAACATCCAACAAAAATCCAGCAAAAGAGTTAAAGTAATTAACAATATAATGCATAAAAACAGCCGGTTGTATGGTACTATGACCTAAATCTTACTGACTGTAGCTCAAGACAGTAATACTGAAATCTAAGCTTTATGAAAGAGGGAATATAAGTTGTTTCTTTATTATTAAAGTTGAAGCAGCTGGAAAAAAATATTTGCAAAATCTGGGAATACAATATTTGCATATCAGTGGAGTTTATGTTGTCATCAGGTTTGGCAGGAAACAGAATTATTTATTTATAAATATCCTAAAACTTAAACTGTGATTTCTTAAAACGTAAATGATATAAAAAAAAAAACTGAACCAACAGTTCAAAACTCTAGCAAACCAAAACACGTCGGTTTACAGGACAGTTCCACCAGGTTATAACGCAGCGCATGTTTGTTTCTCTTTCACAGAGAAATCCGTGTTTAAATGGGGGCATTTGCTTCTCTGGGTGGGACGACTTCACCTGCACCTGCCCCAGCAGCACAGCAGGGCGGCGCTGTGACGAGGTGAAGTGGTGTGAGCTGTCGCCATGTCCCACACCTGCAGAGTGCAAGATGCTGCAACAGGGATACGAATGTAAGTGACTCCAATTTACCCGCACAGATGAAACAGCTGACAATGAAAGATGAAATAAGTTTTTTTTTTTTTTTTTTTTTTTTACTAAATCAGAAAATGTTTTTGTTGTTTTACTCCCATACAAGGTTAATGTTCTGCATATTATCTAATTATTTCGCGTGTTCTAGGATTTACCAGTTACATCCTTAACTTGTCTCCATGCGGTTGAATGTCACAGCAGTTTTATTTAGATTCTGGCCTCAATCTTGCCACACGGTATTCAGTATCTGATCCGTAAAGCAGGATTGATCCAAAGCTACTTGATCCTTTTCTCAAAGGGATTAGTGATGACTCCCTGTCTTTTTAGGAACCCGTTTCCACTGATACGCTCATTTCTTCATCTTTACACTGCAAAATCACAGGATTATACCGTGAATTTTAGGTCTAGTTTCTAGTGCAAATATCTTAGTATGCTTTAAATAGGACAAAGCTAACACACAAGTAACTCTTCAGCAGGATATAGTAGCTTGCTTCAAATCATTAATATTGATGAAATGTAGGCAGATTATTTCACTAATTGCTCAGCAATATGTGCTGTTACAACTGAAATAATCTGCTAGTGGAACCAGCACTTTTATTAAATCAATATTAAAGAATTATCTTGCTGAAGCATTATTTGTAAATTAGTTGTGTCCTATTTTAAGTGAACTAAGACATTAGAAACTTGACAAAAACTCTTGGTAAGATTTTGTGTTTTTGCAGTGGATTATTTTTATTTATTTTATTTATTATCTGCTGAAACTGGTGTAGTAAATTTGGGCAAAGTTGTTTATTAGGTTAAAGCTACTAGATTTAAAAAGTTTAAATAATTTAAAGTCGGTAAAAGTAAAATAAAACTCAAACCTGACTAGAATGCTCCATCATGCTCCTGGTTGATTTTTCTTCAGTTGGAGCTTTTGGTCAAAGCGTCTGCTAGAAAGTTTTAGATTTGATAACTGCTGTATTTACTGCAGATTGTCCCTGTTATTCCTCCAGGTTACTCCAATGCAACTTTCCTGAACGACAGCACTCTGATGACGTATCGGGGAAACGGCCACATATTCCGAAACATCACCAGCCTGTCTCTGAACCTCCGCACACGGAAGCGTAACGCAGCCATCCTCCATGCAGAGAAAGGTTCCTCCTTCGTCACGGTCTCCGTTCAGGACGGCCTCCTCTTCCTGGAGCTCCAGAGCTCCTCTGGGCGCCTCAGCGGCTCGGAGGAGGAGCAAGAGGAGAGAAGAGAGGACAGGGTGTCGACGGTGAGCCTCAGCAGCAGGAGGAGCATCACGGACGGCGAGTGGCACGCCGTCCATCTGTTCATGACGGCGCCGTGGGCTCAGTCCTCTCGCTGGACTCTGGTTCTGGATAATGAGATAGAGGAAGCCAGCCTCTCCAGGAGCCAGGGCAGCAACCTGAACTTCCTCAGGGAAGGGGTGGACGTCTACCTGGGCGGCCTGGCTCCGTTCACCGGCTGGTCCCTGGCCGGCTGTCTGGGAACGGTGGAGCTGGGCGGCATCGCTCTGCCGTACTTCAGCTCCTCGGAGGTGAACCTCCCGCGCCTGCAGGTCGAGCAGTTCATCCAAAAGTCCCCGAACCCGGCGCTGTCCGGCTGCAGAGGCGCCTCGGTGTGCGAGCCCAGCCCCTGTCTCAACGGCGGCCAGTGCCAGGACCTGTTCAACACCTACAACTGCACCTGTGCTGAGGGCTGGGCCGGCAGACGCTGCGACGTCCTGGTTGACACCTGCGCTTCGAACCCCTGTCTCCATGGCAACTGTAGCATCAACGGGCTCAGCTACGAGTGCACCTGTGAGGTCGGGTACACGGGTGTGGACTGTGAGGAACAGGTGGATGTGTGCAGGAACCACCTGTGTGCCAATGGAGCCACCTGCCTCCATGGGCCTGATAAATACTCCTGCCTCTGTGCCGAGAACTACACCGGCCCGCTCTGCAGGTGAGTCCAGGTGCTTCTCTGCAGACAGACCATGGCAAAGACACAAATCTGACCAAGTGCTTTTGGTCAAATACACTTAAAATGAGACAAAACCAGCTCACAAACAGCTTTTAAGCAAGATGTAGGAGCTTGTTTAAAGTAAATAATTTCCTAATACTGATAAAAAATACTAACCCCACCGGGGTACTATTTCACTTTAACAAGACATATTAAAAGTGAAACAATCTGCTAGTGGAACTAGAACCTTTTCATCAATATTAACTTATTAAACTCCTATTTCTTGCTGAAGAGTTATTTATAAGTTAGTTTTGACTTTTTTTAAGTGTATTTGCACAAAAAAATAAACTAAAAACACTTGGTCAGATTTGTGTATTTGCAGAGTAGTGCACAGAGTAAAGGGCTGGACAATAAGTTAATAACGATATCTATTGCAATAGACATGTGATCAATATCAATCGAGAAAACGTCTGATAGAACAGTGAATAATTTCCGATCCAGAACAGCACAGCATTGTGGGGGATGTAGGCAGAGGAAAGGCTTTAGTCACTGAACCTCTCATGGCTCTAATCAAGTTTGGTGGCATCGACTAACTCACTCGCTCTCTGGTTACGTAGCAACGACCTTTTGAGGTTTTGCCATGGTGCCTCAAACCTGCTTAACCATAATAAAACAGCAATGTGGAGTAAAAGTTTAGGATGAAACAGGAAATGTCACGCCACCAGTTTGGCTGCATTTCAGATATTTAAACAAACAAGAATCAATAATCATCGATACCAAACCCTTTTATCCTGATACATCTTTCAGCCGTATCATGCTAATACAGGGAAAAACTCTTTAACTTCCTCTTTATAAAGAGACAACGTTTTTCCCCACTGTCTCAAATTGAGTCAAACTAAACATTTCCTGTTTTAAATTAGTTGAAATTCTAAAAGAGCAAATTTTACAGAAGCTTTTAAAACCAATTTGTAATAATAGTATTATTACACATTAGGGTGTCTTTTTAAAACAAATTCTGCTTTGTTTCCTCTTCTGCTATGGTTTAATTGTACAGACATAAAACCACTATTTGAGTTCTAGTATTAAAATACATGTTGGGGATCAGTGTATTCAGTTTAAGCTTATAAAGCAGGAAGTCATCCCAAATGGTTAAAGAGACAGTAATCTAAGTGTATGCCAACTTCTGACTTTGGTTAAAGTAATAAAAATGTCTCTACAAAATGTCTCGGTCAGTATTTGATATTTAAAACAGACATTATTTGTGTGTTAACTCTAACTGACCTAATACAAGAACTGTTTTCTTTCTCTTAAAGAAAACGCAACGGGTCTCTTAAAACTGAGTATGTAAACATGTGGTTTCTACTCTATTCTTCCTGGATGCATAAAGCAGAAAAATGTGGATTATCAGATAACAACCAACCTCTCCCTTTTAAGATATTCTCAATGCTCCAAAAGTGTTGTAAAAAACAGAACTAAAACCTTACTTAGCGAGCACAAAATACACAAATAAATGCTCCAAAATCGCACAGCCGAGGGAGCGCACCACAACACAAAAACAAAATCCTTCACTGTAAATGTCTCCATGTCTCTGCCTCTGTTCAGCACTTCAACCACAGTTGCAGTAAGCGTCTCAGAAGCCGCGTTTCTATTCTAGTGTCAGCCAGAAAAGGCCTCAGTCTCTCTGGTTTGGCGCCAGTTTCTCTCCCTTGTCATCTCCGGTTTGCCTCTGAGAACCAGCGGGGGAACGCCTCCAAACATTTATCCCGTAAACACACAGCCTCCTGCCTTTTTGCCTCTTTTGCACGGGTAAAATCTTTGCAAGTGTCTCGCTAAGAAAGCAGCCAGTGAAGCGATCTCCCTTTACTGGGAACATCTCCGCTGTATAGTTTTCATCAAAATGACTTTGCTTTGTTTTTCTCGCTTGTTTGTGCTGCTTTCTTCCTCCTTTCAATTTTTTCCCCCTTTCTGTTGCTCTGCAGCGAACGCGTGGAAGAACTTCCTTGGTACATCGTTGTCAGAAAAATGTGAGTTTTGTTTTTCTTTATTTATTTCTGCTGCATTCCCAGGTGTTTGTTTCCTGTTAGATATTTGTCT
This sequence comes from Poecilia picta, assembly GCA_033032245.1. Classification (NCBI taxonomy): domain Eukaryota; kingdom Metazoa; phylum Chordata; class Actinopteri; order Cyprinodontiformes; family Poeciliidae; genus Poecilia; species Poecilia picta. Next base: position 25,429,456 of record CM065356.1, read on the forward strand.
CTCACATGTCATGCACGGTGCATCCTGTTCTTTTGTCGAGTTGTGTGCAACAAAATGCCAAGAAAAGCAAATATTAACACTCCCTCTGACGATGTTTGTTGTCAAAATGAGCCAACAAGTCTTTCAAATGAGTGACAGCTGTTGTTGAAAACATTCCCAGCCATTCAAGCAGAAGACTCCCCGAACAAAAATTTACCTTTTCAGAGATAAGTGCCTATTTTTACATCCACTGAGGACTGATTTTCACGTTGCTACAGAAGGTTATAAAGAGATTGTTTGCTTGCTGATTCCTGCACTTTGGATGTGACAGTTTGCTGGCCAAAAATCTCATTTTTATGCATGCATTTTCTTTTTTTGGGAAACGGCAGGAGGCCAAACAAATCATCCAGAATAATGCAGCAGGAGTCCTGCAAAGTCTGAAGTTTGCATTTATATATCGCATTTTACAAACAAGTATTGAAAAATAAGATCCATCCATCCATTTTCTATACACCCTTGTCCCTTAATGGGGTCAGGAGGTGCTGGCGCTGATCTCCAGCTAACGTTCCGGACGAGAGGTGGGGTCACCCTGGACGGGTCGCCAGTCTGTCGCAGGGCAACACAGAGACACACAGGACAAACAACCATGCACTCACACCTAGGGACAATTTGGAGAGGCCAATTAACCTGACAGTCATGTTTTTGGACTGTGGGAGGAAACCGGAGTACCTGGAGAAAACCCACCATGCACAGGGAGAACATGCAAACTCCATGCAGAAAGACCGGGGCCGGGAATCGAACCCAGAACCTTTTTGCTGCAAGGCAGCAGCTCTACCAACTGTGCCACTGTGCATTTTAAAAGCATTGAAAAATAAAATTGAATATCAAAAACATTTTGATATTTACACATTTACATAATCCACATTTTCTTCAAAGATTAACATCATATCAAATGTGTTTAATATTTTGTATTTATAGGTTTGACTTATTTCTGATGTGCAAAATCACAACTTTACTAACATCTCAGTTGTCAATTTGACTCATAAGAGGAATCTATCATACAAATGTAAAAAAAAATGGATTGAATTTTCTATATTTTAAGAATACATTCTGGTATGAGAATAATATTTTACATTTTAAAGCTGAACTCAGCTTTGCTTGTCCAGATGGCAAAAATAGAAACGGAAGAGCCATTTACTAACGATTTGTGTTATTTTATTGTTTCTGAAACACACAAGTAACAAGCCCCACTTCTAAGATACATGTTTCGCATTCAAATATTCAGACTATTCATGAACTTTGTTCTAAAATTGAATTCATAACATTTATGGGCGTTTAAAATGTGCTGAGGTCGTGAAAACACGTGTTTCTCTGGTTTTCCTGTCAGCATTCCCAAGCTGCCCGTTTCTGTGTGTGGTGATGAGATCAGGAACTACACCTGCTTCAACGGAGGGAACTGCACTGACCGGGAGCTCTCCTGCGACTGTCCTGCAGGATTCATTGGACACAGGTAAGATGGAGTCACTATTTTCATTCATCCGCTGTCTTCTGACCATTCGAGATCGAGTCCAGCATCCCGCATGCAAAAGGTAAAAATGATCCCTTCAGTGAGTTCTGGCTTTGACCTGCAGTCTTGTGAAAATGTGGATCATTTTCTACACAGAAAACAAACTATAGTAATAAAAGTGATGCAGCTACAAGCAATAACTTAAATAATAAACATGTAAATCTGCAAAAACATCAACAGATGCAAAATAAGCATAATTTAAAAATATAGAAAAAATTTACTAAAACAAACAGTAAGCAAGCCAAGATGTCACTGCATTACAGTATCACTGCTTATAAATCTTGCTGCAAAACAAGAAGAAGCATAAAACTTTATTAAAAACTTACGGAAGAGTCCCAAGAAAATAATAATTTAATCTAACAAAAGTTAAATTTCTAATTTAAAACAAAACAGACCCTAAAAGAGAGCCCTGTGGGACACCTTTAGTAATTTGCTAATTCAAGCAAATTGAGAAATGACTCAAAGAAAGTTTTTCACGTGTTTCATTATGTATTTTTAATGAAAAGTAAGCTTTGGTCACGTAATTTGAAGACCTTGATGAAAAAAATAAATGTTTATTTTTTCATATATTCTTTTAGAGATATTACTGTGACTCTTTTTTATATGTAGATAATTAGAAATATACATACATGTGACAGGAAACTGTAAAAAAAAAATGTAAATTATAAATCAATATGAAAGTGAATGAGTCAAACACAGTAAAACCATAACTTTTCGGCTCAGATATAACTGTTGTGTGAATGTCCTGTGGTTTTCCATTACTTGAATACTAAATGAGTTGACTCAGGTAAGTATCTGCTGCCAGTCACATTTGAAAAGCTGCGTTGTGAAAGAGAGTGTCTCCAAGTCAAAAGTCGCTCACTGGGGAAAAAACATAACAGAAACTAAGTCACTAAATTAGCAAAACTAAAACAAGATCAGGTGGCGTCTGAGGACCAGTCAGGAGTCGGTAGAAACCAGCAAATTTAACCAAAAGGCACATATGGTGTCGGTTCACAGTCACATTTTCTACTGCCATCTAAAAACCTGTGTTAGTGCGTAATTTATAAAGAAAAACATGTATATAAACATAGGTTGCACACTGTTCTGTGTTGTCGTGTGTCTTTAGGTGCGAGCAGGATGTGGACGAGTGCAAGTCCAACCCGTGTCTGAACGGCGGCTACTGCAGAAACCTGGTCAACAGGTTCGTCTGCGTGTGCGACATGAGCTTCGCTGGAGACGTGTGCCAGACGGACGTAAGCGACATTTACTTTTATGTGGCGATTCTCCTGTGGCAGAACCTCTTCCAGCTGCTGTCCTACCTCATCCTCAGGCTGGACGACGGGCCAGAGGTGGACTGGGGAGCAAACGACTGAGTGTGTGTGTGTGAGTGAGTGTGGAAGGGCTATGAATATCTTTGAGACGCTTTAGCAAAATGTCTGCATTTGAATGAGTAACTGTCAAGGATGTGTGGGATGAGAATGGACGTTTATTTTGGCTAGCACCGAGAAAGAATGGGGACGTCTGTGGTTTGATGTCTGGGACTGCAGAGTGAATCTGTGCCTTTCAGATCAGCAGCACTTTATTTATAGTCGGTGCTTATGAAACTTGTTTTGTTTGTCCATGAAGAGATGAGCACATATGTCCTGATTCACCGACGCTGTCTTGCTTCTGCGCCTCCTTTTCAGTGTCTAAATCACAAAGCAAGTAGCACTAAAGAGACACTAAAGCTAAAATGCTCGTCAGGTTCTTGGTCAGGTTGCAGTCGCTCAATAAAGATGCTTACTTTATGTAAGATGGCATCAAATCTTATTCACAGATTTTGACTTAACTAATTCTTCTTTACTACCGAGTAGTAACTCTCTGAATGTAATACTCCTTAAACATTAAATTGATCAAATTTGTCAGAAAATTGTGCACTTAACTGGCAATGTCTTTACATAGTAGAAAATTATTTGTCTTATGAGTTATAAAAAGCTGCAGTACAGTAAATGTGGGCACCGTTTCCTCTAAAGGCATGCGTGACACCAGACTGCATCGTTGCAGGAGAGAGGCTTTTTGCTGACAGTGCAAATATTCCGTTGCAGACGTTTTGTGAATTCGATGCAAAAGGAGAGCAGCGCTTTTGTGAATCAGGCCCTCTGTGTGCAGCTGGACCACTGGTTGATGTTTGTCATTGTCAGTAATCAGAATGTTGTGAAATTCTTCTAAATAGACAAATATGAGCAAAGTTTTAAAGAAATGCATCAAAGGATTGCACAGTCGGTCTTCAAAAAGTAGCGCCAAGCCCAACTTGGTTCCTACAAGATTACAGGGAACCAGAGACGTCCAACACTTTTTCCTTTTGTTGTTCAGGCTTCACCGTGAGCCGAGAACTTTAAAGATGCTGCTGCAGCGGTGAATTTGGTTTTCAGTAATGTACAGCTGTAATTATGAAGTATGGTTCACTGCAAAAGGATTTAACAAAATCTAAACTTTAAAAGTGGGCAGAACTGAAAAAAACCCAACAAAAAACCGAATTATTTAGATTTGTGTGTATTTGGGTTGATGACATCACAGGAGGCTCAAGTATTGAGATGCTCAGCAGGAATGAATTAATTTATACTTTTGAATGTGGAATTTGATTAAAAACTTGTAAATAAAAAGTGAACAGAAACAAGGAGGCAAATACAGACTTACTGAACAGGACTGGAAGGTTTGGCGACTATATTTTGTCTTAAGGTTTTAAAAACAAAGCAAAAAAAACCTGACCATAACTTGTTCTGTAGGAGTCAAACTGTATAATGACCTTCAGTAGGGGGGTAACTTAGAGAAACTAAGAAAAGTGACAAAGAATATTTGTTGCATTATTTGAGGACTTTAAATTAGAATTAGTTGTTTACTTTGTCAATGATCACCTTGAACTTACTGTCAGTCTGTTTTCCGTCTGCCCAATGACGTCTTAAGTTATGATGTAAAGAGAAGCGCGCCCTGCATTCAGAAAACACATTTTCAGGGAGGAATGATACAAAATCCCAGTTATTTATACGATTCCCACTACCTGATAAGCTGTCAGTCTCGTCTGAACTTTGGGGTTTGGAAGCTGTGTACGGAGGAATTTGTGAACTCTGAAAAACAGAGCTGCAGCTACAAAAGCTCCTGGAGGGCCCCGGATGTCTCGCTTGTTCTTGATGTGCGTTCAGAGCAGCTCGTGACTGACTGACTGCTGAGTGTTGTTCTGCACCAAAGAAGAAGTTTTCTGCATCTAAACCTTTCTGTCTGAGCCAAAGATATTTTGAGTTACTAAATTCTCGGCGGCTCTGCTTCAGCCGTACGTTTAGAGGTGTTCCTGCGCGGCTGTGGTCAGCGCCGACGCAAACATGGACGCTTTTCATGGTAGATTTCATGTGTGGTTTGAATTCAGGACGTCACGAGGGTGCGAGTGTAACGTCATGTTTGTCAATCATATTCTGTCTGTGTGTCCCGTCTTTATCCATCTTCTGTGTTGTTTAATAAAACAAAATCAAGAAAATTTGTTTTCTGTCCTCTTTTAATGTCTCTTCACTCATTTTTCCATAGTCATTTATTTGTCTGCATTTTCAAAACAATCTGCGATGAACACCAAAATCATTGATTTTCTTCCTGTTAGCCATTGTGTGTGTGTGTGTTTACTGTTCTCAGCTGTACATCATGACATCAAAGATAGACAGTTAATCCGTTTTAACGAGATGTTGATCCCAGAATAGCGCGGGTTCAGATGCACGCTGCCGACACACACAGCAGTTAGGAAACAGTTTATCTCTTCTCTGCGTGACGTTACAGCAACAAACTTCAGCCCATTTGATATTTTCTGGGTAAGGACTCAAAATAGGAATTGTAAGAAAAATTACATATAGTTTTCAACACTTTTCTACAAATAATAATCTGAAAAGTGTGCAGTGTACCTATCTTTACCCATAAATCCAGCACTATAATTGCATGTGTGAGTGACTTAATTAGAAAAAGGGTCCAACATAAGAGGTCCTGTTTGCAGTTTGCACAACCGATGGAGGAAACATGAGAGAGAAGGCGATCAAAACGTCACTGATCAAAACATCAGTCATTTTATATTTAGAAATTACATAATCAGACGGACCAAAATATAAAGTTATTTGGACATTTTGGTATTTTATAGACCAGAATAATTATAAATAATATAATTACAAATGAGCAAATTCAGGCAAAATATTTTTTTTCAATTATTTCAATATAAAACTTATGAAACTGCAGGTGTCTGTCTGTCTGGTGAATCTTTGGCTGGAAAGAGTTTGTTCTTCATTCAACAAGTAGAGAATCCCGAAGTTTTACTCAAGTAAGAGTAGAGATACTTCATAATAAAACTACTCAAGTAAACACAAAAACTACAGATTAGTAAAAGTACTTCTATTTCTTCCAAGTAAATGTAACTCAGTAAGTGTAAGTAGTTACCACAGTGTGTTGGATGTGAGGATTTGTTTCTTTTGCATACGAAGATGGATGTGGCTAAACCTTGGGACAATCAGAACAGAACCTGTTAGTGGAAGTTCTTGTTCCTGCAGGACGACGACCCTCAACATTCAGCCAGAGGTAAAGTGAAACGGTTCAGGTCAAGATCATGGATGGCCTCAAAAAACCCATAAACAAAACATTTAACTCTAAATAAAATATCCGTCGTCACTCTTTAGTATTTCTTAGAGTTAGATAATGTCAAACATTTTTTTACATTGATGTAGTTTGGCAGCATATAGATAAAAAATCTTTGGTTTGACTGATTGAAATAACATTTAAGCACACAACTGTTACCTTGAGGGTTCTGTTTATGAGTTCCTCTGGAGTCTAGAGGGCCACATAAAAAGTTATGGCTGGCCGAATTCGGCCCCAGGGCCTCGGGTTTGACACGTGGTTTAGATTAATGCACATTCATGTGTTAGAATGGTCCAGTCAAAGCCCAGATCTAACACCAATTAAGAATCTGTGAGAAGTGATAAAATACACAAACCAATAGAAGATGAAAAAAAAATAGAACATTATCTGGGTTTGTGCATTGAGTAAAAGAAAACTCATGTAGCTTGTGGTAAATAGGTAGATACATTTTCAGTATTTAAATTGCTATTCACCAATCAGGAGCCAATAAGGTTCCTATATCTGGCTGATTGATTAGTAAACCTGATCAGCGCAACAGAAAATGCTTCTTTAGCACAGTTCACACATTTACAAAATCTATACAGATTTTTGAGCGTAAAGTGCACCAATAGTGGCACCCATCTCCTTTCAACCTGCAACCTCCATCATGTCGTTGCAGCATATATTTTTTTAAAAGTTGAGGCATGTGTGTGTGTGTGTGTGTGTGTGTGTGTGTGTGTGTGTGTGTGTGTGTGTGTGTGTGTGTGTGTGTGTGTGTGTCCTTTGGAGGCACAGGTAGCCCTGACGGTGGGGAAGCAGTGGGGAGGAAACGGGGGAGGTGGTTTTTCACTGTTGGCACTGATGTGGCCATCCTTTGAGAGCAAAAGAAGCGGAGAGGAAGAAATGTGCTTTGCCAGCAAAAAAAAAGAGAGAGATAGATAGTGTGAGAGAGAGAGGGGGAGAAAAAGGGAAAAAGCAGCATCTGGTGCTGAAGTGCAGTTTCAGCAGAGAGATGGTGGCATTCACAGAAGTTCGGTCTGCTTCACAGGAACGTATGAGGGCAGCTTATCTGGCAGGCACACACACACACACACACACACACACAGAGCAGGTTGATAGTGCTGACAGCAGGGAAGCATCGCTGCCGTCTCTGCTGTGTGCGCAGCAGCTCTGCAGAGGCTTCAGGGTGGCCTCGCTCTGCACCTCAGAGACTGGTTAGTTAGACATCTCTGTGTCTGCGTCTGAGGCACTCGGTGACTGATGGCAGGTCCTGGCTGCAGGCTGCTCCGGCTCGCTTGTGTCACACTCGCTCTGACAGCCAACTGTGCTGCAGTGACAGGTAAGCACTTTCCAAGAGTCAACAAAGAACTTTGTAGCAGGAGGGAAGGAAACTCTCATGTCTACGGCGTCAAGCATGAGCGCCAGGGTTATTTTTTGCCTCGGGATACGGATGGTTGTATTTTAAATTAGAATTACAGTATGTTTCCATGTTGATTGCTCAGTGTAAAGTTTGCTGACTTCTGAGATTATTTTTGTGTAACCTGCCAAGTTCAGCAAGAAGCTTTTAGTTGTGAAGATGCTGTCAGCGGGGAATTGAAGTGTTGTGGGGACTTACAGCTGCTAACGCTGTTGTAACCTTGTAGCAGCGGCTCAGAGAGTCACAGCAGTGACACCAACCACAACCACTGGTGTAAGTGCTGCTCTGTTTTCTACTGCTGGTTAATGAAAAGCTAATATTCACTCGGCTGCAGCATTTAGAGGCTTTGATTTCCTTAATTCACTGGGATTTCTGTCAGGACTTGTGCTTTTCACTAGGAAAACACAGAATCTTTAAAGTGCTTTTGGTCTGGTTTCTATATTAGTACACTTGAAATTCAACAAAACTAACTTGCAAGTAAATTTTAAGCAAGATCTAGGAGCTTGTTATAAGTTAATATTGAATTAAAAAAAAATTAGTTCCACTGGTAAATTATTTCACTTTTAGCAAGACATGTTCTAAGTAATATGTCAGTATATCTATATTAAGCTCCTATGTCTCACTCAAAAGTTATTTGTAAGTTAGTTCAAGTACACTAACATATTTGCATTTGTAATTGCACTAAAAAGTCTTGGTAAGATTTTTTTTTCCAGTGTTCTCTGCAGAACCTTATCATTATTAGGTGGCAGTTTGTTGTCTGCAAAGGTCAAAATGCTGCAAAGCTTTAAAAGGCACAAATCATCATTTTGTGTATTTTTCAGTTGTTTCCAAACTTGTAGCTTGCAATAGTCATTTTTATTTTCAACTCCGGCAGAGAGAAAGAAGTATGTAAAACAGCTCAAGAAAGAGAAAAGAGCTACATGTGGAACGTCACTGGTTCATAACCCACGTCTGCCTGAGGCAAAAGTAACGATTTCAGTGAAGATTTATAAGGCGATTCAGTTAAATAAATACGACAAAATTCAGAGAAATATTGTCAAAGCAATGGCTTTGAGACTTAGCAGACCGGCATCCTACTCTGTGACATATGAGCGCGTCATGATGAGGCCAATCTGCTTGTATATGGAGGAGAATGATCGTTTGTGACAAAAACTTTAGTAGAAATATTCTTTAAGATAGACATTGCAATGCAAACAGAAAACTTTACATTAGGGAGCCATGCTCAGCCTTCAGAAGCTCCTCCTTCCAGCTGCAGCCTCCAGCTGAGTTTCTGCCTCACAGAGCAACCCTTCTGCCCTCATTCAGCCCCTTCAGACTAGCCAGCAGGAATTAGCAAACATCTGGTGGAACTGTGCATCTGCTGTGTTTCTGACTGAAACGCTGGTAAAAATGCTGTTAAAGGCATAGTTACTGTTGTGATGGCATCCTGAAAGAGAGTCTGAAAATTTCAAGGCGATAAATTGCAAAGTCAATTTTTTAAGGGATATTTTGAAAGTAGCATAGTCACTTGATTGTGTTGTAAAATGTCTTCATGTGCCTAGAAAATACATAATACTGCTGCTTTAAAAAGTATTTTTTTGTTAATTTTGCTGCATTAGTGGGCCTGACTCAAACAGCTACTATGTTTCAGAAAAGGTCATTTTCTACCACTTATCTGGCATGAAAATGAATTAAAGGCCAACTGTGATTTATTTACTTCATACATTTTGGTTTTTTCGGGGTCTCTGGTTCCACAATAAGATGCTCTGTGCCTTTTAGGAGCAGATTTAAGACAAATCAGACTTCGCTTTTATTCCCGCTTTAAAGGGCTTTGGTGTTTGTTTGTGGGAGCTATTTTGGGGACAATGGATCGTGTGGTGCCAGTTCTGATAGGATGGGATCATCAGGCAGCATCTTGGCTGTATGTGTGTGTGTGTGTGTGTGTTTGTGATCTCTCACAGACGGCGCGTGCTCCACACAGCTCGCTGGTGACTGCAGTGCTGGCACCGTGTTTGGTCTGCTTGGCGATAGTGGCGATTCTGGGGCTGGCGCTCGTCGCAGCCAAGATGCGTGAGAGGCGGCAGACGGAGGGAGGTTTCAGGCCGCGGCAGCTCCAGGCTCCTGGTGGTCGCAACCCACCTGCTGAGCTGGGAAACACATCCATCAGCACGCTGGCAGCGCGCGTGGAGCGCCTGGTGTAGTGTGAAGGAGTCAGGGGAGGAGGAGAAAAAAAATGAGTGTAAGAGCATCCAAAAAAATATGGCTTACTTAAATAAACCACATGCGACTCCTCTGTCCCTCCAGCTGACCTCTGAGGGTTTGACCTCCAACCTCTTGCTGTCCATCAGTCTGGCTTCTGTCCTCCTGCTTCTGGTGCTGATCCTGACCTCCGTCGGGTTGGTGTCCGCTCTGAATCGGCGCGCCACCCACGGCACCTACAGCCCCAGCCGGCAGGAGAAAGACGGATCCCGGGTGGAGATGTGGAGCATCACGCAGCCGCCGCCGATGGAGAGACTCATATGAGATCCAGGTGTTTGATTTGGAGACGAACCTGAGAGAAGCAGATGGACCAGAATGGATTCACAGCCAGCAGGGAAACATCTCACACTGCTGCTGCTTTCATTGAGTGAAACATTTCATGCAAATAACTGAATCCAGGCTCCTGCGCCCTGCAGGTCAGGTTTAGGTGTACACACTCTGAATGTATTTCTGTTAAATGTGTTTATTTAAATTCAGAAAATGTTTCTACTTTGTTCTAGGAAATCTTAAGGATTCATGATTTGTTTTCTTCATTTTGTCAGGTTAGAATCACAAATTTCAACTTATTTTACTGGTATTTAATGCAATAAATTGGTTGACACCCTTTAAAAAAAGTGCAAAGTAAAAGGGGCACAATACATATGCAGCATACACTTTATTTTCTTTTTAGAGGTATAACAATAATGAGAAACAGCTTTTGTTCTGTTTAGAGATGTTAAACTGGTTCTATATTGAACACCTGTATTAGATAGAATACATGCATTGAATAAATACACTTTAATCTCATTTTATTAGGATTTCTTGTCAATCATGTTTAGGAGGATCAGAAAACAGCTGATTTAGACGCACGCTACACCTTTTAGGAATTTATTTGTAATTTTAAGACCTTTGCATCCGTTTTTTTTCCCTCTTTTTCACGTCTGAAAAGATATAAGCTACTAAAACATACAATGACTAAAGTGATTGTGTGATACTTAATTAGTGCTTCAGCTTTTATCGTTTTAGGGAACATCCATCCATCCATTTTCTTACACCCTTGTCCCTTAATGGGGTCGGGAGGTGCTGGTGCCTCTCCAGCTTGCGTTCCGGGTGAGAGGCGGGGTTCGCCCTGGACAGGTCGCCAGTCTGTCGCAGGGCAACACAGAGACACACACAGGACAAACAACCATACACACACACTCACACCTAGGGACAATTTAGACAGACCAATTAACCTGACAGTCATGTTTTTGGACTGTGGGAGGAAACCGGAGTACCCGGAGAAAACCCACCATGCACAGGGAGAACATGCAAACTCCATGCAGAAAGGCCGGGGCCGGGAATCGAACCCAGAACCTTTTTGCTGCAAGGCAACAGCTCTACCAACTGCGCCACTGTGCAGCCTGTTTTAGGGAACAATTTTCTTTAAAGAACTGATTCAAAGTGTAAAAAAACTGAAGTGCTTCAAATAGGAAAATAATTGCTTAAAATTTATTTCTACACTGTAAATGCCTATACATTTTTTAAACTTTCTATTTCTTTATTTCTGTAATGTGTCAATTGATTAGAATGTTTGATTTATTGTCTGTCAAGTGTTAAGATAATAAAAAGTTTATTTTTGTGTCCAAAACTGCCACAAATCATTACATGAATAAAGTGGATGATTATTTAAATGAGATTATTTTTTTAAAAAGAAGAAAAACATGCATTTAAGCAATTTAAATGTTTTCAAAAATGAATTTTCATATATTTATGCATGCAAAATCTAAATTTTTAACTTATGTTTTGGTAGACCACCTCCATTAAATAATTAAAGTCAACATTTCAAATTCCAATAGACACAAAGGAAGGTGTATATTAAGAAGACAATCAGTCTGAACACGGCAGAGCATGAAACATTGTTTATTTCCGTTCACAGTGTGTACATTGTGTGCTGTTGTACCAGGTTACTCATCAGTAGCACATTAGATTGGCCTCAGCTGTGACACAGCCACCATGAGCACATGCAAAAGTGCTCACCATGAAAAAAAATGGAAAAAAAGATTACAAAAAATAACAAAACAAAACCGAAAACATCATAACCAAAGAGTTAATCCTGATGAAGAGGCCAATCTGAAGAAAGCTGTTGACTGTAACATTCAGCATGACGGTCACTACACTGACACTGGCTTCAAATACAGACAGGAAAAACGACGTTAATGTTTGCTAACATGGTCCGTTATTCAGTGAAAGCTGCTACATCAGACATCCCCCCCTCCACTCACTCCAAACCTGTAATTATAAAACCAAAACTATATAATTACCGTGAGCATCACACAGTGTCATCTTAACCCTGAAATGTAAAATCCGTCTCGGTTTCAGGACCTAAGTCACTAAAGCTTTTTAAGTGGGCCTGTCCTCCCACATCGCTCCCTAATCTGATGCAGAGCGGAACAAGAAAACAGCAGAAATCCGTTTCCCCGACAGGAAAAATGTGCAGCGGGCGACTTCTAATTTAATGTGAAGCACGGAGAGAATTACGTGGATTTTATGGAGGCTTTAAATACTGAAATAATATGAGTACCAACAGGACAGATACACGACAGAGTGTACAGTACCAACATGCAGGTTACACACAGTGAGCACTGCATCACGTACAAACAACCATCGGCCTCCGTTTCTTCTGATCAGAAGTCATCACATCCTTCTGCACCGTTATTACAGCTACATGGGACATTTCTTAATGTTCTCTTCGTTTTCCAAAAATAAAATCTCCAACATTCAAAGCTCAGGTGTAATCTCTTTACAATATGCAACACCAATCATAAACGTATATTTCATATATATATTTAATCCATGTAAAATATATTCAAGCCAGAAAAAAATACACATCTATTCAGTTGAAAATAATTTTTTTATCCATAGGAAATCAACTAGAGAAGCTCCTCTGAAAATGATAGATTTTTTTTAATTCAATCCATGTTAAAGTGAAATGAAAAAAAATGCACACAAACTATACAAGCAGTTAACCTATGAGAACAAGCAGAGAAAGTATTCAGTTTACAAAAGAAGAACAAAAAAAAAACTTTATTTTTTATTTTAAATACGAGCAGGAAGATTTCCAAACCCCAACGAAGAAGAGAAAAAAAACCTAAAACTCACCGCAGCCGTGAGAACAAGACACCAGAGTTCATTTTGGGGGATTTCCTGTTGATTAAAACCCAACATGCTCTGTTCCTACCACAATAAAGTTGGTCATGCTGTGCCATGTTGTGATTACACAGAGGGGTGCGTTCTGCATAAGGCACACAGCACACTACATCCGTAAAGGTCAACTCACACACGTTAAAGTTTGGTTTTTATTGGAGGGATGTCTTTGTAAGAGATGGGCTCCTGATCTCAGCATTTTCAATAGTCTGTATCCGCCTCGACTCCCGATAACACGACGCCGCTTCTAGCAAACCATGCTGCTGATTTTTAAAATTCAACACCTATTTTCATGTGCACAGTTTGCAAAACAGTTTTAATCTCAAAAATGAAGCTCCTTTCAGCCTTTGCAATGACGTTCAGAGTCAAATAGAGACTGTACTGGATGCTGCTTGTTCCAGTCTGTGTTGTGTGCAGCACACAGACGTCTGTCGACGTTAAGGAGAACAGCAGAAACACCAGACATTAAAATAAATGTTTTAAGTTTGTAATCCAAGAAATCAATTTTCTGTAAATTTTGTCAACACCACCAAATATGTAACCAGAAAACATGCGCGCGTTAACCAGCACGTCTAAGTTCTTCGCATGACAAAGTTGTCAGTATGAGCAAGATGTGATTTTATTGAAGAGGGTAGCTGTAACTTTACAAACTCAAATAGGGTTGAAATATGTTTCACATAGTCAAGACGAAGCAAAACAAATAAACTAGCCAACAGTAGCCTAGCACTTCAGAAAACTGTTATGCATTAAAAACAAATCATCAGCAGGAATAAAATGTGAGCTGCATTTAGCAAATTCAGTCAGAACTTTCTTCAGAATCAGCTTTAGAGGACCGGTTAAGAAAAGTTTAGACATGCTAGCATGGTGGCATTAGCTTACTATTCTAGCAAACTGATTGACATGAAAAGCTCATTACCAAGAGCAAGATGAGAGTTTCCTGCTGAGTAAGATGCAAATTAGAAACGACTAGAACAAAATATCTGTCAAATTGTCAACAAATAATAATATCAAAGAAAGAGTAAACATGCTAGCATTAGCCGAGCACTTCAGGACTGCAGATGACCGTCTCATCAGCAGGACCAAGACGTGGCTTTGTCAACTTCTGTAACAGTAACAGGAGTCAGATCTCATCCACAAAGTCCAGTTGGGATTGGATAGCTGTCAAATGTATCAATGCTAGTTTTAGCCTAGCATCTCAGCAAACCGGACCAAACAATGGCTATCATAAGCAGGAGTAAAACATGAGTTCATTGCAGACGCTTAAAAACCGGTTGGATAAAAATAGTCGTTGCTGTCTGGCACATCTCAGATGAGTGAGTTATGTTGGACACAATCATAAAACCAATCGAATCGGCATATTTAAGCTTGTGTGTGTTATTATTTCAAGACTTATTGGGCTCAGACTCTGTGGCAGCAAATGCTGTAATCTTAAGCTACTGATTACTATCAGGGAGGAAAATAATTCCTCACTAGGACATTCCCAGTTACCCGAGCGGTGAAGAAAACTGGCCTCTTTTAAGATTTCTAAATATTTGCATAGTACACAAGTTTGTTAAAGTGTTTACAGTGAGCGAGGCCAGTGCAGAAACTGTTCTAGACTTTGTATTTTTCCTTGTCTTTAGCCATTCTTGGAATTACCATGACTGATTCTTTTTAGCTTTTTAGAAGCACGCCAAAGACTTTATGGGCAAATCGTTAACGCAGAGCAGCACTTGAGAAGTGGAGAAACAGCCGCTATTAAACTGCCACAGCGACTGGCGTCTGGCATAAATCATAAGAACAACGGACCATAAATGTAGTAATCCCAACCCGAGCGAGCAAAAGCGTTTTCTCTTCCTCTGGGTTTGTGGTGACGCAGAGAACGACACGAAGCCGGAATCCCTGGATGCTGATGCCTCTCTCCACAGGAGAGACGCTTATAAAAATACCTTAGACCCTGAACACATTTCATCCACGCAGCGACCTGCACTATATTGCTTCATTACAGTACAATCGTCCTCCACTGCAGTACAGTGCAGAGGGTTTCCTACTCAGAGGTTGCATTTCCTATTAAAAACACAAAGAAAAGAGGCAGAAAAAAAGGAGAAACAAAAGCATATCTGTCAACAAGATTCCACACAGTTTAAATTAATCTTTCAAAAACTTCAACACGACACATTCCTGCTATTCATGACCCATTTTGTGGTTGATATCTTCAGAGCGTAAACAGCCTTAAGGCAAAGTGCCACACAGAGGTTAGGGAAAAAGCACAGAGAGGTGGAATAACGGGAACGGAGCTTGTTTTGGACCGACTGTGGGACTGGGTTCATCAACATCCTTCAAAGTTCGCCAACAACTGTTCTCAATTTGTAAAGCCGGAGTTGAGAAACATGCTAAGAGCAGCAAAAGGCCAATGGAAACAGAAACATACAGAAAAAGAAATGAAGACTCTGGCTTTTCTCAGTCATGCGACTGTTTGCTTCATTAAGTATTTAGTCTTAACAGACAGGAGTAACATTCGCACAAAAACAACGCAAAACTCATCAAGAGCATCTACTGCTCTGTGAATGTGAACTGCTGCGTTTAGGATTCTGATTAGAAAGTACCTGCAGTGATTTTTAAGGTTTTAAGACATCAGTATCAAAACAAATCACATGTCCGCTTAAGGCATGGTGATCAAAATCACGAATCCAACAGAATTTAATTAGTTTCAAAGGCCTGCGTGGACATTGTGCATCTTGCTGGTTTTGCAGTTTAGTACCAGGTAGTAACGGGTGATTATCAGAAATTAATCCACGAGTGCAAATTTTTAGCATGAAATGTTCAGAACACAGAGTTCAATGAAACATGATGTTGTGTTTAGGGAAATTGGCCCTTTGAAATCCTTACAAAGTACTGACATTAAATAAATGAAGCTAAAGTGCTGAGTAGAGATGCACCGATCGACCGGCTGGACTTTGGAATCAGCCAATTTTCCAGGCCAAAGACTCAAAAATGAGATTTTCTATTCATTAAATGCAACAAAATGTAAGAACATCAACCGATAATCATGAACCACAGCTCATTAAAATCAGATAATGTTTAGTAATATTTGCTTTGAAGCATGAAGTACAATAAGCCAGATTTTATAACAATACCTCTATAAAATAACCTGCAGCATGTTAATTTATCTTTTATGTGTTATGGTCCTCAGAATAACTTAACAGTTTCGGCAGTTCAGACCTGGAGGAGGATCAGAAATCGGCATCGGCCTGGAAATGGGGATCAGTGCATCTCTAGTGTTCAGATCTTTGCAGACAGATGAAGAAAACCGATCTGGAACTAAGCAGAAATCTCCACCTATTCTCATGCATCTTATTTATTTTATAGACTAAGTTTAAACATTAATATCATCTTGTATATGTATGTACGTTTAAATTTACTTCTCCTTTTATCAGTATGTGTTCCTGATTTGAATCATAATTGGATGCTTTTTATAATTTTACTCAATCTCCACCATGTTTTTGAGGTATTCTTGATGTAAACTAATTTATTTGACCAAGTTTCTCTCCCAGTAGATGGAGGACAGATGGAGAACTCTGCAGTGCTTCCTTTCAGCGCGACCAGCTCTTTGCTCTGAGGCTTGTTGTTTGTTTTGGCCCTTATTAGGTTTGTTCATAACGTTCCCTTATCAGCTGATCAGCTGTAACAGAGGACAGGAACCTGAGTCAGTTTTCCTTTTCCTGTCATCTTTAGGACTTCTCTGTGGCTTTTCCTTGGACCTGATGGTGGCTGCTGCTGCAGTGGACTTGAGAGAGATGCAGGCTGCTGTGAAGCGATGAGCTGAGGCAACACATGGACTCTATCTCCTCCAGCAGGCCCGGGTCCGGCCCTCCAGCCGTCTCCGAGCCTTCACACTGACCCAGACACAGCCCAAAGCCCAGCAGCTTGTCTTTGGGAGTCTCCTTCTCCTCCTTCCCCTCCTCCTCCTCCTCCTCCTTCTTCCAGGGGACCTGGACCTGGCTGCTCTTCGTTGGGCTCGTCTGGCTCTCGTGGTTTCCTCTGCTGCGCTGCCTCCGGATCGACCGCTCGTGGTAGTTTTTCACCATCTCTTTGGACATGACCTTTCTCCTCAGGATGCCGGTGGACCCGGTTTGGTTCTGGGTTTGGGAGGGCTCCGAGTTGCGCTGAGGGTCTGAGATGGTGCGACTCCGGCTGGTCGGTTCCGGAGAAGAGTCTGGCTGAGACGCAGGTGGGGATGGGGGTGTAACTTTATGGAGCAGCAGGGGGGAATAGGACAACCGGTGGTCTCCTAGAGGTCGACCCGAAGGCATGAGGTGGGAATCGGGACGGGACCTGGAGGAGAAGAGGGGAGGAGGATCCGACTTGGTGCCGTTGGCATCAAGGGAAGGAGGAGAAGCGGAGCAGGGGGTCGCTGCAGAGAAGGCGGCGAGGTTTCTGGAGCCCTTCAGGCTGCTCTTGTTGGGCTGCCTGCGTGGGGACGGAGGGAGGTGCTTTCCATGGACGGCGCTGTCATCCTGGCCCATGTTCCATCCGCCGTGATCGGCGCCGCCGTCAAAGCTGCAGTCGTCTGCAGCTGTGGAGTGGCTGCAAGGCGACGGCTTTGACTGGAGGAGGTAAAAGAAGGAAGCAAAAACAGGCATTACAAAAAAGAAAATGCATCTGCACTCTAAGAACCTGTAAGTTGTGTTTTATGCCAGTCATTCCAAATGATGAACCAAACACAGAGCTTATGTTTTGTTAAACATAAAAATGTAAACATAAAAATGTAAACTTAGGCAAAGTCTCATTCCTGAATACATCTATTTTAACAAAACATTTTATCAACTCTGCGCTTCAACTTCTTTCCTCATGTCCGTATAAAACCATTACGTTCCTTCGCAATAAACTAGCAAATACACCATCATCCATTTTCTATACAGTCACATTGATGCCAAATGCCATTTTAAAATTCTACATCTGTTCACCCTGAAAGCCTCAATGAAAACATGTTTATGCATTCTTCACTCTTTGGTGCAAAAAATGGTTTAAAATCTATCTACTAAAATCTGTTTATATAATGTCTTCCAGTGAAGATGGGACTCCACATCAAAATATGTCTTTTTAACCCTTCATGTAACAGACAAAACCGTCAAATGGCGATATTACCTTGTGAAAAAAACTCAGAAATAGTCAAAACAGTTTGGATATATTCCTTCTTTCTTGCAGAAAGTTTCTGTCATGTTTATGTTAAGGAGTAGGAATGGAAAGTCCATGTTTGATCTGCTTTGCTCTGTCATTTTGCACATACGTTTGTGGTGCGTTTAACGAAAAAGACAATGTTATAAAACTTTAGATAAAGTCACAAACAAGACATCCACATACATGGAAAAACCTTAAAAACCTTACAGAAAGACTTTCTGACTAAGAAATACAGAATTGCGCAGGAATGCAGAAGTAAAATCCCCCCCCCCCTATGTCCTCTAGGGGGCTCCATACAATCTAGTCTTTGTTTTGCATCTTTATTCTCTCACAGATTAACTTAATCTGTCTGGCATACCTGGACCTTGAAGTCACTCAAGTCATCCATGGACCTAAAGAAGTCCAAGCTCTTGGCAGCACTGAGTTTTCCTTGGTCCATCGTTGTTGTGGTGGTCAGAGAATCCAGGATTTCCTCCAGCAGGTTCATCTGGCTGGAAGGTGACGGGTCGATGTCCGGATAGAAGGAGTCCGAATCGTCGCTGTCTTCAGTGTACGAACGGACCTCGCCGCTGTCTTCAGAGGAGATCCTGGATTAAAAAAACAACAAATAAAAACACTCAGCACAATTATATTTAACGTAATGCATTAAAGAGAAGAGATGGGACTGAGGCACGGTTCCTTCACAGTAAATTTGATAAATTAAGAGTTTCCATTTAAGTATAACCACAAAAGGTCAGGATAAATGTTAGCTGTGCAGAATACCAGAAAATTTTCAGTCTTTAAATGTCACATGAAGAAAAACCCCAAAGCAAACATCTGTAAGCGTGTCCATAACACGCTTACAGATGTTTGAGCTTTTATAAAAGTAAGGCTTTTCTGTCAGGGACTGAGAAACAAAATATGAGGTTAGATTAGAAGATATATGCTAAAATTAGCGTCTCAGTGGGAGTTGTGTAAATAAATATTATAAAAATAAATTAATAACTGAACTTTCTATAGTCAGGGTGTTGGTCCACTCTGTTTATTTCAGTCCAAAGCCAGCGCTGAAAACTTTGGACCCAGAAAACTGGCCTGACCAAAACCCCACAGTGAGCACTGTTTGAACTGATTTGATTAAATAAATTAAGTTTTGGATTAAATTTACTGAAATGCACCTGTAGCTGCAGCAGCCCTGCAGCTGTGTCCATCAGATGATGCTGTAAGCAAATGGCTCCACTGGAGGGCAGTGTTACCATTAGCAACAGAAACATACGACTTTCTGTCTGGACCAAAGGCAGTCAACTTCTCAATCAGCCAAAGTTGCCTAATCTAGCATCTTTGTTTATGCAGAAAAGAAAAATAAAGCGTCGCCTTCAGCTACTTACTTGCTCGCAGTGTCCAGCTCATCATCGTCGAGCCCATAGCCGAGATCTCGAGGGCCCATGCTCATGGGAGACTTGTTTAAGTTGTGCTGTTAATGAGAATAACAAAGCAAGCGGATGTGGTTACACACTCAGAATAATATGATCACAACAAAAGTGGACCCGGAGGGGAGGGGGGGGGGGTGTCGGTTACACTGTAATAATAATAATAACCAGGGTTCTGGAGAGATGGAGGGATTCATAAGACTACAGTGTGTCAGGTGAGTCCCCATAAGAGGGGACAAGGATCTTGTTTTAATGAGTCCAGACCCTGAGGCTTGAGACTAAATTTGTCAAATTTGGATCTGCAGGGGAAAAGAAAACCCTTTAAGATCCCCTGCAGTAATTTGCCGAGCTCAGCGTTACGTATAAGCTAAAAGCCACTTGAGCGCCGCAACACGGGTGACTGCATTGATCATTTGCATTATGGCACCGGCACATGTGATTGTGTTTGTCACAGCAGAGAGCTGAGTGATCAGGGTGGAGCGTAGCTGTCTGCCGCGGTGGGTTTAATAAGCCACCTGTGTACCGTGTTTAATGGGCGGGTTAAGGAAGAGACAGAAGCTTTACAGAGCAGGGCAGGACTCCCCCCCCCATGGGAGCCCAAATCTGCCCCAGGCCACTTATTAACATGCCTTCCACTACGACGCACATGTTCCTCTCACTATGTGTTCATGTTCACTGATGTTAACACTAACTCTCATCTTCTAATTTACACTCTTTGGTGTTTGCTGCTCACCTTCTGTGTCTGTTTTCTTTTGCTCTAACTGTCCCCCAGTCTGTCTGCGGTTCCTTCAGACACAATCAGGAGTTTCAGCTAAGCACCTTTTTAAAGCTGACAGACTTTTCTGTAAAATCAAACTGGATCTAAGTGTAGTTGGAACAAAACTCCTTGGTCTGTTTCTCTACTTCTTAAACTGTTCTTTGTAAAATTAGAAGGGAAAATCAAACAAATAATAAATTAAAACAAACTCAATAATTTTCATTTGCATGATTTATTCTTCTTCTCTTTGCTCTCTTTCTACCAAAAACTGGATGACAAAAGTCTTCGGTCTGGTGCTTTGGTCTCTATTAGATCTTTTATTTTAAAGGACAGTTTAGTTTGCAGAGACTTCATAATTTATTCTATTCATTGTTTCTGATATTTTGTTAAATTGTTTTGGATATTTAAATTTTTTCCAGCTCCAGTGGTGTTTATGTTTATTAGACCTTGAAGTGTTTCTGCCTTATTATGCCATTATTACCGTTTTCTTACTTGGAAACGGTCTACAAACAACAGTATTATTGTTTATTGCAATACCTTCTGAGACAATTTATCATTCAGAAAAACTTATCAAGATAAAATCTGACCTCCAATTTGCCTCTGGTGACATCCTATCACGCAACTCAGAGTCCTTTTGGATTGTTTAAATTTTTCTCTTTATTTGCATTTTTAATTCAAATTCCATCTTCAAAGGTGTCTAATAACGACTCTAAGCTCCTTGGTGATAATTTACAGCCATACTTTTCTGATGCATTGTGCTCAAAACAGATCACCGGGCAGCCAGACTTGCATTTGTGCCACTGTGCTTCCACTTGTTCTGGCGCATATAAAATACATTCTTCATATCAATATCAGGAATCTAAAATGTAGCATGAGCCAAGCTTCAACTCTTCACTTTCCAATTCAGACTTTTTGTCCACTTCAGATGGATTACATGATTTAGACTAAATTAACTCTTGTTTAGCTGCTTTGTCAAAGATGGTTACTGAAATTAATCATTTCCTTTCCTGGTTTTCCTCCTTACATGTCAAAAGAGAAAATTCAAAAGACTAAAGTTTCCCCTAGATTTACCAGCCATAATGTGTCAAAGTCAACTGCAAATCCTCCTCCATCTTTACTGATGCCAGCTGACCGGCTTCTTTCTTCTGCCCCTTGTGATGTCATCAACCCAAATTCACACTTGCCACACTTCAGCACCTACATGTGGTTTTATTGTCAGAGCATTTTGTTAATAATGATTATACACGCCACTGGTTGGGTATCTTTAAGAGCGCTCGGCTCCACCTCCATGTTTTTTTTCATGCACTGTTACTCTGGAAGCGTCAAATACACAATAATGAAACTCCTCAGACAAAAAATGACTGCAGATCGAGGTAAAAAGGTAAAGAAAAGCATTCAAAGGCGACTGAACATGTGACCAGCAGACAGAGCGATGAATGGAAAGTGGAGAGAAGGAAATGTAGGAAGGTGAGGAAGAACTCTGTATGAATTGATGGGAATGGCGTGTGTATGGATGAATGTGTGTGTGTGTGTGTGTGTGTGTAGAGGCGAGTTTCACGGGGAGAGTAACTGCGAATCAAGCTGGTCCTGATTAGTGGCACCAGTGCCAGCCAGACAGGCGGAATGTAACGTGTGGCTGCGCTGCCCTCATTTAGGGCCCGTGTTCGGCCATGAGAGACGCGCACGCCAACACGCACACTCCATCACATCCGCACCCTATTACCAAAAAAACACAAAGAGTTAAAGTGCCACTTTCTCCATAAAAGTCAGTGAAGGAGATGTGTGCAGTAGCCACTTAAGCCTCTCAGCCATCGGGCTAAACATGAACACATGTGGCGGCACCGCTGATTGGCCGAGCCGCTCCCCTTCCATGGTAGCTTGGAGCTATAATGAAAGAGATTTCAGAGGGGCTCAGGCCTGGGATCCCTAAACAGCCTTTAATGGGTTCCTGTGTCAGGGCCGTAAATCTGGGGCCCGGGTCGACACGCCAGCCAGCCGTGGCAGGCCGGCCGGCTGGCGGAGCGGAGATGCACCTGTGAGACAACGGGGACGAGTCCGCTTCAGACAGAAACATGACGGGTACATGTGTCGTGTGATCCGAGTGCAAACTGTTTGTTTCAACCAGGGCCGCCCCCACTCCCCTGCCCTCCTCTGCATTTAGGTGTTTATTAAAGCAAGGTGAACCCAAACACCAGCAGACACAGGTCACGACGCCTGGCTCTGATCTCGGTTACAGCTCTGGTGCCGTCTGCCTGACAGGAAGTTCCACGGGGAGCCGTAAACGGATGGGACCTCACTTCCCGGCTTTATCAATTTGTCATTCCCGCTCTTCATCATGACCCTGCGGTGCGACATTTAAGATTAAACTGCTGCAACAACAAAGCATTTTACGACTGAAGCGCCACCAGCTGGTTTAGATCATTTGCTTTCTTTAAAAAAAACAAAAAAAAAAAAAACATGGTGGATTCATGTTGGTGAAACCCACAAGGTAAAACACTCTGCCTCTCCAGGGCTGTAAGAGACCTCAGACAGAAGCTGATTCACAATAAGTCAACAACAACAATAACAAAAACATGCAGACGTTCACAATAAGAGCTTCTCCCTCCGCTGAAGCTGTGACAGCTCTGTCACCATCCCACTTCTCCCCAGGCCTGACAGGGCAGTGGAGAGCACGAAATAGGAGAACAACAGATTATCATACTGCTCCTTCATTAGTTCCTCGCTGTCGGCTAATGGGAAGCTGAAAGGTGAAAATGAAAAGCGATTCCCGCTCCATGCCTCCCTGTCTCTCATTTTCTCCCTCCGTCACTCTGCTGCCACTGACAGATGTCACCGTTTCCGTCTGTCTGTCTGGCTCTTGGTTCCTTCCTCTGCGCCGCGTTGCCACAAGTAAAGACCGAACACAGTCAGAGCTCAGGCAGTGAAGGAGTCAGGGGGGAAGCAGGAGAAGCAAAAAAAAAAAAAAAAAAGAGAAACGCTACAGTTAGTTATTTCAGTAACTCAATTCGGTTTTTCTGAATATGCAGAGAAGACTGCTATGTTCATTCAATGTGGAAAATATTTGAAATGCCTGCTTCTTTATCATTGTATAGAAGGTTAATTATTTTCATATTTGTATCTTGATTTAATTATTTTGACCTTTAAGAGAAGCATAAAAAAAATACCAAAATATTACAAGTAGAGAAACAGTGCTACGCTTTTCTGAGGATATACCAGATTACCTGCTGACTGAGATTTTTTTCCTATAGGCTATAAAATATTAAGGAGAAAAAAACCTGCAGCAAATACATTGACAGAGGTAGTTTTGAATCCAACTGCACATGAAAGAAGTGTGTGATTATCCCCATTAAATCATCAAAGTCAGAGTCCCCTGGTCATAATAAATATTATGACAATTTATGACAGCTGCACACATCGGTCTTTTACAGCCAGATCTGATTCACATTTAAATGGAACAAGCTTTGAATCTAAAATAAATACTTTGCTCAAAAGAGTTTGCATGTTTCAAGAGAAAATGGGGAATTTAATACCTCACTTTATACCTCAATGTCTTGGATTTGTTACTAAAAGTACCAGTTGTCTATTGGTGTCTTTTTGTTTTAAGATGTATAGATCTCAGTGGCCTTTATTCACAGGATTTAAACAGGGAGACATGCAACCTGGATGGACAGAAAACCTCTGTACTGCTATGCCACAGGATGCCTTTAAACAGAAGCTGATGGAAAAACTTAGTCTTGATGCTTTATAATAAAAATGTATTTCTTTGATCATTTGAAATAGAAATAACTTTGTTGCTCCTTTGTGGGGAAACTCATTACCAGCAGAAAAATGTGAGGCAAATGGATGCAGATCCACACAAAGGGTGAAAATATAACATCAATCATAAAAACAAATGAGATTCTAAAGCAAGGGCAAATTTGCAACAGAAGATAAAAAACTGTATGGCACAATCAAACCATAATGTTTTAGTATTTCACCTTCACAACACTGACTGATCAAGGGAATATTGTCATCTCTGGCTGATAATTGAAATAGATCAATACAAAAGAAAAAAAAATCACATCAAAGAGGCATTTTTTATTCAACAGATGCCCTGACCAGACTCTTTTAGACCAATTTTCATGAGCCTTTGAGGTCGGATCTGCTGATTTTTAAGCAATTATGAATTTTCTATGGATTTAAACAGGGCTAAAAAATGTGCTGCAGGTCAAAATGTTAAGGT
Organism: Poecilia picta; assembly: GCA_033032245.1. NCBI lineage: Eukaryota > Metazoa > Chordata > Actinopteri > Cyprinodontiformes > Poeciliidae > Poecilia > Poecilia picta. Next base: position 25,453,966 of record CM065356.1, read on the forward strand.
GGCTTTGAATTCAACAAAAAAAAAAATGACGTAATGAAAAGATAAGCCTCTGTAATTATCAAAACATGTTCCTAATATAAAAAAGGTTAAACTAAAAGAAAATACATCAGAGCACACACTGCTGGTTGATTTGTTTAAAACCTTTTTAACAAACAGAAATAAAAACATCAGATTGTTCAAATCTGCTTATTACCGATCAGAGCTTAACCGTGAATTTTGAGAAAAACAGCCGTGCTCCAAGTCTACAATATAAACCTAAAAGGGAAAGCTGTAATAAAAACACTTATCTACTCTTTAAATGCTCTTTTGCTAAAGTCAAGCTACGAAATGCATCCAAGCTAATATATCTTCAGATTTAAATTGCTCTAAATGGTCATGCATTAAATGCATTACAGTAGCTTGATCAGGAGAAACAAACTTTTCCCTACAATCGACTTTTCTCTCTGTGCGACCGGCGAAGTGCAGCAGCTACGCCTCTCTGCACCATGGCCAAAAAAACGAGCTGGACATACATTTTATATAGTATTTCTGAGTGGGCAGTGATCTCACAGCTTGGCAGTGCATGTTAAGGAACGCTGGTAAAATGCAAACAAACGTTGGGGAGAACCAAAGAATTCGCATATGAACGGCCAACTATTTGTTTGCTTTAAAAGAACGAATAAAAAAAGAAATAACAGGAGGAGAAATTCACAGTTCCTCTGTCCAGCTGGCTGCAGCTGAAACGTTGCTTCCTTTCTGCCTTAAACAGGAGCAATAGAAGATGAAGGAGGAGAATGCAGTATGCTCATTTTGTCAGAGCAAACTAAACCCTCACAGTGCAATGACCATGTCTGTAAATCAGTGCAGCACCTTCTAACCACCAGTAGATGGCACTTTAGCTCCAGAGAGGAAGGCAGCAAGTCTCTGAGGAGAATATGAACAGAACAAGTGGAGACAACAAATACATACAAATAACCATGAAAACACATGCTCAGCTATGGAGAGAGACACTGCACTTAAACTAACCTGTGATGCATTCAAATATCTAGCATTAATACAAGAAATTATCATCATAACTGGACTAAATATACTAAAAAAATATCATTTTCAACTCGACAAACGCAATCAAATATGCTCCATAATTTACTGCTCATTATTATGGTGTGAATTATCCACCATTTATTCACTTTCTGCAGAGACCATCTCTTTGGTGTAGCCTGAACACAGTGAACTCTCAATGAGCAACATGTGTAGAAATCAATTTTTGAGCTCCAAGACAAATTTCAGCCCCTAATTTACATTTCTTGAAAATCACTCTCAACCACTGCAGGCTGTGAATACACGAGGCACAAAAAACTCAGGCAAACAGTCAAACATGGAGTAGTCTTTTAAAAAAAAAAAACACCTGTGATTTCTTTTTCCTGTTTTACATCTGTGTTAGCCCCCCCGGTGTCCCCTGAACCCCGAGCTGCTCTCCAGGCTGGCATCCCTCCTACCTCACCAGGTGAGCCTGGGGCTCAGGCCGGCCGCGCGCCTGCTGGCTGTCATTGTCCATAACACTGTCCCAACCTCTACCTCTCCTCTGTGCTCTTAACAGCTGTCACTCTGCAGCTTCCAACCTGAGGCAAACTGCAAAATGCATGCCTGTTTGTGCACGCTGAGCACACAGGCACAATGTAGTCTTTGGATTAAAGGGCTCTGGTACAGACATACTTTCTATTTGCATCACAAAAGCACATAAAACACACAGGCAAACACGCTGCATATAGTGAAATAAATATTAAACGCAATCTGGTGCTAAAGGAGCCAGAAGAAATACAAAAAAATAAATAAAATTCAAGAGTCCAATTCAGTCCTGCTTTCGTCAAACGAAAGGATTCACACCCACATCCTCCGTCGACACAAATCGTTCACCGATCGTTACAAATCACTCACACGGCCGGATGCAGCTGAAATCTAGATACATGTGACAGCGGCGCTTCCACTGAGGCGCAGGAGTTAGCTGAGCAAACAGAACAGGAATTTCATAACTGATTATTTTCCTGTGATTAATTGAAAAGAGGCAGACAGAGATGTTGGCTTCAAGTATGAACAACACGAAAAATGCAAAAGGAATCTTTGCTTTCTACAATAACGTGGAATGTCGCTAATTATTTGATGACAAACTTTTCCTGAAGTCCCCTAGCCGTTTAAAATTTGGATATACAATGTCCTGTATATTTACATAATTTTTTTACGTTTAATTTAATTGTGATTTAAAATAATAGACCAAAACAAAGGCAAATAAAAAAAATATGATTTTTATGAATAAAAATCTAAAAAATCTGGCTTGCATTTTTGCATTGAGACTCAGTATTTCAATCTCAGTTTGAATACGCTGCTCCTTAAAGCCTGAGAGGTTTGATGGAGACTTTCCCTGAGATTCATGAAGATCAAAGAACACAACAGACGGGTCAGAGGGAAAACTGTGTAAGACAAATTCACCAACCAGAGAAGAGCATGGAGACTCTGGGGGAGCTGCAGAGATGCACAGCCAACCCACAAATCTACAGAACAGAACCTACAGGCAGCGAAACATGGCAGTGAAAGCATCATGGTGTGGGGGCATTTTTAACTGTGATGAGGCTTTAAAACTGATACTACGTCAAATCTTCATCTACCCTGACTGAACTTGAGTTATTTTGTAAAGAAGAAAGGGCAACATTTTCCGTCTCTAGATGTGTAACACAGGTAGAAACTTCACCACCAACAGCTGAAGCTTCTACAAAGTACAAAGTAAAAAAAAAAGTTCAAAAAGCATTAAACCTTTTTCTCCAACTTCACAATTATGAGCAACATTGTGTTGGCCCATCATATTAAACCTAAAAAAAGAAGTCAAGTTAACCATTCAGCTTTGTTAAAACATTTAAGTATTTCTCAAATTACCATGTGTAGATAAACAGTTAAATGTTCAAAAACAGGTTAAAGCCTGTTTTCCTCCAACTGTGAAGTTTCTACTTCATCACTTTTTGAGTTTTTGCAGCTGAAAACTATTTTCTTTATTGAGTTTTATTGCCTTCTAATCTTTTCCCAGTCAAATAAATAAATCAAAGCCAGATTAAAGAGTTATTGTTAGATTTGGCAACGAAACACTGTCACTGTAGTATTCGCAGATGGTATGGACAGAGATTTGACCCTATAAATGGAGCAAAGAATAAAAGGTTGATCAAGCGAAAGGGAGCTTGCCGAGTGGGAGATGTTTGCAGGTAATTTCACTTAACCTTTATTTAACCGTGTTGGTCTCGTGAGATCAATTTCTCGAGGAAAGAACACCTGGTCAAGACGGTTGTGGGCAGAACGAACATCAGTATCAACAATGTATAGGAGTCAGCCTCAAAGAGAGAGAAAACTATGGATAAAAGGTGAAAAACAAAGAGCTGGAACAATTACTGTTTCCACAAACAGAAATGTAAATATGCCATGAAATGAACAGGTGAAAGCAGAAAGGAGTGCTTTCAGAAAACAAAGACCTGGAGAGCATCTCTACCTAAATGATTTGGGTTTTGCTTCCGTTTCCAGTCTCGGTGGAAAAATGAAAAAAAAAAAAAAAAAAGACAAGCCGGAAAGTAAGACAAATTTATAAATTTTGCAACATTTTCTAAAGAAATTTTTAAGGAGTTTCCATCTTTTGACGGTTAATAAAAACCGACAACCATAAATTATGACGCTCCTCTTGGCTTCTGAATTTACAGTTTTTGTTTTCATTTATCATGTTTTACACAAAAATCCTGATGACCTTATAAGAGTTTTCATATAGACGCGTTTAATTATTAATCCAGCAAAATAAGGGAGGCGGGCCAGTAAGAGAAGACAGTAATGGTCAGAGTGTATGATTAACTAGAGAGTGATTGACTACATGTAAACAGACACACAAAAGCCACGCTGTGGGACACGCCGTCCTGCGTCCTGACCATCCCTCCTCCCGCCGTCTCCAGGGACCTGTTACTGTGGCAATGAGCAGGCCTCAGTGGCATGAACATGGGTGTGAGTGTGTATCCTGAGCCCCGTGTGTGTGTGTGTGTGTGTGTGTGTGTGTGTGTGTTAACAGTCAATCTGTGTGTGTGACGGGCCGTCTTTGTCTGAGAGGGAACGGCGGGGGAGGAGGGTGTCCGAGGAGGCCTTTAGAAAATCCCTAATTGCCATTCTTCTCTCTCTCCCCCGGCCGTCACACCTTCCCCACACTAAGACTTTCCAGCCTCATCACACACACAGGAAACACAACGCTAATTAGACACAGCACAAGCTCTCCTAATCACACCCGTACGCGGCTGCGACCGAAATGTCAGCATGTGCATGCAGGCATCCGTTGTTGTTTTTTTTTGCTGTTGTTTCTTTTTTCTTTTTTTTTTCTTCCAGAGTCCACTTACAATTTATCTGTTTAAAAATAAGAGATGGAAATTCCTCCACGGAGGTGTAAATATGAGGTGGAAGATGACAAAAAGCTCCCTGAGGAAGTATTAACTTTTATATTTTTTTTTTCATGGTTCAACTAAGAATTTTAAAGTAATTTATTCTGATTTTAGGTTATGGAGAAACGCAAAGAAATTAATTATTGTTAATTTTTCAAAATATCTTGCATTTCTACTCAGCCTGCAGATAATAATAAAATAATTTTGTCCTAGTGTAAATTATTCTCTTTTAGCATCACTTTCAATTTTTGGAATGAATAAAAATCTGAAGAGTGCGGTGTGCATTTGTACTGATCCCTTCTGATGCTCGATACCCCTAAAGAAAAAGGTTTTGTAAACAACTGCCATCAGGTGATTTATAAATGGTGTAACTGCTTGTCATTTAATCACTGCATAAATACATCCTCTCTCTAAAATGTCAAAAGTTTGCTACATTATATTAGTGGAAAAAAATATCTTAATGAAAACCAGAGCTGACAGATCAGAGATCAGATTAAGTGGTGGAAAAATTAAGAGCAGGGCTAGGTTATAAAACAATATCCCAAAGCTTTGAGAATTTTGCTAAAACCACGGCTGAACAACAAATAGGGTGTGGTAAAAACCTACTAACAAACACATGTCCACTGACAGCAAAAGGAGAGCATTGTTCAAAATAGCAGCCAAAATACATGATAACTCTGGACAAAAGGTGCAGGAAGGAGGAAAGGGTCAAAAAGACAACTTTTAGTTGTTCACTCCATTTTTATGGAGGACTGGAAAGAATGTTTAATTGTTTCTGGAGTTTCCACAAAACTAAGTAAGGAACATAGCAAACATGTGGCAGAAGGTCTGGCCAGATGAGAGACACACTGATATTTCTGAGCGACATTGAGTGGAGGAAAACTAACACATGAAAACACAGCCCGATCCTGTGGTGATGTTTATGAAGAGACTTGAGACAATTCTGAAAGAAAACTGGTCAGAGGCAGCAAAAAACGTGGAGGTTCACCTTCCAGCAGGACAACCAGACTGAACACAGAGCCAGGATGGAATGGTGAAGATCAGTGGCACATCTACAAAACGGCTTAGTTTATTACTTCAGGAAACTGTGGCGTACTCATTACCTTAGATCAACATTTAGCTACTTTTATAAACTGTGGTATACTTATTACTTTAGACCACCATTTAGCTTTATACTTTTAATATCGGAGCAAGACTTAGAGAAACTCCTTCTTATTAGTTTACAAATCTAGAACAAACTTAGAAAGTACCATCTACTTAACAACCCAGAACAAGAGTCAAACATGGAGAACCAACATGTAGTTTTATCAGAACAACCCAGAGAAACCCCTACCAGTTAATTAATTATGGACTACCTATTCTTATTAAACATGGGGAACCAATATGTAGTTTAATACATTTACCTTTTAGTCTTTCCTCTGGTTTGTTGTTTTGTTTGTATTTAATTCTAATTCACATAAAGCACTTTGAATTGCCTTGTTGCTGAAAATGTGCTACATGAATAAAATTACCCTACCTATCTAAACCATGCAGGCTTGTTGAGGACTGAAGGTGTCGATCACCAGTTTCTATTCATGTGTCAGATTGGTCCAGTCAAAGTCTTGATCTAAATCAAATTCAAAGTCTGTGGCAAGACTTAAACCTGCAACTGTAATTGCAGCACAAATTGGTTTCTTTCTGTTTATTCACACAACAGAAATGCACGCTACTCTTTTTTTGGGCTCTTTATTTTAATTCTAAAACATCCTGAAATCCTCTTCACTTCACTGTTATTCACTATTTTGCACATAAAATCAATTTCCGTTTGTGGCTGTGACACAATTTGGAAAAGTTCAGTAGGTGTGAATACTTTCGCATAAATAGAAACTCCCTGCCTTATGAAACTTATGCTCACTTTTAGAATGAGAAAAAATAAACTTCTTCATTAGTTTGTTATAATTAAACTAGAAAACATGTCATCCTTCCTGGTATATTTACTGATGATTGTGTGTTTTGCACATCAAGAGCCAGCTCTGCATACAACAAAGACAAGATTTTTGCAATCCATTTTTGGAGCACAAGCAAATTCTTCAGAGAAAATGCTGACCAGCAGATGAGTTGCTACGACTGTCCGTGCTGTTCAGAGAAAACCACTGAGTGTACAACAACGAGCGCGTTGAAAGGGAAGGAAAAATGCTTATGATTACATTTGGAACCCTGACAAACTGCTGTACTTCCAACAGAGAGTGTGAGGCGGGGGGAGAGAGGAGAAGTAGGATGGTGATAAGAAAAAAAAAGATCTGGAGCTACAAAAAAGGGAGAAAAAAAATCGCAACAAGAAAGGAAAGTGGACAGAAAATAGTGCAAAAGTGGAAGACTGAATTCATGTTGGTCAAGTGAAAACTGAGCTGTGGTGTGATCAGGCAGTGTAAATGTGCATAACTCATTTACTGATGTGCTTCTGTAGCACTGTGTGTGCGTGTGTGTGTGTGCGTGCATGTCGTACCCGTCTCATCTTTTGCAGTCTCCTTGGAGACAGGCTCTTGGTGCTGGTGGGAGACCCTGGACGGACTGTCATCCCGTCTTCTTCGTCTTCCTAAGAAAGAAAGAGAGAGAGAGAGAGAGAGAGAGAGAGAGAGAGAGAGAGAGAGAGAGAGAGAGAGAGAGATGATAATGAATATAAATCTGAGACTTTCTGTCTAATGAGTGATCAGTGTGAGCACCAATGTGTGGATTTCTGAGCTGTATAAATTTTGCACATCATCCAGTAAAGTACATTTAATTCACAGGTTAAAAGATCAGTCTGATTATATATTTTATCTATAGCCTGAAGTAAAACTATTTACCTTAAAAAAATCATTACATGTCACATTTTAAAATAAATCAGCTGTGTTTGGTATCAACCAATACAAGATTCTTGGAGCATGATAACCTTGAAGAAACGGATCATTTCACTGTATTTTAAACTAAATAATTTCTCCATTTGCTACAAATATGTTCAAATTTCTTAAGATGTAGTATAAAAGCAGTGCTGCATTAGTAAAAGTTAAGGGTGGAAATACTTTAGTTCTCAATCTATGATTGTATTTTTTCCAACTGGAAATATGTTAAAATAGCTGAATTTGTTTTTCTTGTAAGCGTAAAAAAAAATCCCTGCAAAAAACTTAGGGACTTTCTTTCAGCCAGTTGACTGGCAGTGTGCAGCAACAATATTGAGAAGGAGCAGCACTGCGCTACACTACTCATTCTGGTACTTTTCAGACATCTTTAAAACGTCCAAGTAAACCTGAAACCTGAGAATATTATTGCCTGTTTTGTGTTTTTGGAGAAGTAAATCATAAATGCTAATTGAAACGGTTTCTATGGATTACAGGACAGAACATTAAACCAAACTACTTCACCAGTGAACAATGTTACCAACTAAAACAGTTTTTTTATTATGAAACACAAGCCCAAAATTTCAAACACAAAGCTAATCTTCGACTTTAGATTAATGTGAGAAACTTAAATAGGATAAGTTCTACATCTTGCAGTGAAATATTGTATTGCTGAATTAATAATACAAAAATTATAACTTTTTTACAACAAGGCAATTCAAGGTGCTTTCCAAGATGAAAAATAACATATTTTCATAATCAAAAATCCATCCAGTCATTCATTTTCTTACACTGTTATCCCATTGGGAGGGGTGTCAGTGCCCATCTCCAGTTGACAATGGGCGAGAGGCGGGGTCACCTTTACAGGTCGCCAGTGTCATCAAAAGTCATTATCATAAAATATTGGAATAAAGACTAAGATCAATTTATGTTGCAGTTATTTCTAATCAAATGAAACTCTAAGCAAAAGGTTACTAGTCTTGATTTGAAGGAAGTCAGGGTTTCAGCATTTTTGTAGTTCGACTACAAATGTGCCCTTTTGGCTTCTAAAATGCATGATATAGTTTTAGATATTTTCATAAAAACAAAATATTCTAAATCAAAGAATGGAAAACCCCTTCAGATTAATCAAAAAGAGTTAAATAGGCTCCATCTGCTCCTCTCTAGGAAAGCTTCGCTTCTTGATTTCATATTTGAAAACACTGATTTATCAACTTATTTATTGGTATTTAATTACTGCAGCTTCCACTAAGAAACAAGGAAATTTCTTAGTTTCAAAAGACAAAAATTTGAGAGGAAACTCCGAAACTTAAATCTTAAATTTTCCAGAGAAAAACTGAATTTCCCATAATTTTTTAGAACATTTCTGAGATTCATCTAAAAAATGTCTTTGTCTTTTCAAGCAAATTTTTGACTTTTCAAACTCAGAACTTTCCTTGTTTTTTTTTCCTAGAAAATTTCTGAAGTTTTTTTCAGAATTTATTTCCCTTTGTACAATGGGCCTGATACACCATATCACATTGTACCTCGTAATATTGTGATAAAATTCTAAGTCCACATCACCTAGCCTATTCTCAAGACATTTCTATGCTTATCTTAATATTTTAAACACATTTCTTCAAAGATTAAAAGCACAGAATATTAATGATGCACCTTAAACACATTCTTCATGCTCTCATATCCCTGGAGCAGATTGAAGAAAGTGCAGCAGAGACTCTGTGCAATCACAAATTAATTTCTCCTCTGAACGAACATGAAAATCTGCTTAACTTCAAAATCAAACAGATTTCTGCACCTGTGTTTGCCTCCACCGAATGTGTTTGTGCAGAGCGAAGCGCACGCCTCGTGTTCGTCATCATTGCCCTCTCTCCTCGCTTCCCACTGACAGATCAAACTGCTATTGCCTTATCAAATCCATCAGGCTTATGGAAACATACACCTCGTTACATTAGCTTTGAGGAAATCACAGGCTCACTGATGAAATATGCAGACAATAAAAGAGAAAGAAGGGTTGGGGTTTCGGATGACATGACAGGCCATAGCCAGAGGGGCGCTAGTTAAAAATGTACAGCCCCGAACAAAGCGCTAAGCAGGCTTCAACAGTCATTAAAAGGCCCCTACGTCAGAATCACACACTCCATGTAAAGCACCCTTCCTGTCTGTTTCTATGAGGGAGGCATGTGTCTGTCTGCGTGCCTCTGAACAAAGTTGTGTACGCGCGTGTGTGTGTGTGTTGGCATGCAGTGCAAACTGTGTCGGAAAGGTGTGAAGGTGCATGCCGGCTCACCCTTGCTTTAAGTCTGCCCTTAAAGTCCCGAATGCCCCGCTTGGCATGAACCTTAGCCTAGGAGGGGTGAAACACACACAAACACACACAGACACAAAGACAGATTACTAATCAAAACATGTTGAATTAGCATTCTGCTCTGGTTTCGTGTAACATCAAGAAATTCTTTGATCCCTGTGGCAAAAACACGCAGACAAAAGGCTGGATGAGAGAGCCTCGCTCGCTAACAGGAGGCGATAACATGAAAGGGCACCCTGACCACCTATTACACCGCGCACAACGCCACAGCCAGCCGTGAACAATGTTCTTTAGCTACATTACCAATTATAATCAACATGCTTTTGAACATACATTATAACATTCAAGAGTACCACTTTTTTCTGTGGGAAAAAAAATCTAGAACTGGAAAAAGAAAACAGGTATTAAATACCTTTGACACAGCTGTGTTGAAAAATGCTCCTCCTCTCTGCGACAAAAAAGAAAACAATATTCAGAGATTTGAATTTTTCACATATCGACACACAAAACCAGGCTTTCACACAAGGACAAAAATACAGGATTTTAAAAGATGTTATGAATTTTTAGTGTTGTCACACAAGGCATAAGACATTGCAACACGCACACAGGCCTGATTGACAGCGCTCAGACACCAACCTGGCTCTGATTGGTTATTTTTGACTTGGAGTGGCGCATTTCTTCAGACGACTATAGTAGATCAGGGAGGAGGTGGAGGAACTTTATCCTCTCACAGATTATCTGTCTCATATTAAACTGTCTTGATGTGGTGACAGTTTCAACAAGTATGTAAAAAACCCCCAAAACATACTTTTTTAAAAGTTACATACTGCATCTTTAACAGCCTAAACTACAATCCAACAGACACTGAAATGGGCTTTGAAAACTTTGAAGTTGCGCTGAACCAAACTGACTAAAGCCTACAGCTGCACCTGTTAGTGCATGTAGAGAGGAAAATGTCTGAGCTCGTATGGCTCATCCAAGGTGAGCTCAGCCGATAAAAAGAGCCAGTTAGCTATTGTTAACAACATGCAAAAAGTAATTTTACCAAGACAAAACAAAATATTAAAATATGTTTTCTGGTGATAATCACTAACACAAAAATCTGTTATGGCTTCATTTAGAAAAATGCATTTTATCACGAATTAAAACCGGAAAGTATCTGAATCTGAAACATCCGATAAATAGGAAATCTGAAATGTTACATGAGCCAGCCGAGTTCCCCTGTGTGACATTTAGATTCCTCTATTGGCAGAAAGGCACTAATTAAAGTCTAAATGGGTGAGGAAAAGTACTTCTGCTGTATTATTATTGCTAGAAAAATCGAGATATAAAGGAGCAGCCTGGTTCCACTGAACAAATCAACTTAACACGTTCATGTTTAAGTTTTGTAATGTTTCCTAAAGGTGACTAAAGTTTCATTTCACTCTAAATGAGGGGCTGGATTGTGTTTTGAATTAATCTTCCAAACTGACCATTAAATGAGTTGGAATCCTGAAGTGTGAGCAAGCCAAATGAAACTTGAAAATAAAGTTTTCAAAAGATCTGAAAACTTTATTTTCACAGTGTGATAATGATTTACAAACTATCAAAAACATAGATGACTATTTGCCACCTGATACACAATGCAGGATGGTGGAGTTGAGTCAAACATGTTCCAGAGATATAAACTAATAAAACGATTCAAAATTACCAGGATGATGGTCTTGATTTGAACATATTTAAGGCTCATCAACATAGAGAAATATCTGCTTTAATAGGTGCAGAAACGTTCCTGTTTTTATTTGAATTAATCTATAGATAGTGGATCTGATAAATTGGGTTTGAGAAAGTTATTGTAAGCAGCAAAATATGAAATACAAAAAATAGCAGCAGTGAGGCATTAATCATCTATAAAGGGATTAAAAATTAGCCAATTTTCTTTTGATCAACAAGTCAAATATCAAAAAAATCTAAAAGTTTATTTTCATTTTTATCCAAAGATTAATTCCTTTTTCAGTCAGTAAACATATTTACAAGAAGCCCAAACTCTGGAGAATTGTGCTTTAAAAAAATTACAAATGTTGGAGAAGAAAAAGCCAGTTATGTCTCAAGCTGAGATGGACACATGAAAACCTGGAATAGGATTCAGAGAGAGAAAACAACCCAATATGAGGCAGTTTCTAAGGTTACTGATGGATTAAAAGGTGGCTCCTTCTCCCCTTCAGGTTAATGTCAGGCATCAGAAATCCAATTTCAACCTCTAAAGCTGATTTGCTTAAACTCCTGATAAGTGTTGGACTTTTATGAACTTGATTAAATTGAAAGTTTAATTGCCCAGTCATTAAACATCATACACAGTATTTAATGGTTAGTTTGTAGAGTAAATTTAGTGTCAGTGTCACAGCCTTCTAAGATAAAAAAGCCAAAATTATTCCAAGCTAAACTTTGACCAATGAAATTATCAGAAATTTTGAAAATTTATGCAAACCTTCTGCATAGCTCAGTCACATTGCAGGAACAGCAGAAAATGGTGCTGATAAACTAGCATAAACTAAACAATTCACAGCATTCAAGAGCTTTTTATTAAAAATAAACCTAAAGGAGTGATGGAGGGGACTGTTTTTTATCCTCTGAGTTGGGAAGGCTGACATTATGGTGCCCAATCTGTTTCTCTCAGTGTCTTTCTTCTTTTCTTTCAGAGTTGCCGTTTTCTTCTCGGTTTGGTCTTTAGTGTAAGCACAAAACGCCAACTAAACGGCTAAACAGAGTAAATGGCAGACAGCGTTTCAGAAGTTGGCAGAAAGAGAGGAGGAGAGGGGCCGAGGTGAAGGCCTCTCTTATAGATCCCTGTCAGTCAGGAAATGTGAACTTTAACAAACCTTTGAAGAGCACTCTAGAGAACTAATTCAGCTTTAGCTGACGGCGTGGGGAGATTGGGAGGGTGAGGGAGAGTGAGAGACGGGGGAGAAATCGAGGGGGAGGGGTGACAGAGATGAAAAGGGGGCGAGAGATAAAGACAGATAGATAAGGGAAGGGAAGGATATGAGGGAAGGGCCTAAAAGAGATGAAGGAGGAAGAGATGTATGTTCTTGGGCTGGTTCAGCGGCGTAACGCCTGTGTTTGCTGCCAGATCAACATGTCATGTCAGAGGACGTCTTGTCACGTCAAATCGCTTCTGTCTTCCTCCCTGTCTGTTTCCAGTGTCCTGCTGCACGCGCCGCTACACACACACACACACTCCAGCTGGATCTGTACATTCAGGCAACCCCTTCATTCCAAAGGCAACAGCAAGACTTCAAACACTGAGCTGTGTCAATCAGGCCTTCAATTAAATATAAGTGGAGAATAAAAATGAAACACAAGGAACCCGGAGAGAGAAGCTGGATGCTGTACAGGACGTTGTGTAAATACCTTCACAGTGTGCATCCACTGCTGGTAGGACCTTGAATTACCTGAGGAGGCGAGGGAAAACCAGGGATATGAATTAATCACCGTTTCATCAGAAGCTCACTGTTTTCAGGATGATTCAAAAGCAACATTATAAATCACTATGAGCAACACTCAGACCCAGAAAAACAATCCTAAATAAACTACAGTTTAAAAAGGTTTTAGGACTGAATGCCTTACAGATCTGTGAAAAAACGTTCGCCTCTTATATTTTTACTCTTAATTGTTCTTTTTTGCCACATATTTGTTTGATATCAGGTTGTCAAACAAATATGAATGCCATCCAAAGACAAGTAAATACAAAATGCAGTTTTCAAACTATGATTCCCTTAATTAAAGAAAAACAAATATCCAAGCCAACCAGGCTCTGTGTGGAAGAAATTTCCCTCTAAACTTCATAACTTCCACAATGTGTTTGATAACTACAAATGAGTTTTTTTTTTTGATTAATTAAGAACTTAATGGAAACACAGCAATTTACAGAATAAAAAACACAAACGCTTCGATAAAACTTTTTTGTGCGCGGATGAGGTAGTTTTTTGGCTGTAACAAAATTTGTGCATTTTGCAAAACTGCAATAGAATCTTTTTTTTGCATCATTTAAGTCACGTGATCAGCAACCGGATTATACTGGTTTCATAAAAGACAAAAAAGACAAGAAGTGGTAAGAGTGTGGTTCATCGCACGATTTTAATTGCATTTCTTATTTAATAGAAACACTGCAATTGCAAAATTGTGTTTTTTTTCATCAAAGTATACGTGCATTTGTAATGGAAATGCAGCTGCCATGATTCACGAGTCCCAAAGCCTTGGAAATGACTTTAAAACCTTTGTTGTCTGATGGATGGAAGTTTCCCATGTGTTTCTGAATTCCTTTGGTTTGTGGCATGATGTGCTGCTTTTTGTGACATTTCAGCCGACTTCATGCAGTCAGACTGGTTCTATGTAAATGATTACTTAAATCTGGAGGTGTGGCAGTCATCAAGCCAAGGTTGGGAAGGTGAACATGTGATTACCAGGAGGGACAGATGTATTTTCACATAAACTCTCACATTTTTCCACTTTAATAAAGAAAATCGTCATTTGAAACACTTTTTTTTGTGTTTCTGTGGGGTTTTTTGTCTGATGTTTTGGATGATCACAAACTTCAAAGTGTGAAAAAGTGAGAATAAAATATACATTTAAGCTGTTTGGTAAACCTTTATCTTTGGGAGTTAAAACTTAACAAATTGTGGCAACCATAAAAGTTGCGTTATGGCATTTTGTTGAGAATCCTCTAAGGCTTTAAGAATCTTTTATAAAAACAAACCACAGCTTTGCTATCAGTTTCATTTGGTGCACACCTTCAGTTTTTTATTTGAGAAGCAAAAAGAAAAAATACATCCAAACATTTCCGTACTTAGCTGTACAGGAACAACACAACTGTTACATTATAAATCCAGATATGAAAAATAAAGACTGATAAACATTTTGCTAGGATTTTCCCTTAAACTTCTTTTTCAGTTTCATAGAAAATAATTTTTCTGATATCTGCACTTCTTTGTTGTCAGCATGAGATAAAATTTTGATTCTGAATTCAAACAGGAATCTGAAAGGAAACTGAAAGGCCATGCGATCAAGGGCAATGTTTTATTTTAGTTTTCAGATGCATTTTTCATTCTTGCACTAAAATTTAACAGGGTTTTTCTTCTTTGCCAGTTTCCACAAAATCCACCAAGTCATGCTCTCAAAGAGAGAAACCTCTCACACACACACATTTCTGCTTTGGCTTTCAGTTTGGCATAAAATACTGAATTTGTAGTCAAGGATTCCTCTAGCTGGCGGGGCAGGCATGACATTTGCAAAGCGCAGCATTACATTAGGTACGATTATTATTGGGAACATACATTTCATAGCAGTGGTGCTTATGTGTGCTATAAATGGCACAATGCTGACTCAGTGGGAGATTATTTACATATGCTTTATGCGTAAAGAGATGATGCAGGAGTGCTGTTTACTCAAAGCCATGCATCTTCATACATCATAGAAATGTGAAGCAGAAATACAATCCAGGCCAAGCCCACATATTAGAATATCATTGAAAAGCTAACAGATTTCTTTAATTTAAATGCAAAAAGTGAAACTGCAGCAGAGTGATATATTTAGATGTTTCATAACATGGTCATCCTGATGCTACTTTACTCTTACATATAGAGTAAAATAGCTGTATGTGAGAAAAGCTAAGAACCAAAACCTGTTGGTCTGTATCTTCATGTCACCAGATGTTGGAAAAATGAAGTTGTACTGAAAAAGTTTGGCTGACTTTTAATCTGTCCAGCTGAGTTAATGACATCTCTGAGGAGGGTAAGCAAGAAAATCAAAACGGTCACTGATAGAGAAACTAGGTCCTCACCTAGTGATGCATCAAAGTAGTTTAATGAAAAGTTAAGTGGAAGGAAATAGTGTGTTAGAAAATGTATGTGGTTGATGAGGATAACTACAGTTTTGAGAGGAAACCCTTTCAATATGTATCAATCAGGGCCTTGTTAAAGTCAAAGAGCATTGATACTGTAATTCATGAAAAAGTGTTCAGTGCATATACTTCATAGTACAAGAGCAAACCTTCAGTAGGCTGACAGTTCTGAATTAAAAACATTTTTCCTTTGGTTTTCTGTGAAATATTAACTTTCTTAAATTAGAATTACAATTATTTAAATATGTCACTTTGTGTTTTAATTTTTCAACTCAGTAAGTTAACTAAAATACCCTTTTCTTAAAAAACTACTTTATTCAGATGTACTTTATACATATGCAGGTATGTACATGCATAAATGGCAATAACATGCTCGTCTTCATCAAGAGTCCGACACTAGATCAGCATCTTGAACAAAGTGGAGCGTTACATGCTGGTGATTCATAGTTGGGCCTAACAAAAGACTCAGGATCAGCTGATCTGTCATTTCAACTTCTTCTTTCCCAAAAAAAGAGTCAAGATTTCTAGGAGCTTCTTAGGATAAACTGAGAAGTTTGTTGTAAATTTACAGTGGCATTGTTTTTAGCTAATTTAGTCAGTGATAGAGGGTCTGTTCATTTTCACTTTTCTGGTGTCAGAAATGAGAGTTTTGAGCAACACGACTGAAAAACCAAGAGTTGATTTTATGACATTTGTAGCTCACAATGCTAACTCAAGCATCATAATGGGTTTTACATGTTTATTTACATTTTGTTTTAAACACGTAAAGATTTACTTGGTTGAAAACACAATTTCTACAGCAGTAAAAGTGTTAAACATAACTCTTGTGGTTTATTTTTCTTCCCCTCCCTGTGCTTCACATGAACAATAGCACAGCAGCATCAATGAGGTGCAATAAATATGAAAAATAAATACAGTTAATCTTATTGACAGACAAGTCTGGCACTACTCACTTCCACAGAAGCCCCCCTCTGTGATCTCTTCTTCAAACACATCGGTGAAGCCGCGGCCTGCGTTTAATTTGGCCAGCCGTCCGTCGATGAACTGCAACCATAAATTACAACATGCTTATTAAAGGAGTGGAGGGGAAGCAGGAGAGGGGGGCACACTCACATATACACAGATTCAAACACTTGAGCCTCAGAGGGGTGTTATTAATCCTACCTGACGGAAACTACATCCAGAGATTAGGTGGGTTTCCAGGTAATAGGGATTTGTTAATATGGAGCAGATGAGGGATTAGAGCTGCAGTCTAAATTCTGCACACTGTCTGAGACATGAGGAAGTTTCATTTCCTCCCTTTGCAACACGGAGCCCACTAAACTCCACGTCATAAATAAGCACTTAACAGCCGAGACGGCTGCACGTTTTATTAGCTCAGTGACAAACAGCACATTAATATGTCACGAAATAAACAATAACAAACACTCGTCGAGTTAAATTAATAAACTAAGTGCATTCTTTGGATAAAAAAGCGATATGAGTTTGCTTACTGATTAAATAAAACAGAGAGATGTGTTTGTAATAATAGTTACAAACACATCAAAACCTCTTTAGAGCATTTTGGACCATTATAAAGAATCTGCTGCCACACCAGGAGTAGTTTAACTCTGTTAAATACCCTGTCAAAGCTGGATTTTAAAACAATGCTTTTACATAGTTATTAACAATGAAAAGCTTCCTAATTTAATAAACAATCATAGAAATCCCCATGTTAACTGAGTCCAAGTTTCCCTTTACTGGTAATGTCTCAATATTTTACATACGAATAATGCTCTGGGAAAATTGGTAATAGGTCATCTAGCATTTTTATAAACTCTGAATAAAAATAAAGTCCTTTAAAAAACGGAAAAGTTAACTTTCAGAAGTCATATACATGCATATGGATATATTTATCTATTAATATGATCTTTGACACTTGAAAAGTATGCAGAAATATTTTCAGTTGTAGCCATGTTTATTTGTCCAAGTAGGTGGAAAAACAGGTAAAAATGATGCAACATCATAATGACAATAATTACAATTTATGTAAAAAATCCATCTGTGTTTTCAAGGCAAACTTTTTTAATTGATATCATTAATTGGTGAGATAAACCTTCAACCTTCCAAACCCTGTTTAACTTTTTAATAACTAACAAATGGCACTATAGTCTTTCAAGAAAAAAAAAAACTTGACAGCAACATATTGTCAGACCACTTTTATTTTTTTTCTTTTTTTTTTTGTTAATGCAACAATCCTACTCCTCCCCCTTGTGTTAGCACGTCCGCAGTGTAACACCAGCACAGCCTGTTCTTGGGTGCATGTCCTCAGGGACAGCCTGCTAACTAGCGACCGACACGGCTACCCGCTCCTCTGGTCAGAAGAGCTGGAAACTAATCATTAGATCATTTTAATGAGAGGTGAGACTGCAGACTCCGTCGGCTGCTCCGCTACATGGCTGGTCCAATTAGCGGAGATAATCAACCCAAATCATCACCTAGCCCGAGCCTCCACTTAAACACCCTGCACCCCCACTCAAACCCCGGCCAGATTACCTGCCTCGCTGTGGGCTTTAATTGGACATTACTCAACAATGGCAGGCTGTGATCACAAACATGTAAACCACCACTAAAAAAAAAAAAAAAACATCTGTTACATCTGCATGAACAGTAACAAAGGGAGAAAGTCATTTTCTCTGTTTTTAGAGATAGAAGAAAAAGCACTCGAAATTTTAAGACCAAATTGGGTCAGATTTATTAATACGAAATACAGATGATTTTAGAATATTGCAGTTTTCAGATCTATTCATCTTTTTCTCACCTAACAGCCACAAAATTCAATGCATCTCATTGTCTTTAATTGTAAAATGGAAGGAAAATACGATTCAATGCAAGAGAAATTCTACAATTTCTCTTGCAAAATAGCTTGGTGTTAGCTGTCTATAGAGCTACAATGGATCTGTTGATTAATGCCATGCTGGCTCAACCTGTCAGATTATCAGTTCATAGTTCAGTACTTTCTTTTTCGGATGACGCATTAAACTCCATCAGCTGTTCAAAGCTTGTTGTGTAGCTTAGCACTACTTTTAAACTTGTCCTAAACTTCATCCCTAATCTGTAGTAATGCACAACAAACCTTTCATATTTTTATTTTGAAAGAAAAAATAAAAACATAAATAAAAACAGTTATTATTCTAACACTTCTAGCACAAAATGATGTTTGTGAAAAGGTTCAAGGTGTATTGCTACGTCTGCAAGGCACCGGAATGGCATTCTCTCACATAGAAGCTTATTAATATTATTAAGGGTAAAGTTTAACATAAAATTAAGGTTACATTCTACAAAGTCATGCTGTGAATGCAAAACTCTGCCCCCAAACAAATAAGGTGGGCGGAGTCAAGATACATTGAGGGGCGTGGAAAAGTGTGGAGCTGAGCAGGAACGAAGAACAGTCACCAACTTATGCACATTCTCGCTATATTTAGCAATTATTTAGATCCTTGTAGTATTTTTTAAAGTGACTAGCAACTAATGTAGAGACTTTTTCCTGCTACTAATATGTCGACAACCTGTGAATCAGTTGACCAGTGAGACGATTTCATACCTGAACGTTGGTCTGCAACATAAATGCTAACCAAGCTGTGCTGTTATAACCAATAGGAAAATTCAACTGCAGTAGCCACTGTTCAACTTAAGGAGGCCAGAACTGACATTAAACAAATGTACACAAAAATGTCCAAATTTGCACAGAAACATAAAGATAGCAGATTTACAAACCTAGTGAGTTTATTTGTTAAAAAAAGTTGCTTTGGCAATTGCAATTACAAATCCATGCAAAGGTTGTGAATTTAACAAAATCAATCTTCATTACATGTTGTAAAGGGACTTTGTTTTAACTTGGCAAAAAAGGGGAAAGTTATTGATCTTGTAGCTTTTGCCTCAGTTTGTTTGGCCTCTAGTTTGCATAGCCAGAAATGAAGAATCAACAGAAGTTCATTTAGAGCCTTAAAGGAGTCCAAACACTTCCTTATTTGAAGAGTCCCCATGAGTAAAGACTACGACTAAGGAGAAAGTGGCAGCTGTTGACACTGCAAGATATGTTAGGAGAGATGTCAATCAAGCATACAGGAAAAACCCCTCAAAATCTCATGAGGCGCGGATGGAAACATTTGAAATCGACAGTACTGAAATCTGTTCAGTGGTGCCACATGCTTGTTAACTCTGTACTTTATGGAGGAAATGCATTAAGAGATCCAAGATTTATGTAAAAATTGGTTTTGCTATTTTCAGCAACTCTTTCCAATACTGCCTTGGCAATTCTGCTCATATACACCAAAACTGAATAAATATACATATAGAAGACTACTGGCAGTAAACCATCTGGGTACAAGTGCCCCTTCAGGCTCTTGCAACAAGAAGAAAAGGGTTCATTTACTCCATCTCTGTTTGCATAATATCCACATGACAATCGAAGTGTGCTTGAGAGCCTGAGTGAGTGCAGGAGCTGGAGACGGTTGATAGGAAGCAGGTTAATGTTGACAGATGTTCCCCCGCATTCCTTCTGAAGACTTCTCCCACTTGTTCTGTTCTGAACAAAGATGGACTGCTTGACCGAGTGGAGGAAGAAAAAAAGAGCCTGTGTGTGCAAGAAGGTGAATATGTGACATTTTAAGAAGCATGTGGCCTCTGTGTGTGTATTTTAGGATTAGTGTAAAGACTATTACTCAGAAAAAGAAGATAAAATTATTTATGGTTTGCGTTCTGGTTTTCTTTCAGCACACCACTCCAATATGCTATTTATTTTATCGCTTTATAGGTCATATAAACTCATTAGAACAATGGTAATTTAACCATATCCTCTCTAGCATTAATATAACAAGGTGTACTGCAATGTAAGACTGTCAGTAAAATTTGTCTTGTAAAAAGACAAACTCTTTCAGTTAACTGAGCAATTTAACTCTCCAATTATTCATAATGTGCTGCAGATTTAGATTAACAGCTCCGTGCTGCTCAAATGAGGGGACTGTTACTTAAACGGGTAATTTAAAGGGAGTGAAAAACACTTGCAATCAATCAAAAAAGTACATGTAGAAAAGCAATTTCCTGCTAAGATATGGTAACACCTCCACCTCAGGTAACACTTCAGAGGTATTCACATGTGGTTTGGACTGTTTAATGTGGACTGAGGTCAACAGAGTCCAACAGTATGGTTTAAATTGTGAAGGTTTAAAATCAGTAAGGCCAAGAGTATAAAATCCCAGACTTTGGGTATTGTTTTAAGAATAAATAAATGAATAATTTAGAGTGAATTTGATTTTATTCAAGATGTATGGACTTCCACTAGAGAGCGGGGTAAATTATTGAAATAAAAACAGATAAAATCTATTAAATATGAGACTGAAACAAGATTTACTAACGCTTTGTGCAATGCAACATTTTTGGAAACTGTTCTATTTTCAAAGAGCATAAAACCCAACAAGGCTGTAGACCTTCAAAATAAAGAAATAGTTCAAACCAGAAGTTTGCGTACACCAACAGACAGCTTTCTCACTCTCTGAAGTTAAATCAGAGCAATCTTCTCCTGTTTTAGGTGAGCTATCGTGATAAAATTATTTCTATTTGATAGATGCCACAATAGTTGGATAAATAACATGTCAGAGATTTAATTATTAATTTCTTCAAAATCAAAAGTTAATTTCTATTTTCTATGTATTTGGTAGCACTGTCTTAATTGTATGACTTGGATCAAATGTTTGAAACATTTTTTGCACAAAAACATTCACAGATGATGAGATTTTAGTTTGCTCAGTTCAGACTATTTTGAGCTCCTTTCAGAATGTTTTAGGGCATCTTGTCGCTTTAAATAAGCTGCTGTTGGCCGCGCCCTCCCAGCTGAACTTTTACACTCTTATGTGAACATGGCTGCAAACAGGTGCACAAGTATAGAACCTTACATCTTTGAAAAGTAGAAATAGAGCCTCCTGCACAACTAACTACAATGCAGCAAGTCGTTTCTGGAAGGCAAGTCAACAACAAAACACTTGTCTTCTCCAGCAGCCATTGTACAGCACACACAGCAGTAAAACCAGCTGACCAAACATGTGGGACCTCTGCTTGGTTTGCTAGGTGACAGGGTTTGGCTTGGCTGGGGTTGCTAGGTAATGAGGCAGTGCCTTTTAAATGTGACTTAACAATCGGGCAGTTTTTGAAGCGGCTCATTCCCCAGACACCAAAAAACTGACGTGTAGCCAGGATTTTCTAAGCACGCGGCCTGTTATTAAAGCAGTAGAAACCCAAATGGAAATACAAAACCATGCAAAATGAGAATTTTGCATAATATGTCCTGTTTACCAATGCAGATCAGAACAGGAGCACAAATTACAATATCTATATGAATGTTGATATAATTTTAGTGTATTAAACAACAGTATGGTCATTTGAAAAATGGTAGGATGGACTCGACTAAAGACAATGAAGTCCCAGCAGAACGCCAGCTTAATGGGTCTCCAATGTACTGCAACTCAGACAACAAGGGAGCTGATTTCCTATTGTGTATTGTGATTTGTCTGTATTAATCACCAGACAAATCTTTGCATTATGAACTCAAACTCGAGCTGTAAAAGCTGCAATCACTATTTTTATCTTGAATGGTCATTTTGCTCTGCACCAATGGTCAAGTTTGGTGTTTCAAATAGAAGACCAATTTTCTTCTGTCTTGGTTTGTGTTTCCGTTGCCTATGTGTTTGTCAGTATGTAGACCATGTGTCTGAAAACAGGATAAGGAGAAATATTGGCCAAGACACAAAAGTAGCTGAGATAAAACTATTGAATAAGAAACTACTGACCAAGAGCACATCTTCATTCCCACAGCATGTACCTATCAATATAAAAATTTATGCGTGCATGTGTGTGGCCATGCAAGAGAAGCACTGCATGTGTGATTCTGAGCGGATGTGGGTCATGGTCAGAGCATCGCTCGGGCAAAACCACTGGCCCCGCTCACTTTAGCAGAAAGAGGAGTGGAGCAGATAAGCTCATCCCATCCCCTGCTCTCGAGAGGGGGAGGAGGAGGAGATAAGGACCTGTTTCCCAATGCTACCGCTTGAGGAGGCAGCCGGCCCGGAGGAGGCTTTGAACTGATGCTCACTATCTCCTCTGCCTGGGAAAATTATGAACAGGGTGTCCAGAGAAACAAAAGGCTGATTGAGGGCCGCTGTTCTGTACTCTCAAGGGGAAATCACACAACTATCACGGGTCAGAGAGCACAAAGAGGTGAGGGAAAAAGAGCGAGAGGAAAGCCAGAGGTGCCTTTCCTCTAGTTCTAGCTTTGCTACATTTAGCATTACTGAAGGGACTTGGAGGAAAACATTAAGTATACATGAGTTATTTTTTTTGTTTCTTTTTAAAACAAACCAAACATGAATAGAGAATACCTTCTTAAACAAACAAGACACTGAGCACCACAGAGGAGAAATGACTTTCATTACAGTCTGGCATGAGCTTTTTGTGCTTTCAAAGACTGGCACAAACATGTTGAGGTCAGAATGCAAACTTGTTATGGTTTTATACAGTCAGTGGACTCTGCAGCACTAATTTATCACTTTTGTTTGTACTGAAGATAAAAACTGAATAAACAGAGAAACATTAAAATCTGAGCACGGCGATAATGACCGTAAACAGTTTGAAAGGGTCAGTAACCGTCCATAATCCGGGCTTTGCTCTTCTAAATTCCTCCTCATTCTGAACAACTGAACTGTCAAGATACTAACCACTAACCCTGAGCAACTGACAGTTTGCTGAGAGACGGCGTCCATCTGTAACAATCACTTCCCAACAAAAATCCCGCTTAAGGTTTTTTGCTGGGCTTCCTAACAAAAGTGCAGTTCCTAGATGGCAACTAAATATGTCCTGTTTTTTTTTTACTTGTGTGTTCTTTAGATATACTACACCAACAAGATACACTGTATAAGTAACTGTGAAAGAAGAAAATGATAAGCAAGAATGATGAGAAACCTGCCCCTTTTCACACAAATTAAATTGTAGAACAGAAAACAAACTTAACTCCCACATTTTTTTGTGGCCATTTTTAAATTGTGTTATCTCCAACATGCAGAAAAGAGTGTCAGTTGAGCAGAGACAAACACACACATCTGTCTGTACCTGTTTAAAGAGCTGCAGGTTGACAGCCATGGACAGGAAGTTCTTCATCGTACTCGAGCGATGGTTGGCAAAGCTCTCCTCGCAGAATGTGATTGGTTCTCCCTGCAGAGAGAAATGTTTCATTTGACTAAATACAAGTTTTATTTTGTAGCCACAGAAGAAACAAAAAAGCTTCTTGAGTTGAGTTGCAAAGGTTGCTGAGCCCTGGCCTCAATACAAACAACATTAATGAAAGTTTGTGGTTACAACACGACAGTGTGCAAGGAACTGGATATCTGCTTTGCTTTGGGAGTATTTCAGCTGATTTCTTCATTAGTGAGGAACAAGTAGAAAATTCAAGTAATACTGAAACAGAAAGGAAACAAGAAGTTTTTAAAAGAAATTGAAAACAGTCCCCTTTCAACCATTTCCCCTGGCTGCGCACATATGAGCTGCGCTGGACCAGATGACGGTGTCCCACTAAACTTCCCAGTCCTCCGTATAAACACATTATCACATTATTACCATTTCTTACATCATGTCTGTTGGCCTGTGAGCTATAGACACAGAGGATGACAACAGAACCACTTCGGGCCAATCACACGCTGCCCTCCAGTCAATTCTAATTCATGTTATCTCATAATTAACATAACTCTCACACATTTCAACGATGCTCTAAATTCCTGTGCAGTGGAAACAATGAGCTTTGTCTGTTCAAGGCTACGAGCGCAACGTGGCTCATACAAACAACTGAACAACAGTGGAGAGTAACCTCATTTTCAAGGATGGGAAAATGATACCAGTGGCCCAAATTACTTCACAAGAACGCAGCTCCAGTTAAATCGTGAAGTTTTAAAAGCAAAAAGAAGATTTTTCAACTAAAAGAGGGTAAGGTCAGAAAATAGGGTGTCCTAACTTTTCCCCCAAACTACCAGTTTTATTAACCCATTTTATTTAACGAATGAAAAGGCTCAATTTTGTAGTTTAAATGCAATTAAGTCACTCTTTTGCTGAAACATAATATATCTGTGTTAGAAATCCATACCTGAACATTTTAAAAAAGAAGTGGATGTGTAATGACGTGTTCTAATTCTTTTTTCACAGAGACACTTCCTGCCTCTGGCTGACAGCTCAGTCAAAGCTTTTCTTGTCACACAGACTAAAAACTGGAGAATATTAAGCTTTTTATGCTGGACCGCTGATTCTTTACAATATTCTTCCTGATGAGATCACACTGCCAAATTGAGAAGGAAAACAATACTTTTTTTTTTTTTTTTTACATAATTTCCCTTTTTGAAAATGGTAAAAAAAAAAAAACATGTCATCAAGCTAAGCAAATGTGTGCTGCTCTTTTATAAGTTACAGATCAGCCACTAATAAAATATCTCCTTTCCTTAATGTGCCAGTTATTTTCCAATTACAGTGGAAGCAATTATTACAATTTTTTATGACAAGCAAGGCCAAATGAGCATTTAAGTTCTCCCTAACATTTCATTTTTTTCATTTAGAAATGTCTGTGGCAGATGGCCGCTCGTATAGAGGCAGGTTCTGGTTCTGCTGGAGGTTTCTTCCTGTTAAAGGGGAGTTTTTCCTCTCCACTCGGCATGAGGGATTCCTGTAAAGTCAACGACACAACACAAGTGATTATCTGCTGTCACTACATGTTCATCCAGGAGGAGGAAATGACTAATAAACTGAGCTTAAGGCACCATTTGATAAATAGGATTAATTGGAACATTTGTTGGATTGAATTGAAACTGAATTGAACTTTGCAGCAGAGAAAAGACACAGAGAAAGATTTTAAAGCTCACTTGTTTGAGAGTAAATCTGTTCCTGTGGGAAAAACCGACATTTTTAAAAGATTTTTTACACATCTTAAGCAAGGGTGCCAAAAGAGAGGGTGTTGAACGTGATGACATGCTAGCCATTTTCTAAGATCCCATCTTGCTTCACTCTCAGAACTGATTAGCGAATAGCTTGTTCAAACTTTAACTGAGGCTGAGTCTTAATAGTCCTGCTGGCTAAAACTAATTTCACAGGTTTTTTAACGAAAGATGGCGAGAAACACCTGGCAGAAGAACGTTGAGCTCAAACTGATGGCGTAAGAAAACCCCGTATAATCAGCTGATTGGCTTTCAGCTCATTATCAGGCTCCAGTTTTGTTTCATTTGCAGCTCAGCAAGACTCCCACTAAGCATCCACACCCCTCCTTCTGTTGAGGCATATGGGTCTGTGAACCGCTCAGCTCTTTCCAGGAGGATCTTTTCTTCAGCTCAGAACAATGAGCAGCGCCGTGATACTCAACAAATACTGCGGGATATTATGAGCAACTTCATTAAACCAGATGCTCTGTTTAGGTTTTAACATGTATGTTAAATCGGAGGCTTTTATGCAGACCTTGTCTACAAGCAAACACTGTGAGCGTGAGTGAACTGAGAAATTGCCGCTCACACACACAAACACGCTGCATCTCTGTGCTGGTGTCAGAGGGGAGGCAGTTTGTTCGTGTACTGTCTGTATACAGAGAAAAAGAGAGACAGCATCAATAATGTAGCATCTTGACTCCGGGAGTCCACAAAGTCCAATTAATCTCAAAGACTAAGGAACAAAGGCTTCGCTATTTGACAAACAGGACATGGTGTAGTTTGCTCTGCTCTGACTCAGACTTGATAAGCAGAGAAGATCTAGAAAAGAAATGTTAGGGGGGCTTAGTAAAGGAGAGTTAAACACCAAAGGTGGCTAAAAGGGATCTTCAAAGGGAACGTCCTGACTCCTTCCAGCTCCTCTGACATTTCACTGCTTCAGACAAGCCCACCTTAGCTCTGCTCTCCGTCTGAAAACACACCTCTTACCCTCAGTCAAAACTGCCACAGCCTTAACAGACGCAAGTGAAGTTCGACTCACTTCACTTCAGATAAGACTGCTACCATGTCCTGCACATCACCAAGAGAAAATCTGTTCTATTCACAAAATGCTTCAGCTTGTGAATATGAATCCATATTATGTGCTTGATGCTTTGTTTTTTTCAGACAGTCTTAAAGGTGTAACAGCTCAGAAAGTTGAGTCAAAACTATGCTGATGTTTCCATTAGTTTCAGGCCATTTGTATGTCAGAAAGATCTGGAATCGAGTGGATCCCTGGTATTCATAGGGGTTATGGACGCTTAACAGCTAAAATCTGCAAGTACATGAGATTAGGGCTGGACGATACGACTAAAAATGTGTTTCATATCAGTCAACATAAATAATTATTGATTAGTGTTGTTGATTTGCCAAAAAAAAAAAAAAAAAACAGACTTCTTACAGAGGTTCCAATAAATAATATTTACAGCGTTTCATGTTGGATAAATACACTGAATTAAAAATAAAGCTGAGGGAAAAAACTCTTCAATAACTGTTAATAATAAGTGACAAAGGAGCTTACAGGTTTATATCTGAGCGCATCTCTGTACGATCCAAACAGAGCGGCCTGCGCTCTCAGGAAGGCCCTGGCCACGCCACTTCCGGTTGCCGTGGACTGCTTCTTCAGCTTGCCCTTCAGGGTGGACACCTGGTGGAAAACATCGAGGATGGGAAAGAGTTGGAGATGATAAAGACAGGGATCAGGGAGAGAGGGGAGGGAGACATGGAAGGGTAAAAGTTAAATTATCACCTCTGAAATTGGTGGAGGAAACAGCTAGCCTATTCTGGGTGTGAAGTATCACATTTGCAGGTCATCTCAAAAAAAAAGATAGGAAAGAATGAAAGCCTTTCCTTCAAGCTTATCTGTTGTGCTGCTGGGAGCACCTGCTGCTTTGCTAATTGAGCAGCGCATTGGGGCAGGAGGGAGGGGGAGTTGGAAAAGAGGGTAGGGAAGAGAGGAAATAGAAAGTTGCATCTTTGCACTTCCTCCTTCAGCTCTCCTTCTTCCCCCGCCATCACCTTCCCTCCTTTCATTTCTGCCTCCATGTCTCAAGTCTCCTGGTCCTTCCACCCAGACCTGCTGTTCTCCCCTCCCCTCTTGGCTCTCCCAGACTCCCTCTAGAAAGGGATTCTTGACATAAAACGTCTTTAATTATTTCCCCCCTCTCTTGGCTCTGTCTCCAGGACTCCAGGCGAGAGTGGAGGAGCAGCAGGCCTGAGCTTGTTTCAGGATGACAAAAGATTCACCCTGGCCACCGAGCCCTGGGGAGTCTGGGAAGGAAGTTGTCAAGAGGCTCTCCTCACCTGCTCAGCAGTGGTCTGACTGTGTTGTGGAAGCGCGAGGAGGAGGCAGAGATACAGTAGTGATGTCATGTAGCGAGGGACTGTCGCTGTCTCTGTGTGGGCTGCACCAGCTTCACACTAAAGCATGTTTCTCTTCTACATTACTCGGAAAAAAAAATCAATTGTAAGTCGACGCAAAGAAGGAAATCAAGGGTTGAAGCTTCAATTCCACTTCTGCAATATGTAATATTGTGTAAAAATAACTTTTTATATGCAAGAAAACAATGTCTAAGGTAACAAGTTGAAACTCTTTTGATTCACATTTCTACATTTTAAAACTGAAAAATTGACAATGCATGTAGAGCTGCTGTGTGAAACCAGAAAAAGAGTAAATTAACATTTAGAGTTAGCAGTCTGGTTCCTCCATTTAACACTGCATTGTCAATTTCAGCAGTCCAACCCAGTCACTGTTTAAAACAATGCAACACCAGGTTGTGGTGTGTGTGTGTGTGTGTGTGTGTGTGTGTGTTTGTGTGTTCTGGTGTGTCGCTGCAGTGAGTGTTTTATTGCTGACAGACTTTTTATTTTGTAGTTCTAATGAGAAAAATGCATTAAACAAACATTTTATTGTGTCTTCTTAAATCAGGCATATGTGTCAAGGTTTTAAAAAATTATGGGTAAAGTTATGAACATAAATCGGGAATCAGAATCAGTCGATTTTCTCTCGACTGATTCTGATTTGTGATCAGCTGGTAAATTACAGAAACATAAGTTTTATTTGTATTATTTTATGAACCCATCAACAAACAGCACATGCATAATAAAATCAGATAAGGCTGAGGGACAAATGAAATCTACTACTCTAGTTAAATAACAGAACTCTCATGTATTATATCAAACTTGGGAGTTTTTTTTAAATAGGGTTGTATATTATTTTTATAAGAAATATTTTTGTTAAAAATTAAAATTAAATTCTAAGTGTGATGGCTTATATTTTAATGCTCAGTTGAATTGTCTGTACACCAGCATGATTGACAGCGCTAAAATCCTTCTCTTGGCTCTGATTGGTCATTTCTGACCCCATGATGTATTTCTGCAGTCAGTACAGGGAGCTTTGGGAAAAGGCAGAGGAGCATGATTTTTTTTCACAGATCTGTTTCATGTTATACTGTCACAACATTGTAATAGTTTTAACAAATGTGCAAAAAACATTTTATTAAACTTACATAACCCAGCTTTAAGGGCAATGTCATGTTTTTGGACTGTGGGAGGAAGTTGGAGTACCTGGAGTGAACCCACACATGCACAGGGAGAACATGCAAACTCCACGCTGAAAGACCCCATAAGACACCAGAGCAATTTTTCTGCAGGACAACAGTGCTACCAACCCCATAATTATCAATATTTTGTATTATTTTTAGTAGCACTTCTATTAATTGTTGCTTTTTTGGTTAACCATACATCTTGGCATAAATCTTTTATTACTGTAAAAATGTAGTATTCTTCACTAAATGATATAATTAGGCCTGTCACAATAAATTTTGCTGTACGATTAATTGTCTAAAAAATTATTGTGATAAACGATATTATTTCAAGACCTTTTGACGCTGAATTAATGGAAATGACGTAATAATGCATGCAATTTCCTGCCATAGATAGATACACTTTATTTTCAAAAGAACACATAACACTGTAACTGATAAACTAAATAAACAAAACAACCAAAAACAAAAATAAAATGGATTCTCAGTCTCCATTTACAAAAAACGTACTTAAATAAAAACTAAACAACATAAAGCCAAAGTGGAGATAAATACTGCATTCAACCAAAAGAGTGCAGATTCTAAAATCTGTATACTATATTGCCCTTCAGTAATCACTAGATTTAAATAAAGAAGATGGGCACATCTGACTACCTAATGCAATAGTTCATACTACACAATTTTTTGACCCTATTTTCCTCTTATCACAATCTTAGATTGTTGGCTGATCTAAGATTCTCGCTGGTGATTTCGTAACCGATCATCCTGTACTGTATGGTGTGTTATGGTAGATCACCACTCCGATCTAAATCAGGGGTTTTACCCGAGTGGGAACTTACCGCTGAATGTGACAGGTAGCCAATCAGAAAGCGCGGATTCTCCTCCTGCTTTCTGAGGGGAAATTACGGAGAGGAATCCCAAAACAGCTGAAACGGCACAACCCGAGATGATATGTGGAAACAACATTAATGTTTTCAGCATTTCGTGCAAAGAATATAGGAATGACAAGGAGAGGAGTTGGAGCCAAATTGCTACTGCAGTTGATAAACCCGTTAAGTTTTCAGCTGCTCTTCGTTAACGTGACATAAATCGGTTATAATGATTTTCATTCAGTCAGGACTTTACACTGACTCTAGCCACATGGCTCACAGGTAGATTCTAGTAAAGCAATGATTAATGCCTCGTTTTAAAATTAGTTAACTGGACTTGTAGCCATTATTTTGTGCCCATGTGGCTGGACACCACATGGCACGACGAACCTGATCAAACCGTTATACTTAGGATTTCTGTCGGCTAATGTGTCTCTCAGGGTTTGAAAATGGGCGACAACTTGTGTAATGTGCGCTGGGCATTAGGCTAAGGAAATGAGGAAGGGAGGGTCAGTGGAGAGCACCGGAGTTTAGCCTTTTTTCATTCAATGTCATCAATAGAAAGAAGAAAAGGCAGGAAGAGACGATAAAGACGATAATTAAATGAGGTCGATAGGTTTAATTTATCGCCCGTTAAATTTATTTATTGTTTATCGCGACAGGCCTATAATACAGTGACAATTTCATCCTGGCCCCCCGTCTAATTTCAATCACAGGTGAGATCAATATCGCTGGAGCTGGGAAGTCTGAGCGGATCACACATGGAGGAAAGAACTGAGATGCTAAGAGACAAAAGAAAGAAGGGAAGAAAGCAAGATGTCGATCTTAAACTGGGACAAAGACAAAACGAACTGTGTTGATTCCACTCCCCTGGGCTTTCCCCACTCTCCACAGCTTCCCCACGCTGCCGTCGCAAAATGCTTCCAGGCATCAAACAGAAAGTTTACCATGGTTAAATTAACAAGTGTCATCTCCATATTCACTCATTCTGCTAAATGCTTTTATGTTTATGTAAAGCCCTTTGTGGGATTAATATTTCATGTTTATGTGCTTATCACACATTTTTATTTATTTTTTTATTTCTGCAAATCATTAAACTGTCTTTTTTTTTGTGGGGAGGAATCAAAGCGAACACGTCGTCAGTCTATGAGGGGGAGGCGTACCCAGAAGACTGTCAGAGCAGACGGGATAGCCGAGTTTACCCTGCAGAGTCCTGAACTGCGGCTCTGAAAGGGTGAGCAAACACTTTTTAATGAGGCTGGGGCACAAAATCTGAGTTTTACTTCCCAATAACACAAAAAAGGCGCAAAAGAGCAGCGAGTTTAAAATTAAGAAGAATAAAAGAGTGGGGCAAAAAATATTCATAATGTTCAGATAAATTGCTACATCTCTCAAACGCTTTTAGTTGCGCCGCGCGAGTGCGAACCTCGTTTTTGCTAATAGAAATCAAACCTCGCGACCCGTCCTCGCTCACATTCCCGACAAAAAAAATAAAAAAAATAAAATGAAATAAACGTGTATTTAGTAATTGGATCTTGAATGTGGTGCCTACGCCACAATCATCAGGTATGCCTCGGCGGTAATGGCTCTGTCAAACTAATTAACTTCTACAGTTTGAGTGAAGCTAACGAGACGTGTACAGGCATCAGAGGAAGGCCAGGCTCTACAGGTGATAACCCTATTTGGCAGTGACATTTTTTAGTGTAAAGTCACAGTGGCGGTGATGAGATCAAAGGCAGAGACTCCCCCATTGGGTCCAATTAGAACTATAGCATTGTACAGGGAAGGGGTGGCAGCCAAAGAGAGGGGAGTGGGTGGCTGAGGGAAAGGGGAACAGAAAAAAAAAACTGTTGAGTTATGATATTCATAATCTATGCAGAGAGGCCTTTCCAGTACAGGTCTTCTCCCCATAGCTGTGATCTTTTCAATTTACATCAAGGGAAGATAGTCGGGGATGAAAGCGGGGCATCCGAGGCGCGCAGCCCACAGAGGGCAGACATGGGGCCTCATTAAGGCCCGGCCCAGACAGCCCCAAACAGGGTTTGAAGTGCGTCATATAAAGAGCACGGGGTCAAAGGTCAGACATAGAACAGATCTCCATTTAACTCTCCAGCTGGAGATGATAATTAGCAGGTGCAATCATGATCCCTGTCTGACTGTAAGGGATGATACCTCCATAGGTGACAGCAGTGAACAGAGGGCCGAGAATGTCGGCGCGCATGGAGGGCCTCGCTGCGCTCGCATACACACCGCCATTCATCAGGCGTCACCGCTTATCAAATGTGTGTGTCTGTATAAGACATGCTGCATTACATTCTGAAAACTAATTTCTATAATTGCAATTATACTTCTGTCTCTTACTTCTTCTATAAATGGGTTTACATTTATGCAACATTCATCACAGAGGTGTAGCGACTATTCAAAAGTTCTGTCATTCATCTGGGTCCTGTATCTTACTCAAGGCAACTTCTTCCCCAGTTAATAAAAGGTTTTAGCTCCGACACGATTGAGTGAACAAACCGCTCCTTCAGATGTTTATTGTAAGGTTTTGTGGCCCATAAAGAGTGAGCTGGATGGACTCCCCTTGCCTTGCAAAGCTTGAATTGTGGATTGTGCAACTCAAGAAGAAGTCAAAGTTGCAACAATAAGAAGACTTTATATTAGTTCAGTTGCTAAAATAAATTAGCAGATAAATGTGCTTCCATCCATTTCATTGAAATGATACTTGATTAAATTCCAGAGAGAAAACTTAGTGTCACTTAAACTTTTAGAAAAGTTTAAATCTGTTTCAAGCAGGATTGGTTTCTCTAAAGGTTTGTGCTAAATTTATTCTATACCCAACATCAACTATTCAGAGTTCATTTTACTCAGTTTATAGTCAGTTTAGCACAAATCCATTGTAAATTTGACATTTTACTCGTTTACCCCCAATGTTTACTCCCCTATAGCGGTAGATACGCAAGCAAAAAGGTGATTTTATAAATATTGGTGGCATCTTTCTGTGCATGTTTTGCATTTTAGCAACATTATATGCATGTTTACTGAGTAAATAAAGCCGTGTGCAAGGTATATAAAGATCTCAAAAATGCTTCCAGACAATTGAAGCCTAATTTATTGTTTCTTGGTGTAGAAAATGATTATAGCTTCTTAAAACTTACTTCAGTTATATTTGCAAAAATATTTTTAAATTCCAGAGATTCTGTTTTTAAATCAGAGTTAAAAACAGAGATTTTGTTTGTAAAAAATGATGTGAGTGAAGGAGAGAAGAGAGACATTTTTTAGTTTTTGGATTCAGAAAAAATAATCCTGCAAGTGTTCCTTTATTAATAAAAAAATACATAGTAGTCTTAAGTTGATTCTGGCGTCACATCTCAGTCTGGTTTCATATAAAGGTTTTTTATTAGATACTTTATTTATTCAAACCACAGCTGTCCTGTAAACTAAAGGCCTTGAGGACGCTCTGCACAGAAACCTATTTATTATTCAAAGTTTTATGAGTTTTATTATTTTAAAATGCAGTCAATAATTGTTGAAAGCAAAATAGGAAATCAGAATCAGAGCATTGATAAAGCTTAAAAAAGAAATAATATGAAACATATGGAGATTTTTGCATAAACCTTCAACCAGAACATCACCAGAGAAAAGGAAAAAAAATAAAAGCCTGACTGACAATACTGCATACAATATACATATAAAAAGAGTAAATCAGAGAAAAAAATAGACACACTAGGCCCTGCATATATATTTAGAATTATAATCAAATATTTTAATACAACATTGCAAATTTCTCCCCCAAATAATGACCCCGACATTTGTCTGTTGTTGGAGGGGGGGAAAAAAGGGAATAAAAAGTTGAGTTTTCTCTTCGCAAAAAGAGTGTTTTGTTTAAGCTTCTGTCCAGGGAAAGAAAGCCATGGGGACGCAATTAAAGAACTACAAAGAAAAAAATAGTTATGAAAATCTCCCACTTTCTTTTGATGTGCTGCAGTCTGAAGTGTACACACACACGGCGCACGCACAAAACACACAGACACAAATCCGAACAAAGACACAGAGAACAGACATACAGCACAGTCTAACAACTGCAGAAGCATACATGCACACAAAGAGCATGGGACTCGGAAGTCTATGAAATGGATTCATTCATTAAACTAAAGATTAATATTAGATTTCATAATTTTATCTCCCAATTAACCTTTTTCCCTATTCGTTAAGCTGCGCAGTAGAAGGGATTATTAGATAAAATAATGGGATGGAGTATATCTATTTTTAGTTTTAAGCATAAGCGTTTAAAGCATAATTTCACTGAAAATAATGTGCGTGAATGAAAAAAAAAAACAAAACAAGATGAGATCAATTACAAAGTACAGAAATTGATGATTTATTGTGGAGTTAATGCAAAGCAGGTAAAAATGAAGAGTGGGAAAGCAGAAAAGAGGAAAAGCTGTATGCGTGTGTGTGTGTGTTTTAATAGGGCTATGAGTTTCTCCCCGGTGTGGGGTTACTTTGTCAAGCTGACCTCTTATAGCAGCTGAGCGGCAGAGTTTTGCATACATAATTAACTATAGCTAAATGTCATCTCTCGCTTCAATAACCATCGCAGTGGGTGTTGCTTCTCTCCCCCTTTTTTTTTTTTTTTTTTTTTGACTTCTAATCCGGAGTGAACCATCGGCAGAGCAGCTACATGTGAAAATGAAGTGCAGCTTTTAAAATCCACACGAGTAAACCGAGGAGCCGCAGTGAAGGGAAATGAACGAGTTCGCCGACGCTTAAAACAATCACAACCCGGAAAATAATTGTCAAATGAGCAGACTCTGACATTTGCAGCTGGTAAAATACCGGCTCGCCAACAAAAACGACATCCGAGTCTTTGTTTGGAGCTTGTTATTATACACTGTGGACTGTTCCTGGTAAAGTACGGCATGTATGTGAGCTGGGCGGCCACATTTTCCCACAACGAATCGCATGAGAAACTTTGCTTTAAATGGATCAGACGCACTCGGTCTGTTTTAAACAGAAAGAAGCGCAGAGAAGATCAGATGGACAAACAAATAGTGGCAAAAGTTTCCTCCTGAGCGACACCCGAGAGTCGCTGATGAACGCTCCCAGTTGACAGCGTGTAGGTGTGCCTGAGTGCATCTGTGCACCTACACGCGAGCGCTGCCTGCCGTCTGCAGCGCTCTGTAGTGGCTGATGATGTAGATGTTGCTCCCCAGAAAGTGAGCGCCCAAATTAAAGCCGCGATGTTTGATTAAGTGTGCCAGGTGATCTCAGGAGAGGCACGGCAGACACAGCCTCAACCCCCTCACTCATTTGTAAACCTCCAAATGCGGGCTTGAAATACAGGAAGTAGGAGTGTGTGCTGTAAATCCCCCCCCCCCTCCCTTGATTGGGAATACAAATGATCAAATGTACGAGGGCTAGGATTGTATGGGTACACGGTGTCAGCAAAGCAGCGAGCGGCAGAGAGGAGGAGAATAGAAGGAATTAGGTTTGTGATGTGTGAGAGAGAGGGAGCATCTGAAAATAAAGATATAAGCTGCATTGTAGCTCCTCAACTTGAATGTGTGGCACAGAAAGAATAATACATGAAAAAAATCTGTCATTGGTTTGAGATCAATTGCCAGAATCAAATAAAAACCTTATTCAGTCACACGCTGTTTGTTTTCAGAATTAACCGACTCCTAATTTGCTATTCTTGGATGGTTTTAATGACTAGCGAGGTAAACAACTTCACCAACCAAAAGTCAATTATAACTTTATCAATCTCCAGTTGGGAGAGGAGATGTGGATCTTACAAAAAGCAACAAAAATACCTTGATCTTTTTGTCTTTTTGTTTTATTGAGTATTTCTTCTCAGCGTGCTTGTCAACACACTGATTTTACTGACAAAGCATGGTGTCACAAAGATTAAAAAAAGTAGCAAACTATTGCAACTTTTGGTTGAACTTTTATGAGTTTTCAGGAATGCAAAGGACTGCTAAAACACATTATGCAAAATTTAAAGAATGCTCTATTTTCTCCCAACAATTTATTTAAATAATTGTGGAAAAAAACAGCGATTCAAACACGAGAACAAAGACTACACTAGCTCTACACTGCTGCTCATACAATAAAGAGAGCATTAGAGAATCTGCATGGCTGACCTTTAACTGTTATCAGATATGCACATTGTTATTTTACTTTTTAACTCTAAGCCTGGCGTTATATGTTAAATAACTATTGCGCAAAAACAGTTAAAGGCAGAATATTTGATTCATTTGACACCATTTCCTATTAAAGAGACCCAAAGTGTAAAGTTCATTTGGTGTTCCTCAGGGCTTCGTGTCCAAGATTTTATTTATTTAAATGAAAAAAAAAAAAAAAAAAAAGTAGAGTTCCAACAGTAACAAATATTTTAACGCTTACAGATCAAAGTATTTTTTGATCTGGTTTAAAGAAAGAGCTGGAGTGTGTGAAACAAACTCGGAAATGTACAAAATAAACAGGTACTTTGGTTATAATTAAGTAAACACAGTTTATGTTATTCATTTATTAAGATCAAGAAGCATATCTTCAGTAAATAAAATAAAGCACATTCAGTATGACAAATCACTTCAAACAAACTAACTGTTTAACTGTATTTGAATTAAGAAGCAGAACGTATAAAACAACTATGTTCATTAACAAGTTGCAGAAAAAAAATCAAAGTCACAAAAACTGATTATAGAAATAAAATAATTATTATTATTAAAATAGAAAATATTCAAACTCACTTCTCAGTTTTTCTGTTTAACAGCAGGAACCACATATAAAATAATGGTCACTGCTAATATAAAAAATTGCTTTCTCTCAGATATGGAGGATATAATGTAAAAATGCTCCTGTTCATCTAGATGTGGAGTTAAAATGCAGAATAGATGAACTGCAGACCCTAAATGTAACTGTTTTAAAGTATGGCTTCCACAAGTGCCTATGTATATGAGTTCATACACACACAAGTTTGCATTTCTATCCATATTAGGACATATTGCTTCATTTATGCATAACCCAAACATTTAAGCTAACATTAGACATCACCAGTATATTACAAACCCTCAACTTAATTCACACCATACATCTAAAGCCAACAGCTAACCTGGCAAAA
Source organism: Poecilia picta (assembly GCA_033032245.1). NCBI lineage: Eukaryota > Metazoa > Chordata > Actinopteri > Cyprinodontiformes > Poeciliidae > Poecilia > Poecilia picta. The sequence goes on from CM065356.1 coordinate 25,490,990, forward strand.
GAGGCTCCACCGCATTAGTACTGGGCTTTGCCACCCAAAAGTCCCAATGGTTTTCATACGGTCAGTAAATATGCCACACAGAATAGCTTGTTAATTAGTTTTAGATTTAAATGAATGTCATTCAACCAAGAAGTTGTTCCTCATATAAAATGAGACAAGCCTTTCCAGAAACCATCTAAAAGGAAAATTTATTTTTAAAAATAAATTGATGGTTTCATTTAAGTTTTATATAAAAAATGGCAGGTTGAAAATTATTTATACACTTAATAACCAATGGATAAATCTTTGTAGCTGTGGGATCACAGCTACGAAACTCTTACACATAATTGCTGACCAGGTTTCCACAAATGTTTTGACGATTCCTTTATGGTGATTAGCCCCAAGTGTGTGAGGTGGGAAGACCTCTTTGCCATCACCCTAATTATTACATCACTCCACACATTCTCCATCAGATTCAGAATCCAGAAGAAACATGTCGGTAAAATTAAAGTCTTACTTTAAACGTGTCAGGGGTATGAACAATTTTGAGCTTCATTACTGTTTGTTCATTTATGTGGATTTATATGTCAATAGAAATTAAGTCATGTATGGTATGCACATGTATAAATGTGATTAAAATAAAATGTGTGAAGCAAACGGGGAATAAAAAAAAAGAAGTCAACAGAACAGGTTGGATGCAACAATAATTTAGCTTCCTCCTGCTCCTTTTGGATATGTTCTTTTTAATTGAATGACTATAATACACAGTCCAGTCACATTAATGTGACCATCTGTCAAAAGCCAGAATAACCACCTTTCGCAGAGCGAACTGCTACGAGACGTGCAGGAAAGAGATCACTTAGGTCCCTGAAGGTCTTCTCTGGGATGTTGAGCCATGCCGACTCTAATGCCGTGGCCAGCTGCGCTAGATTACGCGGTTGAGGATCCATGGCGCGAACAACTCGATCGAGATGGTCCCACAGATGCTCGATTGGGTTTAAGTCAGGTGAGTTTGCTGGCCAGGGGAGGACGGTAAACTCATCCTGGTGCTCTTCGAACCACGCACGTACACTGGCAGCTGTATGGCACCTCGCATTGTCCTGCTGGAAGATGCCATCATCCTGAGGAAAAACAATGCGCATGTAGGGGTGGACATGGTCCGCAAGGACAGATGCGTACTTGTATTGATCCATCGTGCCTTCCACAATAATCAGTGAACCCAGAGAATGCCAGGAAAACATTCCCCAGACCATAATGCTCCCGCCTCCAGCTTGGACCGTTCCTGCAATGGTTGCAGGGTGGTTCCTTTCAGAGGTTTCACGCCTTATACGCCAACGTCCATCTGTCCGATGGAGCATAAAACGCGATTCATCTGAAAACGCTACCTGTCGCCACTCAGTGGACGTCCAGCTGCTGTACTGGCGTGCAAATTCTAGCCTTCGTCGTCGATGAACACCAGTCAGCATAGGTGCACGAACCAGGCGTCCGCTTCGGAGGCCCAGACGCAGCAATGTTCGCTGAATAGTGGTTTGGGAGACACTTGTGGTAGCCCCTTGGTTCATTTTAGTGGTCAGTTGCTCAACGGTAGCCCGTCTATCTGCCCGAACGCATCTCCGCAACCGTCGTTCGCCTCTGTCATCTAAGGCCCGTGGTGCACCACATTTGCCACGTCGTTGATTTTGGACAGTCCCATTTTGCCATGCACGGTACACTTTTACCACGGCGGCACGCGAACAGTTCACAAACTCAGCCGTTTCGGAAATGCTTCCACCCTTGGCCCGAAAGCCAATGATCATGCCCTTTTGGACGTCGGATAAATCGCTTCGTTTCTGCATTACGCCAACGATTGAAATGTTTTCCGAAGCCCACACACACCCTTTATATACGCTCAACTGCACTGTGCTGCCACCTGCCTTCTGTGATTGGTTATTTAACTCTGAAGTGGAAAGTACGTGGTGGTCACATTAATGTGACTGGACTGTGTAATAATAATAATAAGAAGAAAAATCCGTAATTTAATTCTCAAAGTTCATTTCAGAAGATCACGGCTTCCTTTGGCACCCCTTAATAATTACTCTCTCAATAGATTTAGCCTTCCTTTGCAAAACGGAACCGCTACCAGCTTACTAGTATTTGTAATAGTCAATAAATGTGAAATATTATGTGTGAAACTGTGAGAAAAGGCCGTTATGGGGCGGGCACTTGTGGAGCTGGGGTAGGGGTCCCGTCTGAAAGGGAGCAGCTAATTCAGGACAACTGTGAACTCTGAACCTGCTAAAAGCACGGCCACTGGTCAGCCGGGCCGCCTAACCAGGTCCACATGCGCTCACAGCCTGCGACGCCGTAATTACACGGATCTCTAAAGGTTTGTTTAAATCAACATCAGAGGCGCTTTGTTTTCCATCACAGTTGGACCTGAAGCACAGACACGTTCCGCCTGTAGCCTTTACCTTTTAATCCATGTCGTGCTGCATATATTCTTAGAAAGTGACGCCGGGGGTTTGCGAGTGAGGATCGCTGCGACTCCTTAGGTCTCAGGGCCCGGGCTTCACTCTGAATAAACTGGAGTGTTAAGTAGCCGCTGTTACAGTGAGAACTGGAGAGAAATAAAAAGCGGTTTTTAATAGCTAAGAAACGACGCGCAGACAGAGAAGCGCTCGGCATTAATCAGGAAATCAGGCCCCAGTTCAGTAAACAGCACAATGCCTGTAACATCTCCTTGTGTGGAAACACTAACATCAAATGCCATGTGGCATGTCCTCATCACTAACAAGCTAACTAACAAGAGACCTGGAATTCCACTCAATTAGTACCTGCTCGCTTTGTTATTAATCTACTAGCCTCTGTGAATAGATAAGAGGAGACAGGAGGGAGAAAAAAAAACTTGTATGGGAATAAAAAAAACAACAACAATTTGTTCCGATAAATATATTAATGCCAGCAAAGTTTCTGTTTCAGGTGCTGTAATTTGACATGATATGCAAGCTATGTTCTGTCATTAGTCAAGAAAAATTGGTGAGCAGGGGATCAAAGCGAAAAAGGCACTGAGCCTGCCACTTAATTTATCACACGGCAAAAAAGACAAAGGCTTTTCTCTCTGCTTCTGTCGCTTTTCAAAAGCCTCCACTCTTTTTATGACAAACTCAGTTTGCAATTTAATTTAGGGCTTCAGTCCCCAGGTGCAGAGAAGCGAGCAGGCAGGAAGTGAGAAGACGGTACTGCAGCCAGACAGGCACACAGGCAGAGAAGTATGAGAAAGCAAACAGCGGGTGCAAGAGACGTCCAGGTTGGCGGGAAGTACTGCGAGAGAGACACGTAGGCAGACAGGTGCCATGAAACCCGAGCAGCCGGGGAAGCAATAAGGCAGGCAGGCAGGATTGAAAGTCGGCAGAAAATGTTATAAAGTGGAGAAAAGAACTCACAAGGTAAAGAGACGTTCGTACGCGCTAGCAGTCAATGTTGGCAGAGCAGTGCTAAATCAGGAGAACCAGAGAAGTGTGGGAGTGTGAGCAGGTCTGGGGTCTGCTGGGCAGTGGGTTGAATTATGTAGTGCTGCTGGGGGAAGGAGTCCAGTAGGCAGTGGAACCTGAGCGTATGCTGTTAGCAGCGTGGGTAATAGTGCATCCACCGCCTCAGCTGGGATCCCAGCGCCTCACAGAGGAGCTTTAATACACACACTGTGAAGACCAACTAAACAAACAGATTCCTGCTTCCACCAAGACAGGAGAGACGAGCGCATGTGTTGTTTCCTCGTGGCTGTGGATGTGTGTGTAAAAGTGTGAGTGACCCTGACGCCACGGCGATGCTTCCTGTAGCACTGACCAGCGTCAGCGCTCCATTAATTAAAGGGACGATGCGCTGGCAGGTGGCTTCACTGCCCACACTGGTAATTGGACCCTTTCTACCCACTCTCTCCCCCCCTACAAAATCACCCATCTCTGCCTTTTCTTTTCTTTCCTCTGCCTCGTTCCCTCCCCCTATTTCTCAGAAACGTGCCAGTGGGCAGGCAGCAACGCAAGACTTTGTGAAATAATGATTAGAATGGATGAAGATGAAGGGAAGGGAGTTTCACATTTTCCCACATGCCTCTGATGGTCGGGGAATGCTGTTTGCCTTCAAGCGTCATACGACGCGACGGGAGTTTACTTTAGACAGCCACAATCTGAGAAGCCAGAGCTGCAGTCATTAATGATGTGGGGAGGGGACAGAGCTGTACTTTGACAAGTTTCTGGATGTGGGTGTGCGCGCGGATCTGTGCGCACATGTGGGCAGAGATGTGAGAGTGAGATTACGTCGGAAGAAGAGAGGGAAAATAACCTTGATGTGCTGCATGTGGAATGAGACAATAAAAGGCTGAGATGCTGGAGACGGTCGTGTGTTTCTCACCACGTCGCTGGGTAGGTTGTGCAGGTCATCAAACGGGGTCTCCAGGGTGTTTGTGTCCACATTCAGAATGACCACATCCTCCAGTGATCGACTGCGTACCCTCTGTAAGACAAAACGTGCAGTGTGATCTACAGCAGCTGTGGACAGAGTGAAAACTTCACAACATATCGAGTTTGGAAAAATGCAGCGACTGGAACTGCGTGTCTGTCTTATTCTTCTGTCTGTTGAGTCCCAGCACAAGCACAATTTAATGAGGAATGATTCTGTGATCACCTGAAACAAACAGCAAAGGGAAAGACGGGAGGGAGAACATCCCCAGACACATGGAAGCTGGGATGGAAAATGCAGATTATTGCAACAAATCAGGGGTTTTCTGGTCAAACAAAAAATTCTTCAAGTTAAATTGTGAAACATTGTCTTATAATTTTATGAACTTGTTTATTGTTATTTCAGGTTATGAAAGAAGCATTCCTCAAATTATGACAATCTGTAATTTTAAATAAATACTTAAAGTTGCCACTTTTGGGGGCTAATTTTGGATAAAGCTTATCAGCAATTTATAGAAAAAAAATGTTTTCATCAACATATCAAAAAAGAGAAAAATATCAGAAAATAGAACTTTTAAAGTGGTCTTCATTTTAGCAAAACTAATAATAGATAATAATCTATAAGTTTTATTCTTAACAACAAATATTTTTGTCTAAAATGTCCAAAGCTCTTCTTAAACGGCATAATTCTACATTAACATATAGGGCCTGCTTGATGCTTTTATGTATTACAGAGACTACCTACATCACAACTAAATGTTCACATTTTAATATAAAATAACAGAAGTAAATTCATCATAAATTTCCAAAAGATAATTTAATTTGTCAAAAGGAAAAATAGCCATCCATCCCCCACTGTTGGTGAATGAAATACATGAGATTGCCCATATTTTTTGTCTACTGCTTCTTCTACACCAGTTACTTAAACAGAACCTGTAGGCTAAGATCAGAAAGAACAACACATCATGCCCCGATCTAGTTATGTTCAAAAGCATATGAGACATTGACATTTATCAGTCTGAAAAGGGTTAAAATACCATGTCTAAGGTTTAGTAGGAGTCGATGTTGAGAATGAGTTGGAAGGTCAAAATTACACTTTGACCTATCCAACATATGCAAACAAAGATCTTGAGGACTGAAAAAAAAAGATCTGTGATCTGTTGAGAAAACGAGGAACCTTTTGGGAATTGTTGCATCCTGGGAAAGAAACTAACTTCAGAAAAGAACATATGACTCCAGTGAAACATGGTGGTGTTAGTTTGATTTTGCGTTGCTGGATGACAATACTACCTGCTCTGTTTTTTGAAAGAGAATGTTTCTCTCCATCAGCTGGTTACCTTAAAGTCAAATGTGATAAGGTTATGCAACAGGACAATGATCCAAAATATGCCAGCATAAATATCCCTGAAAAGCTCAAAGAAAGAATAAAAATGCACAGATTTAGATGCCTACTTCATGCTCAGAAAGTGACTGAATTAAAAGACTTCCGCAAAGAAGAGGAGGCCGCAAGACTCATTCCCAGTTATCACAACTGTTTGTCAGATTTGGGTGACAGTGACTCTGTTTTAGTTATTCAGATTTGAAAACTGCATTTTGTTTATATTCAAATATGTTTGATGATCTGAAATATTGAAGAAGAGGAAAGAAATAAAATCTTTACAGGGGGCAGGGGAAGATTTTTTAAGACCACTTTCACCCAAATTAACTGAATTAGAATTGGAATGCATGTAATTGTGTTTACATCTATTTAAATTGCTTGATTGTTTTGGATGATCTTAATTATACATATTCTGGACATAAGTCAGACTAAATTAAGAATCGGAATCAGTTTTATTGGCCAAGGTTTTCTGCACAAATAAGGAATTTGTTTTCTATTTCAAGCACTACAGATAAAGTCTCACACGTCTTGATAATTAACAATAAAAAATTGCGAAAGGAGAAAAAAATTAAAGTAGACCACCTATACTAAAACACACACATGGAAAATGAAGAATGGGGCAGAGAGGAAACATTTGGACTCTAAGCGCGCGTTCCACAGAACCAGAAACATCATGCATCAACAACAAGCCAGCGATGCTGCGCTGTGCCGAGCGCATCCTGATGGCGACAAATTCAACAATTATTTCAGTGTGGTGCAGGAAGGATATGGGCAGGTGTGGTGTGTGTGCATGTCTGTGTGCGTGTGCGTGTGTGTGAGTGGGGTGGGAGGCAGCATAGTGTGTGAATTTCTAGTTTGTCACTTTTGTGACAGCCTGTGCAGCGGAGGCTCACATGCTGATCTGGACTAATTATGTAGTGGCGGAAAGAAGGTCTGTCACGGATGCAGAGTGTGATAAATACTGCCACTGCCGCAACTGTCAGACAACTATCACACACACACACACAAATGCGCACGTATGCGCGCAAACACACGTGTGCATAACATTATAGGCAATTACACACACACGCACACGCCTAGAAACTAACACCAACACTCGCACACGAGTGCAAAAATGTGTGCGCTCTTGCGTCATGCGTTCACATGAAACAGCCGCACTGATGACGGCCTGCTCCCCAACCAACACAGGGTTTAACAATGAAGAAGAAAAGCTCTTTGTTTGCAGATGCTTTTTCTGCCTTTCTGTCTCTGCCTTCTGTACTTCTGGTTCAGAAGCCAAGGCACACACAAGCAGTAGACGGAGCAGAAACAGACCAAAAAAAAAGAGAAAAAGATGTGAAAGTGTAAAAAGTTGGGATTTTTAAAAGTAGCATTGTTTAACTCATGATGAATTAACTCTTAAATATTCGACACAAACTCAGAATTGAGTCGTCATTTGTTTCAGACACCGAAGTTCAATAAAACATCTGGATTAGCTACGAATAATCAAAATCAGTTTTCACAGTGCACACATTTCAACCGCCCGTTTTCAAAACGCAGGACGTTCATGGAGCATCTTTATGATTTTGCATCAACATTTATAGCATATGCATGGATAAACTGATTAGATAACATACCTCAAGCAGACTATAGTGAACTCCCACGAAGTATGGCATCGGAGCACTGAGGATGTAGAAGGTACAAGACGTCCGTTAGTGGTGTATTCAGACACAAAAATAGCATCTACCTTTGAGTCATTTTATACAAATTTAAATAACTAAAGATTGAAGTGTCTTCACTATATGGATCTGTTGCTTTTCTCTAAAATTCATAATGCACCGACGTTAGCTGGAGATTGGCACCAGCACCTCCCGACCCCATTAAGGGACAAGGGTGTAAGAAAATGGATGGATGGATGGATGAAGAAATGCACCAATCTGGATTTTTCCAGGCACATACCGATTTCCTGTTTTCTTTTACATTTGACCAAGTCCGATTTTTCTTGCTAAGGAAAGTGATATATATAAAAGATAAAAAAACAGAATATACTGCAGGTTCTTTGATAGAGGTAGCAGATTTTAATGCAACAAGAAAGGGGAGAAAAGATTAATCCCATTTATACTTCAAAGGATATAATTAATTTCTAACTACATGCTGGTTCATGTTTTAATAGATAAAAACTGTTAAATTTTAATTAAAAAGAAAAAAAAAAATCAGATTATATAGTATATTATTGACTCAGTCTTTATCTTGTGTGATTGATTAGTGCATTTTTATACATACTTGTGAGAAAAACATGTCTGATAATCCAGACTGGATACAAAACACCAAAAATGATGATTTATGTTAAGTCAATTCTTAACAGAACAAAGTACTAACCGTGACCTGAAAAATAATCTGAAATGCAGATTCTTTTCTATATCAGGTTGTCATAACATGATAATGTCAGAGGCAGCAACAAGCCTTTTTATATCCAAGGCCCTCAGAACAGTGGAGTTATTTTTATGGAATCCAGGTGCAATAAATGCCGTTTCCCTTTTCCTGCCTCTACAGAAAAATACACACTGCTGTCACTAATGTGTGAATAGAAAATAGTTTAAGAACGTAGACAGCAACAAAAGTTGATCAGGCAACTTGAATTTCCTCAGAGACAGCTGGTAAATGTCTGATCATATTCCAAGAAGTATTTCTGATATTCTCTTTTTTATGTTTTAAATCAAAAAAACTGACAGTATCACTAAATGTGATTATACTTATCTTAAAGGTTCTCTGGAATCTAAAGCACAGTGATTGGCTTATGAAGTAATTAAGGGATTAGGCCCTGAATAGATCTGTTCAGGTTCAATCTTTTCATTCAGTGTTTCCAGGATCAGAACAAAAGGAAAGGAAGTAACGCTCAGAAAATAGTATTCTTGTTAAAGTTGATTAAAAAAACAACATTCAGATTTTTAGAATATTAGACCAAAATCAAATGTAGTTTTAAGACAAAAGTGACTTTACAGGTATGTGTAAGACAGTCGCTGCTGCCCTTCACAAAGAAGATCAGCCTCAAGAGAGCTGCAACCCAATATATTAATGGACAATTAGAAGAAAAAATATGGTGGAAAAGAAGGGCACAACACAGCTAAATGTAGTTCTGAGACGACTTAGCGAAGCCCAATCGATAATTTGGAGGATTCAAATTTGAAGACAAGGCCTAAATGACGAGTTATTTAAGATCAATGTGAAGTTTCCACAATGATGATTTTTCTGAGCCATGATTGTTGCTTGTGTTGGTCCACTGTGTCCACCCAAACCCAAAGTCGGAGCAGAGATCTATCAGCATATTTTCAAGTTCGTCATGGTTACCACTGTTCATTTTCTAGCAGGTTTTGGCACCTGCAAGAACGGTCAAAAGCACCGATATCTGGTTTTGTAACTATGGGAACTTTCTGGTTGACTGGCCACCAAAGCTAATCTGACCTAATTATCAAGAGGAAGATGAGACGCCGAACCCAACAGTGTATAACAGCTGAAGTCAAGCAAAACGAGTCCAAACCATAAATATGCACATACACCTTACAGAACATGAAGACATTTTTCGGTTTGAAACATTTTTATAGGTTGTATAAATAATATTCCTATTCTGTGAGAAACAAATTTTAGGCTTTTTTATCAACTGTGATATTCAAAACAACTCTGTGTGTAAAATATACAAGTTATGCATGAGTTTGAAATTTTGAATTAGATTACATAAGTACATTTTTAATAATATTTTAACTGGCTGGGTGGCACCTAGTTGTTTGTTTCTTAGCACTAGAAACGACTCACTGAAAAACACATGATTTGCAACAAACTGTTGGCTTTTTGAGATCAGTACATTTCTAAAATGCCTTTTGCATTTCACAGTTTCTTGTTTACTTTCATAAACTTTGTCTTTCAATGTAATTTTTCATTTTTCTTTGTAAACCGCGTGCCTGTGTAAGAATATAATGAAAAGGTTTCCTTGTTTGGAAAAAAAAAAAAAAAAGGAAGAGGCCTTTTGGATGTTGCTACAGTCCTTTACTTAAGCATGTTTCTGGTCGGAGTGATTTATAAACCAAAAGCTCGTAATCACTTTAAAGTGACAGAATAAAAACAAATAGGCAGGCCTGTCGTGTTCATTGGATGCCCAGCGTTGACTTACAGAATTTCAGATGTAATGTAGAGGTACACAGAACATCTAATGTAGTTTAGTTATCGCATCAGGGAACGGAGGACACCCTGTCATTTAATAAGGTAACGATGAGTCTTTGCAGAGTGATGGAAATCACATTTCCCTGTCAGTGAAGAATAGTTTCGCTGAGATGATCCGTCCCTCCTGGAAACGCTCCGCACCGTACAAGCAGCCCCATTCAACCATGCTGACGTCAACACATGTACGCTACGTCTGCGCTGATAAAAAGTTGACCTGAAGGCATGCAGATTTTGAAGACACTACTTCTGCTCTCCGTTCAGTTTCAATCAAGTCCAATCAGATTTGTTGGATTTGTGTTGGAAGGGAGGTAATGAACCCCTGAGAGAGTTCAGACCATGATGAGAGCGTGCCGCTAAGAGCTGCCATAAAATATAGAGTAAGGTGATCTGGTCCATTCATTATGTGCGGAGCCGTGCTGGAGAAGGCGTATGCGCAAGAACACACAGACTGAGTGGGAGAGCGTGTGAACATGTGTGGCAACGCTTTAACACGGAGATCTTAGTGGCTAAAACCGATGCATAACTGTTGCACATGATGCAGTGTGTGTGGCTATACTCTGCATGCCGAGGTCCAGCATCAGACTAAAGGGTGGGAAAAGGACAAAAAATATATAGCAGCAGAAACATTTTCTTTAAGTTGATAATGATTGTGTTTGTGCTTTAGAGGTTGTCGGGCTTACCAGCAGTAGTCCAGAAGATGCGGAGGCAGAACGGGATGAAGATGTGCTGCCAGTACATCGGAAAGAGCAAAGCCGCTGCACCGTGGACGCATGCAGTTAACTACACAGAGAAAGACAGGAGGGGACGCCGTCAGCCCAACTTTACATACAGAGAAATGTCTTCTCACTGTTACAAACACATCAAAAGCACAGCAACTAAAAAAATCTGGTTTAATAAAACATGCTTTTATTTCTGAGATTTACATTTTCATTTAAATACATAATGATATCATTGACTGTTTTAATCTGTCATTCAGAATGGGAAACGATACAAACACATTTCAATCATTTTCTTTCTGTGAATCTTGATTTCGGCTTTCAGCGAATGAAATCCCCAAATTCAGTTGGTTTAAATATTACAGAAGACCAAATAAAATACACACTTTACAGACAGAAATATCAGCTAGAAAAGGTGTGTTGCTCTGCTGTGCTTTATGCAGTTAATATGTTATCTGAGCTCTTTTAGCATGAATTACTGCATCAATGAGGCATGTGGACTTGCTGATTTGCTAAGGAAGATCAAGTTACTTTTTTCCACTCCTACAGACTGGGAGATTTGATTTCCAAATTAAATACAAAATTTACTTTCATCTGAAAATATAAATTCTTGTTTTTTTTCTCCTTAGCCCAATTCAGCACATTTCCTGGATATGTCTGTGTATATGCTCTTGAAACAGACTCAATCTGCGCCTCAGATCTTACGATTCTCCTCCAAACTCGTGGATAGGCTTGGCATTAAAGTCTTCTCAAGGCTGTGATCGCCAGTTTTTCCTTCCACTTAACTTTCCTTTTTAATTAATAATTTTTAAAAAAATTTTATTAAACATCTCACTGAGATAAAAAAAAAATTCTAAGGGGAACCTTAGAAAAATATTGCCAGTATGACATAAAATTGATTTGCTCTTTGGAGTCAGTGACAGTCATTCACAACAATTGTTTGAGCCACATGTGTTAAAAATAAAACTGATAGATATTGCTATGCAAAATGAATCCATATAATATAAATCTTTTACTTTTTGAAATTACTGATATAATTTAAATGTTGACAATATTATAACTTACTAAGAGATGCCTGTAATTAAGCTAGTCCTTGAAAAATTTAGATGACAAATAAAAGCTAAACAAGCAGGCTGGATGTTTCCTTGACCCTGATAAAAGAGACAACAGTGAAGAGATGGGTATAAAATGGGGAAAATATTTTGACCTAATGTAAGACAACATTTGTTTTAATTAAAGTGTTGTGCTCTGTATTGATTTTTTGCCTAAAAAAATCAGTTTTTCTATTAAAAATGAGAAAATAATGAAGTCAGAGTATTTCTATTGAAGAGAGGTTTTGTGCTGTGACCTGCACAAAAAAGACAACAAAAGAAAGGCAAAAACAGCACTGACAGCAGCCATAAAAATCTGAGAAAAACTGAGAAATGACTGGGGAAAAAATGGAATAATTAACCTCGTTTTTAACAAATAATGAGCCGCAATCATGTAAGGATGACACTGCTTTTCAAAGAGCCTTTTTACATTGTCAAACCAATATTACACTTAGAATTAAAGTCATTGTCTCCCATTGTCTTAAAGCAAGCGGCCCCCTCCTTTCCTGACATGACATGTCACAAAAACTCAGCAATAGTAATGACCTGCAGCACACACACACTCACACACACACATACACAGAGAGACGCAGCAGGAGACAGAGGCGTTAGCTCATCCCCCAGATTAAAATAACATGATTAAATATGGAAAGAGAACAGAGGTCTGAGGGGCTCCTGCGGGACTTCATTAGGGCAAATTGCCAAAGAATGAAACATGAGTTAGCCAAGAGAGACTGCGGGCTAGGCCAATACCGCCGGGACCCCCGCAGCAGCAGCCGCCGTTATACCGCGGCAGCTTCACAGCCAAAGTGTGAAGCGGACACACACCATCACACACGCACAGCTACCAGGAGACCCCCCCTGCACGCTGACACGCAGAGTGTCACAATTGACCGGCCAAAAGCCGGAGAGCGCGGTGGCTGAAAACAACCGCAGCCGGAGGAAGAGATGAAGAAAAAGATGAGGCGGGTGTGGGGGGGCGTCCAAATACACCCTCTGATGAAGCTCAGGCATCTAAGACAGAAAAGAAGCATTCATGTGTTTGTGCGTCCAGCTCCCCCACCCATCCCTCCTCCGTTTGTTTTAACTGCATTCATTTTTCATATCAGCCGGCAAACAAAAAGCAATGATTTTCTTCCTTATTGTCTTTCACACACAGAGTCCCACAATACTTAAGACTTAATCAACATTTAATTGGTGTCTTGCTCTGTGTATCTGCATATGCATATTTCTGCTTCCTGCTGTCTGAAAATGAAACAACAATGCCACACTCCTGTCAGGATTAATTTCTTGGCAAACACTTTGTTTTGTTTTTTTTTGTTTTTTTAATTCTGAAAATAAATCAATGCGATGAATATTAATAAGCTGAACTGAGTGCGCTCGGCGAAAAGAAGGGCTATCAAAACTATCACACCCTTCTTCCGTCTAGTAAGGGGCCATTAAATCGTGATGAAGAGGGGTCACCGATCTGCCTGCGGACCTACGCTGAGACACACACACACACGCACGCTGAGTGAGGAGCCAACAGGCGGGTGTATTCCTCCTCTGGGAGTGCGAGACAAGCCCCAGCCATTCGCTGGTACCAGGAGGTAATGGCACAGAACACCTCGCTAACCAACTCCAATTATCTCCACCAGGCCTCAAGGTGAGCCCCCCAACTGGCATGATTTACTCTCAGGTTGAAAGTGAAAACAAGTCTCTCTCTCTCTGTCTCGCTCCGGCTCAGGCTGGGTGGCTGGGCTCGGGGGAGCCGGCTGGGAAAGGGAGTCCGAAACTTGGATTATGATTTATAACGCAAATCTAGATTACGCTCCTCATTTACTTGTTATCTACAAAGCGATGGAGGCAACAGTGTGCTTCCTTAGATAAAGGAAGTTGGAAGGAACTCCACAGGAATAGTTCACATATTTGCTTCTCAAAACTCTTAGATTAATACAAATCCCCGTGTCCTTGTCCAGGTTTTAGAACAAATGAGGCAAAAAGTAAAACGGGAGATAAATTGAAAAGAAAAAAAAAATAATAACCCCCCGTTTTTTCTTCATTTAGAGGAGAGCTTCACATGAGAGTGGGTCACGAGAGGCTAAGGCTGATAAAATATTTGCCAGGCTGATAAATAATAGATGAGTGGAGCCAAATGGCTTACACGCTCCACAAAAGACCTGGGTGCTTAATATTCCATTCAATGGAGAATCACAGATACAGTCCCCAAGAACAAATACAGGATTAGGTGCTGGGTCCAGTCCTCAGGGACCAGGGCTCTGCCCGGTAATGAGGGGCTGCCTGCCTCTTATGCTGTGTGTGTGAGTAGATGTGTGTGTGTGTGTGTGTGTGTGTTGCCCCCTCCACTGAGAGAAGCTAACCGATTATACAGCGACAGCCTGCTTCAAAAAGCAGTCAAGGTCTTTGGTTCTGCCCTGAGAGCTTTTTAGTGTGCTGTGGCTTAGGAGGAAAGTGGCCAAACGAACGGCGGTTTCTGCAGACCCATTCAGTGAGACTAAAGGACGGACGGGGGGACAGACGGAGGGACGGAACGACAGAACAGAGGGAGGAGGGGGAAGTTGGTGAAGAAAGAAGGAGTAAAGAAGGACAACATGAATGCAAAGTTTGTAACCGGAAGCCAAGCTAAAACTGAGAATTCAGACGCCGGTTGGTCAACCTCCAACTCTAAGGTAAAATTCACTCAACAGGTAAATGCAGCCCAAATCAGGTTTTTTTCTCTTTTGTCCAAATGTGACCCATATTCAGCTTTTTCACTGCAGTGTTACTGGCCCAATTCTGATCTTTTCACCCCAAAAATGAGATTAAAATTGGGATTAATTAGGACACATATCCCATTAATGTTTCAAAGTGTCTTCAGTCTGAACAGTGATGGCGCATTTTATCTGACTTTCATGTCATTCATATAAACAATGTATGAAAATTATGATTCTGAACTTGGAAAAGAAGCCTGTCACTGAAGCACATCGCTCCACTCTTACTACACATCCAAACAAACGTCTCTACAAAAGCTGCAGTCAATGCTGCACAAAAATCTGTTGCTTTTTTATTTGTGTTATGACCTTGTAACAATACTTTCGGTTTTCTTTGCTGAATAAACTCTAAAATCGATCCACAGACTTCATATTACTTCCGTAAAGAACGCGCTGCAGTGCGACGTCATCGTTGTTCTTCTGCACATGTGGGTCGATTTGGGGTCATAAATCTTTCACACACAAGTCTCACTGCGGTCGGGTTTAATTAACGACATGAACGACTGAAATTGAGCATAAAGACCTGCTGTGTAAGTCCAGTCTAATATCGTACTTGATACAAGCAGCAAACAGCTCAGTGTCTCATAAAGTTTTGCTTCCATAAGTTATTAGAAACTTTACTCATCATTGTTTTAAATCATCACAATGTCCCCAACAGCTGATGTGATCTTAAACATCTCAGCTGCTAAAATTCACATCATATTTGGAGATCAGGCACAGCAAACCTCCATCCAACTGATTAAATGTATCTTTTTGCATGCTGATGGTGAATTCATGACACTTCAAATATAATAAAAAAGCAAATAAATATCACATCCGAGCAGTCTTTTGGGTCTGTGAAGTTTCACACATTAAAACTGCGATGACAACTGCGATTCAAGGTATTGTGCAGCTCTAACACACAAAAAAAACAACTTAATATTCACTTACAACAATGAAGACAAGTGTAAATTACATAAAAACAAACAGAAAGATTTATGCGCAGTTATCAGCGATCTTGGCTGCTATCAAATGTCTTTCCAATTTTCAGCAGCTCTCGTTTTCTTCTTTGTTACTGAATAGTTCATGTTTCAAGGAAAAAAAAATCCTATACTATTTCTAAAATTTTACATCTAAACACACTTACATAAACAAATGGGCAAAAGGTTAAGTGAATCTGCACGTGCAGCAATTAATTATTATTGATGCCTTGCACAACTATTCATACTATTCAATTTGCTTCCATTTCGTCATGTCCCAAACACAAACCTCAATGTGTTCTGTTGTGATTTCATATATAGATCAATCTGAAGTAAACATACTAGTAAAAATGGAAATAAAATCTGATAAATGTTCATATGTATATGTATGTACCTGGAGCCAACGCTTTGCAAAGCAACATTTTGCTGCAGTTACAGCTACATGTTTTGGGGGATATGTCTCCACCGGCTTTTCACATCTATAACTTTTATTTATTTATTTTACAATACAGCAAAAGCTCAGTCAGCTTGGATGGAGAGTATCTGAGAATGTCAATTTCCCATCCTTGCCCCAGATCCTCATTTGGATTCAGGTCTGGACTTTGGTTGTGCCATTCTAACATCAATATGCTTTGATTCAAACTGCAGCTCTGGCTGTAGGTTTAGGGTTGTTCTGAAAGATGAACCTTCACCTCAGTCTCAAACTTTGCATACAAGAGATTTATTTCCAGGATTCCTGTTTCTCTGTCCTGGCTGACGAAAAGAATCACCACAGCATGGCACTGCCACCACCATGTTCCACTATGGGATTGTGAAACATGAAGGTGGCAATTGACAATGGAAGAAGTCGACTGAGTTTGAGTTTCTGCTCACAGATTTGCGATTACGTCAGAAAGTGACAAGACCAGAACAACTTCTTTATCTGAATGTCTTGTGGCTAACTGTACACAGGATTTCTTCTTCCAATGTTTCTATAAAGACCACAGTTGTAAAGGAAAGAAAGTTGTCCAATTAAGAGATTTTCCCAATTGAGCTGTGAATCTCTGCAGCTCCTCCAGACTCACCCTGGGCTTCTTAGCTGCTTCTTTAAATAATGTGTTATTTATCCTACTTTTCAGATTAGGTGGACAGCTATTGTCTTGGCAGATTTACAGCTGTACTATACTTTTTCCATTTTTGAAAAAAGTATGGTAAGTGGGGTAAGATGAGTTACTCAAGGCTTGGAATATTTTTTTAAGATATCTCTGCTCTAAGATTCTCCATGAATCCAAATTCAAAAGCATCTGTTTTTCTCGTCTTGCTTTCTTTTTTTATCTCAGAGAGTTGACATAAAATATATTTCTGCATAAAGAGCTTGAAAACGAGAAAGGAATAGCAATAAAAAATAAGACTCTAGTTATTTTAAATGCTGATCTCCAGGCTGAGATCCAGAAAATCACTGGTCACCAACTCCCTTAGTTTTGTGGTTTCATATTTTAAATTACTGTCTAGAGTCCAACAATTCAAGGCATCTAAAATATAATTTGTACCTCAATTTAAATGTTGTTTTATGATGTAAATGACTCCTGACTGTGGTACGTATGGACATTGTGTCTACTGTTTTTCTTGTGTTGATTTTTTTGTTCTAATAATAATAAAAATAAAATAGAATAAAATTTTCCATGACAGTGTTTGGTCATTATTGCTGTCGATGAACAATGCGACCTAAACCAAATAGCTAGATTTGCACTGAGATTCAACTACACACATACAGACAGATAATTTATTGAGGAGCATCAGAGTAAAGGAGGTTCAAAATTTCAAGTCACACTTATGAGTTTTACATTTCCCTTCAGTTTTACGTTTCATAATTAAGTGTTATTTTATGTTACTCTGTGAGAAAATCCTATAATATTTCCTCACATTGAACTCGTGCAGCTCACATATCAGCAAACATGTTCAAAACACATCATTATTCTTCACTGGATGCTGAAGGAACATAAAATCACTGAATCTCATTCACGTATTTTGGGATAAACAATAAAGCGGACTTAAAAGCTATAAAATACACTCTGCTTTTCCGTCCTGAAGTGTCTTACTGGACTTGTTGGACTGTAAAGAAACAGATTGCGGAAGAAACCGGCTGCTGCTCCAGGCAGTGTAATTTAATTTGACAGCAGGAACGGTATCAACATAGCTGCTCTTGACCTTCTCACACCAGCTTTAAACGCTCATTTCTCCTCAACTAGCCTTTTACTTCCAACTCTATCCCCACACATTTGCCAAACTCAGTCCTGCAGTGCCTTGCAAAAATATTTATACGAACTGAAGGTTTTCACATTTCATCGCATTACCATTACAAACCTCCATGCATTTTGTTCGGCTTTATCGTGAAGTGAAAAGAAAATAATAGATGTTTTTTAAAATTTGCTGCAACTAAAAATCGGACAATTGTGTGCACTTATTTTCATCCCTGTTTACTCTGATGCACCTAAATGCAGAATCCTTATCAGGGAAACATTCAAGAGGACAATTATGTAGGGAAATTTATCTGTCACCAAGACAACATGCAGTCACAAATTTGGCTTTGGTGGCAGCAATGCTGAATTGTTAAGATAAGATGTCATACGGGGGAAACAGCAGATGAGGAAGAAAGTGCAAAACAATGACTGAAGAAAAACTAAAACTAAATGACTCCTAGAATATGCCACTGTGAAACATTGTGGTGACAATGTTAGCTGGTCAAAGTTGATGGTAAGATGGTAAATCAGGGACAATCTTGGAAATAAAACCATTAAAAGCGGCAAAACCCAGAACTAAAGTGTTAAGTTAAGATTGAAGCATATTTATGTGATCGAATGGTCTAATCCAGAGGTTCCCAAACTGGGGGGGGCCGTGCCATTGCAGGGGGGGGTAGGCCGTCTGGATGAAAAAAAAAAAACCTGAAAGCTGTATGCACTGGGTTTTTACCTTAGAATGGCCAACTCTGTTATTCCTAAGTCAATTTGATACGGTAGGGGCTTCCACACTCCCCATATCTGTGTCCTTTGTCACTTTTATCAGCAGTTAAAACTGTTTAATCTGTTGTTAACATGTGGTAACCTGTTTTTCCGAACCGCTTTTAAACGCAACATGAGCGTTAATATGCTTGCGCTGGGTTTACACCTGTGCGCCGTGAAAGAGACCTGCTGCTGCTGTGCAGAGCTACGCAGGTGTATTAGAATCAAGGCAGCAAACCAACAAAACGCAAAGAACTTTTCACAGTTTTTCCCCCAAACTAACCGACTGAGTTGAGTAAAGCTGTTGGATGCAGGTAATGTTAGCTAAAAGATGACTAGCTAATATCAATACAGCACCTTAAGCTTAACAAGTAGCCTGTGGCTACTGATGGCTTCTATGTTCAGCTGCGTACATTCATTTTGCCCCCCGAGCATAAATCGTTCAACCAGACAACTATTTGTAATCCATGGGGGGGCCCAGAAAATGTGTGGAAACCACTGGGGGGCGCAGAAGAAAAAGTTTGGGAACCACTGGTCTAATCATTATCTGTGTGAAAACTATAAAACAGATTTGAAAAAAAAAAACAGGCCATACAGCTGCCCAGGTTCTTGGTATCAAGAAGAGTTAGTTTTCTCTTCTTCCTCGTTTATCCTGTTACTTTATCGCTGCGTTGGCCCTTCCCTCTTTTCTCCTATGCACTAAGTCACTAATTATGCATACTCTGCTTTCCACCGTGTTGACAAACGTTGATGTCAAGCCTCGTAGGGGCACATACACGGGTATGTTGCACTGGGACAGAAGTAGAGGGCATGCAGGGCGGCACATGTAGCCGCTAACACCAGGCCTCCCACACAGCAAGACAGAGGGCATGAGGGGCAAACACCTGCAAGAGCAAATAGGGGAGACTGTGGTAAGATGAGCCATTTTTCATACTTAGGATCACTACACAAAGGCAACTTTGGTTTGGTCGACAACTTGTATATTTATATATATTTCACGATGTTGTGCATTCAAACAATCAGAAACAAAACAGTTTTGATAATATAGCATGTGAAAAAAGTCGTTTCATAGTTCAGCTCACCACTTTATGGGGTAAGTTGAACTGTATTCCCTAAAAAACACACACAAAGATACGCACACGCACACCGTAATCCTCTTCTCCAACTCAAACCCAAGCGCTAGAACTGAATCCTTGGCAAGTTGAAAATCCATATCATTCTAGTGGCTCAACAATTTTGACTTTATTTGTGCCCACAGCTAAAATGCTACACTTTTATCTTCAGTTTATGACCTCATGTTATAGCTCATGCATAAAACAAATTTTTAAATATCTGTTATAGACTAAACACAATTCTGATAGACTAAATACACTTTCAAGAGTGAAAAATGTTCTTTTACAGGGGCAGTGTTATGTTAAATTTACTTTTTTGAGCTTCAGATCATGTAATTGTTATTTCTTCATCAAAAACATGCCTGTAGATTTGCTTTGAAGCTTTCATTCATGTTCGAGGAATCCTTGAATCTCCAATGGCAACCATTCAGCTGCGCAAAACACCTGGGCGAACCGAGGGCCGCCTTCGAGACGCATCTCATCACTTAATCCTCAAACAGCAGCTCTCCCCTACAATTTTCCCCACTCAGCTCCTTCAGACTAGCCAACAGCAATTAGCAAACACCTGGTGGGACTGGGCCTCCACTGAACTCATATAAAGTACTTCTCAGTGCTTGTTAAAAAGTTAATAGAGGAGCAATGTTGTGATGACTTTCTGAAAGTGGAGTTTCAGAAAGAGTAGAGTTTTTAAAGAGACAGAGTTTCAATTTCAAGGCATTATATTGCAAAGTCAAATTTCTTTCAAGTCATATTTGATATATATATATATATATATATATATATCACTGAATCTCATTCTCATTTTTATTATATATATATAATAAAAACTGAAGGTAACAGTTACTTGATAGCGATGCCTGTAAAACACATAGTATAGCCATTTAAGAAATCAAAGTCTTACAACTTTACTCATGAGGTTTTTTCCTTCACACACTTGAATAAACGATGCCTTCCTCCTAACTATTTGGTCACATGATCAGTGTTTTTTACCGTTTCCTAGCAGCAATGGGGTGCTCAGTGTACCCCAGGATCCCCTGTTCAAGGAAAAATACGTGCACATTTACAGTCCCACCAACAACGCACAGGACACACGAGGAAGGGGAAGATTGTCGAGGACAAGCAGAGGAAGGTACTGAGGGAGGGGGATACAGGGGGAGGATGTTCCAATGTTCTGCAGTTGCCCAACAACTGAAGGACATATTAGGACTCCCAGGAAGAGGAAGGCAATGTCAGAAAGAAAGAGGTGTAGCGAGAGAGTGAGAGACAGATGGACAGAAAATAATATGTCACAGGGAAAGTATAACTAAAACAGCGAGAGCCGAGAGAGGCAAAGAGAAGTCAGCGAGAGAGAGAAGAGGAACAACAGAGGAAAAAAGCTGGAAACCAGGAGACAGCTGGCACTCTAGGGCACGGTGGATGGATAGCTCCTTGTTAGCATAGGCCTGACAGCCTGATGAGAGGGCTGCTGTCAGCCGGCGCTGGCCGATAGGCAGGGCAGAGGCTGGAGGGGGAGGCTGGGTAGATGAAAGACACGGGTGGGGGGCGGCGGCAGCGGTGGTGGGGTCCTCCCTACTGACTAGTTAGAAGAAGGGCCGATGCACCCCTATTATACGGGCCTATGACAAGGCTGCACACACGGCTGGCTGCCGCCCCCTGCACCACCACCAACTGGCTTTTTAAAAACAGCGGTACCATTCACCTCTGGTCACAAAACAGGAATAAGTCAACTGGCGCATGGATGTAAGATCATGATTTATTCCTTTGCTTTCGGCTGCTTGCAAGACGTGGCAGCCATGTACCGACAAACTGACATGCAGGGTTCACTGGGGGCTTTAACACAGGCAGCACCTTACGAAGGCAGAATATATATAAATACATGAGCTGCGATGTGTCTGATTTTTTTTTTTCCCACTTTCTATCCCGTGATTCTGCTCGGCTGGAAAGGCGGAGGTGGTGGAAAGCAGCTGGATGTAACTAACGATGTTTCCAACAATATCTCCCAATATCTTCTTTATACGTCTTCTATCCGCGAGATCAGACTATAGAAATATAACCCATCCATCCAATGAGTGATAACACTCATTTTAACATAATGCTGTGCCAAAATCTGACAGCAATTACACGTCTCTCATCCTTTAAGGTGTTTGATCACATGACAATGGCGCGGGTAATGAGTGGAGATATTTTCGGTTAGGTGCGTATCTATACACTTAGCTGGTTTTAAGAATCATGGCAGCCATTTGTGCTTGAGCTACGAGGTCAATCTATCCCAACAGCAAAAATAACGCATCACAGGAGCGGTAATAACACAAGGCCAGCGAGTAATCCCACTGGGGACGTGAAAATACCTTTGTACTACATCGCCTGACATACATAGCTACCAAACCAAAACACCTCTCCCTGAGGAAGACGGATGGATAGACGACTGGATGAGGAATTGCGGAGGATGAAAGGCTCACGGAGGTAAAGGTCTCCTAAAATATTCTGCCGGCATACATTTGCAATAAAAGCAAAAAGCGTGGTTTGTCTTCAAGTTACAGAAAGCTTTAAATCACACGCCGTCTTCGTGCTAAAAAGGAAAACACTCTCACCCCTCCCCCGAGTCTGATAATTTACATCATGTTCTGCTTGTGTCACAGCAGAGGGTGCCGCCTCAGCTGAGGTGCAGCCGGTCTGAGCCAAGGAGGGGGAGACAGGTGAAATTCTCAGAGGGGTGGGTAATCTTTACAGCTCCTCCTGATTATAGCTCCGAAGAGAGACCTTGGGAACACTTCCCCGCAGTGCCAAACACCACCAAAGGCCCCCAGCTGTTAAACCTTCTGCAGACTTGTAGATTGCGTTGGCAGGAGCCGCTCAGCTACAGATACAAATAGAAGTTGGATGACATCACTTCCCTCTCCCATCTAATCTGTCATAAACATTTGGCTCTGCCTCATCAGCTGCAAAGATAGCATGGGAGAGGAAGAGGGGGAGATGGACACACAGAGTTCCTCCCTCATGCACACAGAAATGACTCTAAATTATAAGAGTAAGCTAAGGCATGTAATAATAGATAATTTAAGGCATTTTGGACATTAATATGCTCCGGCTATATGCTACAAACAGCCACATAAAACCCAGCTTCAGCCTGAATTTCACAGCCTGTCAGAACTCGATGATTAAGAAGAGGGGCAGTGGGTGAGAGGGGGGACTGCTTCAAGTCTCTCTGAACAACTATCAAGCCATGTCAGATAAATATTCCCATCGTAATATTTAGGGTTTCAAATCCAGCTGGAATGTTGATGAAGCAAATCATGTTCAATCTATTGAACAGCCTAAGGTTAGATCCAGTTTTAGTGGGATAATTTGGCATTTGAATTTGATTTAAAGCATGACGGTGCAGGTCTGCAAGTTGGCAACAAGGTTTCTGAATTATTATTAAAGTGCAGAAGTCCTGCATAACAAAAAAAAACAGCTGCACTTTATGCATAAAAGTGTTGTGCATTAAAAACCTTTTACATCAGTTTGTTTCCCCTCCCTCCAATCAGAGAAGACTGTTTCTTAGTAATTTTTTATTTGAGGAAATAACACTGCTTAAAGATACACAGATATATGTGAAGATAAAATAGGATATAATTTAAAAGACAATTCATATAAGTCATTACATTTAAGAAGTAACACTATGCATATAGGTGAGCAAAGACAACTAAGTTGACAATTATTGACAACTATCACAAGAAAAATATGCCACAGAGATGTCATTGCTAAACAACACAGCAGTTCACAGAGCGATTCATCTGGGAATGTAAATGGGAATTTGTGTGGAAGGAGAAAATGTGTTGGATAAAGGTGCAACTGGTGTAACCACAGTCTTGGGGGAACCTTGAAGCAAAGCACATTTAAGAGTTTGCAGAGGATTCGACAGCAGGTGTTACACCGATACCTTGTACTAGGCCACTCCTGACCAAACCAGACCAAACTGTAGAAGATTCTTACCTGAAGTAATAAGAAAATGAACTGGAGCTTTCTGCTCAGATGTAAGTGAAGTTTGCATTTCATTTGGAAATCAAGATCCCACTGGTTTCATTGTCCAGCAAGACTGAGAAGCCAAAGGTACCAGACGCTGGTTCGATGACCATGATGCTTCTCTGCTTGGTTTGCCAGCAAACTGGCCTGACCTGAACCTTTATAGATAATCTATCAGTTATTGCTGAGATGAAGATGAAAGACACCAGAGCCAACAATGCAGATGAGCTGAAGGTTGCTAACAAAGCAACCTGGGCTTCTTTAACACCAGGCATAAATTCACATAACATTCTCAAAATAAACATAATAGCAACATTAATATTTGAAGGGAAGAATCCTTTAGGTTGATGCTGCATTCTAGTTGTTTTCCAAGCTTTTTTCATTCTGTGCCTACAAGGCGAGGCTCAATAACCAAAAGCTTCAGGATGACGCAGGAGGAACAAACTCACAGTGCTAAGCTTCCTTGAGGTAATGATGATGCGCCGTTCGTGCAGCATACTGGCGTAGAGTTGGAGCATGTTGTTGATGTCCACAGCCACAAAGTACTCCGTCAGGTTCCTCTGCAGATGCAACAGGACAAAATGTTTTAGCTTTCAAAATGTAAGCACTACATAACTATACAGACTGTGAGGAAGCCTGATTATATGTCAAAGAACAGTGTAAGAAAGAAAAAACTACTACAGAGATTGATTTACATTAAAAATAAATGGTAAGAATTATGTGTGTTTCAGCTGCATTCATGCCTGTGATCCATCCAAAATAGTCAGATTGGGGAAAACGGATCACATTTCACTCAACGTCAGCCTGAGAGACCGATAATTGCTGTCATCTTGTGTCCCTTGCCATAAAAATTTGAGCTCGAATTTGAACACAAAAATCAACAAAGAGCATGTGCTCAGTTTGAATCTTTTATGCCAATCACTGAACTTCAACATTAAAGCACAAGCACCGCAGGAGATAAATCTGAAACAAGAGGATGATGCAATAATTTCAAACAGTGACATGTGTATTAGATTAAAAACGATTAGAGGCAGGGATGTTTCCATAAGGGAGGGATTTCTCCTTCATCTCCTTTTGTCTCCTTTTCTCCTCTTTTCCATGAGCACTTACACTCTCTGGGATAGTTGGCAGTCCATTGATATCCGGGGCGATGAAGTAGGAGTGCTGTGAAAACACAAACATGCAGGAAAGAGAAGGGGGAAGGTCACAAGTGAGGCATAGCACTTATTCAGAAGAGAATGAGGGGAAGAGGGAGAAAAGGGCCATTCACTTTGTTCTATGATTTATGGCTCATCTTCTGCTCTGTCTATATGAATTGCTGAGCTGGTGTCTGAACCGTGGCAATGCTTTTATCAGGCCTGCAGAACAGAGAAAGCTGAATAGCAGCTCTGCTCCCCACAGACACACACTGTGGTGATGTCTCCGGTGGAAAACCGAGTCTTTATTTAAGCATTAAAAAGGTTTGTGGAGAACCAACACACACACTGAAGCACGTGCGCACATTCACTTCTCACACACACACTCAGGTTGTTTAGAGGATCACAGGGCTGCCTGTCTCACTTTGGGAGAGCAGGGCAGGTTCAGTGTTCAGATCAAAGGGGCCTGAGAGAGGTGCTGTTTGCAGGTAGACAAACCACCAAGAGAAACACACTGCTGCGTCTTTCTACACACACTACTGAACGTTTGGTACACCTGCATGTCTCTGGGCCATCACTCAAACCATCTGTAGCAAGTCGTCGTAAAAATCCACTGTGATGTTGGTGAAATTTCTAAGGCAACTTTGTAAGAGTTCAGATTTGCGACTGATATACTTTTTAAGAGCTGCTTCAAAAACATTTCAGTTTCCTCGAATCGTTGAGAATCTCTTTTGGAGCCGGGGCCCCCACTGGGAAGGAAGATGGACATGAAAATCCAACACAAGCTTTGCAAAATCAAAACATATGTAATAAAACAAATACAAAAGTTACAACAAAATAAAATCCCTCCAAAAAAGGTCAAGACACCAGATCTGAAACCAGATGTTTTCATACAAATATTGAAAAAGACTATTTGTTTTTTTCCCTTTCTGCCAACAAATGAGATAAAACTTCTGTCTTTTAGGCCAGTTAGTCTTGTCATTATTATTTCTATTTGACAGAAGAATGAGTGAGTGAATCAATCTGAACTCAGAGTTCTTCATACAATAAGGCCACTTTGGCAACAAGCTATCTGTTAAGGCACAGATGAAGTCATGGATTCGTAAGCTCCTAATAGGTTAATTCACAACATCTGAGTTCAGAGGAGGCCAATCTGTGAACGCATGCTAAGCTAACCCCTCAACCATTCTAAAAACAACATAAAAAGCAACACTACAGTTTTAAAGATATGTTGAGGACGCGGTGAAGCTAAAACTGATGAGCTTGGTCAAAATGACATTGTTACATTTAGAGAATGTTTTCAACAATACAACCCCAAGTCTTCGGTAAGGGGGAGGCAGTATTATGTTGTGGGATGAAGGAGGGAATGAGGCAGACTTTGGACCACTGACTATCTGTCTACTCTTTATCCTTGAAACAACATCTCAATAGAATGTAGCTTAGGCTAAAATGGTTCTAAACACACAATAACCATAAGCATAAAGCCAAATTGGTTAATAAAGGCCTTTAGGATGACAAGGTCAAGGTTTTGGAGACATTATCATGAAACTTTGATCTCAGGCCCTTAAGACAAAAATAGAAAAACACAAAGATTTAGACTGATCAGGGCGTGAAAGAAAATGTATATGAAATGTCTTTTTCTATAATGTATGTAAACATCTTGTTTTAACTGCACATAATAAAACGTAGTATAAGAAAGTAATTAAGAAAAACAATTAAAATAGAGTCAAAATAGAGCCCAAACGAAAGGTTTTAAATTACAAATACAGAGACAAAAACACAGACACAATTAAATTCATGCAGAAAATTAATAATAAAAGGAAAAAATTATTTTAAAAAAGTTTGAAAGACTTTTGTTTAAAACCATTTTGTGATGAAGTCAAATTCAGTTCATTATTTAATTTGGTTAAAAATGTTTTCTAATTGACATGCTGCTTTCTTTCACATAGTGACAGTAGACAATCGCTGCGTTGTGTCGTTGACTTTACAGCGAACCTTCATGGCCCAGCATGCATGTGGCGACAGGGGAGAAAAAAAAAAACTTCCCTTCAGCAGGAAGAAACGTCCAGTAAAACCTGGAGCATTACGAGCAATCATCTGCCAAGACTAACTGGGGGTTACTGTAGGCTTTAATTTTTATGATTTGATGCTGTATTCTTTATGCATGCTTCTTTTTCAGCACTTCGTCATTTCTGTAAGTTTTTATCAAAATGGGTGCCAGATAATGACTATTTCTGTAGCTTCACTCGATGTTGTGTTATATGGGATTCTGGGTAGTTTAATGGCCTGGAAATTACAAATGACAAAAATTACTACTACTTCATTCAGTAAACATGTAAAGGGGGTAAAAAATTAGGTGTGATTCAAGGCCAT
This sequence comes from Poecilia picta, assembly GCA_033032245.1. Lineage (NCBI taxonomy): Eukaryota > Metazoa > Chordata > Actinopteri > Cyprinodontiformes > Poeciliidae > Poecilia > Poecilia picta. The sequence goes on from CM065356.1 coordinate 25,518,094, forward strand.
GCCTCTAAGAAATACTGAAAACACTAAATAAACACTGCATTTTCCCTCCAAGTGGGTGTGTATTAAGTGATAAACACATGAAAACAATTATCCTGAGTAAACACATGTCTAATTCCCAGAGGATAGTCATTGTTGCAGATGAGGCTTACAAACAAACGCTAAACTGGAAGCAACACGCAGAGCTTTGCCTCCAAGTTGTGATCAAAAAATTTCTAAGAAAAAGAAAGAAAAAACAGCCAGTTGAATCAATAATATGTCTGCTCACTTTATGGAAATTTAAATCGTCGTGTCTATTTTATACAACTATGTGTAAAATTTCACTTTTACTCTGGGTATTTATTAATCCGTTTGCTCCTACTTCCTAACGGCAGCAACATTTGAACTGAAAAATTAATTTACACTGAGGACCAAATGCGTCATAATAAATATGTGTTGCAAATAATAGCTTGCAAATTAATAATTAACTGCAAAAATGCACAAATAAACCCACTGATGACAGAAAACAGACAATTTTCAGTTTGACCACTCAGAAACTCAAAAGACTAATCTGTTTTAGATCAGTGAATGCACTGATCTAAATCAGGCCTATGCTGACAACAACCATCTTTGCTGTGGATGTCACTACTGAGTGAAGAAGACTCAAAACATTTTTAATATTGTTAAGGTGCTTACAAATAGAGGAAGCACAAAATATGTAAACGGTTTAAAATAAATTGTTTTTAAATCATATGGGGTTTGTGTCTGGAGTTTATTCATAGTTTAATGTCAAAATTAAATTGGTGCTTGAGGACTGTGTTTTTTTTAAAAGGCAAATAACAAACTGAAGTTAGTGTTTTAGCATTAGCTTCTGCTAAACAATATGCTGATTAGTGCTTTAACATTAATGGAACTAATGTTACTAATTAGTGCAACTAACTCTTCTGCTAGCGATGTCTACTGTAGGCATTAAGTTCTGATTGGAGCTTCTCTTATTAGTCCCATATTATTAAAAAACAGCTTTGTTTCTGCCCAGGTGTCACATGCAACAGCAAAAATATCATCTTCAGATTATTTTTTCAGCTTCAGTACCTCCCAAAAAAAATCTGTATATTCTGGCTGTGGCCTCATATAGTTTATTTACAAAACTTTACATGAAACAATTTAAAAAATGTGAGCATGTTGGCACAAGAGGGACCTTTTGATCTCATCTTTGCTTCTGAATAATTTCTGTCTGCCAAATAGAAAGAAAGAGTGCTTTCAGCTGACTAAAACAAAGACGATTAAAAGAATACTTAAAATAACAGCAGTTGTAGATAAACAAATTGTACTAAAAGATCAGGGACTTGGGTCATACCTCTGAGACTGAGGACAGCTACTAAAAACCACACAGAACAACTACAGTGGGATGTGATTTCTATTCTTTCTTGTTTTCTTGCGCTTTGTGTGCTAAATTATGTTCCCCTGTTGGTCTACAAATTTGTGGCGCTGTGATAATCAGAAGCCACGTTCTTCAGTGCAGCCGTGGCTTTCATTGGCTGTCTGCTTGCTTATCAGCCTCTTTCCTTGTTCTTTCGAAGACTTGTTTATACGAAAACACATTGAAAGTGGGTTAGCTGGAAAGGCATCAAGGAGATTTCTTGAGTACAATTGCCTTTTGCTTTAAACATAAAGAGAGGAAGAAAAAAAAACTTTTGATTTTCAGAGAGAGAATATAGCAGAGTGGAAAGACATTAATCATTTACAAAGTTTGATTGTTTTCCAGAGGAGAAGAAACACAAACCCAGACCCAGGATAGTTTGTTTTTGTTATATGTAAAAACGGTAGTGCAGCTTATTTGGCCAAATTGGAAATCAGTGGCTCCCATGCGATTAGTATAGAAGCAGTTTCATATTTCACAGCAGCATCCTTCCCTCCACCCGCCTCTGCCGCTCACTCACTCCTCTTCCACTCACCGGCTCCTTGCTTGGCTGATCTCTCAGTACTTGCCCAGTGGCAATACACAACCGCTCATTCTTGCACAATAAGACAGAGAGAAAGCAAAACAGGGTTCAAACATGAAAGGCGACAAGGCTTCTGCTCTTGGCTGCCATGGTAAAATAAAAAAAAGGCTCCTGTAAGGGAATAATTCTGCTTTATCAATTAAATATTAAACTAGCGGCTTCTCTAGGAATGAGATGAAGCTATCACCTTTGTTCTCCAGCGTCGCCTTCAGATTGAGATAAAGAAAGTTTATTCAAGAGATGTTTTTTGGAGCCCATACTGATTCTGGTTTTCATTGGGTGTGTGACCTGCAGATTCAAAGTCCTTCCAGCTCCACATTCTACGCTCAGAACTTAAAACGCATCGGAGAACAAATATGACCCAGGTTCTTTTGAACGCAACAGAAAATGAAGGAATTACAAGATTATAACTATTTAAGCATCAAAGCATTTGCTCATAACCTTGATCTGATTTTTATTAAACTCATAAGAGGCATCAAAGAGCATGGTGTTTATATAGGATGAAAACTATGGAAGTTTGGAGTTTTGATGCATTCAGTAATGGGGGAAAAAGCCCAAACTGTTCAGTTTTTTGATCAATCACACCTAAACCAGGGAAACTGTTTGATTCCAATCTCTGGGTAATTGATTGGTGCATCTCTATGCATAACTGTGGTAAGGCTATTATAATCAATGTGCAACACAAAAACAAGTCAAAAGCTAATATACTTGAGATTGGAGAGACATTTGATCTGGAGACGCACCGATCAGTCTTTTCCAGGCAGGTGCAACTTTCTTTACAATCTGACCTGCCATTTCAGATTTGGAATGGTTATTTTAGCCAAGAAGAAGAGAAAAACGTGTTGCAGATTCTTTGACAGATTCAGTAGATTAAAATAAAGGTATTATAAGATCATCAAAGAGCACTTGTTTCAAAAATTTATTAGATTTTTTAGTGCGTCAAAGTTCATCCTGTTTGTTCGTCTGTTTACAGACTAAAAATCTCCTTAACTCTGATGCACCTAATGACTATAAAGGGAAGAAAAATAATTGTTTTAGTAGTTAAGCTGAAAAGATAAAATCGGCTGAATACAATATCTGGCTAACTGACTAGTTTATTCACAGACAGACAAGAACACGCAAACTACAAACTAAATCTTGACTTTATTGACCTGATATGTGTCCTGTTTTCTTTTTGTTTTTTCTATTTTTTCTGCAAATTCATCTGGGTAATTAGATGTACATCCTTCAGAGACCTTTGCTGTAGAGTCAACTTACAGTTGCTTGCTTAATTGGTTAAAAAAGGGGGGTGCAAGGGTGGAGTGGTGGTCCTTAAGGACAAAGGCTAACACCGAAACTCTTTTGATCCCTTCATGGTGTGGAGTCTGGAGATTGTGAGCTTAGCAGACTGGCTAAAAACCTTTACGTTGCGCTTAAGTCGGCCGGGCTTACAGAAGTGACAGTGTTTAATGGTGGAGGCATTCCATGAGAGCTCGTGTCAGAGTTAACTCAAACAGAAGCTGACTTTGAGGGACCTGGGCTCGTTAGGCCGTTGCAGTTTCTTGATAAGCAGAAGACATGATGAGTTGTGAAAGGGCCCTTCATGTTTAAACGTGTCCAGCTTGAGCTTATCACACAAAAAAACCCTGTAAGCGCCACTTCTTGTTTCCAAACACGGTGTCAGTCCCGGGCCCCGTGCGCGTGTCCGTTCCCGCCCGGTGTGCCTTAACCTCCTCCTGCTCCGCGCGCCGCGTCTCCTCTGCCTCTCTCTCATTTATTCTCTCACATCTCAACCTCTGCACTTTGCCGATCTCCTTATTTCTGCACATTCTCATGCCGTCTTGGTCTCTTTTTCTGTCAATCTCGCTTTATTTCTCATTATCTTTCCTTTTTGCTCGCCATGTTTTCTGCTTTACATTACGTCCTCAGTGTCTCTTGGTTCACTTTTAACTACTTCGCCCAATTGTCGTCACCATCCCTGATGCAACATGCTGCTGCGGTACCTTTCCCTCCGTCTGTCTCTGCCTTCGCTGTCTTGCATCTGATCTAGTAGAATAACAGATGTATACCTACCACACTCAAGTTGACTGGTGTGAAAGGCTTTGGCACAGGCAGCTCATAGAGGGAATTCAGCAAGTCATTCAAGTCATTTTCCTAAGGGAGAGAAAAAACATGGGACACATGAATTATATTTACTTGTTTTGTTGATAACACAAGTTATGTGTCAATCTTGACAACGGTGCTGGGACAGGCACCGCGGCAGACCAGAGGGCAAACCTGCAGCGAGGCCTGAAGGGCTCGACAACATCCGACTGACATATGTTTAACGAGAAGTGTTGGGGTTAAAAGACGGCGGAGTGAATGGCTGCAGACGCTTATTATCCAGCGGCGCTGATTTACAGCCGAGAGCAGCCTGCGACTAATTAACCAGGGGGTCCCCCGTTCCAAAAACAGGGCTTAAGGAAGCTGTCAGAGAGCCGGGTTTGACCACAGAACAGGCTTTGAATTTACTCATCCAACATTTATGACTCCTATTTACAATCCCGTGTCTTCTGGAAGAGGAAAATCTTTCAGAAGGCAACACTAAAGAGTGAAACTCATATTCAAACTTCTGGGAAAGCAGTTAGTGAACTGCTGTGGAGTTTTGTCGAGCTTTTTTCTTCACCAAGAACTTTGTTTTCGGTCTGAGCTTTAAGAAGATACTGCGAGTTGTGTGCAAGCCACAGATTCAGAGAGGTGATGGGTGGCAACGTACAGTGAGCAGAGGAGGGGGGAGGGTGGGAGGGGAGGGGTGCTAGCTGGGGTGTGTGCAATCGAACAGCCTCCTGTCATGAGAGGCTCAATGCTCACACGCATGGTCAGCAACACGGCCTGGGGAAACAGTTCATTTACCCCTCGCTCTAAACCCTCATCGCTCTTCTGTCTTCCCTCGTCTGTCAACATCTCCCTCTCGCCTGGAACGGACAGCGGGGTAAATAGAAACCAAATCATGCACACTAACATTTCAGTCACCCAGGATTTTTTTTTTCCTCCCTTCTTTCCCAGCGTTCTTTGCCCTCTCTCCTCTTCGCTCGCAAAAAAAAAAAATGTTCCAGCCGCATTTACTTTTCTTCAACCACATTAGATTATTCCACCGAATCTCTTATAGCTGAAGAATTATGTGGATGTGCGTCGATTGTTTATGTGATGTGACTGTCTTTTTTTTTTTTTCTTTTTTTTTTAGCACGACACACTGTCCTGATAACAGCTCCCCGAGGATCCGGGGAGAAGCAACGACTACATGACAATTGAAAAGTGGTCCCAAAGCTCCCTGCCTCTCCTCCGTCTCCCTCCCTTCCTCTCTTTTCACCCTCTCTTCAGTCTAAACATTGGAACATCACCTACACCCTATGCAGTAGACTCTGCACATCTCCCCAGTTTGTTGCATATTTTACATTTCCCCTCCCTTTTGCTCGTACAATGCAGCGAATAGTCTGGGGAGACGACTTTTGTGAAGTGCAGGCATGTGTGTGTTTGTTTGCTGGCTTGCGTGTGTGTATTGTTTTTAACGATTTGTTTTCCAGTAAATCATCAGGAATAACTTCCAGTGTCAGATCAGCGTTTGGTCTGTGAAATGTCAACATTGTTGCTGCTAACAAGAGGAACCAATTCAAGCCCGAGACAAAAAAATATATATAAAAAATACAAAACATGCAGCATGCAGACGAACACACAGTGGAGAGAAACGTCTCACCACAACACAGACTTAAAGAAAATACATGGTGTGATTGTTTATCAGTCAAATCCAAATAAAATGTTGTCTTATTTGTAAATGCATAAAAACTCCAGGCACCTTACGATTATTAGAAACAGAATGAGAGATTACCTGCTGTTTTGTTAAGTAGTCAGCCAGTGTGTTCAGCAACTTGTAATAGATTTCAAACCATGGAAGATAACTGCAGAGAGAAACACATTAATGCAATAAATATGGAGAAGTCGGCATTCATTTCATCATCTTCTACAATAAACAAACAAGATGCAACGAATCAAAGCGGACTGGTGTGTTATTTATTTAAAATACAAGCGCAAAGGGAGTCAGTCTGCAGAAAACTTGAATGTGTGTTTCTCAAAATGTCTTCATCATTTGACCTGTTGTTTCAAGATAAAATGCACAGATTATTGAGGAAAGATCCCGATTCTTACTCCAAACATATATGCTACCACATCTTTCTTATTACATTCTTTCTGCCCTTTGCATGTGATAAGTTCTTGCCGTGTCTCCTCTTTAGGGCAGTAAAGAAAAAAAAGATGAAAAGAAAACAAGATTGTAGATCCTTAAAAGAAAAAAACTGCATTGCTTTTATATGGTGCAGAGGGATACTATGGTTTACAAGCATGCTGATCCCAGATGCACAAGCTTAACAAAAATACACCACCCCCTCCCCCTTTGCATCACCCTCCCCCACCTCCCTGCTCTGCCCCTCAAACTGCTGCTTTTCATGCCCTGCACATATTTTTTTAAAAATGTTACTTTATGTAATTAATGTAAAGTAAATTAATTCATTAACAAGCTCCAAATAATTCATACAGCAGTGTTTGTGTTGAGGCTAATCAGTAAGAACACCCAACATAAGCTAAAGCATCTGCAGCATGGCTTTCTTTACAAAGTTGACATATTCTTGGCCAAGTAGGCTCGCTTTCTGGGTGGAAGGAGGCCAACATTTTACTCCAGCATAAAAGGCTGTGAGGGCTCAGTTCATTTAATATTATGCAATTAAATAATAAAAACATGAGATCCTATCATGGTATTGAATTTTGATGCAGTTTGGGGGTTTAACATGCAGATTTAGACCCTGAATGAGCAATAATTCTGGCTGATGACTTTTAGGACTGCAATTAAATAAACAGACACTCCTTGTGATGCTTTATTAACTTTGATGGATGCAGGGGTTGAAAATGAACGTAAATATTATTTTAATCGCAATATAAAACTCTCTGAGCAATGATTTAGCTTCATATCTCATAAAATGACCCAAGTTTGAAGTATTTTGTTGCAGCGGGAGATGTTTAAACCTCGGGTTTTAAAGTGACAGAGTTTACAGTCAAGCTAAAGCTGTTGGCTGGAGAGCGAGGAGTTGCCAGGGCATGGGTCACTGGCTGCTCTGCAGACTGGAATTAACAGACAACAAGAAAACAATAAAGTGGACCTAATGCAAATTTTCATATTACTAAATCCGCGAGGGGCCAATGACAGCCAGGGTCTTCAGGAGCAGTGCAGCCAAGCGCGCCAATCAGAGAGGCTGAGTGACCATTAGTCTGAAACAATCAGACTCTTAACATGCCGATATTTTGACATCTGCATGAAGATTTACCACAATCAGGTCACACTTGCAGGAGAGACTCAATCAAACATACTTATGTTAATTTACATGCTGACCGGATATGAACCTGAAGACCTATTTCTGCCACGTCAAGCAACACCCAAGAGTCAGTTTTTGATGTGCAAAATGCATTTTTTTCATTACAGTAACATAATCTGACAATTTAGATTAATCTAATTTTTTCAATTATAAGTGGAGAAACAAAAAACCATCCAAGACTAAACTGTCATTTTTTAAGTAAAGAAATATCTGCAGCACAATTAATTTACACTAAAAGTCATTGAAGCACTTTTTCATTCTTACAGTTTGTAACTTGATCAGTAAAATGTAATTCTGATGTCTATGACATCATCTTAGCCTGGGGTAAAACATTTTCCAGACAAAATTGGAAAGTCAAGAGAACATTCTATTCAAGTAAGACAGGATGGGCAACAATAAGTCAGACAGTCAACTCTATATAAAAATCAAACATTAAGTCAGACAAATAAGATAAATAATAAGTCCAACTTTATTTTGCTTTCAGGCAGAAAATTATAAGGAAGGAAAATCTCAGGCTATCTTTAAGAGAATGATACCATTTTTTTTTTCAGTTTGAGAATATGTAACCATGACAAAAGATGTATTTAATTACAATATTAATAATAATATTAGTAGTGATGACTATACATGCAGTAGGTGCTACATTTGCAAAACTACAAAAAGTCTGGTCTAAGCAGTGGAGAATTATATTTTTTTATTTATCAATATAATTTTTGCGGTTCAGTTTTATGAACTTTTAATTAGTAACCTATTCTTTTAATTAAAGCAAGCCAGATATGTGTTGAGCTTTATTCAAATTCAGACAATGATTACAATAAAATTACTATTTTGCCAAATACAAAGATTTACAATCTGAGTAATTAATATTTTAAAAGTTTAAAACAACCAACTGTGATAAGTATTTCAGAGTCTTAACAATGTAGAATGAGGACGATGGCAAAGTACATAAAAATGCAAAATGCTAATTGAGAGAGAACTGCACCTTTTCACTGCTACAATAAAACAGAACTTATGTTATCAAGATAGAAAGTACTAAAAAGAGAGGAGCTTTACTCTTCACAAGAGATCTGGCCTGATAACAGAAGCATTTTAGGTTGATGAAAGTATTTAAGGACGAAGCCCATCTTTTTAAGAAACTTTCAAGATGGGAAACACAGGAAAGCATACTATTCACGTCATAAAACAGCTCAAAGAAAGTAGCTACTAGCTTAAACCTGCCTGCATCTATAGCTAAGAGTACTAACATAACAGTTTAAATAACTGGAACTGTGACAACCAAGGCAGACTGTGCACAGTGACAAAGAAAATAGGAAAATCTAAAGTTTTCAAGTAGATAATTAAGGCAGTTTTTCAGAGATTATGCTACAGCAACAGTTTAGCGAGTAAATTCGTAGTGTGAATGTGGAGGGGTCTGAATTTACACACTTCACTCTGATAGGGGCAGTGTAAGTTCGATAAATTACCTGACTCATTTACGACTTGTGTTCTCTGGACATTAAACCTTCAAGTTTTCACCGATGTGCGGTACATAAATGAAAGCCTCGCCGTCAGCGGCGCCGTCAGGCCTCACAGAGCTCACAGACATTTCCCTCCTTAACCAAAGAGCTGTAAATTTAACAGAATACACACACAATCACTGGAAAATGGAAACCCTCGCAAATTATCAATAATAAACTCGTATTTGAAAGACGGAGAAAGTTCTCCTTCAAAAGGAGACAAATTAATATATTTTAAGGATGCATTGGTGTATTCTTCTCCCTCCCCTGCCCTGCTCTGCTCTCTGTACACGCAAAGTTAAAGTTTGGAAAGCTCACTGAGAGATACTCCTACTCGTCACAGTTCATTGCTCAGATCTGTTTGTGCTTCGCAAATCCTCCGATAGAGAGACGGAGGGAGGGAGGGGGGAGAGGCATCTATCACTGGAGTGCTCAGTGCGTGGGGGTCCCGCGATCTCTCCTACCATTTTAAGCACACGTCTTCTCAAAGTGCCATGTACTCAAAGAGCGAACCAATTAATCTGCGACCCACTCGCAGTCTCTCCGTTCCAGGTTCAGACCACCTAACTGTGGACATTTGAACAAGCCTAAAAAGAAGCAACTCTGGGACTCAAAGAAAAAGCAAAACGTAGTCTAAGCCTGAAAAAGTAGGGGGAAAAAAAGACTTAAAAAATCTCAACAACAAAGTGTCTAAATGTTGGAAATTAAATGTTTAGACAAAAGCCAGCCCTTTTGCGCTGCCATAAAATAAGTTGGGTGTTAAGCACGACAGTTATTCTTGTTTCTTCGATGAGCCTTAAATCCTTTTTACTGCAGAGGAATCTGTAATCATAAGTCACCTACACTTTGTAGACGGCTCAGCTGAAGATTGCATTACACATTTACTTTCTGGGGTCAGGGGTCAAGTACGGGGAGGGGAGGAAGTGTCGTCCTGAAAAAGTGACCAATAACCGGAGCCATTCAGTACTTAAAATGTATCCTAAAACATCTGTTGTTACACAAAACTACTTTTTTATCTATCTAAAAGAGGGAACAAAAATGATTTAACACCTAGTGGGAAAGAGTGAGAGGAGATATGAGGACAGAACATTAAAATAATAATGAGATTTCAGCGAGTTTCTTTATCTGGTGTGATCTGTGGCTTTATTCTGGCCACAACTTCAGCAACGAGACTACAAAGGCCTTTCCACATAAAACTGTCCTACTCATTAAGGCACTTCCTCTTGTAAGCAGAGGTGACAATTTTACAGAGCCGACATTTCAGCGATCACAGAAGCAAACTGTTTTAATTAAAGTTTAGCTTTTATTCTTTGGAAATGATTAAAACTCAATAAAACTAGGGAGTTCAGATAGTCTTCCCTGTTTTATGTTGTGATTTGTTCTTCATCATCTATCTAAACAAAATGAACTTTCAACCTTGAAAAAAATATATTTTGAAAATTGTTCACATTCCTTATCTAGGAAATCTACAACAGTGTTATGTTTTTGAATGATCCCAACATAATGTGGCTATTAGTGTTTTTAAAAAATTAAATAAAATAAGATCTGGGGAGGAAAACTGGGCAGCGCAAATACACAAAAAAAAGCAGAAAAAAATAACTTCCTATATGTTATTTTATAATAAATGAACCAAGTCATGCAAACTACTCAGAATGCATAATGAATTTTATACATCATATGTCAAATGAATTAGCATGTCTAACTCAGCGAGAGGGACGGGGGAGCCTCTGCTAATTGGCAGCGAAGCTTCATGCATAATTATGGGCCGAGCGTCTTTGCTGTCGCACTGTGGCAGCAGCCGAATAACGAGGAGGAAAGAGAGGGAGAGACAGAGAGCACGAGATGGAGAGGGAGAGAAAGGAAAAACAAAGGCCACGGAAGCTGGCCGGGAAGGGTGGGTGGTATATACGAGTGTGTATGTGTGGGGAAGGGAGGTGCGAGGGGGGCTACGAGGGCACTGTTCTTCACAGCAGCTCATCAGGCCAGCGACAAACCCACGACTGTCCATCACCAGCCACACAAACACACACAGAGGCGAGAGCGAGCCTTACAGGAGTGCTGCTTCACAAACAGAGAACAGAGGAAGGCTTTGTGCTGCTTTTCCAATTTGTTGTTTCTTAAACTGCTTATTACATTCATTAAAAATTGATCTTTTTACTTTTTTTCTTAGTTATTATTAAAGTGCAGCAAGCCTGTCCACTGAGATTTTCACTGCAGTGCTCATTCTTTGTAATGGGTAAGTAATTGCATCTGTAAAGAAAAAAGAAAAAAGAAAAAAAAAAAACGAAAACAACGTTGCATCGACATTAAATTACTTGGAAATTAACAGATAATAGCCTTTTTTTAGGAGCATATTTATGCAAAGAGAAATAAAATTTTTCAACGTCCAGGGTTCTCGTCTGTCTGTGCTGTGGTAGAAGGAATAAAGCTATAAAAAAATATAAAAACGGCTAAAGTTTTGGATAATTATAGGCACTTCAGAAACATATTTGTGTGGGCAGATAAGAACATAAATTTGTTTTTCTGGCAAAGTGCAGCACGGTGTGAGAATGAATGAAAAGGTTGTTTCAAAAATCTGTGATCATTTCTAAGATGTTGTAAATCAAAAAAGGTTTTATCCTCCACCATACAAAACAAACATGGATACACCTATATTTATGATAACTACATAAGAAATAAGTACAAGCTGCTTTTATTTTTTTTTAAACAAGCATTTATGGCTACTTAGGATTTGCAACTTTACTTGCAAAAAGGTATTTCTCTGACTTTTAATTTAATGTCTTGAAATCAGACATAATCCTTCAAGCAAAAAACCTCATTAATGAAGTTTAAAATGACAATTAGAGAGTGGCTGTGTGTGTTACCTGAGGAGACATATGCAGACCCGGCAGCCTTGGGTGAGTCGACAGAAACCAAACCTCTGCTTGCTGTCGATGTCTGTGAGAACAAAGGTGAAGTTCTGCCCCACCTGATTCTGGGAAACCCTGCCGACGACACAGAGGGGCACACACAGTGAAGGCTAAACAGCCAGCAGTTTATTAATAAATGTGGGAAGAATTAGGAACAATTAATAACAGACAAAATTATGCTAAATTAATCCAGAGGGTTAACACAATTCAATCAAGGATGGCTCAATTCTGGTTGACTTAACCTTGAGAATGAACTGTAAACACATTAATACCATATATTTCATGTTTAAAAGTTATAAAATCAAAGCTTCTTTGAGGTTTTGAGATAAATATGTATGAAGTTTGAGTCATATTTCAACCACTAGATGGCAGCAGCTCAGCTTCAGTAAAAGCTCAGCGTCCTCCCTACATCCTTAGCTCCCTGTTCTGTCTTAAGAATGGATCATTTCACATGTTCCAATATAAAAACTGGAACTTTTCAGATAGTTCAGGCCTGAGCAGATCATGTTACATGTACAGAAACACATGATTTATTCCTCAACTCATCAATAACAATGGCTGTCACAGGTGACCTCAATGACACTTGTTGGTCTCATCACTTACACATGAACATGTAATCACTCACACATATTCTGGTGAATATTTAGTTATTTTATCAGATAATTGTTATCATCATTTCAACCCTTAAGACATTTTATATCTTTACAATTTTGATTCTGTACTTGTAGATGCCACGCAAGACTTACTGTCATCCATGGGTCATTGTTGTACCTGCTTTAACAAATTACATTTCAAAGTAATTTTCTAGATTCCACTCACAGACTACTTTTAGGAAACCGTGTTCACATGACTCCAATTAATAGTAGCTTCCAGCAGGATGTGGCCTGGATTTATTTCAGTATGATCAGGGGTCTTAATCTGTTTTATAAGAGCCAACAGTTCCTAACTAAAGCAGCCATTGGGTAAAAGGCGGGGATAACCACTCACTCACAGTACAGGGCTATATAGGAAGACAAATTTACCCATCCACCATGTTTTTGGACTGTGGTATGAACACAGAATGTGACATTATATATTTGAGATAAATTATGTGAGATTTTCAGATCTTTTTGCAAATATTCTCTGGGCTAATTTTCCCCTTTCATCAATTCATTCCTTGTAAACAAACCACAAAATTTACTCTTGGTTTATTTAACTTTGAAGTTCAATGTTTTTACTATTTTAAAACAAAGATAAAATTGAAAAGGCTCACCTAGGATGCATCTGCAATTGTTTATTAAACACTAAACATTTTCCACAAACACTCCTCTTATGGTTATTTTGGTTCTATTCTCATTTGGACTCCAATGAAATCATACACATTAGGACTCCTGATGCATCCAAAATAACTAAGAAATATTTTACTAACTTATTTATTTATAGTAAACTATGAAACGAGTTTAGAAAATTACTATAAATCAGTGGTTTCCAAGGTTACCATAAAACATTCAGAACTCCAAACCATGCAGACCATTTTAACATAACCAGGACTACAATAATACAAGATGGTGACTTTATAAATAAAATTGGCATCATATAGTCATCATATAAGGTTTTTGAAGGTAAAGAGTTGGTAAGATGGTCAAATCATTAAAGTACCACTGAATGCTTTTATTGCCAATGAGCAGAACTCAGTCAGAAGCAACTTTTTTCCTCATAAAAACCTGAACTTGAGATGGAACTACTTAATACTCATTATATTAGATCTGCATTTGACATGAAACCAAAGCAGAAAGACCGTAACAATTAATTATGGGTTTTAATATCTCTAGTCATGCCGCTGTCACAACATTTACCAATGTTATTGAACATCGTGTTTTCTTAATTTCATGCAGCCTGTCTAAGGCATAAAAAAGAGTTTCAGTTTTGTTTTTATTTGTTTTGAACAAGCAATCCCACCCATGTGGACACAACCACAATAAACACTCATCATTAAGCTCCGACAGTCAGGAAATTGGCAGGTGACAATATCACTAAGTGATTGTAATTTAGAGCTCATCACTGTCACATCTGAGAAGACATCTAAAGACAGAAAATGTACATCTCATTTTCTGTCTTTAGGTGTGAGAAGTGATCACTTTTTCGAGGTGTGTGAGCAAGTCAAATGAGGTGAAACCAGGAAACGGAGACGGAGAGGAGAGGAATCATACCTTTCCACGTCAAAGGGAAAGCAGAACTTTGGTATTGTCTGAAGAACTTCCTAAAAAACAGAACACAGAAAGAAACAAATCCTTTTAGACATATCACAGAGAAAATGAACAAGATTGTATATTTTAGTATGGAAATTTCTTGGGCCTCCACCAAGTAGGGGTTAGGGTTAGGCTATCAACTGGCAGAACAAAATGGGGATTAATGCTAAACAGTACTGATAGCAATCTGACAAAGTCTTAACATCCCAAACAGTGCAGCCTAAATGCACTTAATCCAAATGAATGGGCAATATAACCCAGTTTATTTGGCAGAACAGAGTGGAAACATTCCCTTTTTTCCAAGAATAAGGGAGGGATCCTCAATGCACAGCTTGAATAATTAGCAGTTAATAAGTTCATCGATTATCAGGTGCCAAAGGGAGATGAAAGGGCTTGAGAAGAGAGAGAATGGAAAAGAAAAAGAGGGCAAGGGTGGTTGGGGGGGAATACACACAGCACCCAGGCTATGGTGGCAGATTGTAGTGACAATAGGCTAAGCAGCTCTGTGGGGTTAAGAAGTACGGGGGGGGTACAAGCCTGCAGGGCTTTACCTCCCAACACCTCCCCTGTGGGTCTGCGTGCTCTTGATGCGAGGTAGGGGAGACGTAGAGGGGGGCGCTGGTCTTTTCCACCAGCGGCATATGGATTTAGACAGGGAGCATGAACAGTGCGGTGCACCATATGGGTGAGCCACTCCAGCCCAGCCACACAGAAAGCGAGCACGGGGTCCCCACTCTGCCTGTCGCTCCGGCTCGTCTTCTCTCTGGCCGCTAACCTGGCCCAGAATGGCTGCCAGATCCGTTCTGGCCGTCTGTCTGCCTGCTACCTCTCCCTCAGTTCTGGTCCTGCTCTGCCAAGCTCAAAGACTAATCCTGGGTACTGGGTGGCTCTCTGCTACGTTCTGGCCTCCCCAGCCGTCTCTCTCTTCCTCTTTCGTTTACTTGCCAAGCTCGGCCACTGAGCTGAGGTTTTGGTCTTTTTTTATTTTTTTATTGGACACATCCGAGCAGTGAGTGATGCAGTTTCTCCTCTTCCATCTCCCTGCCTCCCCCAGAGATTGATCCGGACGACAGGTTGGGTTTCTGCTGCTGCTGCTGTCTACTGTCTCTAAGACCTCACCATGGGGAGCAGTCACCGATCCCCCCCACCCCCACCTGCCTCATCAAAACTTAAATCTGTCACCCCGGCACAACACAAACATCGCTCCAGACAGCCAACCAAAAGCAGCAATGAGCTATGACAGGATGTGTGTGTGTCGTGTGAATCTGTGCATTTAAATGTTATGCTTGCTTCAAGGACTTTGCTCACTCCTTCCAAGGCTGGTGAGGCCTGTACATTTACGTGTTTGTGTGGGTGGCTGATTTTCAGTGGGCTATATGCTTCTATGAGAGCCTGTGCCCAGATATGGAGCATTAGGGAGGGGCTGGAGGCGAGGCGGGGTGGGTGGGTGGTTGGGAAGTGACTGTTTTTCCTTATCTGGATCCGTGATAAAATTGAGAACTCAACAAAGACGGATGGTACTGTGGCAGAGGAGGTCTGTTTTTTCGGCGAGTGTGTGTGTGTGCGTGTGAGACTTGGCGTGTGCGGCTGTAAAACTGTCACACACATCAGAGCTGCCATCGTTTTATGCGTTTGCTACTATTATTAACCACAATGCACGCACACCAATATGTTCCAGAGAGCCCTCCCTGGCACACTGCATATGGCACACAAACCCAAACAGACACACTCACACACACACACACACACGCATGGAAAGACGCTCTTTTTCCTGCAAATAAAAACATTTGAGTTGCCAGATTTGCAGTGTTGTCGCGGCCCTGCCCACATCGGGTTTCTGTTTCTGAGTGACAGTCCAGGAGCTGCAGAGTCTCTGATCTCACACAGAATCAGCAGGAAGTGAAGTGATGAGGTTGTATTTGTGTAGAGTGTGACATTGAAATCGCAGCTATATTCTCCCTCCATATAAGGAACCTCAGGACGCCATCCAACATATAGGCACTTTCAGACTGCCTGTCTTTAGACGTTAAACAGTCCAGACAGCTGTGCCTTGCAAGCATGTTTGTGAAGTTGGACAAGATCCACCTTTTTTCTTTCTCTTCATCTTCCTAGTATAATGATTTAAGGTGGAAATTTCACACATCTTAACAAAGGCATACAGTCAGGATTTTATAGAATTACACAAATGTTTCTTACGAGACCAAAATTAAATTTAAAGTAATGTTTGTGAAGGTAATGTTCTCTTTCTGCAAAATATGCTCCTCTTTTACCTACTCTTAAAACTACCAAACTTTTCTTATTGTGATCTAGAAATAGACCAGCTTTTGGCATTAAAGCGTAGATAAATATAACTTTTCTGTTATAGCATTCCTACATTTTCAATCCTTTAAAATGGAGGAAAGTAAAAGAGTGAATTTGGTTTTCTCCAGCTGTTGGAAGCATAGAATAACAACATAACTCGGCCTCTACTGCATGTTGCTGACGGGTCAAGCTGGCTGAAAGACACCCACTGCTCTTTTTCATCGCCAACCAGGAAGTGGCTGACTGCAAGTTAGCTGGTAGATCGCCTGACTAATTAACCAGTTAATATAAGCCATCACTAGCAGACACAAAAAAGTACTTAGCAGGTGTTTATTCAAAATGTTTATCTTACGTTTATGAATCAAAATCCAACTCCAACCGTTTTATTCGGTGTAGTGGTACTGCAACTTGAATTCAGACAGTAAAAATATTTAAGACACTTCTAAGTTTTTAGTAGTAGGAAACTGAACTTCTTCTCTGGTTACTTTGAGATATTTTACCTTCCATCCAAAATGCTTCTTCGATTCTCAACATGGTATAAAGATTGCTTACAAGCTCCAGTTGAATGAGAAGCTTCATCATTATGTTTGGATAACTTGCAGAAGCACAAACTGAGCATCGGAATAGGAAGAAAAGGAGATTTAAATGATTTTGAATGTCTATCTATAATAATATAAGTTCATGAGTGGCTCGATTAACCACATGTTACAAGCAAGGTATGCAGAATCATCTCTGGTCACATGACTCAGGCTAAGCTAAACTACTGGCGGCCATTCACCAGATCTCTGTCCAATAGCTACACCTTTGGGATGCGGTATGGGCTTTTCGCATTGTGGATGTGCAGCAGAGAAATCTGCAACAACCTTATGCCAAAATGTCAACATTCACCAGCATCTTAAATTTATGACATGAAAAATGATGTCAGATCTGAATGTGTGAGAAGGTCCAACCCATAACCTAGAAGTGACCTCTGACTGCAAACAACATCATCGTAGTAGTGACAATCAATATGGCCGTGGCAGCCTAAAGAATACTTAATACTAGCCCATTTAAATTTAAAGCAATAAACACATACTATACCAATCTGAAAACATGCAACCAGTGTAGTTTTACCTGCAATTATAACAAATCTTAAAGTTTAAAGAGGAGAATCTGTTTGAAAAATTTCTGCTCCATATAAAGACAATGGAAATAAATGTTATTTACATTGATCAAATATCAATTTATAAATTGATTGGTTACCTGGAATCTCACTAGTTGCCAGAGATGTATTGTTTTATTTGTCAATATTTTAAGACAAAAGGAAAAGAAAGAGAAACCTCTCAGTTTGTAAGTACAAGAGTTTTATTTTCTCCTTATACCTGTGAATTGACCCATTATTTTCTTCCTTCATTCTTTTCTGCTTTAACCAAAGAAGATGACAGCATGTAATTTGAAACTCAAATCTTTTTCTCATCTGTCAGTCAGTTTTCTGTTTTCCATTCCCAGCATCTCACCTGTGTTACTGGCAACTCTTAGGCATCTGTAACTCTCTTCCCATCACTAGGCCCTATACCACTGGGATATCTCAACACGACTGGCACAAAGGGGATGTTCTGCTACTATTCCTTAGCACGGTAAACACACACATATATACACGCACACTCATCCCCCCCACATGCCATTTTCCCAAGACAAAAGAAAAAGAGGCAGCTAATATATTTGCAGCTTTTGCGAGCGGGTGGGAGGGTGAGGGAGGAATCTGCTGCTAGGCTGGGCTTGGCAGACACTGATATGTGTGTGTGTGTTGTTTATCGTGAGTGGAGACAGGGGTATCATTCAGTGAGACAGAATGCTCTGGGTTCCCCCAGTGGACACTCGTGCTATCACTGCATCACATCACTACAACAGCACTGTGCACCCACAGGATAACACAGTACAGCAGGGGAGAGCAACAAACTTCACAGCACATAGCGACACTTCGCTTTTCTCCTCTTAAAAATAGGTCTAAACTTTACTTTTATTCTTGCTCTACCCTAATTCCCCCTATAGAACTATCTGTGTTGAGGTAGGCTATATATATAGTCTGGCATTACACCAGTTTCTTAAAAGACCTGACACAATACCGATGTGTGGGCTGGGCTTGACTATCTACCACATAAAGGGATGTACCCGTCTTTAGGCTGGACAACAAGAAAACTGCAAAAACAAAGCTGTACAACTTAAGCCTGTTAAAAATGATTCGTGTTTATAAACTGATTAAATCCCAAGCTCAGAATTAGTTGTGGTGTTTCATTTTGGGTGTGAACTTCATGAGCAATCTACACATTCCCATGTGTGTGCAAACGGACAGAAGCAGCAGAGTGGTGTGGAAAAATATGGGCAAAAGTAGTGAAGGAAGGAATAAGGGGGATGTAAAAAAAATGCAGGAGGGAGAGTGAGACAGACAGACAAACTGACAAAAGTGAATGTCACAAGGAAAGGAGAGGTGGAGAATGATGGACAGAAGAGTGTGAGGGGGGAGGAGAGAGAGGGAGGCAGCTCAGTTCATGCCCCTCTCCCTTTGCAGCGAGGACTCCTCCCTGGGGAGGCTCAAGACTTTAAGCCCCTGTCCTGATTTATATTCCCTTGGCTACTGCAGCCAGATCAATGTAGCTAGCTACCCAGTGTAACCGAGTCTGGGTCTGTTCAGCCTGGCCCCTTGAGCCCGCCTGACAGGATGTAGTTTTATAAAAGAAGGGAGGAAGGTAGCAGAAAAAATGGGAATCCGGAACTAGTGGTCCAATGCTAAAAAAAAAAAAAAAAAAAAAGATTAAACAGATGGCTTTTTTTCCTTTTCATGTTAGCCCATTAATGCAAATCATATATACATTACACAATTTTTTTTCAGAGCTTTTTGTTAAGCCTCATATTACAAGTAATTCCTACTACCGTAAAATGAATCTCTGTGAACACTATTTACCTTTCCATGTGTCTTGGCTCATTCAAATACCCTTGAACTGTGGCGCATTTACTAAAATGTAATTTCCTGTCAGAAAATCACATGCATGTAATGTATATAAATAAATGTAGAAGTATAAAGGGTGTAAAAAGAGGATCATTCATCCTGAATCTCATTTTTGAGGTCAACCACTGATGTTGGATGAGAAGGCCTGGCCTTCAGTTTATATTCTAATACATTCCAAAGGTGTTTAATCAAGCTTAAGGTAGCAGTAGGGGAGAAAATAAAAACATTTGATTCGTCGAGATGTGGGCATGGATTATTCTGATTGGATTAATACATGTTAAAAATGACTTTCCTCAATGTTAATTTACAACCTCACTGGGAGAAATCACTTTTACCAACTGTCCCTAGAGCCTACATTTTTGGCAAAAAGGCTTTTGATTTTGCAGCATCGTGTTCAGAATGAACTTCAGTTGAAGGAGTTGGTCACATTTTATTGTTTTAAGGACATTTTAAAAGACCACAGAAAAGCATCGATGTGTCATTGCTTTTAAACTGATTTATTATTTATTATTTTTAATAATGATATTGATGTTAATGAGTGAAAGTGAATCTGTAAGAGACTATTTTTGCTGCTGTCACTTGCCAGGACATTCTTGTAGAAAAGGTTTTACATCTCAAGCAGCTTTTTTATCCTGGTTACATAAAGGTTGATGAATGCAAAAGGCCACACACAGAAACACCAAAAATTGGTACCCAGTAAATTCATGGTGACAGAAGAATGAGAAGCTAGCTGACAAGAAATACATTTGGAAGGACATTTTGAACAAGAACCACAACATAATGAGGCCATGCAAGACTAAGCTGAAATATTTAGAAATATTGCAATCACAAAAAAATCATATTGCACGTTTCCACCTGGAAGCTGAAGAAAAACAGCTTGTATTACCTGCCTCCATAAAACCTAGGACCTAAAACCAAGCAATGTCAACACAACTCCTTAACTTGGAAAAGGCAAAGCTAAAAGCAACATTCATTGCAGCTCTTCAATGATTTCTTTATGGACCTTTGTGCAGTGGTGCGTACATTTGTTGGAACAGGAAGAGCCTAGCAAACTGAGGCCACCATGTCAAGAGCATAAAATTGTCCAAAATGTCTTCGTATGGTGTAGCATTAACAGTTTCTCTCACTGGAATTAAAGGGCCAAGCTCAACTACTAAAAAAAGCAAAAGAACTCTGCACCATGATCCCTTCTGCACCAAACTTTACAATCGACATAAAGCAGTCCAGCAAGGGCTGTTCTCCTGACAACCACTAAACCTGGACTCATCTGTTGGATTGCCAGACAGAGAGGCATGATTCGTCCCTCCAGAAAACATGTCTTTATTGCTCCTGATGCCAGTGGCAGCATGATGTAAGGCTTGGCTGCAGCTGCTTGGCCATGAAATCCCATTTCATGAAGCTCTCCATGCACTGTTCTTGATATAATCTTAAGGTCGAATGAAGCTTGGTGGTCTGCAGTTATTGACTCTGCAGAAAGTTGGCGACCTCTGCATCCGCTGACCCACTCTGTGATTTGAAGTGGCCTACCACATCTTGGCTGGGTCATTTTTCCTCCCAATCCTTTCCACTTTGTTATAGAACCACTGACTGTTAAATCTTTAGTACAGAGGAAACTTCAGAAATGATCTTACAGCACAGGTGGCCCACTATCACGATAGCGTGTAGTAATTCTGTGAGCTCCTGGAAGCAATTTATTCTTTCACAAATCTTTGTAGAAGCAGTCCGGAAGCCTAGATGCTTGATTTTTATTGTCAAGCTACTCAAATCTCTGAATCACTATAATAGCTAATGTGTGAGGGCATCTAAAATACATTCATCTTTAAACAAGTTGCTTAAAACAAAAAACTATGAATAAACATTAAGCCAGAAATTTACAGATCTGAGATCACAGACTCTACATGCCTTTTTAAAATTTACTTTGAGAAAACAGTTTGAAAAAAGAAAAAAAAAAAGATCCAATATTAGTTGCCAGGAAGCTGCATAAAAACTGAGAAACAGGATGCTAGATATTTGTAGCAAACACTGAGCATTGGCTTAATAGTTCACAATTTGGCAAAAATGAGTATGATGAATCCTCTATGGAGCTGAATCTTTGAAGAAGGCATATGGTTTTAAGATCATAGACAAACGGTACTATTAGGTGGTTTCTTAGGCTCATATAATAAAATAAATGAATTTAATTTTTCTACATAGAATCTGAATACACCACTCACAAGCTTAAGTCAGTCAGCTCAGAGTACAGTGACATTAATGCTGCATACTTAAGTGTTTATTTAGAATTAGTCATACCATCATTGAAATCATTTTGTTTCTATATTTGAAATGTTCAAAAAAAACATTAGAAACAAACACAAAGACTATCAGACAAACAAATCCATGGAAACTGCTAACAACCCTTTTCAAACTGACATGCCACTAATTAGATTGGAAGACCACTATGATCTTAGTTCAGCTAACAGCATATTTTATCTCAGCCAACATATGTATATAAATATATATAATACCCATGAGTGGAGGCCTGTTTCACTGGTATGTCTAAAGAGTTTGAGTTTAAAGTTAGAGGAAAACTTGTTCTTATCTGGATGTTTAATAAATGCATGAAAACTTGCCTGCAAAGGGCTAGCTCATGTGTCATGCAAACTGTGTAAGGCTACAGTGGTTTGAAGCAAGCAGGGACTGCGGTTATCCAGCCGGCCTTCAGCAGCATAATGACATAGTCAGCAGGGCTACCAACACATCAGTGCTGGAACCCACCGTGTCTAAACTCACCCTTCCTTCACCTCTTCCCCCAGCATACATTCATGCCCTCTCCATCACCTCCTCCCATCTTTCCCTACTCCTTCACTCCTTCCATCCCCCCAATCTCCATCCTCTTTCACCTCCCTCCTAAACCCCCTGTCGTCTTCCTAGATCCCCCCTTCCTACATACCCCACCTTTTTCCTCACCCTCACCAACACCCCTCGTCCCCTCTTTCGCCCCCCCTTTCCCAATTAGTCTGTCTGTGTGCAGCTACCCAGCCGATCTCTGCCCATCCGCCGGTGCTGGTTCGCTCACCCAGCCCCTCTGGCGAACATGACAAAGAGAGATCCTCAGTATTCAAACAGACACACTACTTTCAAATGCCGAATGGCAGGGTCGACCTGGGTGCAGCTTTAAGCAAAATATTCAAATTTTCAGCCTTTCTTTTTTAAGAATTTGCATGGATATGCATTCATTTGCAACGTGTAAAGGCACAAGGACAGCTGAGCCTTGGTAGTTGAGGGAGAGAGGAAAAAATAAATAATGCAGAATAAAAATGTGTAATGGTCTGAAGCCTCACATGGGCTAAACGTGGTGCAATAAAATTAAGGGGAAAACTGGATAAAAACACAAAGATACAAGCAGAACCCAAGACTCAAAGTAGCTGTGAAAACAATAACTGTTAATATTTCAACAGGAGCACAGAATGTTTGTGTTAATTACTGTAAATTTCTTATTTCTGCTCTGATCTGATCTTTGATTTCAAGATCCAATATGGCAACTCCTCACATCAAGAACAGTAAGCTGTGGTGAAAACGTGTATATTTTATAAGACACACTTGTCAGAGTGCGTATAAAATCAATGCTACATGTAGCGATTGTGACTCTAAGCTGAACAACTTAAAAGTGGTGTTTGCATGTAGAAAGCATGGCTTAAAATAATGTTTGCTTTAAGCCATACTTAAGAGGTACTATGGACAATGGCTATTTCAGCATTGTTATATTGGAATACAGACTTCTTGAACGCTGTTAATTTCACTCATGCTCTGCTGGAGTCCCAGTGGCCAAGTTAGACTGATAGATGTCCGTGACTCTGTGTCTCTTCTTTTTTTGAATTTCTTTGTGTTACTTTTTCATAGCTTTCAGCCTACTTCATGTTGTCAGATAGGTTCTATTGCATTATTTCTTTACACTACATGGGGAAAATTCTCAATACATTACTTGAAAGTATGCAATTGGTAAAGTTACATTTGTTTAAAATATTAAAATTTGTTTGGTGATTGACTGAATGGTTCACATAACACTTTGAAAAATCAAATATAAGACTGATATTTTTAAAAATATCCACTTTTACGTAAAATATTTTTGAGATTTAAACTTAATGTAGAAGTTTTTTACAACATGTTTCCTCTAGAATATTTATTTTACAATTATTATCATTTCACCTTCATTTATACAGGTAAATCTCAGTGAAACATTAGGTCTTATTTTGAAGTATGAACTGTTTGCACAGTCAGTGACCCTAACCTTTTTGAGAAGAAAGGGGAAAATCACATCCCCAGGGTATATTCAACATGTAACACCAAGATGAAACTTTAACCTTCATTACCGTTTTCATGAAGAATTCAGAAAACTATTTATGAGCCTGAATATCACAGAAGAAGGCAAACATAGATGAAAGTGGAAAAAAGTGTGAAAATGTCATGAGAAACATATCTGGTGCTAACACAGAGGAGACCTTTAAAATGCAGAGAACAGATGAAAATGAGTGACAGTGACCAAAAAAAAAAGTGACAGAAACAGCAGAAGCAAAGAGATGAAATTAGAGCAGAAATAAAAAAAAAGACCTGCAGAACTGCAGGAAAGAAGAAGAACAATGGGCAAAGGTTAGTGTCTCCTCTGGACGCTGCAGACCTCAAGACACTGCAGAGATTCCCTTTTATTGGCTTTAATAGTATGCGGTTTTGCCATTCTGACCGCGCTCTGTGCCGGTAATAAGAACGGCCTTCAGAGCCGGACCAAAGCAACACAGCTGCTTTAGCAAGGGGAATGTGGGACGGAGGGGTGCAGAGAGGGGGGCACATGAACCGATGAGGTGCACTTTTAAAATTGACACGGGGGCGTTACATTTTCACATTTTTGCTCACTCCGTTCCCGCTGATTGGTGAGAGATGGGAGGGAGCAGTTGTGTCTTTCTGGATTATTATTATTAATTCCCTCTTCATGTTTTTGATCCCAACGACTCCTCTGACGCAGAGCGTCTCCGGTGAACGGGGTTATTGTGATTAACAGCAGTCCCGTGTTATCAGAGCCTGTCTTCAGGAGGTGTTGGAGGTGGCAGATTGATCCTCAGGCCTTCTCAAACACTTGCCAAACCCTGACAGGTACGATATGTGTTCGTGTATTCATAGCACTCGTACAAGGAGAGACACCGCAGCAAAGAAAGCCGCGTTTCCAAATCTTGCTTCAGGAACCTGAAGGACATAACAGGGAATAAACCAAGGACAAAACGAAGGCCGTGCGTTTGGGCCTCCTGCGAGCCGCTCAACAGCATGGTTCCTCAGGCTTCAACCTTACATTCACCTTTAGATTGCAGAAGTAAAAAGTAAGAAGTCATGCATTTTACTGCACTTCTGTCACTCTGCAGTATAAAAATAAAACACTAAATGTTTCTATTAGGAGTTAAAGAAGGACATTTTGGCTTTATGTGTGCAACATTTAATTGTTATTTTATTCCATTGACTCAGTTTAGAAAGATTAACATTTATATAGATTTGTTACACACAAAGTAATTTTTAGGTGATTTATTTGTAGTAAATTTAAAGATTATACTTTAAAGCAGTGGTCTCAAACTCAAGTCCTCAAGGACCGTCCTGCAACTTTTAGGAGTTTCTCTGCTTCAGCACACCTGGCTCCAATTTGAGCTCATTAGCAGAGCTCTAAGGGCTTTACTGCAGCTAGTGAGGTAGCTTAACTACAGGTGCTGGTCATAAAATTAGAATATAATGAAAAAGTAGATTTATTTTGGGTCTTCAGTAATATTCTAATTTTCTGATATGCTGAATTTGAGATTTTCATTTGTTGTCATTTGTAATCATCAAAATTAAACGAAATAAACATTTGAAATATATGAGTTTGTATGTAATGTATGAATATAATATACAAGTTTCACTTTTTAAATGGAATTACTGAAATAAATCTACTTTTTCATTATATTCTAATTTTATGACCAGCACCTGTATTTAGTTCAAGTGTGTAGGACAAGGGGCACATCTAAAAGTTGCAGGACTCTGGCCCCCAAGGAATGCAGTTAGAGACCACTGTCTTAAAGCTAAAGGAGACTCAAAAGAGAGTGAGCATTAAATTGTCATTGCTAAACAATCCGGCTGCATAGAGCGCTGTATCCAAACGTATTAATGGAAATCTTAGTGGAAGAAAATAATATTGTTGAAAAGGATGAACAAAAAAAACACACAAGGATGCATTCAGAACCAGGACTAAACTTGTTGCTGTAATCTACTCCTAAATCAGAGATGTCAGAAGCATCTTACCTGGAAAATTAACTGGACTGTCGCTTATTTGTCCAAAGTCATGCATTTTCAGATGAAAAGTAAAACTTGCATTTCATTTCAAAGCCAAGATCATAGAGTCTTGAGGAAAAGTGGAGAGGCAGAGAATTCAAAATGATTGAAAGCCAGTGAGAAGTTTCCACGAATGATACTTTTGGAAGTCATGTCATTGGCCAAGCAAGCTCACCTGGCCCTAACTCCCTACTGAACCTATGAAGTGTTGTCAAGAGGAAAATGAAGGACACCAGGCGTGAACATGCAGAACTTTAGCAGAGAAACAGGATGATCAACTCCATGGATCTATTGATGCAGAAATCCATCCAAAACAAGCACTGACCAAGTACTGAGACTATAAACTATATTTACATGTCCATGTCTAATGGCTGGCTGTACCTCAGTCCATGTTTAATTAGTATGATGAAATTCATTAAACCTTATGGGACATTCTAATATACTAAGATACACCTGGAAGACTAAAATTATCTTCTGGAACCTCCACTGTCCCTGTTTGACACCTGTAAAAGGAGTCAATTCCAACATAACGTTATTTTTTTAATGCTTAGTCCACTTTGGACCTGCCAGTGTTGTGAGGTGAAAGGGCAAACTGCTTAGAGCCAATAGGTATGGACCGTCAACAATAACAATGTGCATTATTCTTGAGCTAATACCCTGTCCTGCCGATGTCCTTTCCACACATCACAGATGGGCTCAGACAGGGCAGAGCGGCAGTATTATGCCTCTGCTGAGATTTTCCACTGAATATATTACCATGTGATAGGGGAAGATGTCTCTTTTCCCAACACACACACAATCTCTCTCACACAAACACACACAGTAGTGTTGGGCCAAGAGAGCTGCATATGCCCCAAACATACAAGCATTGGTTTCATTAATGAAGTGCCAGGAGGAGAGAGCGAGATATAGAGATGGCAAGAGTGTGCGTGTTCCTGTGTACGTGTGTGTGTGTGTGTGTGTATGTGTGTGTGTGTAGCTAGAAGCCAAGGGGGGGATTTCCTTCTTTAAGCTTTCAACTCCCACTGGGCTAAGCTCGACTGTATGAACCCTGATGTGGGCCTGCCTCCAACACATGGCGTCACAAACGCATACACACACACAAATGCACTCACACACAATAAGAGCGTATACACAGCAGCTCAGCGGGAGAGCCGTAGCCCAACACGGGGCTGCTAAACATTTGGCTGCGGACGTCTCGTTGACAGATGTACAAGGAATACTGCGAAGAGGGTCAGGTCATTGCTGTACCCTCTTCTTCTCCCTTCCTTTTGCTGCCCCTGTTTCCAACACCCTATTCCTTTGCCATTCCTTCCATCTCTGTCTGTGATTGGAGCCTTGGGGTTGTGCCATATCTGGGGTAGTTCAGAGAAAATACTTGCTAATTAAGCCACAATGTCCTTTGCAACACAGCTATGTTAACGGGCTGCAGTCGGTTTGGCATCATATATCTAAATATTACTTTTTCTGTTTGAAATAAAACAACTTGAAACCACATAAAGTGTCCTCATCCTTCCCGTGTATGGCAGATCCCACACTAGGGGTTTCTAGCAACTTCAAATTCACAAGCCAAGCGTCACTATGCATTATACACCAATACTGAGCACGGAGTACTGAGAAACCAATATAGAGTGCAAAAACTAATCAAAGCAGAACAATCCATCGACCCAACCTAGACAATGTCCCTGTTCCTCTTTCTAAAATCTCTGTTCCTTTAATTTGGCACTGTGCAGAAAAGCTGCCTTCAGGACCCCAGAGTATAAAAGCAGATGGACAGTTTATTAGGTAGCCCTATACAACTGCTTACTAGGCATCTAGACAAGTTCTTACTTCAAACTTAGGATCAAGTAGAGAAGGTAAGAAAAGAGTTTTAAGTGACATGAGAATGTCATGAATGTTGGTGTGAGAATTTCATAAAATGCAGATCCAGTGGGATATTCATGAATAACCATCTCTCACTTTTACAGAGAATGTCCTGAAACAAAAGAAAAATATTCTGAGTCAGAGTTCTGCAACTTGTCTGATCTGGCAGACTGGGATGTGTAATAGTGGCTAAAACAACCACGTGTTAAAGCCAAAGTTTCTGGAATATTACTGCTGAATACACAACATACCAACCCTAACCCAGTCACAGAAGGCCACTTTTGTCAGCTAATCACACCAAACCTAACATACAATTCACAAAGGTTCAACCAAATTAGAAAATAATGGATTGGAAAATTGCTCACTGGTCCAATTAATGAATTTTGTCTGCAACATTCAG
Source organism: Poecilia picta (assembly GCA_033032245.1). NCBI lineage: Eukaryota > Metazoa > Chordata > Actinopteri > Cyprinodontiformes > Poeciliidae > Poecilia > Poecilia picta. The sequence goes on from CM065356.1 coordinate 25,545,955, forward strand.
ATGGTAGAAAAAATAAGGACACATTTTCCTTTGTATCAAAGGTTCAAACCGGTGGTGTTGGATATTTCCTTCATATCAAGTAAGCCCTGTTTAATTTAGGGGTTTCCAACTATACAATCTGGCTTATGTGTTTTTAACTGACTAGATTGAGGGTGGGGGGCATACAACTAGTTTCTGTACTGGACTGAATGCTCCCAGGTCCTTGTCAGCTCACATTCTTGTCATCTTGAACTGTCTCAGCTGTTGTACGTGACAAGTCCACAGACAGAAGCAGACAAACACTTTCGGTTTTTCAAAATGAAACTACTCACAGTTTAATAATCAACACCACTAAAGTTACAAAACATTTACTTTTCTGACTAGGGCCAGAACTAACCAACCCACAGACCAGCGTTGGTCCAAGTCCCAGAGGTTAGGAATGTCTGGTGTAAAGGCACAGCCTACCTATTGTTGCTGATGGACAGGAAACTCCTCTTTTAATGGCTGCTTCCAACAGGATGATACACCATCACACAAAGCCAACTTCAACTAATAGAGCACCTTCAGGATGTGGTGCATCCCATCACTGATGTGCAGCAGATATATATGCAGCAACTGAATGATCCAATCGTGTTATCAATGCTCAATGTTTAAATAATGTCTTCATCTCTTTATTGAACCTGTGGGACAAAGAGCCACAGTTATTTTGAAGACAAAATAGGGCCAAACATGTACCAGCAATGTGTACCTATGAACAGGGCTCAAATTCAAATGTTCCAGTCAGTTGAGTTGTGATTTATTTTATCAATATTAAAAAGAAGAAAGCCTGAAGCTATTGCATCATCCAAGTTGAAAAGCCAAGCCCAACTGTTGTGCTACAAGAAATTGCATTAAAACTCTCTTTTAAAGAAAACTTTAAATATTACATGCATCCAGGGATTCCTTAACCAGAAAACACATTGGTTAATCTCCTGTTCACCTGCAGCTTGGGAAACACAAGCAGCTAACAGCTCCTCTCTCTTCTGCCAAAACACATTCCCACTTTCTTTTCTGCCAGTCACTGGTTGATGTTAGAGAGATGTGAGCAACGGGGCGTAAAAGTACTTCCTCTGCTCTGCTTCTCCCTCTCCACCACCCTTCTTCTCCCAGGAAGCCAGCCCCAGAGGTCAGTGCAATCAGGACCCATGAGCAACAACGGGCCTAGTTAGGCATCCAGCTCAGTGCCCGAGTCAAAGGCCAGCTTAGCGGGGCGAGACTGTCCATTAGGCAGGACCCTGGAACACCTCGGGGATCTTAGGTGAAAGGGGTTAGGGAGAAGAATAAAAACAATATCAACCCAGACGCATACACAGATATATTCTCAAAGACATACAGAGATCATATGAGGCCTTGTTTGACACCGCTGTCAGGATGCAGTGAAGGGGAAAGACAAGACCCTGTGACACACAGAGACATCATAGGCATAAACAAATACACACACATTTAGACCTCTCAACACATAAAAACAGAGGGGTAAGACAGGATCCCTTTTTTTTTAAGCCCCAAACCTCGTACCATGATGCTGTTGCTTTATTTTATACTCAACAGTGTCACAGTTTGAGGGGACTCAAAGGAACCAGTGTCTAGAGATGGCAGGTAGCTTTACAAACTGCAAATTTTAAACAAGATTTTCAGGCATTTTGTTGCACAAATACACATTTTTAAAATAGCAATAACATAAGGAAAACAGATAATTTTCAATTTTCAAAGAGCCATAAACTTAAAACTAATGGCTTCTGTGAAGAACAATGGATCTCTCATTTAATTTTTCAATATCGTTTAGTGGCTGGAGGTGCCTTTAATGTCTCACATGCCTCTTTTATTCCCTTGTTCAAATGTTCACACATTTTAAACATTGTGTGTTCCAACTACAGATTTTAATGTATATAGTATGTTATGTGATAAACCAAATCAAAGTAAATTTTGAAGAAAAAGTAAAACGATACATTGACTTTCTATATTGTATGCAAATAAAAACAGTAACTCCACACTCTCCACACTTCAAGTGGGATAATCCGTTGGCAAGACAACTATTATTTAAGGAGTAGTGGTGCAGGTATGGCTTCCCTTGGCTTTCTGCCTTATTAAAGGAAATTCATAAGAAACCTAAACTGTTCTTTGTCACAAGTCATGAAGAAGACCAAGCAACCTTGTGGGATAAGGTGCTATGGTCAGGTGATGCCAACACATAACTTTAGTCACCCTCTGGCAGGATGACACTGACCATTCAGCCAGAGCTACAAAAGATATCTTACATCAAAGGACTAGTCTAAATCAATTTTAAAATATGTGACAAGACTTGAAAAATAGTGTTTAAATTAAGTATCTTTATTTAATTTTGCATAGCTTTCATCTTACCAAAGTCACTCAACCTCCAACCTCCAGTAAACAACCTTAGCTGCTTTCCTTTTGACTGCAAACATTCCCTTTGACCACTTCAACAACATTTTCTTGTACCTATTGTTTTATTTGCACCTGCTTCCTTTGGGTGCTGTGCAGCGTATCATCTGAGGCTCACATATCATTGTGTTCAGGTTAGTATCTGTGACCCCATGCTACCCAACCTTTGCACACCCACATGGACTCCTCCACCAACACATCTCACCCTCCATCTTCTTCTCTCCTCAGGGTCAACACTCAACTCCCTCTGGGACAGAGTCACCAATCATGTCCACGAGCTCCTCTCCATTACCTCATTCCCTCAGACCACCTCTTCCTCACCAACCCCATCGACCCCACAGTCCCCCGTCCCCGCATCTCCCCCATCCAGAGTCAGTCCACAGAGCTGCAGCCACCAATCACAGCATGTCAGCCAGACTGTCCTGATGGAGAATGGTGTCAGAGCAGCTCACAGAGCTACCGAGGACGAAGCCTCGAGAGACCGTCCTCCTCGTTTCTTCTACTCGTCTTTGTCTGTCTCTCAGTGTTTCTGTCTGGCTGATGACACATTAAGCTTTTGTAATGGATTTACAGAAATACAAGAACCAGTTTGGCCTCAAGCCACATCTAATGAAGGTGGCTAGTGGTTTAGACAAAATAATGCAACTGCAGAAATAGGGATGCAAACAATTAATCATGAATAACTGTCGATTACCGATTTGTTAGATTAAAATTAATTTGATTAGTACTAGTTAATCCAATCAATTAACTAATAACGTCTGCTTAGACCTTCTTTAATATTCTAGTTTGGCCGCCATCCCTGAAGAGGGCGCCACTGGTCATGGAGCCAGTTGTTAGTGAAACAAAGATGGCGGAGGGTGCATCCCTCAACAGGAAAGAGAAACGGTTCAAACATAGTCTGGTGTGGGATGCAAAATGCTCTTTATGAGGCTCTGTTTAGAAATGTAAACACTCAACAAGCTCAAGCAGTTTCTGTCCACTTCATTAGCATGGAGTGGCAAGTAAAGTCTGCCATGAATATCTCTCTGTTCATGTGGGATTAATGTGTCACGTTTTATTCTTTTCATCTTTTCAACAACCTAAGAAATTCTTGTTTTGTTATATTTTATAAATATGTCTTGGGTTAAATAAAGTGGGAAAACCACAATTCTCTGTTTATTCAGTCAGTATTTAATACAGCTGGCAATATTTTTTAAAAATATAATTATGTGCTCTTTTAAAATCCATTGTATGAAAACAGCCGTTTGTGTTATGGAAAGATGGTCATCCCCCTAGACGAGAGAAAACTCATGTTTTTTTAGGAAAATTGTCACTTATCAATTAATCAGTAGTCAATTAATAAAACCAATCAACTTTAGATAATTAATCAATAACTTGCATCTCTGAACAGAAATAGATAAACAATATAATAACATTGATAACACAGGCAAAAAGGTAAGCATATGCAGAGCATTTCACAACGTAATTGTAGTTGGATCAAACGTTTCTATTGCCAAAATGTCCAGGTCTGGGACAGTCGGAGGTAGAGGCGGACAGTGTGATCTAATTTGTTTGTATTTACCACTTAGCAAGTGTTTATTTTCGATCCTCGATTAAACTCGGAATTCTTTGAATCAGGAAGGAATTTAATGATTAAAGAAGCAAGGAAGCATTTATCCTTCCAAGACGATTAAATCTAATGTAAAACTTAAACAGCATGTCTTAAATAAGAGCTACAGGCCTGTTTTTCCAAACATATGAACAATTTCTTTGATAAAGTCAATGACTCCTCCCTGCAGAGCCCTCATATTCTAAATTCACTGAGATCATAAAGCTGCATGACAGGAAGTCAACAATTGCTTATAAAAGGAACTGGGAGATTTTGGAAAGCTTTACAAATTGATTATACATAGCCGTACGTGTCCATATCAAAGCAGAGATATTTCTTTAGTATCGAACCCTCACATGCAACCTTGGCATAAATGAAAGCAGCGTCTCGTACAGTCAGCTCGGCGCAGTATGCAGCAGCAAGATCAAAGGTTCCTTATTACAGTAAAATGTGCGGAATAGCCACGGAGAGTTAACATCAACTTTAGTTTACAGTTCATGTGGGGCCTTGGAGTGAATTCTATTTATAATTCAATATTTCCTTTATTCCTCCCTTGATACTACCAGACTGGTAGAAAAATAAATGTAATTTGTGTGTAATTTGCATTTGCAATATCTTGTAGCAGTATTTTGTGAGGCAAAAGGATAAGGATTGTGGAAGTAAGGAGGTTGATGACCAGGCAAGGCGGAAAATACAGTAAATCCAAAGATGAATACATATGCATGGAAATAAAATAAAGGTAAAAACAAAGAACTGAACAAAGAGGATGAGAGCAAACATTAAGAGTTACTTTATGATTTTAAAACAGATTGACATTGAAAGTCTATATAAACATGTAGAGTTAAGTTTTTATGTCAGTTCTTAAACTAAAAACGTGTGAAGACAGATAAAGAACACATACAGGAAGCAATACCATAATTTAGTGCAAACAGAAGACAAGTTAGATAAACGGCAAGAATGCAGTCCTTTTTTAAGCATGTCAAATATCTTTAGGTTTCTAATCATTTTAAAAACTAAGTCAAACTACAGTATTCTTGAGCCATTTTTGCTTGGTGCCATGTATTTTCCAGGCAAGCAATACACAAAAACTAGCCATACCTCTTGATGTAAAACAAAATTAGATTGATCTTGTTTCTATTATTCCAGATTCCAGCAGTGATAGTTTCATGCAGGTTGTTGTTGGCGATCCAAACGCAATAATATGTAATGCATTGTGTTTTTCTCCATCAGAACCAGCATCAATGTCTGTCAATTTGAGCTACTGGGCTACACAAAGCACCATCAACCCATCAGTGGCTATAATATTATGTCCAATCAGTGTATTTCACCAACTGTGAAACATAATCACAGACTAGGGGGAAATAACACCCCTGAAGCCAATCAAGCTGTTTTCTTTTCAAGCACAAACATACAGCTATTTGCATTAGTGTATGTTTGTGTGAGCATCTTACTGAGGAGATACTAACAGCCTTAGTCTTCAAATGATCCCTGTTTGTGAAGCTTGCAGAGTGTTTATCGTATTGTCATCTGTTCTTCACAGGAGAAGTCGGCCACCAGCGATGCATACGCCACGCAGGGGTTAGCTAGATGTAGCTGGTTGTATCCTGTGTGTTCTGTCTGCTGATTTCCCCTCGACAACTTTGGGATGAGATCTAAGAGAAAACGGACAGATTTCCATCTGTCTGCTTCATTTGCAAAAACATAAAAAAGACGAGAAAAAAACCCTCTTATGATTCAAATATATGCTTTAGCCACCTCTCCTTTCCCCTCCCTCTCTCTTACATCTTTCCATCTCTATCCAAGTGGCATCTGTAGATGACCAGGGCATCGAGAGTCTCAGGGGCTAAAGGAGGAAAAGAGGAAGGAGGAGGGGAAAGACGAGGAAAAACAGGAAGAGAGAAAGAGGCAGCAAGCCCCTCTCACTTCAGATTTCCCTAGCACCACCCCGGCGTGTCAGCCAGCCTGCAGTCTGTTCTCCTTTGAGCTTTCTATTCTACCACTGAACAGAAAAAAAAAATCAATTCATATTTCCATAATCCACACTCCTGTCTGTCTACACGCCTTCCCTCCCTCCATCCCGCTCTGTCTTCCTCCCTCTTTCCGTCTCCCTCCCCTGGGGAAGACTAACCCCTCCACCTCGATCCTACGGCCTACAAATGTCATTACGCTGCGCAACAATAACGGCCTAAACAAAAGGAGGCCTTGCTCTGAGCTCTGAGTCCCTCTGCAGAGACTGTTGGCTGCTGCTGCCATATGCTGGCCAGCTCAGGCCACAGAAGACAGAGACTGTGGCTAGAGGACTCCAGCCTTCAGCTCCACAAAGGAGGAAAAGAGCCCTAATCCTGGTAATGAGGCTTGTGAATACCGCCTTTATGTATATGAGGGAAAGAGACCAATCCCTTTGTACACAGCACACTAACTAGCCAACTTAAGGACCATCTTATGCACACAAACAACTGACTGAAAGAGAAGTGGGGATGCTGGAGATACAAGACAGATGAGGCTCACGTAAACGCAAACACATCTTTCTTAGATTCAGATATGTATAAATCTCAAACCGTCTTCTTTTCTTTATGTCTTATTCTGATAGCATGCCTTGGTTCTTGTGGGGCAGATATAAATTGCCTGAAGCATCTTTCTACAAGTCTGTTTATTCCTCAAAGTGGATCAGAGTAGCAGTAGAGCTGTTTAAACCTAAGTGCCAGACTGCTGTGTAAACTACAGCGGGTGTTTTTTGAACCTGTTTACGTTACCTTGCACATTTATTTCTACAGTCATCTGTCAAATACTTCGATTTCTGTTCTCTGGCCACTTTTAGCTGAATAAAAACCTGCATGGTTTGGTTTTCTTTTGCTATTTGCTGCACTTAGACGAAACCCATAGAGATTAAGCATGTGATGCTCACTGGTATCGAGATACAACACTCAGAGAGTTCAAAGTCCTTTTTCACACAGCACTGTAGTGGATAGGGGAAAAACTGCACTGCCTCTCTCCAAACCTTTACCTCTGGACTGCCGGTCAGCTGGCTGAAAGGGGGCTCCTTACACATATTTCCTCATTTACAAGAAAGAAAAATTCAGCAGTTTGGAAGTCATGGTGTGGAAACATTTGTACTTAAAAATTAAGCCTTCAGTCTTCTTGACGTCATACATACCAACTGATTACCTTGAATCTGACTGACCTGAAATGTAGCTTAGCTTACCATTTGGATTTTCATGACATTTTCTTACTCAACCTTTCTATCTGGGTAAAACGTTGTAGCAACCTCATGTTCTGTAGTTGCTTTTCTTCTGCTTGAATTTAGGCATTTGTAGAGGTGTAATAAAATGATGTGATGTTTGGGAATTGCCATAGCCAGAATGCACAGTTAAATCTGATTCAGGAGGTGTGAACTGGAAAGGTCTTCACAGTCCAAAGCTTTATAGAGTAAAAGTGACAAAATATTGACGGTTTAAGATTTATTATGGCGAAAGACTTCAGACTAAACACTGAAATACATGGTTTCACAAAGCATTGGTTCAAGGATATGTACACATTGCAGCTTTCTTATAATTCCCCCACTAACAGTATTGTTTATTTTTCAGGTAAATTGTAATTATAGTATTAGTATAGGACATTACATTTATATGAATGTAATATGCTACATCACTTTATCACCAGTGCAAAGACTGAAACTCTCCCACAAACAACAGATCAGGACTTGTCACATGCTGATAAAGCACAGGAGACTCATTCAACCTCATGTGCTGCTTACACAGTTATACTAATATACTCCTGCATTAAAGCATATGAGATCATTCTGATCAACTTGGATCTAAAGTGTTTTGCTCTGGAGGTGAATTCATACAGGGAAAATAAAACAGACACCCTGCTGAGGCAGAATATTTTTCTTGGGGGGAAAAGAGCAGGCCTTTCAAATAAAATCCGATCAAATCAAGAGCGCTTACCGTCCCCTCGAGACAGCTGCTAAAATCTGTGACTGGCATGAAGGATAATTTAGTTCCTGGGTCCTATTTAGTTGTTTATAATATAATGATGCCAAGTTCATGTTCAACAATGGTAAGTGCAGCTAAATGAAGTGACAGGAGGCAACAGAGGTAAATACTGAAACAAAACAGCAGTGGAAGAAAATCCCAGGATTATACAGCATTCTTTCTTCACTGATTTGCACATAACTGAATTAATGATTATGATTGTAGCAGATATGTGGTATGTTTAAATTAAACTTGATTTATTTGTATTTTTTTATGAGCTGTAATGTAGCAGGTCAGAGGGCTCAAGAGCTGACACATCAGTTCAGTGAATCTTTGGACAACAAAGAATCAGAGGCATAAAATGCCTCTGATTCTTCAGAAAACAAGATCATTTACATACATTTTTAATAATATTTAATTTGCAGCACAAAGTATAAAATACTTACCTTAAACTGTTTTATAAAGACGACAATGTATTTCAGACTAAAACTAAATACAGTAAATACGAGACAAAAGGAGAAATGAAGAGGAAGGCAAAAAAAAAGAGATGGAGAGGGAAAGAAAAAAAAGGGGGGAGAAAATAGAGGTGTGCATTCCTGTCACGGATGCATGATAATTACAGATTCACCATTTATTGAAGACCTGCTCACTGCTTTTCATTACCAACCACAGACGTACAGTCAGGCAGAGAAGGATGGTGGGGATGAGGAAGAGGAGGAGGAGGAGGAGAGGAAGCACCTGAAGGAGAGCGGTGGTGGTGATAGGTGCTGGGGGAGGTTACCACAGGAAGGCAGGGTGAGTTCGGGCGTGAGGAAAAAGGAAGAGAGACGGCAGAGGAGGAGGAGGGGGAGGAGGTGGCGGTGGTGTTGGCGGTAGAGGTTGTCTGTAACACTGAACGAGTGAGAGATTTGGAGAGAGTGGAAAAAGAAAAAGCAGAGTGTGTTCCAACCTGGTCTGTGTGGTCCTGAGGGAAGCTCCACAGCACGGTTGGATCTAGAGGTAATTGACAGACAGCATTAATCAGCGGGTGAGAAACACACCGTCTTCGCTAGCTGCCTCAGATCACATACATATTAATGAGAGGGGTGGGGGCAAGGGTGGCTGCTGCGAGCCTGTGCACGCACACACACTCGTACGCTGACATGCACACACACTCACATGGAGCAGCGCACACTGAAAGACAAGAGAGTATCTAGGCTGACTGTGTTGTAAATATGCAAATCTATATCCTCAGTGTAGATATGATAGCCGATATTATACACAGAATCATGCACGTTTAACAAAGTCACAATAACACACTCTGGTTTATTTGCTTAATTATTCTTACATTGATGCAAGCTTTGCTGTTTTGCTGGGATGTAAATCTTAAACCAAAAGGTCGATTACTATAAAAGGGTTCTGATTTCTATTTTCAGTAAACAACAGGATAACATAAATGAGAGATTAAATGGGATTATCATTGGATTTGCAGATCAAGTAAAATAACTACTTACAATAAATACTGTTTTGTTCGCTTAGCTGGTTTTGGTAAACACTGTTATCCAAATGTTTTGAGTGAATAGAAGGAGCTGATCAGGTGAATAAAGACATTTCTGGATATTTGCAAGTATCATCTGAGTGAGTGGATGAGACTCACTGGGAATTTATTACTGTTTTGAACAAAACAGTATTTGTTCAAAATAACTAAATTTCTGTAAATTTAGTTACTTTGAGACCAGTCAAAGTAACTAAATTTACAGAATTTTCTTAATTTAGATGGTGGCAAAGAGGGGAAAAAAAGGGAATGAGAAACTGAAAGGTCACCAAAACTTGCAGGTTGAAAGCTCAAAAATTAGACTTTAGGAAACAGTATTTTCTTCATTGCTGCTGCCACACAATTAGAGAGGGCAGAACATTTAGTGGATAACAAGAAGGTTGATTAAAATAAAGCCAAGCTACTCTGCTCTCTAATTCCATTTTAAGCTTCATCAGTCATGGATTTAAAAATGTCAACCTCAGTTACTGTTAGGGTCTACGTTCAGCAGAAACATAACGTTATGGTACAACCAGCTGCACTAACTCATTAACATTATAAAAAAGTCAGCTCTAATATACTAAGCTATACTAAGCTTTTACTATAAAATAACAGGAAATCCTGTTTTACAACAGGTGTGCATGATGTGTAAATATTAGGTTTGCTCCTAATATTTATAAATTACTGACTTAACTGCAGCATTAAAATATTGTTTAAAATATATATTTTAATGCTCAAGTTCTTATATGTCATCCTTTATTATAGTCGATAAAGGAAAATGACAATAGACTTAAATCAGTTTCAGTAGGACAAAGTTAAAAACTTGAGAAAGGAACACAGGAAATAATTTGCAGTTTCACATTCATATTAACTTGTTTTTGAGTTTTCACATCATAGAAGCAGTTTGTGCCATGTGTTCGAGAGCAGGCGGGCGCCCAGCTATAGTCTGAACACGGGGGTTATCTGGTAAACATGGCTTCCACAGCTCTGAGTTCATCCAGTGACCCTGGCAGGAACAGCAACGGTTTAAGCAGACCAGCTTTTGCGTGCCAAGTTCACTGTCGCAGATGGACTACAGAGTAAAAAATAAACACGTCGTCTACATCTCTGCTCAAAGAAAACTGAAGAAATTAAAAAAACCACAAGTCTTAAACAACTGTGAATAAAAACCAATAGAAGAAATCAAATGAAAAGCCAAAATGTAATCACACAGTGTTAGGAGAGGCTTCATGGCTAACAACCCAGGATGTCTGTGAGAATCAGAAACACAATGGCAGCGTACACGACGGAGCGGCAGCAGAACCCGTGGTGCCTTACGTAATCCTATTGGATGATTTCATGGGTCTCATCCTGAAAAGAGCGGCCCAGTAAAAAAAAAAAAAAAAAAAAAAAAAAAAACACCAGACCTCAAAGCTCAGCAATCCAACTATGACTACCCCCTTTCTTTCTACCCTGTGATCTGGCACAGTCAGGGCTATTTTATGGTGATTTAGTGGGTGAGAGAATGGAGACGCTTGCTGGGGATGACTGACAGACACGAAGAGGGACAGGAAGTCTGGAGACGAGAGAGAGACTGAGAAGACATGGGAACATGGAGGTTTGTTGTGCAGAGCGGCTGCTTTTAGCACTAAAAGTTGCGTGGGGGTCCCACTAACAAGAACCACTATATTTATATTACTGTTTCTGAATGCTTTTAACCATGTTCACAGCTTAAACGGTGGAGAACGTGACTGAACACAAAATTAAGTTGTGAAAAAAGGTACAACAAAACTGAGCAAACATGGCTCTAAAATACCGTCTCTCTCTTAACTAACTCATGTTTTTTAACAATCATGGTTCCAGATGGGCAGATGGAGGAAAAAACACAGACAGGCGGACAAATTAACTGACCCAGAGAGGCAGCCCACTTTGTCATGTAGCTGGCACAATAAAAACAGTATTAGAAACATGCAAAGCTGATCGCTGAGAACCTTTAGGGAACTCTTCAGAAGTTCTAAACTTTGTCCTTTCAAAATTTTCTTTCTGATAAATTTTAGATAGAATATTAATGCTACACCTTTGAAATGTCTTGACGTAACTTCTTGATAACTTAACGACTTGATAATATCTTGGCTTTATGTTCTGATGTGTTTATTGTTTTGCATAGGAAGGAGAGTACATCAAGGAATTATTTTGCTTGCACTAAGCAGTAATATTAAGCCAAAATAAAAACATTTTTATTCATAATATCTGCCCTTTACACAGGAACAGACTTTTTTGCCCCCACTGGGTGTATATCAGGTCTTACAGACTGCCATTTTTGTGTTTCCAGAAACTTACATTCACCACCACACAAACTCTAAAAATGCCTCATTTAGTCTGCTAACAAAAAGCTTGAACATGAACATGTAAATACATGTCGTCTTTTCATCCCATTCATTCCAGGTTCCTTCAGGAGCCTATTTCTGCTATTTCAACTGTTAATCATTTTTCTTCTGGATTCCCCGTCGTTTGTCACCATCTTCTCCCTCCATGATTTTTCTCAGTTAACTATTTCTGCTTCATTTCAGGTCTTCATCTCCTGAAATGGTAAGCATCACTCCGTCATGCTTACCTAAGACATTTTACAACCCAACTCTTTCCCCTCCTACAATCACCAGATGTCTATCATATTCAGGTTTGTACACCACTGTGTCCTTCATGCACCCCTCCTGTTAAAGGTGTTCGGCGAATGGTGGGTGGAGAAAGGACGCTGAAAGGGTTAAAGCTGAAAGTTGAAGGTTATAGAGGTGAAGAGATCCCTGCTGCTCTGCCGAGGGACACAAATGTCACCACGACAGATCTTCAATATTTAGCTATCACAGTTTTGAAATGTCCACGTCAGCTGTTTCTTATCTTCAAAAGGTAAAATTTAATTGAAATCCAAGTTTTGTGAGAGATTTCTGTTTTTTTGCATTAGCTTTGACCTGATGGTCCAAAAACTACTGCCAAGAACAGACATTAGCAATTTATGTTTGAGTAAAAGATGGCATCCCTCCATGTGAGGAAGCATTTTACTATTATTTCAAAACAAAGAGAAAATGTTGGAGTTGTTTTTAGCTTCTTGTTTTAGTGATTAGTGCATTTTGTGGCTGGCTTTACTAAAACAGCAGCTATTCTAGAGTTTTCCAAAAGGAAAACCATCATTTCCAAACACAGGATTTTTCACAACAGAAAGATAAAAAAAAATAAAAGGGCAACTTTGTCAAAATATGGCTAGTCTTCCTGTTACCTGCTGAAAATCTTGCTCTCTTTTGCAGCCTGAATCAACCGTGGATGTTTCAACTTGCCAAAGATCCAAGTCGAAGCTGAAAATGCTTCATTTGTTCTTTTTTATGAGTTCCCGCCATTTTTGTGTTCCCAGAAACTTGCATTCCACCGCCTCACAAACTCTGAAAATGCCTCATTTAGTCTGTTAAAACTTTTACACAGAGCTTAGGTAGAGTAGATGTACTTAGGAAACTGGAAAAGCAGAAGTTTTGGAGAACAAGTGCAGGCTTGTGTAGTCAAAAATAAACCTGTACAGTTAATGGAAATATGAAATTCTACAAAATATCTGCATTACACGAAAGTCTTTCCTTGAACAACATATGCGCATCAGAATTGAAGTGATACTTTTCTAACAAGGTTCTTGTTCTTTTTCACACATTGTTATTCCTCTTTGCAGCTGCTTGTGCACACATCCATCGTTCACACTTACCATAACCCTACCCTACTTGCATTATACATTTATTCAGAAAAAATACTCTGTCACCTCCATCAATGCCAAAAACAAAAAAAAGGCTGAATATGTTTTTATTGGATTTTCTACAGCTGACACAATCTATAAAGAGCTGTTGGATGCAGCATAAAAACAGTCAATTTTATGTGACACTAGTGGCAGCAAGACTGACAGAATGAAAACAACCTATAGCATATATCACCCTGGTGCGGCGTAAACAAATCCAATGGGTGAGAATTGAATTGAAATCACCTATTGAGGGTTAGATTCCTGCAATCACACCCAGAAAAATGGAGGTGGGCGAATGTGACAAAAAAGCTCAAGAAGTGACCGCTGGTGCCTGCGTGCAGCGTGTGTGAAAATGTGTACTGCATGAGTAGATATGTGTTTACAGATGGATAGCAAGCTCAGGAGTGAGTATTTACAGTACAGTGACTTGTCCATTGATCCCTGAGGGCTTCAAGCATGGCTGACCTCCCCCAGTCACAGTGGGGGCAACAATCCGGCAGCCATGAGCCATGACACAGATACTGGTGAGGGGAGAAGGGCGGAGGGGGCCTGGGTGGTTGATATGGTTCAAAAATCAATGTTTTGGCTACTTTTAACACGCCTGTCATTGAAAGCCGCAGGGTCAGCCTGTAATTAGAAATAATATGCAAAAGCTACAAAACAATTAGAAAAAACAATTACAAAAAAAAAAATGATCATGCAAGTCATGCACATGTATTTTAATGCAAAAAATAAGTAAATAAAAATTGCTATTGGTTAGAATAAACCTTTTTGGTGCATCTCTAACTGCAACCCATCTCACCCATCTACTGTATATCTACTCTAAGATTAGAGACGAAATAAACTTGCTGCTTTGCCTCCCTTTCCTTTAATTTTCCCCACAAATCTTTGTCTGTTGCCTCTAAATGAGAAACGCTGGCATGTTCGGCTTGGCATAAATCTGTGCTTCTTGGGATTTTCAAGTAGGGTAAAAAGAAGCTGCTGGCAGAGGATGTCATTCCTAATGCTGCTGGCTGGAGGAAAAAGTTGGCACATTTTACCAGTGTGTCAGAAACCTCACACTGCCCAGCGCTGCACAGCGAGTTATTCAACTTGAAGTCATTTTGTCACTGAAAGAGAGAGGAAAAAAACATGCCTACTAACTTTGACTGACACAGTGCTGGATAAAAATATCCTTTTCAAACAACTGGAATAAGCATATGATGAACGTGGAATACGCCCACGGACCAGAGGCAGATTTGTGCTCTGTACTTCTATATGATCACCTTAGCAGTAACAGAGGCACTTTAAAACTGGGACTTCAGTGAAGCACAAAAAGAGCCAACTCTAAATCCAGTGTGAATACACATTTAGATGAAAGCTTTTGGTTTATAATTCTCTATACTATGTGAATCAAACACAGACTTGGAGCCCTCATGGCCATGCAGTGTTGTAAAGGCATAAAAATGCATTTTTTTCTCCATCGACGACTGAATGTGAGTGAATAGGAGGCCTGTTTGTTAAGGGAGGCCAAATCCCATATGGCGAACAGCAGCTCTTCTGGTGAGAAGAGAGGCTGAGAAAGCCACCGGCAGCCCCTCTCCTCCATCCGTGTTGCAGAGATGAAGGGATGTAGCGCCTGCCTCTTCTTGTTCCTCTTTTCTTCCCTCTCCCTTTGCCTCCTCTCCTCCTTCTTTCGTGGCCAGGGTTAAACTGCTGCACTCTAACCTCCTTGGCAAAGATTTCATTCACTCACTTTCTCTCGCTCGCTCTCATCTGAGGCAGAGACTTATTTCACAGTGTGTAGTGGATTAGGCCCCCTCATATGCCCCTGGACAAAAGCATTGTTTTAGCACTAGCCTGTTTTGCTATAACTGGAGGAAGCTAGCACTACTAAGCGTCCACAATACGGCCTTTGTGGACAGGGGGCTAAAGGGACTCTGCCTCGGAGGCCGTCTAGACTTTGAGCCGGGGCCGACTGGAGAATCGGGAGGAGAAAATCCCATCAGGCAGTGGAGTGAAAGTTAACTAAGGTAACCTGCTGTGAACCTGATGAAGATGTCAAGCCAACATATGGCAAAAAATGTCTATTGTCAGAAGAAGAAGCTTTCTTCCCTCTGATGGAGGCAACGCTGGAGGAGGCGGAGACGAGGCGCGGCTAAAGAAAACTAAGGGGGGTTGAACAACCTAAAGCGAGGAATAAGTGCGGTGGTCATCGTTTTACTTCTGGATCAGCAGTCTTATTCTGGCCGGGAGGAGGCCCGGCCCCTCCGCTCACAATTAAAGGAGTAAGCAGATTAACTGGCATCTTTCAAAGGCCAGCAGAAAGAAAAACACACTCAGGGACGTTTAAAACTGGTTTTTCAATTTGCCTATCACGTCTCGTACTGCAAATGGCATTACATTTCATGCTGATTTTGGATGTTTTCAGACACATCTTAAAACTATGACATGCTCCTTAAGTTTACTAATCTTGATTGGTCACACTATGTTGCTAAAGTAAGGACTGCAAAGTGAGACAGAAAAACCCAGTCCTCTGGAAAACATACCTGGATTCAAGCCATTTGCCATACTTATTTTATTTAATTTTCAGTTTTTGTTATTTCTAACGCTATAAAATCTTTTTTTTAGATAAGCGCCATAAAATGCATCACAAAGCTGATCTAGATTAGAGATATAAATAGGTCTCTATTTTCACAGGAGTGATGAGATTTGCCTCCAAATGCTTAAAAATTTGAATAAACAAAGAGAAAAAAAACAACCTCTAAGGTAGAGTCTGAGCTGCCAGCCAAAAAACCCAACTGGCAGCCTTCACATGTGAGAGATGCTGGCCTGAGGGATTTCCAAGCCATCTCTACAGATACATCTGAAAAAGATAAACAACAGTCTCAGTTGGAAGGGGAAGAAAGACCGAACTGCATGGAGATGATGTGACCCTATTAATGCCACGTTAGTTGTTCCGTCTTCCCCAGCAATGTGAGAAAAATGCTTCAGTGGGAAGAGCTGAGAGAAAGAGGGAGAGAGAGGGGGGGTGGAGAAGAGGTGGAGAGAGAGAGAGTGAGAGAGACAGAATGAGAGGAGTGAAAGCGATACTGTCTCCGGGCTAGTTGGGATGCAACCCAATTTCACAGCTTCACGAATGAGTGGCACAGCATATGGATGCAACCTTTGTGACAGCCTCTCTGTATCACCACGTATCAGCGTTGATACTCCCAGTCAGATTCCATACTGGTCCAACATTATGTCAAACACCAGCGTCGCATGACTGCATCTTCAACACAGCCACCGCACGGCATGTTTGTTAAGAGGAGGGGGTCCTCCTTTAAGCAGGAACATAAGCTAAAACGGCGTCTCTACGGGTAGACTCCGCTCACTTCCCTCTGTAGCGTTTCAGGCCTTAAACGTTAAAACCCAACCTGACGTGATCTGCATTATTATTCACAAACATGTGACAGAGGAGCAAACCGCATCGTTTTGGCCGGAGTGCCACCAAGTAAACACAGTGCTGGGTGCTAGCTGGTTAGCTGAAACATGTCTTTATGTAAATGCATATGTCTCTGCATATGTTCCAACCATCTGCTTTCATCAAAACATCTATGAAAATAAAGACAAATAACAGCTCTATGAACTCCGTCAAAGGCAAAGTGAAGGAGAGGGCTAGTGTGACTACATTAATATACAAAGGGATGATTTTTTTCAAGTGCATAACACACAGTTCCTTGCAAGTATTTAAAGCCCTTGAACTTCAATATACAGACAACAAAGTTGTCCATAGCTACTAAGTTGAAGGAAATTATACATTATTTATGGGTTGTTTTTTTTTTTACAAATTAAGAATCTGTGAAATGTGATGTGCATTGGTATTTAAAACCCCCAAATAAATACTTTGTAGAATCAAATTTTTCTAGATGTTGTGGAAAAACTCTCTACCTGCTTTGTTCATCTAGATCAGTGGTTCTTAACCATTTTTGAGGTTAAGAACTCATCCAGTTTCATATTTGCATTCACTGAACCCTTCTGTAGTGATAAAATCTGATTTTGCCCCCAAATTCAAGACATAGGGGTGACCCAACTACAGTCTTGTGACCCAACTAGAGTCTAGTTGGGTCACCCCGAGATCACTAAGTCTTCTTAAAAGGTGGAGTCTCTGAGAACAGTTCTTCAAAAATATAATCAGTGTTTTCAGCAAAGTGTATCTGACTGTCCAGGAACGACCAAAAGTATTTAAAATTTGCCACAGTTTCAACAGGTTGGCCATCGAGAGAAACTGGAACCACTTTAAGGTTTAGATAATTTAAATAGCTCTACATTCTTAAGAGAATGAAAAATTAATAATAAATAATAAAGACTTTGCGGTATTCTGATTTAATAAGTTAATTATATTAGTTGTGTTACCACCCCCACTGCACTAGAGGCAGTAGCAACCCCAAAAAGATGTCACTAAGGAGCAGATTTAGAAGAACACAGAAAGCTACAGAATTTGGTAAAAACTTTGAGTAATACACACTTATATGTCGAAGCGTAGCGCGTCATCACGACTTTACACAAGTGTGTCTTTACCTCCGCGGCAGAGGCTCCGCTGAACCCCTGAGACCGACTCACCGAACCCCTGGGGTTCGATCAAACCCAGGTTAAGAACCAATGATCTACAGACTTAAATTTCAGTATCTTCTTTATAAAATTACATCGTTTCACTAACATTGAATGGAGAGTTTCTTTGAACATGCATTTTTAAGTCTTGACACAAATTCTCAAAAGTATTTATGTCTGAACTTTGACTAGGACATTCTGACAGATGAATATGCCTTAATATCCATCCGTTATTTAGTCCACTGAAGCTGTGGGTGGATTTTCTGTCCTGCCTCAGTCTCCAGCAGGCATCTTTCATGATTTCTCTCTATTAGCTCCAAATATCTTCCATTCCACTCAGTCCCACTTTCCTCTCCCTGCTGAAGATAAGGATTCCCACTGCATAATGCTGCCACCACCATTTTTAGAGCCTGTGCACGTTGGGTTATTAACTGATTACCAAGTTAGTTGACGATTATTTCAATAATCGACTTATTGCAATTAATCGTTTCAGCCCTAGTGCACCTAGTGCAGTGCAGGTTTTCCAACCCACACAAGATTTTGTATGTACTCTAATCTGATCAGGAGTCTCTTCCACACGTTTGCTTTGTCCTCTAGATGACACAGCAAATAAGACATCTTATGGCTTTCTTTCAGAATTTCTTTTTTCCTTATTACTCTTGAAAGGCCTTGTTTGTGGAGAGAATGATCCACATTTGTCATCTCAAAGAGATTCACCCACCTGAGCTGTGGTTCTTTGTAGCACTTCCAGAGCTACAAACATTACTGCTCTCCTTGCAAACCAGCTATGTGTTGCTAAAGTTGGGGTTTTCCCAAAAAGATCAAGTGTGCCTGTTTGAAAATCAAATAAATAATAAAGAAACTGAGAAAAACACTGTATAAAAACAGACTGCAACACACTTTCTTTCAAATGGTTCAAAGTGCAATAAGAAATTCTAAGAAAATGTAATAAAATTATATGTCATGACTGCCCTATAAAAAAATGGAGACCGATACAGACAGTAAAATTGAAATCGATCAATAATCTCTAATCTTCACAACATTGTATGTAAGTTTTCCTTCATTATCTGGCTTGTTCACTAACGAGTCCTAACAAACCTCACACAGTCCTCACAGAACAGCTAAATAAATACTGAAAAAGCTGCACTCCATTTAATTAAGATTATTAAACCATTATGCACCTTTAGTGTTTATCTATCACAGAACATTTCAAGGGTTTGCGTGGTAATTTGCTAAAAGCTGCTGCTGAGGCCTTTGTTAGACAACTGTTTTTAAGAGAAAGCGCCGTGTGCAGCACAGAAGCTCCTTGAGGTGTGGAGGGGATCGATCTCAGTTAATGTCACATGGCACAGCACCCAGAGGCAGCCGCGTGGCGCTGATGACACTGTAAAGCCTTGCCTTTGGCGGCTACATGCTCGGTGCCGCCGAGCTGCGATTTGAAGTTCACATGCAAAGGCTGACAGACAGACAGCTCTCAGTCAGGCAGTCAGTGAGTCAGTCAGCCAATCCTTCCACAGGGATGGCAACATACCTGGATCTGTTAAAAGCGTACAACTCTGCCTAAACTCAAACATGTACACAGGGGCCTCGGCATGCTGCAGGACTGATGGACTGACAGAAAAACACTGGCAAAACATCACCAAAATGCAGCTTTGCACACTCAAGAATGATCCACTCTTACATGCAATTTGGCAGACGAACGACACTTACAGGGAGGTAAACATGCTGTTTTTTTTCTTTTTTGTTGAAATTTGGCTTTTTCAGCTCAACGTAAATCTAAAACCAAAAGGGAAAAAAAATTAAATACAAAGATGTATATCATTTTACAGGTGAGGTATTAAAACTTTATTTAAACCAGTAATTAAACTACTTAAGCATATCAAACTTTTGACAAATCAAGGAGAAATCTTGAAAAGCCAACAGTTTTTCAGAGTAAAACAACATGCAGTGCAAAATTATGCAATCAAGCACAGCACACACTCAAACTTTGCTCTGAGTTTGTGGAAACACTATGCAAATGCTCAATCTGAAGGACACAAAAATGCAGACGTTGAGTCAGACTACTTATTGTGAACACATAAAAATACACAAGTAAGTGAGCTATAAATGTAAGATGAAGCTTCTGCCTTAAAGAGGAAATGGCTTTAAAAATGGCCCCACAATACTCAAGCTGTGTAAATCTAATCTGGAATATCTTAAAAGATGAAGGAAATGAGAAGCAGTATATTAAAGTGTTTCCACCTGGTGGTACAAGTAAAACGGCTGATAGGACCATACCTCCGTAAGCCAGAGGACCATGAAACAATGACAAAGCTCCAAGCTAACTCCGAAAATTTCATCTTAGATAAAAAATTGTTTGTGATTATTGATTATTGCCGAGGACTAAAGTTTTTCACTCGATGGAGAGTTTTTTCCACCTTTACAGGCAGCTGGAGTCATCAACCACAAACACAGCAGATGTGTTTCCAATTGCAAAAGTGATTAAAGAGAGAAAAAATTACTTCCTAACAGAGAGGTTCAGGTTGTGGCTTGATCAGGCACTTGTCAAACTTACAAAAGAACACTTGATTAAGAAAAACCACAACTAGAATGGCAATTCCAAATAAAAGGTTAAATGTGGTGGATGTTTAAATGCACTGCAACAGATTGTAGAAGGCAGGAATGATCCGTCCTGTTAACTGATTCATGGAAGGTAAACAGCCTCCATCGAAGTTCATGCATCAGATAATGAAACCGTCACATGCGTGTGTGTATTTTACTAAATTGTGATACGGGATTGACCGTGAATGAATACATTATAAAAGATTACAGCCCAAGACTTCTGCATGCAAAAAAAATAAAGTGATAAATTGAATTAAAAATTTTAACACTTTAAAATCTATGTAATTAACTTAAACACATTAAAGTTCCTATCCGTTTTTTTTTTATATTATAAACGAGCATCAAATATTTCTGCCTTATACAAGAACATCAGTTAATAACTAAACATCTCTTAATAACTTTGTACATGGAAGTTCACACTAAAATTTGCAATGAAAATTTGAAGCTCCAACACTGGTGCATTTGTGGGTGTTCAAAGAACAGCACAAAGCAAATCAAATCAAACCTTTTAATTTCCCACAGCTGAACATGAACAACAGTTTAACTTAAGTGATGCCAGACTGATTGGAGCCTTAAATGTCAACCCTTTATCTACATTTCTCTTAAAGACTTAATATAAAAAAGAAATGTCTTAACAAAAGATTTCACTAAAAAAAAAGCTGTCCAGTTGAGACATTAATGATTACTGGAAGGAGAGGGATTTTATGCAGATGTGCAAACAAAGACTGATTTAGAAGATCTGCAACAGTAAAAGGTCTGGACACTTACAGAGGCATCAAGATTGACCTATTTTATTTTCCGTCCTAAAAATGTAGGCCAGAACCCAAATTAGGGGCCAGTAGGGGTACCACATGCGTGTAATCGCCTTCGTCTTTACAGTAATTGTTTGATGTTAGGCAAACTAGGAGCAGCCTCGAGTGGCGAGACGTAGCCTGAGGGCATCGCTGTTGACATGTAAATATCAAGAATGAAAACTGAAATGACAGCACAGACAGTCGGGCTTGTACTCTTGGCTGTGCTTGGATTTGGCCTTGACCACAAAATTAAGGTTTAAAAGACAAGGAAGCCTACATGTCCAGATACCAGTCCTCATATCATGTCAGTAAAGAGGCTGATTTTCTTAATAGGCGGGAGAAATACATTTTCATCTTTTGTCATTCATCTTTCATAGTATTAAACTGGCACCGGCCCAAAGATACCAGAATGCAACTGGGACTCATTCTTTAACAAAGCCATGCTTTTTTCTCACCTTGCAAATAAATGTAATCTAAAACTTAAGAGTGGTAAAGTTTATAACGTAGTTAAAAAGATTTAGTACATGTAAAATAATGGGCTGCTATTTTCTTGCAAATAAGTCAAATCAAACTCAGTTAGATTAATGTGTGTGTACAGCACCAAATCACCGCAACAGCCATCTCAACAGATGACTGTTTAATGTGCTTACAAACTAAACACATTAAATGTAAATACAGAAAAACATTATCTCAATTCAACCCAAACAACATACTGAATTCCATCCTAGTTATATTATTAGCCAAAGGGAAACCAACTTAAAAATTCTAGGATGGGTTCTAACAAGTAGGATTATTAGATTATGCTAATATGTTTTATTACTCTGAAATCTCAAATAAATGTAGAATGAGCATATACAAATAAGAATATACAAATAAACTTGAATAGGTCAAAACAGGCTAAAAGTTATTGCTAACTCAGACAACCTCACTGACTGATCACCTAGTTAGCATGTTTAGGAGGATGCTTAAAATAATTTTAATAGAACCATTTATCTCTTTTTCCGTGAAGTCATCACTGCTTAGAGCTGAGAAAATAAATAGTGGCTCTGTCCAAGTCTGGCTACAGTTCTCAAAAAACAACTAAGACTGTTCTGATGAGTAAAACATTTGATGCATTATTCCTTGTCTAACTTATGATGTCTAAAATGACCTTTGCGGTATAAAATTCGCCTGAAGCGCTGTCTGAGTTGTACAGTATTTATTATAAGCGGAACACTAAATGTTTGAGTAAAAGTTGTGTTCTGTAAAAAATAAAAAAGTGTGACCGTTAATAGGCAGCTGTTTTA
This sequence comes from Poecilia picta, assembly GCA_033032245.1. Classification (NCBI taxonomy): domain Eukaryota; kingdom Metazoa; phylum Chordata; class Actinopteri; order Cyprinodontiformes; family Poeciliidae; genus Poecilia; species Poecilia picta. The sequence goes on from CM065356.1 coordinate 25,568,446, forward strand.
ATCCTTCCTCTCTGAACAGTGTTCTCATGTGTTCAGGCATCTCAGATATGCTATTGTGTCAACCGACGTGGTTTACTTCAAACTGTTATTTGAGAGGTTTATTCAGAGACAAATTAATTTCTGCATTTTAAACGGTAATTTTTGTCACAAGTGGTCATGTGCAACTTAATCGTAAATTACACCACAGAACATCTAAATCTCCAAGTATGGTGCCAGTTTGCTGTGTATCGAAGATAATGTACTTATATAAAGCTTTTCCTGACTTCCTCCTCCTCAGTGGACAAATCCTAACTTAAATTTGAGGTCCGGGCTTTACAATAAACTGCTTTTATCTTGGGTGGATATTGTGCATTGTAATGATGCCCGAGTTCACTAATCCAAAACGAAACATGATCCCTTTTCTGTGACTGTCGGCTGAATTCTCACCAACTTAGTGCTTCCTATTTTTGGTGTGCTTTTTTATTAAACATTAAATCTCAATTTGAGATGAGGGTAAAAAATGAATGAAATCCATACTCATTCAAATCGTATCATGACATGTCATAAAAGTCAACATCTTTTTTTTCCCCCTGAAATCCAATTTAACAGACTAGCACAGATTATCATCTCCAAAGCTATATTAAAGCAAAGGCTGAGCTAATCCTGTTCGTTTGTGGGCTAAACTAGGCCACACCGGTATTACACACATAAGTACCTGCCAATTATTGTGCTTTGACTCAGAAAATCAGGTTTTACGCAGTTGTTGGAGTACAACAGTATACACTTGCACCATCTGCTGTGCAAAGCATACGGCATATACTAAATCATCTGTCACATTTTGACAGGACTCGTATGAATGAAAAACAATAACAACTTTTTTTTGTTCTTGAAGCGCCGTGCAGATGGACATTTTTGTGGCTTCATAAAAACGTCCATCATAAAAGCGCATAGAACTGCCACAGATTTTTAGAAATAAAATTCAACAGTGATCACAGGAAAATAAATCCAACTGCCAACCCATAAAATTGCACAGTACAAGGAGAAAACGCACAAACAAAAAAAAAAAAGACAAGCCACCAAGAAGACTGTTGCAAGACTGCAAGTGGGATAATGTGATGAAACTCTTCTGCATTCATCAAAATCTTCTCATTTTAAATTATTGATCAGGTTCCTACTTTTCCCCACTTTTTCGCCATGAAGAGGGGAAGTCTAAAAATAGCCTGCTGGTGTCAGTGCCTAGAAGTCTTTCCATGATCCCCCCCTCCCTCCCTAACCATCTACACCCCCTCCAGTCTGGCAGCATTAGTGAATTCAGATGAGCCTCCTGCAGTTCTCCCAGCTTCTGAGTCTCAATCTTATAGATGCAGACACAGACACACACACACACACACACCCCTACAAACAACACAGAATCTACCTGTATCCACACACAGCCGAAACATACATTCCCCTGGAGTTTCAGTGCTGCATTGGAGAGCGGGAAGGCTCTACCAACAGACCTCAACGTCTTGGTTCTTAGTTTATTTGTTACCACCAGCAGAGTATTTGCCTCTTTTTTTAGCCTCCCGTCTTCATTCTCTGTCCAACACTTGGCACCGTGTTTATATTGTAAAATACTATATGTCTGGGAAGTTTAGAACAGTCACACGAGAGCGAATGATTTCCTTCCTCTCTACACTCTCGTCGTCAACCGTCTCTTTCATTACAAGTCATCAGAAGGTGAGACAGAAGGTTTGCAACTTGTCACTCTTTAACCAGCAGTGTGATCACAAAGGAAGAAGGAAGAGACATATTAATAACTTAATACCAAGATGCAAGCAAAACATGAATGATGTTCTCAGAGAAATTACACCTGCAAACATGAGAAATCCATAGTAATGTTTCTATGTTATGGCAAGCCGGAGTGAATAAGGGAGTGAGGACTCCAATCAAGACTTAAAACAAGAGCTCTTACTGAAGTTAGTCAGTATAACATCATAAAAATATTTCAAAAAGCCTTAGAATGTTTTTACCAAGATCAGTTTTTCTCCAGAAGCCACCAGAATATTTACAATAAGCAAATAGTTCCAATCAATACCTGCGTTTTCATACAAGTGTGAGCAAAACTTTGCGCTAGTCCTGCAATTAGCGGTGCTTCGTTGAAAAAGAAAAAGTAATTAAAATCCCACGTGAATAAGCGTGCTCACGCAACAAGTCATTTAAAAAAAATGCTGCCCTATCATCCTCCTGTCGCCTTCTTCATCTCTTCTGCCAGTGGTAACAGCCGGTTGTTGATCATGTAACTTGTGTGTTGCAAAAAAAGGATCTCCACTGTAGTTTTGCAGAATACACTAATTTCAATACAGCTGAAAAACTACCTCATCCTAAAGCAAACACCTTTTGAGTGAAAAACATGACTTTTTTCTAAATCTGCTTGTTTCCATTAAGCAAATGTATTTTTATAATTCCAATTTGTAAAATTATAAGGTGAATGGAAACACAGCTTCTGATGCTGTGGATCATGATTTTCTTTTCAGGGTCTTTGGGAGACAAAGAGACACAGAGCATCACAGATCTTTTGCTTTACATATAGTCAGCTTGAGGTGTTTTTTTTCCACATTTTATCTTTAATTTTTTTCTACACTGAGCTGGACTGTTATATGTTGGAAAGCTTAATGTTGGTCTCTTCCTACTAAAGCACATGTTTACAGGTAAAGTGCCCGTTTCGTTCAGCAAAGCTTACATTTGTTTGTGACGCAGAACAATGCTGACTTTTTCCTGTTTTGACTCCAAAACAGTGACCTGGCAATGCATGTGATGATTGTTTGAGATTCTTTGACAAGCCTGGTCCTCGTCTACCCTTGTCTATGGCTCGAGTAGTTTTAATTCTAGATATAGGAAGTTTAGGTGAGTAGTTGTTTTCCTGTAGCCCAGCGGAGGACAAGTCCACTCAACTAGAGCAGCTAACTTGCAAACTTTACATGCATTCCTTCCCTTTCAGCTCTTCAGAGGCCTGGTGACGAATTGAAGAAGGGACACATGTAAAAGTTGCAGGAAGGTCTTTGCCACCCCTGCTGTAGAAATGTCCTGAGTTATAAAGAATAGCTCATTTTTATGTCACTAAAATAGCATGTTCTCTTGTATTTCCCAATGTTAAGAGCTAAAAGCAACTGGCTGATGCATCACCACATTTTACACCCCAGCAAACAGGAAGTCATCTCTAACTCATTAAGAGTTCTTCGGCAAAGGTAGAATCTTAAAAACATTATTCAGTTTGCACAATACTTCATGTCTATGCCATTTAGACAAAAATCACAAAAGCAAGATGCACAACTCAAATGCCTTCATGCAAAAATATCCTCTGACTTCAACAGCAGACTAAAAAATATCTCAAACTAAAACTTTAGACTACTTTATTGATTGACTGCAACCCTGCTCTCGTTAGGGGTTTTTCAAAGTCTACTCATTACCACGCCAAGGCAGGAAAGTGAAGACACTTCCTCAATTCTGTTCAAAGGAAACTGATTAAAAATAACAGTAGATGATATCAGGCCTTGTGTTTAACACTCAAGACTCACAAATTCGTGTGGCTGAGACAGGAGAGAGAGGCAGAGGAGTTTAGAGATGAACAAAGTGTGAGGAGCGGGGGCTGTCTCAGGAGTCTAATGACCAATCAACACCCTTCTTGCTGCCATGGCATCGGAAAGTTCTCCAAAGGGCCCCCAGACTTGGTGTGAGCCCACCATGAACTCAACACGAAGCTGGCAGAAAAATCAGACTTTAGAACCAACAATGGATGGGTCACAGAGCAGTGACATTTTGCAAAATGTCATCATGTTTTAAAACTCTTACTACATAGAAGTTTTACTTAATAAGGGAAAAAAAACTTTGCTAAATAAGGAGAGGGTGAAAGAAAGAGGAAAACAACATGACAGTGCTGCTTGAGGAAGCCGAGGCTAATACACAGCAGTTTGATAGTAAAAGATGCAGAGAAAAAAACGTTATTTTTATAATTATACAGCTGCAACTTCAGCAACAAAAAGAAATATTTTGTCACTGCCCACTTTATTTACTACATCTGTTCAACTGCTTCTTAATACAAATTGCAACTAAGCCAATCACATGGCAACAATGAAGTTAGCCATCTAAGTATGCTAAAAATGACTTGAAACTGATCATTAGATTGGAGAACAAAATGGATTCAAGGCCCTTTTAATGTGCTCTGGTTGTTAGTGTTTCAGAAACTGTAGAGTTACTGAGATTCTGCATGCATACCTGGGAAACCACACCTGTGCTGCTTCTCTCAGCTAAGAACAAGAAACTCTCCAAGAAGCTCACCAAAATGAGATGATAAAAGATCGAAGAACCTTTACCTGATCCAAGGAGACTCAATTTAAGAATGTCCATTAGTAAACATGTAATTCATCCTACCTTGTATCAACACCTGGTATCAGTAATTTAACGTGTGGGAGATATCTTCCTGGCAACAGAGTATTGTTTAAGCTCTGAGTCTACCTGCCTAATGCCACATCCCTTCATGGCCACAGTGGACCTTTCTTCTGCTGGCTTCTCCTAGCAGAATGAAGGCGCATGTCACTAAGCTCATATTATCTCAAACTAGTTCCTTGAAGAAGACAATGAGTAGTCCAGTATTTCAATAATAATTTAGGTCCTTTATGCTGTGGAAAAACAATGACTTCTCATCAGGGATTTGTAGCAAGTGTAATATGCTATCATGTCAGCATGGGTTAAAACCTGAAATGAAGTTTTCAGACTTCTTGTTGAATCAATGTCACTAAGTCTCAGGACAGCTCTGAAGGCAAAAAGGGGTCCAACTCAGTACCAAGTCATACCTCATAAAGCAGCCAGTGTGATTTACTGTTCTTACGTTCCTATATTTTAAACGTTACCCTTCTGCTTCATAAACTAAAGTAGGAAGCAATACTTCTCATGTAAATAAAGATGGTCGCATGTAGAGAGTTTAGGGACTCTGACATGAACTCTTCTAGGAAAGCAAATTAGCTTAGCTAGTAAGGGGAAAGTTTATGATGCCAAAAACTATTAGAAAAAAATAGGAAAAAAGGGCAAGAATGTCCATCCAGTGAGACCCCAGTGCTAGCCTGGCTGCCATCACTGAGTTTTATGTTAATAATAAATCGCTTCCCTAATTGCAGCATAAATGTTGCTGTAAAACTGATATGTTGGTCTATTAAGTTTATTGGTTTGTTAGCGGGAACAATCTGGCTGTAGGGAGCAGGCGAGGACAGGTAGCATCTGTCCCCACCTACTGCCTTGGCAGCATTAGCGTCATCTGCTAGCTTTGGCAGCATCTTGGAAGCACATCAATATGGCTTTATGTAGCCAGGGCCGCTAGTAGCTAGAATGCCAGTCACGCTCTCAGGCAACACTCTGCTCACAGCCTGAGCATCCACAGAGCACCGTGCCAACAGAGCTGAGCAGAACTGAGCGGGGAGCTGAACAGGGAGGCCAGGTCTCTGTGGACCTGCATGGGGGGAAGAGGGACAGTGTCTGTCATCTAGCCACAGATCTGTGGTTAGAAGTGTGGGGCCAAGTCCAGGTATGAACACCGCCACCACTGCAGTGGCAAGCTTTAAATTCTCACTGTTGTTTCCTTCCAGCAACACCGTTTCAGAATGCTGATGCACTATATATAAAATAAAAAAATAAAAAATAAAAATAAAAAAAACACATTAGTACTTTTTAGAAAATAACACATGGAGAATTCCAAATAGGGCTACAAATAACGATTATTTTAGTAATCGATTATTCTTTTGTTTTACAGGGAGAAAATAATTGCCACATTCAAGATTTTTCACTTAATTGTAATTAACAATTTTTTAAAAAAAAAGTCAACATTTTATTGCCTAAAATATAGCAAAATAAGATTCCTGCTTGACTTAGCATTAATAGAGCACAAAGATAATATGTTGACGATTTCTTGGATTAATTGATTAATAATTGGATAGTAAAAGGTGCTAGTATGAAGTTGTTAATTCAAATCAGGTGAAGCTAAAATTACGAAGATTTCTGAATAGAAATATTTACACTCCAAGATTGTTTTTATCTGAAAAGGTAAATGTAAACATTTTTTTCACAGTTTTAGTTGAATTACTGCTCTGAGGATACTGTCCTTTAAGAAAATAGCCTTTTTTTAGTCTACATATGCTAGCTAATAATTAACTGATCAATAAGTTAGTTGACGATTATTTCAATAATCTATTCATCACAATTAGTTTAATTAATTTGATTCAGCCCCAATTCAAATGATGACAAGTTTGAAATTGCATTTCATCATTCACAGCAAATTTTACAATCAAGATTTGAAATTGGTGGGTTACCTACATTGCTGATGCTGCACTTTGCCAGCCAAAGAAAAAAAGGAAAAAGCTACCCATGGGGAATAATGACTGGGAGCTGATCCAACACAACATTTCAGACCACAGGCAGAGTCAAATTATGAGGTAACATGATTTTTGCTTCCTAATTACAAATTAACAGTTTTCTTCTTACAAGGCCATAGTTTTTAACCAGATGTTAGGTTGTACATCAGCAGCAAATGTCATGCAAACAGAAGTCACTTAAAGAAGAAATAAAGGATTGGTAACTGAAGTGACATAATGTGCCATTTAACATATTCATGCACCTCACTGCAAGCATAAACTTTAATGTAACTTAAAGAGATTGATTGAGAGAAACGAAGTCACATAAAATTGTGAAAAGAAAGTGATAGAAAGGTTCCTCATTTTTTCTCATTAAACTTATTCTGGGAAATTGCTCCAAAAACGCCAGCAGAAGAATACTCAGAAGTTGTTTAAGTCAAATAGAGGAGTTCGCCTGTGTGTGATTTAATGTCAACATAACAACAGCTGTAATGAGGCACATGCTAACTCCAGAGGAGCTGCAGAGACCCAGAGCTCAGGTGGGAGGATTCATTTACAGTTTAAAGTGATAATAATAATAGTTCTTTTAACTCATAAAATATTACAAATGCTGATGTCTTTGAGCAGGAAGGATCTCCTGTAGCTGTCATTATTACAGTAGTTCTGAAGAAGCTTCTGACTGAAGACGGTCTTAAGAAGAGGATACAGAAGGTTGTCTGTAATTTTCAAGATTATATAAAGAATCCATCGTTGTAACTTCACCTCCAGAGCATTGCCCAAAACTTTATCAGCCTTCTATAAGTTGTGTTCTCCAGAAAATATCTACTTTATTTACACCATTTCAAATCAAAGGTAAGACGTTGCCAAGTGAAATGTAACTATATAGAGCACAGTCTATTTAGAGAGTAGTCTGTTTAACAAGGCCAAGATGGAACAGCTTATTGAAATGCAGGCTCGTTGCAGGCCTGCAGATATGTGGGTGTTCAGCATTGTGGCTAGAGAAGGTGCGAAACCCAGATAGCAGAAGAAATTTAGGTACAGACGTAGTGACCATTCAAATGGGGTTATCTATTTTTACCTGACTTTTGTGCAGCTTTTCTGAACTTTGCAAGCTAACTGTGACCTACACAAGTGTCTAGGACTACCATTTACAGAGTAGAGGCACTGAATCAAGGTGCTGCGCATGGATCTAGTTTCAAACCTGCAGGACCCGGATGTGGTGAGTGTGGCAAAACCCTGGTGCGGCATCAGCAAGATAACGCACACAGCAAGCACTTCTCCTCCACCTCTTCCGTCACTTTCTACAGGGTAAACTAGATCACTGATAGGGGAAACGCACAACACTGAAAACGCAGCCAAAAATCAATCTAAAATAAAGCTCGAGTTCCCTGAACTGTGGGGAAGAGATGTGAAGTATCACAAGCAAGCTTCCACCACTTTTCCAAATGCCAAATGCTCCAATCTTCTACATCATGTTGCTATGACAATTTAATTATAGTCCGTCATGGTCGCCCTACTGTTTGTTTGCCTCTCTGAGGCAGTGGGAAGATAATGTGTGAATATGAAGTGGCACTTTTTGGCAAATAAAAAAAGAAAAAGATCACGTTAGACTGTAGGAGAAGACGGTGCCGGTGTGTGGTGTGTGTGACTTTGTGGAGGTTTCACAGTGTGTCCAGGGTCTGTTGATTATGACTCATAACAGTAACCCACTTCGCTCTCAATAGAAGCTCACCGTAGCGTTGAGACAAAAAAAAAAAAATGCAAGCAAGTCTACAGGAAAATTACATTATATTTTACATTTAGGTCATTAAGACGTTAAAATAAATTTGAGAAGCGTTTTAACACCCAAGAAGTATTCCACTTCATAAAGACTAGTTGAGGTTAAGTCAAAGAAACTGAAACTGATCCAAATCTTTTGGAGAAGTGATTCATTCCTCATTGGAGTAAATGAAACTGCTTCTTGTCAAACGCTGACCACCGCAACCATAAGCCCCTCCTGAGAGTTAGCTCACAAACAGCTTCCTCAACTGATAAGTTTTAGATCCAATCAGAACTCTGAGCAGAACAAGCACTTTGGGCAAATAACTGAGCAGAATACGATTTCCCTGACGAGTGCAAGCCTTGCTCTCTGCACCGTTTGCTCTGGGGAACAGGGAGTCCGGATATGAGCCTGACCCCGGATCATACAAGAAGGAAGTCAGTTATTACTGCGCAATCCGGCGGTTTATGAGTTTGGTTTAAAAATGCAATATGAGAAATATATCCAAGGACAACTTTCAGCCTTCCCTAGTCAGGCCAGCAGCTGCCCAAGTGAGCCATCCAATAACACCTCTTTAAATCCAGTCCACTGAGCGGGCAAAAGAAGACAGTGGGTGTAATGTGCAACAAAAATGTTTTTACACAATATTCAACTGATGAGGGATGGTGGATATTGATGTGAAATATATATTTTAATTTCCATATCCATGAAACAGTCGTTTCCCAGAAAAGCTCTGGGCACCAGCCATGGAATATTTTATTAATGCAAACAGCAGAACAGTAAAGCAGCTTTCTGACCCAATAATTGATTTCTAAAGCATTTTTGTGGGGTAACAGTTACAAAAATAAAACTTCCAACTTCAACTCAAGACATTTGTTAAATACATAAACTATATATCTACTTGTTCAGTCTCAGAGCAAGATCTCAAAGCTAACTTATTGACATTTGAGGTTTTTTGTTTGAACTCAGTCCTGACCTTTTCTTGTCCTCTGGATCCTGACTGAGTGAACACAACAACGGAACAGTTATAATGACTACTCTCATTGTGCAAAACCCACTCAGTCATGCACTGAAGTTTGGTGACACTTGGTGTCTTGCTTTAAGATAATGTGCAAGTGCATTCAGCAAATGCTCACTGAAATTACATGGCACTCTGACTGCAAAGCGGAACAATTATCATAATTAAAGGCTAGGGGATAATAACATATTTTGGAAACACAGAGAAGCAAAATAAAAATCCCTCATGGATACACATGAAGATGCTTATGGCATTACTGTTGATAAACAATCAATTCACTTTGAGTCTTAAGGAAAAGTGAAAATAATCATTCAAGCCTAGAAGAAACAGCATCAGACAGGAGATGTGTTTTATGTGTCAACAGTCAAAAACATAATAGATTTACAGAAAACATTTGCTTTTCAGAAATTGTACACAAATTTAATGTGCCCTTAGTAGCTGATTTACACAAAAAAAGCGGCAACTATAAACTGTGGCCATTGAAGTTGTGCTAACACAGTTAGCACTGACAGAATCAATGCTAAGTTTGAGCCAATATCTGCTATATTAGCTCAAGTTATTCCTTAACATTTTGTTTATACGAATGGCAATCAAACTGGAAAAATACTACTTTTTATTTTTAAAAGCCCACTACAGCATCTTTAAAATGATAAACGAATAGAATAGATTTTTTTGTGTGAGAACCAAGAAGCTGTGTTGTTTTTATTCAAAGGTTATAATATTAATGCGAAGCTTGTGGTAATTAAACTTTCAAATAATTAAAAGTGCATATATATTTCAGCTGTAGCTCTATGGATGAAAAGCTTCATAAACTTTCAGCACATGCACACACCAAGGAGACGACACACAATCCAAATATTATGAATGGAAATATTGACATCACCTACCCTCATTTTCAGACGATGGGCACGCCACTTGTACTACCAGGTCAAATGTTCTTTCTGGGTTCTCCCTGCAAAGAATTAAACGGTTCATTAAAAGAAAAATAACAAATTAATTTTAACTTTACATTCAGCATTTAAAAAAAAAAAAACACAACTGTGGTGATGCTGGAATGCATTAGGCTGCCTGTGTACTTCTATTTAGAGACAAAAAAAGGCTTGATCTGTCCTACTTTACCAGAGCAGAGAATGTCAATACTGGCAACAGTTCAGTCACACAAGCACAGCTCAATAAATTAGAAGTTAATTTTCAATTATTTCAACTCAAAAAGTGATTTCACAGTTGTCCAGGAGACATGAGTTAGCCATAAAAGGCTATTGCTGTAAAGCTGGCTATGCATACACTGCTATATCCAACAGTATTATAGAAAGTTTAGTGGAAGGGAAAAACTGGTGGGGAAAGTGCATAAAGGAGCCGGTGGCTGGAGTCACCGTTTCTAGAACCACCAAACGCAGCCCAAAGTGTTAACAGTGAATAAAGCCGGCTATCAATAAATAATCAAAAAGAAAAGGAAAAAAGATATCCAGCCCACTCAACAATATAAAAACACAGTTTGAGTGGAGGAGCTGCTAAGCCACACATCCTTATTGCTTTTAAAACTAAAAATATGTCTTATTTGTTTTTAAGAGTCCAGTGTGACTCTGGAGCTGCAATTTGTTGCCACGGCAGCACAACAGGCTGATCATCTCCATGCAGCGCTGCACTGAAGCAGCAATTCATGCAAAAGGAGACATGTATAACTGTTAAGTGCGTATTATGTGTCAAACTCAAGGCTGGGGGGCTAAATCCGGCCCGCCATAGCTTATTACGTGGCCCTTTAGACTCTAAAGAGTCACAGAAATAGAACTTTAAGATAACAGCTTTGTGCTTAAATATTATTATATCAATCAAATCAAAGCAGTTTTTATCTGCAAACTTCAATGTAAAAAGATTTTCAATATTTATTTTTAAGCAGCTTATTCATTGGCAGTTTTATCAAGACATTCTTAGTAAGACCCAAAATGGAAACGAGTTTGACATCCCTGATATAGAGGAACACTTTATTTTTTAATTCACATTATGTAATAGTAATTGGTTTTTTTTACACTACTAATACATTACTCTGTGATGACGTAAAACCTTTTGAATTAAATTAGCCAAATAAGTTACACTTTTCGACGTTATTTTGGCATTAAAACGTATCGAGTGAGAGAGCTGGTGAGCCAAGAAAGAGAAGTTCTCCAATTTCACCAGTTATCTGGACCTTGCTCGCTCGTGTTTGCCATTTGAATCCGCCTGCTGCTGCTCTGGCCGTCAGAAAGCCGCTAGCTGGTGGTCAGCTAGTAAGACAGCCACAGACTGACCCACATGCTGCCTGGGGGCCAGCTGGCTCGGCCGTTAAATCCGCGGCTGGAGACGACTCCAATTTACGCCGAAACATTCCTCCGCATTTCTCCCGCAGCAGCTCCGGAGTCGACGCTACGTGCCTTGCCGTGCCGCAACCGCCGCACATTAGCCGTTAGCTTGGCAGTTTGAATGGTGGTAGAGGGGCGAACACGGAGAGAAAAGAAAGAAACTCCGGAGTCTTACTTTATCCTGCTGTCCATGGCTTAGCTACAACATCGCGACAGCTCCGTGCTGTCGGCGGCTCTGCTGTGCTGCTCTGAGAAAATGTTGTTGTTGTTGTTTTGGGTTTTTTTTTTTTTTCCTCTTCCACCTCGTCCTTCTCTCCAGCGTCTTCTTTTCTCCCTCTGTCCTTGTTATCTGGTGGCGGTCAAAGGCAGCCGCGACCACATGTTGGAAGGTGGGAGCGAAGCAACGGCGTGTGGCGTCTGTTCCTGCCGTGTACGTGGCCTAATTCCCCCAGTTCAGCAGCTCAGCAGCACCGGGGCCGTTTCCCACAACAAACGCCACTCCAGGAAGTGCTGTCAAAGACCCGGTGACGTCGTTACGTCAGATGAGCACCTTGCTGCCCGCGAGCGTCCTGCTTCCACTGGGGATGAGTAACAGGGAGGATGAGGAGGAGGAGGATGCAGCAGCTGCAGCAGCAGCAGCAGACCTGAACCATGTGATTCATGCCTCTTATAAAAAGGGGCTTCCCTATGACACTAATATTAGCTCAGTGATATTGTAGCCCTCAGCGCTGGCTCCTACAGGAGCGGTGCAGGGGCTGCTGTGTACAACAAAGTTGTTCTTTGCGGTCTTTATCCTTTTTAGCTTATTAATCTGTTATATTTTACATAAATTTACTTACATTACTCAGTTTTTATATTATTAAATTATAGGGTGGAAATAGCATTTACTGTGTCATACAGAGAAAATTCAGGTGTAACAGCAGCGTTAGATATTTATAGAGAGGTTCACAAAAGTTCCAAAAGTCTTAAAATATATATATAAAAAAACAATCTTAACAATTATAGTATTAATGATAATAATAATAATAATATACTGTACAAGATTATGACATAAAACTAATGCTCAATTATTAGAATATAATTGTGATTGTGTCACTGTTTTCAGAATTTAATCAACTCAAGCAGTTAAATAGTTGCAATAAGAAAATTATTTTTTAAATCATTATGCACCCATATCCTCAGGAATGATGTGCATGTGCCTGATGTGCATGTGACTGATGTGCATGTGCCTGATGTGCATGTGCCTTGGTGCATGTTGCAACAAGAAGGTTCTGGGTTCGAGTCCTGGGCCGGTGTCGTTCTGCGTGGTGTTTACATGCATGGGACCATACATCATTCTGGCGTCTACCTTCAGCAGGCGTTTGGTGAGGGGACTGGTCCATCACATGCACTCACACACTAAACCTATGTGCAATTTAGAGAGACCAGTTAACGCAACGGCCATGTTTTTGAACTTAGAGGAAGCTGGAGTACCCAGAAAGAATCAATGCAACCCCAGGACCTTCTTGCTGCAAAGCAACATGGGCAGATTTTTCCAATATAAGCAAACCAGTTCAGCTCCTTGTCAACCCAAACTGTAAGTCAATGGAAGTGCTTCAGTGACTTTAAGCATCGAGATATGAAGAGTCCAGATCTCTTTTTTGAAATTCAGACTGAACGGGACAGACAGGCTCCTCAGAGTACAAACCTCTAATCTTCTGGGATTTTCATGCATGGCTCATTCAATTCAGTTTATTTATCCAATGCCAATTCACAGCATTTGTTATCTCAAGGCACTTTACAAAAAAAAAAACATCAGCCCAGTCCAATCATGCATACATTCAAATTGATCCTGATAGTCAAAAAATGAAGTAAAATCATTTCATTATTCAAACTGATTTAAAATGTCTTCAATCTAAGGAAACCCAGCAGAATGTATCCAGTCACTGACTCCCATTGTTCTCTCTTTTTGGATAAGCGCATAGCGACAGTGGACAGTCACTTGCGTTTTGTCGTTGACTTTACTGCAATCCCTCATCCTGAGCATGCATGTAGCAAAATCAAACTCCGCCTTTAAAAGGAAAACCAACTCTTGGGTCTAAGGAGAATGGTCTGAAAAAGAGGAACTGTTCAGTAAGCAGCTGTTAACCACTTGTTTAAAATCAAGGTATGTAGAATACCCCCTCTAGCTGCCTCTAAATGCACAACATGTTGAACCTGAAGCAGAAGGAAACACTGGGTGCCTCTCCTGTCTGTTAGGAAACGGGGCTACAATCCCCTCAGACTTACTAAAATCTGACAGGTTGGAAAAATGTTGCCCTGTCCAATGAGTCTTGGATTCATCAGCATCATTCCATGGTCACAGGTTGTCAGGTCACCACTGGGTTGTGGTGAAATGGGAGATTAGTATCGCAACTGGCAAACCTGGAGCAACTCTGAGTAATGTTCATGGCATCTAAATAGATCAAAGAATTAAAGCATTAATACAATGAAAATAATGTTTATTGATGGAGAATGTATGTCATAATTGATCAATGCAATAGTATGCAATCTTATTTTTTATATCTTCTATGCATTTTCTACACATCTCCACATTTTGCAAGCAGAAATAACCAAGAGGTTAAGCTTTGCATTTTCTGAAACCCACAAAAGACACATCCACCACTCTAACCATTTTAATTTATTACTTTTTATGCACAAATCCAAAAGACATTTGTCTATGTAACATGTTTGCTTTCGTTGATTGTCCTCCCATGACTTCTGCACACCAAACTTCCAGGGGCTCAGCAGGTTATGAAGTCATTATAGATGTATGAAAACAGGAATTTATGACTATTGAGTTGGTAGATATGTTGTAGAATATTAGATGCTTTTAAAAAAAAATCATGGTTTATGTTTTGGTGTGTCAAGATTATCAGTGCCCATATGTTACAAACACTCATTTCCTTCAGTCAGTGGGCCAGAGGCCAACACAGAAACACGCAGGACAAACAACCATCCACCCAACAACATGTCCAGCACATGTAACGACGTTTACATTGTAATAATCATGGACAAGAGTCTCAAATTTCCCAGCTTCCACCCAAAGTTTAGCTGGTGCTGAAATGGACAAACATACACAAATACAAACATAAGAAGTATGTCAATAAATTCCTTTTATCAATTATGGCAATGAGAATCCATCCATTCATCCATCCATTTTCTTCCGCTTATCCGGGGTCAGGTCGCGGGGGCAGCAGCTTCAGAATGGAGGCCCAGACTTCCCTCTCCCCAGCCACTTCTTCCAGCTCCTCCAGGAACCCCAAGGCGTTCCCAGGCCAGCCGAGAGACATAGTCCCTCCAGTGTGTCCTGGGCCTTCCTCGGGGCCTCCTCCCGGTGGGACGTGCCCGGAACACCTTACCAGGGAGGCGTCCAGGAGGCATCCCGACCAAATGCCTGAGCCTCAACTGGCTCCTCTCGACGTGGAGGAGCAGCGGCTCTACTTTGAGTCCCTCCCGGATGACCGAGCTTCTCACCCTATCTCTAAGGGAGAGTCTGGCCACCCTGCGAAGGAAACCCATTTCGGCCGCTTGTATCCGTGATCTCGTTCTTTCATAGATGAGGGTGGGAACGTAGATCGACCGGTAAATCGAGAGCTTGGCTTTTTGACTCAGCTCTCTCTTCACCACGACGGACCGGTACAGCGCCCGCTTCACGGCAGTCGCCGCCCCAATCCGCCTGTCGATCTCCCGCTCCCTTCTTCCCTCATTCGTGAACAAGATCCCCAGATACTTAAACTCCTCCACTTGAGGGAGGACGACCCCCCTGACCCGGAGAAGGCACTCTACCCTTTTCCGGCTCAAGACCATGGCCTCGGATTTGGAGGCACTGAGCCTCATCCCGGCCGCTTCACACTTGGCCGCGAACCACTCCAACGAGAGCTACAGATCACGATCTGATGAAGCCATCAAGACCACATCATCCGCAAAAAGCAGAGATGCGATCCTAAGGCCACCAAAACGGATCCCCTCAACACCTCGGCTGCGCCTAGAAATTATGTCCATGAAAGTAATGAATAGAATCGGTGACAAAGGGCAGCCTTGGCGGAGTCCAACTCTCATCGGAAACGAGCTCGACTTACTGCTGGCAATGCGGACCAGACTCTGACACTGGTCATACAGGGACCTGACAGCCCGTATCAAAGGGCCCGGTACCCCATACTCCCGGAGAACCCCGCACAAGGCCCCCCGAGGGACACGGTCGAACGCCTTCTCCAAGTCCACAAAACACATGTAGACTGGTTGGGCGAACTCCCATGCACCCTCCAGGACCCTGCTGAGGGTGTAGAGCTGGTCCAGTGTTCCACGACCAGGACGAAAACCACACTGCTCTTCCTGAATCCGAGGTTCGACTCTCCGACGGACCCTCCTCTCCAGGACCCCTGAATAGACCTTTCCAGGGAGGCTTAAGAGTGTGACCCCTCTGTAATTGGAGCACACCCTCCGGTCCCCCTTTTTAAACAGGGGGACCACCACCCCGGTCTGCTAATCCAGAGGAACTGCTCCCGATGTCCATGCGATATTGCAGAGTCGTGTGAGCCAACACAACCCTACAACATCCAGAGCCTTAAGGAACTCCGGGCGGATCTCATCCACCCCCGGGGCCCTGAGGCCACCGAGGAGCTTTTTAACCACCTCGGCGACCTCGTCCCCAGAGATTGGAGAGCCCGACCCAGAGTCCACAGGCTCAGCTTCCTCAACAGAAGGCATGTTGGTGGGATTGAGGAGGTCTTCGAAGTATTCTGCCCACCGACCCACAACGTCCCGAGTCGAGGTCAGCAGCACACCATCCCCACTATTAACAGTGTTGGTGCTGCACTGCTTCCAACAACAGAACACCACTCGAGTTCAGATCAGGGGGGCCATTCCTCCCAACCACGCCCCTCCAGGTCTCACTGTCATTGCCCACGTGAGCGTTGAAGTCCCCCAGCAGAACAAGGGAGTCCCCAGGAGGGGCACTCTCCAGTACCCCCTCTAAGGACTCCACGTTCCACGTCCCAAGAGCTTCTGCAGCCGAGGATCAGACCGCCAGGGTCCCCTCCCTTGGCCGCCACCCAGAACACACAGCACCCGACCCCTTTGGCCCCTCCGACAGGTGGTGAGCCCATTGGAAGGGGAATCCACGTCTCCTCTTCGGGCTGAGCCCGACCGGGCTCCGTGGTTAAAAGCCCGGCCACCAGGCGCTCGCCATCGTGCCCCACCTCCAGGCCTGGCTCCAGAGTGGGACCCCGGTGACCCGCGTCTGGGCAAGGGAACGCCAGATTCAAAGTTTGTCTCCATCATAAAGAGTCTTCAGGCTGCACTTTGTCTGGTTCCTCACCTAGGACCTGTCTGCCTTGGGTGACCCTACCAGGGGCATAAAGCCCCAGACAGCATAGCTCCCAGGATCATTGGGACACACAAACCCCTCCACCATGATAAGGTGGCAGCCCAAGGAGGGGCAATGAGAATGGATTTTAAAAATTCAAGGCCGATCCTGTTGGTATATCACAATGGGCCCCTAAAACCCGAATGTTAGAAGTCATCATTCTAAAAGTTTGTTTAACTTCTGTCTGGACAACCATTATTATAAAGTTGAACCTGCAATTGGTTTCCTACTTCAGTGGCGTATAAAATATCTGTACTCTGACTGCTCTTCTTCTAAAGATCCATGAGGTCAAATAGGAGTACAAATGCTCTGTTCAACTTAATAAATCCTGTTCAGTCATTTTAAAATGCAAACCAGTGCCATTAAACCCCAGACACTAATGCGTCACAAAAACAACACTGACTTGATTTTTGAACGTAAATGTTCAAAAATCTTTTACTTTCACTTTTTTGAACATAAAAGTGTAACTAACCCCCTTCAGAAAGCAAATCCATTGAAATGAATAAATACTTGGCATGCTCGCAATTTCAACTCCTGGCTCGCCACCAGGGTCGTTTCTCTGTGAAATGGTAAACCAGAGCTGAGTGACGGAGATGCTAACAAAGCTGTGCCATTGTAACCAATAAGAACATTTAACTGCAGTAACCAATGTTCAACCTACGGAGAGAAGCGCTGCAGGATATTTAAGCAAATTTACAAGGAATATCACAATTTGAACAGAAACAAAGAGGTAGAACCCATAGGAACCTGTTCAGACATTTTATCTGCAAAAGAAAGTTGATTTGTGGGTTAGTTACATTTTAAGCATCACATCCTATCACAGTTCTTCATGCATTAGTGAGTGGTGCACTTCAGTTTTCTTTGTGGTTTTAATAGCTTTCTTGCTCTAATCTCATGTTGGCAAGTGGTGTTAGAAGCTGACTTACAAATAAAGTTGTCACCACAGACTGACGGAAGAAAACTGTTATCTTTAAAGGGTATTTAGCCTTTGAAGCAACAGAAACTGACATTTTTATTTTTATTATTATTTTTTTTTTGCTTAATGCAAATGCAGACTAAGGCAAGAAAATTAATCAGATGACTATGAGAGTTAAAAAAAAAAAATCAAAGAGCAGCTTTTGCCCCTCCTTCAGCACCACCTCTGATGTGTCCTTTGGCAAAGCTTTGTGGCCTCAGCAGCAATGCTGCTCAGTGGGAAGTTGATTCAACTGCGGTGCACAGAGGAAGGGTGGCGAAGGCTGGCACGGGCGCCTGACTTTCTCCTGCATAATTACAGTGTGTCAAGAGAGCATGGCCCTTAAACACTAACCATGTTAGACAGCAGCAGTTGACGCATGAAACAAATGCACAGGCAGCTGTGAATAACTCAGTTTCATCTGTTTTTAAATTACCAAATGGTTTACATGCATTAGCACTTTAAATTACTGCTAAAGGTTTGCTTTAGGGACTCTTTATTACAGTTCTCCTAAACTGACGAAGTCTCGTTTCCTAGTGGAGCGCTCACAGCTCGAACCACAGCATCCCTGTAAATGTACTGGCGTTAACCTTACAGTTGGAATAAAAATATGGGTTAGACGTGAATCAAAACTTAATGCTCATTTTAAGTCCTTAAAATAATCCAATTATGTGTTTTTGCTTTGGTTTATTTCCACTGAAAGTATTTTCTCTGTTTCTTTGCTTGACTGGTCTCCTTAAGGACAAAGTTGTTCACATAGTTATTGGTGCCATTAACTTTATGTACTCTTTATTTTAGTTTGTTCCCATAGAAAGAACTGCTGGCTTGTTTGGAGGCGTTTCTTTTCCTAAATGAAGCGAATGATGGAGTAGTAATTACAGATGACTTTGTACCCTCTCTGTTTCTGCCAAAGAAAGAACACTTAGATCAGTGGAGGCTAAAAATGTTCGCAAAAATATTCACACCTATGTGTATGCTAACCTATTATTGCTTTAACAAATCGGTCCTTTAACAAATCAGTCCACATCAGAAAAATATGGTTTTGGGAAAATATTTCAATATCAATGTGAAAACTGATTTCTTAAAAAACAATGACAATTTAATACAAATATTTAACATAAAACAAGTGGTTGCATTAAAGTTCACCCTCTTCTAGTCAGTATTTAGTAGATGCACCTTTGGCTGCAATCACAGCATAGAGTCTGTGTGAACAGACCTCACTGAGGCTGCACATCTGGATGCTGCAGCTTTACCTCATTGTTCCTCATAAAACTGTCCCAGCTCTGTCAGATTGAGTGGGGATCTTCTGTGAACAGATCTTTAAAAGTCCACTCACAGGTTCTCTATCGGACTGAGGTTTTTTGTTTTTACTCACAGAAAGTACTCGTGGCTCAAGCCGTTCATTGCCACCATGCAGACTTTGTATTTGACTACATCTGTTTATGGAGCAATTGCTGCCATTTACTTTCTATGTTTCTCTAACTGCCGAGAGTACTGCTGACCCTGATTATGTATTTAGATACCATTTTTAAAACCAAGCTATCTTAACCCTTTGTGCTCTCTTTTGGTTTTTCATACAAAGTATTATTGACCCAGTGCATCTGTATTTAGTTGTGTTTTTTAAGAAGCAATGTCTGCCATTAACTTGTTCTCTTTTCTGTATTCTCTGAAGTTCTAGCCTAACTCCACTGTAGGGTTCACCCTGTTAAAATTGTGCAATTCCTCTCCATTGTTACCACACGCTGGATGAGGAATTGCTGCACGGTTGATGACTTGATATGCTCAGATGGGATTTCTTAAACAGATTTTTTTTTTTTACCAAGCACATGATCAACTGAATTTGACTTAAGATCTGAACTTGTTAGGATTGTATTGGAATAAAATGGATGTTAATTCAATTTTGACTGAATTTGATTCCATATAAGTGAACAATAATTGAACATGCTTGTATTGGGAAAGAGTCATGAGGATGTAATTTGTTGCAAACTACAAAAGTCAAATTTCTTACATCTTGATTTTAAAATCATACCAAATATTGCATGATGTACCTTTTTTTCCCCTCCATTTTATGTTTCCAAAAGCAAAAATGTTATCTTTTGCTACTCTATTCCAATGGTTTTCTCCCTACGCTTTAACGGAGAGGTTGTCTGGATCACAGCCAGATGTCTTCAGGCAGGTTGGAAGGTAATTAAGTGGCAGCAGACTGGGGCATGCTGCTTCAGACATCCATACGAAATTATAGTGGTTTTGTTGACATAGGGACTAAAGGAATAACATGATGTATAAATAAAAAGACAGTTTTATTCTTGAAGGTAATAAACATCCAGTTTATTACTTGAATCACATGGTGTTGATGTGGGCTGCAGAGCCTCCACAAAGGAGTGATTAAGATTTATCTGCCTAACCAATAAATATTTTTTTTGTAATGATGACCATGCTGAATAATGTGCATGCAAATTCCTCTTTACCAGCGACGTGTAATTTGTTTGACTGACCGCACAATGTCAGTCAAAAGACACTTGTCAGGTTTCATTATCCATAGTTCTGAGCACACACATAATCAGCAGTGGCTTACAGCGGTGGGTAACCTTGGGAGGACTCATTAACGTCCACTCATCAACCTTGCAGGGCCAAGTCCAAGTAGCTGTATTGCTTTAATATTTTACACAGAGAAGATGCTTCTTCTCTGTGTGTCGCTGGAAAGCGAAGCCACTGAAGCTTTTTTGTGGAGTCGAGGTTAACCACCCTGCTCCAACCGAGTGGTGGGATTGACAAAATGTTCAAAGCGTAATGTTAAAGGTGCACTGAAAACTCTGTCAGCAGTTTTTACAGAAGCTGCTTCTTTGTTAGAAACCATAGCGTTCATAGCATAACCTAGAAAATACATGAGACCCTTTAAAGAGATTATTGTAGTGCTTCCGAGCGTATAAGAGGAAATGAGCTCATAGCACGAAGATGGAAAAACTCCTAAAAAATACCTCGAACATCTCTGAAAAGTACCAACTACTTGACATGCAAACATAACAAAACTGTGTGAATGTAACAAATCTTTCAAAAAGGTGAAATATTGCATTTCTAAAATACAATTATCTGAAAATGTAAAAAATATATTTTATCTTATTCATTTTTTTCTGTCATATATACAAATATATTTATGTAAGGTGGATTTTACTGTAAGTTGCATCTCAAGGAATTATATTATGAAAAGTTTTTTTTCAGTAAATCATTTTAGAAAATTGAACTTGTATATATGAAATGGTTACAAATAGAGACATATTTTTCCTTACATTCAGCTTTAATCAACATTTTTGAACACAGCACTCAGCAAATGGCCAGCTTCTTCAACAATGTCATTTCATGGCTTATATGTTTTTCAGGATGTCAGAAACTACTGGACTTGTGTCAACTCTGCAGCTGTAATCCATAAACATCAAAAGTAAATACTTTAAATACGGTATTCAGTCCACATCCTGGTTAAGTCTGTCTGAGAAGCAGTTGCAGTCCAAGCTTTGTGAATCATCCCCAAATGGTTTCGCTTCCCAATCTTCTCAAAGTAATTCCTGTTACATGTGCACATTATTCCACCCAGGGTCGCTGCCAGAAATCTTGGGGTCCCATGACAAAAAAATAAATTGGGGCCCCCCGGCTGTTACAATTTCTTGAGTTTATTTGACCCATAAATGGTGTCAAATGTTAAAGACTTGCAACTGCCTTGCTTTCTTTGGATACTAGCACAATATTTACTGCTAATGAATTTTACATGCAACTGTCCGCATGCTGTATGCAAATAGGTTGCTTAATTTTTTAAAATTAGTTTTAGCTTACTGAAAGGTCTCTCCCCACAAGCAACAGAAACAAGATTCAAAATATACATGAAGCAATCCAGACTACTCAAAAATGCTATGTAGTTGCATTTCATTCAAGCTGTAGTATATAACTTTAATATAAAATATGTTTTCTCCATATTTGTTAAAGCTGTCACAATCGCTTAGCAGTTTGTTATGAGACAGATAATCTGTGAAAAGATCCAACTCCTCCACCTCCTCTCTTAACCACTATTGCTGGCTAAAGTAAAGCAACGTTCCAACCAAAAACCAATCAGAACCAGGAGGAGGGTTTTAGGGCTGTTAATCAACTTCATTCACTCACTGCTAAATGTGCTAATGGTGGAGAAACAACTTATCGTTACAGGAAAACTGCTTATCTGCCATCATTGGTATCTATGCTAGCTAGACAGAGCATTCACAACAGGCTATGCTAGCTGCAGCATAGCACAGAGCGAAGAGGAAGGATGAGCGATTGACAGAGCTAAAACTAGTCTCCTGCTTCTGATTGGTTGTTTCTAAATAGCACAAGGCAGAGGAAATTAATTTTTCACAGATTATCTCTTGTGCTATACTTTCACAACATAATGGCAGTTTTAACAAATACGTAAAAAAAAAAACTACTTTTATAAAAGTTCAATACTGCAGCTTTAATTTCACCTAGGAGAGGACATGTCAGGAGGGATGTGGCAATATGTAATTTAAATTTAATTGCAAGTTAAGGTAAAACTGTTTTTAGTATAATTTTATAAAGACTGAATTTATGTCAGTAATAAAAATATTGCTTTTGTTGTGTAATTGTAAAAAGAGCAAAGACACAGAGAAATCCCTATACTCACTGGAATGGTGCTAACTAGCTTGTCATTGGAAACTTGCTCAGGTTTTACACTGGGACAGTTAAAGGGGTTAAAGGTCATGCTGGTGTCGGGGTTAGAGCTGCTGCTAAATGACTCGCCTGTTAAATATGGTAAAAAGTACAGGAACATATAAATATGTTTGCAGCTTTTCCCCCCTTAATTCATTAAATGCTAGTGGAAAGGAAGCAAACAGTAGTCTGTAGCTAAGCTAGCTATGCTAAATGGTTGACAATCTCCCACAGTCTACCCAGCTCTCTTGGAGAAAAACTGGGTTTTAAATTGACACTCTTGTCTTTTTTTCTCTCTGTATTTTTGAAAACCTGATTTATAATTTTCCTTAGCACCATAATACCCGCCACAGCGGTTCTAGCCTTGTACTGATTCTGCTTCACACGTTACCGTCAAGCGTGCCAAGCAGGAACAAACCATTTCATGCAGATGCGGGTGGGGGGAGGGGGGGGGTAAGAGCAAATATGGATGCGGGCTTTTTTCATTTTTACTGCTAAAAACTGTTTTAAAAACGGAATATGCTTAATTTTGTAATTGAAAGGGCCCCAAATTTTTTATATTTCTATGAAGAAAAAAACTATTTTGTGGTGGCCCCCTGTTGGTCAAGGGTCCTTGGAATCGTCCCAACGTCGCCCCCGCCCAATCACCGGTGCTCAGATATAACATTATGTGAACAACCGACCTTTTAAGCAATGACATTTTATGACAGAAGGATTCTTCTGCACTGAAGATATGTATATCTTTTACAGGTAAAATAACTGCGTACCTTCTTATATCACTGCTTGTAAAGCATCAAGGTAATACATGAATGTCACTTTTTGAACTAAATTAATGAAATAAGTTACATTTTCGCTGATATTCTGATTTACTGACACCCACTAGAGCCCAAAGTAGCAGCTTTGAAACAGCAGAGGCGCTGTACAGGCCGGCAGTTAAAATTACCACATGTGACAAATGTAAAAAGAGTCAGACCAGGAAGTAAAACACACAGGACTGTACAGGGAAAACTTGGAGGAGTTGGGAGAAAGTCAACATGCTGCATAGACAATCTTAGTTTAACGTAAACAATGTCCGCCGGGTTCTCTCGGGTTTCCAGCGTTTCTAAATGACAGAAACCGGGTTTTTACTCGAGCATGTTTTGCAGAAAGCTCCCGGGCAGAGCGCTCATCAGCAGGTCGATTCAGCTCCGCGTCCAGCTTCGTGCACGACTCGTAAAGACGTCAGAGATGAAGCCTTCAGAGGAGAGGAGCTCGGAGCGAGGGAGAAGCAGCTGCAACCTGCGGACCTGCGAAGACGGGAGCGCCGCAGCTGCACAGGGGCTGACGGAGCAGGAGGTGACCGTCCACAGGCTCCACAGGGCGGCGTGTGAGGTACCACGAACCACCGCACGAACTGTCGCTTGGTGCATCAGGACAACTCCAGTTAACGCGAGAAATGAGCGTTTACACCTTCACTTATACCGAATTATACCATGCCATGCCATGCCATACCAACTTTATTTATAAAGCGCTTTAAAACAACCACAGCTGATACAAAGTGCTGTACGTTAAAACACAACATAGTAAAATAAAGTGAAATAAATAACAAAAACACTCTTACAGTTTAAAAACAAAAACACACTTTAAGACTAGATCCCGCTGGAGTTGAAAGCCAAGTCAATCAATCAATCAATCTTTATTCCAGACCCAAAAGGTCCATAATAAAAAAAGGTAAAAACAAAATAAGAGAAAAAAAAGAAAATAAAATAAGAAATAAATTTAAAAAAACATGACATTCACAGAGTCACAAATAAGTGATGACACCAATGTTTCCACAATCTTTAGAAAAATCTCACTGTACTAAAACAGGATTTACTAAAATTGCAATTATATTATTGCATGACACAGAAAATCTACACATACATCAATACATGAGATTCCTGAGCACAGCTGCACATGTGGGAACATCATTATGCACAAACATATGGCCAGCACTGCTCCATCTAGGCACTCTGAGTAGGAGCCTCATGCCGTCATTGTAGGCCACATAAAGTTTCTGTAAGTAAAATAAATGGGTTTTAAGACAAACTTTAAAAGTGGACAGTGAAGGGGCCTCTCTGTCTTTCCATAACTTAGGACCTATGACAGAGAAAGTCCTGTCCCCTCTGAGCTTCCTTCTGGGTCTCCGTACCTCCAAGAGCAGCTGATCTGCTGACCTGAGAGAAAGATAGGGTACATAGGGGTGAAGAAGCTCAGAGAGACATGATCACAACATAAATGGTACTTCTAAAGTATCCCAAGCTCCATCCATCCAGCCATCCATCAAAATAAAAATATTTTTAATAAAACTTTAAGTATATCACGTGTCTTTATATGTCACAGTTGACAGAGCTCTTACTCTTAAGTTTTTTGACGCCTTCAAACGGCACATACATTTATCCTTGTATTTCCCCAGCAAGGCATAAAAGTTGGGGTGTTGCTCATGACAAAACATTTGACTTGCAGACTCTAAAGCCTTCTTGATAAGCTACCTGCAGTTTATTCATTATAGCTTTACTATAGGTGCACCACAGGTGATCCATATAAAAGGAAGTGCAATAAGCTCAAAAAACAGACCCTTTAACCTCATGTTAAATTTACGTCATAGGTTAAACGTTAACTGGAGAAGACAGACTCAATAAAGTGGCATTTGGTGAAAGAACACACAGCAGTAATTAAGTGAAAATGTTACCAAAAAAACAAGTACTTGTTGCATTTAAGATGTCCCCCACCCTCTATTTGTCTGTATCAGTGTTTCTCAATTCTACTCCTCAGGGACCACTGCCATGCATGTTTTAGATGTCTCCGTTCCAGAATACCTGATTCAAATGATTGCATGACCTCCTCTGCAGCCATGAAGTGCTGCAGGAACCTGTTAGAAGGGAAACATCTAAAACATGTAGGGCAGCGTTCCCCGAGGACCAGAATTGAGAAGCACTGGTCTGTAAGTAGGTTCCACCCAAAACTCCTCAAGTGGCACAGTTTTAACTTCACCTGGTTCAGATTCTTAAAAAAAGATATACTATTAAGCAACATATAACCAGGTTATCTTTACATTTTTAATAATTGAAAAGGGCCGAGTTTTTCACATGCTGATGTTACAAGTATTTCTTTAGCTGCAGATGCATGTTTTTCTACAAATGATCAAGCGTACACTAAAGGAATGCAGTGGTATTACATTTAAAAAAAAAACGTATTTAAAAAAAGATTAAAATTATTTGTGTGCATCTTTTAATGTATTTATAATAGGATGTAATAAAAAAGGTGCAAGTGGTTAAATGAAAAAGCTGCAGAACGTGCCAAATCTTTTTTCTGATAAATTGATCAGTGTTGTCAAGTCGTCCGAATAATTGATAGAAAAATCGATTACTATGGTTGATGGTGCAGTTGGTTGCACAGTCGCCTTGCAGCACAAAGTTCTTGGTTTGAATCTTGGGTTGGGGTCAATCAGCAGGTTCTCCCTGTGACTCTGGCTCCCTCCTGCAGTCTAAAAACAAAACTGGTAGGTTAATTGGTCTCTCTAGATGCTCTTAGGTTTGTGTATTTGTTCTCTGTTTCACCCTGTGGTGGACCGATGACCTGTCCAGGATGTACTCTGCCTCTTGCCCAATGACCGCTAGAGATAGGCACCAGAACTCCCCCCGCGACCTTGCAAGGACAAGTAGGTTTAGACGATGAATGGATAAAATGACCAGACTGTCATTTGACCTTTAGAAAAACCTGATCCTGCCCAAATAAAAGAAATAAATAGGCATCACGAAATAATTCTGATAAACAGTCTCTCTCATCAGTTTCACTTTTTGTAAAACAGTTGGACCCGGTGGAGAATGTCCAGAACAGCTCAGGTGAAGTCCTGTGGGTCAGAGACCAGGGCATCATGGTGAATCATGTGGAAACTAAATGTTTAGCTGAAGCTGCATGGAATAAAAAATAAAAAATTGCGATACTGTTGCTGAAAACTGCCATGACTTTTTCATTCAGGACTTTTGCACATTTTCATTTTCTTTTCTTCCTTTGTCATGTTGGTCATTTTGCCAAGTTCTGGTTATGGGGATGTGATTTACAAACTAACATAAATATTTAAAAGTTTATTCTCTAATGTAAGGATTTTAGAACTAAATATATACACAGGTCACACATTTTAGATTCTAGTTGTAATAAAACGATTGAAAACCATGTATCCACAAGGTCTGTATTTCTAAAACTTTACTTTTAACAGTTAGCATTTTCCCACTCAGCGCCAAACCAATGTGACTGGTTTGATTTATTACGTTCTTAACCCACCCGGCATCGGTAATCGTTTTTGTCAGACATCTCATATTCACCAGCTCTGACTTGGTCCTCCATCAAACAGAGTCGCGACGCTCTGCCTTGATGACAGTGGCGCAAAGGTGTCGCCTACGTGCCTTTAGGCTTATCTGTTGTAAATATTGCGCTTCGGAGTGAGGATGAAGTTGAGGCAAGTTGGCCGCGACCTGAGGAGAGTGGTAGGGCCTGGGTGGGAAAAGCACAATACCGTGGGGGGGCCCGGCAATGCCAACTTCACTATGCGGCCCCGCGCCGCCATGCGAAATGACAGGCCGTGTCACCGAAAGGCCCCAGGCTTTTTTTGCTTTTGTGAGCTGTCAAAGCTCACCAACTAGTGCGCTCTCAGTTTGAAACAGACTGAGAGGTGACATTTTCTAACTTCCCAAAACATGGCGAGAGAAGTTCAGTGTGTTTCGCCTTCAAAAGGTGTTTGTGTGGAACGATTAGTCTTAATTAACTGTCTATAAAGTGTGCATTGAAGAGGTAGCGCGGCTGACTAGTCGCTCGCCTTTGGAGGCGCACGAAAGGATAACACAAATTAATCAGCAACATCATGAGAATGAACCTGTTTTACATCTGTTTCTATGCACAGAGGTCAGCTTTTCCCTTTTTACCTTCACCTGAGCCAATCTGCTGGTGTGTATACACCCATATCTGGGATCAGTGCGTTCAGGTTGCTTACTTACTGAGCTTACCTTTGTGTAATTAAATGTACTGTATATGGTTATGTATGCAGGGGTCACACGCCGGCATGCATGCTTGTTTGTCATGCTAATTAAATTATAATATCTTCATTATGTTCAGGCAAAGAAGCAGATGTATGTGGACCCTTCCAGTGGGTATAAGGTGTTCACAGAGTATGCCCACCTTCAGAGAGGGAAATGCTGCGGCAGCGCCTGCAGACACGTGAGCTCTTTTGTCTTCTTTTTTTTTTGTTGTTGTTGTTGTCACCAGGTTATGTCGTCCTTTGGATCGCTGGTATTCTAATGCACATTTTGTCTCCTTCATCCAGCCTCAGCTGTTTTGCTCTTTTGTGTTTTTGTTTTTATTCCCCCATTGTGTTTCTACTCTCTTTAGTGTGCTGTATTTTTTGGCTTACTGGTAACATTATGGACAAAAGAAAGCATGCAATTGGTAATGAAAATTGATAGTAGAAGGTATGGTGGTGTGTTCTAGTGATGCATCTACAGGTGCGTCTAAACAAATGAGAATATCATCAGAAATGTTATTTATTTCTCTGATTTAGTTCAATAGCCACTCGAGAACCAGAGTCAAATTCAGGAGTGTTTTTACCTGACATATGGGAAAAAGAGTGGACTGCTGCTTAATGGTCCAAAGTTCTCAAAGTTATGTATTTAATTTGCAAATCAAGATCCTAGAGTCTACCAGGAACCCCTAGAGCCCTTAAAGCTTCGTTCTGCTAACATGTTTTATGGAAAAGCTCATTGCATTTTCCAGCAGGAGTTGTTACCTGCCCACACAGCCAAAGCAACACCTGGTTTTACGACAACAGTGTCATTGTTTCTGACTGGCCAGCAAACTTGCCTGACTCAAGGATGTTTTTTTCTGAAGCATTTTTTTCTTGCACTCAACTTTCCTTCAGTGTGCTTGGATGACTCACTCTTTGAAAACATTTTCTAAGTTATGGAGGTGTATTTTTGTATTTAGGCTGAGAGTTATCTAAATGTTCAAATCTCAACTACATGTCTGGAGTCAATAAAAGCTGATTGTTTGGAAAGGTGAAAGTTTGGGACAGGTAAAAATAGGAGAGGTAAAAGTTGCTTTTACTGAGCCTTTAAAACAAAACAAGTCTTTTAACGCGAGTTTATTTGTGTTTCATTTTCATACTTGTAAAGCATGAGAGAAAAGAGGATCATATTAAAAGCACAAAATATGTTGATCCATAATTGTAAAATAATTAAGCATTACATACAAAAATAGAAATGTGTATGAGAAATTAACTGATGAATCTATTTAGAGCAAAAATTAAATCATTAAAATGGTTTAGGCAAATTTTCCTATTTTCTGACTTGGAACATTCTAAACTGGAAAAACCAGGATGATAAAAGACGGTTAATTGTCTAAAGCCAACCCAAGGCTTCAGTCTGTTGTGTTTGGGAATTTTGGTGCTAGAAAAATCCTGAGACTGAAACAAAGGGAGCGGAACAACCGCAAAAAACTATTGAAGCTATGATGTAATGATTTTGATCAAAGCATATTAAGCATTTGTTAAAATGGTCCAGTCAAAGTCCAGACCTAAAGCAAGACTTTAAAAAGACTGTCTAACCAATCTGACTGAGCTCAAGCTATTTTTGGCAAACATTTTCAGACTTAATCTTCTTCCAGAGGGGAACGCCTTGACAACGTAAGAAAAATCACTTAAATTCGACATTCTCTTCCAGAAAGATATTTTCCACCTGCACAGCTCATCTCTGTTATTGAACCTGTTTGCTCCCATCTGGATTAAAGTCATAATTCAGCTTTTTTTCAGTTCCCTTAAACCACATCTGTACTTAAAAAAACGACCTCTGGTTTTAGTCTCAATTGTTTTACCACATTATGCACAGGATTACTCATCCTAGAGGAGACTTGTGAAAATGGTACCTTGCTTTGCTCCACTGAGTCGGATTCTGCCCGTTTCAATCCCAGCCTGCTTCGTCTCACCTTCTAGTCCTGTCCCGTCCTGAATCACCCTGTTCTGTCTCATTCTGTCCCTTTGCATAGTGTTTTTAATTTGTTTCATATGCCGTATTTTCATGCATTCTCAGTGTGACTAAAGAGCTGCTCTACATCCACCATTTGATTTAGTCATTTTCTCTCACAGTGTCCATATGGCCAAGTCAACGTGAAGGACCCTGCGATGAGGAAACGCTTCAACTCCCTGTTTTACGTATAGAGCTGTAACCAGGCAGAGGTAAAATGCTAAATGCTGTTTGGAGTGAGCCCGGCTCTCCTGGCTCGTCTCCTGCCTGTCGTTATTTTGCCTGCGTGTGAGTCTTTTTTTTTTTTTTGCTGTGTAATAAATGATGAAATATTGGTAGTGTCTGTGCAATACCTACCTCTTATGAATCACAACTACTCGCAGGATTGTTTTCATTGTCACAAACGGAGAATTTGGAGAAAGGATTTGTTCACTAGACCTTAATGTAAAATAGTCTTTTAGAACTTTGTTTTCTCTTGGCGTGGTTTGTTTTCTGCATATTTTTCTTTTTCTTTTTTTTTTTCTCCGATGTCCACCAGAACGCCCCGAGCTTCGTTTTTTTTTTTTCATGTCTCTTTAAGAGTATTTAAGATTTTTGCGGTATTCCCCTCCTCAGATGCATTTACAAGGGTTGTGGGAGTATGGAGATGAAAACTGAGAGTGCATTTTAGATCTTCGCCCTCAAGACAAAGGGCATATGAGCGAACGTAACTGCAAATAGTCAGACGGAGCTCTTTTGCTTTCGCGTCTCTCGTTATCTTTTGTTGCTCCCAAATGTACAAACATGCATGAATATTAGCATCGTTTGCACTCCACAAGTGCTTGACTGAATTGCCTACCTTTGACTGATGCGCTGGGTTTTAAAAATAGGCAGGTGGGGGGTGTAGGGGGGAGAGGAGGGTCAGCCCTCGCACTTGGCTGCGCTGCTGTTGCACCACTTGATGGAATCAGGCTGTTAGCAAACATGCCATGGACATCAGCAGCAGCCCTCCCTCCCCTCCCCTCCACACCGGACGCGCAGCTCAGCCTCCTGGCAACACTTGGCTACAGCGCAGCTCCCCGCGGCTGCTCTCCAGAGCTGCAGCCCTAATGAACTCCTGGGCCTTCTCATCCCAGGACTGCAATAGATCAGCTCATGTTCGCCAGCGTGCTGAGACGCACACATGCATAGGGATGCTCCCTCCATCAGAGCGCCCTGTGGCTCCTAATAGGCCAATATAGAAGAAAGGTTGCGCTTAACGCAGCACTTTGTAGCCCACAGTAATGGTAGATGGAGAGGTCAAGTGCTCACGCAGCTCCACCTGTGCGTGCAGGAGGCGTCGGGGAAAGCGGCGCCGCTTGATTTGTGAGTGCATGTGGGAAGGCAGCGCGGCGCCTCCGGGCTCCTCTGTCTCTCTCTGCTGCTCTGAAGATGCCACACACACTCGCCCGTCTCCGCCTGATTGGGCAAACAGCGTC
Source organism: Poecilia picta (assembly GCA_033032245.1). NCBI lineage: Eukaryota > Metazoa > Chordata > Actinopteri > Cyprinodontiformes > Poeciliidae > Poecilia > Poecilia picta. The sequence goes on from CM065356.1 coordinate 25,599,433, forward strand.
GCGATGAGAGGATGTGTCTGCCGCCGCGTCCACGGCAGGTGGGTTTCCCCCAAGGCTGGCTGGCGCTTTACAGTGATCGGAGCAAAAGCCCGTCGAGCGTCTATACAAAGAGACCAGTGATCCCAACACGACTGGCTGGGGAGGACGGGTTCTGGGGCGGGTTCGTTGGTGCTCCTCTAAGCAGAGGCAGCGGAGCGTGCGGCGGCTGCAGCGGGACGGTGAAGGTGTCACACTCATCAACTGCAGCCCTACCTGGGGCCCGCTTGCCTGCTGCAGCTCCGTGGGGTTTTTTGCCTCGGGACTTGTCTGTCACATTAAAGTAGATGCATTGCCATTCAGGGCCTCGACGGTCCCGCAGCCTGACCATGAAATAGGCCAACTTTCATGTCTGCCCTCATCCCCTCCGCGTCTTCCCATCCAGGTTTGAATCCCTCCCCAACTCCCCCCTACACACACACGCACCACACACACCCCATTATGCTCTAACTAAGCAGTTGGTGACTGCGACACAACAGCGGGAGATTGTGGTAAATCTTATCAGTTCACGGCTGTCACAGGCTGTTTTTATGAGCATTTTTATCATTTGTTTTAATCTGGTAAAAATCCATTCCTTGTTTTAGGCTTCGCTTTGTACAGATAGTCTGGACCTCGTGCTATTGTGAAATGATTGCTACAGGCATGGGCTGTTCAAGTTTTAAATTTCACTCAATGGCTATTTGACATAATGCACCAGCTCCATGCTATGAAGCTTACCGGAAGCTGCCTGCACTGTAAACAATCATCAAACACGGCAAAGAGAGAAGCGTAGAACTAAACGGGGTAGCTGTCGGTGTCGGTTCAATATTTAGAAGCGTGGACTGAATGGTTTCCTTCACTTCCTCTTCTGCAATTACTAAAACTACAGGCAGACTAGGATTCTAAAACAGCAATCGATATCATCTTTCACAACTAGTCCCTCTGTTCTCTGATCGGGTCAGTTGAAATTCTACCATAGAAATCCAATTTAATGGGAGAAACCACAGACTGAACAGTGAAGAGAGATTCAAATCGAGATGAATTTCATGGGAAAACAATGACCAGGCAAACATATTTTATGTTTCCACCATTATAACAAGCATGTAAACAATATTAAAGTATCCTCTTTGCTTTCATATAATAAAATAGATTTGTAATTTCCAGTTAAAACTTTTTAACTGTGTTTGATACCCTTAATTTCAGGTTTTCTGCAACATTAAACTGAATTGCAACATATCAATATATCTTCATGTAATTGTTCTACAAATTCCAAAATAAATGGAATATTTATAATTTCCTATTTCCTAGTGGTCATCTCTATGCAAGTGGTCATTGGACAAGAGGCCGTGTCCAGCCTGGACAGGTCATCAGTCCGTCACAGAGCAACACGGTCACAAAGCTGGAGTACCCAGAGAGACCCACTGTGTGCAGGGAGAACATCCAAACTCCATGTGGAAAGGCCTGTGCAGGTTTCAAACCAGGACCTCCTTCCTTCCTGCAGGGCAACAACGCAAACAGCTGCTTCATTATGCAGGCCTGACATGAATATACTGGATATGTTGTGGATAATGACTTACTGTGGTTAACTGGAGACCCAAGTCAGTCACTCTAGTCAGTGACTCTGTTTCTGTGTTTCTTTTTGAGATCTTTTAGCCTACTTCATGTTGTCAGATGTATATTGTTTAAGTAATTCCTTTATTCTCCTGCATAGAGAGTAAAATTGAACCTAAAAATGTGACAAATGCCCAGTTAATTCATGATTTACAAATTTGGGCATTTATAATTTCATAGAGGTCAAGGTAGGCTTGGATTTCCCTCCCTTAACTATATTTTGTTTTTATTCAAGCTACACAGTAAAAATGACAGTGTTGAAATAACACCCAAAAGTGTCTATATAAGTCCAAGTCAGCTGGTGTTAAATTCAACAATACAGAGTGTTACATTAACATTACAACGGTGTTAGTGTTAAAATATATTAAAAGTAAAACCAGTGTAGTGTTACTTACACTACACTTTAACACAATGTGGTGTTAAAAAATAAATAATTGACCCACAAGGTGTCAATATCAATTAAATCCAGTTGAAAATATTCAAAATAATACACAGAAATGGAAAGTTTAACTTTCTTAAACCCATTCAGTATTATAGACCAATGTTAATTTAACAAAAAATGGGTGTCAATCTTTTAACACTTTCAAAAGTGTTACTTTCACACCTGTTGACTTGGAAACATATAGACACTTTTGGGTGTTAATTCAGCACCGGCATTTTTACTGTGTATATATAATATTAAATTTGCTTCATGCAGTGTGATGAAAACACAAAGAAATTGTAAAAAAATTGAAATTTCCCAGCAATGCAGCTACAGACTCATTAAGTAAATTAGATTATTGAAAAGTTCATTTATTTCAGTAACTAAATGAAACACGTCATGTAGATGTTTCCAAGCCTTCATTGTGTTAATTATACGGAAGAGGATTGGGGCCACTGGGGAAAAAGAATCTGACCTTAATCTCAGAATTCCAAGAAAAAAGAAATTCTGACTTTTTTTCTCAAAATGTTGAGATTAAATTCAGAACTTTTTTTTTTCCAGTGGCTCTAGTCCTCTTCCGTATAATTATGATTATTTTTTTCTTACTGTTAATGAAAATCTGACAAAGATTAGAATATTACTTCAGATCAATAAAAACATTTTACTGCAGAAATGTGGATTTGATTTTTGATCCCTAATTAAAGGTTGTTATTCTCAAAGGTATAGTTGAATCACATATTCTAATCTATTGGCTTTTGGGGGGTAAAAACAAATGCGAACATCTGAGCAAACACTCCAGATTCACTTGCCCTCCTCACCGCAGATCTGCTGCTGCACTACAACTGTCAGGCAGACATGTGAGGGTTTTTTTTTTTTTATTTCAGGCATTTTGGACGGAACATCTCTGACCCTCAGCCGGAGCATATGCTGCACTGGGAGCAGAGTGGCAGCTCTACACCGTGTGCCTTTCTGCAGGACGATGCCACTAGCCGCAGAGAAAAGAGAGAGCTGTCCAGATCGGATCTGCGTGCAGACGGGGCTCCAAGTCACCAACCAGTTGACAGGCCAAGCAGCTCCCACCATCTCACAGAGCCTCAGCAGCCCCCGCGGCCAAAGGCCCCAACCGCAGCCAGTTAAAGTGTCTCCATCACTGTTGGACAGACCAGCCAGGAACTGACACAGGGTTGGCATGAAGACAGAAGAAAAAAAAAAAAAAAAAACCTTGAGTGTCAGCCTTATGATGGCTGAAGGGAACATCAGTAACTAGCCGGGCACTGCTTTGTACGTTTGTGTGTGTGCGCGCGGCGGCACGGGCCCGCGCACGCGTGTCTTGATATTCAAGCAGCATTTGAGCAGCCGCTACATCAACGTCTGGTCCTTCTACACAGACAGTGTCAGCTCGCCTCGGGGCAGCAGCTTCCGCAGTGGTCATATGGACAACCGCATCCCTGTGGTAGAATTAGTGATAAAAAAAAAAAAAAAACACACACACACACACGCGCGGCCCGCTGAGTGACAGTCAGCGCACCAGATTCCTTTGGACAGACAGGGCTGCAAATAGCGCAGAGGAGCTGCCTCTCCCTCTGACCGCAACTGGTGGTCAGGCTCATGCCAGGCGGAGCCGCGGCCGCCAGATGAGCCCAGATGAAAGTCAGGGGCCAGTCAAAGGCACCTAGGAGCCCGAGGAGAGCTCTGGCCTGTTTGTCCCCTCCCTGGTTCTACACTGAAGCGATCGTATCTGTGATTTCTTTGCTTTCCTCGCATCGCGTCTTTAAGAGAAAGGAGACCGTTTGCGGAACTAGTTGCGTTTATTTGAGTAGAAGGTACTTTTAGGAGTATTTTTGTGTGTGCGCGTTTATCGCTACTCTTACGTAACATTTGTGAGTAACTGAATGAAGTACACCAAAAAAAATTCACGCCTGCAATGTTTGTTAAAAATTTATAAGCTTTACATTGAAAGAAATCTATTTCCACTTAACTTTACGTTTTGGTCAGTCATGGTGATGTAATTTTCAAATATTAAATGATTGATATTTTGATCAGTTATAGCATTTTTAACAAATACAATTTTACTCTGACTTCAGTGATTTCTTGGATGGATTTACTTTTACTTGAGTAAAAATATGTTGAAGTATTGGTACTTGAATATAATTTGACAGTGGATGAATTCTCCATCCACTGCGAGCAGCTTTACTGAACGAAGATCACCAAATATTCACCACACACACCTGCAGTTTTTGTTAAAGTTTTATGAGTTTTACATGGAAAGAAAGGGATTTGGAAAAATGTGTCCATTTATCTTATTTTTTAGTTATATATATGAATTATGTTATTGTAGGCCTGTAAAATACCAACATTTTCATGTAATTTTATATTTTGGTCTGAATGATGGTGTAATTGTTTAAATATTAAGTATTTGAATAAAAGTACTTGTTACCTTTACTCAAAAGTATCAAGTACTTCTGAATAAAATTCAAGTATTGAATAAAAGTAGTCTTGAGTCACCTTTTTACCAAATATATTTTTACTCTACTTGAGTAAATATTCTGGATACTCAACCCACTATGAGTAACTTCAGTGAATGAAGAAAAAACAAACTTGTTTCAATCTAAAATTCACCAGAAACACACAACATACACACACACCTGCAGTTTTTGTTAAGTTTTATGTTGAAAGAAACTGATTTTGAAACTTGTTTCTTTTGCCTGATGTTATTTTGTAATTATGTTACTTAGATGAATTATTTTATTTAAGATTTGTAATATACCAACATTTTGGTCTGTTTGGTCTGAAATATTAAATGATTGATGTTTTGATCAGATACTCTGTACTTGAGTTGTCATTTTACCAAATACTGTTTTTCTCTTCAGAAATGATTTTACTTGAGTGAAAATACATTGAAGTAGTGCTTCTCTTACTTGAGGACAGTCTTTTTTGGATACTCTACCCACCTCTGCCCATTTGACAACATAACCTGAACCAGTATATTATGATACAGAACATCCATCTATTATGTTTCCATGTCCTTTCTAGTGTGGCCAGATCTGGACTAATACACGCACCATTCCCCGGGAGGATACGGCGTCCCCAGAGGAGCCGGAGGAGTGTGTTTATGTATGTGTGTGATGGTGGAGCTTCTCTCCGATGCAGGGAGGGGAGGCAGGCAGCAGTTGGTGTGCAGAGAGCAGAGGCTCAGGCTGGCTAGTTAAGAGCTTCTCTCTCCTATCCTCCATCTGCCAGGGACCGGGGTTGTGATTTGAGCTCCAGCAGAGCAGAGCAGGGAGGAGATCGAAGGAGGGAGGGAAGGGAAGGGAAGGGAAGGGAAGGGAAGGGAAGGGAAAGATAGAGGGAGATAAAAGGAGGGGAGGAGGGGGGTGGGGGGGGGAGAAAGTAGAGGAAGCAGGGAGTTTGAGTTGGATAGAAATGACCAGCAAGATATGCAAAAACATAACTATAATCTCAGCAGAAGATTTGATTAAGCTGCTTTAAAATCAAGTAAATCGGCTGTTCCCATATTTCCCGTTTCCATCAAAAATGTTCCCTTCATGGTCATTTTGTGCCTGTAAACATCTCTCCATCCTTTCACCCACCCACCCAGGCTCCATGTGACTGTGATACATGTGACTATAAAGCTTTACAGTGCTCCTCTCCTCCCTCTCCTCCTCCTCCTCCTCCTCCTCCTCAGCCCCCCCCCCACCACCACCACCACCACCACCACCCTCCCCTCCTCCCCCCTCTCCCCCCTCCCCCTTCCCTCTCCTTCATTCTGTCAGTGTTTAGCTCGTGGTTCCCTGCTCCACAGTGGATCCTGGGAGAGCTGGTGGGTAGCCTTCCCTCCTCCTCCTCCTCCACCACCAACCACTTCCTCCACACCTCCTCCGCCTCCTCCTTGCCCACCACGCTCGCGGAGAGCTGCTCTGCAAGACAGAGTGTCACTGGAGGTGACCCAGAAATGATAACTCCACATGAACCTCGGATGTGTGGTAATCCAGCCCACCGGTGCCCTGCAGCAGATCCCGGAGCCACGGCGTCCGGGACGGGTCGCACCGAGGAAGCCGGACGCAGAGCCCGCGCGCGCGCGCGCCGTTTCTGGGTGTCGTCGGGCGCGGAGAGGCCGCCACGTGCGCGTTGACGCGCCGTGCGTGGCGCGCTGTGAGACGGATCTCGCCGTCGCTGCATTATTGATGAGATGCCCTGTGATGCCAACCCGGGATGAAGAGGCAAAGCAAAATGACTGTTAGCGGTGTGTCACGTGATCGTTTATGCAGAGGAGTAATTAATTGTCACCCTTTTGCTCCCAGCACCACTGTACTCTGTTAACTTATTGTCATTTGAAATCTGTCCATCTGAGCCTTCCGTGTGTGTGTGTGTGTGTGTGTGGTGTGTGTGTGTGTGTGTGTGTGTGTGTTGTTCTCCTTGGACATCCTATTCTGGATGCTGCCCATTTCCTCATTTATTTAACAATAAACATGGAGTTCAAATGGAGCCAGCACTTTATGCTCTTTACTGTAACAGATGGTTGTCATGTTATCGTTTAGCCTGCCAGAAAATAAATAATAAAACCCCTCCAAATGAAGTCACCTTTTCTGAACTTTATCCTCTTAAATGAGATGAAATGGTGATGATAGAAGTGAATTATGATTTAAGGAATATTTCAGGAAGATGCAAGTTGACATGGTTTGATTCTTCCTACAAAAACGTGCTGATTTCTAATTTCTATCATTTGAAATGATTGCTGTTTCAAATTTTATTTGACAATTTCCATGCATGATAATTATGGTAGGGTCATAAGGGGACAAATATGAACCTAGAGATGAATTAGTATCAAATTTATTATGGGATTTTCTGCAACTTTTATTCATGCCATGTGCACCTTTGTGGTCTTTCTAAAATGTGCAATATAAATATTTTATATTATCTTTTTTAAAAATAATTTTAAAATTAGGCATTATTCATAATAAATATGTTTTCTGTGTAATAATCATCATTCAAAAACAAGAGAAAGTGAGGGGTAAAAACTGTAATGATTAAATCACTGCTGTGAGTTCAGGCTCCACTTTGTGTGTTCGCGTCTGCAAAAAAAAAACACACCAATCAACGCGGACTGTGTTATTTCAATTTGGCCTGTGCTTATTGAAGACAGGAGCCATTCTTGTTTTGCAGCCGTGTTTTTCTGTGCTCCGCATCTTCTGATTGATCGAGTTTGACTGCGCACCGTTATTACTGCATATTCACACGAACCTCTGCAGACAGTCAGAACCTGAAGCTGCTGCCTTTCCCTTCTAATCTCCATGCAAACACAAACATTCACCGGTGCTGGTGCCGTTGTGTGACCGTGACTCTCATTTGCGTTGATTGCAACCAAACCGTCTGGAGCAGCTGCATCATGCGTTCACGTTTTGCGTTACCCGGGTCGTTAAGATTAAAAAGGAAAAAAAAAATAATAAGAATAATACCTTTTATAATTGAACAGCCGCTTTTTAACTGAGTTTCTGTTCTTGTTTGGGAATGAAATCCTCCATGCAGAGGAGGCCATTGGCTCGTGTCTTCCCGTTCTCCTGTTCGCTGCTCTCTGTTGAGGTCTTTCTACATGTAAAGAGAGAGAGAGAGAGAGAGAGAGAGAGAGAGAGGGGGGGGGGATATTTAAATGTCTTGTGTTTTAATTGACGCACGAACGGGAGCTGCGCGCTCTGAAACGAGGACCCCCCCCCCTCCTCGCCCCCCCGATGCCCCCCCCCCCCCCCCCCCCATCTACAGGCAGCTTCTCCTCCGCCTGTCTGTCTCCTCTGCTCTGCGCGCACAGTCCGCAGCTCCTCCGCCTTGCGCGCCGCACAGGGGGATCGCACAGCCTCAGGTAAGACCCTTTCTGCAACTCTTCAGTCTTGGGGCGATAATAACACAGAGCCGGGCTTGATTTGACCGGGAAAAACTGGAGGAAATCGACGGAGGAATGTGGGTTGAGAAATGCGCGCGGCACATGTGAGGATGTAACGATGACACGGTTGATATTCTGCAGGATGAACCGGGATGTGATGGACGGTAAGGCCACGGATTGATTTTTTTTTTTTTTTTTTTTTTTTTTTTTGGTGCTGCCAGCAAATCTGTGATCGTTTATTGGCCAAACTCTGGATTTTGCAGGTGGCGCTATATATATATATATATATAAATATATATATATATATATATATATATATATATATATATATATATATATATATATATATATATATATATATATATATATATATATATATATTATATATAATATATATAAACGCGTTAAACCATCAAAATCCAGGTGCTTTAATTTGGATCTGAGAACTTTTTACAGTTTAGATTTGTACAAGTCTCTGCTCATTGACAATAGTTACAAAAATTACGGGGAAAAAAAATGGACGTTTGCAATTTTTATTATTTAGGTAAAAAAAAAAAAATAAAGTACACACACACACACACACACATATATATATATATATATATATATATATATATATATATATATATATATATATATATGATTGATTGTGTATATATATATATATATATATTATATATATATATATATATATATATATATATATATACACAATCAATAAATCACGCTTTTCATTTAATCTTTCAAAATAAAACTCTTTCACGTTTTAATATGGTGGTACATTTTTTTATTTTTAATTTTTTTTAGCTTGATTTAAGCCTAGAGTCTATATAATAATGTTTAAAGTCTAAATCTAAAATCGTTTTTTCTCTCTTTTTTTGTCTTTTTACAAATACATAAATAAATAAATAAATTAGAAAGGGCTCGTAAGTTCATGGTTGCGAATAGAGATGGGGAAGAAATAAAACAAAACGACAGCAACAAAGAGCTGATTTCTTCATCCCCTTGGTGTTCACTGACACACTGCTTAAACCCTCTTCAGTCAAATGAAATGTCACCGCTGGAGGCAATGGGTCAAAACTAACGAGACAAAAAAAAATCATTATCTTGTACATGTTAGACTTTTAAAGTTATGCGTTTGGATGAACAAAAAAAAAAAAAAGCAGAAATGCGCAAGTTCTTATTTTCTAAAGGAGGAAAAGAAAAATCAGCGGCGTGAATGAATTTCACACAGAGATGGTTTTGCTCCCTTTTTTTTCCCCTCTCGGGGTGTCTTTGTCCAGGTGAAATGCGATCCGTTTTGTCCATTCTCACCGCTTTGCGGCTGCTGCTGAGACCCTGACAGAGAGCAAATGAAGGTTTCTGCTCTGAGAACAGCTGCAGCTCCAGCCCGTCCAGGAAGGTTCAGGCTTCAGCTTACAGCGCTGCTATCAAGGGGCCTCCAATTAAAGCCATTTGGGGGGGGGGGGGGGGGGGGGGGGGGGGGGGGAGGAGAGAGAGAGAGAGAGAGAGAGAGGAGAGAGAGAGAGAGAGAGAGAGGGTGTGGTGGTGGGGAGGGGGAACGGGATGGCGAGGGGGGTCATGATGATCTTACATGTCTTGAAATGAAGCATCCACACCTGCAAACGCTCCTGAGCAGGTGTCAATCTATTATTTGAGCTATAATGTCACTTTATGAGTATCTGTCTAATCGAGTTAATTATTAGAACAGCAATAAAGCCGGTATCCCCCTGGCTGGACGTAAACTGGCTTACAGGGGCAGTGACCCAGGGCCCATAGTTATGGGGGCGTTACGACAAATTTTATATTTTTATGTAGAGTTTTATTTATGCATAAAGAAAAAAAAAAGTTAGAATATATCAGTGCATATATCTTGCAGGCCATACTCCACATCTGCTTTCTTCACATTGTGTATTCAGCCGCATGCATGGCACCATAAACATTTAGGCCTTTCTTGTGCGAATGTGTTTCCAGAACTGACACTGTTGCTTTAATTTTTTTTTTTATGAGGATTTGTTGTTTGTTTTTAAAGAGCAGTTAAAAAGGATCGTCTCAGAAAAACTATTTGTATGTGAATAAGGCATAAAACTTCAAAGTTAATGTGCAACAAACTAATTAGTGAATAGGGCACCAAAACTGGCTCCATCCCAGGGCCCCCATGCTCCTAAATCCGGCCCTGTGTGAGCCTGGGTAGTTTTCACTCCCTTCTTGTACTGCAGCTGAAACCCTTTAAGTCTGGCCCTTCTTCTTTTTTATTTCATATAAAACAGTTTTCACACCCTTTAAAAGTGACACTGATCTTTATTATATTGCTCCACAGTGGTTCTCATGAAATGCAATATTTAATAGAATTTCATGCAATCTTTTAGGAAAATATTACCAAAAAAATTATGGCGAAGCTCCGTCACATCAAGTCTCCTGTTGGTAAATAAGGTTTTCACGACTTACAAGAGATGAAATGTGTTGATGAGCCTCCGATTCCTGCAAAATATGTGACACATAATGGAAAGGAGAGGGAGTTTTGTTCTGCATGACGTTTACAGGTACATATTAATGTGTTTTTATCACACACATTGTGGAAAGAGAAAATTTACTTCTTGGAGTAAAACAAAATCAGATTTTTCATAAATGGAAATAGAGATGAATTTGGTCTATCCAAAAGTATACATACAATGTTTATCTTAATTTTTTCAGTTAAAAAATGAACATTGAGTTTGGGACAGAATCCTAATACTATGCTTTATTTTACCTTTTTATTATTATTGTTTCAAAATGGTATTAATGCGACCTGTCCCCGCCTTCAACGCTGTCATAGATCCCTGCCCCGCCCCAGCTGGACAGCAGGAAGATTTATTGCGTTATTTCAGGGCATAAAAACACACGACCTGAGCCAAACAGCAGCGTCGTTTCAGGATAAAACTGTCCGTAAACGCAACACAGTGGGAAATGTAGTTTTCTTCTATTTCTTTTATATGTATTTACAAAAAAATCTTTATATTTACTAAGCTTTGGGATGCATATTTAAGTATATCAATATAACATAATATAATATAATATAATATAATATAAATATATAATATAATATAATATATAAATATAATATAATATAAAATTTTGGTTTATTTAGGTACATGTTTTTTAAAAGCCCGATAAAGGCAATGAAAACATGAGGATAAAGTGATGCTTTTTGATGAAATAGTGACAGCTCTTTGTTGGTGAATAGAAAATCAGAGGTGAAACTGAGAGAGAGAGAGAGAGAGAGAGAGAGAGAGAGAGAGAGAGAGAGAGAGAGAGAGAGGAGAGAGAGAGAGAGGAGAGAGAGAGAGAGAGAGAGAGAGAGAGAGAGAGAGAGAGGAGAGGGACTCCTCCTACCAAATTATTCAGACTGGGCCGTCTCTGCTCTGCTCTCTTCACAAATACAACACGGTTCTCAAATCCAGGCAGTCCCAACCTGACCTCCAAGCACCGAGGAACCCCCTCCCTTCCTCCTGCAGCACAAAAAGAAGAAACCCAAAACTTTGTGACATTATTTTTTGGCAACTGTTCACACTGTAGCCCCCTCCTACTCCCTGGTCCCTCTCCACCACAGCTTCTCCACCGTTTTGTCGCATCATTTGGACTATATACTTTTTTTTCTTCTTCTTCTTCTTCTTTTACTGGATGAGAGACATTCACGGGAAGCAGGAATTCAGCGCCTCTCCTCCTGTCCCACCCATGCTGTAGTTTTTTCCGCTTTCAGCCGAGGAGGTGGTTTAAATCACCAGGGTTTGGTTTGTTTTTTTTTTTTTGTTTTTTTTTCTTCCTCCTTGTTTTGTGTTTTGTGTGTAGAGCCCAGTCGGATGCGCTGAGAAAACAAAAAAAAAAAAAAAAAAAAAGAGAAGGAGAAAGAAAGGAAAACGGGGCGCAGCGCAGAGGCACGGTATATGGAAGTTGTGAGCTGCAAAACAGAGGCGAGCAGTTGCACGTTGTGTCCAGGACCGGGAGCCATGCTTTTCCACGGGATCTCCGGGGATCACATCCAAGGGATCATGGAGGAGATGGAGAGAAGGACGAAGACGGAGTCGCGCCTGGCGAAGGGGATGCAGCTCAACGGCAGGGAGTCGGTAAGAACCGCGGAGATGGAGCTGAAATTCAGAGCAAAATTCAGGGTTTTTTTTTAATACTCGATCATGTCAAGTGACGTGTGACTGTATTGTTTCTAAGGTAAGCAGACCTGAGCTGCATTAACATCTTTATTGGCTGATTTTCAACTTAATATCGTGCTTGAATTTTTCTAATTTGAAAAACAACTTAATAATGTATTATGAAAAATAAAATAATTATTCTTACTGAAATATTAAAAACGGTTCTTCTAAAAAACCCCAAAAACAAACTAAAAACAAAAAAAAGATAAGAAACCAAAAACAATATATTTGAAGTATATCTAAATAATGTGACAATTCGACACCTTGTGGTTATTTTTATATTTTTATTATTATTACATTTATATTAAACAAAGATCTTTTGTACTAAACAGATTAGAACCACAAATATTTAACTCCGTGCTTAATTTTTCTGCTGTTTCGTATTTCATCTGGTTCAAGATGTAACAATAAAATGTTTATTAAAAAAAGTAAAATAAAAATAAAAAAATTATATATATATATATATATATATATATATATATATATATATATATATATATATATATATATATATATATATACACACACAAAATCATATTTGTTTGCTCATAACCAATTTTATAAATGAACGAATATGTTCGGTAATCTTCCCCGGTTCACGCCTTGTTTTGCTCCCCAGACCATGACCTCCATGAGCCCGGAGAAACCTGCCCTGTGCGCCGGCTGCGGTGGGAAGATCTCGGACAGATACTACCTCCTGGCCGTGGACAAACAGTGGCATCTGCGGTGCCTCAAGTGCTGTGAATGTAAGCTGGCGCTGGAATCGGAGCTGACGTGCTTTGCCAAGGATGGGAGTATTTATTGCAAGGAGGATTACTACAGGTAAGAAGACCTTGGATAAACATCGGCGCGCTCTCTGTTTTAAATGCTCAGCTCTTTAGTGCAGCCATGTCGATATAAACTGTGATTCAATAATCTGCTTTAGGCCTCATTCTTGCACACTAACATCATAATGGTGATCATGGAAACGAGTTTTGATACTAAAATTCAAGGGTATTCTGCACTGGCTCAGGCAGGAATGCTGTGACTATAATACTAACCACATGGACATGAATGCATGAGTCACCGTCTCTTTTTCCTTGCGCCTTTTACTCGTTTTGAGCTTTATAAGCCATCGTTTAGTTTTAAAGTAACCCATTTGTGGCTTTTTTTCCTGGGCGCTGTTGAGCTTTCCCCACATTCTCACATTGAAATCAAGCTACCTGGAATGCCATCATTAATACAAAACACAACTGTATAACCAGAAGCATTTTTTTTGTTGCTTACTTCTATTTTGTTTTATTAACAAACATGATGCTAATTGATTGTGTTGTATGCAGCAATGACTGAGGTTAAGGTTCAGCTTCCCTACATTTAAGGGAGAGACGGTTTAAACACACACGCACACACTCAGTTACAGGCCAGATGTGGCTATTAGCGACATCAAAGTTCGGGCCTAATCGTGCATATATTATGACTGAGTCACACACACGTTTCACCTCACCTGAACACTGTAACCACTCACACACACACACACACACCACACACACACACACACACACACACACACACACATACGTTAGCCAGCTTCAAGTTAGCATTCAGTCAAATAAATTGGAGATAATTATTTTATGTCTGCGGGGTTTTTTTTGTTTTGTTTTTGTTTGTGTTTTTTTTTGTTTTGTTTGTTTTTTTGACGATGCGTCTGTTCCAGAAGGTTCTCCGTGCAGAGGTGCGCGCGCTGCCACCTCGGGATATCCGCCTCGGAGATGGTGATGCGAGCGCGCGACTCCGTGTACCACCTGAGCTGCTTCACGTGCACCACGTGCAACAAAACCCTGACCACGGGCGACCACTTCGGCATGAAGGACAGCCTGGTGTACTGCAGGCTCCACTTCGAGACGCTGGTTCAGGGCCCGGACTACCATCCGCAGCTCAACTTCGCCGAGTTGGCGGCCAAAGGCGGCGGCGGCGGCGGCCTCGCGCTGCCTTACTTCAACGGCACGGGGACGGCGCAGAAAGGGAGGCCGCGCAAGAGGAAGAGCCCGGCCATGGGGATAGACATACCCAGCTACAACACAGGTGAGTGGTCCACATGCAGGGGCTTATTATTTATTTATTTATTTATTTATTTATTTATTTATTTATTTTCTAAATTAACTATTTGACCTTCAAAATTGGACCGGTCCAGCAGCAGCAGAGCAAAGTTAGACGAATCACCTCCTCGTATAATGAATTATTATTATCATTATTTTTTTTTTTTGTAGAATTGTGAGTTGCTGCGGTGGCCTGCATCCTAAAAGCTCCCATGAGCCGATGGAAGGTTAACTTTTGAAAGCTTTGACTGAAATTTGTCAAGCAAGATTCTGGATGTGGAAAACTGCTTCTCTTTGGGGATCACTCAGAATGAGAATAAATAAATAAATAAATATCGGATCATTGTTATTAATATATATATATATATATATATATATATATATATATATATATATATATATATATATATATATATATATATATATATATATATATATACATCTTTAAATTTTTTCTTTTTGATTTTAAGAAGATAAATATTGCTTCCGTTACGCATAAAATCCTTTGTTCCCTAATCTGATTAATTTCCTCGCACTCCGCTCTAAAAAAAATCCCCGTTCTACAGATTTTAAGATAAATACACGTCTCATTTAGGCCTTTAAAAAAACAACAATAATAATAAAAAACATTAAACAGTATTTGAGGCTAGTTGAGCCTCAGCTTTCCGTGTTAACGCGTCTTTTTACGCACCGTTTCCGAGGTTACACAAAGTAGCCCATAATCGAAATTTGACCTCTGCGTCAACCTGCTCGTCACCTTCTATAATTATATTGAAATTATACCTTGATGACTTTACAGTATTTTGGGGTAGGAGGAGGATCGCTTTGAGGGGGAAAAAAAATATATATATATATATATTTAGTTTGTTCTTCCAAGCTACTAAACTGGATCCTCGCTGCGTAAACTTGCGTCAAATCGCCACTTCTCATCTGAAATCTTTCTCTTCAGTCGCTTGAATGTTACGACCCCCCAACCTTCCCCGCAGCGTCCCCATTTTGTTGTCGCTTTCCGCGAATTAGTGTGCGGTTGAGAAAGTTTGTCATTGTGCGCCGCGTTCCCCCTGATCCCCCGCCGAACAGAACAGGGGGAGGAATAGAGGTAATCTGCGCGTTAATTGTTCCTTGTTAATTGAAGGTGACGTTGGAATCCCTGACCTCCTGCGCGGCTCTCAGGGACAGAGCAGCTCGGCGCGCAGGGGCCTTGCGGCAGGGACAGTACAGGCCGGGCTGCGCTCCACAGAAAGAGAAGACAGGAAGAAAAAAGAAGAGCTTTATTTGCCCCAAACACAACTGCAAAGGATTATGCAAATCTTAAAAGTTCCTACTGTTGCTTTTATAGGAAGCTGGTCAGCTTTTGAGATTTGTTTACGCTCCACAATGGCGTTATGACAGGAAAAACAAAGCAAAAAAAAAAAAAAAAAGAAAAGAAGAAGAAGAAGAAGAAGAAGAAGAAGAAGAAGAAGACTGACAGGCAATTGTAAATCTCACAGCTAAATGATGTCCGTATTAATTCATTAAGCTCCAGAAGCAGTAAAAGTCCCAGTGGGAATGTCTCATATGGGACTCTTTAATAGAATAACATAGATAGATAGATAGATAGATTAGATAGATATAGATAGATAGATAGATAGATAGATAGATAGATAGATAAATAGATAGATAGATAGATAGATAGATAGATAGATAGATAGATAGATAGATAGATAGATAGATCTATCATTTTATTATTATTAAAATGATAGATCATTTTAATAATAATAAAATGTTTTGTGTTAGTCTAATACTCCACAACATTAAAGTGAAAACTGAGTCACAGCAGGTAAAAAGTTAAACTGAATAATTCAAAGCGGTAAAAAGTAATTTACAGACAATAATAAATCCCTCCGTTAAATTTAGTCTACATTACGTCATTATTAGGCAGCACAGACACAGTAAAGGAACCAATGGGATTATTTAATTTCTTAATTTATTTGTACAACATAATAGATTGAAATTGTGTATTTTATATACATACATGCAACAAGATTCAAGTTTAGACTTTTTTTTGTTGTTGCTGCGCTGAAACTTTATTTATACAAACAAATGTATATCAGTTGTATTCTTTATTTTGGGTCTAATACATGCTTCGGGTAAAAACTATAAAACATGAAGCTTCTCAGCTCCAGCAGTAGCAGTATTATCCCCTCCTCCTTTCCTCTTTTGACTTTGCCATTTTTGAACAGACTCAGTGTACATGTCCCATTACTGTCTCACACTGTTCATGTTAATACACCAACGTGTCAAACCCAGAGACTCACATTCCTGACAAATTGGAAGAGGTTTCGTTTGAGGTTTTGTTTGTGCTTCAGTAGGAACATCCGTGCATGTTTCCACCAGGGGAAAGGTGTGTTTTCCCCACCGCTCGGTGAGCACGTTGCTCTCCTATGCATATGGAGACCCCTAGTGGGCGATGCTGAGAGAAACACCGTCCAGTGAGGACTGGAGCACAGAAAGCAGACAGATGGAGGCGTTCATGATGCTTCAAAATAGTAATAATAAAGAAAGAAGTTTCAGTGCATCTTATTTTTGTCCTACAAAACAGAAAGAGCAGATTTTAAACACATGTTTTGTAGCATTATATAAAATCTATTTTTTTCTATAATTAAGCTGATAGTGTTTTTGCTCTCTAGGTAATGAACTATATATACATGATCCTACTATCCACAAAAAAAAATCAATGCAATTTTCTTGTTTGCATTTTAGATTTTCAATCAAAATGATAAAAGTCCAACCTTAGCAAGCCAGATTTTTATACTTTAAAAGAAGGAAACTATCTGTTTGCCAGGCCAAAAAGTTTCTGCAACAATTTACCAACTTTCAGAAATGTTGCGATTCTTTCTGTCACGCTGATAAATGCTGGAGCATCTGTGGAGCGTTAGCCAAGCATGCTTACCGTTTAGTGAATCCATTTCAGGTGTTTTACTCTCAAAGCTGCTGACAAATGAGGCCCATTAGGCCTATTAGTCCCTGCAAACACAAGCAGAGAGCATTTAGCCTGGTCCCAGTGTTACTGTAATAATTCATCAAACTGTTGGCTCTGTTTTGGTTGGTTTTAAAACTTATATATTGTTATATATTTTAGATGGAACGACAGTAGATTCCAGTTGCACCTGTATTGGTTAATACATATTTTAATCATCATGCTCTCGCCTCGTAGCAAACAACAAATGTGTAAACAAACTTTTCAAATCGGACAGCATGTGATTCGTTTTTGCTGAGAAAACAATTCTGACTAAAATAATATGTTTATTCACTAACAAACCCTTGATTTTAGCCATATTTTGATGTAAATTGTATTTTTTCTTATCAGTCTCCGAGTGCATTGCATCATCTGGAGGCAAATTAAGTTATTTGGAGCAAGTTAAATCCATTAAGTTTGTTTTATTTGTAAGGAAGAAATTATTAATTTTTTTTATCATCTTAGAATTAAAACCCAGAGGTGCAAACTTTTGATTAATCCAATGCGCCAGAATATTTTTTTGCAAACAGTTAAATGCAGATATTTATTCACTCAAATAACTTGCATTTTTGGCAGGATTGAGAATATTTTTTGAAATCCTAGTCTCCAAATGAGTGTTTCTGAATCGGCGTTTCATTTTTCTGACTGCGCTGTGCTACCTGGCCTTTGTGCAGGCTGCAACGAGAACGACACCGACCACTTGGACCGAGACCAGCAGGCCTACGCTCCGACGCAGAAGACCAAGCGCATGCGGACCTCCTTTAAGCACCATCAGCTCCGGACAATGAAATCCTACTTTGCCATCAACCACAACCCGGATGCCAAGGACTTAAAGCAGTTGGCTCAGAAAACAGGCCTCACTAAGAGAGTTCTGCAGGTAAGCAAGCAGCCATTCCTCTTTACTGATGTTTTCATCCCTCACACTGAGTGTTTGCATCCCTCTTCCCCTCCATCTCCCCTTGTTTCACGCCATCAATTTCATCTCTTTTAGTTTTGCTTTGTTTTGTTGTTCCATGTAGTTGTTAGATGTACATCCAGGGGCCTTTACATTAAATTTGTTAACTGTTAAATGCTATTTTTTTCTAGAAAATTGAAAAGTAGTAAAAAAGAATGCAACCAAAAGCTAAACACTGTTATATTACTCATAATGAGAGTGCATATTTTCTTTATAGTTCCAGCTCTTGCATTAAAAAAATAGGTGCAGGATTTTGATTTGATTTACTGTCAAAATCGCACAATAGTTCAAAATAATGATCATATTATAAAGGTATATATCTAAAGAGAAGGGAAACTGCAGTAAAACCTGTCATAATTTGATATGTAATGATTTGGTGCTTTCTTTAAAATAACAATAATAAAAAAAAACAACTATACTTAAGCGCAAAAAGTAAAAGCCACACTGGGATTGGTTTGCAGGTTTGGTTCCAAAACGCAAGAGCCAAATTCAGAAGGAACGTTTTGCGACAGGAGAATGGAGGTGTTGATAAGGCTGATGGCACCTCACTCCCTCCACCCTCATCCGACAGTGGGGCCCTGACCCCCCCCTCCAGCGCGGCCACACTAACAGACCTGACAAACCCCTCTATCACTGTAGTGACCTCCGTCACCTCTAGTTTGGACAGCCATGATTCTGGGAGCCCTTCACAAACTACCTTGACAAACCTTTTCTAACAAGCTATCTCTATCAGACTGATTGTTATTTCAACTGAGTTTTGTTTTTGCTCTTTTTTTTTGGGACTTTCTTTAAGTTTTTTTTCCCTTCAACTTACATTTATTTTTGTAAATGACACCTTTAAAATGAAGCAGAGACCGCTCCTGGGAAGAGACAGTGCTGTACTGTGTACACAAACAGGAACAACAACGGCTACAACAGCAGCGACCACTTAGGAAATTTCTCTAATGTGTAGCATCTCAAGCTGCAAAGATTGACTTTTGGATTCTTGGACCTATTTGGAGTTAAAGAGATTGAAAAAAATTGTCTTGGATTGCAGATTTTATTTGGGGGAAAAAAACTTGAAACTTGGCTGGAAATTTAGACTCTGTCTGATCTGACTTAATTTGTGTATTTGTAGTAAAATATGTTTGAAACACGCCCTCCCTAATTTATTGTTAATTGGTGAAATGAAAAAAAAAAAATAGTGCCAGAAGTATGTATATGTATGCACTGTGTTCGCACTATCAAGATTTTTTTAATTTCTTTGGTTCTGCGTTGGAATAATTTGGAAAACCTGTCGAATGTTCTGTATATGGGTAACTCCAGAAAACAGGCTTTAATTAATACCGAATGTTTTCAGTCTGGGAGGCTGACTTTGATGGAATCAGACGCCGGCAATCTGACAGAAGCTACATGTAAAAGCATCTAAATTTACATTGTAAAGCACCTAGACAGCCGCCAGACAGAAGCTGAAACCACACACGGGCGTTTTTCTCATGAATCCAGAAGCAAATCCCACACTCTGTGCAGTGGTAACTGTCCAGCGCATCCATTAGTAGAAACTGATGATTTAAGAAAAGGAAAATAAAAAGCAGCAGAAGAAATTCAGATCAGTTGGAATCACTCGTGTGTATGACAGAGCGCTTTCTGCTTTCGGGGACTTGCGGTTCTCACAGAGCCTGGTAAACATATCCACAGGCCCACAGCTAAACTCAGTTGCACAGTGACAACATACTGCCCAGAGAAAAGTGCATTATTGTCCTTATCATGTTGCTCAGGGTAATGACGTGATTTTAAATGTAAAACAAACACACAAAAAAAATAAAATAAAAAAGGAGTCGGCGGGCTGAGAAATTAGGCGGTTGCGATGCTGCGGACGAGACTTTAGGAGCTGACAGAACCAGTCAAAACATCTGACCTCAGATGGGTGGAGTCGCGAGAAGAAGCCAGTAGGAAATCATTGTCCATGTGTTCCCTGTTTGTTACACTTTCTTTATTGACACTTGCCACTGAACAGACCAAAAAAAGAAATAGTTTAAAAAAACAAAACCAACAACCCGCCCCTGTTTCTTCTGGCTGATAGATCGAGCGAGAAAACCTTCAGATTTCATTGTGAGCGTCACAGTTTGTTCTCCTGCAGAACAAAGTGCCGCTCTTGATCTACTTCATGAAGTAGACGCCTAACTCAGTTCTACTATGTGCCTTAATGCTATAACTTGGGAGAGAGTTTGTGAAATTCAGGATCTATGTGTTCTTTGTTAACTGACTCACATCCTTTTGGCGCCTCACTAGTTTTGTACTGTTTTGCATCTTATTTCCGAAGATCTTTTTATGGTGTATCCTGTTTTAAAAGTAAAAAAAAAAAAAAAAAAACAAGAAAAAAAGTGGGCAGGAGGGAGGGGCAGCGATGTCATAGAAAGCATTTGTGCACTCTTTCAGATATAGTTGGGTAATCCAAGAACCTTATATATTGATCTTCGTGTTAATAGTTGAGTACAGTAAGTGTTCTATCAAGATTGTCCATGTTTCCCTGTTTCTTGATAAAGATGGTGTATAGAAACTATTTCCCCTTAAATATTTATGGACCAAACGGTTGTTATATATCTTATTAAATTTGTGTGAATAAAAATACTTTGCTTTAAACGGGTTTTTTATTTTTCATTTACACTTGCCATGTTTTTGTGTTCCTTCTCGAAAGCAAGTTTATCACATCAGCAAATGCAAGAGAGAGAGAGAGGGAGGGAGCATGAGAGAGAGCATTCAGTAATTAACTACAAGCTAAACGTCTTCATTTTTGCTTCCATTTTTAATTTCTATTTCCTAATTTATGATGTTTATGGTTTTTTAACGTAATGCCCCATGGATTTGCATCTAAACCCTGCAGTCAGAAACATTGAAATTGCTTTTTAATGCATGAACATGGCTTTAAATTTTAACTAAAAGGAATGCTGCAAAGCACATATTGATTTCTATATCGATATGCATACGTCGTCTATATTTATGCATAATATATTGGTAAATCTAAAAAGTGAAGTGAGAGTAAAATGCAGACCGCGTAAAGCCAGGTTGCTCTGTAGTTAATATATTCTTACTCTATCGTTTCTTTCAGGGAGAACAAATCTTGGGGCATTACAGCCATACATCCCGACGTTTGAAAATTCCCTAAAGTATTAAGAGAAGGGGAAAACTTTGATGGGAATTCCTCACCATTGAAGACAAAGACAATTTTAGGATAAGATGATAGCAAATCGAGAACAAATAAAACAACCAACATTTTAAAAAAAAATGTGTCAGATGCAAATGTGAAACAGAGTTTCTTTTTTTTTGTTGTCTTTTAAAGAGCAAAATGTTTGAATGCATCAGCAGAATAGACCAATAGTGTATGATATTTATGCTATCAGTATGTAAAAGTGAAGATTTCTGTTTTGGAGTAGAAAATTGTAACATTTTTCATGTAATATAGTTTAAAAAATTACTCACATAAAGAAAGGATACGATTGAAGGACACCTAAAACAATGAGACAATATGGATGTTATTGGTATGAACACACACCACAACACACACAACACACACACACACACACACACACACACACACACACACACACACACACACACACACACACACACATGCTCCTACTATAAGCACAAGATATACATCCGAACAGTAGATTCTTCTGCACACACACACGTACACACACACACACACACACACACACACACACACACAACACACACACACACACACACAACACACACACACACACACACACACACACACACACAGACACACAGAACACACACACAGACACATGCTGCTGCCCTCCTCCTACCCCCCATCCAAGATCCAGCTTGCTAAATAGAAGTTTTCTTTTGTCACAAGTGTCATTTCGTAAAACACATGGCCTCCTCGAGACTCGGCAGCAGGATGCCCATCAAATATGATGAGTGTATGAAGAGGACTGCAGAGCTGGAGCTTTGCCATCTGGCTGTGCCGAGGGAAGGAAGTATAAAAAAGAGAGAGAGAAAGAGAGAGAGACAAAGTGGATAAAGAAGAGATCCTCATTCTTGCATGCACCTCATCATCTTGTTAACATTTTCCTCGAGGTTGTGTATAATTTCCTTTGATCCGCTGTATGATTTATTGTTTGCTGCAAAAATGAAGCACATGAATTATATACCTCCTGAGCAGACAGCAGATAGGCACTGTTGCTTCAAGCTTATTTGTTCTTGACATTCAGCTTATAACTGTAAAGGGTGAAAAATGCATTCCTGGTTTCTCTTAGCTCATAACTGTGGTTATTTGTGGAAGCAGTATTTCTCTCGTGAGTCTCAGAACGTTCCTGAATATTTTTGCTTCTCACACTTGAGGTTCTTCATCAGTTACATTTCTTCTCAGCATCACTTTTTGTTTGCTTAAAGCTGTTTGAAATATGAGTCATGCAATTGCAGAAATAATTGTTTTTGTAATAAAGGTGAAAAAGCACTTTGTTTTCAGCATGATATGTGATGTATAGTGAATGGACAGCTGCGTCTGAATAAATTAGAATATCATTTCAAAAATTGCTTTTTATTTCAGTAATTTAACTGGAAAAGGTGAAACTTATATCAAGGTTCACAGGTTCATACTGTGGTTATAATCTGAGATGCTTCTGTTTATTTTGATGAATATGTCTTAAAACCAAAAAGAAAATCTGTTTCTTATTATTCCATTATTTTTCTATGCTATAGCAAAATTATGTGAAAAACTTTAATGTTCAGGTACCCAGCAGTCATCTGCGAAGAGGGTAAGTCAGAAAAATATCTTTGATGAAGAAGCTGGGAGTTCACAGACTGCTGCGTGTATGGAAAATTGCGTGGAAGGAAAAAGTGCAAAGCTCCTTTAATGGTTCTATGTAGATTAAGAAGGCAGCTGGAGTCAGTGATTCAGCGGGACATGGACGTCACTAGTGCAAAGCTACTGCTGAACCTGAAGCGTTTAGCAGAACTGGACTGGACTCACTGGTCCAAAGTTCTATTTCAACTTTTCATCTTAAAGTCATGGTTCCAAAGTCTGGAGGAAGAGTGGAGAGGTAATCCAAGTTGAGGTTCCTACAGACGGTGATAATGACGTTGCAGACCAGCTCCATCGCCTACATGCTGCACCACATTGATACAGTTATTTGTGCAAAAGGAGCGATTAAGAACTGAGTGTACATTCTCTACTGTGGAGATTTCTGTAGTAAAAATCTGAAATTTTGGCTTTTCATTGGCTATAAACCGTAGTAATCAAATAAAACAGAAATATTTACGTGACGTATAATAGTCTGACTGTTAAACTGCAGCTTGTTTATTAACATTTTATCGGTGAAATTGAGCAGAATTTATAATTAACAGAACTGTATCTGAATCTGCAAAGCGGGAGGTTTGGGGTTTACGCTGTGTGGCACAAATGGGTTTGCATTTCAAATAAAGACAGAGCCAGAAAAAAAAAAGAAAGCCACACCAGTAAACAGGCTGGTGCTGGATTCCAACAATGTGGGGAAACGCTTCAGTCAGTCCGAGAGGAAAGCTGAGCCGCCGGGGCGCCTGAGCGCCGTGGCAGCAGGGCTTGTGTTCCTCGAGTCTGATGGGAGGAAGGTGGGCAGGTTTGACACCACACAGCTACGGGAAGCCCAGATGGAAGCAGAAACACAAACAAACACAGCCAGCCCCTGCTCCGGGTTCTGGAGCTGCTGCTTGGAAATTCTGGACAACGTCATGACTCCACGCTGGCAAGAAATTCAGAGCTTCGCTTCTCACTGGAATGTATTTTATCTTTAATGTTTTTCTTGTTTTTTTCTTAAGGCCGGCCTTCTTGATCCAGCTCTGTTTTGCCATAAGGGTTGCTATATTCCAGTCAAAGTATTGTTCTGTGTTTTTTTAAAATAAAAAACGTGTTTATGTATGTAACACCTGATGTGTTTCGGTCCTTTAACTTAAATAAACTTAAATAATTTCAGATGTTTGCCTGATACCAGCTACATTAAATGTAAAATCCAGGACACGCACGGCATTGTGTGGAGCAGCAACAGGTAAGAACGGCGTCCTTCTGCTGACTGACATCCTCCTCTTCCTCTCTCATCTCCTCTCCCTGTTACAGTAAATGACAGCTGTGTACTCTGACTAAAACAATGCTGACAGGGCAGCAGATTTTCTGTCACACAAAGAGTTTGTTCATAAATCTCAGCTGATCCTGACAAACGTGGCAGATAAGAGGAAACAGGAAAACCTTTCCTAAATGCCACTTTGGCTTAAATTTGTTTAAGATGCAGCTCTGGGTGGAGGTTAACTGAGGTCACAGTGTATTAACAACAACCTGTTCGTCATTTTGAATGCAGCTGCAGAAATAAAAAACAGAGGGAATTAGCAAAGGATTTCTAAACTTCCTGGGTCAGGGGTCTGCAACCCGTGGCTCTGGAGCCGTAAGAAGCTCTTTGAACTTCCCACAAGGGTCTTAATAAATGATAAAGCGCAAACTATTGTAACAAATGCAGGTTTTAGCTGTTTTATGGGTTTTTACGGAGTAATTACTTCAAACTTCCACAAGTGTATGACATTAAAGTCTATTTTTCTTGTAACTTGTTTTGAAACTATTTTCAGGTGTATTTTTTAGATGATCTTCCTCAAATATAAAAATCTCAGAAGAAAATATATGTTTTTTTTGTTTACTTTAAACCCTAAAAATAAATATATATGACAACAAATGTAATATGTTACATATTTATAAAAAATGCTTCTCAAAAAATATCAAAGTGGTCTTTCTGTCTTTCTTTCTTTCTTTTTAAAGAAAAGCTCTTAAGCTTTATTTTATTCAGCTGGATTAAGACAAAAAGGGCAAAGGTTTCAAATCCTTTACCTCGACTTACCCCTAGATTTACTCCTCTCTATATCATTTTGAATCTGAATTTTCAGATTTAATACCCACCATTAAATGAGACTGTCCTTTGAGAAGCTGGCGCTTCATTAGTTTTCACTTTTTGTGACTTAATAAACCAGTTTACGCTGCGTAGACGTTCATAAACCCTGCAGCAGAACACACATAGTGACAGATAAATCTACTGTGACACTGTAAATGTTAAAAGACTTTTGTATTGACAGTAAACTAATATATGGCGTGCAGTTGTTCTTAAACAGCAGACTTTATGCAAACAGTGGTTTGCAAAAATATGAACACCTAAATTTTTTTGACAGTATCACTACAAACTCCAATATATTTTATTGTGCAAAGGAATGCATAACCAGCAGAATTATTTTTTTATTTTACATGTTTGCCATACAAGTGGATTCAACCCATTTGATTTAAAAGTTTGCATCTTCTGGTTTACATCTTGGGGCTGAAAGGTTTGCTAAAACACCTCAGACTCCATGAAGTTGAGTTGAATTAGTGAAAAACAACTTCCAAGTTTCACCAGAGATTCTTATTCTAGATGATTCAAACACATGGAGATATTTTTAAACTCATCCATTCCTTGGAAGGTGAACTTTTGCTTTAACCTCAACTCTATTGAAGCTTCTTATGGGTTTTCTTCCAGCATCGCTGTGTTTCATCTTCTCTGCGTCAATGTCAATGCTGAAAAAAGCCCCACCACAGCATGATAGTGCCACCACCATGTTTCACTACAGAGGTGGTGCTTTCAGTGGGAGCTTACCGTGGAACATTTTAGTTTTGTTGTCCTCTGTCCAGAGCAAATCCTTCCACGTGTTTGCTGTGTCACCTTTCAATTGCGAAATTAGTTTTTTCGACATTAGTGGAATATTGACAAATATTTGTGCACATTTGTGAAGAATCGATCTAGTGATGTCTCGGTAGGCTTGCTGATCTGCTGTACTTCTTCAATATTCAGATCCTGAATTGAACATGGTTTGGTTTGGTTTCACCTTTTTGTTTCTATCCAATAAGGTTGCCATATTTTATCCAGTCCCTGGATTTCTTATTGCTAGAAATATCTTGTCAAATAAATTCATTTCTTTGAGTTTTCTCACATTGGATTTTCTCACATCACTGTTGTTCTTTTCCTCGTGTTTTTGAGTTTCAGCTCAGCAGTCAGTGATAATTATTCACCTTCCCTCAGTCAACCTGTTTGCCTCCCCGTCCAGCCAGTAATTAACCACCTGCCTCTTGTCTGCAATCAAACTCTTCAACATTTAAGCCTCACTAGCTCTGTTTCCATTGACCACATAATTGCGCAAATTGGAACTGCAAATATAAATTTGCTTAATGGAAACGTGGTAACATTTAAATAGAAACACTTTTTTCTCATCACAAGAGTCAAGTGACCAACAACAGGATGTTAGTAGTGGCAGAAAAGATGAAGTCAGCAGGAAGCGCAGGAATATCAAAGTGTGGCATGTTTTTTTTTTATTGACTCATTGCGTGAACAAGCTTGACTTATTCTCCTCATTTAATGGAAACACAGCAGCCATCATCTTGCGATTGGAAGGTTGTAGGTTCAATTCCAGCTGCCACATGTCGCTGTGCCCTTGGGCAAGGCACTTAACCCCAAATTGACCTACTGATTTGTGTGTGAATGTGACTTTAGTGTAAAGCGTTTTGAGTGGTCAAAAATGATTGGAAAAATCATAACATCAGCAGAATGTTGTCATAGTTTTATACATATTTGTAATGGAAATGCTCCACCATCCTTTGCTGTTCCCTCTGTGACGTCATTTCTTTCCTTGCCTGGTCCACTGATTATTACTCTACACTTGTTCACCTGCTTAAGATCAATGCATTTCTTTCCTGTAAGTTTCCCACAAGAGAAAACAACAGTTAAGTGATCCAGTAATTTACACCATTTTTACAATCAGATGGGGACCGGCTTATTTTCTAGGCAATCCACCAAAGTATTGTTCTTGCTCACACATTTGAGGTCCGATACACACAGAGTGACAGGCGACCGAGTCAAAGTATGCGGTGATCACTGAGGTGTCGGTCACATCTGCATGTTACATGCTGCTCTGATGGTGTCGTTCCCATTGTCACTGGTTCTGAGCATATATACGTGTGTGTGTGTGTGTGTGTGTGTGTGTGTGTGTGTGTGTGTGTGTGTGTTGTGTGTGTGTGGATATTCTGCCAGTTCCGCCTCAGTTCACCCCTTTCCAATTGATAGGTGCCTATTTAACCTCACCTCACACACCAACCACCCCACTAACTCAAACACACACAGATGTCAGAGGGGAGACGATGTGAATGAGGCACAACCTGACAGTGTGTGTGTGAGAGAGAGAGAGCGAGAGAGAGAGGGAGACTGAGGCCTGCCCCTCTGGATGGTGCAAAACAGGTGGAAAGATCCAAAGGAAGTAGAAAATATTCTATTTATTATATATAATGGAAATGCTTGAGCAGATTTCATGAGACGACCCAAACATAAACAATATTCAGCGTTTGTCCTTCACATTATCTCACACTTTCTCTCCTGTGCCTCATTTACGCGGCGCTCTCCGCCTGCTGCAAATCCTTCATTTCTCTGTTGTGCTGTTATTCTATATTTACATCTATTTGTTATTTGACGGCTCGCATCCCGACAACCTTGAGATTTCGGCAATCAAGGCCGATAACTACAGGTTTCAATTGCACTTTGAAGACAAAACAACATTAATTAGGGGGTAAAATGGAGACGGGAGCATCATCACGTGAGGTTTGACTCCAGGTTGGGGCTGGATAGATGCAGAGCGAGACGTTTCACACATATTTCCAGGTGTAATGCCCCCCCACCCCCATCCCTCTCTGCCTCCCTGTGATGGCTGTGCTATGCGAGGCGCATAAGGAAGCTCGTCTGCATTGGTGCGTTGTGTTTCAGCGTGTGACAGGTCATCTTTGTACCGGCGGAGTGTAACCTCTCAGTTTCTGCTAAACCTTCAGGATGCGTGCAGGCTTCTCCCTCCTCCATCTGCTGGTCTCTATGAAGTCTGCTGCTGATCACAGGAGCTTTGACTGCAGCTTCTGTCTCTACCACACTGCAGACATACCCAACCCCTGAGCCACATCATTAACAAACAGCCAAATAAAATGACACGTGTGAAAACGGCAACATCCCTTTTTGCTTTTTGAGACTTTTAAAATACGTTTTTAGTCTCTCTCTGCATGAATTTTGTACATTTCTCCCTAATTTTGAATGTGTGAGGGGGAAAAAAACATGTTTGAATAAAGATTTTATGATGTAGCTATTTAAATTGTCCTATAAAACTTTACAAGAAATCTTAAATTAAATGAATGTCTTATTGCAGGAGCATAACCTAGTTGATTTATTTAATTTCAGCTTTTATTTGAGCATGTTTGTTCAATCATAAAATAATACACCACATTTTTGGCACTCTTGTTGTTAATTCTTTGCAGAAACTCCTTTGCCAATGATCTACTGATGACTCGGCAGCAAGAAGGCTCATACTGAATTGTTATATTTAATTAAAAGACGAGGAGATTTGACATTCAGAGCAAACCAGCTAAACACGAGGATGCTGTTTAGAAAATGAACAAACACATAGGGATAACACAAGTTATTATTTTATCAAATCAAAAAATAATTCAGATATATTTTTTTGCAGTTTTCCAACTCAATTCATGCTGCAATTTCCCTGCTAATTCTCCAGATGCATCTTTCTGACTTCCCTTTTTGTTTTCCTCTTTCTAAATGACAAGAATGGCATCATGCAACATCTTTCTTGCATCTTTCTCCATCCCTCCTTCTGATCTGGGATGTAAATAATCATCTAGCTCAAAGTATTTCTTCCTGTTCAGCTAGTTTTAACAAAATAAACAGACAAAAAGAAACACTACACTATGAGAAGTATAGAAAGTTTTGATCCAAACTAGAATTAATGTTCTACTTATTAGTCAAGGCAACTCTAAACACTTTGGATGTTAGCCTTGATTTTCAGGAACTTTGTATTTTCGACAATGAATGGACAGACGGAGCAGAACCACTTCAGGACACTTTCAGAGATTTCAATCTGTCTGAGCTGGTCTGATAGGATGATGTGGTCAAGGTCTAGTAATGTCTGTACTGAAGGTTTGTTCTGAACCATTTTACCTGAGGTTATTTTAAATCCTTAGCAGTGTAGTTTTTTTTTTTTTTTTTTGCAGTGATTAGGAGTAAAACCAGACTTGTGTTTTTCCTGAAGCATGTCAGAGTTTAAATTAGAGTTTAGTTGTTCAAGAACAAGATTCTGATAAACGTTTTTTTTTAAGTCTAGAAACTGGTTTCAAATTTATAGACATGGGCACATCTGAAAAGAGAATAGTTTACAATGTTGACATCATTTGAAAAAAAAATGCATTGTTGAAATAGGATGTGGAATTGCAGCTTTTACTCTAAGTTGATCTCTGATTAGTTCCCCATTCTAAGGGCTACAAGGACATTTCCTCTCACCCTTACCCTGCTCCAGAAAAACTGATTCGACACTCTTCCCTTCAGAAACAGGGTTACGATTGAAGAGTGAGGAGCAGGACATGCAGCACATGATTCCAGTAAACATCCTAGTATGTAGAGTTTAGCAAATTTCACATGATTAAATACTATAGGGTTGAACAAAATACGTTCCCATCTTCCTAAATGACAAATTAGCATTAGGAAAGGATCTAAAGATTTGTTTGGTTACATGGTAACCTCAAGATGCTTCTTTCTGGCTCATCTCTCTAATAGTGAAACCTCTGTTACCGTCCTCATTACTCACTTTTACCGTTTATTGATATACTTTTATACCACTATGATGATTAAGATACATCAGTGTCTGAGCCTGGATGACATGTTCTCGTCTTTGTCATTTTGAAGAGCGGCTCAAAGAAATTTACTTGTGAGCAACAGAATATTTATGCAACAAAAAAACAGAAAACAATGATTTGTTAATTAGAAGTTAATTTATTCTCAATGCCAAGTAAAGTATAAGTGCAAAAAAAGCCCCCATAATTTTTAACTTCAGGATTACTAGTTTTAGAACCGCTGATTTTTATAAAACAGTGATTCTTGAGAATAGGGACAAAATGGGTTTTAATTTTCCCATATATTTTTTTATTATTATTTCTTAACTTTATGTATGCAAATATGACAAATAATGTTTTGGAAATGTAAAGATGCTAAGGTGCAGGCTCCCAGTTGCAACATTTTTTTAAAAAAAGATGACATTTTTAATTGACTAGACTTTGTCATCACCATCTGACAAAAATAAATATTAAATTATTTTTAAAATACTTTAATAGTAATATTTGTACTCATTTTTACTGACAAATGCTTCTCAAGAAACAAAAACAATTATCTAAAACAAAAAACAACAAAAGGTCCATCTGACGGAGTTGACACAGAACTAAAGGTGGTGACAAACTAATGAGTAAAATGAAAAACCTGGTACATGTGAAGTAATGCAATTCATGCAAAATACATTAAAATGAATTAACTGTACATTTAAGTGAGATTTGACAACAATTTCACTGAAAGAGTCACAAAAACTCTGGAGTTGACATCTGACGGAGGTGACAAAAAGCCAAACTACCTCAATTTATATGATGTTAATCTGAAGGAGGCCATATTGTAGCTCATCAGGTCCATGAAATTTTTACAATTTACCAAAATTAAGCTTTTATTTCACAAAATGTCATCAAAGTTTTGTAAAAGTTCAGTTATGGTGTTGACACATCATGGTTGTGACAAAAAACTTAGGAATAAAAAGAAGAAAAAAACTAAAGAATAACATAAGCTAACCAGAGCTAACTAGCCCTGTTAGCAAAGGAAGAGAAAGGAAGTGGTCATGGGGTCCTCAGAAGTTCTGGTGCCCCCAATAATGCCTGATTTTTTTTACATTCTCTTCATGTTTGACGGCGTTGACGAAAACTAGGGACAAATGGAAAATATATAAAAAGGATTTTTAATTCAATTTATTGATACATTAATAATTACTTATATGACTACTTATACTTAATTGCGATAATATATAATTTTAGTATTTCTTTGATTGTTTTAAACTATTATAATGTATTGAGTTCTGCTTCTGGACAAAGGCTTTTACAGGCATCATCCACCGACTACAATGTTTAAAATAAAAAAAAATATTCAGCAAATACCAGGAAAATATACATTGTTGTGCTCACATGACCCAGGTTAGTTTAGTCAGATATTTGAAAAAAATATATTTTGTGTATATTTCATTCAAAGTTTGTGCTTTATACATAGGACCTGTTTGTCCCTATTCTCAAGAATCACTGAAAAACCATTACTTTATAAACTCACTGAATTAAAGTGTTCAAATTATAGATTTTTTTGTTCTGTTTGAAATCTACTGTGATAAAAAAATGGCTTTTTACACGTTTTCAACAGGGGCAACTATAAATCTGGAGGATCCTGTAGGTCATCCTGTGATGGAAATTTGATCTACAGATGTTTTGAAATGTGGATTTGTAGATAAAAAAAAAGGTTGGAAGTGTTTGCATTCTTATGCATTTTACTAGACTCATAAATTCATTGCAAAAAGGCCCAATGTATGAATGAGAGAGGTGTAACGCGTCGGAGGTAAATGACACGTTTTACAGTAAAATGTCTGAAGTGCCTGGGTAAATTCTACGATTACATCGTTGCTGTTTCCCCCGAAGGAAAAACCTGTTCTCACCTGGTTACCTGCAAGCGACACCAGAAAGTTTGCAAAGGAGCGGAGTGAAGCAGATGCCGATACTTTTCATGCTAAAAATGATACCCGAATCAAACAGAAAGCCTTTTTGTTAAATAAGGAATATCTGCAAAAAGAACACAAAAAGTTTGCCATTGGCTCAAAGCGGCAGATCAGTGCAGTGAGCCACTTTTAGCACAATGGAAATTCAACACGATTATTAAACAGTTTTCCACCAAATAGGCGTGGAGGCACGTGTGTTGAAGCAGAGGATTTCTGGGTGCAGCTTCCCCGTGCAGGCTCATGCATTACTTTTCATCCATCCATCTAATTATTCCCTTAGAAACCTGAAATTTGAAGATACAAAAGACCGTCCCTATCTGTCACCGAGCTGCATTGATCTCGTCGAAAGAAAATGTGGGCGTAGAGGAAACTCAATATAACTCATGCCATTAAATTCCACACAGCATTATTCACATACAGAATTGACAGATTTCTGTGAGAAGTTTCTTTTAATCTTCAACTGTTGTTGGAGGAAAAACGGGGGTGGGAGGATGGGGTGTACCACACTCCAGGCATCTCTCCCCTTTCCATATTTGCAGTAAGGTTAACAAAAACGGCTACTGAAGTGGGGAAGATATAAAAAAAAAAGAAAACACAAGCACGCATAACTTGTTGATTATTAACAACGGAGAATGAGGAGAAGAAAGAGGCGTTTCTGGTGTTTAGATTGTCACTCTGAAATCAGCATCTAAGCTTTTATCAAAGCAAAGGGAGCCATTTGGAAACAGCTGCTGTACTTCCTGTCCATGCAAACAAACCTGCAAAAACACTTCTGCCAAAAATGTTCATCTCAGAATCTCACATTAGAGGCTCCACCTCATGCTCATCATGTGTATCATAACTATAAAATAAAACAGTTTTTATGATATGCCTCCTCTCTTGTAAACATGATTTCTCCTCAAGTACAGTTTATGACAAAGGTTAGATTATAAAACTTTTCAGTTCAATTTAAATGTAATTTCTCTTTGAATTTGCTGATAGAAGCAGTGAAAACATTTATCATAAGATACGATTTTTCTTATTGTCCTCTTTCTTTACATCATTCTAAATGACATGTCTTTGGATTCAAATTAGGACAAAAAATATTCCTGAGATTATTGTATATCTTTAAACACTGTAAATAAACAGGAAGTTTCGCCTGTTTTGTTTGTTGTTGGTTGTTGTACCTGAATGGCACATGTGTAAAGTTTTCTGCATCATTTACTTGACTGACATTTTTGAAAATGTTTAAAAGTTTCAAATAGTTACTATTTCAGTAATTTCCCGGTTGGGATGAATAAAGTACTTCTATTCTATTCTATTCTATTCTATTCTATTCTATTTCTATTCTATTCTATTTATCTATCATTCAAGCTATTTTAAATTAGAAAGAAGACAAAATGAACTATTTTGTCTGAATCTCTGAAAGAGTTGTTCATCATACAGTTGTTTTAATATTTACAATTTAATGTTGACTGCAAGAGAACAAGTTCAGGTTAGTACTACATTCAGCCTTTTTGGGCATGTTTGTACACAAAGAACCAAACATTGCTTATCACATTTGCATTTTTACAGAACGAATCCAGTCTTTCTATAAAGCCCTTTAAGACAGAAGAGGGTAGAAACCACACTGCCCATCTCTGTTGCACCATATTAGATGTACCTGTCTCTGTTTTCAGCCGAGCTGCCCTCTTTCTGATTCTCACCAGTCTCATTTTCTCCTGGCAAGTAATCTGGTACGATTTCCATTGTCTTCTTTCCAAAAGGGTAATAAAATCAGGCTGAGTTCATCTGTCAATAGAGGAAAAGCTGTTAAAATATATCTAATCCAATATTATCTAATTCAAGCGGTGAATTATATCCTGCAGATTATGGTAACAGCCTGAAGTTTTTTTCACTGCACAAAACATCAAATGTATGTTTGTTAAACTGCAGAAATCAAATCAAAGCAAATATGAACAGCATGCACCTCGAACACACATTTAGGTTTGCCGCCAGACATGTAGCAAACACATCAGACATGTTGAAGAAGGAGCTATGTTCTGATGAGATCAAAATACAACTTTTGACTTTGCGCTAAATTGTGGATTTTGGAAAACTAAAACTGCACATCTTCCTGATCAACACTTTTCCACTTTGAGGCATAGTGGTGGCAGCATGATGCTGTGGGATGCTTTGCTTCATCATGGATAGAGATGCTGATCATGGATGATGAGAACAGAAGGAGATGCAGAACAATCCTGGAATAAAACGTCTTTGACCAGCTTAGCTCAAAGCTGGTTTATGTGATGGACTGGACCAATAAAAGTTTAGATTTTAATCTAATTAATCATTTTCAGTGGAACTAAAAAATGTATGTTTGTTGATTTTTTTCCCCTCCCAATCTGACTAAACCTGATCTGATTTACAAACAATTAAATCCTATTCCAAAACATTCCACTGATCCCCAGGGAGAATAAAATATTGTAGTACATTGTATAGTTTTCATCAAAACGTTGTTGGACAGCTCACTTTATGCAAGCCACACTTTTCAGATTTCCGCTTGTAAATTAATCTGAATGCAAACTATCCTTTTACTTTAAAATTATGCTTTTAGTTTGTGTTGGTCATGTAAAATACCATAAAAAATGTTGAGGTTTGAAGTGAAAAAATGTGAATGACTTAAATAATTGTAAAGACTCTTTCAAGTCATAGCATTAACGCAGCAAAATATTGTTTTTGTTTTATCTATTTACTTAGTTTTCTTTCTGTGAAATACTTTATTGTAAACTTCATAATTAAATGGGCATAAAATGATCTGATTTTGATTTGTTTGATTGTTGTAATAAAGTATTTCCAAATTATATGCATCTTTTTGGGAATTTTTATTATGGTTTACTCCAAATAAGAAAAACTTTAAGATTCTCTAATTGTATTTGGTCCAATCTCAAAATGAAATTCGGATTTGACAGTCTAGAGCAGGGGTGTCCAAACATTTCACCACATGGGCCAAAAAGATGTTGAATCTTTTAAATTTTATTTAACCAGCACAGCTTAAAACTACACATGTAACATTATAATTAAACAAATAAAGTGATATTTTTTTAGAGAAAGAATCAATAAATTAAAGTGGATCTAAATGGGTTAGATTTGTCTTCTTAAAAGAAACATTACAATTCCAACATCTTTGTGGGAGTTGACTGCTTTTTATTTTTCAGTCTATTCTCAGCAGAAAAAGCAACATTTTAAAATACATTTGGGTCCTATTTAATATGGAATAATAATAATAAAAATAAAAAGACAAAAATACTTTGTGTTGAGCCAAGTATTTTCCATTTTAAGATTTCAGTTAGTCAGTAAAAAAAATTGCTCTAATTGAAAAAAAAAAAAAAAGTTTCCATCTGCATCAGCTGCCTATGCTTTGCAGACCAGATGTGTACTACTCCTGAATTGTTGTTTTTGGAGGCACACAAAATAAGTCCACGGGCCGCAGAAGGCCCCCGGACCGCATTTTGGACACTCCCGAGTTAGAGTATCTGTGTTGAATCTCGCGGTATTTGACAGCTGCCTTGCGGGAATGCCGCGTTGTTTACATTAGCGGCTGACGGCGCAGCAGCGAGCTGATGAGGGGGGCCTTCTGCCTGAAAACACGTCTCCGCTGACTCCACGGCACAGACAGGCTCTGTGTGGAGGGGGGGAAGAACAAAACTTTTTTCTAGGACAGACAAAGTGCCACGCAAAGAACAGAGACCCGCCGAGCTCACTGGTTTGTCGCCAAACTTTGGACAGAAACGGGGAAAGTCGCAACAAAGACGAGCGCCATAATAACCATCGGAGGAAACTTAACGTGAAGGAGGAATAGCTTAGCAACAGAGTGAGTCCCACTTCCTGGTGAGTACTGACACCGGGAGCGCAGCCACTTTATTTAGCGTGTTAGAAACTGTTGTCACTTGTCTAGCGGGGATGTTGGGGGACTATAGCAGTTACTAATATTAAACTACCCTTAGTTTGTTTGCTTTAACTCCAGTTTGACGCTTGAGAAAAAAGTTCTACGAAGTTCGCTAGTTAGCTTTGCCTGTTAGCCAACTAGCATGCTACTTCGTTAAACTTTCCCTGTTATTTACACAGCTGACACGCTCAGTGAAGGTTAATAGTAACCCTATAAGGACACGAATTACAGTGTTATAGGTGACTTTTACAAAACTTTTGGTCTCTGCTGATCACTAGAAAGACGTGTAGGCAAACATGTGATGTACGTATGACAGCGGCTGCTCCTTTGCCATGCCTCACTGTTACTGTCATTTTACTATCAAGTAAAATGTGACAAAAACAACATGGAGTAGTTTTACTTTTTACTTACTATGTGGGTTTGGATATATATATATATATATATATATATGTATATATACATATATATATGTATATACAGTATATGTATATACGATTCAACACGATTATTAGTGACAATCTAAACACAAGAAAATGTATATTGGATATATATATCCAATATACATGGATATACACAGTCCAGTCACATTAATGTGACCACCACGTACTTTCCACTTCAGAGTTAAATAACCAATCACAGAAGGCAGGTGGCAGCACAGTGCAGTTGAGCGTATATAAAGGGTGTGTGTGGGCTTCGGAAAACATTTCAATCGTTGGCGTAATGCAGAAACGAAGCGATTTATCCGACGTCCAAAAGGGCATGATCATTGGCTTTCGGGCCAAGGGTGGAAGCATTTCCGAAACGGCTGAGTTTGTGAACTGTTCGCGTGCCGCCGTGGTAAAAGTGTACCGTGCATGGCAAAATGGGACTGTCCAAAATCAACGACGTGGCAAATGTGGTGCACCACGGGCCATAGATGACAGAGGCGAACGACGGTTGCGGAGATGCGTTCGGGCAGATAGACGGGCTACCGTTGAGCAACTGACCACTAAAATGAACCAAGGGGCTACCACAAGTGTCTCCCAAACCACTATTCAGCGAACATTGCTGCGTCTGGGCCTCCGAAGCAGACGCCTGGTTCGTGCACCTATGCTGACTGGTGTTCATCGACGACGAAGGCTAGAATTTGCACGCCAGTACAGCAGCTGGACGTCCACTGAGTGGCGACAGGTAGCGTTTTCAGATGAATCGCGTTTTATGCTCCATCGGACAGATGGACGTTGGCGTATAAGGCGTGAAACCTCTGAAAGGAACCACCCTGCAACCATTGCAGGAACGGTCCAAGCTGGAGGCGGGAGCATTATGGTCTGGGGAATGTTTTCCTGGCATTCTCTGGGTTCACTGATTATTGTGGAAGGCACGATGGATCAATACAAGTACGCATCTGTCCTTGCGGACCATGTCCACCCCTACATGCGCATTGTTTTTCCTCAGGATGATGGCATCTTCCAGCAGGACAATGCGAGGTGCCATACAGCTGCCAGTGTACGTGCGTGGTTCGAAGAGCACCAGGATGAGTTTACCGTCCTCCCCTGGCCAGCAAACTCACCTGACTTAAACCCAATCGAGCATCTGTGGGACCATCTCGATCGAGTTGTTCGCGCCATGGATCCTCAACCGCGTAATCTAGCGCAGCTGGCCACGGCATTAGAGTCGGCATGGCTCAACATCCCAGAGAAGACCTTCAGGGACCTAAGTGACTCTCTTCCTGCACGTCTCGTAGCAGTTCGCTCTGCGAAAGGTGGTTATTCTGGCTTTTGACAGATGGTCACATTAATGTGACTGGACTGTGTATATATCCATGTATATTACCACATTTTACTTTCTTGAAAACTTGACTGTGCTGTTTTTATTGTTTTTATAACTTCAAAGTAAAGTCACCATGCCTGGTTTAATAGGTTTCCTAGCAATATTTTCTACAGTTATATTTCCAAACACATTGACATCAAGCTAATGTGTATTGTTTAAAATGAAAAGAAAATAGCAGGGCCGTTCCCCAATTTACATCGAAACTTGCGAGAAGTTGAGACTAATAATAATAATACTGATGAGGATAATAATGGGGGCTGCACAGTTAGTACAACTATTCCCTTGCAGCAAAACGGTTCTGCGCCCTGAAGTTTGCATGTTCTCGCTGTGTGTGTGTGTGTGTGTGTGTGTGTGGGTGGGTGTGTGTTTTCTCTGACTGTCTGAACTGTCAGACTGGTTGTTTAAATGTTGAAACTGCTAGCTTGTTTTTTCTAGGTACCAATATGCGATTCCATATTAGGTGAGCAATAATTCAGTTCAGAGTAGTTAAAGAAGAAAGTAGAGTGAGGAAGAGTTGTCAGTGTGTTCTCTAGCAGCCTAGACCCGTAACTACAGAGATGGCCCAAGATATAACAGAATAAGGCCTGGGAGTGGTAGGAAGAGCAATAAAGTTTATTGCCCTTGAACAATCCCAACATTGTCCTTCTGTTTGATTGGCCTTTCTTTATTCATCATCTATGAAATCGATAGAGAAACCGTCATTTTCCAAACTGCCAACTGAGACGATAAAGAGCAGCATCCTAATCTCTAGTTTGTCTTAAGTTTTGCACGCTCTGTGATTGTGGTTTTGCTTCAGGTGTTGCTTTTCCAACACTGCCTGGCAGAACATGGAGGTTTGCATTTACGTTCTGGACCGGGAGACTCATTCAGAAAATATACACGCAGGTCAAACTCATGAGATGATAAGTGTTTTGTTCCACAGCAGTTACGCTGACTAAGCGTTCACTTTACGTGCATTTATAAATGTTTTATTAATAGAGTCAATAGATGATGTTTGAAAGTGTGAGATGTTATCCCCAGTTAGCCTGATGCGTGAGCAAAACATGAAGTAGGGCTTGAGTTGTTGAGATGTTTTACTACTGTAGTTTTATTGTAAGAATCTTTTCCCATATCTTTAAAGCCAGGCTGCATGTATACTTTGTAATAATTTATCACTTAAATTAACTTAAGCTGACAAAAAACATCAGTTGTTTTCCATCTTCCAGCTCCTTCTCTATTAGGCCTAAAGTTTAGCTGAAAATTAACAGACTCCAATTAAATGTTGCTGTCGCTGCCCATCACAGTAAAAAGATTGAAGGCGTCGCACGTTTTTCTGCAGCTACAGAAGGGATGATTCAAACGGGAGTTAGTGGGAGCTGACATACCTTGTTGACCCAATTATTACTCACTCCTCTGTTGCCACATTTGATCATCGTCAGAAACAACAGGCTGGAGTCTGCCGGCGTCGTCAGGTGATTGAGATGAACGCCGGCTGCCTCTGTGAAGTCGGATCATCAAGGAATGTGTCATAAACCGGATGATCAGAAAAATGGCTGACAAATGTTTGCATCAGTCTCTGTGGTGAAAGGATTTCTGTCACCATGTCTCCCTTTGAGTTTTAGCTAATGGCAGGTGGATTACATCTGACAGGCTTTTGCAACACAAGATGATTATCCGTGCTCTGCTGTTTGGATGTGTAAGCTGGATGTATAATGATAAATTAAGTCAGATCTGTTTGAATTAAAACAAAAATAAAATGAGTGACTTGGGGTAGAGTCTAAGTAACGTATTTTATTTTTGTAAATGCAAGAAAACGGATAAAAGCCATCACCTTACTTGAAAAGTTGGCATTTCTATGCATGTGGCTGCCTTCAACATTTATTTTATTTTATTGATCTGCAGTTTTAATTATACATGTTACCCAATTTCTCTGCAAAATAATACAAATTTTTGATAAGGTTTCACCTCTATTGTATATGATTAAATAACATAAATGAATAAAGTCTCTTCTCTGGTGTAACACAAACAAATAAAATTTAGCTGTTTTTATCTGTGTATTTACTGTTTAATTTCCATTACACCGATAATTTGGCAGTGAAGAGGACTTTTGGTTTGAAACTCAGTTTGAAGCCCAAATTGAATATATATCAATGTTTATGGATTATTATAATCATCAACTTAGATTATGTGGACAAGTCATGATATCAAGCCCTTATGCAGAAAGTTAAATTCAATTTAAGTATAGTTCATGATTCGTTTCAAACACATTGAAAGAATTTACTCAAATTGTCAAATAACGTCTGTTATGATTGGGTGATTGTGTATTGACAGACATATTTACAAATCTGAGTGTCTGAAACAGAAGGTTTGTGGTTGATTTTTGATTTGGTATCAAATTCTGAAATTTCTCTACTAAAATGTAAAACTATGCTTTTGTGCATAGATATTGTATTTCGTCAGAGTAGTGATTTAGAGGAATTTACCAAATCACTCAGTCTTGTGAAAGTTTCCCGTTTTAGCCCTGAAGCTGGTCCCTTGACGGGATTAAAGATCAGATGAGACATTTGTCATCTGACCACATTTAACAGTCATCTTGCCTTTGGGTTTTCACGGAGCACAACAAGAAAATGTTGCTCTCTTTTTCTTTTTGCAAAGCGTATTTGAAGGAAGATGCTTCCTGAGGCCTTTTTTAGCTACATTAAACACTGTCGTTTGCGTGATGTGAAAGACCTCGGTAAAGTTTTTTCATACCAGGAAAAAATGTAGTTGAGATCACTACTCGGATTGATTTAAGATGCAGGGTTTATGGTTGTTTGGTACATTTGAGGCAAGTGAATAATTGCAGACATATGAGAAAAGATGTGGATAAAATAAAACGGACACTAATAAATAGGGAAAAAAAAAATTCTTTCCATCACCAACTCTATTTGGTTAGAGTTTACAGGAAGGTCTTTGGCAAAGAATGTGGGTTGTCTTAGCAGCTTCTTGCACTCCTTTCAAACAGCCAGCCTGTCAATATTTTTCATATCCATCTCCCTTTATTATATGCAGGGTCACTGATGGTTCAAGCATCCAAATATCCTAGGACGATGCCTCGGAGCGCCTCGTGTCACGTGAATGGTGCTAACTTAAGTCTGGCATTGCTGCTTCTTCTCATCAGGCCCTCAGGAAAACAAACTACAAAGACATGCAAACACAAAAATTACTGACCTCAGACCTGTTTCAAAGTCGAACGAAACGCTTTCAGTGCCCCTTGTTCTGCTTCTGTTATGACCGCACGGTGTCAGCGCTTTATTCTACAGCAAAGGACTTGGGTTTTGTTTGTTTTGTTCAACACCTTTTTGACAAGATTGGCCTTGTTTTTGGCTCGTAAGTCCTACTTTATTTAAAGTATCTATTTATATTTGTAGAGTCACCTGCAAACTACAAAGTGAAAGATATGCTAAGACGTAAATGGCACCTTTTAGCTTACTTGAAATTACAGATAAATAAATGGTTTCATTACTGATTTTTCCTGTGAATTAAAGAACAATAGTACGGCTAATTTCATTCCACTATTACTATTTATAGTATTAAATGTATTCCTCACTTCGGCATGAGATAAAGTGGCATATTTGATGAGAATTTTGAACTTTATTTACGTAAATAAAACATCGGTGTCAGTTGGTTTGATAATCTGTCAGAAATAATTTAACAATTTTACCCTCGCACCTTCCTGGGGAATGTTTCATTCACATTTAAATAAAAGTGGTTCTAGATTTTTATCAAATCATATTGCTCCATTTAGTACTGATTTATGGAAGCAAAAGCAGCCTGAAACAATCGGGCAAGGTTATAAACAGACACTGTACTTGCTATTAAGACTTCCTAAGAACTTAAAAGTTCAATTATATTTTAAGCTGAGAAAGGTTTTACTCCTCTTTTCTGAGGTTAGAGGAATTTTTCTGGATAGATGAGTTTCTCAGACCATAACATCAGCAGAAGAAGTAGAACCTTTTACTTTGAAGGCCAGAATGTTCTAGTTTTACATTTCAGGAAACCATTCTGGACTTCTTGACCTGTGGTTTCCATTGTCCCATCTCCCAGCCTGTCTTATGAGGGAGTCTTAGCACAACAGCAGATGTCCTATCCTGAATGTTGAGGGTATTAGGAGCCACAAACGCCTGCAAATAACCAAAATTTTGCAAATACTTGAGACTCTCTCTAAAAAGTTTAAACACCAAATATGCATTAATTCACACAATATACCTACCTCAGAAGCTAACATCCATTGTCGTTCTTATTTCTCCTCTTCAGGCTGCAGCCAATCAGCAACACATAAGCTAAATGGCTCTCCTGGATTGGCTGCAAACACCAATCCACTGCATCAGCTACCATTGCGCCATTGTAGCTTCACAAGCTGCATTCTCTTTCAAATATTTTAAAAATGCTGTATGAAAGAATATCAAGTAAATAGACGCAAATAGACCGCAAATAGACGGGTTTCCACTGTATCCTGACCTGTAAGTTGTGCTGTAAACAAACATCTGCTAAACGCAAATGCGTAAACTTAAAAATAAAATACTATCTGCTGGCCCATTCCCAATGAAACCTGTCACCATAACACATTTTGCTGGACGATAAATTGTTCCAGAAGTTATTGCAATAAATGATAATGTTGTTTTCAGATCATTTTTAAGTAATATAACGGTAATAATGCAAGAGCAAATTTTTAAAGATCAATAAACTTTAAATTCTAATGAACATTTAGCACTGGAAGACATTTTAAATATCCAAAATAAATAAATAAATAACAACAAATAAAATGATTTATGAAGTTTCTGTAAACAAAATTGTCCTTCAAAAAATGTCCAGTTGAGACCAAAGCACCAAAGACTTTTATCATCCAGTTTTTGGAAGAAAGAGAGAAAAAGATAATAAACTCTGACAATGGAAAAAATTTGGATTTGTTTGATTTATTATGGGATTAATTGATTTATTGATTATTCTGACAGGCCTAGTCCCAACATTTCCAATATGTGGTCCATCGTAGAGAATGAAAAAGGCAAACTTAATTCAGTGTTTGTTGTAA
The DNA here is from genome assembly GCA_033032245.1 of Poecilia picta. NCBI lineage: Eukaryota > Metazoa > Chordata > Actinopteri > Cyprinodontiformes > Poeciliidae > Poecilia > Poecilia picta. The sequence continues at coordinate 25,641,989 of CM065356.1, forward strand.
TTTAACGGCTTTGAAGCACATTCCGTTGTTTTTTTAACCAGCTATCACTCTGGAGTTTCCTCTTTCTTTCCATCACTTTTCATTATACCCAATACATAATATCCAAATGCCTCAGGATCAGTTCACTTTCACTGAATAATTGCAAGATGCTATGTGCCACTGTAAACACCACATCAGTGACGGCACACATTTGTCATGAAATGAGACAGAAGCCAAATGATTTTGCACTCGTGAGCAGAAAGAATCTGCTTTTCTGTGTCTGTGTTTCTTGCTGATTGTGCTATGGGCATTTGTTCCAGGCTCACCAAATGAGACTAAATGTCTCACACAGGATTTATTGCAGAAGAACAAAAATTTGCATGTTTTGACAGATTGTCTGTTTTAGCCGCCCTGTTTTTAGTGTAAAACGCTGGGAACGTTTTTCTTTTCCCCTTTCTGTTCTTGTACTATTTATAATAAATAAAACTAAAGATGTCATGAATCACAAGGACAGAAAAATGTTTTAATAGTTTTAATATGCAGCTAATTTTCTAAAGTAATATTAGTCTTATTGAAAACTTGGTTTTTCTTTAAAAATAACATTTGCGCTTGTATTTCCACATTAACACTCACTCAGATTTTCTTCATTTAGGATTTGATGCAACTGAATATCTTGAGGTTTCTCAATGTACTGTGGTTTACAGCGGCAACAGGAAGAAACACCAAAGTTGGATAAATCCAAGTTCCCTTTTTAATCAAGAGTTTCCTTATTCATTAAATTCTATGATGAGCAAAGCAATTTCCTAAGTCTACGAGCGAGAAACATTTCCGGTAGGTGCTGTTTAACTGTAGCAACAAAATAAACAGTAAAGTTAAAATTGACACATCCAAGCTGAGGAGCAGGATGCTAGCTTTAGTCTTCAGCATTGTGAAAAGATTGTCAAAATATGTTACATTCAAGCAAAAAAAGTAACTGCAGTGTCCTGAAAAATTCTGTTTACTGAACCAAATGGCAAACAGTCACAATGGTAACATAGACCATGTAATGTGAACGAAATGTAATATGTCATTTTGCTGCAATTTCAAGTATTTGCACGGAAACATTTTAATTCCCTGTAAAGTAATATTGGATTCTGATTTTACCTATAAATAACCAATTTTAAATGGTCTGGATCAGAATAGGGTGCAAAGATTTGCACTAATGAATCCTAGTTATTCACATACTTTATTAGCATCTGCATTAGAAAGAAAACCCTGAATTTGTTGATCACTGCCAGACCGTGGACATTCAGACAAAATTGCTTTATAAAACTATCCGTGGGGTTTCATCCATTTCATAGCAAAAGTCGGACTCTTTTGGCTTCTGCTGGTGCAGTTCTGATAATCTGACTCCTCAACCAACAGGAAAGACCTGATCACAGTGTTGTCGGCTGCTCTGACATTTGTATATAGTTATTATGATGTTAAAAGCAACATTAGTAGTTTGTAAAGCTGGAGAATGCTTCCTATCAGCATTTCAGTTTACAGTTATTTGAACCTGGCAGGGAAACTCAATGAGATTACTGAAGAAAACTCAAACACAAATGTCAACAAGATTGATTTAGACATTGGTTATCAGCCCAGTTTTACAAAAAAAAAATCATCCAACACTGATGTTAAAAATGATCTATTGTGTTTTCATTATACGTCATTTTTCTTGGTTCAAGTCAGACATTTACCAATCAGATTTGGCTTTAGTTTGTGGTTGCCATTAAACTCTGGATACAGCGATGCAGTGGCAGTCCGCCCCATGATTCATCTCAGCAAAATCTCCACTCGCCCTTCTGAACTCTGTTAAGTTTTAAAAAGCGTATTTTTATACCATTATTGGATCTTAAATTGTGACATAGAACCACTTCATCAGTTTCAGCGACAGTTTTATGAATCTTAAATGGTGTTTTGGTGCTTATAAATCACTTTGAAATACATTTTTACGAAATCCACTCTGTCATTTTCAGTTTCGTTTCACTTGGTCTCATTTATAACCAGGACATGCAAGATGTCCCTTTAGTCTTTCCTCTGCCTCCCTCGCTGTTTGTACCCTGACTCACAGCGGTTTCCCGTGGTCTCCCTGGTTTCTGAGTTTGGCCTAGGGCTTTGAGGTTGTGCTGAATGCTTGGGGGCATTAAAAAAAGCAAAAAGAGTCATAACAAGATGCGTCTGTCATCTCCTGCTGCCCGGCTTGCCCTCAAGCCTCTTTGTCTCGCTCTCTCTCCATTTTCATGCCACTTATCTCTGCTTTTCCCTTCTTTACTGCTTTTTCATCTCTGGATCTTCCCTCTTGTTGCTTACCAGTCCCTGACCCCTCTCCACCACTTTCCCTCGCTTCTTTTTCTTAAGTTTATCCTTGGTGTGTTGTAATGCTCAAAGTCTATCTCTCCTGTTTCTTGGCTCCCCACTCTTGGAGGTCCTGCCTACCTGGGGCTTCCTCCCCAGCCTCCTGGCCCACTGTCAGGGAGGCAGGCAGCCCGACTCCCCCAGCGCAGCAGGAAGCCGCAGCAGCAGGGGTCAGGCCTGCATGGCGCTGCCGGCTGGCGCCGTCAGAAGTCCTGCCAAGCCAAGGATGAAGGACCTTTGCCAGTGTGGTATTGGCGCTCTAAAAAAAAAATTACAGATGTGGATAGAAACAGAGATGGGTGACGTTAATGAATGTCTTATAAGTAGAATCAATGTATTGATTGGTATTTCTGTCAATTATTATTTACATTTTGCTTAAAGTATGATTGGAAAACGCCCCAAACTGTTGCTGCTCTGGATTTGTTGCTTGAGGATGTAAGCTGGTTGGTCCGCCTCTGGACCGGCTGGGGAAAAAAAAAGAAAAAAGATTGATTTATGGGTTTGTGTTTTCAGAGGGGGGAAATCCTGGCTGGGTTCCCAACTGGTCCTGGCTTGTCAGTTTAACGGTGAATATTCAACATTGCGCCACACTGCGAGGCTTGGCTGTAAACGGCAGTCGGCAAGAAGCTTAGCAGCTAAAGCTTGCACAATGCTGGGCTTTGCTTGTGAAGCCCACCTAAAAACGGCGCACAAGCAGGAAGGCACATCTTGAAGTTCAGATTTCTCCAAAGAGGCAGATGGCATGGGCTGGTGGTGTCACACTGTAGTAAAAAAATAAAAAACACAAAAAACACCAGGATCCCGTGATGAAAGAAGCTCCCGCCTGCTTTGAACAGCGAGTCTGTCATGGCTGGTGTCTGCTGTGTGGCTCCAGGTCAAACTGTGATACGCAACTCCTGGAATTTACGCTTTTCAAGTTTTTCATGTTCAAATCGTCTGAGGGAAAAACAGGGGGGGGGTGGTGGGGACAGGAAGTCTCATAAATATTAATATTCTAATGTGTGAAAGTGGCAGAGAAGACCTCTCTGGTTTAGTCGCTTTCAAGCCCTGTTGGGGAGCTTCTCTCTCCTGTCTGTGGATCTTACTCGCATTCCTTGCTTCTGTATTTCTCTGCAATTTTGGTAACTGACGATTTTATTTTCTGAACTCCGTTCTGTTATAAATAAACTCAACCTGAGTTCTCCGTAGGATAAATTAGATCAGAAAGTTGCGGGTGAGCTGTGGGATTGTGTTTATTATTGAAAATAATCTGTTTGAACTAAATCTGTTGTCACCTTTTGGATTTTCAATTAGCAAGAACATTCTGTGTAAATGCTCAAATATGCCAGAAGAGTTTTTTGTTCCAAATTTTTTATTTCAGTGAAGTTGTGTTGAGTCAAAAAGGCATTTCATCAAGTTGAAACTGCAGACAGAAGTGATTTTTAAAGTCTGTATTTAAAAGCTGCCCTTACAAAAACTCGCTTTCTACCAACTACGTACTTTCCGTCCAGCGTAGATGTATTTTTGAGAAATTTCAAATGTAGTATTTCTTGTTTAATTTTTGAAATATGTGAAGGTGAGGTAATATGTTGGGTATATTCAGGTCACACCTTTCTGTGGCTCATACCGTTTTTCTTTTATTATACACTTTTTAAGTATGTGGATTCCTGAAGAGATATGAATGCTGTGCCATGCAGTCACAGACATAGTTACCAAATAAACAAGGAATAATTTTTTATCATGATTTATATTGTTATCGGAATATTACCACTAAATGCTGCGTTAAAATTCTAAGTATATTTTGCCCACCTCTCTACCATTTGAGACAGCGGCATGAAAATTCCTCTGCAAGTGTTTCACTCATCACGTGTCTCTGTTTTTGGTCCAGATCGGCCAGAGGCATGTGATTTGTCAAATTACAGACTGAGATGGAGCTTTCTCATCACCACATGCTTTTAATCCATATTCTGATTTGGAAACTTAAACGTTGAACTGAAATGAACCACAACTGTAGGTGAACTTTGAGTCCAACTGAGCTTTACTGCTTTCCATTTGTGCTTGAACAGCTAAAACACAGACCCCTGCGTGAAAGCCTTAACTTTATGCTTAGCTCTCCGCTGCTGACCAGGATAAAAATATTCATATTCAAGTTTAAGATATTTTGATCAGATGTTCCCCCACTAAACCCCACATGACCCTGACATCTTAAAATGAGGTTGATGCGGTGAGTTTCCCAGATGTTCAGTGAATGTAGGGCAGAGTCCGGCCTCTGCTAGGGATGGTGGAACAGGTCTGACATCTCTTCTGAACTGAAAAAGGAAATCCCTGCAGGCGCAGAGCAGAGAGGAGCGGATAAGGGAGGAGGGCAAGAATGGAGAGAGGTGCGACCCCTTAGGGGTAACGTTATTCTCTGATCGTCAGATACACCATACTCGCTCACACGCTGGCATGCTGTGACGGTGTGCCGGGTAATGCACTCATGCAAAGAGAGATGAGTGCCTGAGGAATAAAAATAAACACAGAACTTTTTATTTTTTGTGTGTGTGTATGCTGCGCTCACGTTGGTTTTTGTTTCCATTTTAATTTAGCTCCAATTTGTGCTTTTTTGTTTGAAATTTGACATAAGGTCCTGTGCTTATTTAAACTATTGATGCTATATGATGCTTATTAGCATCATGATAATAGATTTTTGGAAGTTTTTCTTTAAAGATACTGTGAAGTTTGTTGATTTTCCATTGGTTTTATTGATGGGAGTCGTCTTTCTGGGCTGCATAACAAAATCCTGGCTGTGTGTATGAAACAGCGCTGCCATGTTGGACATTTTCTCTGAGCTGGACTGCTTTAGATCTGGTTGGAAGGCTGTATGTGCAGCAGCCAGCAGAATCCTCCACAGAAGCCACAGCAGGCTAAAGCTGAGCAACAGCCAGCCCAAAGCTTGATTTTATTTTATTTTTCATTTCTTTTTGGTGGAGCCTTGTTCCCATGGCTCCACGGTTAACATATGCACTCAGTGTAGATGTCTCGTTTTACAATAACTTCTCCATTTAATGTTTGTGTGTCTTTTTCTCCTTGTTCAGTGGCTGGCTGTGGCCAAGGTTGTTTTGGGTTCAGGGTCTTAGATTTTGCCTTTGCTAACTGACTCTGAAGGGGGTCGGGGGTTGTGGTCCTTCTCCATAACCCTCACAGACCTTACATTAAGACGTGTTCCATGAAAAACCCAAACCATAGACCTTACTTTAGCAGCTAACTATGTAACGAGACATGCCTGGGAACTGCTGCTCTCACATTACTAATGATTTGGACATCTTGTGCTTGTCACTTCCTCTTAGACAAATTTTTGCGCCAACGCAGACTAACTGCATCAAGCAACTCGAGGAGAGGAGGAAAACTGTAGATCAAGAGAGTTTTTCTTTTTTTAATTTTTAATTTTTTTTTTTTTTTTGGAAAATGGGCTTTTGTTGAAATTAATTTCATACGGGAGGAATATTAATAAAAGCCTTTCTTGCCTCCCAGAAACAAATCGGCATTAATCTGCATTTTCCAAGTGGCCTTCTTCAGAAATGACTTAAACTTTTCCATTAATCTAACTAATAAATAGTCCTCCATAAAAGACTTTTTTATTAAATACATAAGTGATAGTATTCATGAAACAACAGATTTGTTTGGAGAATGTCACCATTTTTAGATTAAACTGGAACAAATGAAAGAAAATAACCTTTGGTTCAGTCATGTGCACTACTACGGTATATAACCTGTTTCTATTTAATCCTTTTTAATAATATTTTTATATCTGTGACCATTGAGTTTGTCTAGTTTAAATTTGATTCATGTAGACATTAGTTTATTTACTGTTAAATGAACATCGACACAGGCTCAGCATTAATCAAACGAGTAAAACTTTCCTCCAACACTTGTTTTGGATAAAATCGTGGACACTCATGGTGGCTGAGTGTTTTCTGTCGGCTCATCAGTTGTGGCTGGGTGTTGTCAAATTCTTTTTTGTCATATAACTTACTGTCACATAACTTGAAGTACTCCTTTACTCTTCTCCACTTAGGGACACTCATTTCACATTACAATGGATTGTTTAACCCCCATGTTTGTCTTAATCTTTAACCCAAGTGGAGCCATTTTCCTGAAAAAAATGTCAGGCTATAAAGATAAAGTTAACAGGTTTCCATTGTCAGTCATTAAGTAGGAAAAGTCACAAAAGTTGTTAAAATAATCCTTACAGTGCAATGATATGTTTGCATATCACTTGTGTCTGTAGTTATCTATCAACTACCTGATGTAGATAAATAACTGACTTGTCTTTGGTTCTGTTATTTACAGTAAACAAAGACGCAATAAAACGTATCTTAATTGTAATTTTTAGATTTACAATGAATAATTTCAGTGAGCTAAAGACATGAATGGTGATGCAGAACCTCCACATGTTGGGTTACTGAATAAATCCATCAGTAGGTGGACTACATTAGTATTCCTCGCCATGCTGTCAGTGGCCCATGTGAGCAGAGCTTCCACATAATATCTGCAGCCTATCAGCTGCTGCATATATTACAACCATTGTTGCTTTTCAGCATTGCTGATGTAAGGCAAATTCAACAACAACCACTGCTGATGCTGCTTATTATGCACTACTAACTATGGAAAGATCAAGTAGTTTTTATTTTTAACGAATTTTTGTACATTTGACAATCCTATGAGTGAAGACACTGTTGAAGGACATGTTGAATAACTTGATGGAGTTGAAGTTTTCTAAATATTGAGTTTAAAATGTGTGCTGCAGCTAAGCAGAGAGAGACAGAAACAAACAAAATTGGTTCAGTAAAAGCCAATCATAACTACATTATTATTAAATATAATTTATTTTTAATGTAACTAATGTTAAAATATTTCACAAATCACAAAGTTTATTCCTTCTGTATAATACCAGAACATTATAATGCTCTAGGTATCCAGATTAATATTCAGTTGTTGTTTTTAAAGCTCCACATCCCTTTGTAATTCTTTTTCCTCATTTGTTCCCTTTTTATTTAATAAATATTTTTTACATATTAGCCCTCTAGCCATGCAGAAAAACAGAGCCACAGCCCGCGGTACCGGATGTCACATCTAATATCCTGGTGCCAGAGGTGATGAAGCTAATTTGGTGGTCAGTCTGTGACATGGCTAACAAACAAAGCTCTGGTTGGTCCTGGAGGGCTGGCATCTCTGCTCTGCTGTGCTCTGCTTATGTTCTGCATTGTGAAAAACTGAGTTGTTGCCACAGGCCAGGATGGCAGCCCAAAGCCCTGGGATCTTCATCATTCTGTGGTGCTTAACTCTGGGTGTGGGTCTTTGATTCTAATGTAAATTAATTTAGGTTTGCTCTACCCTAAATATTGAGAATATATGCAAACTATAGCTAAAAAACACTCTCAGGCAAAGACTGGAATGAAATTTCCATCAGTAAAAATGTAATTGTTTTACAGAATGACTGTATTTACTCAAATATGTTAAAACTGTTTAACAGGATCTTGTTTTTATTTCTTACAGAACATATTTCTATTTTTGCTAAAATAACATTGATTATTGTAGTTAATATAATGTATAGAACATTTATTGTTTCTGATTTGGAGACATGGATTAGAACAAAAAAAATTTACATATATATCAAAATTTCCTAATTTTTGTAGTACAAGTTTTGCCTTTAGAGAAAAACTGCAAAAATTTGGTTTGTAATAAAATGTTTGGCATCGGCAATTTGGAAACCATCACTGTTAAAAATATAACTTCACACTAGTTCTCAGCTCATGCTTGCTAAATATATAGTTGTGACAGTGCAAGAAAACTACATACACAATGGCTTTTGCCACAGTTTTCTAAAAGTTGGTAAGTGAAACACCAAAAACCCCTTCAGACCATCAGAGCCGAACGGTTTTAGATCCTCCCACGTCAACATTAATCCAAACCGTTTATCGCCTGAATATTACATAATGCAGATTAATAGCATTACCTATTTAAACTGTCTTTCTCCGGAGGACGGTTACTTAATTCACTGCAGCGAGTTATGTGGTCTTGTACTGTGGTGAATGATGAATTGTCTTTCCACTGCAGCAAAAGGAATTTATAGTTAACCTTTCTAAATAACGTTTGAAACAAAATTACTTCTTTTAAACCATCCTAAAGATAAAAATATGTTTGTATATTTGCATGTTTGTAAGTATCTTCTTTGCATGTTTTTGAAAACATTTCAAGCTTCAAAAGTTGAACATACTGAACATTTGTAGAGTGATTAATAGATTGACAGTATTACTTCGAACACAAAGAACTGATAGACTAACATCTTTGATTAATCAGTAAATGTTTAAAACTACCTGTCTCCCACTAGGAAAGCTGTACGTCTTGGCGTCCAATATTAAACCTCTGATTATAATTGTTCCAATTTATTATTTTCAGTAGTAACCTTTGCTTAAGGATTAAATCTACTTCAGTTCATGTGGCACCGTAAAAGTTGTAATCTTAAAGTGTTTCTGTCCTCTGGTTATAAACAGTCATAATTTATTCAGAGATGAAGAGGGACGGTTCTGAGTGCTTACTTGCTTAAAGTCATGCCTATTCAGTCAGTTTCCTCTGAGATCCTGAGAACTTGTGGCGTCTCTTACAGCTTGATAAACTAGCCTAAATTAGAAGCCACTGATTTGCTGTTTCCTCAACATATTATGCATTCAGCTTCTATTTTAACTGAGGAGTGATGGTGATGTGGCATTTTGAAAGGCTGTGAAAGTAGCGAGGGTGTGCATGCACGGCATAAACCCCCAGGGTCCCCTCTCCTTAATGCCTGGGGGGGCTCTCTGCTTCACACAGCCTGCTCATTGACACACTAAGCTTGTTCCTCAGGGATAACACAGCTGTCTTAAATGCAGCTCTATTTTTGCATACTTTGCCCACATAATTTTCTCTCCCCGTACACAGTCAGCAGTTTGTCGGTATACCTTGTTTATTCCCCGTGATTGACAGGATGGATTATTTTCACCTTGTAATCGAAGTGAGGAGAATAAAAAAGTCTGAAGTGGTGTGGCTGGCGGTCTTCTTTCCACTGGCACCATGGCTGCCTGTCACTCGGCTTTTATCATTGAAATTGGAGTTTATCTTTTACAAGCTTAAGTGGAATGTTTTTGTTTTTCAAGCGATTATTAGCATCCTCCTTAGCAGCCATCTCTGGCTGATGAAACGAGCACATCAAACGGCGTTTCACGCTAACGAAGCAGCGCAGGCTGCCTGGCTCCTGCCTTTACCGCGAGGCACCTGCTTAAGTGACAGAGCGGCAACAAAGGGCCCCCCGCCTCAAGGGGCCCGTCAGTACCCCGGTGGAGTGGGTAGCACAATGGAGCAGGGAAGTGGCCCGGGCTTTTAGCCACGTGCCAGCTTGTGTTGAATAACAGACAGGAGCAACAGAGCCCAGTGGAGCAGGAAGGGGAGGACATGGGAAGGACAAGAGAAGGGAGGAGCGGGGGGTCGTGGTTGACACCTGTTTGTGCTTGAGCTCTTTTCTCTATATTAGTCACCCTTTACCGCTATAGACGTCAAGAGAGGACGTAAAGTGAAAACTGGCACTCGTGGGACACAAACGTGCAGGTGTGCAGGCACAGGGAGGGAGATGCAGATGAGGATTCAGGGTTTTTTTTGTTGTTGTTTATGGGACTCGCCCAGGAAAGGTTGGCTGGAAATTGAATTTTCTACTCGCTCCAGAAGGTGAAATGTACTCACACAGACTGTATTGGATTAGTTGGTTGATGAGAATCAAACTAGCTCCCTATTGAGCTGGGATTGTATATAATTTACTCCTGCAATGAAAAAACAAAACAAAACAGAACAGAACTGCCTATGAGGTTCTGAAAAGTAAAAAGAGGAAAAAAGTGTTTATAGCGAAAAGTTGTTATGGGCAACATAGTTCTGTTATTATTCTGAAAATGAATTAAATGTGATAAGAACTAGTCATCATGCAAAAGAATAGTAAACTAATTAAAAAAGGATATGCTTTATTTTTAGAAATTTGGATATATTTATACTCCTAAAGGCTGCTGGATCTTTACTTTTTACTATCTTTTACAATACCACAAAATATCGGGGCTTAAGGTAGATATTCCCATTTAAATGTGATATGATAGCTAAGGTTTTATTTCTAAGAGCTTTAAAGGTATAAAACTATATACACTGTATATTTTATTTTAACTGTTAAACAAAATAAAGTGCTAAAAATGTATGTTGGGTATAGGTCTTTTGGCTCTAATGGAAAATTTAAACAGTTACTGGTACTACATTGTCTTTTTCAGAAGCAAAGCACCTCTGGCTTCCATCCAATTGTTTTTTTTTCTTTTGCTAAAGTCAAACATATGTTTGAAAGAACAAGTTGTTTATGCATTACCAGATTTAAAAGCACCCACGGGAAAAGTTAAAGAAAGTGACAAGGTTTTGGGCGACTGTGGCTCTGGATAGAGTAGTTGTCGTGTTATCGGAAAGTTGCAGGTTTGATTCCAACTTCCTCCTGCCACATGTCAATGTGCCCCTGGGCAAGACACCTAACCCCAAATTGCCTACCGAGCTGCGTATCAGTGTATAAATGTGTGAGCGTTTGTGAGTGTGAATGGGTGAATGTGGCTCTAGTGTAAAGCGCTTTGAGTGGTCAAAAATGATTAGATAAAGCGCTATATAAGTTCAGTCCATTTATTATTTACCATTTAAATGACTTGCGTTGTTTCTTCCAATTTTGCCTTTTTGCATATTTGATGGCAGAACCCATCTAAAGTATTACAAATAACATATAACGCAGTTTGGGAAGCTGAAATACCGAGATTCAATTGGCTGATGTTGGTGAACCAGCCAATCATTCCTCTTGCAGAAAGTGAATGCTACCTTCTGTGGTAGTGCGTCGATGGTTTCCACTATGGATACTATAGCCACAATCCGCAATTACATGAAACCCCCTCAAAAAAGTCTTTTAACTGCCTATTTTAATAGTTCAAACACAGAAGATACCTCAATATACATTGATATGTACAGAAGAAGCTGCCTGAAGCTAACATCTACAGACTTCTGTATTTCTGCTCTGGAAAATGAATGTTTCTGCTGCTTGACAAACACTAGCCAATAGCACGTTAAGTTTCATTGCACTGAAATATCTCAACTTTCCAAGGTGCATTTTCTTTCACATATTTTAGATATGCTCTACGCAAAAATGTCCTCAAATATTGAACCACAAACAGGGGGGAGTGTATTTTACTGTTCAAAAGAAATCTTCTAAAGTCGGCATCAGAGATTGAAAAAAGGTCACAAATTTCTGATCAGTACATATCTCCTATTTTCTAGTTGGGACTTGGATTACTTACTAATGTTGTGTGGATCCTCTGACTGTTTAAGATTCTTTAATACTTGTAAAAGTTTTGCAGATTTTAGGATTTAAAGGAGTGGACTTGGCTTTCAGTGCCTTTTTCGGAACTTCTTCTTTCATCACTCACTGTTTTCTCTGTTTTTTTCCCGTCCCTGTCCTCATAGATTGAAAGACAGTGAAAAATATCCTGTCTTCATTTTCTATTCTGTCAATTCTTGGACCATCCTACTAAAAGACCTCAAAAAGTGGCTTGCATGCTGAGGTGTAATTGGTCCTCTCCCCCTCTCTGTCTCTCTCTCAGCTCATGGCCCAATGAACACGAGTGCCTGCACATTTGGGCTAATGATTTTGAATAGTGATTAAAATGAATTGAAAAGTGTGCCGCTTCTGTAGTATCCGGACCCCTCCTCATTAGAGGCTTTCTTCCTCTCCCTCCGTCTCTTTTTCTCTTTGTGTATCATCAGCGTTCGTCAGGCAGGGGTTTGAGAGGAGGCCTGGGGTAGTCTTTCATGAACGCAGACTCAAAGGTTTCTCCATTTCTTGTAATCATGGACACCACTCTTCCAGCACTTTCACTGTCGTCTTCTGGCTCCTCAAAGGTGGCTTTGATTCTTTCCCATCCTACACCCGGGCCAGATAGTGTCACATTGCATTTTTCCTCTCTCTTGTTCACCCCCATACTTGCCCTTCACTCTTTCTCTTCCTCAAAGCCAGACTAGTTGGTTTATCTTCATATTGTCTCCCAGATTGCGAGCTGATTTAGCACCGATGCCAGGACCCTGCTACTTCCCTACTCTCTCCCAGTTAGCCTCAATCCACCTTTTTTAATCATCATCATCACCCCCGTTTTGTGTTTTTTCCTGTTCTCCTGTTTTAAATGAATAATGCAGGAGGCAGGAAATGGGGATTAAAAAGGAGCTAAAGCCAGTGCCAACTTCTGTGGTGCACAGCTCTGCGCTCTCTCTCTCAGGACCACAAACCCATCAGGGTTACCAGCGAACCCTTTTCCCTCTTCCAGCATTTTTTCCTCAGTTGTGCATCTGTTGCACTCTGTCCTTCATCATCCCTGCTGTGGCCTGCTCTGTTTTGTTGGTTTGTTTGTTCTCGTGTTTTCCATCACTCAATATGAAAAATCTTTTTGCAGAAATAAGAGAAACTTTGCACACAGTGAAATAGCCAGGGCTGCAGTAATTATTCTAATGATTAATCGATTAATCGGATAAAAGAAATTGCACATTTTGCAGATTTTTCATTTAACCACTTAAGCCTTTTTTAATTTAAAAACATTAAAATATGAAATTAAATAATTCAGTTCCTATTTTTAATAAGAACGTTCTGTTCATTTTTGTGTTAATTACTACTCTGAATAGGTTTTTCTTATTGAAAACATTCTTTTGAGTCTGCATACTCCAGTTAACGATTACTCAAGTAGTCAATGATTATTTCAATAATTGATTTCTCAATCCGATTAATCATTCCAGTCCTGTTTCGTATGCACTTCTAAATTTTTTTTACAGCATTTAATGTCGACCTGCATATTTTATTATTATGATATTGGTAATTGAGACAATATTGATTATAATTAACGCACATTTTCTTCCTTCTTCTTGTTCCATCATTGCAACATTCTCAACACTTTCAATGAGATTTAGTTTCTCAGTCAATGAAATATACATCAGATTTTGGCATTAGGGGCAGTAAGAGTCAAATGGCCAGATATTCTGCTAGCATGCAGCATGTGAATGAACAGCACCTGAAATATAATTTCCTACCAAATATTACATTCAAGTGATGTCCATTGCAGTTGCTACATTGGACTGAATGAGGATGAGAAGTGAATCTGCAATCTTTACAATCCAAAGAGCCACTTATACCCTCACTCCAGCTAAATAAAACTTGTTTACAAATGCAAATGTAACACAACTTTTCAAAAGAGGAAGAGTTTATAATTTTTGATAAATTCTATGATGTTTATTTTTTAAATAACCATCATTTGTTTTGGTGCAAATAAAATCCTTTGGGGAAAAAATGATTTTCTGCATAATTTTGATGTTTGTGGAAAATGAGGAAAGAGAAATGGTCTTAAAAATGTTCACTGCTTCTTTTAGTGTCACTTCCTTGTGAAAATTCAATAACAGCACTAGTTTATATTTATATTTAAAAACATTAGTTGGTTCCTTATTAGCCAACAAACTGGTATTTGTTTCTTATTTAGTTTATCTGTGTTGTGAGAGAGCATGGAATGTGTTTTAGTTGGTTTTAGTTTAAAATTTGTAATTGCTTTAGTAAGATGATGGGTCATGCTTCTTTAGTTTCTACACCATGACTGTGTTTCTTGATCTGAAATATTTTAAAATAGGCATGTTTGTGCTCTGCCCCTCCCCACCAGTTGCTGCACTATCCCCGCTGCCCCTCTCCATAAATTCCAGTCAATTTGCTGCTTTTGTGGTTTTGTAACCGTAAAAACACCTTGGTATACCTTGATGCGGCGCTTGTTACGACTTGTCTACAACTGTAGTCGTGAGAGAAGCCTTTTAAAATCGCCAATTATCTTTTATGGAGGGCTTGAAACATTTTGTTTGTTGGGATATGAGGAAGTATTAAATAAAAAAAAATGTTTTGTTTAAGCAAAACCATGTCCTAAGAGTCAGTGGAGTTTGGGAAATGAAATGCAATGTGCATTAGAAAGGTGGATGAATTAAAATATATCTCGAAGGAGATAAATATGTATTCTGAGTTTTTGCCTCATTCTGTTTCCTTATTTTTGTCCTCTGCCATTTGCTTCCTAATTTGAATTTGGGACTAATGTGAGGAAACTTAGCTTGAATCTTACATTAGATTATGTAAAGTGAGAAAATAGATCACTAGTCACTAGTGGCATGGAAAGAAATGCATTTTTCCTCCCTCTGTTTACTTCCTCAACCTGGTTTTGTTTAGATAAAAATAAAAGTGCATTTCCCAGTGTAATGGAAACCTCATCCATTTTTTTATTAAAGAAAGGATACACTAAATAAATGGATACGAGCTTATAGTTGTCAGTCTTTTAAGTTTTTGTTAATCCTGTTAAAAAATCTTAACTTGATCATAAAAAGTAAGTTATCACATATTATAACAGACTGAGTTTGTATTTCTTCTGCACACCAAACTATTTTGAACAAAGTTTTAAGGCCACAGCTGATCCTTTTGTATGAGTAGTTGACGATAAAACCATTATCATTTGTCACCATTTGTTACTGAAATACCACTTAACTCACTTTACACTCTTGACACCAATGTTTTAGAAAGTATAGTTTATGTATGTCTCATTGGGTTTTATTACTTTTTGGCAAAAGAAAAACTGAATTTTAGGAATTTCGACAGTAGCTGCATTTTAAGCAGAATCTGCTCTGTTTCGGGTCAGATTCACTTGTAAATCAGTTACTGATTCAGTTTTTTTTCCATTTGTTGACTGTAAATGGGGGTCCTCAGAACACAGCAGCTGTAATTGATCTCATTAACGTGAGATGCAGAACTCACTCTGCTTATTTTGTCACTCAGCCAGAAACAGAGAGAGGTTTGAGAAAAGAGTAATGATGCCAGTCTCAGTCTATCAAAACACAAAACTTGGAAAAATTACAACAAAAGGCTTGAAGGTCAGTTGAGTTGTAAAATAACATGGTGTGTGTCTGTGTTTTTTTTTTTTTTTAAATCTACATTAATTAGATCAGCAAACACTTAAACTTAACTGACATCACTTAAACTGATGTCAGTTGATATGATTGTGGACAGACACATGTTCTCTGTATTTACACTGAATTACTAAATCTAAGAGAAAATGTACTGTGTGAAATTTAGAACTACATCAGAGTATATGAATTTTCAAAAATATCAATATCATAGAGCTGCACAATGTATTGCAAATGTATTGTCATCACAATATCACTGTGTGCAATATTCATATTGCAAAGGACTGAGAGAGATATGATCAGTCAGGATAATTATCAGCAAGGTGGTAAGAGAGCAGCATAACGTGAACTGTGATGTTTCCGTTTCTATTTCTCTGTGTGTTTTGAGTGTGTGTTTCCTGGTTCTAATTGCTTCTATTGAAAACCAATAGACACAACACCTCATAGGTGTTTGTTTGCAGGTGATGAGTAAGTGCTGCATCCTGTGTTTTTTATTTTATTCTGTGTAATCATTGCATTTATTGCATTGACTATCCTAGGATGTTAACTAAATTTAAATTTTCATGCTTTTTTTTTTTAAAACCTGCCAGTTATTTAAAGTGTCATTTCAAGATGAGCACTTTTCTTACGCAGCTGGCTTCCTTATCGGCCACATGCCTAAACATGCACTTAAACGGAACAATGACATTCACCTATTTACTCTTAAGTCTCTGATCTACATTTCCTCAGAAGAAAAAACAAACAACAATTGCAGAATGTGCTTAAACCAGTTTCTGATAAAACAAATCATTTCCAAGGAAGATATCTTCAAAGCAGTTTGAAAGTGGTGAAGCGTTGCGATGCTCCCCTCAGGTTGCTTTTGCTGGCTGTTGTAGCTTGTCCATGTTGCAACTTGAGGAGAGTCGGGACAAAGAGTGTCAAATCAACAGCAGTGACGTGGGCTCCAGTTCCTCTGAAACCGAACCCCATGGCAGGAATCACTAACTAGCCTGCCTGTGATCGGCAGTGGAGATTGACTGGAATTGCTATAGGAGTTTTGTGGCGTTTTTAAAGGAACTTTTTTGTTTTTGTTTTCTTCCAGAGGTGTACAGGATCAAGCTCCTAACACCATGGATATGGATATGCACCCACAAGGACAGCAGGCAGGCGTGCCAGTATTTCAACCTCAGGTAACACTTCACACAGACTCGCATCAACACAAGCCAAGCTGCATAGTTGTAAAGTGAGATGAGGAAAACACAAAGTTCTCAGATCATTTTTAATCCACCGCTGGCTCATTTGTTGGCCTGGATTGTTGCCATACATGATTCACACTACTATAAAGTGGAAAGGATTTTCAGCTTATGCGCATATTGTTATAAGTTTAAGTTTCATGTAAAGCCATACATTTTCTACATTTTTTGTGGTTAGATATGAATGTTTGTGGCTGAGAAATCTAGGCCTAAGTTAGAGCCACTGTGCTCTTTCTATGAGACCTGGGATTACATTCAAAGTTTTAAATTATTAAACAAGTTCTGGGTTTCAACAGGATCATGAGTTTACAGAAAACAACAGAATAGATGCTTAAAAGTCTGAGCTGGAAGAAAACAACATATTTCAGTTGCTAGTACAAGAATATTAGTAATAAATATTTTTTTGAAATATTCATTTTAGAAAATAAATACAGACTTTAAGAACCTAGTTCTTAAAGTTCAGTTTTTTAAAGTGGCGTTTCCATATGAGGTTACAGTCATCTATTTTTGGTGTTTTTCACACCTGCAGTTTGTTTACTTTGGTCCGAATCAGGTTAACTTGTAGGTTTTCTGTGTCATGCAACAAAGATGCCTCAAATCAGCCCAAGGTTTGATTAAACTGATTATATTTTGATTAATTTGAAATCTAAGCGTTTCCCTTTGTCATGTGATCGTCAGTACATGTGGCAAAACTAAAAACTCCTGACATTTTCAGGCTACATCATTGTTAATAAACATGTAAAATAAAATCAATTAGTTTCATAGCTTCTCCGTCAGTCAAAGTAGAAAGCATACGTTTGTCCTTTAGAGGTCAAACCTATAAGTGATGCAGATATTGGTTTTGTTGAAGGGAAAACAATTGATTGGTGGGTCTCTAATTTTAAGCCTTCTCCCCTTGCAATGAATCAGAATTATTTTGCACAGTTTATGTTTCTTATTTTACGCTGAGATGCTTCTCCCTCCATTTGAAGAGTTTTTAAACGCTAAATAAGCTGTTTTTTTTTCTTTTTTCCTGCGGATCAGTGAAGATGCACCCTTCAGTCTCATCTTGCCACGCACCACTGTAGCCTGCTTGTGAGACGGACGGCGGCGGATGAATGTTGAGTTGTTGGTATTGATCAGAGCTCAGGAGGTTGGCAGAGTCTGGCCTTCCTGCGTGCCTCTTTCTGTTCGATACAACTCAAGCTCGCTCTGTGCAGATGTGGTCATTGTTGGGTTTTAATACCGCCCTCGAACATCAGGCACATTGATTTCTTTACAGGAGGATGTTTTTGCCTCCATAAGTATTGAATAGACTTTAAACAAAGAGGTTCATCCATATGCCCCAGAGTAAACGTGGGCTCTTTTTGGGAAAACACAGCAGCTCACTAAAAATAGGCCAGTACTGGTTGTTGTTTTTCCTGCGTATGCAAGGGCATGGCAACATTAACACTCGATTGCAAGGGTTCTTCATTTTAAGATTTCTAATTGCAAAATTAAGGATAATTGGGCTGCACACAGAAGAACTGCAGATAAAAGCTCTAATAATTAATTTGACTTTGGCAACACTCCCCTACGCAAACACAAAAACAGGGGATTTCTTTTTTCTTACTGATCTCCCAGCAGTTGATTATGGTTTATTGTTCTGGCTTAATGATTTCTCTCCCTGGTTTTCAATCTATTTCTAGCAGTTTACATCAGTGTTAATTCTAGGCTGACTTGTTTTTATGCTCTGGGTTGGAGATGCACAGTGAACTTTCTCTGTTGCATCATGTTTTTTTTTCTCACTCACACAGAGCATGTTTGAACTGATTTCACATTTAATGGGAGATGGCGAGGGGGGGGGGGGGGAAGAGGAAAAAGTTAGATTATGTAGATGATTGTCTAAGCAGCATCCAGATGGGTGCCTTTCAACAAGTCCTGTATCTGTTTCTCACTTTCCTAAGGTTCAGTTTTCTTGGCAGCCAGGGGGAAAAAAAAGGGAGGGAAAAAAAAAATCCCGCCAGCCTCCTCCTGAAGAAATCTGAATTGTATATGTGATGAAGGATACTCCATATCGCTTGCAATATAATTTCTCTTGGTCCCGGCGGTACGATGCATATGCATTAGTTAAACGGGATGAGCCGCTAAGATGTGCATTTTTAATGGTGCATTTGCTCTTGAGTGAGTGGGAGGGTGTCTGAGAAGGCCCCCTCAGATCAGATTTCAGCCGTCACTGCACAGTTTGACAGACGCAGATCTGACTGGAAGGAAGCGCCGAGACAAGGCGCTGTGGTTGTGGAAGCCGATTGGAGGGGAGAAGAATGAGAAGCACCTTTGGGGTGATTCCTGCTGGTTTCGCTGCCTGGCTCACTGGCTGACTGGCTGAGGATGAATATTGCATGGTGCCCGCTCAAGGGGGCTGGTGACTGGTGAGGGTGGGAGCCGTCCCCTCCCTTGCTGCCAGTTGCTGTACACATCTCTTCCTCTTTGCTCCCCCTCTTTGTCACTTGCATTCAATCCAAACTAGTTTGCTGGATGTTACGTTCTGTGAAGATGAATGCAATGTCAATTTTGAAATATTTGTTTTGTAGTTTGTAAATGCATCGTCCACAAGCATGTATGCTGAGTGAAAATCAGATGGAGGTTTAAACATATAGTAAGTAGGCTGAAACACATCTAGTGATGCCATGCGTTTTCTATTAAATTCAAATTTGCTTCCTCTTTAAAGTAACCTGTAGCACATTTCTTTTTTCAGCTTTACAGTCCCAATCCTTTACCCAAACTGATATGAAAATCTTGATCTTACTTTTTGCTTATGCTTCTCAACCAGCAGACAGATATATTGGTTGATTATTAACTGTTAATTAATAAAATGGTGAATATGTACTGTCCCTGTTTTGTCATAGTAAACGTCTTTAACTATTTATAGAGTTAGTAATGACATTAAAAAAACAAATAGTTAGCAAAATACTTGGCTTCCAAGTGAAATAAACTGGTGCTGCATAGTTAGGATGTGGGAGGTTTTTTTGTTTTTGTAATATAGCAATGTGGTAAGCAAAGAATAAACATTTATTTATGTTTCTAAGAAACACATTTTAACTCCTTTATTTGTTTTCAATGTAGACCAGGGTTGGGAGCTGGTTTTTTAATACATCAAAGGATATTCAAGATTTAATGTATTATAATAATTCTCTAACCACCCTGGAAATGTCTTCTCGTGTATATTTAGGATTGCTGTTATTTTTTTGACATAATCATTAGAAAAGACGTTGTAGCACGATATAAAAGTATATAAATGTTCTTTATCAAGCTGAAATGATTCTTAAAACTAAGTCTTCATTCCCACATGGTCAGTTGATCTAGTAATGTAAAAAATCATAATTGTGAGGCCATTAAAAATAATGTACCAGGTGATAATGCAGCTGAACACTGTGAATTACACACCAAGTGGTCAGAATACACACAATGAATGAGTGTGTGATTCAAAAGTGCATCACCGGAAATCACCCCCATCTCCTCAGGTTTAGACCCACCCTCAGCGTGTTTCTCAACAACAACCTGCACAAGTAATGCCATGAGCTAGCTGTCGATGAGGTTAAAGTTTATATCTGCTTTGTAGTTTTCTGCCAGCACCAAACTAAAAAGCAACTATAGTGTTTTTTGTGTCCCTCTTCTGCAGTGGTAGTAGTTCAAAGTAATAAATACTACTTGAGTGGTCAAGCAAGCAGAGAGATTCGTTAAAGCAAGGTTTGAGATTTATGAAACGTTTCTTATTCTATGTCAGAAATGCAAAATAGCACTGTTAGGCGTTAGGACAAGCTTAGATCGAGATGAGCCTGAGAGCCTGACTTCATACCTGTTGAACCTAGATTAACAAATTACACACACACACACACACACACACACACACACACACACACACACACACACACACCACAGATTCTTTAAAAAATAGATTACAACCCGTAAAAAGGTAAATAAATGATTTTTAGTTTTCCCAAACATATTGCAAAAATCTTGTCTTGTATTTTTAGATGGAGTTTTTTCCTTTACATCTATATTGTGAGTAAAAAAGCCCACAAACAAACTTTGCTGTGGCCGTAGATCCGACTGCTTCTCCGTCTGCCCATGTAAGGCGGCGCTCTCTGCTGCTGCTGGACTTGGTGTGGCAGCTACTGGCACTGCTGGGCTGTCACATCACACCCTCTCCCCTCTGGTGCTTGTCCCCCACCACCCCCACCATATTTCACTCTTGAGCATCCCCTCTTCCACTCTCCATGTGTCTTGTCAGTTGTGTTTGGCAATGGTGTCATTATTGGGCAGCTCGTATCACACTTCAACAATGAGCTGTCTGTCTGCTCCCTCTCCGTCTTTCTCTCTCTCGCTGTGTTGTCCCCCGTCTCCTTCAGTTCCTCTGCCTCTAACTTACCCATGGCGGTTTTGTGTACTCTGTCCCTCACAGACATTACCCACAATGCCTAGCCCGATCTGCCACTAAATCGTCATCCATGACTGTTTGTCCCCTTCTCAAAAACAGAACAATGTGAGCAGACTGAGTACATCTCAAGGTACAAACCAGAGATTTAACAAAAAGTTTTAGAGAAATTGTAGTTCTACACATCCGGGGTCCTGCTCTGCCCTAACCACCAGCCTTCAATAAACAAATTTTTTCTTGCTTCAGTCTAAGTTTCATAAAGTCACTCCACCCTCTTGGCTGGACAGCACTGGTTTGTATTAGGGTTACCACTAACAATTATTGTTTTTGATTAAGTTAAGGACTAATTTTAAATGTACTTCGATTATAAACAATTATTTTTTCCTCCAAATATACTGTTACTTGTGTCTTTGCAAAAATAGTTTTTTTTTGTATCCTATTGATGGAGAATGAGCAAAATTTTGCTTTTCAAAATAGGAAGTTTATGGATTAAATCTCATCTCCAAATGTTCAGAATATAAGATGTGATGCAAATGAACTAGAAATGTAAATAGATCTCAATTCATTCACATACAATGTCAAATTTATTTGTATTTCATATTTCAAAATGCTTTTTAGTTCTTTGCACCATATAAACATAATACAGTAATATCATTCGGCCTACAAAGGAACAGTAATCTTTTTGTTATACATTTCAGTTTTTATATTAAAAGACTAATTTTTACATTAAATGTTAAGTTTTACTGATTTCACAATGAATTCATTTTTATTTCTTTAAATAAGTATCTGCATTAAATATTGTAAAATTAATTTAGATTTTTGCATGAACACAGTCCCTTAATCAAAGTGTGAAAACAGGAAAAAAAATCTTGTTTTTTAGCAGCAGCTTAAAAAAACATGACCTGCTGCTGCGGTTCATAACAAAACATACAGAGTGTCCAGACCTCCTTTTATCGTCTCTTAACTTGAAGTATGTCCATTTTTCCAAAACTGCTATAAGCCGTATCATTAGGGAGCAGACGTTCTGTCCGCCATGTTTGTTTTGTAATATTAGTGCAGACAGAGATGGCCAGAGATACAGATACACACACACCTACTGCACTGTGGAGAAAAACTGTCGGAGCTTAAGTTTAAAACTTTTGGAAAATAAAGAGATGAATCTTTAAAATACCGTGTCAATAAATGTTGTAGTCAGGAAGATCCATGACAACTCGCTGCAGTTCTGGTTTCTACTTTTGCAAAATGTCTAAGATTTCCAACCTCATACTAATGCAAAAAGAAATACTGAATATAAGTTTGACACTTAAGGTAACAGAATTTTTAAAGAGATAAAATAACAATAACATATACAAACTGCCTAATTGTAATAGGCCATTTTGCTTTCCCCTTCACTAAAAATATGTAGAGCATCACCACGAACATGAGGAGCACTTTACAAATATTCTTGACATCAGTGCAGCTGATAAGTCATGATTGGTGAACAGAGGAGGAAGACGAACAACTCCTGTTGAATACTCTTCTTCCTTTCCTCGTCTTTGGGTTTTCCTGCAGTAATGCATGCATTTGGTTGCACCTGCTTGAAAGAAGCCCTTAACTTCAAATCTACCCTGTTTTCAACCGCTTATTCAAGATTAAGTCGTAATAACAGACATACTAAGTGTTTGTGAAGTGGTGTTTAATTCAGTGTTCAGTTCCTGAGGCGTCTCTGTGGTCGTTTTTTAAGAAACCACCACCAACATGCACAACTTTTTAAAGTGAATTTGGCAAGCTTCCCTGCACCTTTTCACAGGCTCATTGCACATCCCTAGCATGGCTGTGGTCTGTGGCTTTCTGCTGCTTTATTTTCACACATGAATACGTGAGATAAGGATCGGTCATGTGACTCGAGTCCCAGGCAATAGCGGTTAAAGTTTATAGAGTTTTTGTTTTTTTCCATCTCTGGTTGCGCCTCATACATTTTTAAGGAGTGAATTGTTAACAAAATGTCAGTAATTCTTTACTGTTGAATTTTTATACTTTAAGTTAAACTTAATCCATAAATTCTGTTAATTCTTCACAAAAGTGTGGTTGGGTGTTCCTGCTTTCAAAATGCTGTGGCTTATTGTGAGGTAAGCTACAACATGTAACTTTATAAGTAAAGACAGTAGAAAGGTCTTAACGCTGCCAATCACACTCGTGCATGAACTGCTCAATGTGCTAATGGCTGAGAAACTTGGTGTTACTGGAAAGCTGTTCATCATGGCAAGCTCTACTGTCGAGTAGAAGCTGCAGTTTAGCAGAGAGCAAGGGAGAGAAAATGAGTGATGCATACACAAGCTTGATCGACAGCACCAAAAACCTCATTTTGGCTCTGATTGGTTGTTTCTGACTGAGAGATGCATTTCTGCAGCAAAGGAGTTCGATTTTGATGTATTTATTTTTCCACAGATTATCTGGGAAACGTCCTAGACAAGGTGATGGTTTTCACAAACATGTAAAAAACATACTTTTTATGAAAGCTATGTTTGTGCTCATGGCTCCAAGCACACTTTACTTTTTTACACAACTCTTACTGTAAACTCTCATATCCAATTCATGTGTTTGGTTTCACATGACTAAGTTCCACATGCATGACTTTTAGAGTGAATTGTACCAAGAAATGTCCACAAAAACAGCTTGCAAACTTTGACTCTTGCCTTCAAAAACCCTTATTTGTGCTTGGTGGGTATTATTAGACCTGTACGCAACCATTCAGCCTTTATCTACACCAACACGTCAAACACACAGACTGAAATCCTTAAAAAGAACACTCTGTGTGACCCTCTGCAACTGATTCATCCAGACTCTGACCCCTGCCTCAGTCAGGGTCATTGCTGTGTTTCCCTTTTTGTATGTGTGTAAGCGCGTGAGTGCGCGTGCGTGAGTGAGTGTGCGCGCACTGTGGCCTTGTCTTTCAGCTCGAAGCTTCTGATTGTGCGACTCTCGTGTGCGACAGATGAGACGGCCCGTCACTCAGGCCCGGCCTGGCTGCCCTTTGAAGGCCAGGCCAGGGGGCGAAGAGGTGCCGCAAATGGCCTGTGAAGTTTACATACACTGCCCACTGCTAAACAGATTAGCTCTAATGAAGTGTCTAATGTCGGGGCCGCTGGCTGACATAATCCTGCCTGGCAGCTCGGCCCCTTGGCTGCCAGAAAAGCCGCCCTCCCTCCAGCCCTCTCTTCCGCCCTCGCATGGCCTCTGCTGCCACCCAGGGCGACTCCACGCGGGGAAGTGCCCACTGTTAATCAGGCTGGACAGTGTGCGATCTGACATGCAAATGTAGGTCATTGCATATGTAAATGTGTGATTACGAAGCTGGCATGCCAAGACACATTAGTGAGACTGTGCTCTCAGCAGGCGGTTGTCACAGCGCTTTAGAGGCTCATGCTAACATTTGTCAAGCTACCACGCAGCGAATGAAAGCAATGCCCTCTTGTCCTCTCTTTCCTGTTCTTGCCTTCTCCATCCTTTCTTTGAACCTATAAATCTGGACTTCTGTCCTGTTTAAAGGCCTTTTTATACGATTTAAACTTCCTGTCAAGTAGCGCTGCCTTTTCTGAATATTATTTAATCTATACAGATTTGTTTTCCATCTCTTGTACATTTGAGTTTAAACTTTCTGAGTTTTTTTTTGTTGTTGTTGAGTAAAGGTGATAAATTGTTTTGTAGACGTAACATTGAGTTCAGCAGAGGCTTGTGAAGCGGCGTCTGATGGCGGCTGTCACTGACTCTTACACAGCGTGGCATGATGGTGGTGTCATGCCGGAAAAAGCACACACCTCGGCGGTGTTAATTGGACACGGCATCTGATTGGTTCACGCCTCCTGATTTGGCTGTCAACTTAAGAAAAAACAGTAAAATGCTGAAACGATCACCCTCACCCAGCCCTCCCCAGACTGTCTGCCAGCACATTACAAGATATCCTGTTCAGGAGAGGCACTTTCTCTCACATCCAGCATTTTTATGACAAATTTTATTACATTCGAAGCATTCATTTTTAAGTTTTTCCTTTATGCCGAACATGAATTACTCTGCTTAATTGTTGCCCATATTAAATTATATGCTTGCTTTTATAAATTTTTGTTGTTGAATTCTAATTTTTAAAGAATTGTTTTTACAAGTTGTCAGTTTTCAAAACAAATTAAGGCATTTTCTGGGTCGAGTGGTTTGAAATATATCTAAAATGTATATTTTGAACATTTGTAACTTTTAAGTGACTGTTTTTTTTTTTTCTGTTTATCTTGTTACCATTATGTCTGATGCTTTTGGACTATTTGTATTTAAATGTTTATTTTGTTGCATCCATAATCTGAATTCATGGTAAATTTGTCATAATCCTTAACACCAGAAAATGATTGTAACGACTCTCATCTTGTTTGTTTGGGTTAAATTTTGACCTGGTTCCCCGTCTCCCCAGTCTGTTGCCCTGAGCTGCTCCCACGGCCACGCTGGCAGAAGAAGTGGTGACATGTGGCATTCTGATATCTGTCACCTTGTGTTTGCTCTCGCCGACGTCTTTTTACGAGTTAACCAAAAGGCTGGAAAGGTCACACTGTGTACTCAGTGTGGTTTTCACACATTTCATCTCAGGGCTTATTCTAGTTTATTTCCGAGTGTTTTTTTTAATTGGGATAGGTGAGTGTCTTTCTAAACAACAGCTCATATTGTTGGAGCAAGATGAAGAGTTGTTTGGTGTGAGACTGTTGGGGATGTAATTAGTGGAATAGAAATCCTCAGAAATGAAAACCTACTCTTTGAATTAGAGCTGCATCATATATCAGTATTAACTTAATATCGGCCGATGTTTCTCCATGAGGAAAAGCTGTGCTGATGTTAACCACAGATGTTTATTTCCATCTTGTTGCTCAGTTGTGTGTCCTTTGGGAGGGGCTTGACCTTGTGGTATTTGTTTGGTCGTTTGACAGTAATGGCAATGCAGCGCAGGATTGAGGGGTGTTCACCTAAAGTACAGAAGTAATATTTACAGTATAATCATTATTTATTTACATGTAATATCAGTAAATGTTTATGGCATCAGCCATAACAGCAATATTAATATTGGATATTGGATACTGGTTCAGATTTTCATATCGGCTCATCCTGCATCTGAATGTTTAATAAATAAATTATTATTTTTCACGTGATTGTTGACAACAAACCCACATTTGTGAAACCTGAGGTGTGACTCCAGTGTCTGGTCCATTGAGTGACTGCAAAGTCCTGAATACAGAAAAGATAACGGAGAAATATTAGAGTGCAACAAGCCTGTAACAAGTAAAAGCTGTTCTATTATGGCAGCGATGGCATCTGCTGATTGTAAACTGAATGGGCGACCAGGTGGTTGTACCGAAGACCTGGAAATAAACCTTTCACATAATTCATCCGAGAACTCAGTTCATGTCAATGTGAGAATAAAACCATTTCTGTCGATTCTGCTGCCTGTTTAAAGTTAGAGTTAAAGTGTGAAGCTGCTTTTGCTCTTGATTTGTGTATTAGCTGATTAAATATTAAACTGCAGTTAAAGGTTTGCATGTTCCAGTGTAAACGTCTTCATCAAACAACCCAGAGAAACCAGGTTTCTCCACAGTTTCACCCTCACCCCGCAGCCCTCATCTTCTCTTCTTCCTGAAATGCGAGCATAGCTGCACTTTTAAGAGCAACACGTGGTTCTTTGCACGATATCTGCGATGATTTGCTGTACATGTTGGTTGGAAAGTTCATGGAATGGTAATGTATGTATCTGCATGTGCACTTAAAAGCTAAGAGTTCTTTCCTGTGTTACAGAAACCGCTGCAGCCAGATATGGGCCATAACTCATTGGCCAACTTCCAGATTGAGAAGAAGATCGGGCGCGGTCAGTTCAGCGAGGTGTACCGAGCGAGGTTCCTGTTGGACAACACGTCGATGGCCTTAAAGAAAATCCAGGTAAGCTGCAATAAATATGATTTTCAGCATCAGGTGGAGAGAGAATATATTTAGCCAAAGTTCACTTTGTTTAAAGGTCACTATTCATTTGCTCTGTCAACACCTTATGAGACACTCTGGAGTTGTAGAAAATAACAAATCCACCTGCTGCAATTGTTTCTCCACACAGGAAGGGCTTCATATTGGCAATAGTAGTGAAATATGTGAAACTCTAACTTGCCAAGATTCAGTGAATGCATAGTCTTGTGCTGACAGCTCTGAGGACGTTTTAACTTCAGTGACAGTTTACAGAAGTTGTTTTTTCTATATAAAAAAGAAAGAAGTTGCTGTAGATAATAAATCTGGAGAGCTTCACGTCATTAAAAGAGGGACAAAAATATATTCAATGTTTTCCTCTATTACAAAGGTAATTTGCCTTGCTTATGACTGGAAGTCACAAAATTGACCCACCGCTGAACTAAAATATACATTTTAATGAACCTCTTTGGTCTTTTCTACCTCAGTTTGGTGAGCCTATGTAGACTGGCTTAGGTTATTTGTAAGAAACTCAGTAGAACGTGAATCTGCAGTTAGATCCGCGCATGGCCTTGTAGTTTTCTTGTACACTCATACAAGCGCTAAGACGCCATGTTGCTCTGATGGAGCATACATGCAGACAAACCCCTTACACAGGGATATGCGCATGTTACTCAGATGTGAAACACCTGTAGTCGCTCCAGTGCCGCCCTCCAGATAACGGCAACCATGTTCTGTTTTTATTTTTTAGTTATTTATATATTTTAACCAGTTTATCTGCATCTCTCAATCTTACATTTTTTGAATACGTCAAAACACCCTTCTGTCCTCTCTCCCCTTTTGATCTCTTGATAGATATTCGAGTTGATGGATGCCAAAGCTCGGCAAGATTGCATCAAAGAGATAGATCTCCTTAAGGTAAAGAACCAGAGAAAAGGGAGACGGCACCATGCGCTGTGCTCTGTTCTCTTAAGGTGCCTCAGCTGAGACCCACCACCACAGGAAAACAATTGATCTGCTCCAGATGCCGTGGTGTGTGTGTGTGTGTGTGTGTGTGTGTGTGTGTGTGTGTGTGTGTTGTGTGTTTTGTGTGTGGTGTGTGTGTGTGTGTGTGTGTGTGTGTGTGTGTGTGTTGTGTGTGTGTGTGTGTGTGTGTGTTCTCCCTTGGATGGTTACAAATGCAGGGGGCTGTTGTGCACACAAATGGGAATATAAATGAGTATGCATGTGTGACTGTATAGGTTATTACCTTCTGTGTGTGTGTGTGTTTGTTAGTGTGTGTGTAAAAACAGAAGTATTACATCCCTCCAGGCTCCTATTGGCTCTTTTTTGAATGCCAGAACAATTGTCTTTTTTTCCTCAAATCTTTTTGAAATGTTTAAAGCCAAACAACAGCGCAGCAGCATGGAAATTTAACAGCGTCTCTCATGTGTCTCCCCCTTTCTTCCTCCTTGTTTTGCCTTTTCTTATTTTCCAGTGAAGTGGTTTTATTTGTTGAACTACTTTTAACACGTGTCAACTGGGCTGCTCTTAAATACTAATGAATAATCTAATGACAGTTTTAATATCTCTGCCTGTCTAAAAGATCCTACATGTCTGTCAGAAGTGCTGTTTTCCCCTAACAGCCTTTTAGTTGTGACACATGTTAGCATTCATATTATAATTTCTATACTAGCGATTCATTGTAATAGTTGTACTTATTAGAATGAATTCAATTGATTTAGTTTCCTATGACTTCCAGCTTGCAGGAAACATGGAATCTACTAGAACATTAAGAACATATGGATTGGATATGAGCTAACAAGTTTTGATTTTCCCCAAGAGGAAAGGGATTTTTTAAACCTTTAAAAGAACATTAACTATTAGAGGACAGTGAAGGACACTGTCTGACTTGCTAGAGCCGGGTTCCAGTGAAGTCACAAAAAGTCTTAAACTATAAAATTAGCTTTTTTTTAAAAATATATTTTCCTGATAAACCAACAGTGCGATGTTCTGTAGCCCAACTATAAAAGGTTTCACCAAAACGAAACAGAAATCACTCCCATCTATCATTCATTGTTATCATTCTATCTATCATTGCATCTAAAGTGTATTTTTAGTAAATCTGTCAACTTCAACTTCACACATCCTTAGAATTAAAAACTCTAAAGAAAAAGGAGCAATAAATACTCAGTAAACACTCATAACAAAACCTCATTTGAATATTTACTAAAATAATAATTTTTTCCAGAATCTTGGCAGCACTATATTATGTGTAAAAGGCAAAGAAGCAACACATTTGTGTCATTGAAACATCCACATCACCTCCAGGAGGTGATGTGGACCAGTAAAATAAGAAGCAGCAGACAGAACCTTGTTCAGAGCTTTAGTCTGAGCCAAATATAATTGAAATGATTCTACTGGACAGCAGATCCATATTTCTGACCTCATAATAGGGGTCAGGGTTAAATGTCACCCTTCCAGATGCCATTTCTTCATATAATACATCTGCTGCATTTCTGTTTATTCCTCCCCATTATGAGATTTCTTTTCCTCTGTGCTCTTCTATACAGTTTTCCCCTCTGCTTGTTCCTGCCTCCTCTGTCTCTGCTGCTTTGGCCAGTTGCTCTGTTTTTGTATCCATCTCTCTCCGCTGTCTTTTCCCCTTGCCTCATTTCCTCTATTCAGAGCTTTTCATTCGCCTTTTTCATCCTGCAAGCTGATTGCTAGTGAATGTGGAAGTTATGCCTGGCCCCGCGTGCTGCCTAGCCAGCCTGATAATAAACGAGTGAATGTGAAAGAGACAGTCCTTCTGCCTTATCCTCCAGTAGACAGGCCAACAGCAGACACAGCTAAATCAGAATAATGAGAAGCGCACTGGCATGGGCCGACTGAATTGACACACACAGTCGCCTGTGATCGCATACACACACTTACACAGACATACTCAGTCATGGCCATCCAACAGTATGCCTATTTGTTTGTTTGTCTGTCTGTGTTTATGTCTGCTCATTCATCTGTGTTTTCTTGCCTTGGCATGGGGATTTCAACTTGAGAATCTCACTTCTCACTTTTCTCCTTTTGTCTAAATTCTCTCTGAGAGGGCTCTTGCATGCAAAAAAAAAAAAAAACAGGGCTCCCCTCCTATTCAACATTGCTAATTTTTCTTACCCTGTTTGAAATCCCACAGCTGCACAGTCCTCTCTCACTTGTGATTATTGTGATGCCTGAATTGTCTCCTGACTAATGATCTCCACTAATCAGCAGTGGAAGATTTAATAATGTTACACACTGTAAGTATGTGTTTGTGAATGCGCATGTCTGGGGTTTGCATCTGATTAGATTATAGCAGGGGTTTACTGGAAAGACAGGAAACGGACATGAACCAGCTACTTTCAGCCTTACTCAAACATAGCACTTTAAAAACCTCTTCCGTTTGCTTTTTATAGAATTCTTCATCTTACTGACTTTTATATGTTGAATTACAACATATAATTCTTCTTTGTCATTTTTTATAAAGCACATATCAAATGTTAGGGCCACGAATCCCATAAATATTGATCATAAAGAAACGTATATATTGATCAGAATCAGCCTTTACATTATTTCTGTCTCAACTACTTTTCATTTTTCAGGGGCTTTCCATTAATTTTCACACTGTCTGGCGGGCAATTTGGATGTAGGACAGGACAGAGTTACTCATTTAAATAAAGCAAACTTGTTTCAGCAGAAATGCAGAAAAGGAGAGTCTATTATGAAATATGTTTGCCGTAGGACAAATAGCTTGAGGAGGGAGTGAATAGCTGCATCACTAAGACAACAGCAGCTATAGCTTGTAAGTGCACAGTGTGTGTTTTGAATTTTCTGTTTGGACAAAATGATCTGCGAACAGCCAAAATACCTGCTCTCATTTCATTCAACTGCTTACCTTCTTCCATGACACGTTTTTTCTTGGTGTCTGAGCCAAGTGAATTGGAGCAAAATTTTTAAAACTAAAACAGAAGATACTTTTTCTTTATCTAAAACTGTGGTGAATTACAGGCACAATGGGTTGACAATACAGCACTTTTAAATCATTGAATAGGGTCCCGGTTTGTTAGCTCTCCAAACTTTTGCTCCTAGAGAACATCCTCCTCTTTAGATAAATCACAGTTTAAAGTTATTATTTATGCAATTTCAACCTGAAGAATTATTTCATGTGTTGTTTGAGTTTGTGTTCTGCAACAATGCCCAAGTTTTGTATTAAAATCATTGTCGCTATCAGTCTTCTGCTGCTGTTCTCTGTTGCCCTCTGCATGCTGGTTTCCTTTCACATTTTCTTCTGTTATTTTCATAGAAATTAATATTATTATTCTGAGCTACAAGCTTGAATTCAGTTGAAATGGAATTGTTGTAAAATGTTACATACATTGAATTACATTTCTGCATTACATTTGTATTACATTTCTGCATTACATTTGTAATCCAACCTGTTTTTGCTTTACTTTATTGGCCTCTTTTATCTCCAAATGCAACTGAAACCAGCGTGGTTCACATTTGCGAACATGTACAGTTACAGTACAATTGAATTTACTGGCATGTCTAGTTTTGTACAGTTTGCATTAGTCTGTATTGTCTTCTTTGAAACACATCACCAGCTCAACAAACGTATCACACAGTCTTGCATGATTAAGTAATTACACACGCTGTTGGGTCTCAGCCAGCATGTGTAATTACATAATCATGCAAGGCTCTATGTGATATTTCCCTATGAATGATTGTTGTATTGCAGTTGCGTCCCATCCATCATTTACATAAACATCTGCATGTTAACATATCTTTTCATTTCTCTGTATCTTTCGCCTGAGGTCTAAGTTGTGGAGGAGCAGTGGGTTGGGTGAGGAAGAGAAGGAGGAGGAGGAATGGGGTGGATGGGGGGGCTTGTCATCACTCTCTGGCTGTGCTACATTGTGGAGCCGTGCAGAACTGCCACTCCGAGCCAAAAATACATCTGGCAAGAAAGGACAAGGGAGGGAGAAAGGGAAGATGGAGACGTGAGGAAGAGACAGAGAGAGCGAATGAGGAAGAGGGTTGCAGAAGGATGCAGAGATGGAGTCTGAGAGTGTAGTGTAGCGTAGTGTACTCCACTGTGCTCTCCTTTTCCCCTCTTCTCGGCATCATCCAGAGCATGAACATTTCTTTAATCACAGCAGAGGAGGCTTAGCAGAGCCGAGCGGAGGACGCGTGTCACACCCCTCCGTCTGCTCACATCACGGCTCCAACTATCCACATATCAGCATCTCTCTGCTTTTCCCTTCCCCCTATCTCCAACTCAGCTCACCTTATCCCTCTCCCATTCTGTTTTCCATCCACGCCTTTGTTCTTCCTCCCTAGCTCTTCAACCTTGCCCTGTCTGCATTCCTTCTCCTCCTCCTTGTCACTGTGTCATTCGTGTCTTTTCCGTCAACGTTCCTCTTTTCCCCTCACGTGTCTCTTGCTCAGGATAGAAAGAAAGTTTTT
Source organism: Poecilia picta (assembly GCA_033032245.1). Classification (NCBI taxonomy): domain Eukaryota; kingdom Metazoa; phylum Chordata; class Actinopteri; order Cyprinodontiformes; family Poeciliidae; genus Poecilia; species Poecilia picta. Next base: position 25,674,425 of record CM065356.1, read on the forward strand.
GTTTACTACAGGGAATGCTGTTCCTGCCTTATTGACCAACCAGCAGGAAGGAATCTCCGCTAGAGATGAGCCAGGGACGCTAGCTTTTTCTTTTTCTTTTTTTTTTTAAGACTGCCAGCCATGTCAGCCTGTCACGCTTGTGTGTGTTTTTGTGTGTCTATGTGTCTCACACACATTGGTTGTTGTCATCATAGACAGGGGTTTGTTGTGACATGTCATCCAGCTTTGTCACACTTGAGGACAAAACCTTCTCATTAGGTCCCCATGTACCAAATGTATTTTGTTTGCATGGTTTCAGCCATTTTTATTTTAATTGGTGGTGAGAGTACAGCGAGTTGCACAAAACACACACCTTTGCTGTGCATAACCTTGTTTTGAAGATTTTGTACCAGCTGAAAGAAGCAGGTGAAAGTGACCAAGGATGCCCACATGTCAAATGTCACCATCATTTCTTCTGTCTGCTCTGACATGTTGACTTTTTTTCTCCTTTCCCCTCCAACAGCAATTGAATCATCCCAATGTGATAAAGTATCACGCATCTTTTATTGAGGACAATGAGCTGAACATAGTTCTGGAGCTAGCTGATGCCGGGGATCTCTCTCGTATGATCAAGGTAAGCAGCTCCAAGCTAGCAGAGATAACAGTTTGGAACACTGTAAACTTCCATCCAGTATTTTGTACTGTACTTTTGGAAAGGTTTTCTTAACCGTACAGTTTCTCTTTTTTACACTAACTAAGGTCAATGTGTTGAATTTACTGATAAAACTTAGGACATTGTCGTGTTACTTTTTATTCAGTACTTCTTCCCTGACACCCCTAAATAAAATCAAGTGTTACCGATCACCTTCAGAAATGGTCGAAGTAGTAAGATGGATCAAACTGTGTGTATTTTAAATAGATCTGCCTTAGAGGTTTGTTAGAGAACATTAGTGAGGAAATGGCATCTAGAAGAACAGGATACCCAGCAGATATTCAGAGGTGAAGTTGTGTGGATGTTTAGCACATATTCCAAGCTTTGGAAGTCTTAACTATTCACTCCTTCATCTGAAAATATAAACAATATGGAACAACTGGAAATCTACAAAGACATGGTTGTCTTTGATCGGCATGCTGGGTAGGGAGATTATTCACCAGGGAAGCATCCAAGAGATCCCTGGTTAGTCTGGAGGAGCTGCAGAGATTCACAGTTGAGCTGTGTGAGTTTTTTCACAGGACAGATGATAGTTGTGCGCTCTATAAATTTGTCCTCATGGTAGAGTATTAAGAATAAAACCATTGTTGACCCAGGAAAAGACTGATTATTAGAAATTTAACAATGCATGAACAGTGCGCATGTGTACCAAACAAAATGTGTTTTATGTTTTACTACTTTTTTTTTTTACTAAAAGAAAGTTGCTGAATCACTGACATTTTATTATTCATGTCAATTTATAAAGCTGGATTTTAATCATGTTTTTCTATGGAACCATGTTTGCTTTCCTTAATGTAGTGAACTAACTCTACTAAATCATTTTGCTTGTGTAAATGACTAGTGGACATCCCAACCCAACTCTGTTTAGCACAAACTGGGAGTTTGTGTTAAAACTTGGAATATTGATGTTCACAGATTCTTACTGAACTTGAGTGACATTGCGTTGAATAAATTCAGCCTTTGAATATGTGAAGCTGGTAGAAATACATGTATAAAGACCTGGAGATGTCATTTTAATGAAAGGTACTTCTACAAAGTATTGAATTAAGGGTGCTGAATACAAATTCACTTCATAGATCTTTATTTTTTATAAAACTAAAACCGTGCAGTATTTTCCCAATTTTCACTATTTTGCTCTATTTTGCGTTGGTCTGTCACATTAATAGCCCAACAAAATAATTAAAGCTGTGATTGTAATTATGGGAAAATTTAAAAAGGTTTAAGTAGTATAAATACTTTAGCAAGACACTGTATATTTATCACTGTTATTAATCTTGGCACTACATCAAAACATAGAGTGAAATCAAAACAATTACCACAATGAATATAACTTGCAATGCTGCTATTGACTGTTTTCTTACACTGTTATGTATGTATATAGATTTTTTCTTTAAATCTAAATTCTGAGGGTTGAGGTCAGATTTAAATTGTACGCTGTTCGTCTCTTTATGACGCTCTCGTACAGCCTTGTGAACACACAAGCAGAAAGTGCCAGTGAATCGTTTGATAAATGAAGGCCTGACTGCAGAAGGCTTGTGGTTTGTGGTTATTTTATAGGGGTTTGACATCCTGGACACTGAGTCTTAATCATCCCTTCATACTGGAACAAACTAATATATAAGGCCTCCTGCAAGCTTCTTTCATCTCACTAGAACGTGTTTACATCTGCCAAGACTGTGAAAGAGACATTGTTAGAAATCTTGAGCTGTTAGTATTAGTGTTAGTAAAATTCAAGCCTCAGAGTGTAGGGGGTATTTGGATGAATTTAAACTGAAATAATTGCTGTTAAGGCTGTATGTTGAAGTAGTAGCAACGGTTGTTTTTGTATAAGTTCCAAGAAAAACTTTTTTTTTTATTTTGGCTGGAGCTTCTTCTAATTCTTATCTGTACAATCAGGTTTAAGTAAAATAAAATTTGACCCCAAATCTCGGTGTGCTTGTTTTTAATTTAGGAATTGTCTTAATTTTTTAAGCAGAAGAAAAACTCAGGGTTATCCAGCATTAGTAGTGCTTTTTTTTAATCCGCGGCTCATACTTTTCCTTTTTCTTCTTCTTTTTTTGAGTACGAGTTAGACCGACACCCCAGTTATCATAAAAATCTGCCAGTAAAGCAAATTAGGAGTGTGTATGTAAAAAAGCCTGGTCTTCTGCTATGCATAAATGATGCTGCAGCGTTGTATCAGCACAGCTCGACAAGCTGTTTGCAGTCATACTCAGCAGATCCACATCTGCACAGTTCAACATAGCAAATTAGGAGAGGCGAGGATTAGTGGTACAAGAGAGTGAACATGGCAGGCTTGGCACACACACACACACACACCACGCACACACCTTGCACATACATATAGTCTACTTTGTAAGCAGAGAAGATGCAGACACAAACATGGAGGCACACATTCAAGCAAATGTTCTGAGTTGCATTTTACAAAGATGTTACATGGCAGGTAACATGGTGGTAGGATAACAAACCACTAAGTGTCACTGCTATCTTAGCTAAGCGTTCTCGGAGGCTCAGAGCATTGGGGTTGTGTCATCAGCCTTATGTCTGCTGACAACACAAACTCTTAATATATATGCTACTTCTCTGCACCATTTGTCTTCTGCACCATTTTAATTGATTGTTTATTCCAGTCCAACAGTGGCAGGCCAGATGTTTTTGCCAGATTTCAGTTTCCCGTCCTGTGCAGTAAACACGTTCATACAACATCCCATATTTAAAAACAAAAAATAAAAACATTGTAAGAAAATTTAAATGATTGATTCTTTTTGATGTATTTTCCTCCAGATTGTTACTTTTCTGTTTCTCTCGGACCATCTCAGAATTCGAATGATATCAGATGGTCCCTGATTTGCATGCACTTACAGAATATTGCATGTGCAGTGTTTGCTGTTAAAGGCATAGAAAAGAGGGTGTTGGTGGGTGTCTATGTGCTCCCCCATTGACATCAAACGGTCCTCTGATATGGAAATGGGGGGCAAAGAAAGAATGGCTCCTTACTGAGGCTTTGTTTGGATGTAGGCCAAGGTCTATTCCTCCCTTTCTTTATCCATCCGTCTATCTCTATTCCTCTCTTTATCACACCTTTTTCCATTTTTAGTTATCTCTCACCTTTTTATATTTCTGCTACTTCAGTTTTTGAAGTCTTTGTTGCCCCTCTGTTCTCGTTATAAACAGCGTCCAGCAAATCATCACCTAAATAATCAGGTACTTAAGAGCCTCTAACTGGAAGAGTGCTGCAGTGACAAAAATATATTCCAGCTTGTGTTGGGTGCAGGAATATTGTAATATCTTAGCGGATGCAGTGAGTTGCATCTCATCCCTTAAACATCCTCTTGCATGGTTATTTAAGGAAACAAGTCACAGGGGATGTCAATGCAAGGATTGTTTGGGCTCAAATGGTGAACAAGAGATTTGGGGAATATGTTGCATATTTTTACCACACAGTCCAAATTTAGCCACTCAGTTGCTTCTGGGTCCAAGTTCCCCATCTGCAGTACAAGATCATGACTAAAACATCTACTTTAGAGAGCAATAAAGGTTGGTGTATTTATTTTATCCCTTAGACGTTTTTTTTTTTTGTTTTTGTTTTTTAATTTTCTTACCTCTGCAGATTTGGATGTTTTGTACCTGAAATAGCCTCAATGTTTCAACCAGAAGTAGTTTTTTGGGGGGTTTGATCAGGGATATTAATTTACATGAGTTACATCTAAAACAAGACAACTGGCCTAGATGGGGATAAAAACACAAATAAATAGAATTTAAAAATTTTAAATGGAATGGGGTGATAAAAAATTACCATTTTTGAGAGCCAATTTTATGAATTTTTATGACTAATTTAAGTCAAGTCAAGTTTATTTATATAGCACTTTAAAACAGTACCACTGACCAAAATGCTGTACAGCCACAGAATTAAACAAGTGAAATAGAAATTAAAAGCACACTAACACCAAAAATAGTCACTTAAATTGAAGACGCATATTACAATACAAGAACATACCCAAATATGCAGTCATAATAAACATAACCAAAAGTAATATAAAAACAATAAAAGTAACTAAAAGTGACAGCAGCTCAAACTGAATCAAAGGCCAGCTGAAAAAGGTGAATCTTAAAAGCAGATTTAAAAGTTGCCAGAGAAGTGGCCTGTTTTACCGACATTGGCAAAGAGTTCCAAAGTTTGGGAGCTGCCACAGCAAACGCCCTGTCCCCTCTGAGCTTCCTCAAAGTCCTCGGCACCTCCAGGTACAGTTGACTCGCTGAGCTCAGAAAGATAGGAGGGGGCAAGGCCATTTAAAGATTTAAAAACAAATAAAAGAATTTTGAAATGAACTCTAAAATGGACAGGTAACCAGTGCAGAGAATAAAATAGGGGTAACATGTTCTCTTCTGCGATCCAGTTAAAAGCCGTGCAGCAGCATTCTGGACCAGCTGAAGACGAGACAGAGAGGACTGGCTTACACCAACGTGCAATTCATGTGAATCCAGCAAAAATAAACTGTGTCACGGTTTACATACAAATAAAATAGTTTGTTTACAGGTATTAAATGAAGGATAATGTTTCAATTCCAGGGATGATTTGAAATCTGGAGATGAATGTTATGAGATTAAATACTAAAACTGAGCCTTGGTCTGAATTTATAGAAATTCCAAAAAATATAGTTGAGATGCACGACTTTCTTTTCACAAGAATTTAAAGGATTATTTTAAACCTTAACCTGTCAGGTGTATGAATAATTTTGGGCCTGACTATGAAGGTGGCTGGTTTGTTGCGTCATTTTAGTTTCTCTAAAGTTCAGGTGAGGCTAAAAACCTAAGGACACTATACCAGCTGTCAGGCATGGGGTGGTAACATCATGCTGAGGGTCTGTTTCACAAGTGTTACTGGTCATTGCACAAAGTGCAGTAATGAAAAAACTACCAAATCAGCAATAATTTGGTTGAAATTCAAAACCATGTGTGTGTCCCATTAAGATATTGACTGCAAAGACACATTGAAAAACAGTTTTCAGCTCGTGGGACGACTCTGAACCTCAGCCCTATTGAAACTACATGAGTTGTGCTTTTAAACTGGGTCTGTTCCAGAAAACCAGCCACTTTAAATGAACTCTACCGATTATTATGTGGAGAGGAATCGAGGCATTTGCTTGTCAGAAGCCAGAAGCTTGTGGTGGCTTCAAAACATGAACTGTTACGTGTACATTTTTAGTTTTATGCAACTGGGAATTGGATCCGCAAATCCTTTTTGCAACAAATCTCTCATTTTTAATAATAATTGGTTGACATTCATTATACCCATAATGTAAAAAGAAAAAAAAAACTACTAAAATATACAGTAATTTGACTGTTACAGGACACGCTGGTCTTTTTTAGCTAATTGTGAAATTGATTCTTACATTTGAACAGGTGTATAGAGCTTTACTGATTTGCAGAGCAAGCATAATGTGTATAAGAGAAACAAACTGAATGGCTCATAAATTACTTTAGGAATAAATCTTCCTGTATTACCAAGACATAAAAAAAACACACAGAAGCAACTTTTCTGCCTGTGATTGATTATGCTGTGATCTATTCTTCTTGCATGCAGCTCCCTTATTTGGAGCCTTGATTTAGTGTGCCATGCAACTCCTCTCATTACAAATGCAAACATTGCATTATTTATGATTTGGTGAGGTGGACATCATTGACCACTTGCAGACAAAAACTGTGGTATATTTTTGCCTGTAAAGCAGTCCTGGGTAAACTCCCAGCTTGCCTCTGTTTCCCCCTCCGTCTCAGGTCGGATTTTTAGCAGCCACGCTTCTTAAACTAGTTGCCTCTTTTTAACGTACCAAGGGTATTGATTGATCTCAGGGAAGGCTGCTTTTTCATACTGTGCACCTTGAACATGGAATAATTTGCTCAGAGATCCCAAATTATGCACCTTTATGTGCTTTGAGATTTTTTTTTGTATAAAAAGGACAGTTGTTGATGATAAAAGGAAATTTAATAAAGTATTTTTATAGCACATGCAATATCCTGCTTTTGTTGCATTTTAATGTGCTTGGAGATTTAACATTTTTTGCTTTAGGTCTCCGTTGTGTAACAACATTCTTAATGCAAATTGGACTTTCTGGTGAAATGTATCCTGTCCAGAGTTTTAAGACATTTTTTTTCTGTTTTGGTAAAAGTTGGCTAAATACTCCAAGTGCATTCCTCGTGTGCACAGCTCTCATCTAACCTGGTCTACTTCCAGGCTTTTCTTTCCTGGAGCCTGAAGGACACCCCATTAAAATGTGATCACAGAACTTGATACATTTTTATGGCCTGCATTGCTGCACAGCTTCCCAAGTAGTAGTTCCAAGAACCAGTTAATTCATTTAGTCATAGTTGATCAGTTTGCCTTTGTGTCATCACTTTGCTTTTGTTTTTCAGCTGCACCACAGTGCTGATAATCAAGAACAACTCCTAGCCTTCCAAATAGTAATATGTGCATAAACTCTGAAAACAGGAGGAACCGTTCTGCCACTGTGGGCTGAGCGCAACAAGAGCCCTGTGTGCCAGATGGTGGAGTTTAAGAAGGCACCACAAATTTATTTTCCTTTGCTCCGGAGAATGCATGTGCTTTCCATTGTAAGCTGCAGAGAAAATGAGACAGAACTTGGATATGCAAGGGACAGACGATAGCCTGGTCTGGCTTGCATTAGGAGTGGAGTCAGTGTGTGGGGAAGGATACTCTACAAACACATAAAATCTTACATGCCAACCTAGTAACTCTATCCTTTGTACTTTTTTTCCGATTTGTAGTAAAATCTTTTGTTTGTCTGTTGCCCCTGCTGCATTTTAATGTAATCTTGGCTCTTTGTTTTTGTTTTCCTGCTGCAGCACTTTAAGAAGCAGAGGAGGCTCATCCCAGAGAGAACGGTGTGGAAGTACTTCGTCCAGCTCTGCAGTGCGCTTGAACACATGCATTCCCGAAGAGTCATGCACAGAGGTAGCGTTCCTCTACACAGACATGCTTCAGTTCTTGTGAATTTTCTGATGGGTCAGGGTGTTGTTCTGTACTTCCACTATTGTAATAAAACAGTTTGTTTTATCTTTTATAAGTGCTACTCATTTGGCACCATCACCGTTTAATATCCTTATAGATTTTCTTATTTCATACTCAGTATATGTTTTGTACCATAAATTATAAGTCAAATGAATCTCACAACAATGCGTATGTCGAATAATGTCAAGAAAAACGGAAACTGAATTGAGTTACTGAGTGAAAACTTCATGAACACAAGTCTAGGTGACTAATGCTGGCTCTGATTGGCTGATTCTGAATGAGCAAAGTAATTCTGCAGAACACAGAGAGGAGGCAGAGGTGATCGATTATTTTTCAGAGATTATCTGTCTTATGTCAGGACATAGTGAAAGTTTTAGTACATATGTAAAATTTTGTGTTTAAATTGCATGCTGCAGCTTTAAGCAGACATTTGATGTGAGAGCTCACTGCTGAGTGGAGGTGGAACGGCGCTACATCTGTGACATATTACTACCAGTAGTGGCGCCTCAACAACGAGAGCAGAACCAGTGTCTTCCATCACCAGCCCATTGACTTAAATAATCTTTTGGGTTATTTGTTTAGCTTTCTGACCATCATGCTAATCCAGGTGAGATTTGGTAGTTATGCTCTACTTTACCTGCTCAACCTATTATCTGGACGCTCCGGATGTCCTTATGTTCCTGCGTTGAGCCTCGATGTACCCAAACTCTGAAAAGTGCTTGTTTTTTCAATGCCATATTAGACTTGTTGTGCTGATGCACTTTGACGTTCTTTACCCCGAGCTAATTTTCTATCGCAACATGCAAACTTCCCCATTCAGTCTGAGTGTTGAAGTTCTTCATGGCATCGCTTAGGATTTGTAGCTGCGCATTTGCACAGTGTGAAGGAAAGAGGAGATCAGCTGCACAGGCAGGCTGCGGAGTGCAATACAGGTGATCGGTTTGGCAACAAGAGACAGTGATCGGCACTTATGATCAGTTGCCGATCGATCGGCACACCTCTGATGTAAATCTTTATCTGATATTTGAATGTTTTGTAAATCAAAAGTAATCTGCAAGCTCCTCAGGTTCTGAAGTGGAAATGTGGTAACTCTGCAGCAATAAATATCAGCAAGCTTGAGCTCATTCAGAGGTATTATGGTTTTATCAGGTATTGTAATCTCCAGTTTCACATGCCGACTGGGTCAAGTGGAGTTGGGAAGCATTGTCGGTGAAAAAAGAATGTTTTCTACACTTTGTTCCTCAACAGACAGAGGCTGAAATCTCCAAAAGATAAAAGAAATGAACATGTTATTTTTCCATCCTTCCAAAGTTCATTTGTTTTTTCCTTTCTTTCTTTATTTATTTGTTTTAGTTTCTTTGTCAGTTCCATTCTTTTTTCTTTGTTTTTTTTTTCTTTCTGACTTTGTGACTTTCTTTCTAGCTTATTTGCTTCTGACTTGTTTTTCTTTCTTTCTGACTGATCTTGGACGCTTTCTTCTTTAACATCTTGCATCACTGCTAATCCTCACAATTCTTTTTCAGACACACCACACAGAATGAAAATGGCTGACTATCTGTTATGATATCATCCACATTAAGAAGTGTTGCTGTCAGTGCTTCTTAGTAGCGTTCATGTATTTTGCCTTCTCTACTTGGAAAAGGATTGTTTCTTTGAGTTTTCAACCAGTCGGTCATTCTTCAGGACCAATCAAGTTAAAATTATTCTGGTCACAGGTAAATTTTATTTTTTATTCTAATCCCCCCCCAGTACCATGATGAGAAGAAAACCACTTAAGCAGACTGTTACCAGGAAGTGAAACAATTGTTTACCCGATCTTTTAACTTGGTGAAAAGCGAATCTGAAAGTCAAACAATAATAATAAATCTCTGTTATCTGCTCCAGCACCTTGACAGCCTTAAAGTCTAGCTGTTAACAAGCACATCATCTAAAAAAAGTGCTCTGTTTATGAGGTCTCATTCTGGATTCATGTGCACAGATTGCTGCTCGTTCAGAGACCCTCTCAGTTACAGGTGATGTATTTCCATTAATGCTGACTTTGATTAGGACACAGGGACACAAATGAACCCTGAGCTCTGAGCTCTAACAGCCACTTAGCAGAGACGGCCTATTCAAAAGCTGCTTACAATTATACGGGAGCTGTAAATTTCAAAGGCTTCGGCAGGTCACATTACCATTACTTCAGAAAACAGCTTGCTAACGCCCACATTAACCGAAATGATATTTTAATGTCTCTTATTCAGGTGCCTGTTTTGTGTGCTGACCAAAAAAAAAAAAAAAACGGTTGCCAAATGAAATTGGGCTATTTTTCTGAATTTATTTTCTTTGTGATTTTCTTTTCTCAGATATCAAGCCAGCCAATGTGTTCATCACAGCTACTGGTGTGGTAAAACTGGGAGACTTGGGACTGGGACGATTCTTCAGCTCCAAAACAACGGCTGCTCATCTCTTGGTAAGTCACAACAATCTACACATAAATATACATGCTGAGCTCCTAATCCACTAGCGTTTCATTAGGCATGGCGCATCTGGTGTCATGTAGTCTTCGAGCCTTCTCAGCGCTTAGTCCATAGGCCACTTAGCTGCTTCCTGTTGGCTTGACCTTTAACCCTGACACCGTTAAGGACTGAGGCTGGAGTCACACAGGTCTTACTTAAACCGGGTGCAATAAAACAAGCTAGCCTGCTCTACAATCATGGCTATTGTTCATGTTGATGGACCGGTTAGTCATTGGTAGGAAATAACATCATGCAACACCCTATTTTTCCTTCAAGGAAGTGAAAGTTGCTGCACAAAATCCCCAAATAAATTAGGGTGCGGACACAGTAAAAAAGCGGGCAAAATCCCGTTTTAACCATTTTCTCCTCACACTTCACTTTTAATCTGGGACTCAGAACTGGTTACAGTTAACAGATTTTGTAGGCTATTTAATTTTGGTCTACTTTTGTTTTTTCTTTGTGTGCTTGGTTTTAATACAGCTGCATTTCAGTTAATTAAACATATCAACAATTTATGAAGAAATAAAACTGTTTACAGCACGGCAATATATTTCTTATGTTTGTTTTTGTTAATTTTGATGACTGTGGATTGCAACAAATAAAACCCCAAATTTTATTTCTCCAAAAATGTCAATTTTGCATCAGACTAATAAAAATGTTTTTGGTGAGTCAATGGCAGTCACTGAATTAGTTCCAGCTCCAGCTGCAAAATAAAATCACATCTTCATAAAGCTTGTCAGCAGAAGGAAGCAGGAATCGCTCTAGAATTTTCTGGTAGATTTCTGCTCTGGATTTGGACTTAAGATCATCCAAACGCAACCAGAATCACCTTCGTTAGTCACTGTGCTTTATCAGGAGGTGACAGTCCTTTGCCCAAGTAAATAAGGAAGACCTAAGACAAAGAATGCAGAAGTTGCAGTCGATGTCCTGAGATCTTTGACTTACTCCTGGAGCTCGGACTCTTCTGCATTGAGTGTTGCATTGATCTATTAAAGTCCAGAGCCAAACCCAGTTATATTCGCTATGTCTTGGATTTAAAAGCCAAATCTGGGAACAACAGTACATCTCAGCTAAACTCATTCTTGTTCCATGGTGAAAAACCGGTGGGATTTACAGTATCCATCAATCTATTGTCTTCACACATTTACCCTTGCAGGGTCACGGGAGTCCGTCTCCAGCGGACTATCGATGTTTTTCTAATTACTAATGGCAGTACAAGCCACTGATGCCTGGGCAAGGTACACTGAACTGATCAAACAAAAGACTCTTTAATTTGAAGCTGCTAAAATTAGTTTCACAACCTCTAGATTTATGGTGTGTACTTGACTTTTTACGCAGTGTTCAAGCCTTATGACTTGGTTTTCTTTACCAAATAAGAACGTGGAGTAACGTGTCGTAAATTGTTTATCTGCCTGTATCAACCAGATTTTGACATCTGGAAGGAAGCAAATGTTTTGCTTGTGCATAAAGAAACTCCATCATTAAAATTCATTTGATATTTGTAAGACAGCATGATCGTAAATGGGACATGGCGATGACATATATGTTTTTATAGGCTTGTGGTGCCAACGGTTGCATAATGTGGTCTCCATGGTCTGGGCTTGTTCTTGTCTGTCTCAGAGATGTCCTGTTGGGATCTGGGAAGTCAGAGGTTGGCCCAAGTCAACACCTTAAGCTCTGTCATGTTTCTCCAGCTCATACTCAGGATGTTTTTTTTGTCAGTGCTGTCAAAAAGTTTTTTTTACCATGACAAGGTGTGCTGGTTCTGCTGCACTGTTTAGTTAGAACAAAAACATCTTATGGATGTTAAAACCCAAGGTTCCCAGAAGAGTATTGCATTGCAAAAGTAGATGTTGTTGCCACATATTTGAACATAATGGTTTCTACAGTTTAAACTTGAAAATGCTTCCCTCAGAATACAGAAGTTGTGTGGTGAAATACGTATGTTTGCTTAAGTGCTTTAAGCAAATTCCAGTGTAAAAAACGTCACTGCCTCATGACAATATTTCTAAGAATAACTACAAAACATAAGAAATATTCTGTAATATACACTTTAATCTTTGCTCCTTCAGAGTCTGGGAAGATGTGAAGTATTTTTTAGATTCGAAGAAGTATTGAAGAGACAAATAAAAGAAGGACGACTACTGTTCTCTACCTCACTGTCTGAAATACCCACATTTTAAATTTAGTTTGAAACCGATATTTACTGACGTTATGTATATAAATGCTTCTTCGGTTCATGCACACACCTGAAAAAGCAGATGATTATTGTGATTCACATATAATTTCCAGTCTCGGCTCCAGAGTGCCAGACTTCAGACAGTATTAAAATGTCAGAAAACGATGTAAAATCTGGTAGATATCAGTGTCGACACTTGGAGTTCTATCAGCTGTGCTGTTACCCAGCATCCCTCTGGACATTTCTGCAACTTCATACACTGGAAAACTCAGTAAAACAAATTCCACAGACAACTGGGATGCCATTCACACCGTGTCTCCTCCCGTGTCGAACTGTTATTACCTCAAACTGTGTGCTATTCTCAGCCCCCAGTGTTACCGCAGCTCAGACTTTGAGAACGTGTTAGTCACATGACCAGCTAAAACAGAAGCTCTATCAACCAAACATCCTGCAGTGCCAGAAGAGAAGATTGAAAATGTGTGTGATTGCTCATTAAAAGCTGAGTCCACAGCACCCTCTTTAGGCTGATGGAGGACAGGCAGCCCCACCTGAAGTGTGGTCAAGGTGATCATTCAGTCTGGCTCAGTCTAGATTGATTTCTTTTTTTTTTTGTAGTGCAGGTTTTTGCACTCAACATGGTAAATGTTGATGCTTATGTATTATTATTATTTGTATAGAATCAATAAAGCATTGCTTTTAAAATTTAAACCACTTAAAAATCAACAAATGGTTTATTTCCCCCCCTCAGTAGCAACAGTTTTGATACTGTTGGGTTCATTTGCATGTTGTTTCCCACAGACGATGCTTGAAGCATCAGGAGGAGTTTGTCAGTTTTTCCTGCTGATTTCCACTGTCTCTCTGTTTTAGACCAATACGCAAAAAAGAAAAAAATACATGCAATTTATGTGTAAATGTATTTACCAAATCCAGATAGCTGTGGACGTTCTTGGACTGGAAAAAGCTGATAATGTCTGTAGGTTACCATGACCTATCGACACAAGAGACTCAGGGCGCTTCATCCCCCCCACCTCCTCCTCCTCCGCCTGGCTTTCCCCTTGACATTTCTCACTGTGTGTTTCAAACAGCAGATCTTCTCTGTCTCTCTCTGTCACCTCACCTTCTCTCCTGCTGCTGTTTCTGTGCCTTGCTTGTTGTCACTTCTCCTTCCCGCTGTCCCTCCCTCTGGTGCTTTGACTTTTAGTCAGGGAAAGATGACGGCGTAGGTGAAGGAGAGAGAGAGAGAGAGGGAGGGAGAAGGTGTGAGAAAACTAGAATTGGGAGAATGGAAGCGGGTGAAAAGAGAGAGCAAAGCGAGGAAGAAAGGGAGAGAGGCAATATGGTACAAAAAAAATGAAATGAGCGTAAGAAACAGAGGAAGGGGTGACAGAGAAAGTGGAAAAAAATGTACAGTGTCTCAGGTAGAAGAAAGGAGTGTGACAAAGTGACAAAAAAAGAGGAGAAAAAAGAAGTTGGCAGAAACAGAGTAAAATGAACGAATGGCAGGAAACACGGGAGGAAGAAAGGGTAGAAAAGCTGTGGGGTGGAGTGGTGAGAGATGGGTATTTATATCTGCATCTGACTGCTTTTGTGGGAACCAGATTTTAGTTTTTGATCATTCCAGTGTGCCCATTTTTAAAAAAGTGAGGATGTTCTGTCTCTTCCTCTTCCTGTGAAAAACATAAGGTGGCTGTTTTGGCTTTAGCGCGACGGGTGGAAGAAATGTCAGGATGAAGGTTGAAGTCATCTGCTGAAGTTGGGGGAGGGGGGTGGAAGGAGCAGGGGATTGTATTATGTCATTAAATGACCTCACAGAGATATCCACAGCAGCGCAGTGTGTATGCATGCCGTTGCGTGGGTTTGTAATGAGCCCAGCCGAACAGAGGAGTTGTGTGGTGGAGCTGAGATGGAGGTCCAGGCTTACAGGCTGTCAGCTCCAAGGCTTTCAACTCAGCTGCTTCTCAGTACACACACCAACACACATGCACACTTCTTTTCCCCCTGTCTAAAACACTGCACACGCTGAGAGAGACAGAGAAGATACCCTTTTTGTCTTCTGTACAGATACGGACGTGTGCTGATACACCCTCAGTTTAGTTTGATCACACACCAGAGGACTTATGGTAGATTAAATCATAGTTTGTTAAATATGAGGGTACAGTAATTCACTTTCAAACATTATCATTGTTGATAAGAAAATAGAACAAAATAGAAATTTTGTGTCTTTAAATTCATAAGACCTTCATCTAACATAAAATAAAGGGTGGGGTGAAGTTGAGTATCTTCTTACAATGTGAAAGTACAAAATAAACATATTAAATACTCACTGTACCACAGTTTTAAGATAGTATAAGTACTGTAATTTAGCGTCTAATGGTCCCTCGTGGGGAATTTAACTGTTTCTTAAAATGTATCGGTCCTGTCAAAGTGCTAATTTTAGTTTGAGATTAGCACTTCGCTAATGCTAATTTCTTAAATTTTGTTAAAGAAAAGTAAGAAATCTTTTCTATATTTTCCTGAAAGATAGAAATGTTACCTTTTAAGAGTAAATGCACAACAAATTGCAAAAAGCTTGAATTGTGTACTATCCAGAGCTCCCCTCTACAATGCTACCATATCACTGGAAACCTGAAGCCCTTCTGATTGGAAAACGAGCATGTGTGTCCTTTTGCATTCATTTGGTGTGGAGTACTTTAAGTTGTAGCAAACAAAATGCACTAAAAACACATCCATATCCTCTAATAAAAAAAGCATGGTGATTGAATGACATAATCTTCATCTGACTGTAGGTGACATCTATTCCAAGATGTTTTGTTACAAACTTTCTTACTTTGTAATATGCGCATACATTCACTAATGGTTTTCAGCCAATGGTGCAACAAATATTCTGTTATGAGACTGGCAAAAGACATAATAGTAAAACTTAATAGAAGAACACTTTCCTTTAAATTTATGTGGAGGATGCATAGATTTCACTCAAACTCAGTTCTGTGGGCTAAATTTGGTCGATAGTGTAATTATGTCTGATCTGCAAGGTATTTCCAGATGCCTATAAGCCTTGGCTTAATTGTAGACAGTTCATGAAGTGCTAATATAAATCCTTGTGCATTGCCGTGTCAGTCAGAACCCACGTCCTCTGTTGCTCATGCTCCTCCAGTCACATCGGACCACTTCTCCTAAAAACGGCCAAATGAAATGTGGAAAACAGAAGCTTCCTGGACACGTATGAAACAGAATATCTGATGGGAAAGTTTTGCATACGGTTCCAACAAGAATATATTGTTGGAAGGTTTGATAACCTGAATAAGAACAAAATGTGATTTATAAATCATTTTAACAAGTTGGGGAAGAAATCTATCCAGACCAACCAAACTTTCTGAAAAAGTTTCCTAAACCAAACTGGTTGTTGCCATAACTGCCCTCAAGCTTTGTGATAAGTGGCAATTAGTCTTTTGCATCAATGTGAAAGAGATTTGGTCACTTTTGCTTTTCTAGACTTATTTTAGCCACATTAGACAGTTTTCAAGCATAAACTGCCTGGTTATGGTCATACCACAGCATTTCAGTCAGATTGAAGTCCAGGCTTTAACTAAGCCACTTGCTTATTTTAGGCAATTAATAGTAGTGGAGTTCCTGGTCTGCTAAGGATCATTTTGCTAAATTCACAATCTGATGGTCGGATTACACCAACATTAACGTTTGGTGTAATGTCCTCTTTCAGAAACGGAGCGTTATTTATATGGAATTTATATTATGTGTACTTTTTTTAATAACTGTAATTTACCCTGAGTTCATCTTGTATTTTAAAGTATGTGTTGTTGGAAGGTTTAGAGGCACGCAATCAAGAAAGAAGAGGTTGGTAGAGAGTTGAATTGGGGCGATGGCTCAAATAGATGTGTAGAAAAAAATAAACAACAAAAAAAAGAGCTGCAGCAGAAAACATCTCACGATTTTTCCTCCATTTCAGTCTGACTGTGTGTTGCTGCGCAAACAGAGAAGTCTGAATGGAAATTAATTTATCGCCTTCGACTGTGATTCAAAATTCTGCGAAGTGAAAGCTGTAATGGAGCGCAGATAAAAGCAGGTTTATTAATGGAAACTCCGTCTGAAACATTGAAGTAGTCTTGTTGGAGCTTTAGGTTTAAAGTTTATAAAGAAATGGCATCAAATCAATGAGTGCATCTCAAATGAGACAAGTTTTTGTTCATTTCACTGTACGCTCAGCAGGGTTCAGAAATGCTGCGTTCTTTATACTCGATGGCATCTCACCTCCCATTCAACAACACTTAAGCCGTTATGCAGCAAAAACAGTGTTGTCATTGCTATTCACTATAATGGAAATCAATCCCTACATGACTTTCAATTTATTTGCATGAATAAATAATGTGTCCTTAATTCGGCTCACTAAAGGAGCCGGAGCCCGACGCTGCAGCCCTTTTTATGCAACTATTAGCATAAGGGAGGCTGATTCTTTTAATCAACTAATAATGGATGTTAGGGGAGCCTGTTCAGACCGCACCGGGAGACCTCACAGAGCTCTCACACAAACATGGGTGTTAATACACACACACACAGCCAGAGAGCCAATAAGGTTCCTAAACTACAATGAAAACCTGATAACCAATTAAAGCGGCAGTCCCTGTATTCCACTTTCCCCCTTTCTTCCTCTATATGCCGCTGTGGATACTGATTATTTTCAGAATGACATATAACGCTTTTTTTATTCACAGTCACTCATCTAAGATTAAAGCTGATTTTCTCCACCCAATTAGATCTTCACCAAATCTAAAAGTGCTAGCTTTTGAGGTCAGTAGACGTCAAGTCTAATGCCTCTCCCTTGAACTTTTATTAATTACAGTTTGTTTATTTGACCTCCGTTAGACCATTTAATGTGCTGAATGGCCTGGAGAGTTTCTGTGCGTATACAAATTTCAGTCCCGTTTTCGAACGTTTTTCCGTTCATATTTTTATCCAAGCTGACTTTTTCCTTGAGTTGCTTCAACATGAGGGATGCTCACACACACCCAGCTCTCTTCAGCTGTAAACTCAACAGCTAATGCACATTTACCTAAATCCAGATAAACCCAGTGAGGCAAAATGTACAGAAACGTTCTCCTGGATTATGAGCATTTTTCAATCAAAAACATGTCACTCAGTAACTCATTGCTTTTAATAAAGACAGAAAAGCAACATTTATTCCTAATGCCACATTTTGGTCACTAGCTTTTATATCATGTCCTAATATTTATATGCAATAAACACCAGGTAAATTGACTATTAGAAAATAATACATTTCTACTGTTTGTTTTATAGATTAATATGATTTTATCAAGCTGAGACCAGCTGCTTAATTGTTCAGCCTATTTATTTGTTTCATTACCTGCCTAGCATACACACAGCTCTGCAAATCATTGTAGATTTGTAACATAAAATGGGTTGTACACCTTTGGTTTTTTAAAAGAAAGATACTTGTTTGAGTTGGGTTGACTGTTTATTAATCTAGGTTTGTTTTTCTATTCTGAGCAACTAGTTGAGGATATGGGTCACTCTGTCTGTCCCAAACTCTGCCTTCATAAAAGCAACACGTGTAGCTAATTAAGAAAAACTTTGTGTCAATGTAAAATTTTCCATTTTACATGTGTATGAAATCTGGCCCCGAATTAAAAAGAAAAAAACAATCTTTCCATCTACAGTATATCAACTCTCTGTGGTTTCAGGCCCAGTTGTGCTACTTTTCAGTCTGAGGTCAGGAGCTGCACAAAATCATTCCAAGGGCTTAGGTGACCCACAGAGCGCACTTTGGCCATCACTGGTCTAAATGGTTCATCAAGAGAAAAATATGGAAGAGAAATAACTTCATAATTTGTGTCCAACAGCATAAAAACATGCGTATACTGCCTTTATTGTCAGAATTGTTTTGTCTCTTCAGATACTCCTCCTGCACAGCGACTGTTTTACTATAGTCCATAACAAACTTTATATAAAGTCTAAATTTTTCTAGTTTATCATCCACTTACTTAAAGTACTTGGTATATTATGGACCACTTTAGCTTTTGAGAAAAGATGTTACAGTAACACATCTCATTTGACTTGGACTCAGATGGTTTTTCCACCATGTTTGTTTTGAAATTGCATCTCAAACACAGTTTAATATGATTGCCTGCAGACACACACACACACACTTGCAGTCCGCAGACAGGAGTCACTGCTCACACACAGCAGACATTAGAGAAACTACAACTTTTGTTAAAAAGTTTAAATAAAAGATAAATGCATGAGCATGATACGTTGAGTAAAAACATTGATTTAGACATTTTGCATAACAGTCATCATCGATTACGTTGACTATGTGAGTGCTACAAATTACGCTTATATTTTAGTGAGCCACCCTTCATGCTGCTGTTTGAGTAGATGTAAAAGACGTCTAAGTGAAGTTTCCATCTTCAAACCATATGTGATCAATAAAATGCCCCCGCTGGATTTGCTTGATAGACTTTTACGTGGGAATTCACAGTAAACGGAAAGCAGATGATAAAAGCAGCCAGTCAAAGTCTGCTAAGAAAACAGCAAATTTCCAAAGCCTCCTGCAGTGCGTCATGGATGTGAAGCGGAGCTGTGCCTCCTCTTTGGGCCCAGTTGGGTGATGGTCTGATTTCCTGGAGCTTTGCCATCCGCCTTGGCAGTTGGGGATTCTTGAGTTTCAAAACCAGAACTGGAAATGGGCCAGCTTTGACTACTGTTTCAGATCATTATGGAGCCTCACTAATGGGAACTGATTTATGTGTACTTTCTGTGTGCGGGTATAATTTCTGTACATGCGCATGTATATATACACAGTCCAGTCACATTAATGTGACCACCACGTACTTTCCACTTCAGAGTTAAATAACCAATCACAGAAGGCAGGTGGCAGCACAGTGCAGTTGAGCGTATATAAAGGGTGTGTGTGGGCTTCGGAAAACATTTCAATCGTTGGCGTAATGCAGAAACGAAGCGATTTATCCGACGTCCAAAAGGGCATGATCATTGGCTTTCGGGCCAAGGGTGGAAGCATTTCCGAAACGGCTGAGTTTGTGAACTGTTCGCGTGCCGCCGTGGTAAAAGTGTACCGTGCATGGCAAAATGGGACTGTCCAAAATCAACGACGTGGCAAATGTGGTGCACCACGGGCCATAGATGACAGAGGCGAACGACGGTTGCGGAGATGCGTTCGGGCAGATAGACGGGCTACCGTTGAGCAACTGACCACTAAAATGAACCAAGGGGCTACCACAAGTGTCTCCCAAACCACTATTCAGCGAACATTGCTGCGTCTGGGCCTCCGAAGCGGACGCCTGGTTCGTGCACCTATGCTGACTGGTGTTCATCGACGACGAAGGCTAGAATTTGCACGCCAGTACAGCAGCTGGACGTCCACTGAGTGGCGACAGGTAGCGTTTTCAGATGAATCGCGTTTTATGCTCCATCGGACAGATGGACATTGGCGTATAAGGCGTGAAACCTCTGAAAGGAACCACCCTGCAACCATTGCAGGAACGGTCCAAGCTGGAGGCGGGAGCATTATGGTCTGGGGAATGTTTTCCTGGCATTCTCTGGGTTCACTGATTATTGTGGAAGGCACGATGGATCAATACAAGTACGCATCTGTCCTTGCGGACCATGTCCACCCCTACATGCGCATTGTTTTTCCTCAGGATGATGGCATCTTCCAGCAGGACAATGCGAGGTGCCATACAGCTGCCAGTGTACGTGCGTGGTTCGAAGAGCACCAGGATGAGTTTACCGTCCTCCCCTGGCCAGCAAACTCACCTGACTTAAACCCAATCGAGCATCTGTGGGACCATCTCGATCGAGTTGTTCGCGCCATGGATCCTCAACCGCGTAATCTAGCGCAGCTGGCCACGGCATTAGAGTCGGCATGGCTCAACATCCCAGAGAAGACCTTCAGGGACCTAAGTGACTCTCTTCCTGCACGTCTCGTAGCAGTTCGCTCTGCGAAAGGTGGTTATT
Organism: Poecilia picta; assembly: GCA_033032245.1. Classification (NCBI taxonomy): domain Eukaryota; kingdom Metazoa; phylum Chordata; class Actinopteri; order Cyprinodontiformes; family Poeciliidae; genus Poecilia; species Poecilia picta. The sequence continues at coordinate 25,694,827 of CM065356.1, forward strand.
CTGGCTTTTGACAGATGGTCACATTAATGTGACTGGACTGTGTACATATGTGTGTGTATACATGGCTTTATGTTTGGTTTGGGTCTGTGTAATGCCACTGAGGTATGCAATGGAACAAAAGTGATAAATTGTAAAGGCAAATGTTTTTATTTTTTTTTTCTTGTTTGCTGCAACATATTAATACCATCTTTTTTTTTTATCCCTCTGCCTATTTCTTTCCGTTTGTCTTCGTCTCCTCTTCGCTCCATCCCTCCTCCCTCTCGCTGCCTTTGTGTTCCAGTGGGTACCCCTTACTACATGTCACCAGAGAGGATACATGAAAACGGCTACAACTTCAAATCTGACATCTGGTCGCTAGGATGCCTCCTCTACGAGGTAAGCTGTTGGAATATGTGCACACTCTGTCACCTTACAGTCGGAGGAGGGAGTGACAGAGGAACACACACATTCAAACATGCACATCAACAGACGGGTCATTTTAAACCCTGAAAACTTGGGATATACACTATAATAAGAAAATCAGAACTTTCTTACATTATTATGACTGACTTCAATGAATTTTATTGGGATCTTTATTGTATAAACCAACATATAGTGCATGAATATTTTTTGTGGAATTTGTTGTATGTTTTAAATGACTGCAAGAGTGTTTTTAAAAGCAAACGGCTCAAGTTTGCAGATGACACTCTTGTAGTCATTCTGCAGCAGGATGGAGAGATCCAGGTGGAACTGTTCTTTACTACTTTATGAAGTAGTGTGATGAGCATCGCCTCAAGTTGAATATCAGTAAATCAAATGACATGAGGAAAAAAAACATAATATATACCAATAATATTCAAGGAATATTGGTTTGCAATAAAAGTCTGCACAGACAGTGTTTTCTAAGATGGTAACATCTTTTTGGCATTGATAAAATGCTGATTATTATTTATTTTGTCTATTGCTTATTTTAGCAACTTATTCTTAAAAGATGAGAACAAAATAATTGGCAGTGCTCTCTCTCTCTGATATCTAGAACAGACAGATTGTGAAAAAGTCTGCAAGCAGCCCAGCCAGCAAAGACCGTCCTCTTTTACAGAAATGTGTTCTCTTCCCTTCAAGTCAAAGGTGCAGGTTGCCATCTATAGGATGCACTTGGCTGAAATATTCTTTTGTCCCAAGAGCTTTTAAAGCTCCTAATTAATTTTGACTAAGCTCGGCATATTTTAGAACATTTTGGAACATTTCAGTTTTATTCCTTGTTATTTCGTGTGGTATTTGTGTTGACGTGTGTGGTTTATGCTTCGACTGTCTTTGACTGCTGCTGTGAACCAAATTTCCCCATGTGGGACAATAAAGAGCTGAGCTGCAGTGAAGCGCTAGTTTGCCACCACATGTAGCGCTTTGTTCATAGGCCAAAAACAATGCAATTTCAATCTCATCTGGCCAGAGCAACTTCCACCTGTTGACTGTTCCCTATATGGCTTGTGGTAAACTGCAAACAGAGCCGCTGATGGATTTATTCCAACAATGACTTTCTTCATGCCTCTCCTCCATAAATGTGAGATTTGCTGGTGGCATTAATAACAGTTGTCCTGCAGCTTCCCCAGAGTTACCATAATCTACTTGGCTGCTTCTCGAGTTATTGTCTCCTTACCTATTCTGTCATTTTGTTGGACAATGGATTGATGGTTTTCTGATAGATATTCAAAGCTTGGGATATTGTCTTATTACCCAAATGTCTCATTTTTTAAAAATATCTCCTCTACTTTTTTGCTGATCTGTTTGCTGTGTTCTTTGGTCTTCATGATGCTGTTTGTTCACTTTGCAGTCTTCACAGGACAGCTGGATTTATGCTGAGATTAAATTACTCACAAGTCAGAGGAACGGGGGGATATGCTTGTTTTTTGTTTGTTCTATAACCAGAAATCCCAATAAAACAATAATTGTAGATTTTGAGGGGTATGCATACTTTCATGTGACGCTGTACTTGACAGTCATGTATGTTCCTACACCATAGTGTTTTTATTTACATTTGTTATCAACAGTAACCTTTCAGATTGCTTTACTTGTGAGTGTATAACATATTAGTTTTATATTTTTTTCTGTGCCGTCTCAGACGCCCTGAAGCTCTTTGTTTGCGTTTGTTTAAATCGTAGAACCTGCTGAACGCTGAAAAGCTTTTGAATGAAGGGAACTGACATGGCCATGTGTTTTAGATAAGGCTGCACGGTGACACTGACTAGTTTGATTAGTCAGGAGCAAAACGCTGCGGGGCTTTTTTTCTGAACCGCACGGAGTCGAGACAAGCAGAGCTGAAGACCACACAGCAGAGCGAACAAAGGGGGGAAGAGAAAGAGGCAGAATAATGTTGGACGTGGACGACAACAGTCAGTCCGACATTGCTGTTTAACAGCGTCTCTGTGACCTCACTACTCACAGATGAGCCCAAATTCAGAGGCAGATTGTTGACTTAGGACCTGCCCACATTTTCCTCTCTTCGTCTCCCAACTCCCATGAGATTGTGATGGTTTGAGCTGCATCTCCACGTATCGCTCACTGCACCTTCTTCCACAATGCCTCAGGCATAGCGGTGGAGCATGAGCGAGGAGAAAGTTTGAGCTCAGCTTGCAAGGCGTAAGTTTACAGGTGCTTCATGGTGAAAATTGTGGTGCGAAACATCAGTAGCCGAACAAAGCAGCCAGTTCTACAACTGCTCTCCTGGTTAAAAAAAACCCAGACAGAAATAAGTGTTTTAGCTGACCCATGTTTTAACTCAGAAAAATTTGATCACATTGAAGTCAAACTTAAAAAGTTTTATTTTACTCACAAACTAAAAATGTAATACTGGCAATTAGGTGTTTATGTTGTTATTTTGAGTCTTTGATATGAAGCTCAGGGCTTTTAACTTGACACTTAGAATAAGACAGGAAGTGGTGCTTGACTATTACAAACTGATCACTGGCTGCTTTTTATTATCTGTAGTTCAAGATCTAAAATACTGGATTGGTCAGACTTGAACTGGAGACATCTACATTGAACAGAGATTCTCTTTAGATTTGTGAAAACTGGCCAAAATTTTAAAAAATGAAGAAAAATGCAGCATTTCTTTAAATCACAAAAAACAAGAATTTTAAGTGCTATTTTTGGGCATTAGGACCACCTTACGATTAAACTTCCAACAAAATGTCAACATGTGGGCTGGTCAAGCCTGGATTTAAATATTTTACAGTTACATATTATTCAAAGCAAATTGTGTGAGTTGATAAATCCAGTTTTTTTTTTATCAAGAACAAAAAATGGAAATTCTTAGTTATTTCACAAATACATATTTAGTAATCAGGATGTTTCCCCATGCCCTTCTTGCATCAAGTTCCACCTTCCTGTTCCTCTGTGTTGGTTCATTCTGTCTCCTTGTGTAATCCATACTGTGCTTTTACTATTGAATAGAATAGAAATATTCTTTATTGTCCCACAGTGGAGAAGTTCTGGTGCAACAGCAGCGAGTTAAATGCAACATGCACATTTAACTATAGTAAAAATAAAAAGAATATAAAGAACTGTACAGCAAGTTACTCTCTTTTTCTTTATAGGAATAGGGTCTTGATGGGGGAAATATAAAGAAATGTACTTGATCTGAATATTTGTGCTGAAAAAAAGATTCATCAGACATTTTCCAAGAAATTGAAAATACTATAATACTATAAAATACTATAAGATGGAATAATGTTATTTGAAATTAGGAAAAATTTCAAATAACAGCAGAGTTGTAAATGCTTACAGATATTTTTTTTGAGTGATTGTTATAGTCTTAACAGTTTGCTAGGAGGAAGGATCTGCGATCTTAGGCTGCTTTGTGCACCAAGGATGCAGCAGTCTGCCACTGAAAGAGCTTTCCTTTTCAGTAACATCTCTGCTGGATAAATTATCCAGTTATTTTAGCCAGATTTCTTCTGTCTCCCACCATCTGCGCCTTGTTGAGGGGGCATCCCAGGACCCAGCTGGCCTTCATCACTAGCTTGTCTAACATCTTCCTCTCAGCTGTGGAGAAGCTGCTGCTCCAACATAATATGCCATACATGGTGGCTGATGTCACCACTGAATAGAAAAAAGCCTTCAGGGGTGCCTCTGCACTTCAAAAGACCCCAGTCTTCTCAGCTGATAGTTTTCTCTGACCCTTCCTGTAATTAGCATCAGGGTTGTGATGAGCATCTTCATTTTAACGTACGCTCAGTGGTCCAACATTATAATGTAGCAAAACCAAAACCCAGTCAATCGATTTCAGGGTTATACGAGTGCTGCATCTTTCTACAGCTGGGTTGAGATTATCGGTTGTCTTTGCAAAATCTTTTCCATGTAAAGGAGTCGTGAGAACGCTTTGGGTCTTTGAACTTTAAAGCCTTCCTGTAACTTTCAGTCAGTTTTGGATTTTAGGCTGACATTGGTAAAAAAAAACAATGTTTAAAAAGTTGTAGGTTTCAAATGAAAACTTCTTATGTAATGCTTTGAGATGGGATTTTTGTCCTGAAACAATATTTAGCTGCTCTGAGAGATCTGCAATGAATAAAGGAAAAGCTTGGTTTCCCTTTATTGTATATTTTTGAAGTCTCACAATGTATATCTTAAGCATAATTTTATAGCAAAATCAAATTATGTTAATTTTTTTCTTTGATTATGAAATTGTAAACATGATATAAGTAGTTTATTTTCAGTTTGGAGGTTTTCCTTTCACAATCTGGAGTAAACCACAAGAAATGAGACCAAGTGATGAGAGGAAAAAAGAAAGAAGTGATCTGGAGAGCAGAATTGAAAAACTACTCAAGACTTGTTGCTCCCACAGGAGGTTCAGAGACAAAAATGGAGATGTAGGGTGAAAAAGTATGGGAATCTCTAAAGAAAAGTAGAAAAGGTTAAGGGCATTAAGGCAGAAAAAGTCATGAGAGTGAAACGAAACGAGACAGAAGAGTAGAAAAGTAGAAAGAGAGAATAACAAATGGCGAGAGTTGAGTTATGGATTGCTGTAGCAAAGAAAATGATGGGGCGGTTTCATTCAGAGAGAAATTGTTACAGGTACAAGAGCAGACACAGAACTACCCCCATCAGGTCAAGGTGAGTCATGCACGAAGCCTGTGGAGATAAAGATTTTACAATCGTATTGTTACCAGAGCAGTACTCACCACACCATGCATATTCTCTTTGAAGAACAGGCTCATGCGCCGCTCTTTTCTTAGGAAGACGGCTCCACAGTACGTAGTATCTCTTTCTCAGAACTTGAGCCTTCATTCCTCTCTGCTCTCCTCTAACTTCTGCAAAGTTCCCTTCCACATGCCTTCTTTTCCTCACTTAACCTCCAGGCAATTCACATAGAAATCCACTTCTGATTCCTTTGTTCCTCATTGATTTCACTACGAAAGCACAGTTGGGAATGAAGATTGCGCTGTTTTTTTTTTCGGTGCGTTTTCTCATCTATGAATGAGTGCAGGGATTTTCGTTCCTTGTGTGTGAAGCGGCTCCGTTTGAGGGAGTCTGCATTTTTCATTCCTGCGCCCGGGGGTTGAGTTGAGGTCCGAAGGGTCTGCCCGTCAATACCTCACCATTGTATCTGCGTCCATCTTCATCTTCCATTCTGTTTGATCCCTTTCTCTTCATGTCCAACCTTATTACATCCCCTGACCCTGCACTCTGCCCTTCACCCAAACCTGCTATGGCGTGCTAAACAGGGGTGCTTATTGGGATGTCTCCCATGGAGCGCCAGGAAGTGAATCACAAGGTTGGTCACATGGCACCGAGCAAAGCTGGAGACACCAGGTTCTGGTCAATACCCCCATGCAATCTGATCAGTAAGTCTCAAACGCTAAATGTGTTTTCTGTAAAGAGAGTTGCATTTTACACTCCTGCTCATAGAGATGCATTACGGTTTATAGCTGAATAATATCTTGAATAGATTTACGGGAATCTGTCTCCTTCCTGTATGAAACCAAAGCATCCATACCTCTGACTGTGCTCATGTCTCATACCTCCTGCACACCGTCTTTCCCTCCCGCCTTGTTTTTGGTGTTGGTTTTACGAGACCCCAAAATACTGGGTTCTCAGCATCTGGCGTTCACATGTGATGAGCTGCCTGTGCGGTTTCCCTTTGTTTAGCTCTTATAACATTATTTCTGTTCTCTAAAACATGTCAATAGTCTGCTACATACAAGGTTTGAGGCCCTGATTTTTCACAGTCTTAACATGTTTTTCCTCTAGTCTGGAGATTCCAAGATAATTTATATTAATGTATGGTTAATCTTATAACTATTCAAACCCCTGCTAGATTCAGATTTAAAATGATCAACTAAGAAATTAAATTTTTATAGGATATGACACTGGGCCTTCGTCATTTTGTTATTCACTTATTGTGATAAGTGATTGTTAATGATGTTTTCCCTTATAACTACCCTTATTGTCATAAACACCAATAAACTTGAAAATAAAATTACTGCGTTCATACTTCTAAATCTCCTAAAGAAGCAAATTACAAATGGGAATGTTTGTGTTAGTGGGATTATAATAGTTGCGACACACAGACTCATATAATTACCTAAAGCAGATGTTATAAATAGTTCCCATCATTATGTTTATCTTTATTACTACAATACTGCAAAATATTGTAATAAAACTTTAGGTCCATATATCTCACCCCTATGTGAGACAGGCATCTCTTGAGAAAGTGGAAGATTATTTTTGCTGTTTCTTTTTGGGCTTTTTACGTTAGAAACTGGCTTGTCGAAAATGATCCCCTTCACTTTGGAAAAAATAATCTTTAGCGCTTTGCACATCTTTACTTGCGTCTTAAAGGTGGAAAGTCCTCCTTTCCATCACCCTAATCTTTAGGTCCACCACATATTCTACAAAATCCACTTCACATCCAACAGCGGTTCTATTGCCTTAAAGGAAAAGAGTCATCACGTGACCCTGATCACCTATCAGAAGATGACGACTGGGAAATCAGCAAATAAAAAAATAGGTTTTACTTTTTTTTTCTACCAAATTAAACTAGAGAGAGACAAAAAGGAAAAGGAATTGTCTTTGACCATAAAACTATCCCCAAGCTAAAATGTTTCATATTCAGAGTTACAATAAGTATTAATTTGATTGAATAAAAGAGACTTCAGACTTTAATAACTACTAAAGTTAACCCAAACTTTATTGTTTTAAAATGGTTTCAGGATTTTTAAATTTCCCTTCAGGGTCTCAAAAGCATTCATATGTTGAAGATTCAGAAATGCCATCAGTGTGGGATAAAGTCATTCTTTTATGTTATCTAAGACGTCCATCAATGATATTTTCAAAGTGCTTGAAGATCGCAAGTCTTAGGGGTGAAAGGTTAGAGCTGCTGTGTTCCTAAAGGAACTGTAGTTTTGCTTTTAACATTTGCTACTTTGGTCTCAACAAAAAAAAAAAAACTTTTCTCAAAAGATGTTAAACTATGTTTAATTTTCAGAATTCAAATATTTCCACTTAGTATGGCGGCAGTGAGTTTGGATGTGGTGAACATATTCTTAAAAAGATTTTCTTCAAAGATTCAGTCCACTTTAACATTTCTATGCTTTCAACTCACTCATCCCTTTCTGCCTCCCTTTCTTTCCCTTTTTAGTGTGTTAAAGTAGGGCACTGATGGCTCCGCTGGGTGTAGGTATATGCCTAATGACTGTCCCAACATTGTAACTTGTTACTTTGATTAATATATCATCATAAAGACTCATGAAGGACCAGTACCATCTAAGAAGTCACGGGTTTCACTTGTATAGTAGTATTTCCCTTTTTTGTGTCTAAAAACACCAATACATGTTTGTCATGAAAGCATGACAATTACATTAGGTGTTTATTTTGCCATTACGGTAATGTGAGTGTTCATAAATGAGTAAAAAGTCATGAGAAGCCCTTTAGTCCCAGGATGTGAAGACTCCGGGGATGATGGGGGCTGGGGAAGAGGAGGAAGATGGCTGCCTCTCGTAGCTCTTCCTAATTGGTGTACAGGGAGAGAAGCTGGAGTCTGAAACTTGGATCAATGTAATTAAAATGGAAAGCCCCCATCCAGGCATTTAAAACGCAGCCATGCCAGTTTTACATGCTTGGGCTGCAGAGAGCACAACATGGCCAGTTAGCAGAAAAAGACAGATAGTCTTCTTGGTTCTCTCTTTGATTGTGTTTTTATGATGAGCTTTATTAGAGTATTTTTAAGAGATAAATCAAATGTTCAAACCTCAGTTTAGAGATGTACTGTTTAGGTATTAATAATAAGAGATAAAGCACTCTGTGCTGAAAGTTGTGCCCTCTGGGTGTCAGCCAGGTTTATGGTCATGTTTCTCTTAAAATAAAGAGAGAAATGAGAATGGGAATATTTTTCTAATATATATTCTATGCAGTATAGACAAATAACAGCCATAAATTGATTCAAGGATGGTGTATTATTTTCAACAGTTGCTTTCATTAAGTGGCTGCCCGTCAGTGATCGTACTTAACTCATTTCAATGTTGCATCCCGTTTTAAAGATCCAGAACGTTGTTTCTACCATGAGTTGAGAGCAGCATCTCTTAAAATACAATGAAAGTAAATTTAGGAAATAAAAATTATTTTATAAATTTTTATTGAAAATCAATAATAAAAAAAAAACCTTATTGGCATTACAACAATCGAACTATTTTACATTTGCTGGCCAGCTTTTTGCCTCCTCAAATCTTTGAGATTGAAACGTCTCGTTGTCATCACCCTAATCTTTAGCTTCCTCATCAGATTATCTGTCTGATTCCAGTTTGGATTTTAATCGGGCAGCTTCAAAGTGTTCTTACTATTTCTGACCAGAAGAAGTACACTGGCAAATCTAAATCCAAATCTGAATAATTTCATGCCTAACTGTATATTTCCTATTGGATTCAATAAATCAATAGCCTTTGTAACCTATGGTTTTTTTTTTTCTTTCTTTAATACACAGTGTCTGTACCTGTAAAGGTTGAATAAAAATTAATAAGTAATTTTGCATAAGCAGGTTAGCTGTGAAATGAAAGAAAACTGGAAGTTGACAACAGTCAGTAAAATCCTCATTGGTGCAATTCTAGTTTTTGTTGTGCTCTTTGAAAATAAATATTGATAGAAGATGTTGTATATATTGTTTTTTTGTTTGTTTGTTTTTTCCATCAGACGCCTTCCAACTGAGTAAAAATTGTTTAATGGAAAATAACTTTTTGCCATTATTTATTTACAATTCATTGAAGACAACAAACACCATGTCAGTTTGATCTAAACTGCAGCCTGCACATTTGAAATTCTGCTCTTTATGAGCTTTGGACTTATGCTACCCTGAGTTGTATGGAGAGATTTAGCATTTTATGTTTCTAGAAATAAAGGAGCAATTGTTCTTTCTTTTTATTGGCAATACTTGGCACACATTTAGGTGCATAATGAAATCATCTAGGTGCAATAATTTATTCTTTCTTTTGCTGCCTGACCAACGTAGTGGAGTTTCTTTTGTTAAATTGGATACTAATTATTGCATTAGTAACATTAGGTAGAAAGAGCCCATAATAATAACTTATATTAATTCAAGGGGATCTTTGAGGATTAAGATTATTGTTCATTGGTTTGTCTTGAGTAATGGTTATGGATTATTGTGATGGCTGAGGGAAACTAGTAATGCGCTATATCAGGGGGAGTTCTCTGAAATACAGCTGTGTGTGTGTGTGTGCGGTTTTTAAGATGCGTGTCTGTGTGTGTGTTCTGCCACCAGCAGCTCACTCTCCTTAGACAGACAGCAGGCATGCGTGTGCAGTGTGTCTTTCCCGAATATCAATGAACCGTGTACACACACATGCACAGAGGTGCGCACACGCAGGCTCACACTCACACACCAGGGCCTCAGAGGTCAGAGAGTGAGTCAATCATCTAAACCGTTGCGACGACACAGTCTGAAAAAGGAGCAAGTGTGTATTTTCCTGTTTTTGTGTGGGTATGTATCTTTATGCTCGTGTGTATGTGTGTGTGTGTGTGTGTGTGTACGTACTCACTCCGAGAGCAGGGGGCCGGCAGCTGTCAGGGGCTAGGAGCAGCAGGCACTAATGAAGCAGATGAATAGTGCAAAAACTCGCAAATACAAACAGGACAGTTGACATTTTTCATCTGTCAAAAGCAGAAGATGCATGAAAATACGAGGGGGTCTTGTTTAACCCTTTGCCTCCTGGTGTCTGCAGTTGCCTGCTTTCCCCCCCTTCCTCCATGTTTCTGTCTCAGTTTTTTCTCCATCCTTTCCGAGAAATTTGGGCATGAAGGCTCCTGGTTAATTTAAAAAAAATACACACAGGGTTTATGTTTTTTGCAAAGCAATTAGGAGTGTTTTCCACATGGACCGCTCCAAAACAACTGAAATTGACTTTAATAACAAAATGTCTTTTGTTGAAGGAAGCCATCTCAGTGAGGGATCATTTAGATTTCTTCTTTGATCTTAGACATTTTAGTTGTTGGAAAGAGATACAGTAGTAAACTGGTCATGAGAAATACCTTAGCTTTCTAGTCCTGCATCACATGTGACATATTTATATCCTGCAGCAGCTGGAAGTTCTTATTAATGAGATAATATGTTCATTTAAACATGACATAATCACAACACTCAGGATGTAACCTTTCACACACATTTCACTCTTTCACTAGACTGTCGTAAATTTAACATTCATCCTACAGACAGGGCTATATGGTATATCGTGAAAGTATCGTCATCGCGTCATCAGTGAGTGCAACATACATATCGCAAAGAACTGTTTGGAGTCCAATAGTTGTTTACTATATATTTCAGCCATTATAAGCTTGCATTTTTCATGCTAATTTAATATTTAGACAGTTGGACAAAATCTTATGGCAGAAGATGCTCACACTAGACACCAATGACGACATTGTCCAAAACACCAAAGATCACAGAATGTGGGAAGTACAGATGAAAGGGCTTACAGGCCACAACTGCCCACAAATCTTGAGAATATCCTGTATGTATTTATGCATGAAGTGATTATTACTTTCTAAAAAAAGCTATCTACTCTGCAGAGAATAAATCTGGCATAGATTTTAAAGGGTTGCCTCACTGCAATTGACCATTATCAAACAGTACATTGTGCTCAGTTAATTAATCAGAGTAGATTAAAAGGTTTCTGTCTAAGGAAACCTAGCAGATTGACTTGCAGATATCATAAATTGAAACCATAGAAGCCGTTTGGAAACTTTAAAACATTGTCTTTAGTGGAGTTTTAAATCCTCACCTAACTTTCTGCTTCCTGTTGTGCCAGCCTCAGTAGGCTTTACGCCATTTTCCTCATCCTGTTGTATATCTTTCTAAGGTTGTAGTTCAGATATGTGTGTTTGAGTAATTGTGTCCAGACGACAGAAGGCCTACTGAGACTCTGTAGCTGTCTTCTTCACTTCCTGCTGGAAGCTTCAAGTCAAAAATCTGTCAATCTGCTCAGAGGAACCCATGTTGTTTTTGGTTTCTGTGGCATCAATGTTGACATGTCAGCCACTGAAAACTGAAGTATCAAAGCTCCATTCAAGTTGGAGACAGAGGACTGTTTGAGCAGTGCCAATACATTGCTTTAATAAAATAAAACTACCATAACTATTGAAGGAGTGCTAATGCAGATTGATGCACCAGGTCATCAGTTTAATGACAAAAACTTGTTCCTGTAGAAAGTACTCCTTGTACAGTACAGTTTTTGTGACATCTGTCAATGATAAATTAAACCTCCATTTAATTTGGAGATATGGTGTGTTCATTGTGCTCTTTCTTCTCTTTTTAATAGAAACTACTCTGTTCCTGTCTTTGTTCAGTTATGTTTTTCTTTTGACACACAAATAGTCATATAATTTTTACATGATATTTTTGTTTTGAAATATGGTAAATGGACTGAAATAGCAATCTAAAATATTACAGGTACTTTAATACATATACTATTTTATTAATGCACCATTTGTTTAAGTTTTCTTCTGCTTTTCTCATAAAAAGTACTCCTGACTCAGTTCTTCTGAGGTTTAGTTATGAGTTTGTCATGGACACATCCATTAATGAATCCACCACAAGCAAGTACATTTTAGTTCTCCATTTTTCTTTTATGCGAAAGTACTCCTGTGGTTAGTTGTCGGTTTCCTTGACCAAGCTCTTTGGCAGAGAGACTGCCACCATTAGCTTTACTAGTTTTATTTTTTATGGAAATTTGACCTGGACAAGTCCTTCTGTGGTTGTTCTTGGTCTCTTCCTGTCCTTTCAGCTCTCTGGTCTCATCAAATGTCCAGTCATTTAGAGGTTTGTTATGCTGGAGGTTTCTTCCTGTTAAAAATGGAAAGGTATGTCTTGCATCAGACTGAAAGAAAATTAAATGATTATAGCAATTGATTTAGTTTGATTTTAGACTTTATATAACTATTTTTATTATGTATACTTGCGTTTAAAGTAATTTTTTGTGGTCTTGAACTACAAAGGTAAACTGAATTGAAAAGTTACAGATCTGTGTTGTGATTGTGGTTGGAAATCTTTACATTTTTTACCCAGAATCTCATTTTTTTTATTTTGTCATCTATCCTGAAGCCACTTTTCTTCATTGGTCCAACTCACACAAATATTTTCTCTCCGTGGTGCCAAGCATTTTATAATATGGCACCTTCACACCGAGCTGATGTATTCTGTATGGAAGTACTCCTTTTTGATTCACATTTGAAAACTTCCTCTTTGTCAGCTTTCACACTCCAAATTAGCAGCCTGTCAAACACATACTTTTGTCTCCAAAACAATACACGGACAGCTGAAAAATAGTTGAGAAAATATTGTGTTAAAACTCCCTCTGCCCGCTGATGAACCTGTGAAGTTTGTTCTGAAAATCGTTCCCTTTTTATAGCTCCTCTTTGCAGGTTTGGCTCTTCACAATGAGCTCATCCAAGGGTCAGAAGCAACCATCAAGATTGCTTTGAGGGAAATTTTAAACTAAATTTGGATCTTGAGAATTGGGTGAAGAAATGAGGCTTTAGATAGAAGCAGAAACAAAGGACAAGCAGAAAACTAGATAAAATAACTTAATGCTGGTCAAAAAGGAAGGCAGCATTATACATAACATTAATATGAAGCTGGGCGATATGACGAAAATTTTATGTTGCTGTATTTTCAAAAATGATCACGCTTATCCGTTTGTATTAGCCGTATTTTCTACTGACTGAGAGGAAAATTACTCCAGTAAAGCAGGTAGTACACATCCATACAAAAATGATATCAGTTTTTCCCAATACTGTTGCAGTGTACTTTGCTGTCTGCACTAAGGATTTACTCACCTCAGCATGCTGGACGCTTAAAACTGACAGTGAAACTGACAGTCATCCTCTTTGAAATTCTCACTTTTGAAAATGAATAGATTTGAACCAGTAAACATGAATTTGGAGAATTGCTGTCGTGTATTTTTATATTTTTATGGCTTTGCTGTTATAAAGTCAGCACAGTGGAAATAATCAGAACATGGATTTCACAGTAATGCTGTTCATACATCACTAGAACATGAATATATCAGATTACCTGGTAAGATAAATTGAAGCAATGTCACAATCCCAGTTGGAAAAGCTTCTAAGAATCTACTTTAAACAAAATAATTTAATTTGAGTGCCTTTAAATAGTGAGTCAATTGTAAGAGAAAATGTCATGTTGGGAGAACATTCTTAGAGGCAGAAAGGATTTTTGACCTGTTCCTGTTTATTTCTGTTTTGCAGCCCATCCTAGTTTTGTCTGCTCTGAATATTGATATTCATTTGTCTAGAAGTTGCACATTTCTTGCTGCTCCTAAAAAATGGTCTTGTGTCCGTTCACCTCTACATTTAAAGCTACATCTCACATGTTCATCCACATCCTTGTGATGTAGCGCCAAGGAAAAAGACCAGCAGGCGGGAAAAAAAAAACATCTGCTGGGAACAATTTTTAAGAGATTTTTGTGTTTTGATTCACATAAACATTGATGGTACGCTGATCTGCTGTGCACAAAAGAACTTTAGACTGATCAACTTGTTGTCTTTCACACTCCCACGGTCCTTTAAACCTCACGCCTCGAGAGCAGTTAACTGTGCAGAGACTGATTCCAACACCCGGTGCAGCCTGCACCACCTGTTGAAAGTTTGATTGAGTGTTTTACTTCCTTTTTGTCTTTGTAGTCTCACCAGCTCTCCTCTTGTCTCTATCCCTTTTCTCTCTATAACGTCTCCTCTCTCTTTCTTTACATCTCTGTGCTTTAGATGGCAGCCTTACAGAGTCCTTTCTATGGGGATAAGATGAACCTCTACTCGCTTTGCAAGAAGATAGAACAGTGCGACTACCCCCCTCTTCCTGCAGATCACTACTCGGAAGAGGTAAGTACTTCTACTGTTATCTGTTGCCTTTTTCTGCTTTGTCATGAAATATATGTGGACTTGTTCTGTGTTTTTACAGTAGACTCAACAATATTGGCTTCTTAGTGCTTGAAACAAGCATAACAAACACTTTACTGCCCTGTTTTTCATTTCTTTTTATAACTTTTCTTTTCTGAAAATCCACCCATCTGTCTGACCCAGTGAACAGTGTATAATTGATCAAAAGGCTGGCAGTGATTTTATCCATTTGGGAATTAAATTCACATACAAAAAGCATATGGGCATGCTTTAGAGGAGAGTCAGACTAAGTGGGCTAGAGTTTCCTAAAAATCATCGTTTAATCATCTACTTTACTTCTGTGAAGACTTCCTCGTGCATAAAAATGTAACATAGTCAGACTTCTGGTTGCATTTTGCCCTTTTACTGATTACCGATGACAAGCATGAGAATCTGCGTGGCTTTTTGTTTGCGTGTCGTCTTCATGTGGGTGGAAGTTCCTTTTCTTCTAAATGTATTCAGACAAATACTTCAGAGCACTGATGAGACATATCCACAGATGTATGGTAGGTGTTTACCATACATCCAATACAGATTTTTGTTAATCAAATTTGCTTGATTGCTGAAATTTTAGTACAAAAGACTTCTTTGTTCCCAATTATAATCCATGTTTCTGCAGTACTACGCGAAGGGTGGTGTTTTATGTCCAGTTTTTGATCTCAGCAGGAATTATCTTTCTTCATATTGCATGGGTGTAAACATAGTGCGTTCACATTTTGAAGTGTTAAGAGTAAAAACACTTCAAGTGAACGTTTGGTGAACTATTAGCAGTTCACCAAAAAGTTAAAATGGTTTGTGCTAAATAAAACAACAGCAAAGTGTGTTTTTTACAGTAAAAGTTTTGTTGATAATCCATCCTTAAAAGAAAAAATATTTACTATTACTTGTTTATAGTTCATCTTTTAAAGCAAGTCTTTAAAAATGTATGTGCTAGAGGTTGGTCTGCTAATAAAGTAAAACAATGTCACTAGTCGATTAGTAAAATAATATTTTTGGTTTGATAATTAGGTTCCGGAAATATTGTTTTGGATTGTTAATCTGTCAATAAAAGCAAAAAACTGAACATGTTTTTGTGCTAAAAATTCACAATTAAACCCAGAAAATATTTTTTTCTCGGTTGTCACTTCACCTATAAAATTAAAAACATGAAGAAAAAAAATAACTGTGTTGTTGGTTAATTCAATGTAATTCACGACATGCAAAATACACCAAAAAACATGTTTGTGTTTATAGTGAGTCAGCAAATGGAAATTTGATATTCTTTTTAATCATTAGCTGAGACTCTTTCTGAGCTTCTCCGAAACATTCATCTCACTTCAGTCAGAGGAAACCTGCAGTCGCATTTAAAGATCGTTTTAAACTTGAATCTGCCAGCAGTATGAATTATTTTGGACTGAAGCTGATGGTGGTAAAGAGAAGGATGTGCTGGGCTGCGTTAGCCTCCGACTGTTAATGTTGGGCAAAGCAGTTCTTTCTGTCCCTTTTGAGGACCAGTAGCTCCTGCCTTCTGCAGTTTCCCATTCAAGATGTTGATGCCCCCAAACACGATGCTCTGAATGGTTGTTGTTGATTTTTTATTATTATTTTAACCTCATGGATTCACTAAAGTTTACTGTCAGACTTTTAAGTAGTTAATGTTCTTAGTCACGTTTCTGTAGTCTAATAATAAATCCTGAAGAGAATAAGCTTCTATTATGCCTCAGTAATTACTTCATTAGGGGAATAAGAGCTATTACTGAGGTATTTTGAGCCTTTGTGGTATCTTCATGTGTGTTTTTGTACTTGCCAAAAAAAAATGTGCAAGTGTATATTTGTAACAGCAACTCTGTGCGCGCACACACACACACACACACGCACACACACACACACACACACACACACACACACACACACCACGCTGAGCTTAAGCGTTACCCCACATGTCACCCCCATCCTGGAGAAAGGAAGACAAAGCGAAAGAGAGCGGGAATGATAGAGCGGGAGACAGGGCGATGGAGAGATGGAGATGAGGGGGGTGCCTGCAGCGCCTGTCTGGATGTAAACAATGCTCCTGAAGGATCGGCAGCAAACTGTCAGCTGCTCATCTTTGTTGTGTCATTTAACCATCTCCGTCTCCGCTCCCCGCTCCACCACCACCACCACCTTCCTTCGCTCGCTCCCCCCCACCACTCTCCACCTGACACTCCTCCCACCCCCCCACCCCACTCGCCATGCAAAGAAGCGCATGAATATTTTACATATCTGCCTCTCTGCACGCCCTCCGTCTCCACTCCATGCGACTAATTCTCAGACCGTCTGAATTTGCATCTTCCTCTCACTTTTTTTTTTTTTTTTTTTTTTTTTTTTTACCCTCCCTTTCACACACACACTCATGCACAACTACACGCAACGGCTGATGAAAAGCCGGTGCCACGCAACAGCAGCCAGGAAGTCGACAGACGGTTACCATAGCGACCTTGTATGATGTGTTTTTTTGTTGTTGTTTTTTTCCTCATTGCATCTTTTATTACCTTTTTTTTTTTTTTAATGATGGCATTGACGGTCCCAGCTGCAGCAGTCCTGTCTGTCTGCTCCAATCAGCTGCTGCGTTTCGCTTTGGGTCCAGCCGATGTCCCTGGGTGTCGGTGGAGTGGCACCGGCGTCTGTGCCTGTGTGAACTCTGGTTAAAGCAGATTCGCCTGACCAAAACCCGATTTCAGTTCCATTGCCTCCTGGTTTTGCTGCTGTGTTGGATGTTTCTTCCTTTTAAAATCCACATGTTGGTAGTGAAGCGTCATTAACCGTTTTCATCATTTCTCTCTTTACCTTCCCACCCTCTGTTCCCCGTCCCTTTCACCAGCTGAGGAACCTGGTAGATATGTGCATCAACCCCGACCCGGAGAAGAGGCCGGACATCGCTTACGTGTACGGCATCGCCAAACACATGCAGAGCGTCTCACAGGGCTGCTAAGCCCGGAGTCGCACACTACACCCTGCAGAACTCCTCCACTCATCCACTCCTGCCTTTCATGTTGGACTCCTAACACAACTTTTGCCCTTTACAAAAAAAAAGAAAAAAAAAAAACTTTCCTCCAGAGTTTAGCTCCTGGTGATAACCTGGTACATGAAGCAGATTTTTTTTTACCGCCAGGGTAAAGTTTATAAAACAGACCAGAGTCAGTGATCTAGATGTTCTTCTCTCAGTAGGTAGATTTTCAATTTTAGGATTTGAATTTCAACTTTTCTTTTGTTAAGGTTGAAAAATTGTCTCAGCTTGTGTTTGCTGGCATCCATCCTGCAGCTGTGACTATCATTTACCTCAGTCAGTGACATTAGTTGGTAGAAATAGTGACTTTTCAGACCCTTTCAACAACTTCTCATGTGTTTTCAGTGGTTTGCAACGTTCTGAACAGTATTGCATCGCAAAACAAAAATAATATTCTTCTATGCAGGCTGTACATATCAGTTACCTCAGATTATAATTTGTGCCATGCACACGTTCCCAAACTCCTTTCCACTCGTCACATTATAACCACAAACTTTAGAGTATTTTGCTTTAACTTTGTGGTAAAGAAACAAAACTAGTGTAAGGAAACAGATGCACGGTTAAGTTAGCAATTATGTCTTTACGTTGGTCAGTTGCATAAAATCCCAATAAGATGCACTAAAGCATGAATGCCCAGGGTGGCACGGAGTCATTTTGTGCGACAGTCGTAATACAAAAATGGCACAAGTTAGATTTTCCAACATGAGGTTGGACAAAACAGTAAAGTCTGCAATTATGTGATGCCGTTAAAATGCATACAGATGAATTGAATATTTTTTTAATGGAAAGTATAACAACCACGTCTTTCTCTTTTATTTAAATTTTATAGTAAACAGGACAGCAAACATCCAGTGACTTTTATTTGAGGTAGTAAACTGGGATAAATAAAGCAGCTCTTTCTGAACCCGTATGTTGTTATTGTTGGTGCTCGACATACACAGTCCAGTCACATTAATGTGACCATCTGTCAAAAGCCAGAATAACCACCTTTCGCAGAGCGAACTGCTACGAGACGTGCAGGAAGAGAGTCACTTAGGTCCCTGAAGGTCTTCTCTGGGATGTTGAGCCATGCCGACTCTAATGCCGTGGCCAGCTGCGCTAGATTACGCGGTTGAGGATCCATGGCGCGAACAACTCGATCGAGATGGTCCCACAGATGCTCGATTGGGTTTAAGTCAGGTGAGTTTGCTGGCCAGGGGAGGACGGTAAACTCATCCTGGTGCTCTTCGAACCACGCACGTACACTGGCAGCTGTATGGCACCTCGCATTGTCCTGCTGGAAGATGCCATCATCCTGAGGAAAAACAAATGCGCATGTAGGGGTGGACATGGTCCGCAAGGACAGATGCGTACTTGTATTGATCCATCGTGCCTTCCACAATAATCAGTGAACCCAGAGAATGCCAGGAAAACATTCCCCAGACCATAATGCTCCCGCCTCCAGCTTGGACCGTTCCTGCAATGGTTGCAGGGTGGTTCCTTTCAGAGGTTTCACGCCTTATACGCCAACGTCCATCTGTCCGATGGAGCATAAAACGCGATTCATCTGAAAACGCTACCTGTCGCCACTCAGTGGACGTCCAGCTGCTGTACTGGCGTGCAAATTCTAGCCTTCGTCGTCGATGAACACCAGTCAGCATAGGTGCACGAACCAGGCGTCCGCTTCGGAGGCCCAGACGCAGCAATGTTCGCTGAATAGTGGTTTGGGAGACACTTGTGGTAGCCCCTTGGTTCATTTTAGTGGTCAGTTGCTCAACGGTAGCCCGTCTATCTGCCCGAACGCATCTCCGCAACCGTCGTTCGCCTCTGTCATCTATGGCCCGTGGTGCACCACATTTGCCACGTCGTTGATTTTGGACAGTCCCATTTTGCCATGCACGGTACACTTTTACCACGGCGGCACGCGAACAGTTCACAAACTCAGCCGTTTCGGAAATGCTTCCACCCTTGGCCCGAAAGCCAATGATCATGCCCTTTTGGACGTCGGATAAATCGCTTCGTTTCTGCATTACGCCAACGATTGAAATGTTTTCCGAAGCCCACACACACCCTTTATATACGCTCAACTGCACTGTGCTGCCACCTGCCTTCTGTGATTGGTTATTTAACTCTGAAGTGGAAAGTACGTGGTGGTCACATTAATGTGACTGGACTGTGTATTTCCAAAGATATTAGAAATAAAAATTAGTTTTATTAGTACAGATAAAAAGGAAACATTTTGCAAGAAAGGCCCTGAAGTAAAACAACAGACACATTTCAATTGCATTTAAACTGACCGTTTCGACCCACATAGTGACAAGTTTGGACACCTCTGCACTAAAGTTTGTATTTATAATACAAAGTTCAAAGCTTATGAATACTTTTGAAAGGCCCAATAAATATTATAATAAGCCCAGAAAGATGAGAGTTAGGACAAGCCCAGCTAAAGGTCATTATGTTCTCTGCAAGAACAAGTAACAAGTAAAAGGTTCTGCCCAGCTGCCAAAAACATCCATCTGTTGTCTGTACACACCTTTCCTTGCAAAATGGTGGGAGTCCGCTGCCTAGCTCCAGAGGTCACATCCTGGAAAGGTCGCCAGTCCATCGCAGGGCAACACAGACACACACCAGACTAACGACCACGCACACACACTCAGACCTAGGAACAATTTAGAGAGACAGATTAGCCTAACAGTGATGTTTCTGGACTGTGGGAAGATCCCAGAAAACCCTGAGAGAACCCAGACATGCATGGGGAGAAAAATGTATGCATAAAGACAGCAGACTGGGATTCAAACACAGAACCTTCTTTCTGCAAGGTAGCTGCGCCACTGTGGAGCCACGTGTCCAAAAAACCCCAAAAGGCTGCAAAAACTCCCAAACCATGTCTCTGTTCTTGGAGAGTATGAGGCCTGAGCACCGAACCCTTTCTGCTCACAAAAACAATTATGGAAAATATATTTACCTGTTGTTTTTGTTTTAGAAAATTTGCTAAGTAGGGAAGGTTGACACTTAGTCAGAAAATAGATAGTTGGCAACAAAAAAAAGCCATATTAGCTTTAAATATGTAAAGAAATTCAGACAGCGCTTTACTGCACGGTGTAGAAAACCGAGAAACTCTTAAAATTCTGGTGGAGATTTGTTTTCACTGAGTGACAGCAGCAAATCTGAAACAAAGCAGAGCAACTGATGGTTGATATGTTGTTGTGTTGCACTTTTTTACCCTGGCAAAGCAAGGCTGGCAGGGTTATGTCAAATGAATGTATTAGAAAAGGAAGAATCATTTACAGGATAGACTAGAGACGCGCTTGGGGGAGAACACGGGCAAATGTCTCCACAACACTTTGAATGTTAGTCATTTTGACACCTTTGTGTTGTCTGAAAACTTCACAATGTCTCTTTTGACAGCCCCCATAGTCGCTGGAGCTGTAACAAAAGCAGTTTTATATCTGCTGTTTACCCTTCCCGTGACACCATGTTTTCTTCTTAGCTCAGCTCCAGCGAGGTACAAAGTGTCACGTTGCTCTGGGTCTGTAAAAGTCGCAAAGAAAACATTCAGAACATGAAATAAAGCGTCGTCCTTCCTACAGGGTCCAGCAGACACATTTGACCCTCCGTACAGGTGGTCAAGTTCAAGGCAGCCTCCTTAGTATTGCAGCGTTTTTCTCTCTTATGCTACAAATGAGAGATCTCTGTCAAGCCGTCCGTGTTGGGAAGACACCGCAGCGTGCCTAATCAGCGTGTTATCAAAGTATCAGAGGAATCGCAAACATTATCATCAATCTATGTGAAAGTTTATTTTATTGACCATATATAGACCCCTGTTTAAAGGAAAAGGCCTTGATGGGATGTTTACTCTTCATACCAAAGACAAACTGGGTTGTTGGGATGGATTACTGGTTAGTATGTGTTTTTCTTCTTTCTTTTTTTTTCCAGTTTCATGGTTTACGCCAGTGTTTCATAAAAAGTTAGCACTGACTGTAACCGGTTTACATTTCAATAATGAAACCGTTCTGAAGGTAAATCTATAGTGATAACACTATTTTAGTGTGTAATAAAGCCCCTAGTAACACTGTTGATCCCCTGTTTCTTAAACATCTAATGCATCATTTGTGTGTTATAGACAGAATCAAAACTTACATGTGCAAGAAAAGAAAGGTTGGTTAACAAGTATGCTAATAATGTGTTTATATTTACAGAAATACAGAGATTTACAGCAAATACAGTGTTTGCTAGTTGTGTTTTGCTTTGGATTTAGGCTCTTTTCTATGACTTTTTTATTATAAAACCGTTTCTTCCCCTCAGCTACAGTCTTGATAATGTTCTATTAATGAATATCCAGATAGCACCAAAATATTTCAGTATTCTCTAGTATTTGTCTGGGACTTGTTGCATCAATGTTTGTCTTTGAAATTTTGGTTTTGGTGGGTTGTTTTGTTTAAATTAAAACTAAAGTACTAAAGCTGACTCTGCAGCGCCTTCAGGAGGCAGGCTTTGATATTTCCTGGATGCATAATTAATTAAGGCCTTTTACTGTATGTAAATTCACATGAAAGTGCATTTACTTTGAAATATGAAGCATTTTATATATAGGAAATTGAGCTCTATCTATGCAGATTTTACCTACAAAGGTGGAGTTTTATTTTTGTCTTTCCAAAGAAGATGAAATTCTGCGTTGTTTTAATGATTTAGTTATTTTTATTTGTAACCGTTGCCTGACTGTGCCTTTTTAGGTTACGTCCGTTTTCTTCTGCATGCCCACTGAAGTTGTTTTTGAAGAGTCCAGAAAGTAAAAATAAAAACATTGGCGATATTTATTGTCTTGGTAGCTTTAGTTGCTTTGTCAGCATTTCATGACTAATGAAATTCACATATCACAAATGCAATGTATGCAAATTAAAAATGAATAAAGCTTTGACATTCTTGTGGACATTGAGCGGAGACTTGTTTTCTTTGTTGTGATAATCCATAATGTGGCTGAATAGAGCAATAAAACAATGTTTAAGGACAGAAAAAGTAATATTTTCTAGGAAACAGCTCATGGATATTCAGGATTACTGTCAGGTTATGTTAAGTAGTGATTTTCATGATTCTACAAATCCAACTTTTCATCTGTTTGCAGTTCTGTGGAGAGAGTTATGTTACTTTATTAAAGTTCATCATATTGTCTAGAAGTGTTTAGATGCATCAGCACTTCTTCCTGTTTCCCTTTGGTGTAAATATGTTAGATGCTTTCTAAGCATCTAACAACAACAAAACAGGTGAGAAGCTCCAGTCTTTTGAATGCCTCAGCACTGCAACATTGCGCTGCAATCAATTTTAAATGAATAAAAAGGCATGTTATACCTTAAAGTGTTTCCTAACTTTATAAGTAAGTAAACCTATGAAATTTTCTTTGTTTTGCCAATATTGAACGTACACCCCAGCAGTTCAGATTATAAAGTCACACAATTGTCAATCACATCTAAAAGGTTATGTCAACAGTCTAGCTTTTGAATTTAGCATTCGTTTTGTTGTTAAAGGACTGAGATGAAGCCTTGTACACCTGCCTCTACTGTTCACTCACCGAATCAACAGGAAGCTGTATTTCTACTCCATTTGCTGAGGAAACCACAGGTAGTTTTAAATGTCTGTAGTTTTACATTTATTCTTTTATTGGTGTTTTGTGTTTGTGCAGGTGCATAATGTGCTCAAATATGAGTTAGACTGCACAGTCTATTTCAAAAAGGTGGGTTTACTGTTTAAATATTCACTTTGATAATGTTTTCATTTAAACACCTTCCTGCACCATTTGTCATCCACTAAATGGTTTTAAACAACTATTGTACATCAATTCTAATAGAATTGCTGTTGAGGCATCTTTGAATCAGCTTCAGTCTTGAGTTCATTCCTCCCATCAAATATAGTGAATCTGATACAACAGAAATCAAATTCAGCCTTTCAGCTTTCTTCATTTACAGACATAACCAGCACTGGCAGTAAAGTTTAGAAAGGATTACAAAGATCTAACTGTAGAAAGGTATCAGTCAGGAGAATGGAATAAAACAATTATCCTGGAGCATTAGATACAAAAACTGAATGTTTGTCCAAAACTGATAAGATATGAACTGTTCAGTGATGCTACCAAGAGACTGACGGCAACACTGAGGGACGGGCAAGAATTTCAGGCTGTTTGTGTACAACATGAAATCTTGTTTTCTCCAAATATCTGCACAAAGGCCAAGTAACTCCTCATTGAATGCTGAATTTTGATAATGTATCATTGTAAAGTTTATTTGGCTAAAGATATGTAGGTTGCATGCAAAATGCGACCACTTGACAACAGGAAGTAGACTTGTTTTCTCGCTCTTCTGTTTCATACAGGAAATATTTTTGTAACGTCTTCTGAAGTTTCTGATGAAGAGTCTGCTGGCATGTGCCTTGTCTTCCGTGGGTTATCATGATCAGTCAGTGAAGTTTACTGATAAGCAGGTGTTGCTGAGTTAACAAACATTTAAATAAAGCCAAATAAAGTTGTGTATAAAGAAAAACATTTACAAGGCCAGATGTTAAACAAGTTGGTGTTATAATAATGATTGGGGCAGCTTCTAAACCACAGGAGCTGAAACCCTCCATCCTTTAAAATTCTTTAGAATATTTTAAATGCATCCTAAAAAAAATCGGCAAATAGGTGAAATTTATGTAAAATATTAGTAGATATGTTCCACCAAAAAATCAGCTTTTGTGCCAAAATTTATTTTGTTTTTAATTTCCTGATTATGATTGAAGTGGAATATTTACAGATTAGAACACGAAAGAATCTGATTCAAAGAAAATCCACTAAATGAAGAACACATTGTTTATTTGGTATTTTTAAGAAAGAAAATTTGTACATATTCCAAAGTCACACATGTAATATAAATCTGAAAACAAACTTCAAATGTATATGCATACATTGTTCTGAGATAAAGAGAATACAAAAGACACCCGAGGATTTGATTTTACACCTGCAGAAAAAGAGAGAGAACAGAGAAACCACAGCAATAAACATGTATCTAACAGCAGATGGATGCATTTAGTGACAACCGCAGCTATAGACATCTGTAAACATTGAATAAAAAAATACATATATTACAAAACATTAAAATCAAACTCCAGGAGATTTTGGCATGAATGTTTTGAATTTCTTCAAAATCGTCTCCAAATGAACTTGATAGCAACAGACATCAAATGATGCTTCGGTCTTCAGCGCCACAGTGTCTTCATATGTAAGCCTCTACATGATATTTAGAAAGATATTTATTAACGCAGAGCACAAGAAAATATGACAAAACAGTATAAGAGAATTTTCACAATTAAAAATGTGGTTAATTAGAAAGTACCATATCTGCATCACAACAGAAAATTATTAAAATTTAATTTGTTTATTTATTAAAATAAAATTTGCAGAACTATTTGTTATTAAAATCAAAACTCAATTTTATTTTGTAATAAAATAAAAATGTATGTTATATTGATCCAAGTTGTAACAACTTGAGTCAAATACATTGTCATCATTGTTATGACAATGTAGTTATAAAATAAAATCTGATACTTATTAGAGGATTTGTTGCTGAAGAAAACTTACTCGCTGTTGATGTGAACATAATTTCTTCTCTAGCAACACTGTGGAGAAAAACAATCAGTTTGGATTATTTTTTGATAAATGATTAATATGTAACCATGTTATATTTACAAAGTAAATTGTCTGTTACCGTTCTGATTTCTTTCGCTTTTTGATGAAGCCTGCCACACGCAGCGCTGCGAGTATGATGATGAGACTGATGAGGATGAAGATCAAAACGCCGTTAAGAGCTTTGTCATTGTCTGCATAAAGCAAACAAAACATGAGTTACGGTACGCAGTAATTGGTTTTTATCAGAGTGTGAAGTTCTTCACACTTTGTTGTAGTTACAGAGCAACACGTACAGCGAGTGGAAACGTTTCCTGTTTCAGCTTCACTCTCAAACACCCCATTGAAGGCGACCACCTATAAACAGAGAAATACTCATCAAATAGTTCCGAGAAAATGAGAATTATCCTGAGAATGTAGAAAGGTTGAACACAAACCTTGACTGTGTAGGATGTCAGGTAACTCAGATCTCTGATTTCAAAATGACACTCATCAGTTTCCTTAACTTCTCTGTTGCCACTGAGACGAACGATGTAAACTTTCTTCGGTCCTTTAAATCCACCGTCTGGCGGAGAGCAGCTCACTCTGATCACATTATTCTTTATGAGATGGACTTTCAGTTGCTGAACTTTATCTGGTACTGATACAAGAAAAAAAGAAGAGTTTTTTAAATCATGTATGCGTTTATGACTTATTTATTTTTTAAATCGGTAAAAGCATAGAAAAAAATTCTGTCATTTAAAGAAAACTCAAGAATAATTTTAATATTTAATTTGATACTTTTGATTATAAAACGTTGTTGTGTCTGTCAACATATTCCTAAATGTTTACCCTACGTTTCAGAACAACCACAGGACCAAAATATAGTAAGATAAATAAATGGTTAAATACATTAAATCTATGAAAAAAATATATTGACAATGAAATGAAACAAAAAAAATACATTAATAAAAAAATCTGACTTTAATCTCAGGATTCTGAGATTAAAGTCAGAATTGTTTTATTTTTTTCCCCCAGTGGCCCTAATCCTCTTCCATAAGAAGGGGCATTAAAACTGGAAGACTATAAACACAAAAAAATCTAAAATTTAGATTTTTTTCAAATTCAATTAGATAAATTGTATTTTTGTAAGGGGATATCTGCAGGATTATAAGATGAAATAAGAAAACTCTGCTGGAAAGTTTTAGTTATAAAAACAATTTAACCATAATTACACAAAATGTTTTCTTAAGGGAAGTGAAACAGAAAATGTCATTTATTTTTTGTTAAGCATTGAAAAAAGAAAAACTACTTTATTAATTTTATAGAAAGTCATAAACATCTTCAGATACACATGGTAAATGTTCATCTGACGTCTTCAGTGAAGCTGAGATTCACTGAAGACATATCAAGTTTTTATATCAAGACATAAATACTTTTTTTTACCTCCGGGATCGGTTTGTGCTCTTAATGTTGCTGCTTGGGAAACTTTCTTGTTGTTATATATGGCGTAGATTTCAATAGCATAGTCGGTGAATCTTTTAAGTTCATAAATTTTACATATTCCTCCACGAGGCTCTCGGACTGTCATACCATGGAGCTTTGCATCTAGTTTAGTAACAGCAGGTCAGAATAAAGACATTTTCATCAACCAAATATAAGTAAAAATGCATACATACATCTGTCCTATGGAAAATGAAAACTAAATTATTTGATGTTGGCTCAGTTGATTTGTCTTACAGAGAATGAAAGATCTAAATTAACTATTGACTACATTTTTATTTATTTGTCTAACAAAGAGTTAGCAGTAAAATTATAAGAAAATTTTTACTCGCCTCCATCAATTTCCTGAAAGCTGCAGGTGTAAGAAAGCTTCTCTAGATTAGGAAGAACGAGTCCACAATTCTCACTGGTTGTTTGCCACCACCCCACACTTAAACTTTCGTTTTCATATGCATTAGTGGGAGTCATGGTAAAATCTGTTGGAAAACAGCAAAAGCTCCTGTATTTGTTATTGTTCTTCAACCCAAAACTATGTTTAGATTAAAGTTATGTAATATCAAAGGTAATAATCAGCAGCTCACCGCAGTTAATGTTGAGCTGGACAGCTGGAGTTTTCTTGTCGATGGAGACGTTGTTGTTCTTGATCAGACCAGTGCAGCTGTAATCTGTAAACGGCTCCAAATTAGAGAGCTGAATGGAGTCTCCAACTTTTCCACTTTCTGAGGAAACACAGAGAATTTATTTATTATCTGCTATTAGTACGTTTGTGCTGCTTTTTGCTAAAAAAAAAATTAGACGTTCAGAAGAGATTTACAGAGAATACAAGTGCTATTATAATCATCTTTATGCACATATTTCTATGTTTCTAATCACATCTCTTCTTCTGGTCGTTCCACTCACCTGAGCAGATGTACTCAATACTGAGATTCTTACAGTTTGGAGGTAGTTTTGTTTCTATTTCTGCAGGAAGGCAGTTATGTTGAATCTGATTCATCTCATTTGGATTTATGTAATCTAGAAAAAGAAACAAATATTATTTTAATCCAATTTAATTAAATCAAAATTTACTTATAAATATACTTCATCTTTGAATAAAATGCTTTTTGCATTTTATTTAATTTCAAAATAAATGAAACCACATCTTTCCACCGGCCTTCATGCACCAAAATCTTTTATTTATTTGATTAAAATTATCAAAATGTAAGATAACATTAGCCCAAATATTGTTTTTATTGCAGATAACAGGCTCATTTTTAAATGTATTTTATCAGTTGATTGCAGAGTAATTTGCATGACTAAACATGAAAAAATGTTTTTAGGTTTTGGATCTACAACAATTTACACATCTCCTAAAAGATATATTTGTTTTCTGTGTTTTATTTTATTGCAACTACAGACCTAAAATAAATACAATATAACAATATAATTATTACTAAATATTTTTTGATTTTTGATATCTGTAAAGTTACCTAACTCTAAAGCTGGGTCTGATCTTTCGGACATACCAGCAGGAATGTATCGGGTCAGGTTAAAGGAGGAATTGTTGCAGTTATCTTGGTAGAAACTGACAGTGAAGTTTGAGCAGATGTCGTCTTCAGCCAGTTTGAAACCAAAGGTCCCGTTTCTGAACTGTTGGGTTTGGTTTGGTGCAGAAACCGAGGAGTTGATGTTCCAGCCGCTGTGGTAGCAGACGTATCCGGGGCTGCAGGGGCTGTTTGTGACGTCTTGTTCATCTGAAGCACATCAGTCATGTTTCTCAGTGTTGCACACCAAATAAAGTAAAGTAATACTATAGGACTTGCAGAAGTCTTTGTACTTACTCATGTTGAGTGTTTTTGCTTTTCCTCCAGAGCCGCTGCAGGATATTTCTGCACCATTACTGTCAAGCATCGTGACCTGATGCTCATATTCAGTGCAGGGCTTCAGATGTTGGATTTCATGCGTTGGGTTTTTACTGGACGAAGAAAT
Organism: Poecilia picta; assembly: GCA_033032245.1. Lineage (NCBI taxonomy): Eukaryota > Metazoa > Chordata > Actinopteri > Cyprinodontiformes > Poeciliidae > Poecilia > Poecilia picta. Next base: position 25,723,362 of record CM065356.1, read on the forward strand.
ATTGACGATCTTTTCAGTTGTTGGATTTCCTTCCTCACCAACGCTTATCGTGTAGCGACCAGTGGAGAACCTGGTCATTTTAAACTGGAAGCCAAACCGGATCGCTCTGACACTGTAAGAACCTGCTCAGCAAATCATAAAGAAATCCAGTTTAAACAGGAAGATACAAACATTTCAAATATAATAGAGGAAAAAAATAGCAAAACCAGTTTAATACAAAAATTGGTTTTAAAGCTCAAAATGTTTGGTGTTTTAATAAAATACTCACACTGTGGCGGCGCGGCGCTTGGCTCAGCTGTGAGAAGAGGAGGAAAAAATATTAACAGCATTAAATCTTTTAAAACAACTTTGTCATATTTTCTTGGGTCATTTCTCTCTAACATTTATCACTTAAACTCAACACTGAGTTAATTTTTATTTGCCTGAATCTGAATATGTTAGTTCCAATTTAAAATAAAAAAGAAGAATTTTATTTAATCTTTATTTTATTGGAATATCCTGAAGATAAAACCTGTTTTTGAGGAGACCTGGTGTTCAATATATAGAACATTAACTAAAATATACAGACAATTAAAACAATATTAAACTTCATTTTCACTTTATTCTAAAAAGTAAAATTTGGTTCAAAATGGACATCTTTTAATAAAGCAAGAAAATATAATTTATAAAATGTTATATATTATTTTTAAATCATACACCATCTCAATTTATTATTTTGATATATTTACTTCTGAGTTCAACAGATTTATTAAATATAAAATATAATAATTTACTATTAGTAGTAAAAGTGAAAACGTTTTAGCAAATCATACATTTTAGTTTGTTTTTACAACTTCATCTGTTAAGTAGTAGAAAACTAAAACTTTGGTCGGCGTTATTGTGCCCGGTGTGCGTGGTTACACAGGTGTATTTAGATTAAAAAAAAAAACAAAAAAACATTTATTTTATATTCAAGTTATTTTTGCATGTATTCTAATAAGATGGGAGCCTTTGCAAAAATTTATTGTTTTAATTAAAACATTTTTAGTTATGATGGTCTTACCATTTTAATCATACACATCGGAGCTGAGTTATAATTAACACTTTGCTTTAATTCAAGTTGTTAAATAATATAAATAATTTTGAATCACTTTGAGAAAAAGGATCATACTTACATTTGGCTAAACAGATAATGGTGGTTAAGACCAGCAGAAGGCGGGAAGCAGCGAAATCAGCCATGTCCAGAAACAACCTGCATATGAAACAATCAGAGGAGCTGCAGCTTCTTAATGCAGTAGAAGAGAAGAGACCTCCACCCCCATCGACAGGAAGAGATTTACTTTGTTCTTTTCTTTGCAAGAAACTTCAAGTTGACAAAACAAAAGCAGCTTTTAATCAGATCAGATAACAAATCAACAGATGAAGAAGGAAGATCTGATAGTTTCTCTGCTACGCCTGGTTTTATGATAAATCATTGTCTGTTCACCCTGTTAGGTTTACATCTGCAGACTCTGACAAGTCAAAGGTCAAAACGAGATGATTTATAATCTAATGAATTATAATCTATAGATAATGATTTACAGCATTTACTTTTCTGCTCTCAGACACAGCAGAAAGATGGAGGAACAAAGGGTGACATCTGGTATCAGAACACAAAGGTCTTTTCATTTCTGTAGAAAAAAACAGATGTAATTAATGAACGATTGACCTGGTTGCAAAATTTTAAATTCACTTTCTTGAGTTTGTATGTTTGTAACTTACCCTTCATAGTCTGGAAAAATAACCAGAAAGTTTGCGTTAGATTATAGAAAGATTCAGTAAATCTGATCTGAAAGAGTCAAATTTTTTTAGGTGCTTAAAATGTGACTTTAATCTGCAATTTGACTTGAAATTGAACCTTTTTAGATCTTACAAGTTAAATTAAAAGGTTTTCAGTCATGGTCAAATTAAAAGAAAAATCTTTTCCAAGACAAAAATGTAAATTTTTCTAGTGCAGAGAGAAGTTAACTGCCAATATGCAACTTTGTGTTCATATTTCATTTATTATGTCATAAATGAATGAGACAAAGATTTGACCTCAGACAATCCCCAAACTCTCAAAGATCTCTTAAAAAACCAAAAGGCTAACTACTCGGTTTATTTTTGATCAGAGTAAAAATCCCATCTCTCAACAGCAGAATGTTAAGACCTGCATCATCCAGGGGATTATTATTATTATTATTATTAGAACTCACAGCATAAAATACTGTAGTTTTCTCATTGAGTGCTACACTAAAGTGCCTGGCGGAGTTCCTGTCATCTAATCTGACAGGCTGTGGAAGGCAGCGTTAATCAGAGAAGCAAACAGGATGTTTATTTTTATGATTAAATACTTTTATTAGCCACAATATCCAAGTCAACGTCATTCTCCAGGTCAATGTGTAACTGATGTGTCCAAACGTTTTGCCACAAATATCAGATCAAGTTGAAAGTACTTGCAGATTAAAAATAGAAGATAATGAGAGAAAACTAAAAAAAAAAAAATATCGCAATTCATTTAGTAATTGTTTTAATTTGCTCAACATGAAATACTTTAATGAAATATAAATGAAAATGTAAATCATTGCTTATAATTCTTTTGTTGATTTTCTTTTAAGCCTCAAATAAACTTCAGCTGACATTCAGCTGTACAAACAGGATTAGGGTCACTATCTCTCTCTTTTTTTATTTATTTGTCGTTTTTTTTTAATTTGTCTGTTTTTTTTTAAAGTCGCTGTGTTTATCTAGGTTTAATAAGTAAATAAATGTCAATGGATATCTGTGATTCTGTTTACTTTGAAATTAACAACAAAAAGTAAATGTTGAAAGTACATACTTTTACATCACAGTATTAAGATAATATACTTTACAGAAGATTCAAATACTTTTCAGTAGGTCAACATTTCTACAACAAAAATCAAGTTTCATTTGACACACAGTTTATTCTCCTTGGTGCTGATTGGCTGAACCTCGAGGCGAAGAAATGATGGATAAGAAATGTTAGCTAAGACAGTTTCCACTGTGTGAGTTAATAAATATTAAGTTATGTTTAGAGTTTGAACCAGGATCTTGTAGAGGAGATATCTGACAATCAGAGATGTCACCCATCTTTGGCTACATGTAACCTGTTACAAAGGTTCTCAGCTTTATTAGTTTCAAAAACCATTTTATTACTTAGTCTTGAGTTATTTGTGTGCTAAGATGGACTCCTACACCACTACAGAAAATAAGGACATTAAAATATCACCTAGTGAAACATGAGAGGACATTTAAATAATTAGAAAAAAAATCTTAAAAACTCCTTAAAAACAAAATCATTAGAATAATCCTCAAATGTCTTCATACCTGGTTTGTAATTGGTAAGTTTTTTATAATAACTGAAAATGGCATATTTCAGTTCAATGCCAATGGCATGAAGGTTTTTGTAATTGACTTCATGAACTTGTTGATTAAGTGTCATTGAATATATTTATTTACTTTAGTTCAAAGCAAAGACTTTGCAGGATAATAAACCATTCAAATCTCCTAAATCCTCATTGCTGAGTGTAATTAATACATCTGACACAAGAGGGAACAACTGTCACCTAGTAAATGAGGACGTTTCTCATGCAAAAGCTCCCTATAGCTGAATGCTGCTATGCTGTGCTGTATCTAACAGGAAATCTTTTTTTAAAACCATAAGTAATAATTTATGGTTGTTTGCTTGTTAATAACTTGTTTGGCTGTAGTTTTAAGTAGATTCTCTTATCTGCTGAATCAAATTTATTCATATAGCTAAGTGACTGACTGCCTGAAGAGATAAACTTAAAAATGATAAAATTTCTGAACACAAGTTTTGAAACTCAATAAAACCAAATGTTTCTTCAGAAATTGATACAGCTAAACAGCACATAACAGAAGTGCAGTTAAAATTATGGGGTAGACTTTGACTAAGCCATTCTAACTTAGTCTTGACTTTAAAATAAACAGGAAAAAATAAATCATTTCAAATATCAAATATCAAATATAATTTCAAATATCAAGCTTATTTGATTAAAATAATGATAAATTCTACTCAAAACATTACACATAAATATATGATCTGATTAATGGGTAGGTCAAAAAACCAGGATCAATTTCATTTGAATTTGGTTTTAGGTCCACAGCTGGTGAGAGAATCACATCCAGCTTTGCTCCTCTGTCCCACAGCATGTCAGGCTGAGAGGTCATCAGTCGGCCCAAACCATCACAAATTTGTCAATATGCCAAATAAATCCAGGATCCTAATGTGACCCTGCAGGACAAGTGCTGCTCCTCATTGAGAAAATGTTATCAATTTCATTGAGAAACCAGTTGACCAGATCCATAATTTGTAGATTTGGAGAAAGTGCAAAGAGAGGCTCCAAAAAAAGCAGCTCAAAAACAGAGCAAGCAGAGCGAAGGTGGGGAGGAAATGAAATGATTTTTATCACCTGACTGTGACAATGAGAACCAACTTAAACCATACAGGTCACTTCAGCAGCATGAATGTCTGCTAATAGAGGAACAAGACTTAAAGACTTAAAGAGAACAAAGAACTAGGAACATTTATAATCATATTATGGAAAGCCAACAATACCAAAAATATATTAAACATGAAACCCAACGGGCCATAACGATATGTGATGAGCGTCACAGTTTATATGTTGCACATTAATTTTTCACTTTACATATGACCCATTAACTAAGGGTCATATGTTGTTATGGGTTACTTATTTTATCTAACCTATAACAAAGTTATTTTCCCAAATGTTATCAATTACATATAGAAAATAAGAACTTCGACTTTATTTTCCTTGATGAAAGTTTATTCACATGTCCACAAAGGTACAAATTTAACAGAAACATTATATAGGACAAGAAATATTTTATTGAATATTTTATTGAATGCTACAAAAATAACATCAAGATGCAGCAGATTTTCCACTGTTTCTGACTTAGTTTCTGCTAATATCCTGCTGTTTCAAGTCGCCTTCATTGAGCTCCTTGTCTCATTTGGCCCAGGTCTGATTGGTTTATCATTTTGGAACAAGGTCAGTAAGGACTTTTCAGACCACTTGACCTTATTTTGTTGTTCCACAGTAAAATCTTTCAACTTCATGGTAAAATAAAGTCTATTTTCAAATTAGAATGTGAAGACTGGTTTTCTTTGTCATTCATTCTTCCAGATGACACCAACCAAGATCAATCCAAAAACAAGCAATAAAAATAAAAATGGAGATTGATGGAAAATTAGTAAAACCATGTGGCACATGACATCTTGACACACATCTAATTCATGCTATGCATTCATGCTATTCATGCATTTGGATTCATTTTTACAAGTCTTCATTGGAATAGAGTGATGCAACTTTTAAAATTTTCTCTTTATATAATATATTGCCTGTTGTGCAAGGATAAAGAGTAACAACATTTAGTTGTTTTGAGAGACTAGTCTGGTCTGCTCACTATCAAAGCAGAAATCTAAAAAAGAAGCAATTAAGATTTGAAATGGCTTTTGTAGGTTTTAGACATTAATTCAGTGGTTTTCTCAAAGCGCAGCAGTTTTGTCAAAGTGCCCTGAAATGCTCTTACTTTCTGTCTGTGGGTTTAGAATTTTATGTGATGTTTAACTGGTCACTTATAGGAATATTTATCCATCCATATTTTGATCTCTCATGTCCTTCCAGGTTTTAATAATGAAACATGAAGACAAGTTTTGCATTTTCAGTAATCTACATAGATTTTGATTTTGTAAAATCCAAGTGGTGACTTGCTTCACTTTTTTGACTTGGAGAATATACAACATAAGAATGAATAAAATGAAATGCAAAGAATTGGAAAGTCCAACAAATTATGTCTGAAGTTATTGTACCAAGTTGATCATCAGCTGCAGTTTTCAAGGTTTACATTCTCAGACATAATAAAATAAAAACATTAAATGTCTGCAACTCCATCAGATCTTCATCAGTTGCGTTTGATGTGTTTAGGAGGTAACATGTTAGTATAAACTGTAAAGACAAATGGGGAAGAAAATGTCTGTAAACCTTGTTAAGAATTTTTCTTTTTGACTTTGTGCCAATATAAAACTAAAACATGCTATGAATTCCAGCAAATCTAACAGACATCATGTGGTGATTTAACTAAACTCTTATTTTAAACATGATGTTTATTATATTCATGATTTTACATGAAATTTACTCACTGACTGTTGAGAAGAGCTTCTGTTCTTCATCACCACTGTGGAGAAAGTCAGAAGATTAATTTCAGAAAACATGACTTAATTAACAATTAATATCAACAAACAGAAATATGAAAGCTGAACAGATTTTACTTCCTGGATTTTCTCATCGTCCTGATGAAGAACGCCACACAGAGGATGATGAAGATAACAGGGAAGAGCAAACTGCCAATGAGGGCTTTGCTGTTGACTGTGTGAAACATTTATAACAGGTCAATCAACCTTTAATATTGAAGTTACAGTGAGCAGAGCTGAGTTTGATTTTATTTATACTCTCTCAGGTTCACTGGTAAAATCTCCGTTGAATGTAAACATCTATAATAACAAAATGATTCTTGTTAAGATTCAAAACATTCAAATTAAGTTGAGTAATAAAACCAGAATTCATTCATGAAGCTGATTATTGTTACTACAAACCTCCAGTATGTAGAATGTTGAGTAGTTCAGATCTTTGAATTCAAATTGACATTCTGTGCTATTCTTTCTGCTGCCAGCAACACCTTGAAGTTGTGCAATAAATATTCTCTCTGGTCCATTAAAATAAATGGGATCAAACAAACATCCCACTTGGATCTTGTTTTGTGCATATGACCCAAAAACGTAGTAAGGTTGTTCTGGCACTGTGAGACACAGAGGGAGGATAAATATCAGGACAAACACGAAAATCTTTTCTTTCTTAGAAACAAACCAAAACATGAAAATTATTTTAAAAGAAAGATATCTGCTTTACTTTAACTTACTATGATACTGTAATGCAGATAGATTTATGTTAATATTTTTATCTACAGTCCTAAATAAAGAATCATTAGGAGCACGATGTCTGGTGTAATTATTTTTTGTTGTTAACCAACCAATTTTGATTTATAAACATAAATTAATTTCATTAATTGTGCTAAAACTGCTGTGACTTTATTGGGTTAAAGGTCATAAAAATAAATTTCTGATCATAAACTAAGTTAATAGTTTTCTCTCCACAGCAATTTAAAAATAACAGAATATGCTGGGACCTAAATCTTATAATTCTGTAATTATAGATGGCCTAATTTGTAAAAGAAAAAAAAAGTATCTGTCAATGTTAACATTTGTTTTATTTTTTGTCCATTTTGTATTTTGAAGTCAGAGTAAATGTTAATGAAAAACCTGGTCAACCGATAATGACTTTCAAAACTATAAACTCAACTAGATTGCAATAAAACTCGTTTAAAAATTAGAACCAATGAAAAATTGACTGTGTGTCCCTGAATCTAAAATCTAAATATCTCACTGAAATTGTTAAAGAAGAGTTAGAGTTCCTAACAGATAACATTTATAGCTCTGGACCAACAAAACATAAAAATAAACCAATTCATATCAATTTTATGTTAAATTAATTAAAACAAAGTGTTTGTAGATTGTATTATTATTTCAAAAAATATATTTTCTTGTTTACTTACTTCCAGACTTAGTCTTCCCTTTAACTGTTCTTTCTCCAAAAGGACTTTGTCCAGTGTAGATGTGATGGACATTACAGCTGTAATCCCTGAATGGTTTAATTCCTATGGTGAAGACACACATTCTTCCTTCATGGTGTTTAATCACTTTTTCTTCAATTATATCATATCCTCTTCCATAAACTGTTTTGTGATTGGTTTGACAACAGCAGCTTGTTATAAAAGATCTTTATAATCATGAAAATTATTAATATGTTGAAACAGAGTTTGGTCTGTTTTTCATGTTAAATATTAAATAAAGAAACATTTTTATTAAAATCATCCTCAAGTCACTGATAGTTTACAGTCACAGCTTCACTGATCACATCTGGTTATTTTACATTTTTATCTCCTGTTGTGTATAAGACATTAAGCTTATAAATTCACAAATTTTCCATTAGTCAGTTTGTTTTCATTGGTTGTGCTAATCCAGATGTATTAAAGATTATTTGATGTAAATATAATATAGAAGAATAAATATATTCATTTCACTTACCTTGCTCATCCTGCTGACAGCTGCAGCGATAAGACAGATTATTCAGTTTATTAAGAACATCTTGGCATTTATCACTCGTCGTTTCCCAGTTCAGTTCAATGGAATTACTGGTTAAACTGGTCTGCAGGTTGTTTACTGTAAAATCTGTTGCAATAAAAAACATAAATGATTAATAATGTCCTGATTATGTTTTTCTCTCCATGATGTGTTACTATAATAATTTTTTCTTAGTTCAAAGAGATGCAGTAAATACCAACTCACCACAATCTATTTTGAACTGGACAGGTGGAGTCGCTTTATTTATGGAGACATTGTTCATCTTGATGTCACCAGTACAGCTGTAGTCTGTGAACAGCTTCATGTCAGAAAGTTCAACAGAGTCACTGTTGATTCCTGGAGAGACAAACATTTAGTCATTTCTGCAGAATCTGCTGTTTATATATTAACACTGATCAGCTGTTTGCTTTATTATTTACATTTTGAAAACGAAATAAAAACTCAAAGCTAATTTACAAAGGTATTGTGAGTGATTTAGATTAAAACATATTTCATGTCACTTCAGATATACAAGAATCTGTGTTTCAGTAGTTTTTACCTGAACATTTATACTTGACACTGACATCTTTAAAGCTTGGAGGTAACTTTGCTTCTATCTTTGCAGGAAGTTTTGTGGGTTTAATCTGAATTATGTCCTTTGGATCAATGAACCCTTTAGAAGAAGAAAGACATTTTAATATTTTATGTAAAGAAAATGTTATTTATATTTCTAGTTTCATATGTAGAAACAGGAATTAATTCAAAGAGGCATCAAGTAAACTTTTATGCAGTTTTCTTCAAGAAATTCAAAGACTAAATGTGAGTAAATGTCCTCATAATCAGGTTTGAAACAAGATGATTCATTGATGAACTCTGCAGGTTGAACCTGTTATGATTGTAACAGAAATATCCATGAGGACAGGAGGCTTTTATAAAATCATTATCTGAATCAGATATTTGTCTCACAGATCGTTCCAATTGCAGCGAGTTAAAAACTCTATCATTGGTGCTGCTTTTTGTTCATAGTACAAAAGTGGTACATGAGGCAAAACTACACAGTTTTCTCTGGTTAAAACCAACAATAAAACTAAAGGAAATATAGAAAACAAACAAAGGAGAGACAATAATTATGAGACGCTATAATCAGAAAGCACTTATGAAGGAGTGTTTTTTGGCTTCTTCCTTCATTCTTTGATCGATTTCATGTCTTTGTTAGCAGCACAAATATTTATCATTTTACTCCAAGGTCAAAGTTGAACAAGTTTCAACTCTGAACTGAGCCCAGCAACATTTTCGCAGAGCTGAGCTCATCGTCAAGCTGCTTTTCTTCTCACATTCTCATTTAAAACAAAACAGTAAGGATCAAATTTGACTCATTCCAGTTGTTGAAGTTTTAATTTCATGGCTGCTACAGAGGATTTATCTACCATCAGTTTGACTCTGAGCTTATATTCAGATTTTGGCTTTAGAGGTTTGGTTTCATAAGACAGAAACGTTGGCTTTTCTTTCCAATGAATCTTCCTCTTCAGCAAAATCTAAAACTATTTACCATCATTAAAATCTTTATCAGGAAACCAGACTGGATGATTTCAACACTGTAAGAGTCTGTAAAGCAACGATTTTACCTTCAAATATTTAATCTCAAATAACTGGAGCTGAAGCTGGAAAAATAATTTAACATTTTTATTCGTAATAAAGAGACTCTTAATAAACAAGGACAAGAACCGAAAAAAAACAACCCAAAATAAAACAATAATTAATGTGGGTTTTTAAAAAATTGTTAGTTTTTAAAACCTGAAACACACTTTGGGTCTGATTGAGCTGCTGGGACAAAAAAACAGAAAACATCAACATTATGATTAAAATGCATTTATTGAAACAAGTTTTTAGTTAAAGTGAATAATTTTGATTCTCGGCAATAACAAAGTCCAACATCTAAAATCTGATCCATAATAAAACTTCACTAAAGTCTTTTAAAATAAATAATAAAAGTCCAAGCTGTGGTGGAAAAGCTCTTACTGCTGTTTAGTGAGATGTTGTAACGCTACTACTAACTATAATAATAATTATTTTAGAAATATTTTAAATAATATTTTTAGTCACTATTAAGGATGTGAACTTTTCTAATGTTTTAGGGTTCTGCTCACATTTTTCTTTTGTGAAAACATATTTTTATCATTTTCAGTCATATTTTAATTGTCCTACTCATCTTGGAGTAAAACGGCACAAAACAACAATTATATTTGACATCTGTCTTTATATTTTTCTGAGTAGCCTCAGCTTTAATGCATTGGCAAAGTTATGACTGACACTGATAAAAGTATTTTTGAAAAGCTTCCAAAGTATTAGAAATAAGCAATAAACTAACAATAATACTTTTACATCTTTCAAATATAAAACATTCTTTAAAAATAAGAGTTGCTTTAAAACTTTATTTTATTTTCCTAACATATCAATAGTGAATAGATCTGTTATTCTGTAAACTACCTGGAATATTATCACTTTTTAAAGTGAATCACATTTCACTGAGCTTTATAGACAAACATTAGTTACTTACCCAGGACTGGAGCTTTTACAGCCCATATCAGCACCATAACACCTGTGAGACCTGCCATATCCAGGAGCATCAACTGTCTACAGATGAAACTAATGTGGAATATTTTATTCCATCAACCCCCAGACCTAATCTAACACACAGAACCAAACTTTAAGCTCTTTTTGTTGCATGACATGGTACAGGAAAAGAAGAAAACCACATGTCTAGAGCACAGATAAGAAAAAGGGTTAATGAATCTTACAGTTTGTTACAAATTACAGATATTTGTAACTTTCTGCATCTTGTGGTTTATGCTGCACAGTTAAAAGAAAGGCTACAACTAAGAGAGTGACTTTAATATTGGAGATGTTTTTGAAATGATTATTTCAGCTGATAGTTATAAGAAGTATTATTATTTATATTTAAAACATTATGTTTGATCTGCAGAGCTGTGGTTAGCTGATGAGTGCAGCTACGTCAGAAATGCATGCAGATTAACCAAAGCAACAGAAAACACACAGATAGAGGACTGTGGTTCACTGAAATAAGAGCATAAACATGCAGATCTTTAACATTTTGTAAATGAAAAACTGTTAGACATTAAATACATTTTGTTGCGTTTTTGGTGTCTCTACTAGTGTCAGAACGTTGAATTCAGTCTCTCCTGGTGCTGCGTAGATACTGTTTTACTCTGAAACATATTTTTTAGTCTGTTGAGTTTTCTCTATTCTCTATTTTGTTTCTTGAGCTATTATGTTACAGTATTGTTCTTAGAACTGTTTAACAAGATAATGGACTTTTTCAAATTCACTATTTTTACTTCTGGCAGTCCTCTTTGTTTGCATGAAGCACTTCTGCAGCAAAAACCAGCAGTGAGATTTGCTGAAACACTTTGTCTGGTTGACGAGTCAAAAACCTTGTGTCCATGGAAACGATGAGCAAAACAAAGCAGTTAAATGCAAATAATGCCAAAATGACAACAAACCTTATTATAGACATACATTTATTGTGTGTTATGACATCCTGCCCATTGTTTTGAATGAACAAACACAAAACTCTGATCATTGATAAAATATGTTAGCGTTCAGAAATTAAATTCAAAGGACTATGACAATATGTGATGAGCGTCACGGTTTATAAGTTGCATATTAATTTACAAATGAACATTAATTAACACTTTACACATTAACTAAGACCCTTTCATCAGTGACCTAGAAGATTATTTCTCCAGATGTTGTCAATTATCTATAGACAATAAGGACATCGGTTTTATTTTCCTTCATGAAAGTTTATTCACATCTCCACAAAAGGTACAAATTTAAGATAAACATTATGTAGGACAAGAACATTTTTACTATGTAGCAGATTTTCCACTGTTTCTGACTTATTTATTCCTTTCTAGATCTTATTGTTTCAAGTTACCTTCGTTCAGCTGTTTGTCTTGACTCATCATTTGGCTCGACTGATTGGTTCATCATTTTGAATCATCATTTTGGAACAGAGTCAATCTGGACTCATCAGACATTTTGACCTTCGTTTCTTGTTCCACAGTAAAATCTTCAAACTTCATGGTAAAATGAAGCCTTTTTTCAAATTATAATGTGATAACTGGTTTATTCTTTCAGATATGCACATGAACACAGATGACAAAACTATATGTGGATGGATGAAAAAAAAATTAAGTTTTATTATTTACTCAAATAATAAAAATTATGACATCTTGACATCTTTTCATGCTGTGCTTCCATTTGGGTTCATTTTTGCAAGCCTTCATTTGAATAGACTTAAATGTTGTCATGATGCAACATTTAAAGTTTTATCAGGCATTGTCTAAAACATATTTGAATGTTATATATAATACTATGCAATACATAATTTTTTGTTTTTTGTGCAAGGATAAAGAGTAACAATTGATCACTAGCTGATTGGTTGCTTTGAGAGCCTGATCTGCTCACTATCAAGATGAAATGTATTAAATCTTTTTGACTTGGAGAATATACAACATAAGAATGAATGAAATAAAATACAAAGAACTGAAAAGTCCAAAAAATTATGTCTGCGGTTCAGGGAGGACAGTTAATGTACTAAGTTGATCATCAGCTGCAGTTTTCAAGATTTACATTCTCAGACATAATAAAATGAAAACATTAAATGTTTCCTGATCTGCATTTCCATCAGATCTTCATCAGTCGCCTTTGATGTGTTTGGGAGGTGACATGTTACTATAAACTGTAACAACAAATGGGGAAGAAAATGTATGAAAACCTTGTCAATATTTATTTTTCTTTCACTTTGCACTAATAGAAAACAAACTAAAACATGCTATGAATTCCAGCAAATCTAACAGACATCATGTAGTGATTTATTGAAATTCTTATAGCAAACATGGTTTAATATCTTCATGTGATTCTGCCTGAAATTTACTCACTGACTGTTGAGAAGAGTTTCTGTTCTTCATCATCACTGTGGAGAAAATCAGTCCAGTGAGAAGATTAATTTTAGCGAAACATGGTTCATTTAACAGTTAATATCAGCAAACAGAAATATAAAAGCTGAATAGATTTTACCTCCTGGATTTTCTCATCGTCCTGATGAAGAACGCCACACAGAGGATGATGAAGATAACAGGGAAGAGCAAACTGCCAATGAGGGCTTTGTAGCCTGTGTGAAACATTTATAACAGGTACGTCAGACATATTCAACAAATATTTTCATAGGTCCATTAAAATTAATGCCATTTATTCCACTTGTCACTGTGATCTTATTGTTCTCTAGAAGTGTTATGTCTAGTCTTTGAGGTTGTGCTGGTACTGTAAAAGAAAGCTGTACGACACACAAAGAGTGAAATCTTTTTTTTTCTATAACGATCTTAGAAGCAAACCAAAACATGAAAAGATGAAAAAAAATAATTTAAAAGAAAAAAAATATCACATAATTCACCAAAGCTTAAACAGAAACTGAAAATAACTGATTAATTTGAGCTTTTTAATAACACAGCAGTGCATGAAAATTTAGATTAATGTTTTTTATTGTAATATCTGCAGTCTAAAAAATAATCATGAAGAGCTTGTAGAACTATGTTATTATTGTTCACCAAACAGATTTAATTAATAAACATTGATTTCTTTATTAATTGTACAAAACCTCTTCTGGGTTAAGCCTCAGAAAGATACATTTTCTGGGTATGAATAAACGTTTTAATATTCTTCTCACCACAGCAGTTTACAACGAGAGAATATTTATTCATATCAGAACTTAGGTCTCAAACTGTAGATGGTCTAATCTGTAAAATTAATTCATTAGCACTAGCATTTCTATTTATAAGGACTCAAACCTTTGACAGTCGCACCGAGGACTGAGGCCTCTGTACATGAGCCACACACTCTACGCACTGCACCACCTGTTGCACCCAAGCATTTCTTTCATTTTTCATCCATTCCGTGTTTTAAAAACAATCCCAAAAACAGAACGTTTTTGCATGAATGAAAAACCTAATTACAAAATAATGACTTCCAAAAAAATAAGATTTCAACTGGCTAACAATAAAACTCACATTGTTAGAACCCTCCTGAAGACAAATTTACTTTTTGTCCCTAAATCTAAAAAAATTATTCATTACTTAAATGACTGAAGAAGAGTTGGTTTCCTAAGAGAAACCATTCATGTACCTTTGGCCAAACAAAACATTAAAAACAAACAAATAAGTATAAAGTTTCTGTTTAGATTCTTTTTTCAGTTATTTTTTGTAGACTGCATTCATTTTTCACAAAATATATTTCTTACTTACTTCGAGGCATAGTATTCATGTAAAGTCCCATCACTCTGAAATACTTTTGATCACCATAGCTGGGACGAACCTCACAGTAGTAAAATGTGAGCGGTTTGATTCCACTGGTGAAGATACACGTCCATTCATCATTTGGTTTCTTCTGCCTTGCTGCAGCATTATGGTCACGATCTGTTTTATGATAAATTTAACAAGAGCAGCTTATTATAAAAAGAGTTGAAGAAATGTTGAAGCAGAGCTTGTTTCTCATGTTTAACATTAAGTGAATAAAGTATGGGTCACTGGTAATCACAATGACAGTGATCACGTGATTCATAGATCTTTATCTCATGTAATTTGTGTAAAGGAGCTAAAACTGATAGATTCATCAATATTCCGTTGATTCATTAAGGTTTATTTGAAATGGTTATTCTTTAAAATAGTTTATTAAAAATGGTTATTTTGAATCTGTTGAACATTATTTGATTTAAATAAACTAGAGAAAATCAAATCTAATTATTTCACTTACAAGTGTAGTAGTTCTTACAGCTGCAGCTATAAGAGAGCTCATCCAACTTGTCAAGAACGTCTTGACATTTATCGCTAATTGCTTTCCACTTCAGCTCAATGGAAGTACTGTTTGAACTGGTTTGCAGCTTATGTGTTTCAAAGTCTGTGGGAATAAAATAAGAAACAACAATTATAAGAGTTTCTAACATTGTTTTCTCTGCGAGTCACCTAACATTTTTAGTATTTTTAGTGGACTGAAATCCAGCAAATACCAACTCACCACAGTAAATATTGAACTTTACAGGTTTAGTCGTCTTATTTATGGGGACGTTGTTCATCTTGATGTCACCAGTACAGCTGTAATCTGTGAACGGCTTCATGTCAGACGGTTCAACAGAGTCATTGTTGATTCCTGAAGAGATACAATCATTATGAACTTTCTGCAGTGACTGATGTCTATATAGTAGCACTGATCAGCTGTTTGATTTATGTCAGGGTCTGTGTTTCTGTGTGTTTATTTTTGACTTCTCATCTTGTCAGTCCCTAGTAATCAGTTGCTACCGGTGTTAGCTGTGTGCTACGTTCTGCTGTGCTGCCTGTTTCTGGACTGTAGAGCAACCTCATTTAATAAATCATCATCACCGTACCTGGGTCTCAGCATCTCTCCTCACCACCACCACACTCCCTCATGACAATTTATTCTTTACATTTTGACAAAAAATTTTCAAAGAAAAAGTGTTAAATCATTTTGACAAATATTTATAATGTACTATTAAGTTAGAAACTGTGTCTCAGGTGTGGGTTCCAAATATTTTTAAATATTTCTGACAGCTGTAATATTTACTCACCTGAACATTTATACTCTACACTGAGATCTTTACAGCTTGAGGGTAATATTGCGTTTATCTCTGCAGGAAGTTTAGTGGGTTCAACCTGTTTTATCTTATGGGGATCAATGAAATCTGAAGAATAAAAAAATATATAAATTTAATGGAAATCATTTCCATTAAATTGGAAATGTGGCTGATTATCACACCCACAGATTTGATAATCATTATTATCAATATGTTTTTGTTCATACCGGTAGTAAAGACTTCAGACACAGTAAAGATGGTATTTGAGCAGCTTTCTGGAGGAAACTTCAAAACTAAATCTGAACACATGTCGTCATAAGCATGTTTGAAACGATACGATCCATTGTTGAAGTCTTCAATTGAAACCTTCTTGTTGTCTGATAATAAAGAGCTGATGTCCCAACTACTTTGGTAACAGAAATATCCAGGAGAGCAGGAAATGCTTTTAACGTCTTGTTCAGCTGAAACACAGAAACAATATTTGTCTCAGTTCAACACAGAATCTCATTTCAGTCAATAATAAAAGTAAAGATAAAATATGAAACATTTTACTCACTCATTCCAGTTGTTGTTGATTTATTTTCAGTTTTGTTACAGGGTGTTTCTGTGGCTTTGGAGTTGATAAATGTGACATTTAGCTCATATTCGGTGCACGGCTTCAGACGGTTGATGACATGAGTTGAGTTTTTACTGGGGAAGGAAACATTGCCTTTCCTTTCAAATGAACTTTCCTTCTCAGCAACATACATGGTGTAGTGACCAGGAGTAGAATTTATCATCTTTATCTTTAGACCAAACTTGATCTTCTCAACACTGTAAGAACCTGCAAAGCAACATTTTGACATCTGAGTTCAAATAAAACCAAACTTCAAGTTTTTATCTCAAGCTGTTAAAATGAAATTAAAATGTAAAAAAAAAAAACAACTTCAGAAAAAAGGACAATTAATAAACATGTTCATAACCTCAAATCTGATACTCACACTTTGGATTTGTGATGGACTCAGCTGTTGGGAAATAAGAAAGCATTTAAAAAGTCAAGAAGTGAAAAGAAATTCTTTGATCATTTTAAGCTGACAGTATCTGGTCTCTGTTACTTCAGCCAAGCTATAACGCAATTCTTAAAGCCAAATCTATAATAAAATGTGACTAAAGCTCTTTAAAGTGAAAAATAAAATTTCAAGCTTCAAAGTGCTCTTGGTGTTGTTTAGTTCGTTATTGAAAGCAATGCATCACACTAATAATAATAATAATAGCAATGGTAATCTACATTTTTCTAAAATAATTTTTGAGCTATGCTATTAGAAAATGTGAAAGAAAAACAATTCTGCTCAAGTGTAATATTGTATTTATGAACAAAATATGTCTTTTATCATGTTGGAGTAATTATATATATATACATATATATATGAACTGCAATACTAAACGTAGCTGAGTTATGTAAACTTTTTTGCATAAGCAAAGTTGTGTCTGATTCTGATTAAAGTATTTTTAAAAGCTACTCAGACAAAATGAAGAAAAAGTTATTAGGATATTAAGAGTAAAACATGAACAATGAACTGACAATAATAGTTTTACATTTACAGTTAGATGTCATTAAAAACATACTGAAATTTTAGTATATTTAATAGTTTACTTTTAAAGTAAATGTTAAATGAAGTTTAAAAAATTATAATTTGAGCATATATTTTAAAACATACACAGAGTATCTGTAAACAAATATTGTTTCATTCCTTGAGCAAATACATATTTTGTTCACTTAAAGTGAATTTAAAATATACCTTTGTTTAATATATTTCTTGAAATTGTATTTTGGTACAATTATATAGTGTGTTTAAAGTTATGTCAAAATTGGTACAAGCATACTTATAGTATACTTTGTATATATTTATAGGTAGTACATTTAATATTTAATATACTTAAAATGTGCTTACGCAAATGTAAGGATGTTTGAAATATACTAAGGTATATTTTTTTCACTAGGGTTTTCAAGAACAAATTATACTTTAAGGACAAAAGTAGTTCTAAAACTTTTATTTTACATTTTCTAACAGTGCAACATTTTGTAATTTTATAACCTCAATAGAATTAATGTTATTTTTTTCTTGAAACATTTTTTTTCTCAGAATCATTTATAAATTTGGTCATTTTGTTACAGTTAAATATTACTTACCCAGTACCAGAACATTTGCAGCCCACATCAGCAAGATAACTCCAATCAGACCTGCCATGTCCAGGAGCATCAACTGTCTTGTAAACATGACTAATGCAAAATACTTTAATCCATGCAGCACCGGGGAGCCGGTCTGAGCTGCAGGATCAAACTTTTAGCTTTTCTGTTGCAAAGCTTTGAGCAGGAAAAGTAGAAAACCACATGCCTAGACCACACAGCTCTAAAAATGTTTCCTAAAAAGGCTTACAGTTTTCTCTGGGCTTGCAGATATTTGAATTTTTGCATTGCTGTAGTTTTGCTCTGCAGTTAAAAAAAATAAAAATAAAACCAGGTGAATTACTTTATTATAGCAAATGTTATTGGATTGAACTGTGCTGGTAGATATGAGGACAGTTTTTTTTGTTTTTTTGGGGGGGGTTTTGTGTCAAAAAATGTCATGTTTGTGTGAATTTACTTCATGTGCAGTGCTGTGGTTAACAGAGTGCAGACATGCCAGAAATGCAATCTGGGTTTACTGAAACCATTGGCGCAGAAACCCGGAGGGACGGGGATTTCTACCCAATAATTTCACTTCACTTGCGAAAAATAGTGGAATAGTGGGAAATTTTGAAAATTTCCACTAGCGTGCTTTTATTTTAAAGGCGCTAAACAGTGCCCTCAACACAGCTTCCTTGCTTCGTAACTAGTTGCTACCATTGATTAAGTTCATAGCCTTTAGCTCACCTGTGCTGCCAGGTTTTTGTACTCTTCTATTAAATAACCTTATTTCAGCATAACCTGGGTCCTCCGCTTGCAACCTCACCATACAACACCGCAAATCGTGACAGTAAGAACCTCCTAAAGTTGGACACAGCTGTGCAGACCCTCAGTTTCTCTTGGTGCAGAATGTAAATGTTAGGACTTTGAAATAAAAATAATATTGAGTTTAGACAATTGATTTATCTACATACAATTGCAGTCATCTTTATCTCCATCTCCAGATGACATAACTAGCAAATAAAAATGTAAAGTTTTTATATTATTTGTCTCTTATTTTCAGAATGTGTGTAATGTCACTGTACATGGGATCAACATCAAACGTAAGATGACATCAACAAATATAATGGCGAGTTGACTGATATTATTTTTAACCTGTGAATTAAAACTTCACCAAAGTCTTTTAAAATGAATAATAAAAGTCCAAGCTGTGGTGGAAGCATTCTTACTGCTTAGTGAGACATTGTAGCGCAACTTATAACCATAATAAAAATTATTAAAAAAATATTTTAAATAATATTTTTTAGGATGTGAACTTTTCTAACTGTTTACATTTCTGCTCGTACATTTATATTTCTCCTAAGTTGCAATGCCAGGTGTTTCTGAGTGACACCAGTTTTATTTTTTTGTCAACGTTATGACTGACACTGATAAAAGCATTTTAGAAAAGTTTCCAAAGTATTAAAAATAAACAATAAATTAACAATAATACTTTTATATCGTTCAAATATAAAACATTTTTAAAAATAAGAGTTGCTTTACAACTTTATTTTATTTTCCTAACATAACAATAGTGAATAGATCTGTTATTCTGTAAACTATCCAGATTATTATCACTTTTTAAAGTGAATCACATTTCACTGAGCTTTATAGACAAACATTAGTTACTTACCCAGGACTGGAGCTTTTACAGCCCATATCAGCACCATAACACCTGTGAGACCTGCCATATCCAGGAGCATCGACTGTCTACAGAAGAAACTAATGTGGAATATTTTATTCCATCAGCCCCCAGACCTAATCTAACACGCAGAACCAAACTTTAAGCTCTTTTTGTTGCATGACATGGTACAGGAAAAGAAGAAAACCACATGTCTAGAGCACAGATAAGAAAAAGGGTTAATGAATCTTACAGTTTGTTACAAATTACAGATATTTGTAACTTTCTGCATCTTGTGGTTTATGCTGCACAGTTAAAAGAAAGGCTACAACTAAGAGAGTGACTTTAATATTGGAGATGTTTTTGAAATGATTATTTCAGCTGATAGTTATAAGAAGTATTATTATTTATATTTAAAACATTATGTTTGATCTGCAGAGCTGTGGTTAGCTGATGAGTGCAGCTACGTCAGAAATGCATGCAGATTAACCAAAGCAACAGAAAACACACAGATAGAGGACTGTGGTTCACTGAAATAAGAGCATAAACATGCAGGTCTTTAACATTTTGTAAATGAAAAACTGTTAGACATTAAATACATTTTGTTGCGTTTTTGGTGTCTCTACTAGTATCAGAACGTTGAATTCAGTCTCTCCTGGTGCTGCATAGAAACCGTTTTACTCTGAAACATATTTTTAGTCTATTCAGTTTTCTCTATTCTCTAGTTTGTTTCTTGAGCTATTATGTCAGTATTGTTTTCAGAACATTTTAACAAGATCATGGTGTAATGTAGAAAGAAGACACGTTCCTGAATAACAGTGCCTTTATTTAACGTAGCACATCGAGTACAACTAAACGAACGAGCACACCGCCATTATCCTTCTCTAACATCTTCTCACTTCTCTTTCTACCGTTTCTCACTCCACCTGTCAGCGGCTCCACCTAGTGGCATGGAGTAGTATTACACAACACAACACATGGACTTTTGCAAATTTACTATTTTTACTTCTTGCAGCAGGTCCTCTTTGTTTGCATGAAGCTCTTCAAGGACGAGGGCTGCAGCAAAAACCAGCAGTGAGATTTGCTGAAACACTTTGTCTGGTTGACGAGTCAAAAACCTTGTGTCTATGGAAACGATGAGCACAGCAAAGCAGTAAACTGCAAACAATGCCAAAATGACAACAAACCTTATTATAGACATACATTTATTGTGTGTTGATATGACATCCTGCCCAATGTTTTGAATGAACAAACACAAAATTCTGATCATTGATAAAATATGTTAGCATTCAGAAAGTGAAACAAAGATCATGACAATTGACAAGAAGGGTCGAAAAAAAGATGAAGCTGAGAACAAAGTAAGTCGATTTTGAAAATGAAATTCAAAGGACCATGACAATATGTGATGAGCGTCACGGTTTGCAAGTTGCACATTAGTTAACAATAACAATTTGTTATTAACAAATAACAAATAAAGTGTAATTAACACTTTACAGATGACACATTAACTAAGACCCTTTCATCAGTGACCTAGAAGATCATTTTCCCAGATGTTGTCAATTATCTATAGACAATAAGGACATCGGCTTTATTTTCCTTCATGAAAGTTTATGCACATCTCCACAAAAGGTACAAATTTAAGATAAACATTATGTAGGACAAGAACATTTTTACTATGTAGAAGATTTTCCAATGTTTCTGACTTATTTTATTCTTTTCTAGATCTTATTGTTTCAAGTCGCTTTCGCTCAGCTCTTTGTCTTGACTCATCATTTGGCACGACTCTGATTGGTTCATCATTTTGGAACAGAGTCAATCTGGACTCATCAGACCACTTGACCTTCTTTTCTTGTTCCACAGTAAAATCTTCAAACTTCATGGTAAAATAAAGCCTTTTTTCAAATTATAATGTGATAACTGGTTTTCTCCTTGAGATGTGCACATGAACACAGATGACAAAACTATATGTGGATGGATGACAAATAATGTTCATTTTTATTATTTACTCAAATAATAAAAATGATGACATCTTGACATCTTTTCATGCTGTGCTTCCATTTGTGTTCATTTTTGCAAGTCTTCATTTGAATAGAATGAGTGATGCAACGGGCTGCACAGTGGTGCAGTTGGTAGAGCTGTTGCCTTGCAGCAAGAAGGCTCTGGGTTCAATTCCCGGCCCCGGCCTTTCTGCATGGAGTTTGCATGTTTTCCCTGTGCATGTGTGGGTTTTCTCCAGTTTCCTCCCACAGTCCAAAAACATGACTGTCAGGTTAATTGGTCTGTCTAAATTGCCCCTAGGTGTGAGTGCATGGTTGTTTGTCCTGTGTGTCTCTGTGTTGCCCTGCAACAAACTGGCAACCTGTCCAGGGTGACCCTGCCTCTCGCCCGGAACATTAGCTGGAGAGGCACCAGCACCTCCTGACCCCATTAAGGGACAAGGGTGTAAGAAAATGGATAGATGGAGTGATGCAACATTTAAAGTTTTATCAGGCATTATCTAAAAAAGATATGAATTTTATATATAATACTATAAATTATATGTTATATTGCTTTTTGTGGAAGGATAAAGTGTAACCATTGATTACTACCTGGTTGGTTGCTTTGAGAGCCTGATCGGCTCATTATCAAGAGGAGATTTATTAAATCTTTTTGACTTGGAGAATATACAACATAGGAATGAATAAAATAAAATACAAAGAACTGAAAAGTCCAACAAATCATGTCTGAAGTTCAGGGAGGACAGTTACTGTACCAAAGTTGATCATCAGCTGCAGCTTTCAAGATTTAAATTCTCAGACATAATAAAATGAAAACATTAAATGTTTTCTTGATCTGCAGCTCCATCAGATCTTCATCAGTCGCCTTTGAGTGTTTTGGAGGTGGCATGTTAGTATAAACTGTAACGACAAATGGGGAAGAAAATTTATGAAAACCTTGTCAATATTTATTCTTTTTGTCTTGTGCCAGTTTAAAACAAACTAACATCAGGAGTGAATTCCAGCAAATCTAACAGACATCATGTGGTGATTTAACTAAACTCTTATTTTAAGCATGATGTTTATTATATTCATGATTATACATTAAATTTACTCACTGATTGTTGAGAAGAGTTTCTGTTCTTCATCATCACTGTGGAGAAAGTCAGAAAAGTCAGAAGATTAATTTCAGAAAACATGACTTAATTAACAATTAATATCAACAAACAGAAATATGAAAGCTGAACAGATTTTACTTCCTGGATTTTCTCATCGTCCTGATGAAGAACGCCACACAGAGGATGATGAAGATAACAGGGAAGAGCAAACTGCCAATGAAACTGTTGACTGGTTGAGACACTTTAAACAGAGATCAATCAACCTTTTATATTAAAGTTACAGTGAGCAGAGCTGAGTTTGGTTTTATTTATATTGATTGTTACTTATATAAGCAACACGTACATCTGGTATCAGCTTGTCTTCTCACAGGTTCACTGGTAAAATCTCCGTTGAATGTAAACACCTATAATAACAGAATGATTCTTGTTAAAATTCAAAACATTCAAATTAAGTTGAGTAATAAAACCAGAATTTCTTCATGAAGCTGATCCTTGTTATTACAAACCTCCACTGTGTAGGATGTTAAGTAGCTCAGATCTTTGAATTCAAATCGACATGTTGTGTCATTCTTTCTGCTCCCAGGATCATCTTGAAGTCGTGCACTGAATATTTTCTTTGGTCCATTAAAATCAATGTCTTTTAATGAACATTTCACTTCAATCCTATTGTTGTAACTTTCTGGAACTTTCACTTCAACGTTATGAGGTGGCTCTGGTTCTGCAAGACAAAGAGAGAAGATAAATATCAGGACAAACACATGGAGAGGAAAATATTTTCTTTCTATAAGAGTCTTAGAAGCAAACCAAATCATGAAAAATATTTAAAATTAAAACTTGACCAGATTTGTAGTTTACCAATTGTTGAACAGAAATTGAAAAATATCTGACTTACTTTAACTTACAGAATGTAATTAAGATAGATTTATTTTAATATGTTTATCTGCAATTCTACGTAAAGAATTATTTTAAGCACTCAATGTCTAGTGTATTTGCTACATTATCTTTTTGTTGTTCACCAACCATATCCGATTTATAAACATGGATTTCTTTATTAAGTTAGTTTGTATTAGTTTACCACAAAAATGTTAAGATAATTATTAATTATCACAAAGTCAGAGAGTCACACCAATTTTGTGCTGAAGTTGGTGTGACTCTCCAGGATTAGACATAACAAAGATGAATTTCTGGGCTTAAGCTAAGTTGTTAGTATTTCTCTCTCTACATCACTTTACAATGATGGAACATGTTGAGATGGATTTTGTGTTTTGAAAACAAAATAACTTTTTTGCATGAATGGAAAACCAGATGAAAGAATGATTTTCAAAACCATAAGAATTCAGTTTGGATTGCAATAAAACCTGTTTAAAAATTCGAACTGAAGGACTGACTGTGTGTCCCACAACCTAAAAACTAAATTCATGACTTAATTTGTGAGTTGCATTTACTAACATATAACATTAACAGACCCTTAACCAAATGAAATATAAAAACAAACACACAAATTCATATGAAATTAATTTAAAACAGATAGTGTTTGTA
Organism: Poecilia picta; assembly: GCA_033032245.1. NCBI lineage: Eukaryota > Metazoa > Chordata > Actinopteri > Cyprinodontiformes > Poeciliidae > Poecilia > Poecilia picta. The sequence goes on from CM065356.1 coordinate 25,747,703, forward strand.
GATTATATTATTATTTGAATAAAAACATATTTTCTTGGTTACTTACCTCCAGACTTAGTCTTCCCTGTAACTGTACTTTCTCTGAAAGGACTTTGTCCAGTGTAGATGTGATGGACGTTACAGCTGTGATCCCTGAATGGTTTAACTCCTTTGGTGAAGACACACATTCTTCCTTCATGTTGTTTAATAATATTTCCTCCAATTGTAACATATCTTCCATCACCTGTTTTGTTATTGGTTTGACAAAAGCAGCTTGTTATAAAATATCTTTATAATCATGAAAATTATTAATATGTTGAAACAGAGTTTGGTCTGTTTTTCATGTTAAACATTAAATAAAGAAACATTTTTATTAAAATCATCTTCAGGTCACTGATCACATCTGGTTATTTTACATTTTTATCTCCTCTTGTGAAAAAGTCATGAAGCTGATAAATTAAGGAATTTACAATTATTCAGTTTATTTTAATTGGCTGTGCTAATCCAGATGTATTAAAGATTATTTGATGTAAATATAAAATGGAAGAATAAATGTATTAATTTCACTTACCTCGCTCATCTTGCTGACAGCTGCAGTAATAATAAAGCTCATCCAGGTCATTAAGAACATCTTGGCATTTATCACTCATCGTTTCCCAGTTCAGCTCAATGGAATTACTGGTTGAACTGGTCTGCAGGTTGTTTACTGTAAAATCTGTTGCAATTAAAAGCAAAAATGATTAATAATGTCCTGATACTGTTTTTCTCTCCATGTTGTGTTAGTATGATATTTTTTTCTTATTTCTACTGAGTATCAGTAAATACCAACTCACCACAGTCAATGTTGAACTTTACAGGTGGAGTCGCTTTATTTATGGAGACATTGTTCATCTTGATGTCACCAGTACAGCTGTAGTCTGTGAACGGCTTCATGTCAGAAAGTTCAACAGAGTCATTGTTGATTCCTGGAGAGACAAACATTTAGTCATTTCTGCAGAATCTGCTGTTTATATATTAACACTGATCAGCTGTTTGCTTTATTCTTTACATTTTGAAAATGAAATAAAAACTCAGAGCTACTTTACAAAGGTATTGTGAATGATTTAGATTAAAACATATTTCATGTCACTTCAAATATACAAGAATCTGTGTTTCAGTAGTTTTTACCTGAACATTTGTACTCAACACTGACATCTTTAAAGCTTGGAGGTAACTTTGCTTCTATCTTTGCAGGGAGTTTTGTGGGTTTAATCTGAATTATGTCCTTTGGATCAATGAGCCCTGGAGAAGAAGAAAGAAATTTTAATATTTTATGTTAAATAAAATAAAATATTTAACATAAAATATGTTAGATATTTTATGTTATGTTAAATATGTTAAATATAATTCCTGTTTCTAGTTTCACATGTAGAAACAGGAATTAATTCAAAGTGGCATCAAATTGACTTTTATGCAGTTTTCTTCAAGAAATTCAAAGACTAAATGTAAGCAAATGTCCTCATAATCAGGTTTGAAACAAGATGATCCATTGATGAACTCTGCAGGTTGAACCTGTTATGATTGTAACAGAAATATCCATGAGGACAGGAGGCTTTTATAAAATCATTATCTGAATCAGATATTTGTCTCACAGATCGTTCCAATTGCAGCGAGTTAAAAACTCCACCATTGGTGCTGCTTTCTGTTCACAGCACAATAGAGGCACATGAGGCAAAACTACACAGTTTTCTCAGGTTAAAACCAACAATAAAACTAAAGTAAATGGAAAAACCAAGAAACAAAGAGAGACAATAATTATGAGACACTATAATCAGAAAGCACTTATGAAGGAGCTTTTTTGGCTTCTTCCTTCATTCTTTGATCGATTTCATGTCTTTGTTAGCAGCACAAACATTTACTATTTTACTCCAAAGTCAAAGTTGAACAAGTTTCAACTTTGAACCGAGCCCAGCAACATTTTCACAGAGCTGAGCTCACCATCAAGCTGCTTTTCAACATAAAAGGCTGATCGGTTCTAATCACATTCTCATTTAAAACAAAATCAAAAAAGTAAAGATCAAATTTGACTCATTCCAGTTGCTGAAGTTTTAATGTCAGGGCTGCTACAGAGGATTTATCTACCATCAGTTTGACTCTAAGCGTCTATTCAGTTTTTGGCTTTAGAGGTTTGATTTCATAAGACAGAAACGTTGGCTTTTCTTTCCAATGAATCTTACTCTTCAGCAAAATCTATGTTGTATAGATTTTGGAAATTCTGGAAAAATAATTTAACATTTTTATTCATAACAAAGAGACTCTTAATAAACAAGGACAAGAACTGAAAAACAACCCCCCAAAATAAAACAATAATTAATTAGGTTTTTTAAAAAATTGTTAGTTTTTAAAACCTGAAACACACTTTGGGTCTGATTGAGCTGCTGGGACAAAAGAAGAAAACATCAACATTATGATTAAAATGCATTTATTGAAATATGTCTTTGAGTTAAAGTGAATCATTTTGATTCTCAGCCACGACAAAGTCCAACATCTAAAATCTGATCCATAATAAAACTTCATTAAAGTCTTTTAAAATAAGTAATAAAAGTCCAAGCTGTGGTGGAAAAGCTCTTGCTGGTGTTTGGTGAGATGTTGTAACACTACTACTAACTATAATAATAATAATTTAAAAAATATTTTAAATAATATGTTTTAGTCACTATTAAGGATGTGAACTTTTCTAATGTTTTAAATTTCTAGTCATATGTAATTTCTCTTTGTGAAAACATTTTTATAATTTTCAGTCATATTTTATCTGTCCTACTCATCTTGGAGTAAAACGGCACAAAATAATAATTGTAATATTTGACATCTGTCTTTACATTTTTCTGAGTGACATCAGTTTTATTGCATTGGCAAAGTTGTGACTGACACTGATAAAAGTATTTTTGAAAAGTTTCCAAAGTATTAGAAATAAACAATAAACTAACAATAATACGTTTACATCGTTAAAATATAAAACATTCTTTAAAGATAAATGTTGCTTTAAAACTTTATTTTATTTTCCTAACCTAGCAATAGTGAATAGATCTGTTATTCTGTAAACTATCCAGATTATTATCACTTTTTAAAATCAATCACATCTCACTGAGCTTTATAGACAAACATTAGTTACTTACCCAGGACTGGAGCGTTTTACAGCCCATATCAGCACCATAACACCTGTGAGACCTGCCATATCCAGGAGCATCAACTGTCAGATGAAACTAACGTGAAATATCTTATTCCATCAGCCCCCAGACCTAATCTAACACACAGAACCAAACTTTAAGCTCTTTTTGTTGCAGCACATGGTACAGGAAAAGAAGAAAACCACATGTCAAGAGCACAGATAAGAAAAAGGGTTAATGAATCTTACAGTTTGTTACGAATTACAGATATTTGTAACTTTCTGCATCTTTGTGGTTTATGCTGCACAGTTAAAAGGAAGGCTGAAACCAGGAGAGTGACTTTAATGTTGGAGATGTTGCTGTTAGCTGAAGTTATAAGAGGTATTATTATTTATATTTAAAACATTATGTTTGATCTGCAGAGCTGTGGTTAGCTGATGAGTGCAGCTACGTCAGAAATGCATGCAGATTAACCAAAGCAACAGAAAACACACAGATAGAGGACTGTGGTTCACTGAAATAAGAGCATAAACATGCAGGTCTTTAACATTTTGTAAATGAAAAACTGTTAGACATTAAATACATTTTGTTGCGTTTTTGGTGTCTCTACTAGTATCAGAACGTTGAATTCAGTCTCTCCTGGTGCTGCGTAGATACTGTTTTACTTTGAAACATATTTTTTAGTCTATTCAGTTTTCTCTATTCTCTATTTTTTTTTCTTGAGCTATTATGTCAGTATTGTTTTCAGAACATTTTAACAAGATCATGGACTTTTGCAAATTCACTATTTTTACTTCTTGCAGCAGGTCCTCTTTGTTTGCATGAAGCACTTCAACGACGAGGGCTGCAGCAAAAACCAGCAGTGAGATTTGCTGTAACACTTTGTCTGGTTGACGAGTCAAAAACATTGTGTCTATGGAAACGATGAGCACAGCAAAGCAGTTAAATGCAAACAATGCCAAAATGACAACAAACCTTATTATAGACATAATAAGGTCTATAATGTTGTTTTGTTCATTCAAAACAATCCTGCCCATTGTTTTGAATGAACAAACACAAAATTCTGATCATTGATAAAATATGTTAGCATTCAGAAAGTGAAACAAAGATCATGACAATTGACAAGAAGGGGCGAAAAAAAGATGAAGCTGAGAACAAAATAAGTCGATTTTGAAAATGAAATTCAAAGGACCATTACAATATGTGATGAGCATCACGGTTTATAAGTTGCACATTATTTAACAAATGAACATTAATTAATTAACACTTTACAGATGACACATTAACTAAGACCCTTTCATCAGTGACCTAGAAGATCATTTCCCCAGATATTGTCAATAATCTATAGACAATAAGGACATCGGCTTTATTTTCCTTCATAAATGTTTATGCACATCTCCACAAAAGGTACAAATTTAAGATAAACATTATGTAGGACAAGAACATTTTTACTGTGTAGCAGATTTTCCACTGTTTCTGACTTATTTTATTCTTTTCTAGATCTTATTGTTTCAAGTCGCTTTCGTTCAGCTCTTTGTCTTGACTCATCATTTGGCACGACTCTGATCGGTTCATCATTTTGAATCATCATTTGGCACAGAGTCAATCTGGACTTTTCAGACATTTTGACCTTCTTTTCTTGTTCCACAGTAAAATCTTCAAACTTCATGGTAAAATAAAGCCTTTTTTCAAATTATAATGTGATAACAGGTTTACTCTTTTAGATGTGCACATGAACACAGATGACAAAACTATATGTGGATGGATGACAAATAATGTTCATTTTTATTATTTACTCAAATAATAAAAATTATGACATCTTGACATCTTTTCATGCTGTGCTTCCATTTGGGTTCATTTTTGCAAGTCTTGAATAGAGTGAGTGATGCAACATTTAAAGTTTTATCAGGCATTATCTAAAAAAGATATGAATGTTATATAAAATACTATAAATTATATGTTATATTGCTTTTTGTGGAAGGATAAAGTGTAACCATTGATTACTACCTGGTTGGTTGCTTTGAGAGCCTGATCTGCTCATTATCAAGAGGAGATTTATTAAATCTTTTTGACTTGGAGAATATACAACATAGGAATGAATAAAATAAAATACAAAGAACTGAAAAGTCCAACAAATCATGTCTGAAGTTCAGGGAGGACAGTTACTGTACCAAGTTGATCATCAGCTGCAGCTTTCAAGATTTACATTCTCAGACATAATAAAATGAAAACATTAAATGTTTTCTTGATCTGCAGCTCCATCAGATCTTCATCAGTTGCGTTTGATGTGTTTTGGAGGTGGCATGTTAGTATAAACTGTAACGACAAATGGGGAAGAAAATTTATGAAAACCTTGTCAATATTTATTCTTTTTGTCTTTGTGCCAGTTTAAAACAAACTAACATCAGGAGTGAATTCCAGCAAATCTAACAGACATCATGTGGTGATTTAACTAAACTCTTATTTTAAGCATGATGTTTATTACAGTATATTGATGATTATACTTGAAATTTACTCACTGATTGTTGAGAAGAGCTTCTGTTCTTCATCATCACTGTGGAGAAAGTCAGAAGATTAATTTCAGAAAACATGACTTAATTAACAATTAATATCAACAAACAGAAATATGAAAGCTGAACAGATTTTACTTCCTGGATTTTCTCATCGTCCTGATGAAGAACGCCACACAGAGGATGATGAAGATAACAGGGAAGAGCAAACTGCCAATGAGGGCTTTGCTGTTGACTGTGTGAAACATTTATAACAGGTCAATCAACCTTTAATATTGAAGTTACAGTGAGCAGAGCTGAGTTTGGTTTTATTTATATTGATTGTTACTTATATAAGCAACACGTACATCTGGTATCAGCTTGTCTTCTCACAGGTTCACTGGTAAAATCTCCATTGAATGTAAACACCTATAATAACAGAATAATTCTTGTTAAGATTCAAAACATTCAAATTAAGTTGAATAATAAAACCAGAATTTCTTCATGAAGCTGATCCTTGTTATTACAAACCTCCACTGTGTAGGATGTTAAGTAGTTCAGATCTTTGAATTCAAATCGACATGTTGTGTCATTCTTTCTGCTCCCAGGATCATCTTGAAGTCGTGCACTGAATATTTTCTTTGGTCCATTAAAATCAGTAGCATTTGACGAACATGTCACTTGGATCTTATTGTTCTCTGGAACTGTCACGACGACGTTATGAGGTGGTTCTGGTTCTGAAAGACAAAGAGAGAAGATAAATATCACGACAAACACATGGAGAGGAAAATATTTTCTTTCTATAAGAGTCTTAAAAACAAACCAAAACCTAAAATGATTTAAAAGGAAAATGGGACCAGATTTATAATTGACCAAATCTTGAACACAAATTGAAAAATATCTAACTTACACATGCAGATAGACAATCCAAAATGAAAAAGGTTTAAGAGTACTCAATGTCTAGTGTAATTGCTACATTATTTTCTGCTGTTTATCAACCATATGTGAAGTTGTGATGCATAAACATGGATTTGTTTATTAAGCTTCAACACAAAGTCAGAGAGTCACACCAGGCTTGTGCTAAAGCTGGTGTGACTCTCCAGGATTAGACATAACAAAAATGAATTTCTGGGCTTAAACTATCTCATTATTATTTCTCTCTATACATAATTTTATAATGATGGAACATGTTGAGATGGATTTTGTGTTTTGAAAACAAATTAACTTTTTTGCATGAATGGAAAACCAGATGAAAGAATGATTTTCAAAATCATGGGAATTCAATTGGATTTCAATAAAATTCTCAATGTTTAAAAGATCGATTATGTGTCCTTGGATGTAAAAACTAAATTTCTGATTTAATTTGTTAAAGAAGAGTTGCATTTACTAACAGATAACATTTACATACCCTTAGCCAATTGAAATATGATAACAAACATACAAATTCATATCAAATTAATTTAAAACAGATAGTGTTTGTAGATTGTATTATTATTTAAAAAAAAACATATTTTCTTGTTTACTTACTTCCAGACTTAGTCTTCCCTTTAACTGTTCTTTCTCCAAAAGGTCTTTGTCCAGTGTAGATGTGATGGACGTTACAGCTGTAATTCCTGAATGGTTTAATTCCTTTGGTGAAGACACACATTCTTCCTTCATGTTGTTTAATAATATTTCCTCCAATTGTAACATATCTTCCATCACCTGTTTTGTTATTGGTTTGACAAAAGCAGCTTGTTGTTATAAAATATCTTTATAATCATGAAAATGATTAATATGATGAAACAGAGTTTGCTCTGTTTTTCATGTTAAACATTAAATAAAGAAACATTTTTATTAAAATCATCTTCAGGTCACTGATAGTTTACAGTCACAGCTTCACTGATCACATCTGGTTATTTTACATTTTTATCTCCTCTTGTGTAAAAGTCATGAAGCTGATGAATTAAGGAATTTACAATTAATCAGTTTATTTTAATTGGCTGTGCTAATCCAGATGTATTAAAGATTATTTGATGTAAATATAAAATGGAGGAATAAATATATTCATTTCACTTACCTCGCTCATCCTGCTGACAGCTGCAGCGATAAGACAGATTATTCAGTTTATTAAGAACATCTTGGCATTTATCACTCATCGTTTCCCAGTTCAGCTCAATGGAATTACTGGTTGAACTGGTCTGCAGGTTGTTTACTGTAAAATCTGTTGCAATTAAAAGCAAAAACGATGAATAATGTCCTGATTATGTTTTTCTCACCATGATGTGCTAGTATAATAATTTTTTTCTTATTTCCACTGAGATGCAGTAAATACCAACTAACCACAGTCAATGTTGAACTTTACAGGTGGAGTCGCTTTATTTATGGAGACATTGTTCATCTTGATGTCACCAGTACAGCTGTAGTCTGTGAACGGCTTCATGTCAGAAAGTTCAACAGAGTCACTGTTGATTCCTGAAGAGACACAAACATTTAGTCATTTCTGCAGTGACTGTTATCTATTAACACAGATCAGCTGTTTGCTTTATTCTTTACATTTTGACACAGTTTACAAAGAGAAAATAATAAAACATTTTGACAAATATCTATAATGTTTCATTAAGGTAGAATCTGTGTCTGAAGTTTGGCTCCTAAATATTTTTAAATGTTTTCCACAGATGTAGTTTTTACTCACCTGAACATTTATACTCAACACTGAGATTTTTACAGCTTGAAGGTAACTCTGGTTTTATCTCTGCAGGAAGTTCAGTAGGTCCAGTCTGGTTTATGTCCCGTAGATCATTAAAATCTGAAGAATAAAAAAAGGACCAACTAATTTCACCTCTGTAAATTTGATAATTATATTAATTATTATTAATATGTTTCTGTTCATACCAACAGTGAACTTTTCAGATACGGTAAATGAGACATCTGAGCAGCTTTCTGGAGGAAACTTCAAAACTAAATCTGAACACATGTCGTCATAAGCATGTTTGAAACGATACGATCCATTGTTGAAGTCTTCAATTGAAACCTTGTTTTGTTGTAAAGAGCTGATGTCCCAAATACTTTGGTAACAGAAATATCCAGGAGAGCAGGAAATGCGTTTAATATCTTGTCCAGCTGAAACACAGAAACAATATTTGTCTCAGTTCAACACAGAATCTCATTTCAGTCAATATTAAAAGAAAAGATAAATATGAAACATTTTGCTCACTCATTCCAGTTGTTGTTGTTTTAGTTTCAGTTTTGTTACAGTGTGTTTCTGTACCATAGGAGTTGATAAATGTGACATTTAGCTCATATTCGGTGCACGGCTTCAGACGGTTGATGTCATGGTTTGAGTTTTTACTGGAAAAGGAAAAACTTTCTTTCCTTTCAAATGAACTTCCATTCTCAGAAACACACATGGTGTAGTCACCAGGAGTAGAATCTGTCATCTTTATCTTTAGGCCAAACTTGATCTTCTCAACACTGTAAGAACCTGCAAAGCAACAGATTTACATTTGAGCTCAAATAAAAACAAACTTCAAGTTTTTATCTCCAATTGTTACAATGAAATTAAAAAGCAAAAGCAATTATTTTGTTATTAGACAATCTCAGAAAAAGGAGAAGCTTTAATAAATAATTATTCATAACCTTAAATCTGATACTCACACTTTGGATCTCTTTTGAGTTCAGCTGCAAGAGGGAAACATGAAAAAAGTTAAAAACTGAAGCACATTGTCAAACCGTCATAAATTTACAGCTACCTGATCTCTGTTGACTGAATCTTGGTAGACCTACAGTTTGTAATCTAAAGTCTAATCCTTAAAAACTTGTTAAAGTCCCAAATTAAAGATTGAAAGTTCCAACCTGTGGTGGCAGCCATGGTTGCGTTTGGCTGAGGTGAGATGGAGTTCTGAGGAGATGATTGGATGCTGTTTGGATTTGAGGTGGTTGTCTGAGAAGATGAATGTTGGGTGGTTGGAGTATCATTTGGGGTGCTTGGATATGAGGTACTGCCTGCAGGTTTGAGAGCATGCAGAGGTCACATCAGGCTGAAGATGTCCACTGCCAAGCTTCTTACCTTCTACGATTGTTAAATAACTAAAAAAGTTCAAAAAGTAACACAACTTTTAAGAAAGTTTACTGGTTACCAGTTGTTTTGGCTGAAGAGCTTGGAGGATTTGAGGTGGTGGATAAAGAGGTGGATGTAAGATTGTTAGTAGTGGGAGGTTTGGAGGGTTAGGGTTAGGTTGCAACAGTTGGTGCAACAGGTGTAGAAAAACCTGCGCCAGTGGATGGAGGTAAGGTGGCTAAAATATAAAAAATCAACATCAATAACAGTTTTTAAAGAATTTAATATTTAGCTGAAATAACTGATCCTCTCCATGTTTTACAAGACATTTGCTGAAAGATATTTAAAAAAGTAGATAAAATGTGAAAAAGGTTGATTTATTTATTTGAGTATTTGTAATCTATCCAGGGTTTCCCCCAGTGTATTATAGGCCTGGTGGTCCGCCATGCTCTACTAGCGCCACCGCCAGGCTAAGCCATTCTTGTTTATGTTTTTAGGAAAATGATCATAAAAAATGAAAATAATCGCTTTAAAAAAAAAAAGCCAGATTGCAAGCATCTCTGTTGCTCTGAGCATTTCACTGGCAGAGCAGTTTTATTCCTAAAAGATATGTTTATAGAAGATAGGCTTATAATTGATGCATTTAAAGTCAGAATAATCCCATCGCTGACATGTTGGCGCCTCGTGCGCTGCAGTAGTTGGATTAAGTTAACCTCAGCGCGTATCTCTTTCACTCAAACTGAACACAGGCTGACCTGTATGGATAGTTACATCAACCCCCTGTGAGGAATTATGATTTTTTCCAGAGTTTTTGACCAAGGTAGGACTTCAAACACCACTCTGGTTATCTCTGGTTGCGCAGTTCTACGTGAACTGCAGGAATAACTTGTAGTCGCCCTTTCAGAGGTGCGTTGAGCGAGTGGGGAAATGATTTATATTTGTGAACAAATAATTTTGTGTGTGTTTTTTTTTTATTATTTCAACACGCTGCCCAATGCCCGGCTCTGTCTTCCCTGTAAAGTTTATCTACATGTTCCCGGTCGGCCGGAGAGTTAGTGGTTAACAAACCAGCACTAACCAGATCATACATTTTCAGACTGGTGAGGAGCTTTCACACTCTTCTGTCTGTTATGCATCACCCTGACTTTAAATTATTATATTATTATTTTTAGTAATATTTTTCTGGTTACACTGGAAAAATAATACTAGCTTCTGGATTAAAAACTCATTAAAAATAGGTTTCTAATTATCTCACCTCAAACTAAATGTTGTATTGGTTAAACCTCTGCATCTGCATCACTTTAGGGTAAATCGGGTTTATTTTAACAGCATCATTCATATACAAATTAGTTCAAAGAGCTCAACAGGACACAGAGAGAGGCAAAAAATGGGAAAGCATGAGCAAAAAAGAAAGAATGTTTCATTATTTTCATTAGGAAGATTCTTTGATCAAAAACTGCTGGGAACAAAAACATTTCTTTGAATTTAAAGAGCTGAAAAATCAAACATAAAAGTCAATAATCGAATCATGTTTATCTTAAGTTTCCTATATTTGTCACTTTTTTTGCCTTTTTGTTTTCAGACTTTCCCAAAGATATTTTAGCATGATCAGCACAACTTTTCAGACTTGCTGTGGTGGCCTGGACATTTTAATATGTAAAATTTGCTGTAGAAGTTGCACATATTAATAAAAAAATATACCCCTCCCCCCCTCTCCTCTGGCAAACATTATAATGGTTGTACTTACTGTCATGTAGGTAGATCATCCCAGCACAGCAGAGGAGGAGAAGAGCAGAGTGGAGACCCGACATGTTCAGGACTTGGTGTTTGTATGTCTAAATGAAGGTGATAAGTAGATATTAATGCAGAAGAAGCTTCCTCATATAGCAACAGGAAGTTAACAAGTTTTAGAATTATAATGTAAAGATGAACCCAAACTTGTATGTAAGAACACTGTCAACTATCAGACACTTTATCACAATCCTGCTCTGCAAAAGGTTTTTTCTCTTTTGTTTTCTTATCCCTCTCATCTAATCTAATCTAGCAGGTTGCAGAAAAACACTTGTTTTCTATTTAAATTACAGAAAAGACAAAAAAAAAAACATTTGACAGCTTTGGTTTTGAGAAGAAAAAAAATCCAGAGTAAAATTTTATGTATTTATGATGGAAGAAGCTGCGTCTTAAAAAGACTGAATTCATATAGAGCTTTTCTATATAAACTGACAGCTCAAAACACTTCATAATAGAGCTGCAATCATCCATTCAGACTCACCAACACATCACATATCAATACCCAGACCAGTAGGGACGTTGCGGTTAAGTGCCTTGCCCTCAACTTGACAGAGGTAAACCAGAATCGAACCCACAACCTTCTGATTGCATGATGACCACCACTGAACCACAGTTTCCTTCAACTTACAGAGTAAAATTCATGGTGGTGTTAGCTTCCTTCACAAACATAGACTGCCTGTAACATTCTCACTGTAGACTGCAGTAACTTAGAAGCCATAATTTTTAATATACAATCTCTTGACTATGCACTGCAAAAAATGAAATCTTAGTAAGATTAACTAACTATCTTACATTAAGGAGATTTTTCTTGTTTTATTTCTGACAAGATAATTTTTCTCACCAAGAGGAATTTATGTTAGAATATTTTTCTTATTTTAATGTGTTTTTGTACTTAATTATCTCAATAAGATATAAAAGCTTGATATTAAGAAAATATTACTTCCATCCTCTTGACACCCTTGTCCCTTAGTGGGGTTGGGAGGGTTGCTGGTGCCTCTCCAGCTAATGTTCCGGGCGAGAGGCGGGGTCACCCTGGGCGGGTCGCCAGTCTGTCACAGGGCAACACAGAGACACACAGGACAAACAACCATGCACACACACCTAGGGACAATTTGGAGAGACCAATTAACCTAACAGTCATAATTTTGGACTGTGGGAGGAAACCGGAGTACCCGGAGAAAGCCCACCATGCACAGGGAGAACATGCAAACTCCATGCAGAAAGGCCGGGGCTGGGAATCAAACCCAGAACCTTCTTGCTGCAAGGCAACAGCTCTACCAACTGCACCACTGTGCAGCCGAAAAGGCCGAAAAATATTACTTATTATGAGTAAATATTTGCTAGAATCTAGAATATCAATGTGTTACTGAGTTCCAATTGCATACTTGATTTCATAATGCAAAGGCAAAACAGTCAAACAGTAACAACTCCAACAACTTTAACAAAAGTTAATTGACCCCATTAACGTTAAATTGGGTCCAACTATTGTCAGTACAAAAATAAAGCTACTACAGCTCCACAATAGCATCTTGATGAAGGTCATTTAAACAGACATGAGCCAATATTTTCTCCATAATGTGGACAAATCAAGTTTCATATTTTTATCAAATCGTTTGCATTCAGTTGTAGTTATTGCATTCTCTAGTGGACCAACCCAGAGTAATAATAGACACATATGGAATAAATAATGCTTCATTCATTCTGTTCAGCACTTACAATCATTCTAGAAAACATTAAAGTTGAGACAATAAACATCATCTTACGTTTACACAACAAAGTAAGTAAAAATTTTTAAAACAAGTTTTAGTTTTGTATGTTGAGAAGCATATGACTTTACTGCAGCTGTCATGGTTCCTAGAACTGGAAACTTGGTGTGATGAGGAAGTTCTGATTTGACCAGTTTTTATATTTAGCAAAGATAAACTGATAAGAGAGAAGTTCAGAGAAGCTCCTTCTCAAAGTGCTCTAGAAAAACATCGCATTAAACCCCCATATAGCCAAAGTGCAAAGAGCTTTTATGAACATATCTGTTAAAACCTGATGTGAATTTCCTCCTATCATTGCACATTAACCTTTGGTAGTAATTTTAAGTAGTCATTTCTCTTTCTATTTGTTGTCATAAAATTGTTCATGGTCTGTTTAATTTGTTACTGGTGTTTTATGTCAGTTCTACATGTTGAGTGGATAAAAGGTCCTTTGAACTATACACTAACCTTCACTATTAAAGTGACATCATCCTGACTTCATTATGGAGGTTTCATATATTTATAAATTTATTACATTTAGGGTTCTTCTCTTTTTATATGTGTATATGTTTTATCTGAGTTTGACTCTTCTTGTTCTTCTAAAGATAAATAGGCCCAGAAGAAGCCTAAATGACAAACATCATTTCTTATGCTTTTTTGTGAGAAATGTAAATTATTTTGATTCATAAACTATCATCCATCCATCCATCCATCCATCCACCCATTCATCCATCCATCCATTTTCTTCCTCTTATCCGGGGTCGGGTTGCGGGGCCAGCAGCTTCAGAATGGAGGCCCAGACTTCCCTCCCCAGCCACGTCTTCCAGCTCCTCCAGGAACCCCAAGCTGTTCCCAGCAGAGAGACATCGTCCCTCCAGCGTGTCCTGGGTCTCCCCTCCTCCCGGTGGGACCTGAACTCCTCACCAGGGAGGCGTCCATCCTGACCAGATGCCCGAGCCTCAACTGGCTCCTCTCGACGTGGAGGAGCAGTGGCTCGACTCTGAGTCCCTCCCGGATGACCGAGCTTCTCACCCTATCTCTAAGGGAGATAGGCCACCCAGAAACGGGAGGAAACCCATTTCGGCCGCTTGTATCCGTGATCTCGTTCTTTCGGTCATGACCCAAAGCTCATGACCATAGATGAGGGTGGGAACGTAGATCGACCGGTAAATCGAGAACTTTGCTTTTTGACTCAGCTGTCTCTTCACCGCGACGGATCTAAATATTTTTTTTTGTCATTTACAGTGGAAGCATTGTAACTATTATGTTGGAGTGATTTGACAAAAGACATATTTGAACTGCCATACATACATGTTTTAAAACTTTTATTTTATTTTATTCTTAAGTTCACTACTGTTAGCATTTTTAATTCTTGCAACAACCATTTTTATTCTAAGTCATTTATAAATTTGGGTCATTTTGTTACAGTTAAATACTGTATTTCTTACCCAGGACCAGAACATTTGCAGCCCACATCAGCAAGATAACTCCACTCAGACCTGCCATATCCAGGAGCATCAACTGTCTTATAAACACGACTAATGCAAAATACTTTATTCCATCAGCACCGGGGAGCCGGTCTGAGCTGCAGAATCAAACTTTTAGCTTTTCTGTTGCAAAGCATTGAGCAGGAAAAGTAGAAAACCACATGCCTAGACCACACAGCTCTAAAAATGTTTCCTAGTAAATATTAGTTTGTTCTGGGTTCGCAGATATTTGTGAATTGTTGCATTGTTGTATTTTTGCTTCGTAGTTAAGAAAAAATAAAACCAGGTGAATGACTTTTTTATAGCAGATGTTATTGGATCAAACGATGCAATTAATAGTTATTAGGACTGTTATTTTCTATATATGTGTAAAAACATGTCTTGACTGTGTGAATTGGCTTGATGTGCGATGCTGTGGTTAGCCGACAAAGAATGCAGACATGTCAGAAATGCATTCAGGATTCACCAAACCAACAGAGAACGTAGAGGTAGAGGTCTGTGGTGAAAGAAGAGCACAAAGATGCTGCAGCATTTTCTAAATGAAAGAGATTATTTAGAGCAAATCTGCAGTTTGTTTTACATGCTATATGTGAAACAATGTATAAATATAGTGACGTTCAAGCATCAAGTATAACTTGACCTAGAAATGTGCTTTATTTATGTATTTATTGGCATGTCTGTGCTAGTAAATAAACAGGACAATATGTGATGCTGTCCTGTAGTAGAGGACAGGATTTTTATTTTAATTACATTTAGTATTATTCTCTTCTTTTGACATGTTTTATCAGAATTTTACTTTGATTTTTACAAAATATCAAGTCTTGAGCTCTTCATCTACATAGGTGAACTATTAGACCCAGAAGAAGCCGAAATGATAAACATCCTATCTATCACACATTCCTGTGAGAAATTTAGTTCCTTTAATTCATGATTTAACCTTTGATTGCACTACATTAAGAACTAAAATTCATTTCAGTGATTTCAGGCATTTAAAGTTCAAGGTTTTATGTCCTAATGCCTAAGTCCTATAGTTGCACACAGCTGTGTAGATCCTCAGTTTGAGGAACAAAAACTCATCATTCAGTTTGTCCTGCTGCAGCATGTAAATTATGACTTAAAATAAAACTAATACAGAGTTTAGACAATTCATTTATTCACATACAGTTGCATTTTATTTCACCTACATCTTTAGATGACATGACTAGCAAATGAAAATATAGCATTATATTTAATCTTTTTCGTATTTTCAGTATGTGTGTAAAATCATAAAACAATAACATTTTGATCTGCAGCTCCATCAGATCTTCATCAGTAGTCATTATGATTTCACTTGGGTGGTGGCATGTTAACATAGACTGTAACAACAAGAGGAAATAAGTCATTACATTAAGACGACATCAATATGCTTTTATTTTTACTTTTCTCTAATATGAAACAAACTAAAATCTGGAGTGAAATCCAGGAAATCTCATTAAAGTGGTATAACTAAAAAATCACAAAAAACATGCTGTTTATTATCTCCATGTGATTCCATCTGAAATTTACTCACTGACTGTTGAGAAGAGCTTCTGTTCTTCATTAACAACACTGTGGAAAAATATCAAGTCAGAGGGTTAACTTTAGAAGACAAAGGTTGATTTAACAGTTAAAATCAAAAAGCAGATCAGCTGAATCGGTTTTACTCTCTGGATTTTCTCCTCTTCATGATGAAGTATGCCACACAGAGGATGCTGATGATAATGAGGAAGACCAAAGACCCACCGAAGGCTTTGTTGTTGTCTGAAACATTTATAACAGTGAGGTAAATGTATAGTTATTAATATTCAAGCTACAGTGAGAAAATCTGAATTTGTTATTTTTCCTTGTTTCCGATTTAAGCAACACATACAGAGAGTAGCAGCTGAAGTTTTCAAAGGTTTACTCTCAAAGTATCCATTGAAAATAACAACCTATAACAACAGAATGACAAGTTAGGATTTAAAATGCCCAAAGGAAGTTCAGCAACAAAACAGGGATCTAATTATGAAGCCAACTGAGGTTTAAACAAACCTCCACTGTGTAGGATGTTAAATAACTCAGGTCTGTGAATTCAAAGTCACAGCTTGACGATTCCAGATTCTTGGCAGGAAAACCATGAAGATTTGCGATGTATTTTTTGCTTGGTCCATTAAGTTCAATTGTTGGCTTTTTACATGACACTTTAATTGCGTTGTTCACTGGATTTTGAACCTCAAGATCTGCATTTAGTGTCGGTACTGTAAGAAGAAGAGAGAAGACATGTTAGGGCTCACAGGCATGGAGAGTAAAACCTTTTTTAGTGAAAATCTTAGAATCACACTAAAATATAAGGCAATTTTTAAAAGATAACTTGATCATATTTGTAATAACAAATTTATTTAAAATTTTAATGACTAATACAGAACTATTGATATAAATATTTTTCTTAATATTTTTAGTCTAAATTGTACATAACCAGAAAGAGTATTTACTGATTCTGTATAGAGGAACTATTTTTTCTTTACCAATGAAATATAATTTATAAACATGGATTTCTCTAATAATTGTATTAAGCCTGGTTTTTCTCTCCAGGGTTAAACATCATAAAGATGAACATCTGGACCTAAGATAACTTATTATTATTATTCTCTCCACAACAGTTTACAACAAAAGAATAAGTTTCAATGCTATGATCTGAATCTAACAATGCAGTAGCTGTAGACAGCCTCATCTGTAACTTGTTAGTTTTAGCATTTCTTTAATTTTCATGGATTTTGTGTTTTAAAAACAATCACTAAAACAATGTAACTTATTTTTTGCATGAATGAAGAAAACCTTAAGAAGGATCATGATTTTCAAATTAATATTAGTTCAGCTGGATAAAATAAAACTTACATTGTTTGAAAATAATGATTACTTATCTGGGGTTTATTTTGTGCCTCTGAATAAAAAAACCCCAAAATATTATTTAAATTGTTAAAGAGTTTCCTAAGAGAAAACAGCCACAGCCAAACAAAAATAAAAACAAATAAATAAATAAACAAATATCAAGTTCCTATTAAATTAATTTAAAGCAGTTAGTGTTTGTAGACTGCATTAATATATTAAAATAAAAAAGATTCTTGGATACTTACTTCCAGGCTCAGTTTTCACCTCTATTGTATCTTTAAATGTTCTTATCTTGTTGTAGATGGTGTTGACATTACAGGTATAATCCTTAAATGGTTTAAGTCCGTTGATGTTACACGTTCTTTGGTCAACTTCACCTTGGGCATCATGTTCACCGTCTGTTATGTGATTGATTTAAAAACAACTTGTAATGAAATATCTTTATAATGATGTCAACAATTATTATTAACATCAAAGAAATGTTGAAGA
Organism: Poecilia picta; assembly: GCA_033032245.1. Taxonomy (NCBI): domain Eukaryota; kingdom Metazoa; phylum Chordata; class Actinopteri; order Cyprinodontiformes; family Poeciliidae; genus Poecilia; species Poecilia picta. The sequence goes on from CM065356.1 coordinate 25,765,754, forward strand.
AAAGTTTGTTTTTCATGTTACACATGAAGTTGAGAAAATATTTCCATTAAAATCATCCACAGGTCAGTGATAGTTTAGAGTCACATCTGATTATTTTACAGATCTTTATTTCCTCACATTGTTGGTATAAAACAATAATACTGATAGATTCACAAATCTTCCATTTATAAGTTAAATTCAATTAAAATGGTTGCACTAATCCCGAAGTATTAAACATCACTTGATGTAAATATACTAGAGAAAAGCAAATCTATATATTTCACTTACGTTTCAGCTCACAGCTGCAGCTATAGGAGAGCTCCGTCAGTTTGTCAAGAACACCTTGACATTTATCACTCGTTGGTTCCCAGTTCAGCTTAATGGAAGTATTGGTTGGACTTGTCTGCAGGAAGTTTACTGAAAATTCTGTTGGAATAAAATAAGGAGCAACAAATTACTGATAATGTTTTTCTTTCCATGTTGTATAATAATTAGCATAATAATTGTATGCTTCTTATTTCCAGTGAGATGCAGTAAATACCAACTAACCACAGTCAATGTTGAACTTTACAGGTTTAGTCGTCTTATTTATGGAGACATTGTTCATCTTGATGTCACCAGTACAGCTGTAGTTTGTGAACGGCTTCATATCAGACGGTTCAACAGTGACATTGTTCATTCCTAAAGAGACACAAACATTTAGTCATTTCTGCAGTGACCGATGTCTGTATAATAACACTGATAAGCTGTTTGCTTTATTTTTTGCATTTAACATATTTAGAAAATATGAGTATTTACAATAAATGAAATATGTTAAATCAAATGTTTATAATGTATTGTTAGAAAGAATCTATCTCCAGAGTTTTCTCTTGTAAATATTTTTAAATAATTCTCAAAGGTGTAGGTTTTACTTACCTGAACATTTATACTCAACACTGAGATTTTGACAGTTTGATGGTAACTCTGGTTTTATCTCTGCAGGAAGTTTAGTAGGTTTAGACTGATTTACGTCCTTTGCATCAATAAAATCTGAAGAAGAAAAAGCATTGAATTAATGTAACCAATATCACATCAGCATGAAGCAGATTTTATACTTTAAATATTTTTGTACATACCAACAGGAACATTTTCAGTTTTGTTAAAGGTGATGTTCGTGCATTTTTCTTGTGGGAACTTCAAAACTAATTCTGAGCAAATGCTCTCATAAGCAGGTTTGATACGATACGATCCACTGATGAACTGCACATCTGAAACATTGTTGTTTCCTGATAGTAAAGAGCTGATGTTCCAATCACTTTGGTAACAGAAATATCCAGAAGGGCAGGAAGTTTTTTTGATGTCTTTTTCAGCTGAAACACAGAAACACATATTTGTCTCAGTTCTACACAGAATCTCATTTCAGTCAATAAAAGTAAATATGAAATATGGAGTATTTTACTCACTCATTTCCATTGTTGTTTGAGTTTTATTTCAGTGTTGTGACAGAGTTTGTGGTATTATTGTTAATTAATGTGACATTTAGCTCATATTCAGTGCACGGCTTCAGAGATTTGATTTCCCAAGTTGAAGTTTTATTGTGGAGGAAAGAAGTGGCTTTTCTTTCAAATGAACTTTCCTCTCAGCAATGATGTAGTTTATGGTGTAGTTACCAGGAGCAGAATATGTCAACCTTATCTGGAAACCAAACTGGATCGGTTTTACACTGTAAGAACCTGTAAAGCAACAGTTTCACATTTTTAAATTAAACAAAACCACATTTTAGGATATTTTATCTCACACTGTTGAAATTAAAATGTAAAAAATAATTTCTGATCCATTCAAGAAAACCCATAAAAATGCACAATTAAAAACATTCATTCATAACCTCAGTTTAATACTCACACTTTGGATCTGTGAGGGATTCAGCTGTTGGGAAAAGCAAAACATTTAAAAAGTTGAAAACTGAAAGAAACTCTTTAACCATTTTAAACTGACAGGATCTAGTCTCTGCTGCTTGATTATCAGCCATTTTAAAGTCCAGCAACTAAAGTCTAATCAGAATTAAAACTTAAACTTAAAACTAAAGTTCTTTAAAGTAAAACATAAAATTTCAAGTTGTAATGAAAGCTCTCATTGGTGTTTAGCTCAGTGTCTGGAGGTGATGTGTAGTGATAATAATGTTAATCATTTTAACCTAAAATTGTTAATTGAGTGAATAAATAAATGCTCAAATGTAATATTTTATTTATGAATACTTCTTTTTTTACAGTTTAAGCATTGTAACTATTATGTTGGAGTAATTTGACAAAAGACACGTTTGAACTGAAATACATACTTTAAAGACAAAAGTTGTTTTAAAACTTTTATTTTACATTCCTTAACACTGCATCACCCTGTTATTCTTTAAGCTCACTACTGTTAGCATTTTTAATTCTTGCAACAACCATTTTTATTCTAAGTCATTTATAAATTTGGGTCATTTTGTTACAGTTAAACATTACTTACCCAGGACCAGAGCATTTGCAGCCCACATCAGCAAGATAACTCCAACCAGACCTGCCATGTCCAGGAGCATCAACTGTCTTTGTAACACAACTGATGCAAAATACTTTATTCCATCAGCACCGGGGAGCCGGTCTGAGCTGCAGAATCAAACTTTTAGCTTTTCTGTTGCAAAGCATTGAGCAGGAAAAGTAGAAAACCACATGCCTAGACCACACAGCTCTAAAATTTTGTCCTAATATACATTACAGTTTGTTCTGGGCTTGCAGATATTTGTGAATTTTTGCATTGTTGTACTTTTGCCCTGCAGTTAAGAAAAAAAGTAATAAAACCAGGCGAATGACTTTATTATACAACATATTCTTGGACTGAACTAGCTGGCAGATATTAGGACTGTTATTTTCTATATATGTGTAAAAACATGTCTTGACTGTGTGAATTGACTTGATGTGCGATGCTGTGGTTAGCCGACAAAGAGTGCAGACATGTCAGAAATGCATTCAGGATTCACCGAAACAACAGAGAATGTAGAGGCAAAGGTCTGTGGTGAAAGAAGAGCACAAATATGCTGCAGCATTTTCTAAATGAAAGAGATCATTTAGAGCAGAAGCGTCAAACTCCAGTAATCGAGGGCCGCTGTCCTGCAGTTTGTAGATGTGCTACAAAACACTGGAATGAAATGGCTTAATTACCTCCTTCTTGTATTGAGTCCTGCTAATGACCTAATTATTCTATTCAGGTGTGGTGCAGCAGAGGCACATCTAAAATTTTCAGGGCAGCGACCCTACAGGACTGGAGTTTGACACCTGTGATTTAGAGAAATCTGCAGTTTGTTTTACATGCTATATATAAATCAATTCAGAGTAAAATCTGAATTTTGATATAAATTTGTTCTAAAAGTATTACTGACTGCACTTTAAAAATTAGGTAACTTTATGTTATTAAAGATAAAGTTTAACAATAATGAGTTCTTGGTTAATGTCAAGTTGTCATAACAAAGACACTTTGAATAATGTCAACTTCGTATTAAAAGTGTCAAAATTTACCGAATGACACTTTATGACAACAGTCATAAATATTCATGACAGTTTTATTCACCCCCCTTCAAATAAAGTGTTACCAGTTTACCTATTAATGTGACTGAAGGAGAACACAAATTAAAAATTGGAGTACAGACATTTTTCAGAAGAGTTTGCTGTTTTGGTAACAAATTTAAAATAATTTAAGATTTTTGTATAATTATTGTCCAGGTTAACTTAAAAAGTGAGCTATTTTTGTTACAGGTTGCTTTTCTAAACTACAGAAAAGTAATTGTTAGGAATGCACAAATATGAAAATTTGAGCCGCCGTTGATATCAAAAAATAATATTGTTATGTCAAAACCTAGCAGAATTTTGTTAATTTTTTACTCTATTAATCATCAGAATTATTGATGGATTACTCAATTACTTAAAAAATCATTCACAACAGCACAAGTTTTGTATTTATTTGGTAAATTTGACTTTTAGTTTGATGATCTTGCATTGTTGAATAAATTTTCTTCTGCCCATTCAGTGCACATTTATGTATTTTATTTATTTATTTATCATCCTTCATTTTATCATGATAAAACACATTGAAATTGAAAACTACTTTTACAGGGTAGCAGCAAAAACAATATTACTATTCCTCATTATCTATAGGTTACGTCTACATTTTCAAGTTAATGTTATTTTTTAGTATTGATAAGTCCACTCTATTTATATAGCTGGATACTATATACAGGTATTTACATTTACTCAAATTTTATATTTACTTGAATAAGTTAAAATAATAATTCAAAACGAAAGGTCAAATTTCTGGCTACTTCTAGTTATTTCACTGAATAAAAAGTAAACGTGCTTTGACAAAAATTAAAATTCACCAGTTAGAGACACATATTTACAGTTTAATTAAGACCTCTAGTTTGTAAATAATGTAAATTTTTCTAATATTATTCTTGGGGCTTTTGCTTTAATACAATATTCGAAATTATTAAAATGGTTAAAACTGAACAGCCAAACATGAAAGTCAATTATAGAATCATGTTTATCTTAAGTTTCCTATATTTGTCACCTTTTTTGGCTTTTTGTTTTCAGACTTTCCCAAAGATATTTTAGCATAATCAACACAACTTTTCAAATTTTCTGTGGTGACCTGGATGCTTTCATCTGTAAAATATGCACTTTGCTAGTGTAGAAGTTGCACATATTAATAAAAAAAGATAACCTCTCCCCGCCTCTCCTCTGGCAAACATTACAATATTACTGTCAGCTAGGTAGATCATTCCAGCACAGCAGAGGAGGAGAAGGGCAGAGTGGAGACCCGTCATGTTCAGGACTTGGTGTTTGTATGTATAAATGAAGGTGATGAGTGGATAATAAAGCAGCAGAAGCTTCTTCATATAGCAACAGGAAGGAGCTATAGAGTCAGAAGGCTGACCTGTACAGATCAGATAATCAACCAACAATTACAGGAATCAAATCTATTATTATGCCATATCTTTACAAAGATATGTCTTAGAAAAACAACTCCATCCGCTTCCTGTGTGGTATCTACCTTCTCAGAGCATTTCCTATCTGCATTATTCTTCACATTAAAGAGCAAGGAACTAGAAAGACCTTTCTCTCTGTGAGCAGGTTTTGGTTTTGGTGCAAAATATAGCATTCAGATGAAAAGTTTCCTACAGTTTTTACTTGGTATTTTTTCTGCATATTTTTTGTCTTTCTTTTGTAGCCTCCATCAAAGAAATAATTATTTTGTAGAAGTCAAGCTAACTGTTGGAAAGTGACCGGTCCTGTTTAAGAGCAAACTAAAAACAAACAAACAAACAAATAAAGACTGTCAGTAGCGTTCACAAGGTTTTTGGTGGTTTTCTCACAGCATCGTTTTTACAAACCACAAATACGCGCAAGAACTATTGGTTAGAGTTAAAGATTTAGAACGAAACCAGCATGCAGTTAGCAAGGGAATGCAACAGAAACTAGTTTAAAACTCTAGTTCCTTCATGATGAAAATTCATTTTCAAATGGTCTTGGCTCATGTGAGCTTCCAGCTTTACTCACTAATAAAACTTCGATTTAATTCTCCAAACTGAACTCATGGTGGTTCCTGTTTATGGGCCATGAAGCCCAATCAAATGTTCACCATTCCAATCCGGACAGTAGGTAGCAGCAGTCTGCTGTAGCTTCAGGCCCCATTTGCACATAGCTGCTCTTCACATAAACGATAACATTTTCATTGCACTTATTTTCACAACACCAGTGACCTGAATGTCTCACAATGGTAGTTTTTGAAATCATGTCCTAGAATGAAACTTTTCTTTCACACCCCTGGTGGATGTGTGAGGTACTCCACAGTGTGAAAGCGCACAAGTGCAACAAAATCAGTGGTGGACAACATTATGCTGTGTTGTGCTACTTAACCTGATAAGTTTAACACAATATATGATAAGGAATATATCGGTGTAATCAGCAGGTTACTGTTTACTATGAATATCAAGCTAAGAGTCAAAAGCTCACACACGTTCGACTATATTAAATCACAGCGCCTTCCAGTGGCCTGGCATGATAACAACAGCTGCCTCAAGGAGTCATCTAAATGTTGAACTTTTCCCAATCAACATCTGAAAATACCAGCAGTTTCCAGCCAGTGTCTTGTGTAAATGCAGCCTTAGTAACGTATCATTTTGCTTTATTTAAATATCTCGGTTTCTCATTCACCAGTGATGTTGAAATGGAATGGGAGATGGACAGATAAATTGTTCTGCAGTAAATTCAATGCGCTGGTCTGTTGTGTTCAAGAAATAACTGAGCCAAAAAGCAAAGCTCTTTACTTGACCTTCACCTTTGGCCGTTAGACATGACCAAAAGAACCAGATCCCTGGTACAAGCTACTGAAATGAGAGATAAGAATGTAAAATACAAAGTTTTCTGAACATGCTGTTTTTTTGTGTGATTTCGTAACACTGATCTCACCAAATGAATCTCATGTTGCCATCTGCATCATTTGTTTTGACTCAATATAAAAGATAAAGCCCAGGTAGGATGTCTGGAGGAGGTTCAGAAAAGCATTTCTTATAGATAAAAGGTCAAATCTGAGGTGTTTATGTTGTATCTAAATTAAGTGAGTGTATGATGTGTGCAGCATAGGTATGATACTGACTGTTCGAAGGTACCAAACACAATTACACAACATCCTCAAATGCATAAAACTATCAATCTTTAACTCAAAGCCAATTTCTTTTATTTCTGCCATTCTCCTAATTATTACTGAATTGTTAGTGTTTGTTTCAGGTCATTAGCTCCATCCTGCCGCCTCCCTCTCACCCTGCAGCCCATCCTGCATGTGCTCTCCATCCCAAACTAACCCATCCCTCTGGATCCTCAAATTCCCTCTTGGCCAGCGAACAGTGGGGGTGGGCACTGGCTCTTCCTCTGTAATGAACTCCACAGAGACTCCAGTTCAGATTCATCACGGAAAAAATTGCTCCCATGGAGCCCTCAACGCAGTGAAAACAAACAAAAGTAAATATCTGGAATTAAACACAAGTTGTTTGAGTTTTCATGGAGTCTGTGGGCTCTGCCCCTCCCACAGTTTATTGCTCTGCAGGATTGTTGTTTCTCCATTTCAACATTTATAACAAAGTTTGTTTCTGATCTATTTTTCTTTACCTTTTTGTTTGTCATCAGCTCCATGTCCATGTGTCCGTAAGTCCCTCTAGTGGTGAGAACTCCTTACTGCACAAGAGTGACATAAACATCCAGATGACATAAAGGAAACTGAACAAATGGACAGTATTACAGATGCTACCTACAGTTACACAACAAGCCACGGCTGACTGTTAATTTGATGTTTATATTTTTTAGGAAAACTTCAATTTAAAGGATTCTTTCCGGAAGAAAATCAGCTTTTATCTGCTTCTATAAGGACCTATTAGACTGAAAAATGGCTCGGCTGTCACTGCAAAACTGTTAGATGCCTTAAAGTATTAAGATGAGGTCACATTTCACAGCTATTAGGTGGCAGATACCGCATGATGCCAGGTGGTTTGATGAGTCAGTCAACATGTTCTCAGGGCATTTATGTGAGAAATACCGTGAGAAGATGATACATCTAGACACCCAGCACATGTGATGAACTGTGGCTCAGTTTGAGGTTTTCAGTCTTGCAAAAGTATTTAAACTCCTGAAACATGTTTAGGGTTTGCTCTGTAATTTTGTCACTTTACAATGATATCCCTCTTTTTTATTAGTGTTTTAAGGTAAACCAGAATGCATTAGGGCTTAATTGGGAAGTGGAAGGAAAATAACAGATTAATATCAATGGGTTTTTTCAAAGAAACAAATCTCATATTCATCCTCTTTACTCTGATACACCTAAATAAAATCCAGCCAAACCCAATAAATTAGTAAATAAATGGCAAGATGGGCAAACAAGAAATAAAGCACAATCTGAGTGAGCTTGAGCCCTGTTGCATAAGAAAGTGAAATAAATGTAATCTCTGTATGAGCAGAGTGATTACGACACAGACGGCAGAAGATTTGTAGCTTTTTTGAGGTAAAAAAGACATATTTTACATTTTAGTATGTCACATAAAATACTACATTTTCACAGATTCTAGAATCAATTTCAAGCTGAACTGAAACTGATCCAACATCAAGACAATGTTTTCTTTAAATGTTTTCACAATTGTATATGAATTCACATATATCCATTGTGTTATGATCTCCTTTTAAATTTGAGGATGAATACAGAGAAAGAGATACATTCCTATAAATAAATACTGTAATGCTACAAGCATTGTGTAAAAGTGTAGGTTTGGGGGAAAAGAAGTTTATCAGGTGTCTCAGGTGATTTCTGAGGAAGAATGAGGCCATTCCAAGGGACATCCTCTCAGATTTATTTATTTTACTCCCCTCTGCTTGTTTGCTTTGTTTTTAGCAGCCAGGAATATCAATATTTTTTTTACACATTTGAAATAGCTCGTGGGGTTATGCCTGACAGTGGCAGCGCCGGCTTCAAACATATTAGTTTGCTGGGAGACGAGAATCACCAGGGACGGTCTCCAAACACGTGCGGAAACTCCTGCACATCATTTGAAGGCTGCTATTGTTTGAACTTCAGTAACTTTAAGCAGGTTAAAGTCATATTTAGAGTGAAACACTTGTCTTGTAGGCCTGCTCGGTTTTCAGGTTAGAGTATTTGTTAGCGGCGGTTCTCCGGGGACAACGTTGTGAGGTTCAGGTAGAGGAAGACGGTCCCTGCAGTCATTTATCAGTGGGAAGCTACAACCAGCAGGCCACAACTGGCGTCACTCATCACCGCTGCTGCTTTACACACCAACACATACACAGTCCAGTCACATTAATGTGACCATCTGTCAAAAGCCAGAATAACCACCTTTCGCAGAGCGAACTGCTACGAGACGTGCAGGAAGAGAGTCACTTAGGTCCCTGAAGGTCTTCTCTGGGATGTTGAGCCATGCCGACTCTAATGCCGTGGCCAGCTGCGCTAGATTACGCGGTTGAGGATCCATGGCGCGAACAACTCGATCGAGATGGTCCCACAGATGCTCGATTGGGTTTAAGTCAGGTGAGTTTGCTGGCCAGGGGAGGACGGTAAACTCATCCTGGTGCTCTTCGAACCACGCACGTACACTGGCAGCTGTATGGCACCTCGCATTGTCCTGCTGGAAGATGCCATCATCCTGAGGAAAAACAATGCGCATGTAGGGGTGGACATGGTCCGCAAGGACAGATGCGTACTTGTATTGATCCATCGTGCCTTCCACAATAATCAGTGAACCCAGAGAATGCCAGGAAAACATTCCCCAGACCATAATGCTCCCGCCTCCAGCTTGGACCGTTCCTGCAATGGTTGCAGGGTGGTTCCTTTCAGAGGTTTCACGCCTTATACGCCAACGTCCATCTGTCCGATGGAGCATAAAACGCGATTCATCTGAAAACGCTACCTGTCGCCACTCAGTGGACGTCCAGCTGCTGTACTGGCGTGCAAATTCTAGCCTTCGTCGTCGATGAACACCAGTCAGCATAGGTGCACGAACCAGGCGTCTGCTTCGGAGGCCCAGACGCAGCAATGTTCGCTGAATAGTGGTTTGGGAGACACTTGTGGTAGCCCCTTGGTTCATTTTAGTGGTCAGTTGCTCAACGGTAGCCCGTCTATCTGCCCGAACGCATCTCCGCAACCGTCGTTCGCCTCTGTCATCTATGGCCCGTGGTGCACCACATTTGCCACGTCGTTGATTTTGGACAGTCCCATTTTGCCATGCACGGTACACTTTTACCACGGCGGCACGCGAACAGTTCACAAACTCAGCCGTTTCGGAAATGCTTCCACCCTTGGCCCGAAAGCCAATGATCATGCCCTTTTGGACGTCGGATAAATCGCTTCGTTTCTGCATTACGCCAACGATTGAAATGTTTTCCGAAGCCCACACACACCCTTTATATACGCTCAACTGCACTGTGCTGCCACCTGCCTTCTGTGATTGGTTATTTAACTCTGAAGTGGAAAGTACGTGGTGGTCACATTAATGTGACTGGACTGTGTATAAAGGCACGCACACGCAAACACACAGAGCAGCGGTGTAATGAGTGACTCCTGCTCTGCACGTCCTTAATCTGCAACCACCAGGCCGGCACGGAGGGGGCACGGTAAAGAACAAGAAGCCTGCAGTGAGCTGAGCCAAAATAAAAAGCCAAGTGGTTCACTAAACCCGTCAGGGGCTTTTAAAAGACACGAACTGCTTCTCTCTTGTCCATCCAGCAGGGGCTATGGGGGCTTTATAAAACTCAACCCCACGAAACTTAACTCTGAAGCATCAGCTCAGCCTTCCGGAGCGGGCCTTTCCAGAAACTATAAACTATTGGGAACAAATGTCGTCTTCGACATGTTCAAAAGAAACTTGATCCTCACTGAGACGCTTTTATTAGAGCAGCAGATGCAACACACTTCAAGACACACTTCTGCTTATTCACTTCCTATGAGACCAAATGCCTCCGTCTCTTCCCCCTCTGCGTTAACCAGTCAACAGTCGACCTGCAAACTGCAACCAAGACACTGTCAGAGGCTAGAAGCAAAGATTATTTTTACCACAACTGACCTCAGGCTTAGTTATTTACTGTCATTTCAATAAGCAAACACACTGACAGTTTTAGGTAAAGAGAAGTCGGTTTGGAAAGCACCGCTCACTCACCAGGTAGTTCCAATTAATTCTTAGAAAAGCTAAAAGATAAAGAAGAAATTAGTTTAAATAAAAGAAAAGTAAAAGTAGAAAATAAAGAAATGCTGCAGAAACCCCCCAAGGCAAACAATAAAAAAAATAAACTCAATGTTGCCTCCCTGTGTTTGGTTCTGGTGGTGGGAACATTAAATGAAAAGCCCTCTTGGAGGCTGGGAGGCCACAAAAACCTGATTTTGAAATAAAAACATCAAATTTACATTGATTGTTTTTTTCCCCTTTACATGCTCAACAATAAACTAAAGATTGAATAAAAGCAGGATATCAGCAGTGACGCAACTACACATTATTTAGGTGGATGCGAAAACATAAATCAGCGCTCCCCCTGACCTGCACACCCACTTTTTGCGTCCCTGGATATCAGTCACTGATTTTCCAAAACTGCTTGCTGTGACTTATCACATTCAGTCTTTAATAACATTTAGGGGCCACAAGGAACCACTCTGAGGGCAACAACTGGCCCCCAGACGCCATCTTCATAATTAAAACTTTATCACATGTCTTCTGTCCAAGTCCAACGTTTTAAAAAATACATCAAGGAGATTTTAAAAGATCTTACATTGCATCCATATGCCAGACGTTGAAAAGCATTTCTCTTACTGTCCTCTACACATGTGCTGAGCTCCAATAAAATAAGCACTCTGGCCATAAACTCACCAAGAGCTGTCCCCAAATAACCACTTCTGTCTGCTGAACCTAAACAGGCCCTGAAGAAAAACTCCTAAAGATGAAGGGAAAAGATCTTTCCTCTGCCGCCGAATGCTTAGCTGGGACCAAATTCATGAAGGTTATCCATCAATCCATCTGTTATCTACATCCATTTATCTTTGCAGGGTCATATCTCCAATAGTCAGAGCTCCAGGTACGCCCTGGACCGGTCGCTAGTCCATCACAAGGTAACAGACACAGATAGAGCAACCAATCACACACACTCATACCTAAGGACAACAAAGAGACTAATTAACCTGACAGTCATGTTTCTGGACTGTGGGAGGAAGCCGAGAAAGAACCATCACATACACTGGGAGAACATGCAGACACCATGTAGAAAGACCCCAGGCCAGGATTCAAACCCAGGGCCTGCTTCTTGCTAAGATAAAGATTATCTCTTTTTGAAATGTTTCTGACAGAAACATGCAAAAATATTCATACCTTAAACATTTTCACATTGCCACTTCTAACAACAATCCGTCACATATTTCACTGGTACTCTATGCTCCGACCCTTGATGCGTTCCTGCATCAACACACCTGAATCAAAGCAATGAATCAAATCAGGCCTCTGCCAGTCTCTATGATAATGTGGAGAGGAGATTCAGTAATTTGATTCGGCTGTTGGAGCATCTTAGAGTTCAGGTCAAAGATCAGAGTCTGAGTCCTCCCACAATAAGACCAAAAGTTTATTTCTTCATCATAACAGTCAGTAGAATAGCATCTGTAAACTGGAATTTAAATGTGTTGCAACTTGCACTTTTATATCTCACTTCATAAGTAGATTCTGACCCATTAAACTAGTTGCAGTTTCTAAATTTAAGGAGTTTCAGGAGTCGAGCTGAACATGCAGAGAAGGAAAGCTCCGTGGGACAGTCACTGCGCAGAGTTTCCATGTTCCCACTGACCCTTTCCACCTACAGTCAAACCCTGCCAGCTGTACCGTCTCTAAGGGTATGGAAACAAAATGTCCTCCTAAAAGTCTGATTTACTGAAAGGATTTTTTAAAAGAGACACGGGGAGCTGGCTGAGTTTCTGTCAGCACATCCTAAATAAGTTTGGGATGTCAACTTTAAGAAGCAGTTAGAAAATGAGACTTAAGACAAGGCTTTGTCTGATAAAATAAAGGTAGTGAGTGCTAAGAGCTGCACAAAAAGACAGGCAAGGAGCCAGACACACTTTTTCATAGTTCAAAAAAAAGAAAGAAAGAGGATAAAATAAAAACTTGGATCATCGTGAAATGCCGTCTGTTCTGGATATAATCAATAGCTAAAGAAGAATCCAGTTCAGGGCTGTCTCTCATATTTCAATCCCTGCTCTTCTGTGATCAATAAAAGTGAGCTGAAATCAAAGCGAGCCCTCTTTACTATTGTCTATTCAACGTTAGCAGACAAAGACTGAGGAGCCTTTGATCGCCCTGTCTGCAGGGCCCACAGCTAAACACAGACCCCATCCTCCCACTCCCACCCACCACCTCCAGGTGAGCGCCGTGTCTGGATGTCAGTGTGTGTTTGCGGGAGAGCCGAAATGTTTTTTGTACGCGTACATGAGTGCACACAAAACAACAAAAGGCGTTGCTTTTTTGGAGGAATCACACAGAGACGATGTACAGCGAACGTGCTGCTGTCAGATGAAGGGTCGTCACAGGACTTAGTGGACACTGCGTCTGGCTGTCCTTCTCCTGTTGGGTCGTATTTATGTTTTCTGTGAATGATTGTCTTAATTTTTTTTCTCTGTTTCTGTCTCTGTGTTTTTTCTTATCTTGTTCTCATTTTCATTCTGTTTTGCCGTTTCTGACCTTTCTTCATCTTGTCCTTGTCTCTTCAGATTGTCCTCCTCAGATCATTGATTTTCTTAATTTTTTATAAATATGTCCCATTAGTTTAGCTCTTCTCTAACCACTCTTTTGCTCCATGTAAAAGGATTTTTGTCTTCTGTCTTCTTCTGTTTCTTTTCATCTTTTCACAGTCTTCTTGTGTCTTTTTCGGTCTTAATTGTGTTCTTTTATCTTTTGGATTTAATGTTTTGTCTCTAGTCTCATCTTGCTCAGATTTGTCTTTTCCTGTTCTTTAAGTCATGCTCTTTTCTTTCTGTTTGATCTTTCCTGTCCTTCCTTCTGAAGTTTGTGATCTTGTCTTTTTAATCTTTTCTTTCTTCACTGTTTGTTCTTTGCTTTTCTTTCTGTCTTTAATTTAGTTAAATTCAATTAAAAAATTATCTCCATATGGAGGCATCTAAAGGAGGCACCTTGTAATCTCTCGTTCTGATGCTCCATTTGTTTTTTGTTTTTTTTTCTCCACTGTTGGGGGAAAATTGGTTCTTTACACCTCAGGTTGATTTTTCACGTCTTCTACAGACTGCTAGGTTATTCTTCCAACCCAAAAGCTGGATGGATGCTGTTGGGACAAAAGCAAAAGAAATTCTAACCAAACATTCGGTCAAAAATTAAGACCTATTTGATATCTAAACTCAACTAAAACTCAGTTTTGCAGGTTCGATTCCCAGCCTGGTGACCTTTGCTGCATGTCTTCCCCCTCTCTCATTACCAACTAACTATCAAATAAAGGCCACTAGAGCCAATAAAACCTTTAAAAAAAACTCACCACCCATGTCCATGGAAACTCATTTTGAACACACTTCTAGACACATATATGCTTTTCGTCCCAGCCTCTGTGCAGCTCTGTTAGGATTAGGCCTTCTGTGATAGGCTGGACATTTGATATTAGTTCATTTAATCCATTAGGTTTGATTGAAAATCTGAGCCAGTGCTGCTTGAAGCTTCAACCCAGTTCTATCTAATAAACTCAAATTCATCCATTAATCTGTCTCCTCTTGTCAGTCCTCTGTTTCGGTGTTCATATCTTCAGTCTGTTTAACTCATCTGCTCCTGATTCTCTCCAGTTTTATGGACAACTGGCCCACCTGGCTCAGCAAGTTTGTCTTTCACCTTACCGACATTTACCAAGATTTTATTTTTATCAATCATCCTTCCATCATTTACTCATCATTTGTCTGAAAATGCACATTTTGGTTATTTTTGCTCCCTTGAAATCTTCCGCTCGTCATTCTGTCCTTTCCTGTTCCCTATTTGTCCTCCTCTGTCTTCTGTCTTTTTCTTCCCTCCTCTCCTGTTTTGTCTCCTATGTTTTCCCTCCCTGTATGGTTCCTTTTCCTCACACGCCTGCCTCTGTCTTGTTGTCTTGTCCTCTTCCATCTTTCCTTGCCTTGTCCTCGTCTTTTCTCTTCTCCGCTGCTCTTCTGCGTTGCTTGTTCTCTGACAGCAGACAGGAAACTCCAAAGCAGCAGGACCCCTCCGACTCTCAACATGCACCTTGTTTACGAGTCCTAAACGACAGACAGCCCCGCTGGAGCCTCCCATGTTAGAGGAGGGGGGCCGAGGAGCCGTTTGCTTTCAACCAAGACACGATCTCCTGATGACAGCCCGTGCCAACATGCTGAAGACGGCTTATTATATCAAGGTGCTCCAAAGTGTGCAGGTGCAGATTACAGCTGATTCGCTCTCCATCGGGCCACATGAGTGCATGACTGTAGTGAGGAGGCAAAAAGTATGTGGAGACATTATCACGCTTAAGGATGAAATCCCTACTGAATGTTTTCAGTGACAAGATTTGTAACATGTAAATCTCATGCATCTTAGTTTTGCAAAAGAAACAGCAAAATGACGGCATTCGGTATCTTAATGTTTAACTTTGTAATGATTTCAAATTAGATTCAAATTGTTATTCCACCGTTTTCACACAACTCTTTGCTCCTGGCTGGATCACCACTTTTTAATGTGTGAACCCCTAAGTTAAGTTACTTCAAATGCTCTTTTTAGTTAGCAGACAGTGATGCTACATGATGACACAATCAGGATTTCTGGGTTCCCGTCTGCTCACAACAGAAGCTTTCTAGAGTTAAATTACCATAGAGCTAATATTTTGAACAACATATTTTTCAGGACAATCAACTTTTCTCAGCTCATACCAGCTACTGGTTGTTCAGGTCATCACCGAAATGAATGCTAAAAGTGTATTGCATGGTTTTTATTTATTTTTATCACTATCTACATAATATTTATGAACTTTTATTTAATTATTAATTTATTACTTGTTTAATCTCGTCATAGAATAAGATAAGAAATCAATTTTTATTCATTCCTACTTGTGTTTTAACACTGGGTTGCATCTATGTTTGTTTTTTTTATAAACAACATGTCTTGTGGTAAAATGCAGACAGGATCTTCTATGGCTTCCAATACCACTACAAAGATTCATTCAACAAAACTTAACAGATTCTCCCAATGAACTGTGAATCTGTGCAACTCCTCCAGAGTTACCATTGGATAATCATCTGATGAATGCTTGTTTAAAGTGTAGAAAAAGTAAGACAAACCTCAGGGATATATCACTTAATAGGTAGAGGATATTCAGCTATCTCTTCACAAAAAGGGGCATAGAAACTAAAAAGGATAAATCAGCCTTGAGAACAAGCAGAAATAATAGCTGCAATTTTGCTACAATTATTTTTTCTATCCCTAGTAAACAGTTTTTTTCCATTTGTGGCTCTTGTCTTCTTTTTTTAGCAGCTTTTACAAAAGGCCTCCACCTTTCTCATGTCACCTTTCTCAACATATTTTTCAGACTGCCCCCAGGTGGCAGTAAAAAATACAACAGCTTTCTGAAGCCCTGAATAGCGCAAGAGCAGTTCAGGCACAGACCCTCAGGTACAGCCTTCATCTTCCTGTAAAATATAGTTCAGTCTGTGCTGTGGATGTCTCTGTTCATTGTGGACAACAGCAGTTTTTTTAGACTCTACTAGAATTATGTTGTGTTTTTGTGCAAAATGTTCTGGGAAGAAAGAAGAATTGACAGTTAAAGGTGCTGGACAATATGAAATGTAATTGTACCATGTCCCATTTTGTGAACAAATCCCACAAAATGGGATTTGTTCAAGAATTTGAACCTGGCATCCTTTTTATTTGAAAGATGGAATAACATTTGGTTCTTACACCTACAGTTTTTTTTAATGATGTGACTTTAGAGCAGGACTGTCCAAACTTTTTGCTCTCATGGCCAAAATTGCCAAAGAAACAAAGGGCCACTTTCACTCTTTTTTCTTAGTTAAAACTGGAAAGAAAATCTGAAGGCATTTGTTGTTTTTATTTCTTCAACAATATACTAAACAGACAATATTTTAATAAAGCAGCCTACCTTTTAAGAACTCTGTTGATTACCATTGAGCAAAAATATATACAGTTGCTTTATTAAATGACAGGCACATATTTTCCAAAACATTTTGGGGTTCAGTGTTCTATTGAACCTTTTACTTTTACACTGAGAAATTATTTACAGTTTTTATCAAAGTGCAATCAGTGAAAATAAAAACATTGTGGATAAAAGAAAACTACTGAAAAAGATTTAAGAAGATTTTATTTTTCTGTAAAAATGTCTCCCTACATTTGCGAAGAGAGGGCCAAACAAAATCCTCCAGAGGGCCACATATGGCCCCCAGAGCACACTATGGACATCCCAGCTATTAACATTTGCCGTGAATGTTTACATTAGAAAAACATTTTACTTTTAACATAAAAAACTTTTAAAAGATGCGTGTAAATGTAAATTTTAACACATCTTCTAAACTCCTAAATTCAGTTTAAACCTGCTCTGTATTTCCTGCAGTTCCCTTTATGACTGTAACTGAATTTATTCTGCACAGCTGCAGATGAGCTCAGTATATTTTTAAATGCACACCGCTGCTGATGCTGATGGTGATGACAGATCTGCCAGAGGCTGCTTTTGTGTCCCATTCCATCCCTGCATTTCCACAAAACTCTTAATTACTGCTCTTGTTTATGCTCTGTCTCAGAGACCAGAAAAAGGGTAACTCTCCTACTTTTCAACAGCGTTTTCTCACCAGTCATCCAGCTCGTTTGCTTCTTGGTTTCTGGCTTGCTAATGTGCCACATTTCGGTGCGAGCGCTTTCTTTCAGGCTGCTTGTTAAACGTTGCTGAGACGAGAACATGGACGGACAGAAAGCCAAATTGAGCGGAAAAGGTTGAACTGTGAAAAATTGCACCAAAAAAAGTCACAAACTATTTTTTTAGAAAGTTAACAAAGCACAAAGGAAGAATGATTTTATATTTATTTACGTGGAGTGAAGCTAATAAACACAGAGATGTTATTCAGATGCCTCAAAATTAATAGACATTGTGAACTTTTTAACATTGTGGTGTCGTGTCGTTGTAGATGTTGGGCGCAGAATAAGAATCATATGCATTTATGCAAAGTGAACAAACATGAGGCTTGAAGTGTGTTTTGTGAATTTGCTTAAAGGCCAATATTAGCATACAGCGACAGGCAGAAAGAGTCCTGACTTCAGTTCAAAATCCCCAGGCTGCAGCAGGCTCTCCGGAGCCAGTCAATCACCACACACCTCTGAAATGAACCGAGGCAGGCATGATTTGGACCTTTCAAGCCCAGGGGTGAAAGGTTACAACCTTTCTGCTACAAACTCACAGCGTTTTTGTTGCAGTGAAGCTTTGTGAGCAAAAAAAAAAAAAAAAACACAGAAAGAAGAAGATGAAAAGTTGGGAGTTTAGATGCAGAGCAAGTTTTCTTCTCTCTGTACGCCTAACCTTTAAGCCGGGTGTCCCCCCCGTGACTCCTGGGTTCCTGATTAGTTTACAGTATACTCCCAAATCAGCATAATAAAGCGTGTGATGAGGCTGATAAGATCTAACAGGCTGCTCTTGTTTACCCTGCTGCAGCACCAGCTCCTTCCCTGCATGTGTGTGTGTCTGACCCTGAGGCACAGAGTCACTTGATGCGGATTGCACACACACCCACAGAAAGCCCCCCACTGGTAGAAATCCTGGTTGTGCTGCTGCATCTCAGCGGAGGCCGGGAATCCACATCCCCTTTAGGCTACTCCTGGGGTGCAGTTATTCCACGCACACCAAACACAAGCCCACATGCATGTGCAAATGCACACTCAGACACACACTATATCTTAATGAGAGAAGGAGATGGCACTAAGAAGGCGACAGCAGAATGAAACCTACTCACCGAGGACTGACCTGTGGTTCAGGGGCGGCAGCAGCTCAGCGGGGAGCTCATCTCCCAGCACTGATCAGAGGGCTGCACCGCCGCGGCTGCTCACGCTGACGGCGCTGCAAAAACCGACTGATTAAACGCCACCGTCGCCTCAGCTCTGCTGCTATATGGAAAGAAAAGCTTCCGCTCTTTTATATCTTTTTTTTTTTTTTACTCAGTGTTTGTTTGTCAGTCTCCTTTGTTTTCTTTGTCCTCTGCTGAGAGCGCAGTGCCGGTGGATTGGAACAGTGAGCGTGAGGGATTTGTGCGTAATTAGCTGAAACGCTCACCCAAGCAAACACAAAAAGTTAGATTTTAAACTTTTTGAACTGTACGCCTTTTCGACGTTATTTCACTGACACTCTGCTTCACTTCCAAGATCAAAACCTTCCCTCGCTGAGGAAATATATTTTATATGAGTCTTTGGAGTATGCGGACAGCAAAACAGCGCTGCCAACTTGCAAGTCCTATTAGCAAGTTGTGCAAAGTTCAAATTGAACCGCGTGTGCGCAGAAATAGTAATGCCTCTGTGAATAAATGAATATAGATATGAAATGTTAATAGAGTGACAGACAGCACTGACCACTGTCTCCTGTTTCCATTTAGGTGTGCAAAGACGAAACTTTTTGTCCATTTTTATATGCAAATTAGCTCCAGCTCAGCTAGATTGGATTAAATGTGTCTGTAAACATACATTTTCAAGTTTTGCCGCATGTTCTCAGATTCTCAGATTTAGTTCTGGGTTAATCTAACATGTTAGATTTTTTTAAGAATCTAAACGTCGGTAGCTCTGGTCGTATGTTGTACTGCTGCAGTGATAACCTCCAACAGTTTTTTTGCACCATAGCTTCACTAAATTTAGCTCTGTCCATTTTCCTGTTGAAAACAATGGTTTTCCATGTATTCCCACCAGATCAAATGCTTTCCATGTCCCCTTCACATGTCATGGGCCTCTTGGCTGATATCAATGCTCTCTTTACCCAGCCTGTTAGTTTAAGTGGGTGGCCACGTCTTGGTAGGTTTGCAGGTGTATCACTCTTTCTATTTTCAGATTATGCACTGAACATGAACTAATCCAGAACTTTCTTCCTGATCAGTCTGTTGCGTTCCTTGATCTTCATGATGCTGTTTGTTCTCTAACAAATTCCTAAAGCCTTCACATCACAGCTGAATTTATTCTCAGATTCAATTACAGACAGTGAATCTTAATGTTAATTATTTGTGGTGGTTTTTATTTAAGGGAATCAGAGTAAATACATATGCAGGCCAAATCATTTTCAGATTTGAATTAATGAAAAAGAAAAAAGAAAACAGTGTGTAATTTATCTTTCACTTTCCAATTATGAACCAGTTTGTGTTAATCTATCATGAATATGGCGCACCTAAAAATGCCATCATAGTGTTTGATTGTTTTATTATTTTTTTTAAGGTTTTGTTGGCTCTAGTGGCCTTTGTTTGAAGGTAGTTAGACAGGAAGGAGGATTATGAGAAAGGGGGAAGACATGCGGTGAGTGTCACCAGACCGGGATTCGAGCCTGCGACCACCGCCACGGGGACTAGGGCCTCAATGCCTGGGTCGTGCCAAGTCCCTGCCCCACCACAGGACCCAGTTGTTTTGTAATTATGAAATATTTCCATATGTAATTTACATTTATTTTCCCAAAAGTAAATTATTTTTGTGTACGTTTTGGCATGTTATTCTGTCTCCATTTCTGGCGCTTGACCTGTGAAGGGATCAGCAGTGGTGTCGAAGCGGAACTTTTGTTTGGAAGCGTTGCTTCTAGGTTGAATTAGGGGCGGACTTCCTGTTTGCCTCAGGATGCTAAGGGCGGAGCTTCGGTTGTCATTGCTGAATCTGTTCTACTGTTGTTCAGGTCAGTTCATGGTGAAAACACATCAAAACTATCCTGTAAGATGTTTTCCTATCATTTGATCAGTGGATAGCTTTGAGTTGAGGTTTCTGTTCATTTTTCTGCTAATAGTTGTACGTTTTATCAGCCGATGTTTAGATTGACAGAATACCAACCCGCGCTGGGAAAGTGTCGCCAGGGTTTGGTTACTAGAAGTCTGTAATGTTACTGACTCCGGGTTTTACGAGTTTTATTTTTCTTTTGCTTGAATAATATTCAGCACATGTTGCTTGGTGACTCATAAAGTAGCTTAGAGCCTGAGAGTAAAGTGAATCTTGCTGAAGTTAAAGGTAGAGAAACTAGTCTTTGTTCATGAAGTGTGGGAATTCAGAGGTCAAAGTTGAAACATTGGCATGTTAAATTCTCTATATCTTTTTGTACGATTTGTAATTCTATTTTGATCAGTATTAAGTTTTAGAAAATTGTACATTTTGATGTTTAGATTAGATAATATGCAGCTGAATGCAGTAAATATTTTAAAAACAGTTGATTTATCCTGTTTAATACACGATGCCTTGGTTCCACACTGTAAAAGGTTTGTTGGTTAATAAATAAACGAGACGCCATCTGGATCCTAAAGGCAGCACTTCAGATGTCATTGCTTAATCCTGTTTGCTATTACAGATTGTGTGCATCACTGTTACAGCAGTCCTGGTACTTGGGATGTGTAACATGCACATCCAATTAAAATACACTGATGTTTGTGGTTAAAGCATCACTTTTGCATTTAAGTCAGTTAGAAATTAAATTCAGATTTAATTTAATTGAATTTGTATAGCACATTTGAAAAGCAGGACCGTTTAAAGTGCTTTGCACATTTAAAAAGAAGACAAAATAAAAAAAAACATGAAAAACATTACACTCAGTGGCAAAATAAATTAAACAGGTTACAGGTTGAACTGTAACTACAGACTGATAATCAAATTCAGCTCTAAACAAATGTCTCATCATTAAATAAGCCCTAATAAGAATATAAGTTACATTAAGTCTCTGCCAGACTTCATGTTTTCTGGTAGTTTGTTTCTTATTAGATAAGCATACAAATTGATTGCTGCTTAAAAATAAAAAAGTATTACTAGTAATCCTTAGATTATCAGAAAGGTATTGATTTTATTAGAGCCAGACTTCATTTCAATGGGATAAACTTGTCATCTGAGGTGACAGTTGGTCCCGGAGATGATGAAACAGCTCTGGGTCAGAGATTTAGGACGGTGGGATCTGGCCTGCCTACCACAACCTTCCACCAGCAGCCAATTCACAGCTTTCTGGACCGAAGAGAAGCGACTCCCTGCCCATCTGACCTTATAAGGTGCGGATGTGAAGTACGCAGAGACATTTTGGCACGCAAGGAGGGTTATAAGGCTGTGCCCGTTATCAGCGCCCTCTGGCCTTGTTGGGCAAGTCATCCAAGGATGGGCCTTGGCTCTGCCAGACTTCAAATACTGCCAGCTCCTCTAATGCCTTATGGTTTCAGAAAACCTTTCCTGGTCCCAGTAACTGTTGAGCTTTTTTCCTGCAATGCATACTTAAAGTTGTGATATTATTTATTCACTACAAGAAATATTTTTTAGATCGTGCAACAGCGTAGAGGAGCTGAATAAGACTGCGTTCTGAGGGCAGAGTTCACTCAGCTACCCTCCACCTAACTCTGCCGTACCTTTTGTCCTTGACTTCCAGGGTTTGGCCGGACGCTCTGGCCGGAGCGGACGGATCGGAAGGGCTGGAGGAGAGACAGGATGAGGCCAGACAAAGAAGTAAACTCTGTGCCATGCCCTTGAATGAAACAGAGATGCTGTAACAGACAATAGGCACCCTGTTAATAGAGCAAGTCAATTTTTTATTTTTCATTTTGTCTTCCAGTTGTGTCTGGCCTTTTTTTTGTATAAATTATAGTTGCACGTTCTCAATTGCTGGTCCCTGTCCACCCTTTGGCCACACAGTGACAACTAGAAGAGAAAAGAATAACTCTGGGCTGGAAAGAGACAGAAACTGAGCTTCGTCTTAGAAGGAAGGAGAGGAAGAAAAGATGGAGGAAAAGGCCAGGTAGGAAAAAGAGGGAAACCGGGCAGGGGCAGTTTCAGTGTCGTAAAAAAGGAAATGGCTGGCAGCACAAAGGATGGTTCTCCTTCTGTTTTCCTGCTCCATTAATATCTGAGCTCCAGCCTGCATATATCCTCATTCATTATTCATGAACCGGCCAGGAAAGAACGCAAGCGGGGAGGAAGGAGGCAAAGCAAAGGCCAGAGAAAGTTCCAATCAGTCCTGGTTTAAATGACACTGACTGACAGGGCCTGGGGTTTCATGGCTCGCTCTTCCAATGAGACGCTGCGGCGCAGTAAAAGGTCCATGTTGGCCCGCCGTTAATGACCAGCAGGACATATTAGAGGCTTCAGCACTCGTAAAAGCTCACCGCCACACTGCGTTGCAAATTTTTCCAAACTAACTTATCTCAGTTCTACACAGAAGCGCTGTGTGAACACTGCACATATGGTAGTAACCTGCGACCGAACTGAGCCAAAAAGCAGCAGGAGATTTTCTGAAGGCTCGCACAGAGCTCCAAATGTTTACAGCTTTCACTTGGCAGACACTTCAGGTGATAAGAGTATAACAACTAAATCTAGCTATGAAAATCACACAGATGTACCTTAAAAATAGTCAAACAACACAAATCTTCATATACAAAATGGAACATCTTACAAGAGCTTGCTATTTAAAGTAATGGACACTATTTAAAGTAATGGACACAGATTATTGTACTAAACTGTTGCTGATGCTGACTATAACACAGAAAAGATATTTTACAATCCAACTCTGCTCTTTTATAAGCCCTTGTCCTCTTTCACAAAGAAGGGCATACTTAGGAAGTGGAAAAGAAAATTACACACAGTTTTAAAAAGTAATTTCAGAAGCCACCTAATTAGAAAATTTAGCACCTCTGTGTGTAATTGATTCTCAGTAAAAATCTCAGGTTTGTTAGAAAATATTAGTGATCAAACGGCATCATGAAGACCAAGTAACATGGGAGACTGGGAATAAAAGTTGTGGAGAAGTTTAAAGCTGAGTTAAAGAGGAAACTACTCCATAAATCTAGACACTACTGAAGAATGAAAGAAAGTTATGAGAAGTCCTGTTAATGGTCAAGTAGGAGACACCACAAAAAGAAGAAGGCAAACTTTTCTGCTTGTATGCAAAAAGCTGAGAGGAAAACTAACCCTGGACACATTCTGGAGGCATTTTTTTAACAGCTTATGAGAACTGGTCATAGGGGAGAGGAAGATGGATGGATGAAGTTCAGACCTGGAGAAAATGCAGTTTAGAAAGAAATGCTTACAGACATCCTCCTGTTAGCCTGACTCAGCTTCTTTTTCTAGATGTTTGATACTGATGGAGAAATAGTCCAAAGATCTGTAGATGTAATTGCAGCAAAATGATGTTATACAAAATATTGAGCCATGAATCTAGTTGGAAATGTGTGCAACAATTCTCAGATTTTTTTCAAACTGGGTTTTATAGAATAGAAACAGTTTCTCCTGTAAAGTGTCTTGAGATGACATTTGTTGTGAATCAACATTATCAAACCTTTATTTGAATTTGATGTAGTTTAGGCAATAAAGTACCAGTCATCCATTCATCCATCTGTGAATTGTCTACACCTGCTCATCCTCACAGGGTTGTGTTTGGATGCACACTCACGCGTAATGACAAGTTAGAAAGACCAGTTACCTAACAGTCACGTTTCTGGACTGTGAGAGGAAGCCGGAGTACCTGGAGAAAACACACACATGCATGGAGAGAACACGGCCCATCCACATACTGAGCAGGTATGATCCTGATTAGCTTCTGTGATCTTAATGTAACTCATTCTTTAAAATTAGGAAATTACAAAACTTCTGCCAAAAAAAGATAAGATGAAGGAGCGAAAGTTAACAATTATATATACCTTTGTTTATACAGGTCAAATCTGAAATTAATCCATGTTAATTTTTCAGACAAAACTAATATATTTTTAGCTAAATCAGTCTATAAATCACATAATTAATTTAATAATAGACATTCTTTAATAATGTCTCATCATTAAATAAGAAATAATAAGATATAAGTTGCAATAATTTGTTGACTTGGAGCATCCTTTGAAACTTGGTTGAATTTAAAATATTCTAAAATCTATGTGGGGTTTTTTTTGTTAAACTTTTGACAAAATTTACAAAACCTAAAACAAAAAAACAACAGATATTCCATAAGGGTTGTCTGTAAGTTATACAATTCCCATCTTTATTTGTGTTTGAAGATTCTTGAGTCTTGATTCATAGTTACATCAGTAATAACCACTGTCCCTCAGGCACTGATGTCACTTTAAAAACGGCACATTCCCTCCATCATCATTGTTCTGACATTAGTGAACAAAACTGAAAACAAGCCTTCAATCACCGAGTTACGCTAAAACAGAATTTTTAAACAGGATGTACAGTAAGCATTTTGCAAAGGACTCAAAAATATTTTAGCATCTCTTGGGGTGTCTGGCGAGTATTCCTTCACTATCTGTGTGTGTGTGAATGTGTGTGTTTTCCTGAAGTCTCAGAAATGGTAATGCCCCTAACCCCAATGCAGGGGAGACTTAACAGTTCGTATTGACTTTGTGAACATTTACCATCGAGAATTCAGACTATTCAATTCTATTTCAACTGAGGGCTGCAGACGGAGAGGGAGGAAGTCCCCAGGCTCCATGTTGCTCATGCACAAACACACACACATGTACACAACCTGTGCACACACTCAGACTGCACACCGTATGTGCTATTCTCCAGTGATATCGACTCAATCGGATTTAACCCCACTCTGCCGTACAGAGACAAATGCTCTCAACATAACAAAGGCTGTGTGTGTGAGTGTGTTTCTGCACGCATTTGTGTGCTGTTTGGATGCTTTCTTAATATTTGTAGATCTTTGAACAATTACCACACCAGGGAAATCTGATGCCATTTCAATTTTCACAAATCAAGTCTTATTAGCCACGTTTTACTTCATTTACACAGCTTGAAGCCAGTTCCTGATTAAAGTAATTCTCATTTTAGTGGGGAGAGGGACAATTATATAAGGTAATTAACATCGCCAGCATTTTTGTAAATGTGGTGATGTTAGCCCATCAGGTGTTAATTTAGCTCCTGATGGGCTAAATTAACTCTCACACTTTATCTGCATAGAAAAATATGATAGAAATTCAGAATAAACTACATAAATTAATACTATAATAAATGCCCTCATATCAATCCAATCCCCCCTAAAAATATGTCTAGTAATTTTTAGACACAATGAAATTCCATAGGCTAGTTACCTTGCTGCTCTTCTATCTAGGCTAAGCTAACCGTCTGGTGTGGGCCTCCTGCCAAAGATGCTTGGTGGGGGTAGCTGGGCCTGTCCTGGTGTTGGATCAAGGGGGTTTTGTGTGGTCGATGGCTTGATGGAGTCTGATCGGTGTCATTTGCATACAGGGCTAGGGGTAGTGTCGTGCAACCTTGCTGTTGTGGCACATTGTGTGGGCAAGATATGGCAAAGGGTTGCACCATTTGGGTGTGTCCTCATCAACTTTCTGGGTTGCAGCTTTCCTGCAGTGCCCCTTGTGGATATGAGATTTGTGACGTCTGTGTGTAAGGTCGCATGTTCGATTTTTGTGTGCTGGTTGAGGGTGACCCTGTCGGGTTCACCCTTTTTGAGGAAAGTCCGCAGAGTTGAGATTAGGCCTCGCTGAGGGATTGGGAGTATTTCAGCCTGGGGCTGATCTTTTTTCTGGCTCGTTTAGACTGCATGGACTCTTTCTCTCTCATCTCCGGATGGAGTCAGAAAGAGTCTGTTCAGGCCCAGGTCTTTCAGGTGGTGCTGGTCTAATACTACGGAGGTTGGGGCTGTCTGCTCGTCTCCATCAAGGAATGAAGGGAACCATCTCCTGGCTCCAGTCGCCCACTTTATTGGGACCTGGGAGTAAAGGGTGTATGAGTACAGAGCAAATTGATGTATGACATTAATTTGTGTGTGTGCGTTTACTTTGGGTGAGTGGAGGTGGAGGTCTGTGTGTGGATGGGTGATTTCCTCAATGCATTGGTGACTCTTGGTGTCTAGGACTTGATCATACTTGATCATGTGCTGCCTTGCCTAGTAGCTGCTTGACAGGCCCATCAGGTCTCTGCTTGGGGGTGGTGTAATCTTGGGGCTGGGTCCTATATCCTTGGACAGATCTGCTCCAATGTAATGGGCTACCGGTGTAGCCTGTGGTCTTGTTGCTGCAGCCCCCGGTAGGGCTGTATAATAATATCGATATCGTGATATATGTCAATATTTCTTTCCTAGAAAAAAATCGATATTCATCTGCAAGTATCGTAACATCCAACTGTCACCTTGCTCACTCATTGCTTGCTTCGCACCAAGTCATCAGGTTTAGAGTGATTCCTTCAGATGTTAAGTGTCAAGGTTAAAAAGGTATCAAACTATTCAGAGCAGGTACTTGGTTCACTTTATTTACTTTACAAATACATGTAAGCTGCAGTTTGTACTGTTTCAATTAAAGAAACATGTTTTCTCACCACTTCTTTGATTCATTTTGTCCAGTTGTCGACTTTAGGTCTGTGTCCAACCAGAACCAGGTTTTGTGTAGTTGGTGCTTTTCATCAGTTTTCAGTTAAATTAATTCAATCCAACTTTATAACAGTCACAAAATACCAAAACCAGGTATTGTGTAGTTGGTGCTTTTCATCAGTTTTCAGTTAAATTAATTCAATCCAACTTTATAACAGTCACAAAATATCACCAAAATCACTCTGTCCCTCTAAAATCTTTCAGAAAATCGCAAAAGTGTATTGAATTGTATCGTTTGCTGAATATCGCAATATATATCATATTGTGGGCATATGATATATATGTATCATATACACAGTCCAGTCACATTAATGTGACCACCACGTACTTTCCACTTCAGAGTTAAATAACCAATCACAGAAGGCAGGTGGCAGCACAGTGCAGTTGAGCGTATATAAAGGGTGTGTGTGGGCTTCGGAAAACATTTCAATCGTTGGCGTAATGCAGAAACGAAGCGATTTATCCGACGTCCAAAAGGGCATGATCATTGGCTTTCGGGCCAAGGGTGGAAGCATTTCCGAAACGGCTGAGTTTGTGAACTGTTCGCGTGCCGCCGTGGTAAAAGTGTACCGTGCATGGCAAAATGGGACTGTCCAAAATCAACGACGTGGCAAATGTGGTGCACCACGGGCCATAGATGACAGAGGCGAACGACGGTTGCGGAGATGCGTTCGGGCAGATAGACGGGCTACCGTTGAGCAACTGACCACTAAAATGAACCAAGGGGCTACCACAAGTGTCTCCCAAACCACTATTCAGCGAACATTGCTGCGTCTGGGCCTCCGAAGCGGACGCCTGGTTCGTGCACCTATGCTGACTGGTGTTCATCGACAACGAAGGCTAGAATTTGCACGCCAGTACAGCAGCTGGACGTCCACTGAGTGGCGACAGGTAGCGTTTTCAGATGAATCGCGTTTTATGCTCCATCGGACAGATGGACGTTGGCGTATAAGGCGTGAAACCTCTGAAAGGAACCACCCTGCAACCATTGCAGGAACGGTCCAAGCTGGAGGCGGGAGCATTATGGTCTGGGGAATGTTTTCCTGGCATTCTCTGGGTTCACTGATTATTGTGGAAGGCACGATAGATCAATACAAGTACGCATCTGTCCTTGCGGACCATGTCCACCCCTACATGCGCATTGTTTTTCCTCAGGATGATGGCATCTTCCAGCAGGACAATGCGAGGTGCCATACAGCTGCCAGTGTACGTGCGTGGTTCGAAGAGCACCAGGATGAGTTTACCGTCCTCCCCTGGCCAGCAAACTCACCTGACTTAAACCCAATCGAGCATCTGTGGGACCATCTCGATCGAGTTGTTCGCGCCATGGATCCTCAACCGCGTAATCTAGCGCAGCTGGCCACGGCATTAGAGTCGGCATGGCTCAACATCCCAGAGAAGACCTTCAGGGACCTAAGTGACTCTCTTCCTGCACGTCTCGTAGCAGTTCGCTCTGCGAAAGGTGGTTATTCTGGCTTTCGACAGATGGTCACATTAATGTGACTGGACTGTGTACATATGATACATATAATGTGATACATACTGTATAATGTATTTGATAATGTGACACAGTCCAGTCACATTAATGTGACTGGACTGTGTATATATATATACATATATACAGTATATATATATATATATATATATATATATATATATATATGCATCAACAGAATTATCGGGCTCTCTACGGATCGCGCGCACCCCTCCACGCCCCCCACCCCGACCGTCAGGCTAAGCAGCTTTTCTGGGGGAAACCCTGACTATGTATCATGTACTTTTCAAAAAGTTATAACTGTTACTACTATATAAGCATATGTTGTTTGTTGTTGTGGTTTCTTGGTTTTATTTTTTCTCTTTCTGAAGGTTTAGTGGCAGGCTTCAAGGGTGTTGACTTGTGTTCTTCCTGTGCTTCCTTCTCTCCTCTACTAATATCTCCTTTCCTTTTAAACATTTTCCCCACCCTTCTCCCTTTCTTTTTTGTCTCTGTGTCCATTGCATTTAATATAAACCCAAAGAAAATTCTAATGACGTTTTATATGAATATGCTTGTGAAAATAAATCTGCTGAGTACTTTGACACTCAGATTGAGGGTCAAAGTGCCACACATGTTGCAGAAAAAAGGAAGGAAAAGAACAACTGAAAATAACTTTTTAAAAAACTGTCAATAAAATTGCCAATAGATGTTTGCTTTCCATCAAAATTTCAAATAATATTTTTTCTGAATGTGTTGCACAAAGTTGTTTCCTTATAAGTTTATATTTCGTGCTTTGCATTTTTTTGTAAAATTGGCCCTTTTTGAAATGCCACCCATGCTGTCGGTATCATTTCCACAGAGATGTCCTACACCCCCTTCAGCCAACCACCCACATCATTTGTACATGTGAGCATTAGGCCTTGTCACAGTCTCTCAGTCAGGCTCTTTATCAGTCCGGGTCATAGATTCTCATTAAACGAGTGGATCTCTGAGTCCCTGACACTTAGACCATCACATGCCCGCCTTGCCATCTCTCAACCACTGACCATTTATCCAATCTAACTTGACAGAGTGCAAGTGAAAAGTGTGCTGTTGTTTATACATCCTAATGTGAGCCTGGAATTTTGATGCCGGCATTTCCGATTGGAAAAAGGTAGCATCCATTTCACAGTTTAAAAATTCCCATGCGGAAAATGTTTCTCATTGTATTCCTGCTTACTGTAACTTGACTGGAAGGCAGGCTAATCAGCTTAAGCAGTGGTCAAACTCGGTCAGCAGATAGCCAGCTCTGTGCATTCACTAGATAAGAGGCGATACTCCTCAAAGGCCCGGATCACTGCCTCGTTAGTGCTGGGTCAGTGAACTGCCGTGCAGATTTTTAAATGGCCACTCAAAGCCCCAAAAGAAGATCTGTATATGTATGTGTGTGAGAATACTGCTAATACTCCTGTCTCTCTGTACTTTCTCACTGATGGGAGCTCT
The DNA here is from genome assembly GCA_033032245.1 of Poecilia picta. Lineage (NCBI taxonomy): Eukaryota > Metazoa > Chordata > Actinopteri > Cyprinodontiformes > Poeciliidae > Poecilia > Poecilia picta. The sequence continues at coordinate 25,795,796 of CM065356.1, forward strand.
GTTGCAATTTTTGAAATCCCTTAAGGATATTTTTCGCAGGAGAGACGTTTAATAGAGATGTTTTTATGCCTAGAATGTTGCTGTCTTGTGATTGGAGTTGATTGTTTTCCACCCTCTGCTGCTGGGGGTGTGCACATGCATTCCTGACATACAGGTAAATATCAGCAACGTATTTAATGGGCCTGAATAGAGGAGTCCTCACACTTGTCCAGCTCCTTGACCCCATGTTTTTTTCTGCTCACACAAATATTTCGAGCCCCTGACCCCTGCAATGTGGAAGCAGTGAGGTCTGCACTGAACTGCTGCTGGATTGACAGGCAGTTCATGTCTCCGCAGAGAGAAAAAGCCAGTCAGAATGTGGAGAGTTTCTGTGTGCGCGTGCGTGTGTGTGTGTGTGTGTGTGAGCACGCCGTTCAGGCCCGGTCTGGTAGCAGAAAGCAGAATCTCCTGGGAGGACCGGATGTTGGGTCAGCACGAGAGAAAAACAAGAGCGGAGAAGGAGAAAGTGGGGGGTGGAGGGAGTGATGCACATGGAAGACCTGAATCTGTTATTGTGTGTGTATGTGTGTTTGTAAGTGAAATGTAAAAAATAGATACATCCTCCACCTCCTGCTGTATCAGGTATTTGTCTGGCATGTGGGAATCTCTGCTGCAGCAACATACAAACAAATAGTATATGTATGTATGTGAGGGGAATCTGCAGCAGGTTTTTATTTTACACATTTATTCCCAGTGTGGTGTACATAATAATTTGATATTATATATCAACATTTAATGGCAGCAGTACAGGGTGGGAGCCTGCCCATTCTTCTCCTCCTCTTCAATGCACCAGATCTGTCACCTCACGGGGGGTAGAAGGAATGTCACCAAGGAGGTATGTCTTTCTTCATCGTATCCATCCACATAGTATTTTAATTGGGTTTTCTCTCTTGTTCAGAAAAAAGAGAGGTAATAAAGGTGAGAGGAGGGATGAATCACGAATGGGAGGGAGGGGGGATGTGCTGCTCTGGGTTTCCATCTAACCTCTTCGGCTATGCCAGCTCATCACTGTGGACCACAAGGACTTCAGCTTGGCCTTTGTCGCATTGTTTGGTGCTGTTTGTATTGAGCCTTTGTGAACGGTGCGGTTGGCATTTTTTCCATGTTGGTTGAGGTTGCCTCATAGAAACATAACAATGCTGGGCCACCTGATCGTCTCCCAGTGACAGTCAAGCATTTCCTCAGCAATGGACTGAGTGATCAAGCCTGGAAGATGGGATGGTGAATGTTTGCAAAAAAAAACAAAAAGTCAAAAACAAGGAGAGTGGATGTGTGTGTGTTTGGATCATGAGTGTGTATGCACCTATAAATATGGGAGTGAGCGTGCATGTGCGTGAGTGCGTGCGTTGTATGTTGATGGTTGATGTACAGGCCTGGAGGGCAAACGCTCGAGGCTGCTCTCGTTAAGAACCTGTCAGTCATCTGCAGAGAGGAACCAAAAAGAGTCCAAATCGCAACACTGAGCGTGTGTGTGTGTAGAGTGTTTGTGTGTGTATGAAATGCATTCAGCTGCTTGGCTATTCCCAAAAAAAAAAAAACAAGTCAGAGGAGAGATGTGTATGAAAAAGAGGAACAGCTGTTGTGCAACATGAGGCCACACTGCCCTCCAGTGGTTTTTTAGTTGCCTCACCAGCAGAAGACACAGATGGGTTGTGAAACTCAGAAGGTGGAAACTGACTTTGTTGGTTTAATCAACGCAACATGAGGCCCACTGGTGCTCTGTGCAGATTTGAGAACCAAAATTACAGTAAAATATTCTTTTCAAGTTTGATAGGCATAGCTTCGTGGGTGGTATACTCAGTCAGAGGGTTGTATAAAGAAAACTTGAGAGTGCCACAGTGTGCAAAGACGGAGTGAACTAAAGAGAGCAGACAGGAAGGAGAAAGGGGAAGTGTAAAAGAGGTTGTTCTGACAATGATCTGAAGCACTACTCACAGTCCCACTGAAGTCTCACTGTCATTTAACTCCTCTAGCGGCAATAATGTAGATAAGCCGAGTCAAAACTGTTTTCTGAGTTAACAAATTTATTCATCAAGTGTCTTTAACTCAAAGTAAACTTTGCTTTTAATCTTCAAGTAATGCAAGATCTTTTATGATTTGTTTCACTTGGGACATAGTATTTTTAGAGCCAGAAGCCACCAATGTCATATGAAACCTCAAATGCCATCACCAGCCCATCAGTTTTATTTGACTGTTAACGCAGCTCTTTTGAAGATATACTCACCAGCTCCTTTACTGCAAGTACCAGGTTCGACTCGCTTGTGCCTCCATAACAGCATAAATTGTTCAAGGCATAGATAGAGTTGTGACTAAAACATTCAACCCTGACTGCAAAGTACATGTCTGAGTAAAATTCAGAATCATTCAAGTTTGCTATAAATAGTGAGATAAAACTAGTAAAGCCAGGATTTAATCCATATTCAGCACCAAATTCTACTTTCAGTGATGACTGTGGTCTCAAAAGTTTTTCATTCTTAATCAAAGCACGCATTTGCAAATGTGGTGTGTCTCCTGATGCAACCATTCAACAGCTTTATTGACTGAATTAGTTCTGTATAGACGGAACCCATGAAATACCTGGACTGCCGAGATGTTTGCACATTAGAAATATGGCAAAGTCAAGAGAATAAAGTTCAAAGACTAAGTCACACCAAGAAAATCATGCAAAAAGTCACTTAACATTCCTAGAGATGCAGTGAGAGGCATGGATGGGACAGTGGCTGCACAACCCGGAGTGGCAGAGACAGGAAGCTGTCAATGACTGCCACCAGATTCTTGAGAAAGCAAGTGGTCAGAAACCCTTAACTGACACCAAAAGAAGGCGTACAGCAAAACTTGGTGGCAGCAGCCACTGCAGTTTCAGTTTCCACAGTAAGGCAGTTATTAAATTCTGAAGGGCTAATTTCCAAGACCCAAAAGCACAATGAAAATCAGGATCAATTTGACTCAACTGTATAAATAAGTTAAAGAGGCTGCGTGACTCTGTGATTAGTTTCGAAACTTTTGAGACCTTTGTCTCCCTCCTCCAGACAAATGGAGGAATGGAGAACTTTGGCAAATAAAAGCCAGTCCTCTAGGAAGGCATGGTGATGCCGGGGATGCTTTCCCGGCACTGGAAACATCCCACAATGTGGAGGGTAAAGCTAGATGATGTGGCTTAAAAGTAAAATTTCATATTTCTTTACACCAAAACTGATTTTAGTTTTATTTTTCTTCCTTTCTTTTCCTAAAGAAAATTACGAATGGCAGAAGATATTTTCCAAAACTTTCTATCATTTTAATCATCTCTTAAGGGAGTAGACCTAAATTCAAAGTCCAAATAAACATAAGATTTAAAATATGCTTTTTAAGCCAGATGATAGACCCCGGGTGGGCTGACATCAGTCTGAACTACCAAACCCCAATGAGTGCACAGATAAAAATTAAATCTTCATAAACAGCTAGTTTGATTAATAAATAAAATCGATTTATTGCCCAGCCCCAGTAGAGTGGCAAGGTGGATTCATTGAAGAATTAGAAAATCCCCGAAGAAAGTATCGTGCTGTGTGAAAGGAACCCAAAGGTTTGACCATTGAACCAGGACAGTGATCTCAAAGCATACCTCAGAGTTTTGAATTCTTTGCCTTCTAGTCAACTCTTTAAAAACCAGCACACAAACTGGAGGCCTTTTCTCATCAAGGGCTCAACACGCCAGAGGTGATGTCACTCCCTCTTTATTCACTTTCTATAGCACATTAAATATCAGTACATCAGTAGTTTCTGTAATAGTCAAAGGAGCCCATCTTGCACCAACACCATGCCACGTTAAAAGGCTCTTCCTTCCTCTTTCTGATGCTAGGCTGGAACTTCTGCAAGTCATTATTGACATCTTTTGACACCTAAATGGATTGAACAGCTGCCTTGGAAATTATTAATTCACTGTTAATCATTGATAAACTTTGACTCATCTTTCTCTAAAACTCTGTTTTTGGAGAAGTAGAATTCATCTTCCTGAATTGTAAGATTAACTCTTTTGTGCATGAATTATGATCCGTTGTGTCAGGATTTTTATTTTATTTTCTTAAGGCATTAAAAAAAGTTAGGAAACATTTTTTGTAAAAAAAAAATATATTTATTTCTTAGATGATCAATTGTAATTTTCTCCAAATACAAAGTTATTTGAAATATACATCAGTAGTATTGTTCTTTAGGGGTTATCTGATGTCACAATATTTTTTTTTTTTTTACTCGCAGAGTCGTCTACAGTAGAAGCAGGGACCGGGTCGGTCAGCATGCTTTTTTTGTCTGTCGGCCATATTACATTTAACAAAATTAATTTCTTGCATTTGCAGCTGATGGCCAGTAGTTGATGGTGTATTTTATGCTGCATTAGTGTCCACTTGAGTGGTCTGTGTATTTACAACATACGAATCCACAAGAAGCACAAAATAATGTCTTTTAGATAGTTGTCCACTGTAGTCACCACTATGCATAAAAGGGTTAAAATCTTTACAAAAGCTTGATTTAACTGTTAATTGATTTATTTGGCCTTCTTATGAATCTTTTAGTGGATATCCAAACTCTGAAAAGGCTGACAAACACACATATGCAATTCAAAACAATTCATTATGAGAAGTCTTCTATCCTAACTTTAGCAGATAATCTTTTGCTGATCTATTGCACAAATTTTACAAGTGCATCATCTTTGTGCAGCATGCCATATCCCCAACCAAATTATCTGCCAGTGACATTTCAAGTGCAAAAGTCACCAGGCAGCGCTAATTCTGACGTAAACTGAAGTTTTTAACCCACTTACAAAGTGTGGGTGCACCTTGCAAAGACGGGAGGAAAAAAACTTAAGTGTATCAAGGTGTAGTGCACACACACACACACACACACACACACACACACACACACATGCGTTGCTGGCAATCCATTTTTATCTCACCACCCTGTGGTCGCAGCTGTGACTGCAGAGAGGAACTAACAGCACATTTCAATAGGTACTGTGGCCTTCTTCCTTCACCAATATTTAGCTGTTTTGTGGAGATGAAAAAATAAATGGTTCAGAAATGAGAATGAGGAAAAGGGATTTGTTGATGACACAATGAAGCTTTAAGGGAGAGGAAGTTCGATTAAAAAATAAACACTTTGGTCAGCCATTGCAAGATGTTAGAACCTGAAGTTAAAAATCTAAATTGGGGAAGCTGTGACACAGTTTCTCATCTAAACCACACCTTCCTTCTCCACCCCTACATAAACAGCAGGAGCTCAGAATAGAAAACGGAGGCAACTTTTACTGTTAACACAAGCAATTGCGTGTCAATTCCTACTCTGCTGTTTCTGGAAACTAGTAAAACCCTACAGGGTGTTGTTAATTTCACTTTACCGGCTGACCATAAAGAAAGCTGACCTCAACATTTGACGCTGATCCCTTTAAACAAAGCGTAATGCCACAAGAATTGCATGTAATCTGGAGGTTAGATCCTGGAATCTCCTCAGACAGAGTGACTGTTGAGTGGGAGGTACGACATCAAGTTTCCTTTCACCTTGCAGCTGTGCAGGTTTCCCTCTGATGTGCATGAGTTCTTCAGCTTAAGCATTTCACTGAGCTTATCCAATGATAGTAAATGAAAAGTAAGATTAAACACGCTGAGGGAAAACAGATATTTAGCCCCAAAAAAGTTATTCATTCATTATTTTTTTTATAAATATAAAAATAAAACATTTTGCAGCTCGAGATTAACATAGTGCATAGTCAAAATCATAACCTGTGATACCTACGTATTTCATGTAACCTTTGCTGTAATTAAACTAAAAACAACTCAATGTGTTTGTTCAGTCTTAGTGCTGTAGGTACACAGGCTGAGCATTTTAAACAGAATTTGGTCAAAATTGTGTCCTAGTTTGCTGGGTTAGAGAAGAGGGTAAATTAAAGTCGCATCACTCTTAAATCTTCTCTTCTGAGTGACGTTCCCGCCACATTTGGTCCTTTGACTCCTTGTTGTTTTGTTGTTGGGAATCTGATGTTTGTTTTTGAGAGCTCCTTCAAATTAGAAAAACAGATAAATGCTTTTATATAATCTGTTTTACCATTTGATAACATTACCAATGTGAAGTCAAATTTTATATTCCTATTAAGACAAGAAGTTATTAGTACTTTTATTTTGTGTCTTTTAGACTTCACACATCTATGTTAGTCTAAATCAATTCTGTATGTTTTGCTTTTGTTGTGATCATATTGCTTTTGAGAGTCTTGTCTCTCAGCTGGCTTCTTCTTCTGTCCCCTTCTGGATTCATTTAATTAGTTTTAATATGACAATTTAAAGCTTTAAATTGTCGAACCCCATCATACGTAGCTGAATGTTTTAACATGAACACGCCTCTCGGAGCACTTCAGTCGGCAAGTCAGTTTCTTTTCGATGTCACGGCACAAAATTAAAAAATAAAGGTTGCTGAGGTTTTTCAGTAGCTGCCACAAATCTTGTCAACAACCTTGGCACAGACACACAGCAGAGCAGACTTCTGAGCCTCTGCTTAAGGCCCGCGTCATATTCAAGCACATTTGGAGACATAAACAGAGTTAAGTTTCTGTACTGTGATTTTCTGTTTTATTATATTCTGCTGATTTATTGGGTTTTGTGTTATCTTGGCAGTAAATCTTTTGGTGTCGCATTTATTGCTTTTAAATGTGCTAAATAAGTAAAATAGTTATTAACAGTGATATGCTTCTCAGGCTGTAAGATGAAATAGGAAACATCAAGATGGTAAAATGGTGAAGGAATTGACTGATTAATGTATTACACCAATGGAGTATATTGGGCATAAGCTATTTTAAGTATATAATAAAGTTAGAATCATATTTACTGGCCAAGTTTGTGCACACAAACAAAAATTACTTCCACTTTTGCCGCTGTGTGCAAAAAGGATTTTTTTGTGTGACTCAGTATTATCCCCATGTCAGTAATGACTTTAAAGAGAAAAATCACACCAAAAACCTGTTACTCAATGTTTATTTGTTACTGATGGACTCAAACTGAAAAAAAATAAAATAAAAAGACAAGCACTTGTTAACAATTAAGACTACTTAAGACAGAAAAAGTAGCATTTTAATGGTTTACTTTGGATTTATTTTGCATATTTTATTATAGTAAAGGAGATTAACAAGATGGAAGACATAAAATAAGAGAAACCTAAGATTTTGAAGCTGCTAGCAAAGATGATTAGTTACCTTTCGCTATGAGAACGCTAAGCTAACCAGGTCATCTTTAGCACTTGGCATTTTGGGCCTTCAGAGGGTCGGTCTTGCAGAGCTTTGCTTCAAAATAGACAGACGGCATATGATACAAACAAATAATTAATGCAACCACAGCCCACAAGACCTGTTCAGGCCTTGTTCTTGGGCCAGGTCTACCATCGTTGATGGACAAAAGATTAGAGTCTGCAGAGGCTTCTGGGAGAGCAGTCGTTGTTCAGTGAGTCTAACGGAGGTTTTGACTTAACCACAGTAACAGCTAGACTGATTTAGAAAAATGCATTAATATGTCAAATTGGTACCTACTGAACAGCATTATGCAGCATGGGTTACAACACATCTCATGCTGTGCAAAGTCTCTAGATTATTACTGTAGTTCTAGAATGTCAAAAAAATAGTTTTGATAAGAGCTGTTATGGCTCCTAAAGAGCCATTGACGTTTTCATTCAATGTGACACTGTTCTTTAGAGTACTGGGCATTGTTTATTCAGTTTAATTTCAAAAATCTGGAAACCAGAAGTCACAGAGTTAGTACTTCCTGGTTAGTGATGGATTATTTGCAACTTTTCTTTACACATAACACAGGCTGTATGTTTGTAAAAATGTTTATTTGACACACAGCAGCATACATCTACAGTGTAAAACTACTTTTATTGAAATAAATAATTAGTGATAGGTAAAATGGAGAGGTTTGAGTTGTCTCCAAAAGCTTTTGGACGAGAGCAGCTAGAGTTGTGTGGTGTGTTGAAGTTTGGAGTTTTCACCAGAGGATCCAAAAGTCAGAAGTCGGTTGACCAGTCTGACTCAGCATTATTTGAGCTGGGTACTCTCTGTGACTTTGAGGTGTTGGAGAAAGTACCTGCAGTGGATCAGCTAATTGTGGAAATGTCATTCAAACAAGCTAGAGGTTTGCCATCTGAACTCCATCACTGCACACGTCGTCATAGACTGCGTGGAAAACTTGCTCAGTGCTGGGGCCTTCCCAGTGTTGCCACAACAGTTCTCCTCAGCGAAGTTCAGAGTTCCTCACACTACAGTTCAGCTTCACAGTTTGCTCTGTGAAGACGGCTATATTGCATAAATGTATGAAGATTCATAAAGTATTATATTTACTAAGTGTCTTGGGACAGCACTCTCACTGTGCATTGCCCACCATCAAACAGCACATTTGACTTTTTAACCTTTTCCCTCTTCTTCACCATTGCAACTTTAATTTCAGAAGAAAGATCAGATCTGTGTTTATGCAGCAGCCTGCTGACTCTGTCCACAAACTGAGTCATCTCTGAGACCACGTGAATCCTGTTTTGGATTTTTGATTACGTTGTGAAAAGATAGAGAAACTCAACAGGACAGTGGGTGATGTGATTTAGGGATTTTTTTATATGCTAGTTATGTGTTTGAATGATGAGGAAGTCTTGTTTCACTGAAATCTATTTCTGTATTAAGACTTCCACAGAGTTATGATGAATCGGACAGAGTTGTAGATGGAAGGACTTGATCTTATACAATTTTCATTTTATGTGCTTAAGTTAAAGCAAGAAATTCTTCCCCTTAAACAAATGTAAGTGGAAATGAGAACATGCAGTTCACAGAGTGTCACGGGATGATGACCACTTTCTCTGGTTCTTAGTAGCATTTCTGCTCACATTAGGACAATATTTTAACCAGAGCACAATACAGCTGCTCTGTTGGTGTTAACATGTTTTACAGTTAGCAAACCAGGACAACTTTAATATGTTAATATGGCTGCAACACATATTGCAGCCATGGCTATTTTTGTTGTATAGCACATTTACCGCAGCTTGACAATTCAGAGGGTGTTACATGATTAGATTGACAATAATACAACAAATAATCAAAAATATCACACCGCAATAGCAAAGTAAGGAAAAATAACATTATGCTCAAAACGGACGACACTTTATGATGATCCAGTTGTAATTCACTGAAGGCAGCTCTGAGCAACAGGATTTTTAGTTTTGATTTAAAGGAACTTATTTTTTCAGCATTTTCTTTTACAATTTTCTGGAAGTTGGTTCCAGATTAGTGGAGCATAAGAACTGAATGCTGTATCTCCGTGTTTGGTTCCGATTTTCTTGATGTTTAATTTACATGATTTTGTTACAGAACAAAGTTTTATAATAAATAAAACTGTTTGATTATAAAAGTCAGGTAAATGTCTTAGTGCGACGCTCGAGGGGCGCAGAAAATGTCACACACAAACAACTTTCAGTACGTATTTATTCAGTCGCCCATATTTTTATAGCTGTAGACCTGCAATATGTGTGTGAAAAAATCTTATATGATTAAACTTTAGAAATTACAATTAATTGATCTGAATGCTTTCATGCTTTTTTGTAAGAAGCCAAACTGCCACATATGTACATTTTCCTGTTTTATGTTCGTCGTGTCACGTCCACCACTAACTTCCTTTTTTACATTAAAAATAAACTATTTCACATTTAAATGGTTACCGGAAATGTGTGTTAATATTTAAATAAACAATAAAGTAATGTAGCTACATATTCTAACATTAAAAACAACACACATGAGGAATTAGTGAAACCTCTCACTCTCTCTAAGAGAAAGGACAATAAAAGCAGACTAATCCTTTCCTGTTTTATGTCAGAATAACCTAAACGGTTTCAATTTGCTAAGCTTTCTTCAAAGTTTGCTGGGTTTTTGACACTAAAATTGCTAATGTTGCAAAATCCCAAATGATGTCATGGCTTTGCAATTTTCTGACAAGAATAGGGTGAGATGGTGGAGCATCTTTGGATGTATTTTAAGGCAACATCTTCCAGCTTCCTTGGATGATATTAATATTAAGGAAAATTAAAATAAATCATCCAAGATAAAAGAGAGACCCTCCACAGCTTTGATTCTTTATTGTGTACAGTTTCCAGATGCCTGAAATGCTACATTTATTCTGTTAATTTACTGCAAACAAATATTGACATCATGAGAATGTCCAGCATATCTTCTGGGAAGTTGGGAAGTGGACAGAGATGTGAAATATGGGTATCAAGGCCACTGTGGTGTGTGTTAGTGGTCGTCTTCTATATGTCTGGATGGAAGGTTTTGTAGACAAGACTTCAGGTAAGCAGCAAAAAAAATATTTCAACCTGCAGCCCTTATCAGAACAACTGAATTATGAGCAAATTTTGGCCCAATCGTGGAAATTCCTGTTGATATTTAGACACAATCTCTATTAAACAACACGTATATGGCACCATTTTTGGCATTTCCCAACCTATAGGTCTGACGGAAGTTTTGTTTCATAGACACACTTTCCATATCAGGTTGTCTTCAGCTCCTGGTTTCAACCATCGCCACATTGTGCTGGGATCCAAAGCATTCCTTAACTGATTAGTCCCAGTGTCGGACCATCGTCACTTTTTGAGGGAAAAGGGAACATTGGAGTAACATCACAACTGTGAAGTAAAAGGGTGGCAGTGGGGCTTGTTTGCTGCTGGATGGACTGTTGCACTTACAAAATAAATGACATCATGAGGAAAGAACATTATGTAGAAACAATTATGCAAGCTTTGAAAGAAAAACTAAGTCTTGGGTCCAAATGGTTCCAAGTGGATGATAAGATGTCAGTAAATTTGTTATAGTCAGTGTTTTGAAGCAGTTGTGGGGATTTGTGCAAAAGATACACAAAAGATCTGATTCAGGTCAGAAATTTTAAAGGCAATTCTATGCAAAAGTGTGTAAACATCTGACTTTGAGCAACATAATGTTCTCATTCTTGAGGCATTTAATCATGCAGGAAATGCAGAGTATGTAAATATATGGTTTCCACTTACTGAACATATGTCTGTTTGTAGTGTAACTCTTAGATTATCAAGAAATATAAATATTTGCCCTGGAGGCTGTTGCAAACCAAGCTGACTGTACTGAGATGGGATTTCATCATCCAGTGACACGTGTTCACTGAGACAGATTTTAACCAAAGGTGCAACAACACAGCTGTGGTTTTAACATTTATTGAACTTGAGTTGTAATAATCAGCACATACTGCAGGCCTTTCTGTTGGGCCGATGCTCCAATATTGAGAATAAGTCGGTGAGGCTGATCTGTGTTAAATTTCTTTGCATTCTGAAAAGAAGCAATTAACAGCAATGTGAGTCTTGTGACTTCTCAGAATCAACTTGTTAAACTAGAAAGCTGTGAATAGCTTCTTTTTGGTTGCTTAAACATGATGCTGCTTGCTTAAGAGCCACTTCCTGAATACAAGAGGCTGAAGTCTCAGAAGTGGAAATAGCCAAATATCATGTGCTTCAGAGATCTCAGAGGAAATCCATACTTAGACCTTCATACTAAAAATGTGATTTTTTTTCTGGCAGAAACGAGGTTTCTCTTTGTTCACTTTGACCTGAGAGTAATTTACACCGAATTGTAGCTGTAAAAGAAAGTTTCTTCTTTAATATAAATAAAAAGAATATTAGATGTTTGACAGGATATGGTGTGGATTCATATCATCCTGCCACCATGCAGAGCCTGGTGTAAACCCACAGCAGGATCAAGTAAAACTCTGTCAGCTCAGCTCCAATTATCTAAGCTCTAAAAAGGAGTCCCGTGTATTATTGCATTAAAAACGCATGAAAAGCCGCATTTCATCTGGATTCACGTCAGCTCACCACCCGGTGTGAGAGTCTCGCTCCCCGGAGAGTTTTTACTCCTCTTCTTCCCCTTTTATCCCCCATTTTCTTGTGTATGTAAACAGAAGTAAAGCATTTTAAGCTTCGGGGCAAAGCGTGATGATCAAACAGCTTGCACAATCAATGACTTTGAAGAGATCTGAAAGCGCTCATAAATGTAGTTATTTCACACAAAATGAGCTGCAGAAATGAAGATATTCCCTCCTGCAGCCAGTGGCCACGTGTTTTCTTTTTTCGCCTGTCTCTTTGGAAGAAGAGCGGGAAATCAAAACATGGAGGAAAGTGTGCAAGCGGAAGGGCCGCAGCTTGCACGGCACGATGTTGGTGCATGAACGAGCATCGATGGGCCTGTTAGCTGCTCTGTGAGGAGGAGTCAGTGAGAAGACACAAAAGGTCCTCTGAGAAGTTTCACTACTTCAGGCCCTTTTATTTAAAGGAGCGTCTGACAAAAACCCAAAGTCCTCAATGTGTACAGGATTCTCTTCTAATTCTCTATCTGCCATTTTACATAAAACCAGCAAATGTCAGCTTTAAGATATGCAAATTCGTAGCTGCTCTGTGAGCAAGTATAAAAAAGGTTTTTCTGTAAGTTAAAGTGTTTTCACACTTAAGCAAATGCAAGCGAAGATCAGACAAGAGATGGCTTCCTGTTCTTGGTGGCGTAGCTGAAATGAAACTTCCTGCCACTGAGAGCCAAGGTGAAGGCAGGCTCTCAGTTCGCTGTGTGACATCACTCCCTTTTGCTTCACTTGAAACCAGAAGCAAGGTTTAGGGTTTGGGGAACAAGTCCAGGAAGCTGCGTCTTCTGATAAGACAGATAAAGCGAATGTAGTTTGAAACAGATCAGCGTTTGGGGGTTTATATTAGAAATAGAGGTTAGGTTTGGCGTCCGATTTGTTCTTCGTCCTCGTTTGGACCCGACTCGGCTTGAATCGTGGGTGCCCACACACACCCTTACGCCCCGGACATGGCGGGTCTCCGAGGTCTGATGATCTTGCTGGTCCTGATGGTTGGTTTGGCTCACTGTAAGTACTCCAAAAAATATAATAAAAATGAAGCTTTCTTTATGAGCTGGTTGTAAGGAGGGAAGTGATGCATTCAATGTCTTCTTGTGTCTTTCTACTGACAGTTTGTCTAAAAATGGGTTTAATTTAAAACAAAAAAAAGTTGACGCGATGATGTCTAACCTCCCTAAGTTAAGTTTCTGAACTTGCAGCAGATTGTTTGGCGTGTGATGGTGTTTATGGTAAAAGGTGAATTATTTTTTGGGAGTGAGACATGAATCTGTCATCAGCTTTTCTTTCAAAAGAAGTGGAAAACATCAGCGAACAAAATGTAATCATTTAAACTGAGGGCAGAGATGACAAGCTACAGTATATCAAACCTTTGAGTTGCTTCTCTGCTTTTGTGCTGCTTCACCTCTCTTAAACTTTTCCAAACCCCACGAACGGCAGACAGTAGAGCCGCACATCTGTGAGATGTGAGGAGCTGAAAAGTGACAGGTTTTATCAGCCGCCTTTGGCAACAGAATAAACACTGATGTTCAATCAAAGGCTGCAGTTAATAAGACGATGCTGCTTAAAACACGCCGTAAAAGCGAAGGGAATTTTTGCAATCATGTTTCTGTTCTGCTTTGACATTGTGCATGTGTGTGATGGTGTGATCCTGCACTGTAAGTGTGTGTGTGTGTGTGTGTGCGCGCGTGTGTGTGTGGGTGGAGGGGTGTGCATGTCTATCAAAGATGATAGATTTTTTTTTTCTTATGGGGTGTGTCCCTGCGAGCTCCTCACTTCAACCTTTGTCATTGTCAGTGTTGGATTAAGATAAACATCTGTCTGTTGTGTGTGTGTGTGTGTGTGTGTGTGTGTGTGTGTGTGTGTGTGTTTGCGTGTGTGTGTGTGTGTGGATGCATGCAGAAGGTGTGCAGGCTCACCTCATTGCCTGCAGCAGCACTCACAGTTCTGCTACCGTTCAACACATCAAACATCTTTTTTCCTATTTTAGGGAGACGTCTGTGCGCACGAGCTGAAATAAATGCTTCTTTTTTTATTTCGCTCTCTTGTCTTTTTCTGCAGCCAGGGTCAGAGTTTGTCACTTGTTTTTTTTTCTGCAAGCTGTACAGTATTTTCAGTGAGGCCATGTTAGGTGTGTCTTTATGGAGCACCACCACAACAGACACCTTTTATTTATGTGAATATTCCATTTTCTTGTTTTGTAACTTTATTTATTAAGTTAAAGTAGTTGACAGCTGAATAAAACGTTTTCACTTAACATTTAGTTTAGTTCTTTTCTACTTCAGCCAAAGTTGGAACCTGAAATGCTCCTAAATATAAATTCTGTTAAAAACTGCCTTGTTCAGCCATTTTTCTACTTTCACTTGATCATTTTTAAGGTTTTCCATCATTTTAATGAAGAGAGCAAAGGCCTTTCGTTTCCTTAGTGCGACCCAGCGAATATGCGCGTCTTGACATGCATTTTGCAGTAGCTGCAGCGGGACGGAGCTGTGACCACTTCCTTGTTCCATTCTGGGCTGCCTTGACTTCCTGGCAGGGCCGGGCCGGGTCGAGCGCTGCAAGCTTTAGTTTTCGTGACAAAGAAATAGGAACTGTCTGAAAATGAAGAAGTGAGGTCAAAACTGTTGAACATAATTAAAGGTATTTTCTGCAAGGAGACAAAAAGGTGTAACAAGAAAAAACAAATGCTCCACACAGACGGACAGTAACCAGAGATACAAAAACATTTAATTCAGGTTTTTGCAGAATGTCAAACAATTAAATGAAATCCAGATGTTTGGTCATTTAGTGTCTGTTACTTCAGGCACTTCCACAGTCTGACTTTGTTCTTCTTTTGTTTTCTTCATCTTCTAAATCTCACTTAAAACGAAAGTGTGGAAATCACACATTTGTTTCACACTTTGCCCTACGGACAGTGGAACAGAAAGTACTCAAAGGGACGACAGAAACTTCGACTTACGATCTTGATAACAGCTGAAATTAGTTGATCTTAAAGAAAATCAGGAAAGTAATTTTAAAGATAACAAGTTTTGTTTATTTTTTATATTTTCATAATGTTAGGCCTTACTGTACTATCTTACATTTAGCTAGCTTACGCCTTGCCTTTGCTTTGTACACATTTGGGCCTTCATGTGAGCCGATAATGATGGACAGATGAATTGCATTTAGAGAGAAAAAATATTTTACAGTAACAAAAAAATAAACAAACTATCCAAACTCTCTTAAGTAACATTCAACCGTTAAACTCAAATAAAGGTACAAACGTAATTTTGTTAAAGATGTAAAGATAAATGTGAAAATATTCAAAACCTGCTACATTTTTAACACGTTATTAGTATTTATGTTGCTTTTACTTTAGTTTGGAAGTGTATTATACATGAAGTATGAATTATCAGACAATAAGGTGAAAGACTGGAACAAATAATCTGGTAATGAACAATTTATGAACACAAACCATAAGTTTTTGTCATGTTTTTCTAGATTTGTTATAAGTAGTAAAATGAAAAAAAAAAACATTACATTTTGCAAAAATTTATATAAACTTTACATTTTTGGCTGCTCAAACAACGATAACAATCCTGAACTAAATCACTTGTTTCTTCTGATCCATTGGTAAATATCTGTCAGTGTAAGAAAGGTGATAAATTCAGACTCAATCAGGGAATCTGCAGTTGGTAAATTTTAGATTACGATAATTTACAGTCATAAAATTGGCTGTAAAGTGTTTTTGCAAATGCTGAATCTAAAGTTAAGCTTGTAAATTAGAAATAATGGATTTTCAAAATATCAATAACTCACCGTTCCTCCTTCCTTATCAGTTCCTCACAAACACTTGAAATTTTAAAATGTGGGTTTAAATTCGACCAACACATTTCTTATCACTGAAAGAGTAATTAACATATTGGATCTGTAGAGAGAGCAAAATATTAGGGTGATGGTCATGAGGCCTTCCAACGTAAAAGACTTGAAGCTCATCTCCAACAATAAATGATCAAAACAGTGAAAACATCTAAAAACCCAAAGAGAGTTTTACTGCTGTATTGCCAATGAATAAAATATTTCCCATTAATTATAGAAGAGTATAAACATAATTAAATATAATTTTAAAATGAAACGTCAATAGATACAAATAAGTAATGTTTCTTCTAGGTGACACTGTTGTGACACTGTGACAAGTTGTTTTTGACCAGTCAGAATCAAAATTGTTAGTTGGATGACAGACTTTAAAATCAAAGTCTGTCAGGGTTATTAATAATTTTGTGTTTAACTGTAAATAAGGAGCAGAACAGAAAATTAAATTATGTTTTATCTAATTTTTGTTTTGTTTTACTTTGTGCTGTGGTGATTCATGATTCCTTTTAGTAAATTAATTTAATAAATACTTTCAATCTTATTAATTTAAATCTCTGGTTATGGATTTTGTTATATTTTATATTTCTTTTAATAAATCCCATATTATTTGGTTTCTTTTTAAGACAAATTTTAATTTCTATATATTTATTGTTTATTTATCAAAGGTAATAATAAGGAAACTGAGAGTCTACAATAAACAGAATGGTAAAGATGCCTTGATGTTTCAGTAGTTACAAGCTACTCTGTAGTTTTGTTAGGAAGCATGAAGAAAGTCAGTAAATGTTGGATCAAAATAAAGTTATGAACAACATATTTTACAACATGTTTGTTTCTACATACTTGTAGAAACTAATCTATACTTTTCATACATTTCATTAAGTTTTGGGCTGTTTACCTGCAGAATAATCTAATATATCAAGAAAGTAAAAAGTCATGATATGTAATTCTCAAAAACCTAAAGGTCTATTCTCCGATAACTCATTTTTATCTTTTTTTAAATAAGAATCCAACACAGAATATAGGAAATGAGTTATAATCCAGTCATTTTAGATTAATGTCTCACTTGTTTTAACTAACTAATCAGAGATCTTTTTAAAGGCTGCATAACCCTCAGTTAGTCATTAACTGAAATTAACTATGAGATTAGATCCGTATTTGTTTCTGCTAAATATTCAACATTTTTCCTCTAACTGTTTAAAATAATGAAGTTTTTGGATGTGAAACAGAGGCGCAGATCGACCTCTTCCCTCTCTAACTGAATCATTTCTCACCGATGCTCTAATAACTGACACAATGAGTCTGAAGGAGGCGGTGAAATGTCACTGCAGAGAGCTTGCATCTCTGCTCAGAGCTGTGAAACAACAACGCACCAAACCACATCCTGACTCTCTTTGTCTGACAGACCCCGATCACATTGTTCTTCTTCTGTCAGGAGAAGAACTGAAGCACTTTTTGACGCTTAAAACAGACGTTAAAATATTAAAGTTATTCTATACTTTTTAAATTGGGTTTAAATAAGCATTTAAAAAATAATAAATACATTAACTTCAACAAGAGCTAAAAGCAGAGGCCCAAAACACATTATACAAATGATTAAAATTAAAATTTTATTAAAACTTTTTTTGTTTTGTTTAGTTTGTATTCATGACTGGTTGTTTGGACAGCAGTATTGTTAGTACTGGGTGTCTACATGCTAGTGCAAAGCAGGAAGTGGTGGTTTGCTTACTGAAATAGCAAGTGTGGTTCTGTCATGTTGCCAGGGCAACCAGGTTTGACAGAGCTGCCTCATCCAGATAAGTCGGCCATCTTCCTCTTTCAGGCTGATAATGCTTTCACATCGTTTTTATGAAAAGAAAATGATCCTCAAAGAAAGAAATACAAAACTGTATCTGTCATTTATTTTTATGTTTCTTTATATTCAGTGCAACTGATATTATTTAATTCCTTAATTCTGCTTCTTTTTCATATTTCCAGGTCAAGGCAGTACAGGTGAGTAGAGATTCATATTTAACCAAAAATACAAATTATTCTTTTTTTATTATTGTTTCCGAAAGCCTGTTTTTTTGTTGTTGTCTTTTTTCCTGTTTCATTTTGCTCAAGCTTTTAGAGCTGCTCTGTCTTTCAGGCTACAATCTTTTTATATACATCTAACAAATTCTAAAACCTGAACATTTTTCTGAAATGAGCACACCCTGAACCTGCTTTATATGAAGCACTGAAAATACGTTTTTATCTTGAAACAACATCAGTTGTCAGTTGAATAAACAGGTTGTTACAAGAAACAAGAGATTACAGTAAATCACCCAAGTTAACAACCACTACACATATTTTGAATTATGTTCACTTATTACAGTATTTCTAGACATTTAGCTTAACCACAGTAATGACAAGCAGAAACAATTCACTCCCGTGCTTATTTAATGAAATATTGCTTTCATTTGAGAAACACACATTTACAGTGTATGCAGTGTATGTAACTCTGGGTCTGCAGGACCAGAACTAAACAAGAAGAGGCAGGATTTAGTCTCTATGCTCACTAGATCTAGAAGAAATTCCTTTAAAACCTGAGAAACTGTTGACTTCTTTAAATCAGGGCTGAAAACATTTTTGTTCACATCAGCTTCTGATTATAGCATGAAAACAATAAAACTTTTTTACATGCTATGCTTTCATGCTAATGCTTTATTGTTTTCTTTTCGTCTTCTGTTTTGTGTCCTTCCAGGCATGTTGGCCTACCTTTATATGAATTATATTGTATAAATAGCCTTGCTTCTCTCTACAGAGATGTAGATGCAGAGCTTTAAGGCAGGATGATTAGAAACTTGAGGTTTTTTTCCAGATTTAAAATTGAGGTTATGTCTTGATGTTGACTTTAGGTTCAACTTTTTAACAGAGCATATTAATGTGGACATTGTGCAAGTATTTTAATTCAGTAGTTTTTTCTCATTAATCAATTTATATAGATGGATTATAATAATTTAATCAACAAATCACATTTGTCACCTTTTGATATTTTTCCTGTGTACATTTTTGAGCAAATGTGTTGTAAAGTATAGAAGATGGAGAGGATCAGTTTCTTCAGCTACATGTTTGATTATCACCTGTAAATAAGCGCTGGTATTGATGTCGAGTTGATTTTTATATTTTTAGCCACCTCACCTGCAGTCACTGGCACAGATTCTGTGTCATCTGTTGCCACCTTACCTCCACTCACTGGCACAGGTTCTCCTATACCTGTTGCCATCTCACCTCCAAGCACCGTGGCAGCATCAACTGCAACAACCTCCAAACCTTCCACCAATAACAAACTCACACCCACCTCTCTATCCACCACCTTAAATCCTCCAAGCTCTTCAAACGAAACAGCTGGTAATGTATTCAGCTTTAGTTTATGGTTTTAGGAAAGTTGAGTTTGTTTTTGAATGATATAATTAACTGTTATTTAATAAATATAGAAGGTAAGAAACTTAGAATATTATTTCAGCCTGATGGTGACCTCAGCGTGCTCTAAGATCTGTAGCTAATAACTCACTTCCAAACACCTCAGATGAGACTCAAGCCAGCAGCCAATCACCTCCTAAGACAACCACCTCACCTGCAAGCATCTCAAATGAGAATCCAACCACCAACCAATCATCTTCTCAGAACTCCACCTCACCTCCAATCACTCCAAACACAACCACGGCTGCCACCACAGGTTGGAACTTTAAATCTTTAGTTTGGGACTCTAACAAGTTTGTTAAGGACTAGATTTTGACAGACATTAGGTATGCTGAGATTCCAGCAACAGATAACAGGTAACTGTAATTTTAAGATGGCTTGAGAATGTATTTTAATTTTAATTTTCTAATGTTGCCCTCTTGCTTTTAAACAGCTAAACCCCCGACAGATCCAAAGTGTGAGTATCAGATTTAAGGTTTCATTCTAACAGTTTGAGAAAAAAAAGTCTTTACAAGTTTGGCTTTATTCAAATTAAAAATGTGAAACTGTTGCTTTACAGGTTCTTACAATGTAAAACCGATCCAGTTTGGTTTCCAGATACAGTTGACATATTCTGCTCCTGGTAACTACACCATAAACTACATCATTGCTGAGAAGGAAAGTTCATTTGAAAGAAAAGCCACTTCTTTCCTCCACAATAAAACTTCAACTTGGGAAATCAAATCTCTGAAGCCGTGCACTGAATATGAGCTAAATGTCACATTAATTAACAATAATACCACAAAACTCTGTCACAACACTGAAAATAAAACTCAAACAACAATGGAAATGAGTGAGTAAAATACTCCATATTTCATATTTACTTTTATTGACTGAAATGAGATTCTGTGTAGAACTGAGACAAATATGTGTTTATGTGTTTCAGCTGAAAAAGACATCAACAAAACGTCCTGCCCTTCTGGATATTTCTGTTACCAAAGTGATTGGAACATCAGCTCTTTACTATCAGGAAACAACAATGTTTCAGATGTGCAGTTCATCAGTGGATCGTATCGTATCAAACCTGCTTATGAGAGCATTTGCTCAGAATTAGTTTTGAAGTTCCCACAAGAAAAATGCACGAACATCACCTTTACCAAAACTGAAAATGTTCCTGTTGGTATGTACAAAAATATTTAAAGTATAAAATCTGCTTCATGTTGATGTGATATTGGTTACATTAATTCAATGCTTTTTCTTCTTCAGATTTTATTGATGCAAAGGACGTAAATCAGTCTAAACCTACTAAACTTCCTGCAGAGATAAAACCAGAGTTACCATCAAACTGTCAAAATCTCAGTGTTGAGTATAAATGTTCAGGTAAGTAAAACCTACACCTTTGAGAATTATTTAAAAATATTTTCAAGAGAAAACTCTGGAGATAGATTCTTTCTAACAATACATTATAAACATTTGATTTAACACATTTCATTTATTGTAAATACTCATATTTTCTAAATATGTTAAATGCAAAAAATAAAGCAAACAGCTTATCAATGTTATTATACAGACATCAGTCACTGCAGAAATGACTAAATGTTTGAGTCTCTTTAGGAATGAACAATGTCACTGTTGAACCGTCTGATATGAAGCCGTTCACAAACTACAGCTGTACTGGTGACATCAAGATGAACAATGTCTCCATAAATAAGACACTAAACCTGTAAAGTTCAACATTGACTGTGGTTAGTTGGTATTTACTGCATCTCACTGGAAATAAGAAGCATAAAATTATTATGCTAATTATTATACAACATGGAAAGAAAAACATTATCAGTAATTTGTTGCTCCTTATTTTATTCCAACAGAATTTTCAGTAAACTTCCTGCAGACAAGTCAAACCAATACTTCCATTAAGCTGAACTGGGAACCAACGAGTGATAAATGTCAAGGTGTTCTTGACAAACTGACGGAGCTCTCCTATAGCTGCAGCTGTGAGCTGAAACGTAAGTGAAATATATAGATTTGCTTTTCTCTAGTATATTTACATCAAGTGATGTTTAATACATCTGGATTAGTGCAACCATTTTAATTGAATTTAACTTATAAATGGAAGATTTGTGAATCTATCAGTATTATTGTTTTATACCAACAATGTGAGGAAATAAAGATCTGTAAAATAATCAGATGTGACTCTAAACTATCACTGACCTGTGGATGATTTTAATGGAAATATTTTCTCAACTTCATGTGTAACATGAAAAACAAACTTTTCTTCAACATTTCTTTGATGTTAATAATAATTGTTGACATCATTATAAAGATATTTCATTACAAGTTGTTTTTAAATCAATCACATAACAGACGGTGAACATGATGCCCAAGGTGAAGTTGACCAAAGAACGTGTAACATCAACGGACTTAAACCATTTAAGGATTATACCTGTAATGTCAACACCAGCTACAACAAGATAAGAACATTTAAAGATACAATAGAGGTGAAAACGGAGCCTGGAAGTAAGTATCCAAGAATCTTTTTTATTTTAATATATTAATGCAGTCTACAAACACTAACTGCTTTAAATTAATTTAATAGAAACTTGATATTTGTTTATTTATTTATTTGTTTTTATTTTTGTTTGGCTGTGGCTGTTTTCTCTTAGGAAACTCTTTAACAATTTAAATAATATTTTGGGGTTTTTTTATTCAGAGGCACAAAATAAACCCCAGATAAGTAATCATTATTTTCAAACAATGTAAGTTTTATTTTATCCAGCTGAACTAATATTAATTTGAAAATCATGATCCTTCTTAAGGTTTTCTTCATTCATGCAAAAAATAAGTTACATTGTTTTAATGATTGTTTTTAAAACACAAAATCCATGAAAATTAAAGAAATGCTAAAACTAACAAGTTACAGATGAGGCTGTCTACAGCTACTGCATTGTTAGATTCAGATCATAGCATTGAAACTTATTCTTTTGTTGTAAACTGTTGTGGAGAGAATAATAATAAGTTATCTTAGGTCCAGATGTTCATCTTTATGATGTTTAACCCTGGAGAGAAAAACCAGGCTTAATACAATTATTAGAGAAATCCATGTTTATAAATTATATTTCATTGGTAAAGAAAAAATAGTTCCTCTATACAGAATCAGTAAATACTCTTTCTGGTTATGTACAATTTAGACTAAAAATATTAAGAAAAATATTTATATCAATAGTTCTGTATTAGTCATTAAAAATTTTAAATAAATTTGTTATTACAAATATGATCAAGTTATCTTTTAAAAATTGTCTTATATTTTAGTGTGATTCTAAGATTTTCACTAAAAAAGGTTTTACTCTCCATGCCTGTGAGCCCTAACATGTCTTCTCTCTTCTTCTTACAGTACCGACACTAAATGCAGATCTTGAGGTTCAAAATCCAGTGAACAACGCAATTAAAGTGTCATGTAAAAAGCCAACAATTGAACTTAATGGACCAAGCAAAAAATACATCGCAAATCTTCATGGTTTTCCTGCCAAGAATCTGGAATCGTCAAGCTGTGACTTTGAATTCACAGACCTGAGTTATTTAACATCCTACACAGTGGAGGTTTGTTTAAACCTCAGTTGGCTTCATAATTAGATCCCTGTTTTGTTGCTGAACTTCCTTTGGGCATTTTAAATCCTAACTTGTCATTCTGTTGTTATAGGTCGTTATTTTCAATGGATACTTTGAGAGTAAACCTTTGAAAACTTCAGCTGCTACTCTCTGTATGTGCCATTACATTTTTAACACCTCATTCTATATGTTCACAATATGTAGATGCATTTCATACACATCTTATCTCAGTTGATAATTTTTTGTTGTCCTTGTTGCTTAGATAATGACAAAGCTCTTATTGGGTTTCTGGTCTTCCTCATCATCATCACCTCTGTGCACTTCTCCTGGTCCTCTATAAGATCTACGTGTTGAAACACAGAAAGTCCCAGTAAGTATTTTTAGATTTGGCCTTTGAGAGACATTTTTTGCTCCATTTTTTTATATATCAATAGAAATTTCTTTAAAACCTATCTTCATTCCTTTCTTTGCAGTGATCTGACTGAAAACATGTCGCTAATTGCACAAGGGAGTGAGTATTACCTATATATTGTTTTCATTATAATGCATTCTTATTTGTCTTTTTTATTCATTTTAAACTCTGTTTAGTGCTTCTATTGTATTTAGGCTATATTTTAATTCAGTGAGACTCACCTACAGTTGACATATCTGTCATGTAACTTCCTAAAGCTGTTGCCTCATTCTGCTTATCTTGCCATGGATGTTATA
Source organism: Poecilia picta (assembly GCA_033032245.1). Classification (NCBI taxonomy): domain Eukaryota; kingdom Metazoa; phylum Chordata; class Actinopteri; order Cyprinodontiformes; family Poeciliidae; genus Poecilia; species Poecilia picta. Next base: position 25,819,336 of record CM065356.1, read on the forward strand.
GCATAAAAAAAAATGCTAATGCATTTAGCATTAACCAGAAGGATTAACCAGATGCTAATGCATCTGGTTAATCCTTCACCAGACATGCTTCTTATACATGAAGCATGTCTGGTGAAGAATTAAGTCCCGTTATGCTATGAGGTGTTTCCACCACTTACTAAAATGCTCTTGCATTTTATGTTGTGATGGATGGAAAATGTAGACGTCAATTTAGAGAAAGTTACTTTTGTCTTGCTGTCTCCATGTTGTTGTTTTTCTCTTTCTTTCTTTGTTTCTTTCTTTCTTCTTCCTTTCTTTCTTCATTTCTTTCTTTCTTTCTTTCTTTCTTTCTTTCTTTCTTTCTTTCTTTCTTTCTTTCTTTCTTTCTTTCTTTCTCTCTTTACCTTAGTTTCTTTGCTTTCCCCTAAACTATTTCTCTATATTAGCTCATATTTAAAAATTTTTTCTTTTAACCAAAGCAAACACTGATTAATCTCTGATAACAGAAGTCATAGTACAGTTTATTTTTTTTAGTAATTACAAATTTCACATAATGAGTTGCAGATATGAAGTTTCTTTATTTTCTGGTTTATGTTTATGTTCTGTCATTTTTCTGTTGTAGATGATGAAGATAGTTTGATGCCTGTTGAACCAATTCCAGCAGAACTCCTGCTAGAAACCTATAAAAGGAAACTAGCAGATGAAGGGAGGCTTTTCCTGGGAGAATTTCAGGTAATAACTCATTTTTTAGATAAATATGATAACATTTCATGCGCATAATTTATTAATTTAATGAATGAAGGAACCAAAATAAGTGAAGGAACCATTCAACAATTTTATTTTTATTTGGATACAATGTTGAAGCGTTGAATAGGTTTTTGAATACATAAAACTTGTTTTTGTTTGCAGAGCATTCCCAGGATCTTCTCAAGATACGCAGTGAAAGAAGCTAAGAAAGGCTGCAACGCCCCCAAGAACCGCTATGTGGACATCCTGCCATGTGAGTGACAGAAAAGACGCAAGACTTGAGAGCTAATCCTATACGAACTGTGCTGCTGCTTCACACATATCAGACACATACTAACAATTTGTCCATTAGATTTAAGCTCATTTAGAAATGTGTTCATAACTTCATGTACTGTTGAGCAGCATTATCATAAAGTGATGACATCAGAGCAGGGAGGGCAAACTCAAACCTACCGACTTGACTCATTCAGATGCATTTAAATATTTGCAGGAGGTGTCAATTTTTATTCTTATAATGACCAAAGTTTATTATTGTCTGCAGCACATTACATCAAGACGAAATGTTTCTGCTGTACATGAACCTCAACGTTTACCTTAAAGATCACATGCATAAATATCAGACACTCCAGTTTAGTTATCTTTGGATGTTCCGAACTAAAATCTACTAGGTGATGCATTTCATGTCTCTTTTTCTGTGCTCTCATGTAGATGATTACAACCGCGTCCAACTGGCCACAGGAAACGGAGAAGCAGGATGTGACTATATTAACGCCAGCTTCATTGACGTACGTTAAACCTCAGACACATTTAGGCTCAAATATATTCATAACCTTGGCAGATTAAGATTTAAACATAATGTTACCAACATGTTTCTTCTGAATTAAACTAACAGTTTGTAGCGGCATAGACCTCAACTCAAATCTTGGAAACATGATTAAAGCTGGTCAGCAGTTAAAAGAAGGCTTTAATTGCTGGAAACATTTTTCTTTTTACTTTTTAAAAGGTTAATAAAAGAAAAAAAATTATATGAATTTTTTTTAAATAAATTGTTAACAGTCTAAATGAATATGTTGATTGAATGGAAGTAATTTAAATCTAAATTTAGGTATGAATAATTTGTGGCTCAACTGTAACATCACTGTCTAAAGCTATTGAGCAGTTATAAAAAGGTTTCATTTGATGGAAAAGTTTTCATTTTTATATTTTAAAAGGTTAATAAAAGAAAAAAATCAATGTGAACAGGCATTTTCTCTACATGTGTACGTTAGTTGAATAGTAATTTAAATCTAAATTTAGGTATGAATAATTTGTGGCTTAAATGTAACATCACTAACTTCTACAAGAGAAAGAAATTTACACCATTCAGCAATTTTATTTTAATTTATGATCAAAATGTTCTTTTTCCTGCAGGGTTACAAGGAGCCAAAAAAAATACATTGCAGCTCAAGGTAAAGTCTTATTTTCCTCTGTTTTTTTGCCACCGAATGCCCACAGAGAGCGACACGTCTTATTCTGTGTTTCTGTGTGTTTGTTTTAGGACCAAAGGATGAAACTGTGAGTGATTTCTGGAGGATGGTCTGGGAGCAGCAGTCCTCCATTATTGTCATGGTGACCCGCTGTGAAGAAGGGAACAGGGTGAGAACCTCAAACTGCAGAAAGTTGAATTAATTCTTAAAATTATTCCTGAAATGTTTAATTTTGAGATAAATAATTGACAATTGTGACATAACTTTATGCATAAACTTTATTTAACCTTCTAATGTCGGTTAACTGTTGTTTTCCAGATCAAGTGTGCCCAGTACTGGCCTTCTCTTGATCGAGAGACGGAGATCTACGAGGAGTTCATAGTGAAGCTGACCTCAGAGGAACACTGCCCAGATTACACCATCCGCCATCTGAGCCTGACCAACGTGAGTCTGTGTTCAGACGCTGAGAAATGAATAATGCTTCAGAATTTCACTGCAGAGATGAGTGGAGCTGTTTATACCACTGTTTATGTTTATCTTTGCAGAAGAGAGAGAAGAACCTGGAGAGGGAAGTGACTCACATCCAGTTCATGAGCTGGCCTGACCACGGCGTCCCAGGAGAGCCGCACCTCCTCCTGAAGCTGAGGCGGCGCGTCAACGCCTTCAAGAACGTCTTCAGCGGCCCCATCGTCGTTCACTGCAGGCATGTACAACAACAAATGCTCACTGAAAACATTCTCATTCTTTTAATCTGTTTCCAGATTAATTCAGTTGTTGCTCAGTTTGTTGAATTTTGATTTTATCACGTTTATTCTGCAATGGACTGGGACCAGCGATCTTGTCTAAGTCTGCTGCATTGATCAATGAATCAACTAATTGCATGATAAATTTAAAATTAACTCCCTAATTTCCAATCTGATTAATACTTTTTGAAGGGAAATTTTGTTTTCAGAGACTTTCTAACCCATTTTAATGATGGTTTTGGTTCAGTGTATTTTTTTTATTTCTTTCTTATTTATTGTTTTTTGTTGTTATATTTAATTTCCAGTGTTCTTTACAAAATTAAAGTTTATTGGTCTTTGACAGGGCGAACTTATATTATTATAGTATTATCAATATATTACTTGAAGATGGTCTCAAAATAATATCATTTGTCTCAATACTTACCGGGACAATTTATCGTCCAGCAAAATTAGTTCTTGTGACAAGTCCAGTCTCATCTCTCTTATTTACTTTTAATTCTCCATTGCACCTTTAGACAAAGTGTAGTATTTAAAATAAACACAAATTGTTACTTTCTGGTCTGTGCAGTGCTGGAGTCGGCAGAACCGGCACCTACATCGGCATCGATGCCATGATGGAGGGTCTGGAAGCCGAGGGCAGGATGGACATTTATGGATACGTTGTCCAACTCCGAAGACAAAGATGCCTGATGGTCCAAGTGGAGGTAGGACCAGTAGATCAAATCCAATTATCATGAAAATATTTAAAAATTAACTGATCAAAGCAGAAAGTAGAAGATAACAGCCATAAAATACAATTAAATTAAACACAAAACAATTAAGAAAAAACATAATGTGTCTGAAAACCAGAAAGGATATACGTACTTAGTAAACAATAAATGAAAAATACATTCAATCTAATACATTTTATGGCTTGCAAATTGAGACACAGCTGATAAAATATTCTAACATGTGTTTAGAATCAAAATAAACAAATTGGAGCAAAAATAAAACATTTCTAAAAGTATTTATAACCTTCTCAGTAATCGGTGGAAACACCTTTATTGGCAATTGCAGAAGCCAAACCGTTGTCTTAACCCCTAATAAATATTTGTCCTCAAATACTCCATCAAATTTAGATCTGAACTCTGTAAATATTAATATTTTTCTGTTAATCACTTTTAAAACACTTTGCTGTGAGTTTCAGATGATTATTGTGTGAAAATATCAGATTTTTATTGCACATTGTCTGATGTTTGCCAGAACTCTTGATCTGGTATTTTTTTATGTCCATCACTTTGATCAGGTCTCATTTGCTGGGGAAAAAAAATCTTAATTATTGTGTAACCACCATAATTGTTGGGGATTTTTCTTTGGTTAGGATGTTTCTGCTTTTTTATACCGAATGAAGAATACAACATTGTGTCCAAACAATTCCCTTTTTGTATCGTCTGACCACAGAACAGATACGACCTTATAAAAGATAAATCATCTTTTGTGTGCTTCACTCTTAGAAGTATTTTCCTCCTCGGTCTGTAGCCTTGAAGTCCAGCAGTGTGCTGAATCCATTTGACTCTCTGTTTTGAGTTGTTGCTACTAGAATTATCTGTTTTCGCCAGGATTGGTCTTGATGGTGATCCTTGTTGGTCTTTTCAAGTCTCAAACCATCAGTGTAACATTTGGTTTTCTCCAACATCCTATAGATTTTTCATTGTGTGAACCATTTTGTTTAGCTTTTCACTGTTGTCACCGGAACTTGAAGGCATTTAGAAATGGCTTTTCAGTGCTTCCTGAGTTGTGTAAAGCCACAGGGCCTCACTGAGTGTGTTTTTAGCAATGACTTGCAGCAAGCCAACCACAGAGAGCTGCTATTCTTCACCCTGTTGAGTTGGTGTAAACAGCAGTTAATCTGGGTAAACGTGCGTTAGAGGAGCATGAACCAATCTGAATGAAGCAGGTCGTTGAATTCTCCCACAGTCTCTCTGAGCTGGTGATGATTAATTATGGTCACTTACCTTTATATAAGATATGTGTTAAATACAGAAATAGGTGATTTCTTGCTTTCTTTTTTTTAGCTCAGTCAGAATAAACACATTGGTTAAAATTAAGATTAGATCAAAATCTAAAATCTAAATCTGCTGGGGTGTGTGAATATTTTTAACCGTAAAAAATGCAGTTCTGGTGGGAAAAAGTTGGAAAATATGTATGATGTTAAACATACAGCCTACAATAATTTAGATCAAAACATATTTGTGTGTTAGAATGGTGTAGTCAAAGGCCAGACATAAATCTGATTGAGAATCTGTGGGAAGACTTGAACATGGATGTTTCCTGATGCTCTTCTGATTAAGCTTGAGCTATTTTGGAAAGAACAATCCAAAAATGTTTGTCTCTAAATGTGTGATTGCAGCTAAAAAGTTTAGTAAATATGACACTTGTCAGCTTATTATTTATGAAATATATTAAAAACCATTCATCACTCACCTTTTGCATTACGTATTGTTGGTTCATCACATAAAACCACAATAAAATACTTAATAAATGCAAAAACACAAAGCCATGTGGTATGAACTTTCAAGGTGCTTTAGCTGCCATTTCTTCTTCCGTTATGTGACATAATATTTAAATTTTTCAGGGAAAAAATGATTACTAATATCACATGGCTGAGTCAACCATTTTGATGTTTGATGGCGCGTTTAAAAGTGAAACCAGGAGCAAAAAAAAAAACAAAGAAAAACCTCAGATTAATAAAAGGAGTAAATCCGGTAAATGTTTTGGTTGTTCTCTGTTATTTGGGGGTTGATGTGGTTAATTGTGTCTTCATGCAGGCCCAGTACATCCTGATCCACCAGGCCTTACTGGAGCACAACCAGTTTGGAGAGACGGAGATCTCTCTGTCGGAGCTGCACAGCACACTGAGCACGCTCAAACAGAAAAACTCCGACAGCGAACCCACGCTCATGGAGGAAGAGTTTGAGGTATGCTTATCTCTGAAACATTTATTCATCTAAACATCTTTTGTTATTGTTAAAAAGTCCACATTAGTCTCCTTCCAGTCTGTTTTTTTACAGCATAAGTCTAAAACATTTCAGTTTAAATTATTTTCTGTTTTGAACCACTTAAAAAATCTTTGTGTTGCATTTCAGCGACTCCCCTCCTTTAAAAACTGGAGGACCTGCAACACAGGGATCACAGAAGAAAACAAGAAGAAGAATCGCTCTTCATCTGTTATCCCATGTAAGTATCTGCTACTGGAGCATCTTCATAAATATGAATATATGCAAAAATTATATTTATTTCAGAAATATTATTAAAAAAGATTAAAGATTAAAAAGATTAAAAATTATTATTTAAATTCAAAACACACTTATTAATATATTTGAAGAGTTTGTTTCTATAAAGCTTGATGAATCCAGCTTACAGCGAATAAAAATACAAAAGTTTCTCTTAAAATTTTATTATGATATACTGTAGACTCAAACTGATTTTTAAACACAAAAATGTTATAATAAAGCTGACACAACCATATGGAAGACTGCTGACTGGACACTAGTCCAACAGACAGTCACTGACATCTTCCACACTGGTGGTAAGCCACAAAAAAACACACTGCTAAAGAAGTTTGTTAACAGAGAACTATATCCAGTCATATTAATGAAAAGTTGAGTGGAAGGAAAAAGTGTGACTAAAGAAAGGATGGAGCATCAACTGGGATAACTTCAGCATTCATAGGATAGTGAAGCAAAGTCAACTAAAGAGTTTGTGAGAGCTTCACAAGGTGTGAACCTAAGTTACTGACGTTCTGCTCTACTTCTGTCTTGGTTGTGTTTCTTCAAAATGTTTCTCCTGTGTCTCAACGTTCTTCTCTAAACCTCCCATCTTCAGATGACTACAACCGAGTGCTACTGAGGACAGTGGAAGACAACAGTCAGGACAGCGAAGTTGACGATGAAGAGCCAGAGGACTCGTCAGATGAAGAAGACGAAGACTCCACTAGATACATCAATGCCTCCCACATTAATGTATGCTATTATTCTCACCTGTAAATATTTTTTTAGATTAAAAAAAGGGCTGATTCTCTTAGTTCTGGTTTGTTTGAACTGAACCGTTGCTAATCTGTTTTCTTGCAGGGTTACTGGGGATCTCGTTCTCTGATCACAGCCCAGGATCCACTGCCAGACACCTTCAGCGACTTCTGGGCGATGGTTTGCCAGAAGAAATTATCCACTATTGTCATGCTGTCAGAGCACAAAGAGGTCAAAACTCCTCTTTTACTGCTTAACATGCGTCCTTACACATGTTTAAAGAGTGTTTAGAGTAAATGATCTTGTTTTCTCCTCTTGTTGACAGGATGCTGAGCCTCTGTACTGGAGGAAAGAAAAGGAGACGTTTGGAGATTTTGAGGTAGAAGTTTCAAGTACAGAAATTACTCCAGTTTTCATCACTCGCACCATGCTGGTCCGACATGTCAAGGTAACGCCAGAACTGGGCTTTATCACTGACACTTTTTCATAATTACCAGTTCCATGCATTAGTTTTACTGGTTTTATGTGTTTGCTTAATGAAAACAACTCTGTCAACAGCGAAAAGACAGTCGGCAGGTGAAACATTTCCAGTTCCTGAAGTGGGAGGGAACAGATCTGCCAGACAAACCGCAGGAACTCATAGATATGGCTAAAGAAGTAAAACGCAGCTGCGTCGGCAGCAAATCCCAGAGGATGCCGATTCTCATCCACTGCAAGTAAGGCAGCCTCCCGCAAACTGGCCTCTGTTCAGTAATTAGATATTATTGATACAAACATAAAGCTGATTTAAACATTTATCTCATAAATGCTTTGAGACAAATATAAACGACATAAGTCATCATTTTTACAACTTTTCTTTGTTGCAGCCTTAAAGCTCATGTTGTTAATTTTGATTTCAATTGTGAAATATATAGAAAAAAATGAAATCAAAAAGAAAAATGCTTGTAGAAGCCATTAGTGAAATAAAATTATAAATATGTGTCCTAGATAAATTTGAGTTCATGAAGTGTTTATTTTCAGATTTGTTGAGTGAGGTTGATATGAGCAGGTGAAATGTTGTAGAGATCAGTAGCATGGAGACTTAGCAAACGAGCAGCTTACAGATTGATTTAAAAGCTTTTTTTCTAGAGCTCAGTTTGCACATAATTCACCACAAGAGAGAAACATGCAGGGTTCAGATGAGACATCATCATTTCTGCTTCAGTTTTGACCAACATTATGTTCATGATTCAAATAATACTTTATATGGCCAAGCCATGCATTGGCTGTGCAAAACTCTTATTTGGTAACACTGAGAAATTTAAAATATAATGTAAAAACTGAGTGAAAGCATCCAAACAGACTTTTTCATATATTTTCAGAATACCCAAAGAACTAAAAGTCAACACCACTTTAACAGATTAAGAGATAGTCTTCTCAGAATGAAAGTATCTAGTAGTTGGGTGTGGTTTCATGTAATTGCACAACACTTCACATTTAGCATGTTCACAGAAGAGCAAGGAAGTGACCCTGGAACATTTAAACTTTTAGCTTAGAGAGCCACAAGGAGCAACTCTGAATAGATCAGCAACATAAAGAGACAAAGTTTAATGAGCTGCAGCTTTTTTAATTTGTGTTCTTCGTCTCCTCAGTGACGGATCGACACGTTCAGGAATTTTCTGTGGTCTGTGGAATCTGCTGGACAGCGCTGAGACTGAGAAGCTGGTTGATGTTTTCCAAGTGGTCAAAATTCTACGCAAGGACAGGAAGGGGATGATCAGCAGCCTGGTACAAACACATTTTCACTCCTATAGGTTGTAACGACATTAGAAGAGTCATTACTTTATCCATGCTGGTTATTTTTACATTAGTAATAATCAATAAATAAGCATTACATAAAACTACAAAATGCTATTCCCACTACTACCTATAATGGCAATAAATAAATAACTGAAATAAAAAAATAATGTTTACTCCCTAATAAAACCATTCTAATATTTGTTTAAAAGCTTGCTATTTTTTGAATCACGTCTCCAAACTAAACCTTTCTAATCAAAGGCATACATTTGCTTTGGATGTATTATTAAAACATAATTTTTTTTAAAATATCCTGCTAAACAATTGCAGCAGTAGAACCATCATCTAAATATAAACTACAATTAAAATATTCAGGGTAATATCAAATTAAATGACAAGTTTAGACATTTTGATTAAATGTTTATAACACTAGAAATGCGTATAACATATAGATGACTTTTCTACTAATTGTTGACACTATTGACAAAATTTTAAATCTGTTTAATTGTCATAATTGCACCATTGTGACTCTTGATCAGTTTCTTCTCCGGTAAAAGTCTGAGCAGCATCAGTATGTCTTTTGCTCTCCTGTAAAATTCGTCCCTATGACTTTCAGGAGCAGTACCAGTTCCTGTACAAGGCTCTAGAGGGCGCCTTCCCCGTCCAGAACGGGGAAGTGAAACCAGTAAAGAGTACAACCGTCGCCAGTGTTGAAATTGTTAATGAAACCAAAGCCGGAGAAGCAGAAGCAGAAAAGCAGCCAGAAGAGAAGAAGGCTGAGGAGCCAGCCAGCACTACCAGCAGCAACCAGCAGGCGGAGGCAGAGATCACGCCTCTGGTGGCTGAGAGTGAAAAGGAAAAGAAAGAAGAGGAACCAGCCAAGGAGTCCAGCGCCCTGAAAGAGTCCACAACACAGGAGGAAACCAGCAACGGGCCCACAGTCACTGTGGAGGTCTGAGATGATGAGGGGACACATTTATTCCTAAGCCTTTAATACTTCAGTTTTATGCTTTTATAAAAAAAAACAAAAAAAAAACAAATACATTATGAATGTATAAACAGTGTAAAGATTTAACTCAGTATGAGATGGTGAGTGAAAATTAGAAAGAATTAGATTAAATATTGATGTTTACTTCCATATTTTTGAACTTCTATAAGTTATAAGGTTTCTGAGTTGAAGGTTATTTTTCCTGCTGGCAAAGGTACGAGAACTGCTGTTGTCAAACTATGGATCAAGATGAAGTTTAAATACACAGTAGATGAGCGGTTTTGTTTGGTACTCTAAGTTTGTGTAAGATTAAATTTAGTTTATATTTTAGTTTTTCGCTATTTTCACATGCCACAGTCCACATTTACATATTGTACATCTGCCATATCACAATAATTTAGCTGTTAAGTTCAAATTTCATTATTTACTACTATATTTTCTTTCTAAAATACAATGAAAAATGTTTTATTTATGCAGACGTGCTTATTATTATAGTGTTAATGACTTCCAAAACATATTTCTCACTTCTTCTCAAAGGGACGTGTTTAATTATTTCTCATCTCTGTGCTATACTGAAAAAATTGTTATATCCTCTCTGCCAGCAAAAATAAACAATATTTTATTAAAATCCTTTGGGTGTCATGTAGTATACAAAAATTTTTTTTGGTATGAGAAATCTTCGCTTGCCAACATCAACAATAAATCATGAAGTTGTACTTGGAAAAAATCACTGTTTACAGTCCTGAAAACATCAGAACCATTCTTTGGATTTTCACCTTTACTTTCCAGAGACTTTTTGAATTCTGCCCACATTATGACTGAAACATAATAAACTCTCAACCAGACTAAATCTGATGGATTATTTTATGTTCACTAACATAGTTGAACACAATATCGGTAAACATGTGGAAAAACTTTAACTTCTGTTTGTGAATGAGATTAATGGACAAATCCCACACAGACTTGATAAAAATTTATTTTACTGTCACAAGAAATTGTAAAAAACAAGAAAAAAGATTTCTAAAAAAATCACATATTTACTTCCTTTGATAAATATTACTTTTTGTAATCAGTTTGTGACTGTTAAAGGCAAACAATTGCAACATTTAAGACACAAGAGAAAATTGTTTCCTTCAATTTTGCACAAGAATCAAACAGCTGCATATTTGTTTCTGATTAAAGTTGCATATTAAATAAAATATCAGCTCAAAAATTCAATCGGAGTGCTTTTATATTGCCAAAAATGGCAATATAAAAGCACTTTCTATAACTAAGCACACCAAGAACTACATTTCAAAAATTATCAATTGTGTGTATTGCAAAATTACAAATTACTGCCGCACAAATAAAAGGAACACAATGACGTGAAAGGAGTTAAAACAGAGATGCTCATCTAAACTTTTAGAAAAACTGATGCAGACCCTGGGTGGGTGAGATCTTGGTTTCAGATCAAATTTTGTCTAAAAGGGTTTAGGTCTGTCAAAAAATACTGTTTCTTTGGCTTATAAGCATAAAAAAACACCCAACTGAGAACTTTAAATACAATAACAAGAGCATGTGTTACGTTTTACCATAGTGAGGATTTTGGAAACAAACACTATAGATCAGAAGTAATTACCGAAATAAAAAAACATGCTTCCCAAACCTTCAAATTTTTATCTTTAAATACACTCCATTAATGATTTTGCATTGTTTCATGAGCTGCTAAATCGTACAGTGCTGACTTTCACACAGCTTTCTCCACCATATTGGCACCAGTTCTAAGACTTAAAATATATTATTTTTATGGAAACTCAGTGAATCCAAGAGGACACATTGTTGCAGGAAAGAAAGTGACCTTTCATTTGGGCTTGAACCACTTTCTTGCGGTCATTTCCTTTGTAAGTAATAACATATGACTCATTTAATGCCATCAGTGTTACAGATTTATTCTCCAGAGGAAAATGGAAATTATTTTAAGGCTTTGAACGTCTCTACCAGGTGGTGCCAACAATCACAACTGGTGCTGTACATTAAGCTAAAGGAGGAAAAAAACTGTAACAGGTTTAATGAAATGATCCATATTTAACTGTAAACAATTACTTCCTGTCAAAAAAGTGCAAATATAAAAAAAACTACTCAATTGTATCATCACTATTGTATCAATTTTAAGCACATGTCTGTAGTTTGAACAGTTTGCCATGAAATTTGAAGTCATTTGGTGAAATACTCAGATTATAAACAGAACAATATGGTGACTTTGCCTTAAAGGTTCAAAAGAAAATATTTTTAATACTTTAAAGCTGTCTGGCTTGAACTCAGTGAGAAAAGCAAAAGTTTTGTATTTTTTTTTCTGCTTTGTATCCTATAACATTCAGTTTTAATGAATAAGCAAAAAATTTAATTTCACTTTCACTTGAGCAGCATTCATTAAAAACATAACCAAAGAACCCTCTAGGACCTTTTTCTACAGTACTACTAACTACTACAAACAAGCACTAACATGTCTGTTTTTATAAAACCCCGAAGCACAATGCAAAAATACTGAGAAGATGCTCAAATGTACATCTAGATGAGGCTCAAAATCTATGAAGGAGTATTACAACTATTGTAGACACAATAAATCAAACTTTTTAGTAAATTTCTGCCAAAAAAGTAAACAATTTTGACGTTAATATTTATGTAAAATAAAGTTGAAAATATGCAAGAAAAAATCATTTTCCTTGACTAAAAGCATAAATTTATTAACTTAAACCTTAGATATTTTCTGACATTGTGAAGCTAGAAACCTTTAAGAAAAAACTCAAAAGTTTACTGAGATTAGAAAGTCAGACAAAGTCAAAGTCAGAATCATAAGATGTCATTCTGATACAGTAAAAGAGCCCAGATCTGCCACTGATGCTTTTAAATTTTTTTCTTAAATTTACCCCTCAATCTTAGAGGACTTCTGTCAATTTTGCCAGAAATCTCCAATTTAATAATCAAAATTTTCTGAGATTTTTCTGATAATTTTTTTTTCTTATAAATTCTGACTTTACAATGTCAGGATATCTTTAATATTGTACATTTATACCCCTGCCACGGTGTTAGAGCGACGCTCAGGAGGAGCACAGCAGATGTCACGGTCAGACACCGGGGAAGAAGAACTGATTTATTCCATCTGTTCCTGAAACCATGCACACAAAAAATATCATAAAACCGCACATGGGGTTATGTGACCACGCCCAACCAGAGTAAAAAGTTCAGGGACCAAATTTCCCAATATCTTAAGACTATGGAACAGTGAAACCTGAAAAATTAAAAACAAAAAATAATCTTGGAAATTTTCAACTTTTCCACATCAAAGAAAATCTGAGTCTTTTTCTTTTAAATATGTTAAATTAATCTCAAAATGTTTGCAGTTTTTATAGAATTTTTTTTCTACAATGATTTTGATACTCCATTGTATAATCCAGCCAGAGCTCAAACAGCCAAGGACTCATTTTATTATACAAACAACTGTTTCTGATGGTCATGTTCTTCAGTATGGTTTAAAAATTTATAATTTTACAATTTAACAAAAAAAGACACACACAAAAAAAGATTTTCATCAAGTCTGAGCAATAGAAAAACTTAGCTTAAAAAAATCAGACTCCAGCAGTTTGCATCATAATTTGATTCTAAAAGTGCAAATCTTGACTCTCATCTGGTAAAATCCTGTTCAGAATTTGTCTGCCTCCAACAGAGGAGTTCAAGTATCTCGGTGTCTTGTTCACTAATGATTACAGGATGGAGAAGGGAATTAATAGATGAACTGGGGCCTCATCTGAAGTATTGCAGACTGTGTTCTGCTTTTCTTGTGGTGATGAAAGGTGATCCAAAGAGCAAGACTCTCATTTGTCCAGTCTGTCTCTTCTATGGCCATGAGAAACAGATTCAGACATTCTCCAACGATTGAGATCATCTTCCTCTGCAAGGTGCCTGCACTCAGCTTAGAGATTAGATGGGTCGCTCCATCATCCGGGGGGAATCAAAGCCAACGTGCTTCTCTTCCACGTTGGAAGGAGTCAGCTGTGGTTATTTGGGCATCTGACCAACCTGCCTCCCTTTGGAGATTTTCTTGACTCGTCTAACTGGGAGGAGACCACAGGTTTGCATGGAAACACTTTGGGACCCCCAATGAGATGGAAAGTGCTGCTGGTGAGAGGGTTAGCCCTGTGACCTGATCTCAGATGAAATAAAGAATGGAGGGACGGGATCTGATTTGCTCTCCTGTCAGTTTCATATCATAGTTTATCTTGGTTGATTTTCACCACTGCTTCCTAGTTTTTCAAAGGCACAACCACATGATCCTCTGTTGAATGTTTGGGATAAACTCTTTTGTGCTGACATTCGAACAATCTTTGACCTGATTTGCTCTCTTCAAACTGAAACTGAAGTCAAACCAGAACAGCGGTGCCCCACCTCCACAAATCCAACTGTAATTATGAGGAGCTCAGATAAATCATCCACTTTGTCTCTCTGTCCCATTCAAACCTGTTCTGTTCTGCAGGAAATGGATGAGCCACGTTTTACATTTACCCCTGCTTCTGTCTTTAGTCTGTTTCTGCTCAGTTTGATTAGGTTTGCCTGGCGGTTGCAGGCCGGACCATGGCGGGCTCAGAAGTGTTGTCAGTTTGAGGTTTGGCGGTCTCAGGACGGGCTTTGGGCTCTTTCTTTGGAGGTGGAAGTGTGACTGGTTCCCAGAGGAAGAACTCGTGCAGCAGTGTGTTGACAGCTTCAGGACACTCCAGCATCACCATGTGACTGCCGTCCTCCAAGACCTTCAGGAACGCCATTAGAAGAATCTGACAAAAACAGTGAGAAAGCAAAGGTACAGTCAGTGTTCTTCGTGAAACACGAATGTTGTGAACTCAGGTAAAACCCTTAATAACAAAAACCTCCATTTAATAATTGCATTTTGTGTTTAGTCATATTGTCTGACTAACGGAGCATTCACACCAAACACGTTTTGAGCGACAGGCGCGTCTGGTTTACATTCAAAGTCTATGTGGAGGTGAATCGAGGGCCGTTGCTGTGTATTTTGAGCATCTCTCATGAAGCGAATTGAACCGTTTTGAGCGTTTGATGCATCGAGCGTGTCCAATGCATCTGGCGCTCCACAGATTTTGAATGTAAACCAGATGCTCAAAACGTGTTTGGTGTGAACGCACCATAATATTTAATATTTAAATTGGTTTAATGTTCTGAAGCACTTAGATGTGGCAAACATGCAAAAACTAGGAAATCAGAAAGGGAGCAAACACTTCTTTGCTCCACTGTATGTGAGTAAAAAGGTGATGTGTTAATACAAATTCAAAAGACTCTTTCAGATTTTTACAGATGAGGTTTTTTAAGTGTAAAATTATTTGCTTGAGTTTGTTTGTGTTTGAACTAACAACAATGAAGCCTGTTGTATCCATTATATGCTGAAATATTCAATGGTATGTTTACTAAAACCATAGGTTCTAGTTATTTTGTAAGCCCATTTAATAACGGATTACCGTACAGTTTTGTAAAATGTGATATGTGTGTTTGCAATATTTTAAGTAGAAATCATGCAGTTCTTCTCAAACTAATTGCTTTGGAGACACTTTATCTTCCTCTTAGGTAATTATATCAATTCTACTGATTCAAACTTTTTCTTATCTTGTGCTTGTTTTTGTTGTTTTTTTTACCCAAACTAAAAACTCAACCTCAACTAGATTGGCTGTTTGGTCTCTGCACCCAGAGTCTTGGTCAGTCCTCACCTCAGCCATGCGCTGGTCCTCTTCTACTGGGACAAACTTGTCATGCATGCCGTGAACCAGCAGGACGGGCACCGTGAGCTCGGCGTGATAAACCTCGTCCCCCTCAGGCCAGTACTGACCGCTCATCATGGCACGCAATACAAATGACGACACATTGAAGGCATTGTACTCTTTCAGCAACTGCTTCTCCCTGGACCCCTGCCGAGCGAAGCCCGCCCTGCAGAGAGGGAAGCAGAGATTTATCTAAGTTACAAACACAGAAGAAAACAAATGATGTTAAACACTGCATCACCCTCTTTCTGGCATTAAGTCTAAAGTCTAAAGCTTCCCAATGTGGACGAAACTCTAAAGGATTAACTTTTTCCACCTTTTGCAGATTTTTTTAGCTGTAGTTTGTTCTTCCCTCTTGTCACCACAGCTGAACAAAACTTTTTCATACTCCTTGCAAAATTATTTTGCTTGAAATTAAGAAACAATTCATAGAATATTCTATATATATATATTAAAATTTATAAGAAAAGGGCAATGACAATGTCACTGTACATAATTTTCCTACAAACAGCTTTTTTCAGTCTGTCTTCTGTACCAGCAGATGTCAGCTCCTGCTCAAAGTTTCCACCTGTTAATCACACGCCAGAATCCTGACAGAATATCTCCTTCACCACATGTATGATCAGCCTAAACCACATTAATAGCATTGATTGTGTCAACTTTATGACACTTATGGGACGTAGTCTGCAAAACCTCAGAAATTGTGTTGAACCACAATGCCTACAAGTGATCTAAAGTAACTCACAGACGACAAAAATCCTGATCTGGACATCTAACATGTCTTACTTTAGAAAGCTCCAGGCTAACAGTGGGGACAGGCAGTGAAGCACACAGGTGGGCAGGTTGAAGATGCTGCACAGGCTGGGCTCCAGCGCTGTGGGACCTCCACCATTGATCATCACCATTTTGTGAATCTGGTCTGGAAACTCATGAGCCAGGAATGTACAGAAAGACACGCTGGGAAATAGAAACAGAATGAGGTTTATTACATAGAACAGATCGTAATCTTGTGGTAAACTGTTAAATAGAATGAAGCTTGAATGATTATTTCCATTAAGAGACAATATAAAGGCGTTAACATCAATAATACCCATATGAATGTCCTATGAGGATGTTCCTCTTCTTTGCATATCTCTTAAAGATTAGTCTCATATCCTCTGCCAGGGCATAGAAGGTGTACGCTGCAGCTATGTGTGGAGATGAGCTCGCTCCGTGGCCTGCCAGGTCCGGGGCGATCACCTCGTACCCGAGTCGGGAAAAGAAGTCCAGCTGACTCCCCCAGATATCCAGCGACCCTCCGACCCCGTGGATAAAGAACAGAGCAACATCTGAATGTGTTCCTTTACAAGCTGCTATCCTCCTTTCACAGTCAATCACCACGGTGCGCTTCGGCTTCCTCCTCCGTTTGCGGGGTTGCTGGGACAGCTCGGCCTGTCCGGCAGCAGGTGCCTCTCCTGCTGACCCTGTTTCTGATGCTCCGTTGTTTCCAGCTGTGACGGAGTCTGACCGAGCCTCAGGGATGCTGACAGGAGGTGAAGAGTTACGACAGTCTGTCAGCTCAACCTCCACCGTGCTGTTGGGTTCAGTCTCTCCGTTCTGGCAGGTTTTCAGCTCCGCGCTCGCCCTCTCGCCCAAGTTCTCAATGAACAACTGTCCGTTGCGGTAGACTGTGATCTTTCTTTTGCAGCTGACGATCCCACCCAGCGAGGGCTCCTCCACCGCCGGTCTGTCAGGGATGATGTGTCGAACCCGCAGGACACGGCCTGGTTTCACCTCCACGAACTCATACCCATCTGCAGGCTCAGAGGTTTCCACGGGAACCACGGTGTTGGCTGGCTTGGAGGTGAGACAGCAGAGGAGGCCTTCAATAAAGCTGGTCAGCATGGCTGCCAGTCTGGATGGAAAACAAAATATGATGGCATACAATATGGGCTTAATTTTACATATATATATGCATATTAGGGCTGTATAATAATATCGACATCGTGATATACATCGATATTTTCTTTCCTAGAAAAAAAAATCGATATTCATCTGCAAGTATTGTAACATCCAACTGTCACCTTTCTCACTCATTGCTTGCTTCACACCAAGTCATCAGGTTTAGAGTGATTCCTTCAGATGTTAAGTGTCAAGGTTTAAAAGGTATCAAACTATTCAGAGCAGGTACTTGGTTCACTTTATTTACTTTACAAATGCATGTAAGCTGCAGTTTGGACTGTTTCAATTAAAAGAAACATGTTTTCTCACCACTTCTTTGATTCATTTTGTCCAGCTGTCGACTTTAAGTCTGTGTCCAATCAGAGCCAGGTATTGTGTAGTTGGTGCTTTTAATCAGTTTTCAGTTAAATTATTTCATTCCAACTTTATAACTGTCACAAAATGTCACCAAAATCACTCTGTCCCTCTAAAATCGTTCAGAAAATCACAAAAGTGTATTGAATTGTATCGTTTGCTGAATATCGCAATATATATAGTATCGTGGGCAGAATATTGTGTATCGTAATGTATCGTGAGATTATTGTATCACTTATTGTATTGTAGCCCTAATATATATAAACATATATATATACTGTATATTAGGGCTGTAGTGATACTATATATATATATATGTTTGTTTGTTTTTGAAACTTAGCTAAACTTAAACTTGGCTAAGCTTTGCTCTTTTACACTCAGGTATCTACAACTGAATCCTTTGTGATTTTATACGCATTTCTTACGGCAGCATTTGGCGATATAAATAGCTGCAGACGGTTTTAGCTCGCTGAGTTAAAGCTGTCCACCATGTGATCCCTCTGCAGCAGTGCAGGCCACTGAAGGGCTGCAGGGAAACCAACCAGCTACTTTTGGAGTATCTGGACTCATAAAGTTCAAACAAAGAATGCAAATTAAACTAAATGGTAAATGTCCAGAAATTGCAATGACTCAAAGTACAGTGTTAGTAATCACATGGACCAAATAAGTTTTAATAGTTTCTATTTAAATAAATGCAGCTAGCCACAAGTTTAGTTTCAGTTGTTTATCAGCCACAGAAACTGCAGCAGCAGTAAAGTCTGCAAGTCTCTCTGCAGGTGGCATTATCTTACCTTCCCGTTCCTCCCCTCCCCATTGGAGGGGATTAAACTGTAAGTACAAACAACAAATCTCTCCACTTCATCTTGATGAAAAACACTCACACCTGCTGCTGTTTCAGTTTCTGCATTTTTTACACTCCCATTCCATTTGCTGCTGCTTTTGTTTCGGGCACAATGTGTTGCAGCCTCTGCTTTGATGGCTGATTCACACTGGCTAGTTGCAGATCCCCAGGCTGCAGAGTGGTGCTATGCACAGCAGTGTGTGCTGTTTTACTCACAATAAGAGGTAAAAAAGACTTAAATTTATTACAGGAATTTATAGGTGTTTTATCCAGCTGTCCATTTGTGGTCTGTAGGTTAGCAAATTGTTGTCTTACTGACAATTTTATATTAATAAATGACCAAATAATGTTACAGCTGATACCATCAGCTGTAACTCATGTAAATACTTGATTCCATTAAGACTCAAGTGTTTTTTTCTCTTTCCTAATGGTCCAGAATCTGGAGGTTGAAATCACAAAAAAATATATTTTTCATGTGAATCTTTTGATTTTAAATCGCACAAACCATAAACAAACCAAAACCACAAAATTTTATTCAAACAAACATGATCTGACTTTGTGGAAAAGGGATTTGTAACTAAGACACTAAAAGAGTTTTGCAAGGTTGTTTCACAAGAAGAAAATGACTTCCTTTAACTTTTTTTGGTTGTTTCTTCTCTCACTATTTGGTCCTTCTCTCTCTACTTGAAGGCTGAAATCTTTAGAGAACAACCATATTATTTCTATTTTTAGGTTTTAATATAAACATTTTTACAAAAAAATGATGATAGATAAAAAAAATTTATGGGATGTTGATATTTGCACATAGTTTATATACTAGCAACAAGAGAAATATATTTAAACAAATACTACTGGTGCATTTAGTGACATTTGCTGTGAAAATTATTCAGTGGAAAAAGTTAAAAACTGCTAAAAACTTCATTTATATGGATTTAAAAACAAGACTTGTTTTTCTTATTGTCTTAAGCCAATGTATTTAAGAGCCACTGTGGAAGGTCTACATGTTGCAGACCCCTAAGCTAAATAAGAATAACAGGATATGAATTGCTCCTACTTTGAAAACAGTCATTGAATATGTAATCAAAATGTAAACAAAGAGGTGATTAATTAAAGACAAATACCTCACTTCCCACATTTTCCCTTTTTTTTTTTTTTGCAAAGTTCTGAAAAGTTTTGATTTTCCTCCCCATTAGCACCATGATCAGGAAAAGGTTTTTTTTGTTTTGTGGAGTCAGAGAAGTGAGGAAGTAAGGAACCATCTGATTCACAGAACCATCTGATTGTTTCTGATTCATAGATCTGAATCAGAAACAAAACATTTTTTAGCCCAACTGGCCTCTTCGTCCAGAACCACAGCTGCTAAGTGAAAGTATCAATGCAAGAGCAAAAATCCTTCCAGCTGCAGCAAACGAAACCACAGAGAATAACTTTCCAAACATGCAACACCTCAAACAACAAAAACAACAAAAACAACAAAAACGGAAATGTACAAAAGAACAAATCAGAACCAACACAACAAACAGGTTTGTGTCTTTGTTGTTTTAGAAAACGTACATTAGTGTGATTTGTATGACACTAATTCATGATTAGATGAATTCTAAGACATATATAGAATTTCTTTCTTCCTTTAAATATGTGATTTAGGAAGTGAAAGACTTTAATCTTACAGAAAATCTAAGATTTTTGAAAACTTATGAGGATAAATATGATGTTACTGTATCAATATTAGCAGCTGCTTACACTATTCCTAATGCATTTTAAGGGTATGATATGGATTGATGCAATCAACATATTACCATCTGTTCAATTAGTAATACAATTTATAAACCATAATAATACAAAATATTGAAACATTTTGGGTTATTTTATACTTTGGTGATTTATCTTCATCATAGTGACTGATCATATGAACCTCATTAAAAAATAATGTGGTGATCCTCATATGTGTTTTACTGAGGTTTTAGTGCCTCTGTTGTCATTGGCTGTAAAAGATTATGACATAACAACGCACATGTTACACACAACCACTGCATGGTGTCCAGAAAATTAGCACAGGCTGCAACCTGTGTGTGAAATAAAAGTAGATCTGGTTTGTAAAAGCCTAACAGAGTTTTTTTTATTAAAGATCACTTGGACTAATTTACCTAAATCTAAAATAAACAGCGGCCTGTTTACAACTGTTAATTGTTGTAAACAGTAATGTGTTTATAGTAAACAAATTCTGCTTGTTTAATTGGCTTAAACTTAAGTTAAAGTTCAGAAATGCATCTTTTTTTTTATTATTATTTTTTTGTAAAAACTGGAATATAATGTTTAATATACTTTTAGCAAAACTTTGAACGCATAGTTTATCTTGACACCATGTGGGATTGAAAGCATGATCTTACACTGAGAAATAAATTAGTTTTTAAAACCGAGCTGCAGTGTTTTGTTGCTGTTTTGTTTGGCATTTTTCTGTCTGAAACAGTGAAACTCATTTGAACAGAGCTCGCTGCTTTATGTTGCAGAAAATGAGACAAGTTCCAGAACATTTTCACTCAAAAGCTTTTCTTTTTCTTGCCCAAATCAAATGCAATATTAAATTTAAATAATCCGCCTGTCTGAGGTACCTTGCAGCTCTGCTTGGTTTGCATGCAGGAACATTTCTCTTGAGTTCAAATTAAATATTTAAACAACCAAAACTAAACATATTGATTTGAAAATGACACCAAAGTGAAGGAGAAAGCTTACCTTTATCAAGGCTCTATCTCATAAAACCTCCTATGATCAAACTGGTGCCGCTTTCTTATGAAGCATCGAAGGAGAGCTATAATCTGTTGTAGCCAATCCAATAATCTAATTTATCTGGATTTCGCTGGCCTGTCGAGAGCAGCCACCACATGGCGGCCGGCCAGTGTGTGCCAGCAGCAGACATGTCTTTCTAAGGGACCAGAGTTGCAGCCAAATGTCAGAGAGGAGCTGAGAGGAGCTGCAGTCCTCCAGTTTCCTACTGGGACATGAGTGTAGGAGAAGCTCCAGTTCTCCGTCTGTGTCAGAGGATTTTAAATCCATCTGCCTCTGGTCCTTGATGCGCGTGTGAAGAGCTGCCCCCTGCTGGCGAAAGAGGGGAAGACAGCATATCCAATGTGGTTGCTCTGCCTTGCCGAAAGAAAGTTTTGGATTCAAATACCTTTTGAGCATCACTCGGCCTCCCTGACCTTCCTTCTCCCCGTAGAGCATCTCAATCTCTTTGTAGATGTGGCGTAATGTTTACTATGTTGTCTGGTGAATCACATGTTGTCCATCAACAAAATCAAGTGTATAGAAAGTGTGAAGTAAAGCAACCAGACCCACCAGACTAAATACATTGTTTCCCAGAATACAATGTCAAAGTATTTCAAATATTTTCTGTCAAATTCTGAAATATTTTAGCAAATATTCTTGAATATTTCAAACTTTTTCAGCCAAATCTTCAAGTGGAAAATAGATTTGTAGAGCAATGCTCATGAAGTGAGACAAAGTCCCTAAGAATAAAATTTGAAGTAAAACATGTTATAAAATAAATTACTGTAGTCAGAATAAGGCTTAATCTCAGTCACTGTTTCTAAATGTGTTAAACTCTTCACTATTCTTTTTTCTATAAATCATACTCTCACAATACAACTGAATGACTTGATATTTCATATCCATCAAGTCAAAGTGTATTGATTTGTTATAATAGCCCAGTTGAATGTCAAACTGGGCTAATCCAAATGGATATGACAAGTTGAAAACTTAATGCTCATTATCCAATTTCACTGAATTTCAGCTTCCTTGAAAAAGGAAGCAGAGGCATACCTAAAACAATTTACAATTGCAGCAAAGAAATGGCTCTGCAAGGTATAGATCAGTGGTTCTTAACCTGGGTTCGATCGAACCTCAGGGGTTCGGCGGAGCCTCTGCCGTGGAGGTAAAGACACACTTGTGTAAAGTCGTGATGACGCCCCGCTTTGCCATCACTTGCTGCAGAGGATCACGTTACATTGATTAGCCAATCAGAGCTGCAGAGGAGCTCTGATTGGAGGAGCTCCACTCTCAGCATGGATTTGAGCTTGTGTGTTCAGCAAAACTCACCGTTTTTACCAAATTCTATAGTCTAAATCTGCTCCTTAGACGCATCTTTACGGGGTTGCTACTGCCTCCAGTGGCGGGGTGGTAACACTTTATTAAATCAGAATACCGCAAAGTATGTTTTGTGTGTGGGTTGAGGGGGATATAAGAAGGGTTCAGTGAATGCGCATGAAACTGGGGGGTTCGGTACATCAAAAAAGGTTAAGAGCCACTGGTATAGAGTCCTGGGGTGAATAAAAGAGTAAAACACACTTTTCAGATTTTTCTTTTTTTTGCAAAATTAAATCCTTTCATTTAACAATTAGGCTAAATTTTGTATTTTACAATAAAACACATTGACATTTGTGTTTATAATTTGTTAGAATGTGAAAATGAGGTTCAAGAGGCAATTTGACAGTTGAACGGATGGATCAGATATTTTAAATGAATAGAGCCAATTGATTCGGATCCTGCAAAGAAACGGAATTCCCATCACTACTCAACACGTCGAAGAGCGGGGCCCGTCAACAGGGCAAAATGTGATCTGCCTCCTGATTGGTTGTCTGGTCAAGCTTCTATCACGTGGTTGCGCGAGTAAGCCAATAGCTGCTTCCAGGGCGTGGCCAGGTAAACATCCCTACCATTCAGCTATCATGTTAGCCGACGGAGTCATATGTAAATAGCTTTACGAGCTTATGGGATGTCAGCTTGGATTGATTTGTTTTATGAGTGTTGTGTAATTTTTAGTTGACACCTGGATATCTATCTAAGTATAATGGACACCAGAAGTTCTAAGTGAAGGCCGTTGCTGTGTTTTTCAGTAAAATTCGTCGCGTTAGCTGCCTCGGTGGACTAGCCTGTTAGCTATCGCGGCCATAACGAGCAGCACAACAAACACCGAGTCGAGCCCACGAGTCGGCGAGTCGACGTTAGACATTTCTGCCGTCGTCATCATGGAGAAGGTACTCCTTGTACGACACGTTTGGTCCTCCGGCTTTTGTCTGAAATATAGAGAATATGTGATGGCGATCTGACTCTACGTGTAGCTAAATGTTAGCTTGCTGGTTGCCACACCTGCTCTTTCTTTTCAGGCCAAACCGGCATTTTTGTTCTCTGAAAATGCTCCTGGTGAAGTCCGGCTCATCTCGGTGCATTCAGATTCCAGGTCACAGTTGATGTTTTAGGGACAGTAGCTGGATAAATGCAGGTTTCTAGGTTTGTATAGAGGAGGAGACGCCCAGTCTTTGATCTAAAACAGATGCTGATGTCCAGCTTAGGCAATAACTGGGGATTATTCATTTACATATTTCAACGAAACGAAAGTAAAAGCGTTGATTTTGCTCATTAAAATTATTTTTTTATGACCAGCTCTTATCTTTTCCCCTCAGGCTGATTTCTTAAAAGGACTTCCAGTCTACAATAAGAGCAACTTCAGCAGATTCCATGCAGACTCCGTTTGTAAAGCATCAGTGAGTAAATGGCTACTGCATGTTTGTAAATGGATAACAATAGAGCTCAGTTCTTTGATGTTTATGACTCATTGTTAAATATAAAGTGTTCATTATTAAGATTTTCCACCAGCAGCCTGAAGTAACAGCTTTCACTCTGCATCATTAGAAATGTAATACTTTAAAATCCCTCAAATTATATTAAGTAACTCAGCACATCTTTTAAATCGTATACAAAACAAATTATAGCTCATTGATATTTTCACCACATTTTTCCTATGTTAAATAACATCCAACATGACATCGAAGAGGAGAAACATTTGATTTTCTGTTGTGTGTTTGGTTTTTAAACAATATATTCATTAAATATATAACTATATGAGTCTTAAGAAACATTTCCATCTTGGTCAGTTATTATTTATATCATGTTCATGACAAACGTTTGTCACGCAGCTCTGTAGTTTTACTGGTTTTCACTATTATTTCAAATGAAATGCAGAAATAAAAAATGAATAAATCCCTTTACAGCAGATGTTTTATTGGAACACTAGTCCCTGTGTTTAATGTCTACAGAGGATGATTACATTAGACTCAATATTGGCAAATACAATCACCAGCATATCAATGCATGACATCACTGTGGTAATGGATAAACTAATTTGTTCCAGTTCCCATGCATTTAGACCACTGGTCAGTGATTTATTTGGCCTCTTGAATGGGCTTTAAAACCTGACAAGTATTTTTGAAATATATATATATATATATAATATATATAAAATACACACAATCTGCTTGAAAGTACTAATATATAATTTCTCTATACTTAATGTCTAAAATTTGCATTGAAAATAACATTTTTCAATTTTAGCAGTATGTTTAATTGCTAAACATATTTTTATAAGGTTTACTAAAATATGACGAATCAAGGTAGAAGTTTGAGAATAATCTTGTGTTCATCCTATTTCAGAAAAGCCACAGCCTTTTTTAGCAGATTTTTATTAAATTTTTTCCTGGGCTTTCTTCCTTTTTTGGTCACATCTGACCACCCGACTGACTCCTCACTGTCTGCAAATGAAAATATACAACATAAAACTCATGTGAAGGATGGACCGGCTTTTTTTTTATCTGCTGCTGTTATTTTCCCCCCAGACGCCTTTTAAAGCTGCTCTGGGGCAACATCAGACTGTCACTGTGTACAACAGTTTGTTCATGCACTGTGTGAAATGACCGTTATTAATGGCCGTTAATGTTCTAGTTGTATTGGAGAAACAGAAACTCAGATTATTTTTCTCCTTAAACCCTTAACCTATAGTTATTCTGAGTAAATTTAAGGTTAAAGTTGAAGTTTTTGCGCATTTATCATATTACTTATGGTTAATGTACATTTATGTTGTAAATTAAGCTGATACAGTTTTTTTTAATAATTCAAAAGCTGTTATTCACTGTTTTGACCTGAATTGGGAATTAGTTTTTTATGAGAATAAGTCTCAACTGTTGTCTCTTTCTTTCATCTCTTTGTGTTTTGCTGTCCAGAACCGAAGGCCGTCTGTTTACCTCCCGACCCGGGAATACCCTTCTGAACAGAGTGAGTCACAGGGAGAGGCTTCAGACTGGCTGCACTGGCAGATTTATTAGAACATCCTGCACTGTGGTGACAAAAACACTTGAATAATTAATACAGTTTTAAAGAGTAGTACCTTTCTGCAGGGGGAGATGGAGGACAGGTTGAGGTTTTGTTGACTGAGGGAGGAAAGAAAAGAAGTCGTAGTGATGATGATATAAAGTTTGTGCAGTTGTTAATCTGTGCATTTATTAATGTGGTATTATTATGTTAATTTCCTTTAAGAAGTACTAACCTGATCTTCCTTTTCTGACGTTGCAGTTATTGTAACAGAGAAAACGAACATCCTCCTGCGTTACCTGCATCAGCAGTGGGACAAAAAGGTGAGCAAGTGACTTCATTAACACCTTTTTCTAAAACCTCATTTAAATATTTATTTTTAATCAGTATTAGTTAATTATGTGTTGAATAAATTATTTATATATAAAAAATTGTCTGGATTATCGCTAACGTGTGTGTGTGGTTTTGTTTCAAGCAGAATGCAGCGAAGAAGAGGGAACAGGAACAAGGCGAGGTGGACAGCCCGGCACCGCCGAGGAAAATCGCCAGGACAGACAGCCAAGAGATGAATGACGACTCATAAAGTGTGTGTGTGTGTGTTTGTGTTTGTGTGTGTGAGAGGATGAAATAGCATGTGCACATGCAGGGTGTAGCCTATGTGAACTGATGAACACAGGAAGTTAGGCGAACCTGAATAAAAATACGTGGTAGTTTTGAAAAGAGGTGCACTGATCAGGATTTTCCTGGCTGGCTGTGTTCAAGATCGAGTCAAAATCCATCATAATGTTTTTGTTTTGGCTCTGATTGCCATGTGGACTCCTCCCCGTGTGAGCCCATACACTTGTAAGTGTTTGTATGCGTGTGACGCTGTGGATGCGTGTCGTTCTGTTTGCGTGAAGCGAGTGAGTGTTAAAGTATGTAGAGTTGAGATGGAGACACACTGGACAGAAAAAGCTACTTTTAAAAACTAAACCTGTGTAGATCCGCTCTGATCCACGTGAACGTTTTGTTACTCTGTTAATTTTATTACAACTCGTCGTTGTTGAGCTTCCTGCCAGCCGCAGTGCCCACTCTGTTTCACTGCCCACTTTTAGCCACACGGGGGCGCTTCAGCATCTCTGAAAACTACACAGAACCAAGAATGCACTGTGACAAAGAGCACAAAGTAGAGCCATTTCTTCCAAAATCTCCCATAAGATGCGACTATATTCATATCTGTGTTTTAATCTGGGACTTGTGCTCGTAGGATTTAGGTTAATTTGTTTGAGATGCGTTTTTACACCTACCATCTCACTGATTATGGCTATAAAAATATGATTTTCTTGAAGGAATTCAGACACGTAAAGCACAGATGGTTTAAAAAAAAAAATCTAATTACATGAAAGGTGTTTTTCTTGTAAATAGTTACCGTCAGAATTATCAAATTATGTAAGTTTGTGTTTTTCTAAATAAATAAAAACACACCCATGGATGTGATAGGAAAGGAAGCACCCTGATGCCCAGTGGACGTTCTCTGGCTTGCATGTTGTTTTCACTGCTGGATGTTTTGTTACAGAACCGAAGGTGTCAGCCTAGAGGCCTTACAGCTCGTCATCGTGGTCCGATTCCCTTTAGCTGCCCCGGCTTGGCCGCTGTTCTGCATCTTCCAGTCTCCGGAGGTTTTTTTTCAGTTTGAGATCTGGCATGAATTATCACAGAGTGGGATTTAAAAGTGATATTTTAGCATTTTCAGCCACAGAATGCACATGGAGCATGGGAAGCAGCGTTCTTACTTTCAGTTCGTTCTGGCGTCATAAACCGCCACACTGCGATGAAGCTTCTTGTTATCACTGCCCAGCAGAGTCACGTCGAAGCCTCCTGATGTTTTATCAGCCGATGCAGCAGTGTAAATATCCTTTTTTTAATCATAAAAACATGATATGCTTCTGCTCTGATAGACTGTTCAGCTCCACCTTAGGCCTTGCTCCCATACTGTGTGTTTGATCAGATGTTCCTTTAAACTTTGTTCAAATAAAGCTTCACTGAAACTAGATTTTGTCACGTGGTTCTTAAAATGTGAATCTGGAAAAAGAAAATTAAACTAGAAATGAAACTGGGCAGAGAGAAAGGCAATGATAAAATATATCTTACATATAACAATTCACTGATTTATTTTGCTAGTTTTGAATGGTTGCATAGTCGTGTCAATAAATCAGAATAATGAAAAGTTTTACAATTAAAACTCATTACATACAAGATAGATGCAGGATGTATTTCCTGTTTATTTCTGTTCATTTTGATTAAGTTGCTCAGTATTTAAATTAATCCGTCTTCCCATGCTGAAAAAAATTAACCCCATAGTACCATGCTGCCTCTACCATGCTTCACTGTTGGGATGGTTTCGGTGTTTGTTGTTCACATTTGCAGGAGAGTTTATTCTTTGAAGGGAAATTTTTTTCAAGTGAAAGTTTTTTAAAAATTACAAAAGATAAATTTAATGTCTTAAAAAAAGTCAGATTTTTGAATAAAACCATATTTCTTTAATATTTACTAATCTCAATGGGTTTCCCTTGTTATCTAAAACAAAAAAAATAAATCTACAGAAAGAATTATCAAATTTTGCAGATTTTGAACAAATAGAAATAATTTCGGTAATTTTACCTCAAGACATGAGTGGAAGAAAAGTTCAAGTGTTTTTAATACTTTTGCCAGATACTCTTATCTACCACCAGTAAGATGTTTTCTAATCGTAACCTCTCTACAGAACCCTAAGTGTTTATTTTTGATTATTTTTGAGTCAATAAGAAATATATTTCATTAAATTGGGATAAGTGCTAACATCTTTCTACTCCATTCAAACAGAAAAGTAGTGGTGAACAAATTATTTTACTCTTGGTTAAATATTCACGTTTCTCTGTCCTACTGATTGCTTTTTGTTGTTTTTAAAAACTTGTTTGAAATATAAAATAAATAAAAATGAAGATAAAAACAAAAACCCTGACATACCATTTTAGTACCGCCAACATTATGTACTGTAACTTTTTCAGCTAAACAAACTCCCAACACATGAAATGCATTTGAAAAGAGTTTTATTAACTATTCTTTTCAGATTTTACAAAAATATGACAAAATAAATTAACAGAAATAAATAATCCCATTTCCCAGTATTTTTCTTTAAAAGACCGTTTTGTTTTTTTCTCTTTTGTACATTGGAAGAGCGTTTGATGTCGTGTCAGTGAGGCTGTGATGAAACATCAGATTTTTTGAGGTTAGGGTCGGGTTTTAATGAAGGTGCGTTGAGAACCTGACCCGTTCACATCCGACTCAAATCCCAGAACGTGACGAGTTTGAAAATCCCAGAACGTGACGAGTTTGATAAATCCACTCGGTCCAATCGCACCGATTTCCTGTTAAAGAGGAAGAGGGACGTCAGAGCTCGACCTGATCAAACCCAGCTTCTGTGACTCAGGCTTGTCAAAATCCCTCAACTGGTCTAAATTTCCAGCTGCCTTGAGTTTATGATGATATCTTTTGATATCTGTTGCTTGAACGGGAAAAGGTGGAACTGTACATAAAAACTTAACAGCTTCAGCAAACAGCCAGATCCCAGCCTTCTGCTAAAACACGTGTACAGATGATGATGATGATGATGACGAAGGGACATCATGATGTTCTTCTTCCCTGAAATCCAAATGTAGCAAACTGGGTGGATTTTTTTTTAATAAGACTGAGCTCAGCTACATTGTAACATCTACGTTTTGTTTATGTTGTTGCACCGACTCCCTTTAATAATTCACGTCCCAGCCTTTTAACGACACACACAAAGACAGAATATGTTCCTCTCATCCAGGGAATTCCTATTTTACATTTATAACGAACAGCTTCCAGAGAAGTTAAAGATACACGCGTATAGTATTGATGCTGCAACATGGTTTACCCTCTTGTGTTTTTTCTCTGTATTGCATTAAATCTTCTTTTATTTATTCATTTCAAACTGGTCTGACAAGGCAGAGGCGACAATAAAACACATTATTTCAACAGATTCAGTGACGATTCTCCATAAATAAAGAAAAGAGAAGTGAAGAAAGGCGGAGATAGATGTGCTGCTCAATGTCGATCTACAGTATCTGCTTCCACTCAGTGTTATTGCCAAAGTCCTTGTTGGAGGTGAAAGTGTGTAAATGCATAGTTAATGTTTCCATCTGTTAACCCACAGGACAGTTCAGTGGCCTCTGAAACATGTGAAATGTGTGTTTTACAGTGTAATGACTCCTCCATCTAAACCTGTGCTGCTGCTGCATCCTGATGCCCACAGAATGGTTTTATGGGTAAATGTTTATTTTTACAAGCTTGCACCACCTTCTGGAAACCCTTAAATAATGACTTACTGTTTGCATGATGATGAGTTTACATAAAGTTAACTGAGCAGATTAAATGATAATAGAGCAGTGTGCAAATGTTTTCTTAAAAGCCTGCTTTCAAATTTTAGGGTTCTGTAAACAACATAAAATACCAACTAAACCAACTGAGGCATAACACTCCAACAAGTTCAGGGAATACATCTTTACTTTTTTGTTTTAACAATTTCCTTCTTTCTCTCTGTAGTGTCTAAATCTGCTATAGAATACTGTACATATCAAATTAAAAACCATAACCTGAAAAATACTACATGTAGTTGGAAAAGTCAATGGAAAAAACTGGTACTGTACTGTAAAAACAAAATGCATGGTCAGTGTTTAACAATCAGAACTGCTAAGAGCAGAGATAAAATAAAACATCTCCCTCCACACTTATTGGCACTGTGTTTAAAAAAAAAGCTTTAAAATAAATACATTTATCTTTTATTGCAGTAGTTTACTGAGAAAAATACTAAAATCTCACTGATATGCATCGGTAATAAAATATTAATGATTTCTACTTTGTAGTTTTTAAGGTTTTTGGTTTTGGACTTTTGTTTCTGTGGGGTATTAATATTGTGTGACACAAAGATAGTTTTGTCTTAGCCAAAGGGGCAGGTGGAGGATCCAAGTTCATCTTGCCACTGTTCAAAGTGAGGACTAAGGTAATGAAGGCAAAAATAATAATAAAACAATCTCTAGAGCTCATTTAGAAAACTGACTTACGATCATCAAGTCTAAGACAGAAATTATGGGGGAAAAAAATACTTTTCCTGTCTTTTTAGCAGCAAACATTCTAGTTCTTGAAACAAAGAATGAATACTGTTAGGTACAGTGGAGGACCTGTGATGCTGGGGGTCCTTCTTACATCTAAAGCCTTGTGAACTTTGCTAGATTGTATCATGAATATTAAAATGCAACAAACATTTTGTGATTTCTGCAGGGAACTGGATGTGTCAGAGGACAATCTATATGCTACTGAAAGCCTGCAGGGGGCGCTGATGAGATGAAAACGTTTTCTTAATAGAGGATATCTAAGATTTGGGGGGTTTTCTATAGCTTTTACTGAGGGATTATTCAACGATTCATTCATTTCAAAGCTTCATCACAGCAGGAGAGAATAAGTGTGGAGGGAGCAGTGGATACTAAAAAGAGAAACGTTTTTGTGTAGCATTTTTAGTGAATGACGCTGGAATCAAGCTTCTTGTTGGGGTTTAGTGCAACTTTCTCCTCTTTACCTCTGGACTCATTTTGCCACGTCTGACTGGAGTGTGTGAAACGGAGCGCCATCTGTGTTTATCCGGTTCGCTACAGGCATCATCCATGCTCCACTTTCCCAAACATCACCTTCAGCCACTGCCTCTAAATTTCTCCTGGGAAAAATGTCGGTACGGGTAATTTGACTTACAAAGCTCTTTACTTTGTGATTTTTTTAAATCTGTTACAGAAAGGGAAGGGAACTGAACGCTCAGACGTCACCTCTGCTTTCAAAATAAAGCTGGTGATTTATGCTGCGACTGCTGAGAATCATTAAAACACTGACTGATATTGCTTTTCCATTTATCCGCTTTGTTACAAAAGAGAAGGGCCCAAAAAATTCATCAAAATAAAAATAAGAAAGATAAAATATTTACTTGTCTTGGGAAGGATGAAGTCTGGAAATCGTTCCATGTTTGTTTTTAACCCCTATCCTTTCACAACTGGCTTTTTTATTTGTTTATTTTGTTTTCACGTGAGGCCACCAAGATGCTTACAATTTCTGACTAAAGAAAATCAGGAAACAGCTCTCTGCTTTAAAGGCTTAAAATAGTCGAAACGCAGCTCATGCATTTCTTTATGTATTGCAGACAAGGAAGAATTTGAGTGAGTGTGTTTTAGTCGGTCATGACAGAAGGGCTTGCATCTGTCGTACAAAGCCAGATTATTTTTGTCTCTCTGCAAGAAAGCAGACCGGGACAACAGTCATCTTCCATCCGATTCATCTTTTCCTGTTTGCTTCCCTCCGCACAAACAGGAACTTTTCGGGCCTTTTCTCACAGTAAAGCACATCAACTCCGGCTGATATGTGGTTTTCCTCCTCCGGAGCTGCTAGATTTTCGAACTGGCCGGGTCCAAGTCTGCAGCATGTCCGTTCTCGGATCCCTCCCCCGGAGGAGAAGGGATCTCGTCGGGAACACCGTTCAAGTCGGAACGGGAGGTTTGTCTTTCTGACGACGACCCGTCTCCGGGTCTGGGCGGCGGAGCCCCGTTCACACACGCTCCCCCTTCGGATTTCCCAAAGTTAAACAGTTTTCCAGGGTTGAAGGCCTTACTGGGTGACTGAGAACGCTCCTGAGAGCTGCTACCTGATGATGAGGATGATGATGATGATGCTGCGGCTGTGTTGGTGCTGGCTGCAGCAGAGGCGGCGGCGGCGGCAGCGGCTCCTTCCTTCTTGTTCTCGGGTGACTTGAGGAACTTGAAGCTGAGGAACCCAGGGAGTTTGGGCTCGCTGCCGGTGGGCGACTGCGGGGAGCGTGCGCCGCTGGAGGAGAACTTACTCTGCAGCGGGATGATTTGCTTCAGCTTCATCACATTGTTGTTGGCCAGCAGGGAGCTGGGCCTCTTGGGTTTGTCAGAACCGCTGGCCCCGCCTCCTCCGCCGCCGGAGCGAGATTTGCTCCCGTGGTTTTTGTCGTGGTGGTGATCCCCAGACGAGTCACCTTTGCTGTCATCCCGCTCCCTCTCCCTGCGCGCCATATGCTCCGCCTGCCTCTGCCGCTCCTCTTCCTCCCTCTTCCTCCTCTGCAGCTGCTGGTAATGCTGCTGCGCCTGCCGCTCATGCTTCTGCAATGAAGAGAAAAATAAAAATCACATTAGGTGTTTACTAGGATCAGCACTAACTAACGCTCTGCTCATATTACAAATCCCCTCACTGCAGGAAGACGTCTGCAGTGCAGTTTTCCTTTTTATGTTTGGCTGTAAACGTTTTGGCTTTCAAAATTTAAAGTAAATCAGGTGTAAAGTAAACATTTTCCCTCCACATAATGCTGAAGTACTGCAGTGAAGATGCCAGCTGGACCTCAATAACCCCAATCACTGCCAACAAATTGCTTCCTCCTTTACCTTAAAAGCCTCCCTTCGCTGGTAATCCAGTTTCGCCATCTCCTCCTTGACCCATGTAGGAATGTCAGGAATGGCCACATGGATGACGTACTTCAGGAGAATCGCAAAGTGCTGAAAGAAACACATTTAGAAGAAGATTCCTGCAGTTAATGTACCATGTTTGAATTAGGTACCAGAAAGGATGATAAAGCCTCAACATAACATTTACTTCAGGTAATATCTGCACCAAAACCTGTGGACTGTGAAAGTGTCCTGCTGCTCACGCCTGACTTCCTAATCAGGCCAGGACGGAGCTGCAAGCTGTTCTTGTCTTTCAGATACAAGCAGCCACAGCGAGCAGAGCTGACCGAGCTAAAACTAAAGAATCCTGACTAGAGATATACACAACTTATGAGAGCAATTTCCTTATATTACTTATGAAAAGTAATGAGATTTTACAAATTGTTTCACTTTATTATATATAAAAACATAAAATAAGGTGTAATATAGACATTTAGGAAGGTAAATTGGTAGAATTATTATATTAGGGTATAACACTGTAGAGCATTGATTAGTCCTTACAATCACTGTCAACAGGGATCAATAGCATCTTTAAAGTGGGAGTGTGATTTAGTCAAATGAAGGAACTTACAGGAAAAAGCATTAAAAATACTTTCGTACAAAAATTATTCTTAGTTATTTTAGCATTTTTATATGTATATATAACTATTAGAATCCTTTCAAGTCTTGACTTTTTACCACCCACAGTCAGGTTTCAACTACACCTTTGGAAATATCTAGATAAAATAATTAAAACATGTTTTAATATAACACATTTTAAAGTCTTAATTAGGAATGTGTACATTTTCTGTGCATTTATAAAAAGTAGTATTTGACCGGGTGATTTAAACTGTACCTCCAGGATGACAATAGAGATGATGGCCATCTCCGGACTGAGCCACGGGAAGAGCCGCTGCAGCTGACCGCACTGACCAATCAGGTAACAGTTCACTATGATGGCAATCAGCCCCATGGCTTCCATCGCCGTCTGAGAAGAAGTAATAAAAACCTCTGTCATGTTGTTTCTGCTAGCAAAAACTGAAACTTTTATTACAATTTTTTTATGCAATTTGCAAGTTAAATAAATATTGTCATATTTAGCTCTGGACTGAATGAGCCTCACCTGCCACTGGCCAATGCTCTCCACTCGGACTCCGAAGGGCCTCTGCAGCCCGGTGCACAGCTTAAAGGCATCGCTGCGGATCTCGATGATGTTGTTGATGAGTGCACACATGGCGGCCAGAGGAAAGGCAGAGGAGAAGAGAACCACGTAGCCAAACTGGACAAACATCTCCTGGTAATCCTGGAAGGTGTCCTAAAAACAGGTGAAACATTCATCTCTTTAATTACTGTATAGATAAAGTTCTTGGTGACAAAGTTCTGAATATTTAGTGAGGTTGATGAACTGTCTGTGCAGCTAAAATATGATTGTGTAATACATGAATGAGCGAAAGTGTAAAAGTGTTGTTTAAGGAACCAAGCAAGAAAAATACATACATTATTCTGTTGTAAGCTTTGTGTTCTTCTCTGTTTTCAATTAATTTTTCAGTATTTTGTTAAATTAACAATCGCTTAACATTTTTTTTCTTGTTCAATGCTTTCTATCTGACTGGGACTACAGAGGAAACTGAACCTAGACGACTAAATCGGACATAATTGCATGATGGACTGAAACTCATGTTGTTTAATGTACACTGTCCCTTTAAGACAGGTCAAATAAATAACATACCAGAGTAAAAACTGCATTATTAACTGCATTATTTCCCACAAATGAAATCTAGAGTGTGGCATTAGTATTTTGAGAACTGTACTTTTCTCAGCCAGAAGGGGGCGTGCCAGCCAGTCAGACGTGTTTTCATAAAGAGGTTTTCACATCCAACGCTAACACACCTGACCAGGTTTGTGCAAAACTTGCTGACATGCCGAGAGAGTAGCTGACCTGATTCAGGTGTGTTAGAGCAAAAGTTACAGGACAAGTGAAACTCGAGCCTGGAGTTACTGAGATCAAATGTTTAATGAAGCTATAATATATTTTTAACATCTTTACCTAATTTGACTCTTATAATGTTTTCTCTTAATTAAAGCTGCAGTATGTAACTTTTAACATATTTGCTGAAACAGTCAAGATGAGACAGATAATCTGTGAAAAGAATCGAGCTCCTCTGCCTTCTGTAGTTTTGTGGTCATCTTCAGAAATACACCACTTCATTAGAATCAACCAATCAGAGCCAGAAGGAGGATCTTAGCGCTGTCAATCCCCCTAATGTATGCAATGCTCACACCTGCTGTATCACAGCTGGTTCACCACAACAGAGCCTTGCAGGAATGCTAAGACTAGTTAGCGTGGGCACCAATGAGAACAAATGAACAGTTGTAACAGTAAGTTGCTTCTCTGCCATTAGCACATTGAGCAGCACATACAGGATGGTGATTGACAGCACTAAGAACCTCCTTCTGGCTCTGATTGGTTGTTTGATGTATTTCTTCAGATATTAGCACTGGGAGGAGATGGAGGAGCTGAAACGTTTCAGATGATCTGTCTTTATTAAACTGTCACGACATGCTGACAGTTTAAACAAATAGGTTTTAAAAATGTATTTTTGTAAAAGTTACAAACTGCACCTTTAGAGATTCCTTTAATACATCATTACTTATGGTTTTGTTTGCTGACCAAGCTTGACTTGAATGATAAATTTCCCTTTGTTGCTGTTGAATTGAACGAAAAACGAATTAATTCACACTGCAGATAAATTCTGTCTCCCATTCAGTTAATCTTATAATGATGGAAGATGAGCTGCAGTAAATAAACAATAATAACAGTAGCGTAACATCACGGTGTTGCTGGCAAGGCTGCCTTACACTCTGACAGATTTCTGGTTTTTATTGCAGGACCTGAACCTCTACAGCACATTAGCTCTGGGAGGAGGTGGAGGAGCTGAAACTCCTCCTCCTCAAGGCCCGGGGGCCAAATCCGGCCCGCCATACCATTTTATGTGGCCCGATGCATAAATAGCACCATCAAGATAACAGGGCTTAGATATTATTTTATCAATCAAGTCAAAACAGCTTTACCTGTATGGTGTGAAAAAATGTTCAAAAGCAGAGACAGCTATTTATTTATTTATATTTTAACAGTTTGTTAATAGCCTTTATGAATACTTCCTGCCACAACCGGCCCTTTGAAGAGACATATAATCTCATATGGACCAAAACGAAGCTGAGTTTGACAGCTGTGCGTTCTTACAGCGTAGGTCTGCATGCAGCTCTCCATCTCAGCCTGAGTCAGCGTTGTGCTCTCCGTCTCCTCCGGAGGATCCATCCATGACTCCCGTTTGGTTTTAGGCTCTGTCCTCTCCACACTCTGGCCTCTTCTTCTGTGACGCAGTGACGCGGCGCCTTCTGAGGCAGACGGCGGCGGGGCGGCGCTGCCTGCGGCGGCCGCAGCGGCAGCACTGAGCCCCTCGGCGCTTCCCCCTCCCGGGTCCTTCACGTCATGGATTCCATTATCATCGTCGTCATCGCACATTTCAAACACAGAGGCCGGGTCCATTCCTTTCTCCACCATGGTGGGGCTCCCTTCCTCCAGGAAGCTGTTTTCCATGGGGGCTCCTCCACAGGCCGGCCTTCTGTCCACCTTCAACACGGCAGCTGTTGTTATTTTTACTCTCACAAAAAGTTAAAGTTCATCTGACGCTCCGCTCTGTACCTTCTCTATAAAGCTGACTTTCCTCAGCTTCAGGCCGCAGTCTATCACGTTCTCCTCCTCCGTCTCTCCTTCGCTGAACCTCCCGCTGTCAGCCTCGTCCCGCTCTCCTCCCTCCTCCTCGTCAGGCACTCCACAGCCGCCGTTCAAACACTTCTTCTCCCTGCGAGGAGTTAAAGGAGCGGATACGTGTCGGGCAAGCTGAGAGTGTAAGCAGCTCGCTGGAGCTATTCTCTAAACGTCTGACAGGAATGAATCATAACAGCAAGCGGCACAATGGCGGAGGAAGATGGAGTGAACCCGAGCAGATGTGAGAGTAAATGATTAGTGTCAGTTACTCATCTGCACACTATCGTTTCATTTAAAACATGGGGGTCCAAAGTGTAGCATGAGGGCCATTTACGGCCCATGGCTGCAATTCAGGAATAATACAAATTTAAAAACATGTTCATTTACACTCACATGTGAAAATGAGTGCAAATAGATGAGCAAATGTACAACTGGACATCTTTAAAAAGCAGAAGTAGAGCCTCCTGCACAACCAACATGAATGTAGCAAGTGGTTTCAGGATGGTAAGTCAACCACAAAACACTTGTCTTTTCCAGCAGCCTTTGCATAGCGCATAAAGCGGAAAACCTGCTGACAAAATGTGCTGGAGCTACGTTTGGGTTGCTAGGTAACGGGCTGGACTTCACTGGGGTTGCTAGGTGATTTGTGAGGGTACCTTCTGAGATTTTTGAATGGCTCACTTTCTAGACACCAAAAAATACTAATGTATTGCCAAAAATAGGTTGGATGTTTCTTTTAGCACTTGGGCTGTTTTTAGAAGCAGCTGAGACACTAATGGAAATACAAAAACTTGCAAAATGTGAATTTAGCCTAATACTGTACATTCATTTAAAATATAAAATATTAATCTTTATACTTTTAGCATTCTTTTGTAAGGCTGAAATCTTTTCAGCTCCATTCCCAAAGTTACCTAAATCTTGCCTTTATTCCTCTGAAGTGACTACAGTTTTGCTATTTATTTTTCAATAAACACCTGACATATTTATTTTAACAAGACAAATCTGCAAAACCATTCTTAGGTTTTGGCTCTATAATAGATTACACATATCTTGCCTACAATATAAATTCTGACTCCTTAATTTATTCAATTAAGGTACTAATTAAGGTAATAATTAAGGTATTACAGTTTTTATTACAAAATATTAAAAAATTTTGGCCCTCAAGACTTTTGACTTGACCATTTTAAACCATATGACAAAACGTTTGGACAAGTCCTGATCTAAAAGCAAATTTTGATGGAGCTGACCTTCGTTCTGCATTCCCCACTCCAGGTCTCGTGCCCCTCAGTCCGGGTCCAGGCACAGTCGGGTCTGTTGGCGAGGCCTGGACCTTCCCGGCCGCCAGCCGGGCGTATTTGAGCAACACGGAGAGCAGCAGGTCCCACACGGCTCTCAGCGACAGCTCCCCCAGCTTGTGGCGCTCGTACAGGTAAGGCTGCAGAACCTCCTTCACGTTCTGAAGGAACTGGCGGATGATGAGCAGAGTGGCCAACATCTGGCAAGAAGAGGGAGAAAGTTTGCTTTTTTACCAAGAGAGGAAAGCAGAAAACAAAAGGAGTTTTCAAGGTGTCAGATAAAGACATGAGCTTTAGAAGAAAGAGCAGGATGCCATCATGAGGGAAATTCACCAAATCTAAAATCAATCAAAAGACAAACCATAGGAAGACAAAAGAGGTTTACATACACTGATCACCTTGAACGCTATTAAATTTTGTGTTTAATTAAGCACTTAAGCTGATCATAATTGTTTGATATTTTCATTTTTGCAAAACAAAACATTTATAGTTGCAACTTATTTGCTACAGATAATGTTTCTTTGTTTCATAATCTCAGTAATAAAACCTCAAGAATTAAAAAAAAATTTTGCCAAGATGAAGAATCATTAACATGGAGGGCCACAACTGGGCCCACCTGGGTCAGAGGGGTGGGAGATATGGACTTAGAATATTATCACAATATTTTGTGGTACAATTGTGATAATGATTTAAAAAATTACAACATAGCTGTGAATGCATTTACTTGATTTATTTCACTAAATTGAAGACATGGTGAATGCATTTAATCATATTTTAAAATATAATGATATTTGTTGATTTGTTAGTTTTCTCCAGATGATGGAGGAAATTTTTAAAGTAATATTTCAGATAATGCTGTCGTTTTGAGGAGGATTTGTTCAACACTAATTTGAATTTATGAAGAAAGTCAGAATTTAAAATTATGAGAATTTCTTTTTTACAACAGTTGATAAATGATACAATAAATGCTCACTCCTGCTTGGAGGTTGTCTGAAAAACAGAAGGTCCCCAAATTACAAAAGGTTTTGTGTTAAATGTTTATAGAAATCTAAATTGCATTAAATCTCTGGGAAGGAAACAGGATCCATTGGTCTTATGAAGCACAAGGGATCCACACTCAAATATTAGTAGGAGACTGGTAAATTTTGCAAAAGTACTACTAAAACTGCACTAGTAATACCGTAATTGTTTTACTCATTCGGGAAAATATACGTAAACAGAAAGGCTTATATAGACAAAGGCTCACACTGTATGTATGGTAACATTTTTAAGGCTGGTGCAAAGGACAGCAGACAAAAACAAACTAAGCCTCAATAAATTCCTGACAGAACCTGGATACAATGTCACATCCAAGTTTCTAGGAAACTGAGGAAAGGAGCTTTTGTCCTTCTGTTGATACCAGCTGAAACAGCCAGCGCAAACACCAGCGAGTCGCAAACAGAGTTTAACAAAAGAGCTGACTAGAGATTTTCACATATATTGTTTTTACTAAGAAGCTTTCTGTTTAATTTTAGAGTCACAATGAATTATATCTTCAGCATATTTCACTTTCTGCTTACTGAGTGTTGGGCATGAACGTCGTAAGTGAGTTTAGCTCAACAAATATTGGAATGACGTTGATTGCAGAGGAAGGAACAAGGAAAACTATTATCAATCCAGCTAAGGAAGCAACAGGACTGCAGACTGTTAGGGGTTGCAAAAAAACAAAACGAAAAAATGACAGAAAGGAAAGACCAAATGTCCCAAGGGCCATCACAAATATGGAAACAAAGTGAAAAACATCTTCATACAATGACCTCAAAGAACAAAGATAACAAAGGTGTAATGCTACAAGATGCAAGAAATGATGATGGCAAGTTTGTAGATTTTGTTCCAAAAGCTACAAAGAAATAGAAGCTTAAAGTACAAGAATAAAAGAAAACGTCCAAAACATAAAGCAACACTGAGATATTGGCTGGAGCTGACCAACCAATCAGAAATCCTATCATATTTCTGACTAGTGAACACATCTCTGCCATGTGGCACAAACAACAAAATGTCTTTAGTGTGGACATTGTTACTGAGTAAAGAAGCTACAGTTACCCAAAGTTATTCATACCTCTAGGAGGTTTAGATTTAGAAGGAAATGAGACAGACCTTGTCCTTAAAAAAATAAAATACTGCAAAAAGAGTATAAAGTTTGGAAAATAATATTTATTTTGTAATATTTCAATGAGAAAGTGTAAATTATCCACACCATTCTCAATAATGAAAGGAAATAACTTTTTTAGCTGTTATAATGTCGGAACAGCTTTTTGCTCTTGTGCTCATGAAGATTTATCTTTAGTAATGACCTTCTTGCCATCAACCATATGTCATGATTATGGTAGTGCTTTTCTAAAATCTAAAAACTACTTTCAGTCAAAACACATGTGTTAAATTATTACTGTAAGCCTTGATCTGTCAGCAGTATAAATAATTTTGGGCTTAGAAGAAGTAATTTTCAGATGATTTAAGATGTTTAAAATAAGTTCAGTGGAAGAAAGAAGCTATTTAAAAGGAAAATGTATTTTCTCAGACATTCTCAATGTCTCAGTTCATTCAAGGTGCAAGAGAGCAAAACTTTAATCAGATAACAGGAAGGGTGAATGGATTATCGATAGGTTTAAGGGGTCTCAGCGATATGTATCTGCCATCTTCCGTAAAAAGATACAAAAACTGTAGTTTGTCAACCAGGCGCATATTTGAAATCGTTGCATCTTTAGCAATAAAGTTTCCCCGCACCAACAGACAAAGCAGAACAAAGCAGAGGTGACAGAGTGAGACAAAGTGGACCTTCAGTCCCTCCAGGAGTCAACAGGAGTCATACTTTAGATTTGAGCAAAGCCCTGAAGAACCAGGGCACTGAGACCACAACCATCTGGATCTTGAAGAGGATGTAAGGCAGCAGATTTTCCCGGACCTGCCGCTGCAGACTTCGTAACAGAGACAACACCAGCAGCATCTTCCGCACACAGACAAACATGGATGGATGGATGGATGAATGTATGGATGGATGAATGGCCGTGGATATCAATGTGAGGAGACAGACACAGCAAAGCATTTAGTGGATAAAATGGCGCTAGCACACACTGTGTAAGCCTGTGTAAAGCTTGAAGCAAATATATGGTCGTTTCCTACCTCCTTCAGACGCTCCATGTCTTTGAGGTAGAATCCAATGTAAAAAAGGCTGAGATAAGAATTTACAAACTGAAACTGCAAGAAAAACATAAGAAAGGTGAGAACAACTGATTAAATACTACATGGAAAAATGAGACAGATAATTACTCACAAGAACCATTTTGATGATGAGATTTTTCTCATAGGCACTCTGGAGTCTGTAGTTTTCTACAGAATAGAGGAGCAGAATGTGTTAAGCTCAGGAAACATCAATAAAGCTGATTGTATTGTGTTGACCCGAAGCTGGACTCTCACCCATGTCGTTGAGCCAGCAGGCGATTTTCCTGTACACCTCGTCACATGCACTCACAGTGATAGCAAGCATGATTTTAGGGATAAAGCGAGCCAGCCGCGGCATTTCCTTGATCCCCATCACAAACTCCTGCAGCAAAAGACATTATTGTTTGATAAATAACTAAACATATGTGTCAGACTAAACTAGTAGAGCTAGTTTAGTTTCGGTCAAGATTATATGAGGGGCATGTACAAATGCATCACAAAAAATTATAATATCAATGAATTTATTTTATTAATTTAATCTGAAAATGGAAATTTATAGATTCACTACAAATAATCATGTAATTCCAGCAATTATTCATTTTACTTATGATGATATACAGGTTATAATAAACCAAAACTGGTTTTCTCAGAAAATCAAAATATAACAATCAATAAAAAATGTGTTTTACTAGAGAAACCTTGTCATAATTAAAGTTATATCTGTATATAACTGTATAATGTCTCACGTCTTACACTGGATTCATTCATTCACATTACAATTCATTAAGCTGTTCTTGTATTTTACAGGTCAAACAGTCAGATTTTAGATTATTTTTGATAAGCCAGAGTGACCATTTAAATTATCGGAAGGGAAAATTAACCATGAAATAACAAAGTATTAGTTTAACTTATACCAACTTATAATTTTATTTAGTAAACATCATTGTTAATTGTACAACTAATTAAATATTTAAATAGCTTTAGATCAATTATTTTCTCCTTTTCCCACATTTTTAGTTAGTGCTTACTTTATATCTAAAACATTGGCACGTTTGACATTTAATACACTGCTGGACTATAACGCCAATCTTCAAATTCAGCTACAAAGCTACAGTTTGGTGAGCTGAGACCAAACATTTTCAATTCTTAGCACGCACCTGCTACATTTAAAATAGCATGAAAGTAAAGAAAACCTGACCTGCAGCTCAAAACAGATGAGCATGACGAGGAAGACGAAGCAGAGGCAGAGGATGCAGATTGGGAGGCTGACCAGCCACCTGAACACCCGCCTGCGCCACGGCGGGTAGTAAAACTCCTCGCATCCCGTTATGGGGCTGCAGCGCTTCACTCCCTGCACACAGAGAGCATTAAACAACTCAAAACAGCAGGGAGTCGCGGTGGAAACAGGGAGGAATAAAATCCAGCTCCCCTCACCCGAAACTGAGGCCGCGGCTCCTCCAGTGATTTGGAGGGCGTGTCCAGTGTTCCCCATTTGTACGCCAGCTCGGCTCCCCTCCTCTTCCACCGCTCCAGGAACAGAGTGGCCCACACAACGTTGAACAACGCAAACACCACGCAGCAGATGTCACGGCTCGTCTGGGAAACACAAATAGGCGCGTGTTTGTGGCAGCAAGCAGGCGGCGGTGTCTTCCCGTTAATAATTCAGGCCACCAAATGTTGTGTTCTCACCTGATCCGACTCTGTGAGCATCCACAGCACAAAGCCGATCACAGCAGGATACAACATGGAGGTGGTGTAGAAACCCAGCCAGGCGAAATACATAGCAATCTTCACCCCAAAGTAGTCACAGATGTCATCTGTAAATAATACGGAAAGAACAAGCAGAAAAATGAACTTAAAGGTTCATAATTCTGTTTATCCTGAACAGAATTATGCAAGCATGATTTTAGGGATAAAGCAAGTCAGCCGCTTGATCCCCATCAAAAACTCCTGCTATTTCTATTTCTATTTCTATTTAAAACTGAAAGATTTTTGGTTGGTTGGATGGTTAGATGTATGGATGGATCTATGGTTGGGTGTGTGGTTGGTTGGATGGTTGGATGTATGGTTGGATGGGTGGACCTGCTGACCTAGCGGCTGCTTCTCACAGACCGCCTGGACCCAGGACTTCATCAGCTGGTTGAGGATCCTCTGCTCATGGAGAGGAAAGATCTGCTGGATCACTCCTCTGGCTCTCAGCTCTGGGACTGCAGAAAGGTGGTTACAGACCGTTAAAGACAGCAGCGAACACAATCCAAAACAAAAAAAATAACCCTAGACCCACTAACAGCTTCAGCTTACTGATTGGCTGGCCCTCCAGGAAGATGATATTATGAAGAACCTCGCCCTGCTTGGCACGTAGATTGTCCATCCAGTATTTGATGATGGTTTGTCTTTCCTGCAACAAGAAATGCATGAACTCCCTTCACACATGTGTGTAACAAAACTTAAAAGTTAATTTTATAATGGGTTTTTGCTTTTTCAAAAAACCAGAAACAGAAGTCTCCTCTTGGCAGGTTAGGCTGATGGTACCTTGTTGGTAACATTGGTGTGTATGCGTGTGTGCGGGCGTGTGTGTGTGTGTGTGTGTGTGAGTGTGTATGCACACTTGTTTGTAATACCTTGTGGGGACCATTTACGATGTGGGGAACCATTGATCCTTGTGGGGACCGAAGGGGAAACATTGTTTTTGGGTAAGGGGTTAGATTTAGGACTAATGAAATATTTTCAAATAAACTGGAATTAATCAGAACTAAGTGAAAAAGTGAAAAACCATCAAGCTATCTATACAACTTAGCAAAGATCACCTAGTGCACAAAAATGACAACAGAGTGACAACAAAAGCTGCAGTTAATTATTAAACAAGAATTCTATGCAATTTATGCAGTTCTTTTAAGACTTGACATAAAATTCTTATTTCAGTGACATGCATCACAAAGAAAAAGACTGAAAAAGTTAGATTGATATGTCGTTTTCATCACTTCTCATGATTTAGGACTAAGGTGTGAATTGAGTTTTGGGTAGGTGTAGGGTTAGGTATGTAATGGTTAGGGTTAAGGGTAAGGTCTAGGCTGTAGAAATGAATGAAAGTCAATGGAAAGTCCCCACAAAAACAGCCACGCAAACATGTGTCTGTGTGTGTGCGTGCAAAAAAGAGAGAGAGAGAGAAAGACAGAGGGGTGCAGACTGACCTGTGAAGTGAAGAAACACAGCTCACT
The DNA here is from genome assembly GCA_033032245.1 of Poecilia picta. Lineage (NCBI taxonomy): Eukaryota > Metazoa > Chordata > Actinopteri > Cyprinodontiformes > Poeciliidae > Poecilia > Poecilia picta. The sequence goes on from CM065356.1 coordinate 25,864,113, forward strand.
CTCAATGTTCTCGTAGATGTAATCCTCTTCACAGGAGAAGCTCCGTGCTCCTCCACCAAACTCCGGCTTCACCCCTTCCTCAGGCCCATCTCCTCTGCACCTCGCAGCAAACTGCAACAGCATGAATCCAGTTTTATTTCCTCACTTTTTGTTTCAGATCTGTGGTGTGACTCGTCATTTTCATCTCAATCTGCAGTGGTTAAGTCGCCTTTTGTTACTGATTGTCTGCACATCCCAGAACTCACACGATGAAATGACCCTCAAGCTTTTGCATTCTGCTGCAACAAAACATGTAGGCGGAGAGAGCAGTACTATGAGTGATCTCATAGTAACAGCAAAGCAGAAGTGTTTCCTTCCCTTCTGAAGAAAAAACTCTATTATTTCAGCTATTTAGGTCAAATTTGACCAATAAAATACTGTCAGAAAATAAGATTGCTTTCACCAAGAACCCTTTCATACTACACTAAGACTCCATCCATAACATCAACTATCATCTTGAACTAGGACTGGGCAATATGGATTTGGGATTTTATCACATTATATTGTAGTATTATTGTGAAAGCAATAACAATTATGATGATTAATTACTTCTTTTTTAGGTGCATTCATAGCACCACCAACATAATTACTGCTCTTGAAAAGCATTCCTACTTAAAGTAAGCTTCTACAGGATACCACTTAGTTAAAGAAATGTGATTTGTATTACTAATCTCCACATGGTGGCTTTATTTAAACTTTATCTTTGAATTTGTAGATTTTTTTTATGCTCTCATGGAAAAAATTGGGGGAAATAGAAAAAATAACATTTTAGTCAGTTTTTTTTAATGTATTGTGACAACAATAAATAAAAATTCTTATCATGACTGGAAACGTTTCATAGTAAATGATAAATAAATGACCACCCCTTCCCAGATGTTTCGAACATTTGCAAAGGTTCTGAGGTAAAATTGTGTTGCTTTCAGGCAACTTGTTTTAAGTTAGTTAATCCATAATATTGACAAAATATGAGATGGTTTCACTTACAGGAAGACATTTTTCCCATGTTATAAGTGAAACTATCTGTCAGTAAAACTAACACGTTTTAAATTGATATTAAGGAATTACCAACTTAAAACAAGCATGTATAGCTCTTTTTAAATTTATTTGTAAGCTTGTTCTGTCTTATTTCAAGTGTACTAACATATTTTCACTAGAAATTAGACCATAAATACTTGGTAAGGACCAGATATGCAGACTCTCTGCTAACAAGCCACCATAATCTCACAACAGTTAAACAGAGATTAAAAATGATGGGAAATTGCATTCTTTATTCAGCCTGGAAGATCTTTAGACAAGATCTTCTGCAGAGATTGTCCTTGTTCAGGCAGATTGTGCATGTTGTGGTGGTATAGTTTCTTTCTAGTCGGACAGTCAGAGCAAAATAATTGAGATAGCTGAATTCTGTTGTCATCAAACATGAGTAAAGGTTTTGCATATTCCTGTATTTATTCAGATTTATATGTAAATTTTAGTTACATTATTAAATCCTTTCAATAAGTCAAGTGGAAACAGTGATAATAGGGACAATGCAAAACCAACTTCTTTCTCCAAGCCCCTTGATCTAAACCCCAGCTCCTCATTTTTTCTATTCATGCACATTTTCTATCTGCTTTCCTCTCGGTCGAGTTTCCAAACTTCTATCAGAGTCTTAACCTCTTGTTTGCCTTCCATACTTCTTGCATCCCTTCTTTATGTCCTTGCTGAAGGCATTAAGAGGAAATTGCACGGCTAATAAATCATGACTCTCCCTCCTTTCCCCTGGAGGTTTTCAGCTGCCATTGCTCTCCTCTGTATATTTATACATTATATATATTCTTTATGCAAGTAAGTGGGAGTACAGCTTAGGTGGGCTTGTAACATCCATCTATCATGCAACTGCATGTAGTTGTAGGGGCGGTACAATAAAGTACAGTCAGCACCATGATGGATGGCAATGAAAAAAAGGTGCAAGCTGCTGTATCACTGCAGAATGCTGTGAACTGAGCTTATCTATCGCAATAAAAAGGCTCTATCTACTTAAACTAAATGCTTTGTACACTTTAAGGTTCATTCAGACCTTAAAGCACCAGTCATAGGCAGGAAACTAAATTAGATGCTCTCTTATCATTTCATCTAAATGTTTTACCCTCTGTCCTCTGGTGCAGATAGACCTGGATTGAGTTTAAGGCAAATTGTGCACAAAGGTAACCTTGTAAAGGAGCAGAACTCTGCTGAGGAGGGCCGTTGCTGCTAAAGCGTATGCTAATTTAACAAATGCCTATCAGACATAAAACGTGTAGTAATAAATCTCAGCAGAACTGGGCAGCTTGCTGTAAAATGCAGAGTCAGAACGAGGAATGGGTAATAAATGCTGTGTCAGGGAAGAGTAACAGGATTTTTCTGTCGTACAAAGTCACATAGCAGGAGGAAAAAGACGTGTTTTAAATTAATGTTAATGTTTTAAATTAAAGGATTATTTAATAAAATAATAAAAACCCTGAAGAGCAACGATAGCAACAATTTAAATCCTGATAAGTCCAATATTATTCATACCTCTATTGTACCATTCGTCCATCCATCTATCAACAGTCTGTATTTGTATCTTTGGATATTCCTAAGTGTTGCTATTTGAAAAGTGAAATGACCTTCCCGGGATGTTTGACCTCCTGACCCAATTCCTTGAAGAGTGCATTAGTTAAATTTAAAAGTAAGGCTGGCTAGTAAACCAGTAGCTTCTTTTTGCTACAAATCTCTGTTGACCGCTAAAACCTGAAATGGGGTTTTCATCCTGATGAAGTGCAATGAACCAATCAGAACCAATCAGAAGATGCATTTCCTGCCACAGTTTAACCCACTCAAAGCATATGTCAGCATAATCCTCAGCCAAGGCAGTTTTCCACTCTTATGTTATATTTAAATTCAAACCCTCAGTTATCAAGAGAGGAGAGGCCTCAAAGAGCTGCCATCTAAACAAATTAAGTCTAGAATGAAAGTGACTGAATTCTTCTACAACTTTCCTGGAAACAGGAATGAGACTCTGCAGTATAAAGCACAGACAGTGTAAATACAGTTCAAAACACTTTACAGGTCTTGAATTAAAGCTGCAGCCAGAAGCAGCTGAATGCACCAAACATCTTGGCAGTTTCACTAATGATTCATCACCTCTAAACGCTGCTGTGCCAAATGTAGCAGCAGCTCAATATGAAGCCATTAAAGAAGAAGTTTCCATTTCCAACACGCACAGAGCAGCAAAGATAGTTTTACATTTTAGCATCCCTAATTCAGCAGGAATCGTCTACAATAACTGCATCTACAGCTTCTGCAGACAGACGTCACATGTAGCATTAGTCATAAGCCATGTGTGCATGGCTTTATTTGATATTGATTTTGTTATGGAGGAAATTTAGATGAGTAGTTTCTTGTGTAAGTTCTGCAGAAGGTGAATTAGTGATTAATTCATAGTCACAGTTGAACGGCCGTTAGAGCATGAGGTTGGAGCAGTCAGTCTGATAACATCTACAGAAAGTTTGCATCGTCATTCTGCACAGAAAGGAAACAGTTTAATTTAAAACTTTCAAAGAAATCCACAAATCTATTTTTCTGAAATGTCCAGCACTGATCTCAACAAATACAAACAAATTATCATATTTGTTTTGTTTATTTTGCAAAACCCCCAAAGAGATGTAGATTCATACATTCATTACTGTGTAAGATTTCATTTTGTTAAATTATCAGGAATTACTAGCTGGGTTAGCTAGGAACTAGCTGAACTACTTTAGCATCAGAAAACAAAATTAAGCTGTCTTTTGTTACAGTCAAGGATCTACAATATCAGATGTAAAGAACCAATAAAATGCATTTCTTGCATACAAATCAAACACATCTAACATGCCAAATAACATTTATAACGTTATTGACTAATAATTCAAAAAATAATAATTACTATAAATGCTTTAAAAAAATACTATTTCATACTAAGACCTCCAAAGCTCTGTTCCTGGCAGGTTTCTTACTTTTCATAGGTAGCGGTGATGAAGAATGCGTAGACTCTGGTGTGCTTATGATGCCGGATTTGGATGATGAGCTCTGGGATTCCTAGCCGGATGTGGTTCAGTAGCCATAGCAACGTGTGGTCATCTGTAGTGTCTGCGCCAAAAAAAGAAACACAAATGAATTTTTCCTGCATAAACAAGCAAGATCAACATTATTCATCCACAGTTAACATGTATCCCTTTGTCTGTTTGTATATATATAGATATATAGATATATACAGTATCTATGTATATATAGATATATACTGTATCTATATATACATAGATAGATATGTATCTATATATCTATGTATATATAGATATCTATATATCTATATATACATAGATATATATCTATGTATATATAGATATCTATATATCTATATATACATAGATATATATCTATGTATATATAGATATATATATGCATATATATCTATATATACATAGATATATATCTATATATCTATATATACATCTATATATCTATATATACATAGATATATAGATATATGATCTTATTTTATTTGCATTTAATCAGGCAGTTTTATTGTTTGATCATGAACATAAAATTAATTAAAAAGATTTTACTAGGAAGCAAATTTGTTCCTGTAAAACCCTGACTATTAATTTCATCTCAGCAATATGACTAAATATAAATGTCTTAATTTGAAGGTAAATTATAATTATACTATCATTTTTAACTTCTTAAAGTTGATAAAGTAATTATAAAAAATACAGCAAGTTAGGGTTACACAGACAAAGATGGAGGCAGAAAAAGGAGCAGGAACATATTTCATTGTGATAAAGTTCCTGAAAATGTGATGAGAATATTGATTATTAGTTTACATTTTCCTTACTCTTTCCTTTGTTACGTTTATTTTGAGTTTAGAAAACTTCAGATAAAGTTTGGTGAAGCAATCCATTATTTTCAGAAATCCTGAAACATTTTTAATCAATTATTACATTTAGCAGCTGAATTTAAAAATGATAAGAGTTCAAAATCAGCAAGTCACTCTTTGGGGAAAACCTGATCGGTTTTCTTTTAAAGCAGTTAAATGTTTTTATTGTTGCCTTTTTTAAAACACCAAACTTTAGATGTTGTGACATCTGTGTGGGCGTCTTTAAGCGTCTGACCTGCAAACGTCATGAGGACATCACAGTTCTCCGTGGGCACCGTTTTCATCCAAGACTTATGAGACAGGATGTGTCTTCCAGCCTGCAGCAGACGCTTCCCAAACAACTTATCTGTTGAAGACAAAAAGAGACAGAGAGGGCAGGGGAGGGGGAGAGAGAAGGAGACAGTCACCATTTCAAAGTCAGCATGTGTAAAGATCACTGACATTTGGAGAAAAAAATTTCAAAACCTTGAAAAAAAAACCTCCCAGCACACTGAGACAAAGAGACACATAAACACAAATAAAACCATCCTTCTCATCAGGACAGATTTAAATGTCACGCTGCTTTGCTTCACAACACGACACTGACAGAAATAATCCTGGCCTGCCAAGACCACAGGCTATAAATTGTCTGCACTGTTTGAACTGTTGCACACACACACACATTTTGATACTACCCATGTGAGGACTTTGTATTGACATCCATTCATTTCACTGCCGAAGTCTGACCTTAACCTCACCATTCCTCTAACTCTAACCTCTGACCCTAGAAATGGGTATCTGCCACATCACGACCACGTTCCTTTGTTCCCATAAGACCGATTGGTCTTCAGAAGGTTGGTAAATATCCCAGAAAATGTCCTAATCGTGCAACAAAAACAAGTATACACACACACAAAAACACACAAACACAAATAGATTCAGCTCAATCAAAGAGACCAACTGCTGTGATTTGTCAGGGCTGTTTTATGCCCAGAGCCTCCAGGAAATTTGTATAAAAAATCTGAGTAATGAATTATATTTTGAGGTTTGGAGAAAGATTTAATGGTTTATAAATTTACTAACCATTACAAAGCCATTCATTTAATTCATTTGTACAGAACCTTGCAAAAGTATCCACACCCCTTCAAAGTTTTCACATTTGGGAAAATGTTCCCAAATGTATTTCATTAGGATTTATTTGCTAGACAAAAGAAAAGTACTTTTGTGAAATAGAGTGAAAATGATACAAATCTGTTTTCACCCCGCTCCTTTACCATGATACCCTTATATAAAATCACCTTCAGATACAACATAATAAGTAATTATTTTCCACTTGTGTGTAATTTTATCTCAGTATAAATCCAGATGTGATGAGAAGTTTCATACTCAACAAGGAATATGACTTTGGTTTTTAACTGTACAAACATGTCAAATTTAGAGGAAATAAAAGAGGACAAAGAACAATATGTATGTATTTGCAGTAATTTTTAAAGTTAAAGGTAATTATCTAAAAGACTGGGACACTGGTTAAAGGTCTGGCTTCCAGCAGATCAGTCTCCTTTAACATAGCCAGAGCTCCAATAATATGATTCTAATCAAATAACAGTCATGGACCAGTCAAAGTCCAGACCTAAATCCAAGACATCCTGAGGTCAGAACTAAAAATAGACGTTTACTGATGCTTTATGTCCAGTCTGACTGAAGTTGAGCTACTTTGCAGAGTAGAATGGGTAAAACATATTTTCAAGATTGTCATTTGTTAAAATGTGCAGGAAAAATGTTGCACCTGTTTCACAATTCTGCATTATCTGGTGTAAAGCTATTACATAAAATAACCTGACAAGCAATGGAAAAATCTCACAATGTATGAATACTTTTGTAATTACTTTTAAACTGACTTTTATTTGGCCAGAAACAAACTTTCGTATCTGTGATACAACCTAACAAGTTAGCTCACTCATCTGACGTTTCTTTGATGTGGATACGGTAACTTCACTGGCAATATATTTTAAGGTTCTTTCTTCACTCTGACATCTCCTTCCAGAGTTCACATTTACACTGATGCACCAGTGCAAATAGTTTCAAACACATGTGTGAGCACAGTGAAGCCACGCTGTGCTCAGCTGTCAGCGGACGGTTCAGAAAAACTGCTTCCTGACTCCTGAACAATAATGACAGCAGCCTGGAGTAAATTTCCATCCCTCAACAGCTCACAAAAAACTGAGACGAAGGCTCTAAGATGAGACAAAACGTTGGTCTGTTTCCAAAGATCAGACAGAGGGCTGCTTAACATCACAGTCCCCAAATTATAATGATATACTACTTGTTTATTTTGGTTTATTCAAAGTATCCAGACTAAACTGAAATCCAAGAGGTTTGCAATAACTGAATAAGGTCTCTGCCTCTTTGTCACTGTAGTAATAGTTTACACTGTAGATGTGCACACAATACAAAAAGGTCAAGGCCAGGAGAGATATTAATATTAGCAGGATATCACTGCTGTCAGAATGATGCTGTGGCTCTCAGGAAACACCTGTCACAAAAATCTGTCCCTCCCTTTCCAAGAAGTGGGAGGCTTCAGAGGAAACACACAGCACATGCTTCTAGCAACACTTATATTTGCATTGTGACTATGCAAAACACGTGCAACGTGATGCGGGTGCAAAGGACAAACCCGTCATATGGCTTCTGGCAGCAAACTATGGTTTATTTCAGGGAAATTAGGTCTGCTGTCTTAATCCCAGTTCTATGCCTTTATGATTGATTTACTGTCTGATTTTCTGCCCTGGAAATAATCTTCAACCTCATTTTCATCTGTATTCACCCAGAGTTCAAGCTTTTACAGTGAGACAAACTAATATAGGGAGGTAATTAGCATTTTAAACACTTTCTAAAGCGATTTTGGAGGCTAAATCAGGGCTAGACAGAGAATTATAGCATTAGGACAGAAAATGAAACTTAATTTCTTCCTTAGCTATGATTGATGCTCCTGGTAGAGATAAAAAGTCTTAAGGAATAATAAATATTGATGCACTGGAAATGAGCAAAGCTGAGGATATTTATTAAGTGGGGAAAACTGCTGCAGGACAGTTTTGTTGCATTTTAACCAAATATATTCTTAAGACACAAATTCTAAAGCTTGACATTGTTTATAAAGGAAATTAGCAAAATATTGCTTGGCTTTCTAAAAGAACCTCCCTTAAACCGGTTGTTACCATTTCTTCTGGACAGGTGTTTCCATCTCACTTTTACCAACTGCAAAACCTTTGCAAGATATTTTGTGGACTGACAAAAGCAGGAGGTTTTTGAAAACTGATTTTCACATTTATCAGGTTACTTTTGGCTGAAACAAAAGCAAGAGGAAGAAATCTGTAAAAATGTTTTTCAGGCATTGTAAGTTTAAATTACTTCCAATGTTCCCCATTTTTACAACATTTCCCATCTATTTTTTGACTGGCAAAAAAAATAGATGGGAAGTACAGTGAGGTGGGTTGTTTTTTTTTCTGCTTTTTCATCCTGAGTGGTTTTCCCAGAGAAGAAACATGACTGGTCACTCAGCTGTGATTTAGATGAAATGCTGCAGGCTCGGCTGTGACCTGACAGCCATTCTAATGAGTCCTGTATTCACCACTGAGCGCAGCTCACACAAACACACTCCCGGAGCAGCCGGCAAATAGGCCTCAACACTTCTGCAAGGCTTCAATTTATGAATCCCAGCAGAGAGCGGCTCAGACACTTTGCGTGCTTTTATGAATTTGTTGCTCGGTGTGGTTGGACCCAGGATAGATTGGAAATTTAAGCATAATGCAGGTTTGTGTCTGTGTTTGCATAAACTAAAACTAACACCCCAAATAAAGGCTGCTGTCAATAAGTGCAAAGAAACCAGAGAGCATTATCCTCCATCGCGGTTATAGACCTGTCGACTCTAACTGAGGTAATTGCAATACTTCAATTGTATAGTGGTAATGCAATACAGCATAACAAGTGATTACTATGAATGGGTATTACGACCACAATAAGAAAATTTAAAAAAAAATAGCATCAAGGTATTATGAGAATAAAGTCAAAATGATACGAGAATAAAATAATAATAATAATAATAATAATAATAATCAATTTAATTTATAATGCACTTTTCATTAATAAAAATCTCAAAGTGCTAGAATAAAGTCGAAATATTATGAGTGTAGTCTTGTAATATAATTTACAAGATATAATTTTGTGTTCATGCAGCCACTCCTGTAATTGAGTTTTCCAAAAAAAATATTCACAGTCAACCGTGAAGCCGTCGGTCTGACGGCGGAGGCTCAGCAGAAATTAGGTCAGCCAAAAGGATAATGATCACAAAGCTCAATGGGAGATCTACAAAAAATTGGGAAAAAAGAAAGAAATCCACAATTTTCTTTCAACCAGTTAAAGTTCTGACCTTAACCTCTTGAAATGCTGTCAAGAGAAAACTATTTAGCTGAGATTTGTCTGAAGTGTGATGTAAAGGCCAATTAATACTTAGAATGATTCTGTGTGGCTTCAGATAATATTTTAGCACAAGTGCTTGATGTAGGTTTTTGAAGATTTCCAATAGGAATTTTATTCCAATTAAAATAGAATGTTAGAGGCAAGGCAAAATAGATTCAATAAATTTAGCCATGTTTTTTTTTGTCCTCATTGTAATTTCATATCTCACTCAGAAACAGATTTTGTATCAATCATTCATTAACGTTTGCAAAATACTGCACGTATTATCTAAGAAAGAGTGACTCATCCTGTCCTCTTCCTGAAGAAATACTAAATGTAAAATTATTGACAGTAAAAAAATATACATAAACTATGTGTTTCAATAAGGAAAACATGGAAGATTACTTTTTGATTTTCGGATCTGTAATGCATGTCTCTGTGCATTTCTTGGTTGGTAGTTTGTTTCAGGGAACTGCAGGTTCCTCTCCCAGTCCAAAAACATGACTAAAAGGTTCGTTGTTTTCTCTAAATTGCACGTGAGTGTGTGTGCATGGTTGTCGAAAATAGATATCTTGTTAGAATGTTTAGTTTACTGCAAAACATCCATCCTTCCATCCATATTCTTTACACCTTGTCCCTTGGTGGGGTTGGGAGGGTTGCTGGTTCTGATCTCCAGCTAGCGTTCCGGGTGAGAGGTGGGGTCACCCTGGACAGGTCACCAGTTTGTTGCAGGGCAACACAGAGACACACAGGTCAAACAACCATGCACAAACACACACTCACTCTTAGGGACAATTTGGACAGGCCAATTAACCTGACAGTCATGTTTTTGGACTGTGGGAGGAAATCGGAGTACCCAGAGAAAACCCACGCATGCCCAGGGAGAACATGCAAACTCCATGCAGAAAGACTGGGGCCGGGAATCGAACCCAGAGCATTATTGCTGCAAGGCAGCAACTCTACCAATTGAGCCACTGTGCAGCCCTACTGCAAAACATACAAATTAAAAAACAAAGATTTAACTTGGGAATTTTAGGCCATGCTGTAAAAAGTGTGGATCCCGTTTATTTAGACAAACTGTGATTGTCTAAAATTGCAGCGTAAAGATTTTCTTACAACAATCTAAGTAGGTCAAGGTGAAAACAGTTTAGATAACTGCTATTAAAACCATGAATGATGACGTGGGTTATTCTTAATATCAACGAGACACATAATAGACACTTTATAAGTTTTACAAAGAATGTAAGTTTTGATCGGCTAGTCATCGACATATTTATTTGAGAAGGAGAAAAGTTTTAAAGTGTCTTTAGCCATGCAACAGAATCCAGGTCGCTGCGGAGTGGCTTATATGAGGACCGGCGGTGGAAACAGATAAAGCCTGTATTACTCACGGCCTTCGCAGCAAGATGATGGTTGCAGGGCTAATGCTTATCAGACTGCAGCCAGACAGGAGCATCACACAGGAAGTCTGTCTGTGATCTAAGCCGCTCCATGAAGCATTTCTCTGGGATGTTTATGTGTGTGTGAGAGGCTGTGATCTGAAATACCAGATCAATCGAGTGTAAGTCGCCTTTTAAGCACAGCGCAGAAATGAAGGTCACATTAACAATGAGTTAATGATGCTGTTTAATGTTGGCAGTGAGCTGCGTTGATAACGAGGAGGGACTTTATGCTCCACTGACGTCCTGATTCAAGTTTTAATATTCATCAGTGTCATTATAATCAGTTTTCACTCTGCAGGTAAAGACTAATTCTTCTAAATATGCATTTTAGTGCAAAACACTTTTGCAGAAATGCTGGTAATTCTAGTCAATGTCCAAAAACAATTTTTATTTACTCCAACTTTTGCAAAACAAAATATATTAAAATGTAGTTTTATAAAAGAAAGGGGCTTATTTCTTTAAATAAGGAAATTACTCATATTGTCAGTGAAAAATGGTGGAAGCAGCATAAACCTGTGTGGCAACATTTCTCCAAATGGACCTGTTTGCATAAGTGTTTTCTTAAGCACTGATTGAGACATTGACAATAACTATTTAGATGCTTTATTATTTTTATTTATTAATCTCTTAAGGATAAATAAAAAAAAAATTTAAGGCGTATAAAGTCACAGGAACCCTGGGTGGCTCAGTGGATGTATATATAAATGTATGGTAGAGATAGTATTACTCTATCTGTAACATCAGATGTGTTATTTTATCAAACGTTGAAGTAATTGTCCTTTTTTGTAGAATTAAAACAATTAGATCATGTTTGTGACTTTGTGTAAACACTGTGATAGTGTAGTTTCTTTGCTCCAGCTTAAAATAGCTTAGCATTGTCCATGACTCCCTCGAAAGTTAGGTTTTTAATCTCAATAGGTTTTTTTTTCATCCTGGTAAAATAAAAAAAAGTAAGATAATGGGAATGCTACAGTGGCTCATACCAACTTGTATATGAAGACTGAATAGACCAGAAACATCTTAGAGAAAAACGTAACTTTAGTTCACCTTTTTCTCCCTCCTGTTGTTCTTTATAAAACTCTGACTCACTTTATTCGATACTGCAACATTTTCTCTACTTTCCTGCACCGCAACCTGACTGCATAGTCGGCAAACATTTATAGAAATAATCTTACCACAAACAGATTGAACTCTGCATTTTTACTAGCAGCTGTCAATAAATGAGTGAACATTCTCACTCCTCTCCTCTCTTTCTTTCCCTCTACATGTTCCTCTCTTTCCTCTTAGCTTGTTTTTCCCAACGTCATTCCTGCCTCCTTCTTTCCTCCAAATCCTCTCTTTGCTCCCTCTAGGCCAGATCTATCAGCCCCCCTCTCTCTCTCTTTCTCTCTCTCTCTCTGTATTTCTTTAATGTCTGTCTCAGCTCTGCAGCCTTCACACTCAGTCAGGCTGTCTCAAGAGGTATTTGTCATCACTGCGCTTAAGAGCTTATCTGGATGCAGCCTTCCAGCGAGACGGAGAAGAGCGGCAATGCTTGATACTGATATTGCAAATAAACCTGGTCTAAAACACTCAGTTGTTCCACTGAGCTGAACCTTTTACAGTTTCACTTCACTGAAGAGCAGAGATGCACCGATCAGGCTTTTCTCTTGGAGGTCTGACCAACTGAATCCAATTTTGAAGGATTCTGATTTTTTTTTTCTCCTGAGGATTAAAAGACTTGAAATAAAATATTTTGCTGCCCGTTCTTTGAAAGAAAACACACAGGATTTAGTTTGGCAGCTGATTGAAGTTTTGAGGAATCACTGCATTATAGGAAAAAGCTTAATCAAGTCCCTTAAGATTTTACTATTAGCGTCAAAGAGCATTGATCTGTGGTTTGTAGTAACGTAAAGAAGAAAGACCACCGCAAAATTAGGCATTTTATGGTGGGCAGAGCATCTATTGCAAGGTAACAGCTAATTTAGGCTCAGTATGAACATCTATCTCTGATGGAATCAACAGCTAACAGCTACCAATTAGACAATCTATGTAATTTTATTTAAATTCAGAAATAGTTTTATATAAAAAAGCAATTTGTTGATATACTGGAGAAAGTTTTCTGTTTTAATTCATGCTGTAAACTAAGAATTATAATTTTGAGAACAGATTCAGGGGAAAGTTTTCTTTCTGTATCTCTTTGGCTCTCACACTTGTTTTTGGAACCAGTTTTGTGGCAAAGTAAAGAGGGTTTCCCCTTCTTGTAAGTTATGCTAATGACGTCCTCCTGTGGCTTTCCTCATTCCATCTCTGCTTTTTCCAAAGAAGGTGAAGACAAAAAAATAAATATATTTTTCTTTGGCATGTGTTCAACTGCTGGCACTGAGATTTATTGATTACTTTTGTAGTTTTTTTCTGTAATCTTCCCAAGATTAATAAAGGGGTTGTGTTTAAAGCATTTCCTTGGCAAAGGAATAGTTGGCAATTCTGGCAATTTAACTGCATTTCCCTTGATACTTTCAGCAGATAAAAGATTGTGCCTTTTTCTTAGAGATTTAGTAAAGTCAAGAGAACTGCATGTCCCAGAAGCCTTTTTTGGGTTTTGTGCCTCTTTTAAAGTTTTTTGTTTTGATTATTGTAGTAAATGCCTCTATAACCACAAATGAACTATTCCTGTTGTCACATCTTTTAAACAAAACTGCAGAAAACAAAGTGATCTAAAAAGTATCTGGCTGGACGATACGGCTGAAAAACATCATTATATAAGTTTTTCGTATCGGTCAAAATCAATAGATATTGTTTTCTGTCTTAATATCTGAAATACAGCCAGACTGGTGGCGTGACCTTTCCTCTTTCAATCACAGTTTTCACTCCACAACATTGTTTTTTTTAATTATTATTATTAAGCAGTTATTAGGTTCAGTGAGGAAACATTAAACTGCTGCTGTACAAGTTACTCAACAGGTTGCTAGGTAACCAAAGAATGAGTGAGTTGCTAGGTAACCAAAGACTGAGTGAGTTTGTTGATGCCACCAACCTTGTTTAGCTCACTCGCTTTACAGCCTTTCCTCTGCCTACATCTCCCAGAATTCTGTGGGGTTCTTGATCGGAGTAAAGTGAATATTCTATGTATAATATTGACTATCCTGCCAGATGTATTACATTAATATATATTGTTACTGATTTATTGTCCAGCCCTAATGGGGAGAAGATCAAATAAAAGTTAAGTGCTTTGTCTAAAGACTAAATGAAGAAGGAAATGGGAGCCGAGCAGGAGTCATTTCACCAGAAGTGGGACGGGACAGCCGTCCCACTTCTATATAAAGATCACTGAATCTTTATATCTTCCTCTAACAATCTTATGAAAGGTTAAACAATAGCCAAATGCCCAGAGAAATCTGTAAAACTACCTTTTCTATAATAACACATCCTGTAGTTTAGATAAGGATTTTCTTTCTCTGGCAGGAAGACAAAGGTATCTGTTCCACCCCTGTAACAAATGGGATAAAGATGTCAACCTTCGTGGATGTCAGGACTCTGGTTTCCTCATTATCGGTGGCAAGGAGGATAATGGGGACCTGTCCTTGGCTTCAAAATACCAATGACTGTATGTGACACTGGAGGCACCCATGGCTGAGCTCCAGGAAGAGGACATGGTGAGACGATGTAGGGAGAGAGGAGTTATAATGCTAACACAGCAGAATAGTTATAGTATCACTTTCCCCTATACCATCTTATTTCTCTCCTTTGCATCACTTTCCTCTGCTCTCCTCACTCAGACTCAATAAATCTCCCTCCTTCATTTCCCACTGTGTCTTTCCTCCTGCCAAGTGGGCTAATTGACGGCTTATTCAGGGTCAGCTGGTATATTTCAGTGTTACCTCGGCCGCATTTTAGGTAACCAAGGTGAAAGGCAGACCTTTTCATGCCCCATTAGTGCAAAGTACTATTTCACTGCTTATCTAACCAGCTGAATTGAACATCGTCAAGCAGGAGGATTGGGAATTATGAATGGCTGAGTGCTGATGATAAATATAAAGTAATGAATAGAGGCCTTTGTGGAGCAAAGAGACGTCCTTGTTGAGCTGGGAACAACCGCTAGTGTGGAAGAAGGCTTTTCAGAAGAACAGAAAACAAAAGAACATGGATTAGACTTCTAAGCAATGTTAATACAGGAAGGCGGTCTTTCTATGTTGTACTGAACAGCCCTAAGAGTCACTGCAGTGCAGGACATTTCTCATTTCTCTTCATTTTAGTTTTAAATATCTGAAATACAGCCAAACTGGTAGCATGGCCATTCCTGTTTTATCCGGTTTTCACTCCTTTATTGTTAAGCAGTTATGAGGCACGAAGGCAAAACATTAAACATTAAACTGCTGCTTAGCTAGTTACTCAACAGGTTGTTGCTAAGTAACCACGTGTTACTCAACAAGTTGTTGCTAAGTAACCACATGTTACTCAACAGGTTGTTGCTCGGCAACCACATGTGACTCAACAGGTTGTTGCTAAGTAACCACATATTACTCAACAGGTTGTTGCTGGGTAACCACATGTTACTCAACAGGCTGTTGCTCGGTAACCACATGTTACTCAACAGGTTGTTGCTAAGTAACCACATGTTACTCAACAGGTTGTTGCTAAGTAACCAAATAATGACTTAGTTGATGCCACCAACCTAACTTACGTCACTGAGAGGCAAACCAGCTAAAGGTTTTTCTCTGCCAACATTCCCCAGAATGCTGTGCAGCTCTGGATTGAACATTTGAATATTCTATCAGACATATTTTCTATTGATATCAATCACATGCCTTTTACAATATGGTTTGTTATTGATTTATTGTCCAGCTCTGATATAACCAATATTGATAATTGTGGTGATGATGATTGCTATTTTATTTAATGTGCAGCTCAATCAAAGAATGAAAATCTGAAAAAATATAAACAAATACAAAAGAACACAAATATGGCACAAAATAAAAAAGCAGTCTAAAGATAGAGATAGAGGGATAACAAAATAACTACATTTTGGGAAATCTCTCCCAGTCCAAAACCAGACCTCAGTTTTTAATAATCTAATCACTTCTACATTTTGAATCCTTCTTTCCTTTCCATTCATCTCCAGTTATTCTTTGTTCTAAACAATACCAAAGGAGGGTTCAGGATTGTCCAGGAAAACTACTGAACCTTTAACTCAGAGCTTAATGTTGCTGGTGTAAATCTGACTGATGTCAGCCTGTGTCTCAATATGATGTTACATAACAAGCCATTTTATGAAGGTTAACTGACTTACTAAGAGTAATGGACGACTTTGGTCATCATCAAAATAAAGGAAATTCAGTTTGTGTTTCATCTCAGGAAGTCGTTCCAATTATGATGTCAGTAAGATGATCTGAAATTCAAGTGCAACCGAGTAATCACTGAGTAAAGTGTTGTTTTATATCCAACATCTATTATAAAATATCCAGAATTTTACAGGACCGGCAGCAGTGAGTCAAACGGACGACTTGAATAGCTGATCTGTATGATCTATTTCTGGACAATAGAGATGCAGAAGCCTCAGAGTCCGATCAATACCCCAGAGGAACCAGCGATTATTGTAGATTACTACAACACCCCTCCCATTTCCTTTCCTACTCAGCGAGAAGCAGACGAAGATATTACTAATAACTTAGTCAGCGCTGATTCCCTAAGGCTTTGATGACTGAAAATATATGCAACAGTACATCTCGATTTATTCAGCTTTTTGTAAGCATTTAGACAGGAAAATGAGCATTAGAGGTTTTTGCTGTTCCACAAAAGGGCTTTACTAGATCTTGGTTTGAGTCCTATTTAGATGCTACTGAATGTCTCTCAAACTCCCAGCATTTCTGATATCATAAAGTCACTTCAGCACTTAACCTGCACCTGTGCTGCTTTGGTTTTCAGAGAATTTATCGTCACACTGGAGTCACACCAATAAGAGCCACACTGGTCTGGCAGCACTTCAAGTAAGTTCTAGTAATTTATTTATTGCTGCCATGTGGCAATCCTGCCTCGTTACCTCATTGCAGCCAAAGCAATCTCACCGTGAAACGTACAACCTACAATCTCCAGGCCAATAAACTAAATGCCACAATCAAAAAGCCCGTAAACACGGAGGTTATTTTATATTCTTTACAGTGGATTTTTGATTGTTTCTGATTTGCAGGTCCTTTGGGATTTTTATTCAGCTTATATTGGGCTTTCCAAGGTCTACGTTTGAATGCTGGGATGAACGAGAACCAAATCAGTTTCCTTTGGACTTTTGCAACATCACCAGAGGTTTTTACTTTTTAGCATTCGAATTTTGCTGTGTTGTGTATTTTGTGATATTTTTAGAGCTCTTGATCTTTTATTGTTTTGCCCTTTTGTGTCCTTGTTTGGATGTTTTAAAGCTCTTTATAAATGAATAAATGAAATGAAATGGTATTTGTTTTCCTTACTGGGGAGCAAGGTTCTCAGTGGTGTAAAATGTGTATAAGCCATTTGCTGAGCAACCATTTGCTGAGCTGACTCTTGAATGTTTGACTAAATTAATAAAAAAGTTAACACAACTTATCTTTCACAAACTCACATTTAGGTTCAAAATCTAAAACTCACTAAATTTATTTGACTTAAAGAGTATAATAGAGTAGCTACAACTAAATGCAGCTCAAATGTTTTACAGTGCACCTCTGAACGAGCTACTTAAAAAAAGCAAGTCAAGTCAAATTCACTTGTGCAGCAGATTTCACCAACAAGGCAAATTCAAAATGAAGGTTTTGGAGTGACTAGTCAAAACCTGGATTTAAATCCAATTAAGAGGCAGTAGCATAACACCTGATCAATAATGCTTGAAGACCCTATAACTAATAAAATTTAACTAAAGAAAAAGACCAAGCCAGGTTTTTTTCACAGGGATTGTGCATTGAAGGCACAGAGGAAGACTCCAGTTTTTTTGTTTAAGGGGAAATTAAGTGACTCAAGTGATCAACCTACGTAAGTGAAATTACTTTAACATAAGGCTAGCTTAGTTAAGAAAGTAGAGCTTTGATTACTTAAAAGATCATTTTAAAACTTCATTTAGTGCTTATTCTGGTCATTCTGTTGCAATGTATGACAGACAAAATGCGGTAAGAAAGGCATAAGTTACATAACAACCAATTTAATAAAGAGTTTAAAAATACACTTTTAAAAAGACTGAGCGGCACAGAACAGAAGAAAAACATGAGGAAGACAAAGAAATGGGGAGCAGAAGAGTACATAAGCAGGTGTAATCAAGGGAATGAGGAACAGCCAGAGGGGAATCAAAACAGAAGAGGAATAATGAGGAGATAGAAAACCTCATTCCTCTTCACCACATTGTGTTTCGCTGTGGTGAGAAACACACTGAGGGCAGGAGGAAGAGAAAGAATACAATTAAATGAAGGGAAAACCCCAGACACTATCAAACAGTAGCAAAACGAAATATTAACATAAACAATTACTACAAGAAACCCTAATAAAAGAAACAAAACTCTAAAAGCATAAGCCAAGAAGTAAACAAACAGAGGAATGAATTAAGGCAAGATCTAAGTAAAACAGTAAAGAAAAGATCAAAACAGAAACAAAAGAAGCTAAACGTTACCTATGGGTTATGACACCTGTGTGACAAATAAGCAAAATCAAAATACATTTACATCCTGCTGCCAGGATGTAAATAGGATGTACACAGAGTTATGTTTTCACAATACTGTATAATGATTAAATTAAATTAAATTAAATTAAAAGACTGCTACATTTTATTTAACTCCATGTATTCTGCTAAAATTAACACATAAAACATCTAGCTTATTATATGAAGTCCTTCACAACACCAACACAGCTACATAAAACACAGAATATACGGATGGATTCAGGTGATTTTTGTTTGCGTTTTATATTTTAGCTTCTTCGTTTTCTGATCCAATCAGTGTAACATCCTGAATGTGCTTTCTGTCCACAGAGCTGCGGTCGACCCTCGGCTCGATGGATGGGTTTTGAAGGTTAAATGTACCAGCATCATGAAGACAAACAAGGACAGAGGCATTAAATTAATTCAGCGCCCCAGTGACTGAGGATGGATTCAGGAAAGATAATAAATAAATACCGTAAGAGACGCCACAGGCTACAATTTATTCAAATTTAAAAGCTTTACTGTCCTCAGCTGTAAGCTTCTGAGACTGATAACAAAGGAGAAAATGATTCATTGCCATCAAAGATGAAAAATTTACTCTCTGACAGGATAGCAATAAATTCTTATTTCATTGCAAAATCTGCAGTAGACTTTATGCACCTCTCATTCATTATGTAAAAAAACTGGAAGAGAAAAAAGCAATAAAACAATCCTAAGATATTCAGCAGGACGTCTGCAAGTAAACAGATAATTCTGCCTTATGCTGAGGTTTAGCTCTGAAATTCAGCCTCCTGAAGAGGCTAATAAGGAGGTGAGGATGAGGATTGATGGCACCTCTACCAAACAAATCAAAAAGAGTGGCCAAACCAAATGAGTCACAGGAGGGTGTTATCAGATAAACAACAATGGCAGAGGAACAAGATGTGCAATAAAGTGGCTTAAAACTCCCCAGCTTCACATTGAGCGCCTCTGTGCAGACGCAGACACGGATAATACGTCCATTTATGAGCTGTGGAAGACAACAATCCTCTTTGCACTTTCCCAGCCCTCCAGTTGTTGAGGATGGGGAACGGAACGAATGTGGAGCAATTCTCTGCGACCAAGCCTAAAAGCAGCATTCTTCACCACGGTCATTGTTTGTCTGCATGGTGTGCTCAGCAGCTCAGAAAAAGGCAAATCAAACCAAAGCTTAGTGACATTAGAGAAAATGAAGGGCAGGATCGCCAAGCCCCCTTTAATCCCACTTCTTCTTCTGGTCACACACCGCTTTGATCACAGCCTAAACTCAGCGGCGAAATCTCTGCTACACATCTTAGAAAGCACAGAATGGGCAACACCAGCAGCTGTTCTATCTGTACTTTAAAGTATTTTAAGCTCTCGGGTGTGCATTATAATTTTTCTGCAGAAGGTTTGATAATCTTCATGGATACAAATGGAAAAGTGTGAACATCAAGACGGCAAATACACTATGACGGCAAATAGGGACTCAGAAGTTGGTGGTGCGCATCTGGAGGCAAAGATGGATTATGTACGAACAGATAAAGACATTAAAACCTGAGAATTAAGGGCAAGTTAATCATTACTTGCAAGGCAAACTGTTTATCACAACTTAGGGAAATTGTCTGTAGCTTCCTGAAACATCTCTGTATGTCTAATAGCTCCAGGTACAGAGCTGCAGAAACAAAGAGAAAGTGGTTTTTCAAAGGTTCCTCATAGAACAGGCGAGGGGGAAAACCAAACATTTACACCTGCCTGTTTAACCAGTTTAAAAAACGATAGTATTTCCTTGAAGGCTTTTCACAGTATGAGGAAGTTTAGAGTCAAAGATATATGAAACCCTTTGAAGGGACTGAATGATAAGGAAGTTATCAAAAACAAGACAATTGAATGTGGTGACTTGTAAACAATATACTCAGAATTAACACAAGAGTTCTCATGAGTTCTCAGAGTCTGATGTTCTTTACATTAGGACTCTAAATTTAACAACTTTCAAAATGTTGTAAAGCATGGACCAGATATTAAGGCACTATTTATTCATTTTTAAAAAAGTGAGGCAGTGCCCTGGAATTTCAGTTACTGTGCACTGCTGGGCAGCTTCCTGAAAGAATCATACTTGACTTTTTCCTCACTTACAAGTACTATATCTGTCTTCAATGGTGCAGAGAAATATGCAACTTTAAAAATGTTTCCCTCCTATGCATTTGCCCTGCAACATCCACAGTTTTGTTACCAGCTAATCCCTCCTGCCACAGACTTTTTTCCACAGGTCAAGCATATCCAACTGTCAGAGGTCACATATGTTTCATACATAAGCACGGTGGAGGCTCTGTGGTGCTTTGGGCCTGTTTCTCTTCTCTACTTTGTTAGAAAGAATAACATCATGAACTCTTTGAAATACCATAAATGCTACTATAAAAGCTCCACAGTAACAATTCTTTGTACACAGTTACCATTTTTGACAATAAAAGTTGAAGGGCCATAAATAAATTTTTATTCCTCGTTATGTACATCAACTTTTACAGCAAAACAGAATCAAAATATTTTAATATTTCTAATTCTATTTCTAACATTTTCAGGCAATAATGTCCATGCATCAATTTAATAATGAGTAAAACTACATAACTGTCAGAAGTTACTCAAGTGAAATGGATTCAGCCGACTCATTTAGTCCAACGAAACAATTACTCCATCTGAACAAGTCAAGATTTTTGTGGCACAAAAAATTTAAAGTGACACAGCTGAGACAGTACAAATGTAAATTATGAAAGAAACATTATATCTTGACAGGCAGCAATTAATGTGAAGCCAGAACACGATACGCCTAATAAGGTCAGATTAGCATCAATAGCAATTAGACGAATCACAGTTGCTCTTATGGTTTATATTTACAGCAACATAAAATGTCTGTGTTAAAAAGACAGAGCCCAGATGAGCCCTGGTTGCTGCTAATTACTGTAACATCACTGTGGCACTGTGATTTTATTATGACGAGTGCTTTGTTGTTTCTTTCCTAAAATAAAACCCCAGTTGTGTGCTTGACCCTTCAGCTGAGGTTAATAAAGACAAAATCTCAGAAGCAGCAAGGTCATCCAAAGTGCAGCTAATATGCAGCTCAGCACATACTCCACCACAGAAGAAGAGCAGGAAAACAGAAAGTGCATCGGATAACCAATGTAGGCTCAGAAACAGATGCAGCAGAGAAAAGCATTAAGCTGGGAGTCATTAGGCGAACGTACTGCTGGTATTTTACCATACAGAACAGAAATCCTCAGCCCCTTCACTTATGAAGCTGTGGGAGGGCCAAAACCAGCGACTCGTATTTTCTGCTGCTGAGAAAACAGCTTTTCCTTTCCACACACTTCAGAGGGATGCTTTTCTCCCTTTCAGTGCTGTTGAATTCGGAGAAACCTGTGTGACACAGAAGTAAAGCTGAAGTATTCAACTTTATTTAAGTGGCTGGACCACAGCCAAAGTGCAGATTTTCACTTAAGACCTTCTCTCCATGCGTTTTCCAGATTACAGAGAGCGGTTTTTAATGACAAGCATAAGGTGTGGAGTTAATAAATACGTTTACAAGGAAGCAAACAGATCATTACATGAATACAAAACCTTCTTCAACATTTTATGAAGCATTATGTAAACCAGAACCAAAGCAAAATGTAAGAATTGGTCCAGAACGCAGATGGAAACATGAATGCAAAATGTGACTGCATTGTGGTTAGACAGTGTTGGCATGTTGCATCTAAAACTACATCTGTAACTTGGCTGAGGGTTTTATTTAATTAGCAATAAACAAGTGAATTTGAATTAAATCTCATCCCACAGTAACACATTTGCAACACGATCAGGAAAAACTGATTTCAATAATTGCTTGTATTTATCTGTATATTGTAAACTTGCAAATCTTTTCACTTTTAGATACTAGATAAAGAAGGTTTGAAAACAAAATTGTTTCCCTTCTTAAAGAAATTTGTATATGACAAACAAAAGAGAGCCCTTATTTTTGACTCTGCAGAAAGCCGGTGACCTCTGGTCACTTTGCGCCTCAACATCTGCTGACCCCACTCTGTGAATTTACTTCTTGGCTGAGTTGCTGTTGTTCCCATTGTGCTGAAGGCGGGAATATTTAGTCGCAAGTAAATTTCATGACTCCATCTATTGCACAGGCAGCAAACTATCATGGTACCAAGCTGAAACTCACTGAAGTGCTGAGAAAAAAAGAGTCTGAATGCCTGACAGTGCTGGATTTTATACACTTAGTGACTTGCAGGGGTGACCAGATGCTCTTTATGTCATAGAACCTGGAAAACACTGTCTTCACTTACATTTAACTCATTATTACAATAAAGTTTGTTAGAATTAATTTATGCCTGTCAAAATGTCAGCAAAGTCTTTAAATTTCTGCCTCCAACCTGTGGACATCACATCTTTTTCCTCAGCAAGATTGAATATAAGCGTATTTTTCACATATCCCTGGCAGCTGATTGGACAGCCAGAAAATACATGACCTAATTTCCACAACACAGAACCTTATCAGCGCCAGCCTCACAGGGAACACGGTCTAATTGCTGTGACTTTTATGTTGCGTTTTCTAATGACGAGAGATTAATTAATCCTTGAAACGAGTGTTTGAGCTACAAAGGATGGTGGCATCAAGGATCAAAGTCATTGAGGTCTACTGTGGCAGGATTAGGAAAACACGTAAGACGGATGGAGACAATCTGAGACTCCAGAAAAGAAAATCCTACCAAGCTGCCACCAAAGTCTCCACTGAATGAAGAAGTTGGCGCTCCTGCCGCTGCATTAGCTGACTGACAGCGACACATGTGAGGGTGGTCATGTGATATCGTAGTATTTCAGCCCCATACCTTGATTAAGAAAGACAAACCACATTTAGCATGCATTCCAGTAACAAAGCTCCCCCCAGGCAAGACCTGGACTGGTGGTAGATTCAGTCATGGTGAAAAGAAAGTACTCCTCCTTTTAGTTCTAGGGTTTTACAAATCAAGCCAAGAAAAAAGTATTTTTTTAATGAGTTATGTCAAATGTATAAAAACACACAGCAGTGTCCCTAATTCTTCTTTTCTTCAAAATCAAAAATCAAGCCAAAATAAAAACACTGTTTGTAAAAACTATCTACAACGCATGATCAAAGAGAACCAATAACCAGCAATAGCTCCCTCATTTCATCTCTATTAAATTGAATTCAATTCAGTTCAACTCAAAGTACTTTAAAGGGAAATTATATTTTGTTGTAACTAATATAATCTTATAGTTGTTGTGGATGGTGATGCTGTTGGCAGGATGGTTCTCCTGTAGCAGTCAGTCTTGCAACAAATTTGAAAAAGCCTCTGACTAAAGGCTGCTGTTGCCAAGCACTGCTAGTCCACCTCATTTGCTTTTGCCACTCCCCTTTAAATCTTTGTCTGGCCACATGGTTAGAAAGCTGAGACGATGGAGTTGGGGATATGATCCTTGCCTGTCATGTTCAGTGGAAGAGATGTGTGAACTTCCTCCCTCTCTCTGCTTTGCATCCAGGAAGCCTCCTTTTAACTCCTCAAGGATTTGGGTTCACAGTTCACTTATAATAATCAGTTGCTCCCCGTTATAAAAATAATATGTTGTCATCATCATAATAACTGTCAGAAAGTAAAAAAGTGAGAACAAAAATCCTTCCAGTTGCACTGAATCCAAAACCAGAGTCAATAACTGTTCACACATGCAACCTTAAAAACTGTGAACAGGAACAAACACAGAGAATAAATCAGAAACAAATTTGCTCCAACATGCAGCCACCTTGAGTTCTAGAAACAGTTTTTCATGTTGTGGAAGGATTTTTGACCTCTACTCTTCCTTCTAATTAGCTTTCATTCAGTGAGGTTTGCTGTTATTCTCCTCAGTTTCTCATTAAGCTTATCAGCCAGAGTGATGTCTGGACTTGAAAAGGGCCACTGTACAATCTTAATTTTGTTCTTTTTCACTCAACTTATTGAAATTTGCTGGTGTGTTTGGGACATTTGTTCCATTGATGTCCCAGTTTGATTAGGATGATTTTTTTGAAGGACTCTTTATTATTCAAACACTGTTGTTCCAGAAGTGGTTCATTGAGTTCCTACTCTACAAATCAATGTTTTGCTGCTATACTGTTTTTAAAAAGAAGAAGTTTTCTCACAGCAAAGCTCCCAGACAAGACAAGCTTGTTCAGATACTTCCTTAATCTCCTGTTACGCAGTTTTAAATCTGATATGCTCACTAAGACTGACGTCCTGTAAGATAAATACCTGGAATGTGTGTTTTTTGTATAAAACCTGTTTAAATCAAGAAAGAATACATTTAAAATATCTTGATTTCATTGCTTATTTTGTATGATCACTGTGACTTTATCTGAAAGATTAAACTGATTGAGAGTGAGTAGATGCTACATCTGCCTCTCTATGAGTGTTTGACTCTCAATTTAAAAAATCACAGCGTTTGAACAAGTTTTGATCAAAACAGCACAAAATAAATCATTCGTCTCCCTTTATGAAAAAAATCAATTTGTTGTTTTTCTCTAGATCCGTGTGTTTCTGATGCCTCATTTTTGTACGATTAATGTAAAATATTTAAGGCTTTACAGTAGAGCTGCGTAATATGTCATCATCGCAATGTTTGGAGTGCAATAACTGTTGGCTAATTTATATTCCAGCGATATAAACTTACATTATTCATGCTAATGCCATATTTAGCCAGCTGGACAATCTCACACAATGACTTTACCAAAAATGCTAAAGGTCATAGATAGATGGAAGCACAGATGAGAAAGAGAGGAATAAATAAAACAGGAAACTGATCAAATATTATGAACCATCGCAGAAATGTCTAATATTTTGCAGCCCAACAAGTATAAATATCAAATAGAGGCAAAAGTCATACTGGTTACTTTCACAGTAAGAGATAAGATCAGTGCAAACTGTCAACAAAATGGAAGGAGTGCAGCATAATGTAAGGTGCTGTTCAGGTCATCTGTTTTTATGTAGAAATATCACAGGCTTAGAAAAAAACACTATCAGTTTTTATCCAATATCATGCAGCCCTATTTTAGTTGATTTGGTTTTAACTCAATACAGTGGTATTTAAGAAACATCAACACATTATCTCAAAAGTTACAATTCATTCATTGTATTCTTTCTTAAGCGTTCCAAACTCTGTGTCCTTTCCTTTGTTCCTCTACCGCCTCCAACAAATGAAGCCATTCAATTAATCTGTGCTCCACTGACCCTCCAGAGTGTTTGTGACCCATTCAAACACCCGGTGGTGCCACCCTCTTCGGAGGATGACATCAGCGTGTTCGTCCAGTCAGCTGCTGCCTGCTCAGGTTACCTCCACCGACAGTGGCAAGGAGCGCTCATGTGCTGCTGACAGCTCCACTGCATCACTCTGCAGCAGTGCTGGCATCGAGCACGGAGGCTGTCTCTGCACCCTGCATGCAGGAAAACAGTCCAGCCAAGGCTTCTCCTAACAATGAGGTCTGATCCAGAAATATCAAAACCATAACACGCCACCCAGGCAGCTGAATCGCACAAAAACGTGATCATCATCACGTCAGGAGAGTCTAGAGAATGAACAGCACCACAAACAAAACACAATAAGTAGTCCAACCTGCGTGCTGAACAACAAGCTGCTGGTACTTATGGCCAGACGGAGAAAAATCCACTTGAAATCTACAGCCACTTCCTAGTAAATCCTACTACGTAATCCTTTTCACATTTTGTCACGTTACAACCAAAAACTTCTATTTTCTTTTTAGGACTTTATGTGATAATTGAGAAATACAAAAAAAGGGACGAGGTTAGCAGCCGTAAGCGTTTTGGGGAAGGTTTCTACCAACTTTATCTAAAAACAGAAATTTGTTTAAACAAGTTGAATCACAACTTGGTCAATGGAAGCTGCGTTTCCATTGACCATAAAACTGCGCAAATTTGCTCAATAGAAACACGGCAATTTTGAAAAAACTCATGTTTTTCTATAAAACGTTTTTGTTTTTGCACTAGAATGAGGTGTTTGGGGGTTTTTTTGGCTACATTGAATTTTGCGTATTTTGCAAAATTGCAATGGAAACACTTTTATTGCGTCGCACAAATCATGTGATCAAAAACTGAACGTTACTACTGGCAGAAAAGATGACAGGAAGTGGCAGGAGAATGATGGCACAGCAGGTTTTTTAATTTGTTAATAAACTTAATCATGTGTGATTTTAATTGGAAACAACACAACTGAGATTTTTTTTCGAAACTAGTAAAATATTGACAAAGTTTTGCAGACATTAGTAATGGAAATGCAGCTTGTGCCTGTGAAAAGCATCTTTTAAGTCTGTCCTAACATTCTCCATTAGTTTTAGGTCTGAACTTTGACTGAGCCCTCCAAACACGACAATGCTTGGTTCTAAATAATACCATTAAAATACTGTTTGGGCCTGAGTCTGAAGCCTTTGAGAACCTGTAACCGGGTTTTGTCCAGGACTGTCCTGACTAGTTTCCCTGTCTTTTCTAAAGGAAAAAAACATCCTACAATGTTTTTACTAAAGTGCACACAAGGCTTCTTGCAGCTCTCTATCAACAATGTCTTACCTCTTGCCCTCTTCCATACTATTGATCGTGTTTCAATTGCAATATATATTATTATTGATTTATTGTTCAGCCCTATTTTAAAATATATTTCTAGATGATGACATTTAGGACCTTTCGATTTTATTTGTCTTCTGTCTTTGGTTGTTATAGCATAGCATACATCAGCAATTTTAAACTACTTATTTTATTTTCTAAAGGTCTTTGAGTTGTGCTTTCAGTTGACAGATTCTCCCACCTGAGCTATGAATCTCTGCAGTTCCTCCAGAGTTAACACCAGCCTTCTATTTCATCATTTCTAATATCCTGCAAATGAAGGTGGACGGCCCTGTTTTGATAGGTTGCCTTACTGTGAACTGAACTGAACCTGATGTTTTTTTTAAAAAATTATTGGATTTTGTATTAAATTACACACAATTTCCCCAAAGGGAGACAACAAATTGAGTTGTGCTGGGTTTTACTTAGGGGTAGTAGGGTGGAAAGGGGCTTGAATGCATGTGCTCTCCTCAGATTTCTGGTTGTAATGTGAAAATAAAAGTGAAATACTTTTGCAGGGCATCATCTGCAATAGTTCAGAAAATCCCTGGGTGACGAAAATATTTGTTTACAAAGAAGAATGAACAACTGCAGGCCTTACAGACATTATGCAGCAGAAAAGCAACTCAGAGGAACCGTGTAGTAATAATGCTGGGACAGGAGGAGGTAATAAGCTCCTCATTACTCAACAATAAGGTCAAACTAGCTCTAGATGAGCATAATGAAGCCATCTCCCTAAGCAGAGGCAAAAAAACAGACATATTCCGGGCAAGAAATGCAGGTAAGACCATGAATTACAGGCCTGGAGTGGCACGATGTGATCGTTTTGGGGAGACAAAGGTGGAGGAGGAGGTGGAATGGTGCTGCTGTTTCACCTGTCCTCTCCTCCGACTCCAAGCCTCACCGTCCGAAGCGACGCGACTCACCCAGGACTCCCGAGGAGCTCTGTTGCGGGGCAGAGCCCGGCTCCGGCCTCTCCGAGTCCCCCTGCTGCGCTCGGTGTCGGTGGCGGGAGCTCTCGGAGCCGTCGCCGGAGGTGGTCGCACCCCCGGCGGCCGCAGCGCCTCCCGTCCCCGCGTCGGGCATGCTCTCTTATCAGCGAGGAGCGACGCGAGCTGAAGGTATCGTCCGGGAAATGAGGCAGCGGTGTCGCATCTCAGGAGGGAGGCAGCGCATGGGTGAAGGAAGGGGCTCTGTTATAGGAGAGGAGCGAAAGTGAAGTGAAGGTTGTCGGTGCGGCGGCGGATCATCCCGGCGAGGCTCTGGAGCTGGATGCGCGGCTAGATGGAGAGAGCCGCTCCGATGATGACTGGAGGAGGGACAAAGGCAGGGAGGGCGGGGGGAGGGGGCTGGATGACACACTCATTTCAACCTTACAGCGGTTCACCCTGATAATTGACTATTGTCCTAGATTATTACAGCGGACCTGCAGCTGTTACTCAAAAGTCATCTCATGCTGAATTAATCTGCATAGAAGCTGCAAAGTAACTCCTAATAGTCATTTTAAAACATGCATGACCTTGATTCTCCATCTCCCACAGGCATGTAATAATATCACCCTGCACAGTAAAAATGCCGGTGTTGAATTAACACCCTAAAGTGTCTATATGTGTCCAAGTCAGCTGGTGTTAAATTCAACACTACAGAGTGTCACATTAACTTTACAACGGTGTTAGTGTTAAAATAGATTAAAAGTAACACCAGTGTAGTGTTGATCACTAACCATAATGTGGTGTTAAGTAAGTAAATAATTGACCCTCAAGGTGCCAATATCAATCAAATCCAGTGGAAAATATTCAAAACAAGACACAGAAATGGAAAGTTTAACTTTTCTTAAACCCATTTCAGTGTTATAGACCAATGTTAATTTAACAAAGAAATGGGTGTCAATCTTTTAACATTTTCAAAAGTGTTGCTTTAACACCAGCTGACTTGGACACATATAGACACTTATGGGTGTTAATTCAACACTGGCATTTTTACTGTGTACAGCAAACTCTGTAAGTAAGCCCGAAATAGAAATACAGAGTGTTTGTTTGCTGCATGGCTCACATTGTTAACTGAGCAAAAATGTGTATTGTTCCTTCTACCTGGCTGGCAGAGGTCAGAGAAATGCGCATTTTGCTGTTTACTTACCATTTGGTCTGATAACAAGCTTTATTTTATCTCATTAGTATTTGATGTGATTGACAAAGATGAAAAGTAATTCAATTTACTTCAACGTAATTCAAAAATACTTTATTGATAACAAAGAGAAGCTAAATGTTGTAAGTCATATCTAAGTTTTCTTAAGTTTTTGTAGATGCTGATTGCTGTGAACAAGAAGGATCTCCTATAGCAGTCTGTATTACTGCGAGTCTGAATGAGCCTCTGACTGAAGACACTCAACTGTTTTTGTATAATCATCATGAACAAGATGGTCCATGATTTTCTTGATTTTACAAAAACATCTTTGCAACATAATCTCCAGATTCCACAGTTGTTCAAGTAGTTGTGAATAGGAGCAAAAATTGTTTTTCTCCAAAAAAAAAAAACGATAGGAAAAAGTTGTTTTAAGTCACCCAGAGTTCATTGAAGTTATTGTTACAAAGGTTTTCTTAAAATAGAAAAGGTGCAGCACAAAGTTGTCATCATATTTCGACCACTTTCAATTTCATTTGATATTTTCGTTTTCTGGGATCTTATAACAGTTTAACTTTTATTCCTGTCTTGGATTTGATCAGTGTCGTTTTCTGGACCATTCCTGCATTTGTCTAACAAATGTTAATAGAATAGATTTTGTGTTTTACGAAACCATAATATTAAATTGAAACATAAAACAATAAAATGCCCAATATTATCACAAAAAATATTGGGCATATTTTTTTAGAGAATAAAATCAAATTTATTCTCTAAATTTGATTTTAAATTTAGAGAATAAAAATAGTCATCTTTTGCAGAGTAGTGGAGTCTTCTAGTCTCTATCACTTTAACTATTTCACCCTTTCCTGGAAAACTAAATGATTTATGATTTATTTATTAATGCAGAAATATAGCTGTTAATTAAATATTCATCAGTGTCCAGGTAAAGGTACAAGTACGTCACCTTCCAATTCACCAAGAATGGCAGTGTGCAGATTGTTTTTAAATGCTATAATGTGTCTCATTAAACATGTCTGAGGACAAATATGAATTATATCATTGCAGAAAACTGTGTCACGTTTGCTCAGATATAACTGAATTTGTAGTCTGTGGTCTGTCATAAGACAATATGGTTTATGCATTAAATACATATACATCAAAACAAATATTTACGGTACAGATCATATTATTTATGTATGGATCTGTAAAACCACTGATGGAGTTGCTAAACTGAATCTCAGGTGTGCATAAACAAACAAATATATATAATTATTTTTTACAAGGAGAATTTTATCATTTGAAATGACACCCAAGGTGTCATTTTGAAAGTGTTTATACAGAACTCAGCAGCTGCTTTATGCCTTTTGCTCACATAGAGTATGCTATGAATTATAAATTAAGGTTAAGAAATTCTCCCAAGCCTCATGCTGTACCTGTTCTGTGTGGACACAATCAGGAACCTCTTCTATTGAGCTTCTCCTTGCAGCCACTCCGTCAGGATGACGGCCCTCCCCTTGGTATCATGGTTCACAACTCAGAGGCAAGTCCAGTTGGAGCAGAATTTCTGCTTACTCACCAGCTCAGAGGGTTGTCAGCTGCAAGGCTCTGCAGTGGGCCACAAACACACATCAGTGCACATGAAGATGGGACACTGTGACTTTATTCTGCGGCATGCACAGAATTGTTGTGTGTTTAAGAACTGATGATTAAAACACTGTGATTTATAGAGACAGACTGACACAAGCCAAAACCATAAGTATCTATGTAAGCAACACAAAACATTGGATTTAGCTTAAAATGATTTTTGATTAAATTGAAGTCTAAGAAAACAGACTACAAACACATTGACTGCTTTCAATTGCAGATTTGGAAATGTTCACCACTCTTTTCCATTTGGTACAATGACTGACTTATGTGAATGATGTTTCATTCATGAGGTCATATGCTTTTTGATGGCTGCAGACATGAGGAACTCCTTGCAAACTGAATCATCTACTTAGTCATGTGCACCTCTTAAATATTTTTTTCATGGTTCCTGTGTTGAACTGCACCATCAATCTATCATTGAAGCTAATTAAAGAAAACCTAACCTTGTCTTTTTGATTGTTTATTGTATAATTTATGATACAATAAACAAAACTCAACTCTCAAAAGAGTTGAATGTCAAAACAAATTATTTAATATCGTTAGACAAAATAATCAAATTACATTCAGATCAGTTTTATAGGCCGAACACATAAGACAGCAACAAAAGAAGATATTCTGGAGGGTTTTTTTGTTGTTGAAAATACCTTAAAATCTAAAAAAAAAATTAAAGTTGTGATCCGACATAATAAAAATGCTTACTATCACTTTCGTTTAAAGATATTTCATATCATGATGTTAAGAATTTGTTTTTGCTGAAACAGTAAAAGCCAAACTAAATTAAAGGTGGCTTTTAACATATTGGCAATACATTATTAACTTGTCCTGTTGACATAAGATTTTGACATCATAAATTGAGCAGAAAATAGAAAAACATCCATCCATCCATCCATCCATCCATTTTCTTCCGCTTATCCGGGATCGGGTCGCGGGGGCAGCAGCTTCAGAAGGGAGGCCCAGACTTCCCTCTCCCCAGCCACTTCTTCTAGAAAAACAATTAATAATTAAAAAAAAGAATAGCTCCTCCCGCTCCAGCGAACTCTTAGGGAATAGGGCGGAACGTTTTTAGTATTTACGGACCTGATTTTCCGATGCACAAAGGGCGGGACTATGTTGATTAGACGAATAGAAATACAGAACACGTCTGCGGGAGAAAAGTGTTGACCAATCGCAGACATCCTAGAGACAATAACACAGAAGCAGGAAGAACACGCCGACAGCATGGGTCTGCTAGTTACTGAAGGTCCCAGATTGTCATCTATGTTAGCAAACATTTCGCTCTCATGATCACCTGTTTGCAGTGAACAGGTTAAAATGTACCGATAATGTAGGAGATTTCAGATTACTTAATAAAATGCCAATAAATTAAAATTGAAGTGTATTATTCTGCAATAATGCGGCCAGTTTCAGCTGTCTGTGGAGGAATATACAGAGCTACGATCCGCACACTTAGGACAAGGTTTGTTCACTGTTTATGCTGCTTTATTTGTACAACTCAAACTAAGTGTATGCAGGGGCGTTGTGCTGTTAAAAATTATAGAAAATTATTCACGAAGGGACAATGCTGCTTAACAACCGTAAGCTTTTTATTTCACCCCGCTTTGTCAGTTATTTCAAGCCACATGACAATTTTTAGAGTTTATTAGACGTTAAAATTCAAGAGATGATTCAATGTTGTGTCTGCACATCACAAACTATTAAAAATAACATGCAAACTAAACACATAAGAAAGCAACAAAAGAAGAAATTCTGAAGGGTTTTTTTGTCATTGAAAATATCTTAAAATATACAATAACGTTTTTTAAAAAAGTTGGGTTCCAACTTAATACAAGTGCTTGCTGTCACTTTTGTTTAAAGATATTTAATATTATGTTAAGAATTTGTTTTTGCTCAAATCACTATTGAAACAGTAAAACAATCCTGTAAAATTCATCTAATTGAACGTATCTTAATGTATACAGTGTAATAAATAATCCAAAAATATTTCCCACATGATCAAATATTTTTAAGATAGAAAAATAAGAGAATATTTAACAAGTACAGCAAATCTGTCAGGAAGTGACTACAAGAAAGAATGTCGTCACGTTAAATTATCCATGTTTATAGTCAGATCAACGATTTAAGAGTAAAATGTACTGTATGTTTGCTAACATCTTGTATCCAGACATGACTAAAGAGTCCAAATAAAAAAACACGTTGCATTTACCTTTCCTCCTGCAGAAACATCCCCCTGAATCGCCGTCTGTCCTCTGGAGGCAGATTTCTGGCTGGACTAGCGGATGCTGACACCATCTTCGCTTTGTCATCAGGTCATGGCAGATGTGGGGTAGCAGTGGTCCGCATCAGTGGTTCTGCTGCAGCCACAGCATTAAGATGTATGGTTGGGCTCCGAAATCAGCTGCCTCCTCCACGAACTGCGCTGTTACGTAGCATCACAGACCCCCACTCTAAAGAAGTACTGGACCGCGGATTGGTTCTCTGGTTCCCAGGTTAGACTCTTCAAACTCTTCAGATCTTGTTTGTTTGGTATCGTTCTGGCTGTGACATAATACTTCAGATTTAATAATGCAAAATTGTTTTCTCAAATGGCAAAGGAAATGGTTTCAAATTATGGAGAAGTTGTTTGGGTACAGATGTGAAAAAGCCTTAAAATAAATTGAAAGTTTATTGCAGTAGCATAAACTGAAGTAAAATGTGTATTTTTACTTAGAAGGTAAAGAAATTCCACATTAAGGAATCTGAATAGATTTTACAGGCTTCTTTTGGTGGCACTTATTTTTTTTGTAACATGTTTTTTAAGGTTGGATCGCACACAGAGAAAGATCTCTCTAGATCATTCTCTCTCTTATGTCTTTCTCTCTTCAGATTTTCTGCAAGATTACATGTTTTTGTTGTTTTATAGCTTTTCAATAAAACATTTATTTGGAATTTGTTGGAAGTTTTGTTATTTTGTTTTTCTGTTTTCAGCTCCTCATAGTTTCACTGGGGAAGACAGTGTGGAGTTCCACATCCACGGTGGTCCTGCTGTCATTACTGCTGTCTTACAGGCTTTGGGTAAACACACTTGCTCCTGCATCTCTATATATCACAACATTACCCAGGATTATAAACTGTACAGTAACGCTCGGTTTCAGAGTGTCAGCGGATATTTATAGCTTCACTTTCTCAAGCGCTGAGCCTTTAGCGTGATTATGAACTCTCTACGCTTCGGAGTCATTTCTTGGACTTAAAAAGGAAAACTGACACCGGCATCAACGTTTCTTGGGTACTTAAAATATTTGCACTGGCAGGCATGACGGGTCCTTTGTGATTTTCAGAGAACGTTTCTCAGCAGTTACTCTGTGGACTCCATAGAGGGCGGTGTTGTTCAAGGCAAAGTGGAGGACTGCTAGTTTATGATCTGTGGGATTTTTATAATTTAGGAATATTTATATGGTATGATCCATGCTGTGATATTTATCCATCCTTCCCTTGTCTATACACACTTATCCTTGTGGGAGGAGGGAGGCTGGTGCTTTTCTTCAGCAGTCATTGGTTGAGAAGGAGGTTACACCCTGGACAGGTCGCCAGTCCATCACAGGGCAACATAAACCATGACTGCACTCAGTGAAAGCTAAGAGCCATTTAAATTAAACTAAATTAACCTAAGAGTCATGTTTTTGTACTGTGGAAAGAATCTAATAACTCTTTCCTATATAATAATCTAACTGATGTTCTCTGCTGTGTATTTGTCATGCATAGTTTTGTCTTCCCTTTGGTCTCCTAAAGCAATTTGGAAAACAGCTGAATGAACAATGCACACATAACCTTAGTTAACCTGCCTGTCGTGATGCCCTGATGCCCTTTGTTTGATTGTCCTGTGGTTGTGTGTGTACGTGTTTTGTGTGCATGATGCATGCATACATCGTGCCGTTTCTTCATTTTTGTTAGCGTGTGTGTGTGTGTGTGTTTCAGGAAGTGTGCCTGGCATGAGGCCTGCTGACGCTGGGGAGTTCACACGGAGGGCTTTCCACGCAGGGAAGCTCGATTTAACGGAGGTAATCAGGAGAGCGTAAAAGCACTCTGACCCTGTGTGCTTAGGTTTTGTTAACCTGTAGGGTGAAGAGTCAAATCTAATGAAGCTGATCCCAATGTATGAAATGTTAACAGGAAATTTACCCTCTGGTGTTTATTTCACCGGGTTGTGATAGGCTCATGCATTAATGCAGCTATTGGGCCTTTATACATCAAAGGTGATGCACTGAAATTCACAGCTTTGTGTGTTTATAAAGGTTTACTTTCCTTAGAAAATAAACAGCCAAGTACAGAAAGTTTCCCAGATAAAAATAGACACATTCACATTGTCTAAATTCAATCGTATGTCATATTCTAATCCAGTTAATAGTAGGACTTTTTATAACAATATCTACTTTAGTATATACTATCATCATTACAAAATATTTATATTTTTATAGCATTACCTGCAGATAGGCACATGCAGTTGCTAAGATACCACATATTATATTAACTGCAAAAAGGTTTGATTGCTATAATTCAACTAAAGATTTTTTTCATAAATTTAGTTGCATCTAAATAGAGAACTCATGAGGCACATTAAGATTCTACAAATCCTGTTAAAGTGGATTATACTGCATAAACAAATGTAGATAAATGCAGATGTTTCATAATAAAACCATGCAGATCTGTAATTCAGGGTAACTCTGCTTTAAGGTGGAGGGACTCGGGGATTTGATCCATGCAGAGACGGAGGCTCAGCGGAGACAAGCTCTCAGACAGATGTCAGGAGAACTGGGACGCCTCTATCAGGACTGGAGCCACAGGCTGAAACGGGTGAGTGAGGAAGCCAGACGGGCAAATTTAAACTACTGATGGGCCACAGAATTCATTCATTTACAAATGCAAAAATACGTTTTCTTTTCTTTAGTTTTATCTCCTCTACAATAAACAATTTTTTATTAAAGAAATTTGTAAACCATTAAAGATACAAGACATAAAAAGAACTTTGAACTGTTGCTTTATTAGAAGAAAAACACACAATTTCCAAATATTTTGGGTCAATTGTTTTCTATTTTGGTGGCCAAATGTTTTACTTTTCTGAACTTGTGGTCAGGGGCCAAATAAAACATTTTCAAGAGCCACAAATGGCCCCCGAACCACACTTTAGATTCTTCTGAGGTAGACCTTCTGATAGAGTCAAGAAAGGATTTGTGAAAATTAGGATCCAGTTCCTCTGCAAACTGAATTAAGTCAGTGTGTTCTCTTTATTGTTACTATAAATCACTGTATTTATATCTGCTGTAGTGTCTTTTATTTTGAAATAATAAAAGTAAAATTAGATTTACAGTTGCTGAGCTGAATCACAAAATAATTTGAAATGTTTTCACTTATTTGTAGCGACAACACACATTACATTAATAATGTTTATGTAAATGCGCCAGAATCACTAAATTAGCTATTTTTAATTTTTGTCTTTGCTGAAAAATTTGTCCTGCTAAAAAACAAACAAAAGGTTGAACTTAGTACAAATTCTGTCAATAAATACAGTCAATTCAAAACGATAAACACACAAAAAAAGAACACTACCATTCAATTCTTATAAAAAGTATAAGAAGTCATTAAATCTAATTTATTAAAATGACAAAACACAACTGGTCACATGGTGGGATTAGGTATAGGTGATTAATCTTGTCTTGCTTGTTCACTTTGATTGATGTTGCATTAGAAACTTTGTGGAATCCAAACCCAACATATCAAAATTAGAGCAATATTAGATTTAAATGTGACTGGATTTAAGATGCTGTATGTGTTGCACTTTTCCCACCTAAATAGAGAAGTACTGGTGTAAAACATGAAGCATCTTTCAAAAATAACAACTAGAGCGTTTCCCTGTAGGAGCTATCTATAAAAACATTTTCATTACAAAATTGTTGCATCAAAATGGAGATTATTAAAGTTATTTAAGTGTCTGGAATAAAAAGCGAGCTGAACTCTTAGATTTTGTTATTGTTCTGAAGAGAGTTTGGGAAGAAGCGGTCCATGTGGAGCTGCAGGTCAGGTCTCAGTGGTTTCACTCCCACACAAAGCTTTTGTTGTTTTTGTTTTTATCTCTACAGCTGCTCTTAAAGGAATCCGAGGCTTCCTGTTTTTATATTGCTGTAGGACATGTAGTACGTGCGTTTCTAATGCCAGCAATCAAAAAACTAATCGATAAATACGAAATTATTTTTCCACTTCTTTCCATGTTGCTTTATCCGGAAAAGTAACAAGAGATTTCTGATTTTGAGGCTGATTGTGTATAAAAACTGACTTTCTACCTGTGACTGTTATCAAGGAAAGCACAACATTTGATTACTTCTATACAGCATTGAATTTTACCTTCACTAAAAAAAACTAAAATGTTTTTTTCTGTTGCATAACATCTGACTGTGCTTGAAAACAATCACTTTGTTTGTCAGCCTTGCAGCTGCATTCATTCCTGTTGAGCTGCCCTGTCAACAGATTCACTCACCTGAGCTGTAAATCTTTGCATCTCCTCCAGAGTTACCTTGAGTGTCTTTACTGACTCAGTGACTACATCTCTCCTTTCTTCATTGGACACTTAATAAGATAAAGCTTTTTAATTTCTCATAATTACAAAACTTTGTCCAAGATCAGTGGGATTTATACTGACATTAAATTAAATCGCTCGATTTGCTGATTACATGACCATCATATTACGCTATAATGTAATTTGTAAAAATCGTATAGAACTTAAATTTTGTCCTTTAACGTCTTGGTTATGCACTACTTTGTATTTGTCAATCACGTAAAGTCTCAATAATTGCTTTGGCGTTTATAGATGTAACATGACAAAAAATTTAAAGGTTTAAAACTTTTGCAAGGCTATGAAGTACCATTGTTTTTATTCTGACACAAATATTACTGAGAATGTAATAAAATTATGAAAAAAAGCAGCTTTAATAAGAGCAAAGCTTCGATATTTATCAGCATTTGATGTGACCAAGACCAGATTGGCAACTCTGTGTGATTATTTATTAATAATAGACTCAGTTATTTGCACAGTCTGCTACTGGTAATATTGTTATGTTGATGTGTTGAAAGATAAAATACTTCCATACTTGTTAAACCAATAGCAAAGTATAACTTCACAAGATTCTCATCATTTCTCAGTTTAATGCAGTGTTTTGACATCTTGTGTTCTCATAAAATTTCCAATTTATTCTTCTAACATTGCTACTTTATTATTATATTATTGTGACTTTTTCTGGCATTATCACAACTTTATTGACCCAAGTTTTCATTACAACTTTATTCTTGACTTCATTGTCAGACAGTTTTATTCTCGTATTATTGTAGCTTGATTCTCGTAATGTGAAAGAACAAAATTTTCTTAGTGTGGCCTTTATTCTCTGTCATAATATTTAAGGTCAACTAGAAACAATAAATATGGATGTATAATTTACACATCTGTAACAAGAACATGCACAGGTCCAAATGCATTAGTGAGTACTGATGATGACTGAACATCCTC
This sequence comes from Poecilia picta, assembly GCA_033032245.1. Lineage (NCBI taxonomy): Eukaryota > Metazoa > Chordata > Actinopteri > Cyprinodontiformes > Poeciliidae > Poecilia > Poecilia picta. Next base: position 25,902,505 of record CM065356.1, read on the forward strand.
CGTATTTTCTTTCTCCTCATTTTTTAAGGAGTCGTCGGATGTATGCGATTCTCATTTAGATTTAATAGTTACAAAAGTTGAGTTTCTCTTACATATCCTGTGAAAGCAGCTTAGCACAGAAGGTCAGTGACCGCAGGTGAATGGTTTCATCCCAGTGGAAGTTGGCCAGAACTTCTTCCACTGTAAATGGTTTTGGCAGCAGACCCCAGGTGTTCTCCCCTGAGAAGCTTTGTTTCATCTGCTTGTCAGCAGCTTTGGTTCCTTGAAGCTGGATGTTCGGTCTGTTATTCAGATTTCTGAGAACACAGCTAATCAGCAGTATACAATCTGTATGATGACAGGGGTCAAATCTTTATCTGACACCTAAACAATGCCGCGTTTTTAATGGCTTTCCATGTAACTGAACGGGGCAAAGTGCTGGAGTCTGATGCTTCCTGTTTTTCTGCAGCTACTCTACTATTGTGTGTATGTTCCTTAACGTTTATCAAGACGCCGATCTTGTTGGGGTGGAAATATCGAAGCATTTTTCCTTATGTACTTTAGATAGAAAGAACCATGTAGCACCGAGGGAAAAATTCATCAAGGATTAGAGTAGAAATGGAGAGAGATGATGCCTGAATCACTGTCAACATTCCTCTCTAAAAACACATTTCAATTTTGACTTTTTCATGCTGGTAAATGTTTGGGTTTTATAAGGTGTCACAGGCAGCACTGGGATAAAACCAGGGGTGAAAGTAGTTTTAAATGCTTGGGAGTACTATGACAAAAAATAAATAAAGTAAAATACACACATATATATATATATACACAGTCCAGTCACATTAATGTGACCATCTGTCAAAAGCCAGAATAACCACCTTTCGCAGAGCGAACTGCTACGAGACGTGCAGGAAGAGAGTCACTTAGGTCCCTGAAGGTCTTCTCTGGGATGTTGAGCCATGCCGACTCTAATGCCGTGGCCAGCTGCGCTAGATTACGCGGTTGAGGATCCATGGCGCGAACAACTCGATCGAGATGGTCCCACAGATGCTCGATTGGGTTTAAGTCAGGTGAGTTTGCTGGCCAGGGGAGGACGGTAAACTCATCCTGGTGCTCTTCGAACCACGCACGTACACTGGCAGCTGTATGGCACCTCGCATTGTCCTGCTGGAAGATGCCATCATCCTGAGGAAAAACAATGCGCATGTAGGGGTGGACATGGTCCGCAAGGACAGATGCGTACTTGTATTGATCCATCGTGCCTTCCACAATAATCAGTGAACCCAGAGAATGCCAGGAAAACATTCCCCAGACCATAATGCTCCCGCCTCCAGCTTGGACCGTTCCTGCAATGGTTGCAGGGTGGTTCCTTTCAGAGGTTTCACGCCTTATACGCCAACGTCCATCTGTCCGATGGAGCATAAAACGCGATTCATCTGAAAACGCTACCTGTCGCCACTCAGTGGACGTCCAGCTGCTGTACTGGCGTGCAAATTCTAGCCTTCGTCGTCGATGAACACCAGTCAGCATAGGTGCACGAACCAGGCGTCCGCTTCGGAGGCCCAGACGCAGCAATGTTCGCTGAATAGTGGTTTGGGAGACACTTGTGGTAGCCCCTTGGTTCATTTTAGTGGTCAGTTGCTCAACGGTAGCCCGTCTATCTGCCCGAACGCATCTCCGCAACCGTCGTTCGCCTCTGTCATCTATGGCCCGTGGTGCACCACATTTGCCACGTCGTTGATTTTGGACAGTCCCATTTTGCCATGCACGGTACACTTTTACCACGGCGGCACGCGAACAGTTCACAAACTCAGCCGTTTCGGAAATGCTTCCACCCTTGGCCCGAAAGCCAATGATCATGCCCTTTTGGACGTCGGATAAATCGCTTCGTTTCTGCATTACGCCAACGATTGAAATGTTTTCCGAAGCCCACACACACCCTTTATATACGCTCAACTGCACTGTGCTGCCACCTGCCTTCTGTGATTGGTTATTTAACTCTGAAGTGGAAAGTACGTGGTGGTCACATTAATGTGACTGGACTGTGTATATATACGTATATATATATTTAAAAACTGGTAGCTCTTGAATTGCTACGAAATGGAGTTGCATTTCCATCAGCCCAATGTTGACACCTTGCGATGCTATGAGACCTAAATCCTGAACATCATGGCATGGACTGCATCCCAATTTTCCATGTCTGGCATATAACCATTAATTTTAGTTTTTAAACTGGTTCTATTGATCCTGTGTCCAGACAGAGGGATAATCAGTAGCCCAGCATCATGACCTGTTTGTTCTGAAGATCCTGCAGCTTCCACTTCTCTTCCTAACATGGCGCCTCCTCACCCTGACTCTCATACTGACAGGAGGAACCACAGAGTCTGTTGGGTCAAAGCTCATCTTCTGAAGTTGGGATATTTTTCCTCCATCAGGTTCCAGAGGAATCACCTCAAACCAGATGTACTGGATTTTATTTCACTGTCATTTGTGAATGTTAGCTTCTCATTTTCAACAGTGGAGCTATATAGGTTGAAAAAGGTTATTATTTTGGAGAAAATCTCATCAACATCAGTGTTTCCACTAAATAAGAGGCAAAAAAATTGTTTGATAAAGGAAAAGCCTCTCAGACTCTGAGCCCCACAAAATTTCACACAAATGTCGAAGCGCTAGAGGTAGAAGCCATTTGTTTGTTAAATACTTAATGAAACATATTTACCGTGTTTGTTGTAAATAATAAAAAGAACGAGGTAATTAGTCCAAGTTTGTCGTTTATTAAATGCTCAGAAATTACAGCGGCTGTGATGAGCCAAGACAAAGGTAAACAAAGGTAAAACAACCCGAACAGATGATCAACTCTAAACCACTCGCACCTTTTCCGTCTCTCTGTCATTTAAGCACACCCGTTGTCATGGCAACCTACTGCGCTCCATGAGCCGACCAGAGATTACGTTAAAAACATAACATTCAGTCCGTTACAATATTAGGTTTGCAGGCTTGATATTTATTTTTGCGATTATTAATAAGCCTCTCATGAACACAGCGGTGATTGATTAGTTAATTTTAAACTCCTGATCTGCTATTTATTTTGGTAATGGAACCGAAACGCGCAAAGTTGCATAACACCTTGTTGAAACAATAATCATTGAGATTATTATTGCTTTTGGGTCATTAATTTGAGCACGTTTTGCTGATTTTTTTTATTGTTGTTCTTTAATAAAGTTACGAACGTTTTGATAAGTAGTCAGAGAAGAGCGTGCTGGTCTCTGCGTCCTTTCAGTTTGTCACCTGATGCCAAGATGACTCAAAACCTTCCTGATGTTGTAGTCAACAACATCAGACGTATTGCAGCGCTGCTCTAGCAAAGCACGAACAGTTCAGAAACAATATGAAATGGGGGAAAAAAGTTATTTATTTACTGATTAAGTTGTGTTTTAGATTGTTCTTGATAAACTAATCAAGATTAGTGGGTGAACTCACGGCTGCACAGTGAACCCATTGATTTTTTTCCAGCTGACAGCCGCTCCTCCCTCTTGCAGGTACTGCGTTCCCCCGCTAAATCTTTTAGGGGTACGCAGTACTCTGCCGTACCCCCTTACTTTCACCCCCGGATAAAACTCCTTAATCAATCGCGATTCTAACCCTATTGTACTCTTTGCTTTTAGTTTTGACTCCTCCTTGTTTCACATCTTTCGTTGTTTTGTTCCTGTCTGGCAGTGAGACATATTTGAGTTGGCATATGTGATTTTATGTCCTTCTTTGTGCTTCCTTTTTATGGGGTACCACAAAGTACAAAAATAGGCTCTCTCCCATTTCTCTTTCTCTTTCTTCCTTTATGTGCCTTTTTGAGGAAACACTGGATGTTTTTCACCATTTGTTTTCAGTCAAAGAAACATTTTAAAGCTGATTTTTACAAAATATTTATTTAGTTAATTTTTGTCTGATTTATTTTAAAACAAACTCTTTATAAGTCTGCAAGGGAGCAAATACCTTTATACAGCTCTTTATTTTCTTATTTTCTGCACATTAAAGAATTTCCAAGCACAAGATAAAGGCCCATTTTACTTCTTAAATTCACTTTGTCTTGTTAAGGGTTGAATCACAGCTGATCAAAGACATAAAACACTTTAAGACAGTTTAATTAAATCTCCTGCTCACAGCCACACACAGTCATATGGTCGACCATAAAGTCATCTGCCTGCCAAAATATTTAAGGTTCAAATGTTATCTTGTCTAAAACTTGTTAATTATGTCGAACAATAACTAAAAAAACAGAGTGGTTGACAAAGAAGAAAAACAAGGCGTTTCGCTTAGCTGATTAAAATCTTTTGGCTGGACATAAATGAATTATCTGGAACAACATTGATGGCCATGTTTCCTCCATAGAAATATGTCAGACAATAAGGCTACAGTAAGGATAATTACTTCAAGTTATTACATCTGCACATGTTTCTGCAAGCGGCTGAATTGGGGTTGGACTTTGTTTTTAACACATTGCATCTTGAACTTCAGCTAATTTTGGTGAATTAAACTCAGTGTATTAAGTAAAGTATAAGTTGTAAGTTGTGTGTATCTCATTTAGACCCGGAAGAAACCGGCTGTTTCTTTTGTCTCCAGTTAGAAATGCAAGTGTTTTAACTTTCAAATTATAACTGGTTGGATAAGTCAATTAAAACATTACAAGTTAAATAAGAAATGATTCCTTTTAATGTATTTATTAGTTAAATAATCTGTGCTTCTAAACCTCATTTATGTATTTTTGTACATTGCAGGTGTTGAAATTAAAATGGATCCCTGGCGAGAAAATGCAGAAGTATTCATACACCTTAAACCTTTGTAACATTACAAGTGCATATTTTAATATAATTAACTGGGATTTAATGAAATAGACCAGCAAAAATTTGTAAATTATGGCAACTTTTTTACAAATAAAACATCATGAAACGAGTAATTTGCGCTTGATTTTTACCCCTTTTTACTCTGATACCTCTAAATGCAGTGCAACCCATGGTCTTCTAATTTAAACATATTGAAGCTGGTGATTAAAACACAAGAACAATTGAAAATATATTTGAGTAGTTTTGACATTATTGCACTTTATGATCCATAATTTCTGCTCTTTTGTGTTTTTCTCACATCTTTTCTCTGTTTCCTGACATTAATGATGTATAATTAGACAGATGACTGTTTGTGGGACCATCATGATGTCTTTTTTGTTAATTTGTGTAAAACAGCCTGTTCTTGCATGCTGTACTCAGACTGTTTCTGCCTCTTTCCAGACTTTAGCCCATGTCGAAGCCTTTATAGACTTCAGCGAGGATGAGCTCATTGAGGAAGGAGTTTTAGACGAAGGTGTGTATGAATGATAGCTGACAACTACCTGGTGTGGATCTTGCAGGAGATTCACTTTGAGCCCCATAACTCAGACTCTTTGTAACTTACTGTAGATTTTGAAGAACAATTAATTCAGTTCAACCCTCCGAGTGAATATTTTGCAGAAAAACGTTTCACCACAGTTACAGTTCAGCATCAAATTTTAAGTCTTGTTGTAGATTATTGATTGAATTTAGAGGTGGGGATAACTAGGCTATTGTAACTTTTATGTTTATTGCTGCTATCCTGTCAACCTCTGTCCTGGTGTGAAGAGGTCTTGTCAGGGTTTATTCCAGAATTCAACTAAATTCACAACTGTTACCTCAAGAAACTCTGCAAGATCCAATTTATATCTTCCCCAGATAAATTCAGTTGCATACATTCTAATTCAATAAACAAGTAAGTTTCCTTTGTGAATTAGTAAAAGATTTTATCTAAGGAAACACCCTTTGATTTTTTTCTAATATTCTTCCAACGGGATTTATCCTGAGATTAAATCACACACAGGCAGCTTTATCCACTGGATTTTACTTATCTGTTCCAGAGTGAAGAAGGTTTAATATACAAGTTTGAAGAATGTGCTACGAGTAAATTGTGTAACTGCCTGAATCAGTTGTGTAATTTACTGTTTTTATAAGAGTCTGTGCATCTCAAGGCTTCAACAGGCTCTGAAGAATAACAACTTTAAAGCCAAGATGTGATTCTAAACCCTCCATCGTTGGCTGCTCTGTTCAGTGACTTTTTTCCTCCTCCATTAGTGGATGTATCGGTGTGTGATCTGCAAGCAGAGATCGAGCAGCATCTGAAGGATGAGCGGCGAGGCGAGAGGCTTCGCAGCGGAGTCCATGTGGTGATCGCTGGTGCCACCAACGCAGGGAAAAGCAGCCTCCTCAACACACTCTGTAAGAGCCAAGAAAAGCAGAACGCATGAGCACACATGATGGATCAGCTTAAAATGAGTCTGCTGAAACACAAACACAGACTTATTGTTAAATCACACTTGATTTATTAGGGGAAAAAAAGAAAAATCTGTCAACCTAGCAGGAACTCAGAGATGTTTGAGTCATCCAGTCCGTATAGAGAAACAAACACGCTTCCTTTGCAGATTAAATAAAATGTCTGAGTCTGAAGTGTAATTCTGTGGAAGTAGACACAAGAATCTGTGCTACTCTGATAAAACCGATAAAACCGTCTCCTGTCATTGTTCACTAATTAGCTTTCAGAAGTATAAGACATGTTAAAATGCCTGTTTATGGTCACACATGCATTTTTGTTAAACTAAAATATATTTGAGTTTATGACTTATGGTGTCAATCATTATTATTTGTTGTGCAGCAAATGGTCAGCTTATCTTCCACTGAATCGCCCTTACTCCTGCTTCCACTTGTGTAAACAACATGGTGTCAACATGAGACGCTTGTTGTTTTAATATTACGTTAGTTTCCTGGAGTCATTTAGGAACGGTTTATATAAACCAATCCGGAACAGGAACTTGGCAGAGATTTGCTATTAGAATAATAATCCGGTTATCCTGTCCGGTCCTGATTCGTTGTCTCTTTAGTTTCACATCCAACCTGCAGACATTAGTTTTGTAATAAATATTACATGACAGAGAAAAAACTTAAAAAACTTAAAAAAAGATTAATATACATAGTATTGCTCATTTTGATTTAATATAAAATCAACAAAAGTCAGTTTTCTTTTTCTGTTTACTGGAAAGGCTCAAATTACAAATGTTTCTGTCAAGTAGAAAAATTCCACAGTTCAATAAAAAATATGAAATATATAGATAATTAAATAAAAACTGCTAGTTAAGATGTGTAAAAAGCACATCTAGTTATATCAGTGTGTAATTTTGTTTGTGACTGAATAAAAAATGTCGCAATGGTTTCTGAAGAGCATTGAAACCAGAAGTTTACATATACTTTATAAAAAGATGCATATGCATTTTTCAATAAAACTTGTCAGGAGTTTGCAAAGAATGTTCCAAACTTTGTAATTTAAACTTTTGCCTTTAAAGAAAGTAATAAAATACTGCCTTTAAAAAAATCTTGCTCTCATTATTCTGGCATTTATCAAGTAAAAAATATGTTAGTAATTCTCATTGATTAAAACAGGAAAAATGTTTTCTGATTTCATGTCTGACACTTTTTACATACTTTATGTAAACTTCTGCTGATTTGTGACTTTACATTGAGAAGGTTTCAAAACTAACTTTCCAGACACCAAGAAAAAAAACATTAACTTGGTTGGTTTTTGAGATCCAAATGGAAGCACAAAAAATGAAAAATGTGAATTTTGCATAATAAATCCCCTTTTACAGCAGCTGTGGGATATTTAATAGGAAGTAAATTTCTTGATTGGAGTTATTGGACAGATGGCATTTTATTGTGGCAGCACACTGAGATTTATTGCCTTTAAATACAATAAATTTAAATACTTTAAATGCAAAGTCTGGTGATTGAAAGACCAGACTTTGTATTTTAAAGTCGTTCCATGTCCAGTTTAGGTGGACAAAAATTATGTCATACAGCTCTGGAAAAAAAATAAGAGACCATTACAATTATCAGTTTCTCTGATTTTACTTTTTATAGGTTTATGCCAGAGTAAAATTAACATTGTTCTTTTATTCTATGAACTAATGACAGCACATCTGTGAAATTCCAAGCAAATATTTTGTATTTATTTGCAGAAAATGAGAAATTGTCAATATAACGAAAAGGTGCAGTGCTTTCAGACCTCAAACAATGCACAGAAAACAAGTTCATATTCATTTGGAAACAACAACACTAATGTTTTAACTCAGGAAGATTTCAGAAATCAATATTTGGTGAAATAACAATGAGGTTTTCAGTGGGGTTCAGTGCAATGGGATCGTAGTTGTTTTCCAGAGCTGTATATACAGTTGTTTTACGTCTTTATGTTCAATTTTGCATGAAAAGCAAACATAATCTGAAAACCATGAATTGTCCTTCGGTGTTCATGCCACATAAACAGCTCTGGCTTGTTCTGCCCTAAACCCTTCAGGACCTCTGGAAGGTATTTTATGTTATCAGGCTCCAGGCTGTTTCCAGGAGATTCTTCAGGTCAGGACAGTTTAAAAGGGGGTCAAACTTGTGTTTCCTGCTCATCCCTCGGAAAAACAATGAGCTGAAAGTTTGAGAATTTGGGGGTCAGGATGATGTGCCGTTCTGTTCGTCATGTTGTGTGTCAGTTCAGGTGTGTTGACAAGTTTTGATATGTTTGCTCGTTTTATTGTTTGACCTGCTTGTAGAGGGAATATTATGTAAAACTGACTTTTCTTTTACTTTATATGATGTTATAATGTCATTCTCTCATCAGATAAATACCTGGAGTGTTGAAATGATTCTTTAATCTCCCATGGCAACCATTTGGGCTGCATAAACGCTTGCTCTCACAAAGCCTTCCCCACTCAGCTCCTCCAGACTAGTGGCAGCAGCAATTAACAAACACCTGCACATCTCATCACTGCTCATAAAACTTAATCTGTAATTTTTCTCTAATTCAGAAGTTTAGATTTATTTGGTCTGGGATAACTGTGTTTTAAATGGTCTTGCCAGGTTTTCTGGCATTTAGCAAATATAAAGAATTTTGATCATTCTAACTAAGGAACAACAAGAAACGTTTGGTCTGATTTAACTTCAGACAGTGAGAAAAAAATTATTCGTGTTTTTTATTCAGTGTATTTTTGTAAATATCTGTTTTCAGCCATATTTTAAAATGTAAACAGCTTAACGGAGAAACATTGTTGTGCTGAAAGCAGAGTTTCTGGAAGAACAGGAGCTTCTTAAAGAGACAGATGCCCAATTTGAAGATGTTAGGTTGCAACATCAAATTTATTTTAAATCATATTTGTTAAATACAGCATCTTTATATCAACTGAAGGAAACTTGATTATGCTATAAGATGGCACCATGTGTCTGAAAATACATGATACTGCTCCTTGGAATCTTAATTTTGTAATAATGGTTGGGTTGAAAAAGTGCAATTAATTATTTGCATACACTGAATAAAAAAAACACATAGCAAGAACATATTTTAGACATTTATTTTGTAACTTTCCCTCAAATCAAAGATTTACTTGGTCAGTATCTGGAGTAACTGTTTTTTTAAAGTGAGTCTTGCCAAATTTTCTGGCAAATATAAATAATTTTGATAATTTTAACTAAGCAAAATCAAGAGAATTTGGTCTGATTTAACTTCAGACAGTGACAAAAAAATTATTTGTGTTTTTTCTTTTTCCAACTGTATTTGAACTTTTTTATTATTATTTATCCCAGGCCAGAGACCTGCAGCCATTGTTTCCCCCATTGCTGGGACCACCAGAGACGTAGTGGAGTCGGCCCTGGACATCGGCGGCTTCCCGGTCCTGCTGAGCGACACGGCGGGCCTCAGAGACAGCTCAGACCTGGTGGAGCAGGAGGGGGTTCGTCGGGCCAGGGAGAGGTACGGAGAGCGAGCAAACCAAAACAACTTCTAAACAAGTTAATTTCTGTTCAATTTAAATCCACACAACCAGAAAGAAATTCGATGCTAACAGGATAGCTCTATGTAACGATGTGTGTTGATTGCTGCCTCAGCAAGTGTATAATTTAGCAGAACAAATGAGTTTGGAGACCAAAGAAGTATGTTCTGGAAAACAAAGAAAGGAAGAAATAAGTCTTTTCTGTAATGTCTGTGTAGCTGCCACAGTTTATGTTACTGCTGAGCCGCGGTTATAAATACATGGGACAAACACACCCAGGAGGTTATGCAATGAAGAGCCATCGTCCCTCATTGTGAGTTTTTCAAGTGTTATGATATATGTTCATGATGGTTCACTCTAAAGGCATCCAGTATTTACATCAGCAAAGAATACTTGGTGCATTTGTCATCACGGCGTTACAGAACGGACACTCAAGTGAAAAAATATACACAAGTTAAAACAATTAGTTGGACTGTGACATAAATATCCAAGAAAATAAGCTGAACTACTGGCTCTATTTTTATAATATGATTGATATAAAGAACTTTAGATGTCAAATCTTTTTAACGTATTCTATTTAAATCATTATTTTCTTCCCTTTGAAAATGAATGTCAAGTGTTTCCCAAACTACTTGTGTTTTTGGCAGGCAGTCTACATCGCTGCGAAGAAAGCAATAACAAAAGATTTAGAGACTTTTGCAGGGCTTAGCCTTCTGTTTTGGTGATAAAGGATGGCTTTTGGTGCCACATATATTTTAACGGCTCTTATAAAACAAAATGTTACGTCATTGCAGTGTTTTTACAAATAAAATGTAATGAAAAGAAACTATAAGACTAAGAATAAAAAACTTTATAATGTTTCTTTTTGTGAGGGTGTGTGTTGTTGGTTTAAAATGGGATTTGTGAGGCACTAGAAGCACAACTTAAAAAGAAGATATTAATGCACCCAGCCAGAATATTTGTTGCAATTTTTTCCTACCGCTTTTCCTGTACAAGAAAGCAGCAAGTTTTGCTAAAACTTTAGAAATAAATCGTAACTTCTTAACTTTGTTTATTATTATTATTATTTTCAGGATTTGAAACACTGATATACAGCTCTGGAAAAAATTAAGAGATCACTTAAAATGATCAGTTTCTCTTCTATGAATTCTATGAACTTCTGACATGTCCCTGAAATTCCAAGCAAAAAATGTGTTTTTATTTGCAGAAAATGAGAAATGATCAAAATAACCAAAAGGATTCAGTGCTTTGAGGCCTCAAATAGTGCAAAGGAAACAAGTTTTTATTCATATAGAAACAACAATACTAATGTTTTAACTCAAGAAGAGCTCAGAAATCAGTATCTGGTGTGTTAACCAGGATGTTTTCAATGGGGTTCACTGCAGTGGGCTTTTTATTTTTTCCAGAGCTGAATTTACATAGTTCATAATGGTTGGCTCTTTTTTTCGCACAAAACATTGCCAGCGTAAGAATATACCCTAAAAAGTCTGCTGTGCATATATTGGTTTTACATCAATGAGACGGTAAGAGTTTTCATCTATTTTTGTGGAAAAAACAAGAATCCCAGTTTTTTGATGCACAAATGGAGGAAAAACTTCAAAAATCTCAAAACAAAATGGAAAATATTATTTTTGTATTTTAACTAATTATGATTTTAAAAACATTACTTTGATAGTAAGATAACAATAACTGGATAAGTTATTGTTATCTTACTATCTTTATTATCACTATTTTTTTTCTCTGTGTGTTTTATTTTATAGTTTATTTATTGTTATATGATTAAGAAGAATTCATAGGTGTATATTGGCAAGAGGTTGGTAATTATTCTGATGCTGTAGGTCCGGTTGTTATTTATTGCTATTATTATTATCTATAGATTTTCTTGTCTTGCTATGAGTTAGTTTGTAACAATTTCGTCAATGTAATATAATTTATTTGTTATCTCTTTAGTCCAGTATATTGAACAGGAACATGAATTTTATAACGTGGTTTTAATTACAAGTTTTTGATAACTATTGACTCAGTAAGTAACCCTAAGGCGTAGGATTAAATAAGAGTTCACTTCTTCCTACTCCTTTTCAAACAGAAATGTAGTGGTAAATAAATTATTTCGTTCTTGGTTATGTGCGCATATCTTCTCTGTCTTACTGATTGATTTTTTTCTTGTTTTTATAAACCTGTTTGAAATAAATACATACAGAAATAAGTTATTTTTAACTATCCAGTTAAGGTTAGATCAAATAGTTTTATATACTGATCTATCAGGCTAGCATTGGTAGGAAACAGCCGATGTTAACTTTAGCGTCATTAGCAGCTAACTAGCGAATTTGTATGTTTTGTGGCTCTCTGTGTTTTTGCTTGTCGCTAAATAATACATTTTAAAGAGCTGGAGGCTACATCAAGGTTTTTCAATCAAATTCTGTCCACCAGCTCAACCAATCATGTCTGCAAATTTTAGTCAAAACTTTAGTTTTAAGTAAAGTTTTGGAGGATTTGACATAAGTTAAATGACTTGGTGTAAAACAGTTATGAGGTGAAGGATTGACTCACTGGTCATATTGTTGAAAAGTGTTTATTTTAAATGAAAGCAAAGGAGTGGGGTTCTAAAGCACAGAGGGCATAAAGGTTCTGAGTAGCAGAATGGGAACATAACTAAACTAAACTAACAACTTAGGAAAGAGGTCATTTAAATAAGAAAAAAAAACTCATGTGAAAAGCAAATTTCTCTGTTCTTGCATTTTCTTTGTCAGTAGTGATGACCACATTTTTTGATCAAAGATCTGGTAAAAACACAGAAATGTCAGACTAATTTTGCTCCAGTTAGGTGGCTCTATAGGAAGGGTGGACACGTTGTGTTCTGTGGGAAACTGGTTTGCAGGGAGCAGGACTGGAGCTCGTGACCCGGGTCACTACAGGAAGGACGTGGTGAATACAAGCATCCGCTGCCACTCCTGCTGCTACCTTACGCTTGGATGGAGGCAACGCAGCGGCTTTTCACGCCGATTCCTTTCACAGTGATAAATAATAATGTATTCACTCCCAGACTTAACATGCCAGATCTTTTCAGAAAAACAGAAATTGCTGATAAGCTTCTCTAAATAAAACAAAACAATTAAGATGACAGCTGTAACTAACTGAAACTGAGTTGAAAATTTGTTGACCATATTTTTAGATGAATAGAAACAGAAAAGAAACAAATTACATGTAATTATACAAATGAACCTGTATGATCTAAAGACAACCTATTATATCTGAGGCTCTGAGATGATGTAAAACTTTAATTATTTCATATTTACACTCACTTTGTGCCTGGTGCCTCGATTTGTGTCTGCAGCAGTGTCGGTTTTAAGGCTCCTTCAACTGATGATAAGAGATTCAGGGACAGAAATTATAACAAATTATATTGTAAATTAAACAACCAAAGAAAGTAAAAAATAATATTAATTAGAATTAATGGAACATTATTAGGAATGGGAATACAAATCATCAGCGTTCATTATTATTATTAATCATTGTGGGTTCTGTGCTTTATATAAAACACTTTATATTTGGTTTTTAAATGTCCAGAATTCCTTCCCAGATCATACTGTATATACTGCTATGACAGTTGGCCAAAGCAATTATGTGAGATAAAATATTTTATTTACAGGGATTTAGCCAATACTGAGAATTTAAAAATAAAATGTCTCTATCGATAACATCGATGAAATGTTCGCGGAGTGGCCTCCAGGATAAAACTGGATTTGTATTTTCTGCAGGGTGCAGCAGGCTGATCTGACTCTGCTGGTCGTTGACGCCACCATCCTCCCCTCGGAGGAGCAGGAAGCTGCGGCGCTCCTGCTGGAGCACCTGAGGAGCGTCCTGTCCACCCAGGACCTGCCTGGACCAGGTACGTCAAGTGTTTCCCAAACTACTTGTGTTTTTGGCAGGCAGTCTACATCGCTGCGAAGAAAGCAATAACAAAAGATTTAGAGACTTTTGCAGGGCTTAGCCTTCTGTTTTGGTGATAAAGGATGGCTTTTGGTGCCACATATATTTTAACGGCTCTTATAAAACAAAATGTTACGTCATTGCAGTGTTTTTACAAATAAAATGTAATAAAAAGAAACTATAAGATTAAGAATAAAAAACTTTATAATGTTTCTTTTTGTGAAGGTGTGTGTTGTTGGTTTAAAATGGGATTTGTGAGGCACTAGAAGCACAACTTAAAAAGAAGATATTAATGCACCCAGCCAGAATATTTGTTGCAATTTTTTCCTACCGCTTTTCCTGTACAAGAAAGCAGCAAGTTTTGCTAAAACTTTAGAAATAAATCGTGACTTCTTAACTTTGTTTATTATTATTATTATTATTTTCAGGATTTGAAACACTGATATACAGCTCTGGAAAAAATTAAGAGATCACTTAAAATGATCAGTTTCTCTTCTATGAATTCTATGAACTTCTGACATGTCCCTGAAATTCCAAGCAAAAAATGTGTTTTTATTTGCAGAAAATGAGAAATGATCAAAATAACCAAAAGGATTCAGTGCTTTGAGGCCTCAAATAGTGCAAAGGAAACAAGTTTTTATTCATATAGAAACAACAATACTAATGTTTTGTATTCAGAGATGATGACATCATCAAGGTGCTTGTGTTTGTGAGAAAAGCAAAAATTATTTTTTTTTTAGTTGGACTTAACATTTTCCACAGTCTATCATTTAAAATCTCAGTACACTACTGATATGTTTGTGTAGGTTCTGCAGGCAGGTGTCTCCTGGTGCTGAATAAAACTGATCTGCTACCTGAGGCTCAAAGAGAGAAGCTGAACCTGGGGCTGAGAAGAGTCTCTGGACTCCCACCTGTCTGCCTGATTTCCTGTCAAACTAACGAAGGACTGAAGGATTTCCTCACTGTGCTGCAAAGCAGCGTCAAAACGATGTACGTTTTTTATTTCATCACCACAAATCAGTATTTAAAAAGTAAAGATGCACGATATATTGGCGCCAACATTAACAATGTGTTAATTTTGTAACACATTGATATCGGTCCGATAAATAAAATTGGGCCAGTATGAACAACTGATATTCATTTTTATCTGTTTCTGTTGGGGTTTTTATCCAAAGGCGTCAACACAGATGTGAAATATATATGATATTGATAAATATTGTTTATCGGCCACAACAGAAAATATCTGATATCGATATTGGCTTAAATTTACATATCGTGCATCTCTATTAAAAAGATAAACAACATAATGGCTATTTGAGCGTTACGTACATCTAAACCTGTCGCTATAAGGAATTAATCAGTTCAATGTGTGATAAAATAAAAATGTAACTTCTGATGCTTAGTTTTTTTTAAGGGTTATTTTGTTTATGAATGATCAACTATCAATTTTATTTATAGTTTCTGTAGTGTGTGCTTTATATTTCTGTTTTATTTATTGTTTTTGGTTGTGTTTGATTTTCAATATTTAACATTTATATCAGTTCCAGTATTAAGTGTTATTTACTAAATTAGGGAGTGAACCTGCATTGTCATGCAGGAAAACAATATTATTGTTTATCTCAATAATTACTAGCACAGTAATTACTGAGATTATTAGTAATCTAATAACCTAATTACTAGGACAGTTTTTCGTTCATCAGGTTTTGTTATTGTGACAGACCTACATACATGTTTTAGGCGAAACCTTTCATGAATACTTGTTTTTCCTTTGTGTGGCTCTGTCATGTACAGTAACGGTGAGTAAAATCATGTTTGTTTTCTGCTGCTGATGAGCTTTTATGACTTCAACCCCAGGTTTGTTATTCTTGGTCTGACTTTCTTCTGCAAACTGAAGCACAAAAGTAATGATCGTTTTATTGCTCTCGTTTGTTTTGTTCTCCTGACTTCCTCTCTAGGTGTGGTGACCCTCTCTCCGGAGCGCCCACGCTGACCCAGGCCCGCCACAGGGCCCACCTGCAGCAGTGCGTGGCTGCGCTGGCTCAGTACCGGCGGTACCGCGACTCTGACCTCGCTCTGGCAGCTGAGGGCGTGCGGTTAGCGCTCACCAGCCTGGGAGGATCACAGGACGAGTCGGGGCAGAGGAGATCCTGGACATTATCTTCAAAGACTTCTGCATCGGAAAATAAAGGAGCGAGAGTGAAAACACAGAACACAGGTGATCCCGGCCCACTCAGGGAGGAAGGCTGTTTTCCCACAGAACCGTTGAGTGGCTGGAACAGCCCGGGCTCTGTGCCATGCTTCAGGGTCCAAAGAGTCGGCTCTGTGTTCTTGGCTGCTGACGTACCTCCGTTCCCAGGACAGAAATATTTTTTCTGGTGGCATTTTTTTTTAAAATCCAGCTGAAATAGTTTTAGGATGATGGCATCGTCTCAGGGGCCCAATATACTCAACAAGTGTTTGGCACGGACTCAGTCATCAGCCGAAAAACTTTTCCAAGGCTAAATATTGTCCTTCAGGGCGGCAGCACAACGAAACATAATCAGCTGTGCCCTCGACAAGGTCGAGCATGTGGATGTCTACTTTTATCATTGAAATTTATATTTTTCTTATTTATTCGTAAATGTTAAAGGAAGGTCGACATGTTAAAACAAATAGAGAGAATATGTGGCTGTCGTCTCTTTACAGGTTGTAGGGTTGCCTAGTCAAAGTTTGGACTAATTGAGATTCCATGGCGTGAACTTAACACACTTGAAATCCCTCCAGTGTGACTGAATTTATACGCATCAATGAAAATAATTTACTGCGAGTTTCTATAAATTAATTTGTTGCTGCCAAACGTAAAGGAAATAACTTTTAAATGGGACTAGGTTGATTTGTGCAGATCTGTTTTGCCATAAAAACTGAAATCATGATTTGAAACTCATATTGTCTGTTATTTGTTTCATGATTTACAACATTTCAAAGCAGAAAGGGCCAAATGTTTAAGTGAAAAATCTGATCTTGGTTGAAGTAGGCAGAGGAGTAAATTATCTATCGTAAACTCATATTTTTATATTATTTTGTATTTATTTGAAGTAACTAAAGTATTTTCCTTCAGGCTTAGTTCTCTTACTGTACAGATATTGACAGAAACAGAAATATATCTCAAATGTAATAATTTGTACCAAATATTGCATCCAAGCTGTAATTTGTAATTGTCGTACTGCAGAAAATAACATTGTCATGACACACAATGTTATTTTCGATGTAATTTTTCGGTAAACTCAGTTTAATTTTTTGATGATTAAGTTTAATTTTTCGATAAACTGAATCACAGATATAAATGGTGATTCAGTTTATTGTTTATGAGAACAAATTCACGCAATTTCATCTTCTTAAGGCCTTTTATCCCCCTTAAATTAATGTAATGTGTTTGTGTAAAACAAGTTACAACATTTAATTTTCCTATTGGATTAGTAAATACTTTTTTAATTGAGTTTTTCATTGAATTGTAAGACTGCATAATTTTCTTTTTTTTACTCAGTTTCCACTCCAGTTCTGGATGAGGGACAATGATTGAGTTTCCATTGACCATAAAACTGCACAAATTGGAATGACAAAAATACATTTGTTTAATGGAAACAGACAATTTTGAAAATACTGCAGTTTTTTTGAATAAAAGTTTTTGCCCTAGGATGAATCAAAATTAGTGTATTTCACAAAACTGCAACAGAAACACTTCTTTTGATGTTGGATGATGTTGGAAGACGGAAAAGACGACAGAAACTGAAAGATGGACGCTGACATCCATCTTATCTTTTATTAACTTGTGGTTTTATTTACATTTTCTTATTTAATACAAGCACCACTATTGCGAAATTGTGTTTTTTCAACATTAGTGCCATATCAATAAAGTTTTGCACACATTTGTAATGGAAACGCTGGTAGTAAGGGGCAACTCTTGTCCCTTCAGTGGGAAAAGGGCGTTTTTGGAGGCAATAATCTCTGCACCCTTTGTTCGCCTGTCAATCTGCCCTTGATCAAATATTTATGTTTCCTTGTTGAACTCCTCACCCTTCTTCCCTGGTTCTTCTCTCCCTGTCTGTGACGACATTCGCCCGCTGCAGACCGGCGTTACTGACGTTTCTGCATTTGTTTGACTCAGTCTGAGCTGGTGACTCTTCCTCTTGCCGCTTTGCTCTGTCAACTCTCTGATTCTCTTTCATGTTTACTCTGATTGATGACAAAGCTGGGGGACTTTGAGCTAAAAGTGGGATTTGCTGTCATGGTGATTTGTGGTTAGAAATTTTGGAGCTTTGTCTTTAAATACTTAAGCCTTTTTGGAAATATCTACACACATTTTGCTCTAAATCCTGGCTAGAAATTTCTAAATTTCCAAAGTTGTTATCTTGCTGATTTGGATGCTTCGACCAAAAGTGATCCAGAAAAAATGTATTCATCTTTCTTGCAAAAAGGATTTTTGTCCAAACTGGCTGATGTTTGCATGATAAATAAATATTAGGTCCATTGTAGATAGACAAATAAAATGAAAACTTTTTTTCTAGAAAAAGAACTTGGGAATTTCTGAGTTTGAAAAGTAGAACATTAGGTTAAAAAAGCTCAGAAATTTAATCTTTTCAAACTATAACAAACCCAAGTTTTTTCTAGAAAATTTCTGAGAAAACTGGGCTTCATAAATCTGATTGACCAAAAATCTAATAAATATATTTCTACCAGATTTTTACATGGTTTCTGACTGATGCCCAACTTTTCTGTCACCTTTTGACTGATTGCAGGGACTTTAAACTGTCCGTCATCTTCCTGTGGTTCTGAATAGTCGCCGTCCTGAGATGTGAGTGTTGACGTAGCTGCACCCAGCCCGGTCCGCCCTGTATCCATGTGAATCGGTGTCCATGAGCGCATCCGGGACTATACATGGAATCACAAACACTTTATGTTAAACAAAGGATTTCCTGCCAACAGAAAGCAGACAGACTCACCTGTAGATTTTACATTCATCAGAAAAGTGAGCCTGACGGATAGTTTTTTTATGAAATACGGAAAGCAGCAAATCGGTTTTTCTCTTTCTGTCGCTCTGGCTTCTTTACTGGTAGCAGGTTGTGGCTACAGGAAGTATAACTGGTTTCCATAAGGCTTAAATATCTAAGGATCTCTGCCACCAACCACTTGAACAACAAAATAAACTGACTTTTAAATGTATTGTAAGAAAAACATGTTAATTTCTAATTAATCTAATTACAAAATATGTTTTAAAAAGTTAGGATTAAGAGATTACACTTATTCCCAAAAGTATTTTCTTGGATATTTCTTGTAATAAATTTTAATTAATTTTATTTTCATAAAGGGGAAAATAATTAACATGAATACATCATGTAAATATGTCAGATTTAGCCAGAGAGGCTAATTCTCATCTGTAGTCTCCTAGCAGGTTGATGGAAGGGATTAAAAAAATACAGTTAACATCATGACACACGTGACCTATGATTTATGACAGATTTTAATCTATAGCAACACTGAAATCTAAGAGTAATTCACAGTAAACATTTATAATAAAAGTAAAAATAACTCACATCCATAAGTAAAGAAAACATGTAAAAATGTGAATGAACATGACGTGGAGTGAAAGTAAAACAACGCACAGTTTTCAACATCATTTCCAAGTAAAAATCTGTAAAGTGTAGTGTGCATTTGTAATCAGCTCTCATGATTCAATGCTTCCTCTAACCACCATTCACTTCGATCACTGCTGCCTGTTTTCTGGGATGTTTCTACCAGATTCAATCATTTCTGCTGACTCTTTGGTGAATAGTTCAGGCTCAGTTGGATCTGATGAAACTGAATTAGAAGCTTTGTTTGCTTTTGCAATCAAAAAGTTACAATTTTGGCCTCATTGGCCAAATTCTTTTCTTCCACTTGCAGATAAGTTTATTGTTCCACAATTGCTCCTACTCTGACATGTTTCTAATTCTGCTGATGGCAACAAGGACTTGGAGCTCATCACCTAAAACAAATCATATGAATAGAAGCTGAAAAATTTGTATTTTACAACTAATACTCCTTATTCATTGAATGATGTCTGTTGAATTTCCTGTGAAAAAAATAGGAGATTTTTGCACCTAAAGTTACACACAAACGCAGGCAGGATAGTCAAGTCAAAACCGTTTTTATTTACATATCTAACAACATCACTGGTTCATTTCCCTTTACTTAGAAACAGATTAACTAGTAGCTTTATCATTTGTGGCAGGAGAACAAAGTTATTTAACTTCAACAAACCATATGTAATATAACAACACAATTTATTCACATATTTCAGAGCAATCAGGTTGCTTAAACTCAAAGTTCAAAAATCATAAATTTCAAAGATAAATTTAAGTCAGATTATTATAGGAGCCTCAAAGTTAGGCAGAAGGTGTATATTTGCATAGATGTGCTGGTAAAAGGAAAATAGTTTAATGTAAATTCATTATAATAAAGAAGAATAAATGTATAATTTTAATCACCAGGCATGATTAATCTGTACAATATTTACACAAGCTTTGAGGAAAATTCAACCTGATCCTGAACTTGAGGAGTAAATTTTCCTTTTACAATGTTTCTATTTGTTCCCTTTTTTGTTCATGTGTACCAAAATGGACCTCTAATAATCGTAAAAAAAAAAAAAAAAGACCTGCATCTATTTCCAGCACCAGAAACCTTTGTGCTATTGACTTCTGGAAGGAAAAGGAAGCTGTAAAGCTAAAGAACGGTTCCTATAATAGTTACAAAAACTATAAAATAAGCCATAAAACAGCCAGCAAATAGATTTGACCTATTTTTAAGCTCAACATAAACACAAAAATAGAAATAGAGCAGCTAACTCCAGACGTGATGATGTGTTTTCGTGCAAACTGCTCATGAATCACGAGGAAACATAAATGTTGCTATTTTAGCTTGTAGCAGACAAAACAGCAGCTCTGTGTCCTCGTCTCGAGTCTTTGTTGCATTTTTACGACCACTGAGACAATAAGAGGACAAACCTGCTTCGAAGTGAGTCAGAGTTCATTTTTAGTTTGTGAGCGACACACAAGAAAAATATTTACACCTGTATCCCTCTGGTTTTTTGCATCATGTTAACCAACTGGACCAGAACCTGGCTGAAGTCCTGTCTTTATAAAAGCAAACACACTTACTGATGATCAATTAATCAATTACTTTCATGTAAAATTGAGTTTTTCACGTTTTTATCATTCTATAATGTTATCCCCCCATCAAAAGTGTTAGTGCCTCCCCAGACTGCTCCTTCAGACTAGTAGCAGCACCAATTAGCTAACACTTGTTGGAACTGTGAGTCTGTTAAGCTATAAAAACTATTTCTCATTGCAACGCTCCTGAAAACGATTATAGATGGAGAAATGTTGTTGTTGAAGGCGGAGAGTCGGAAAGAGCAGAAGCTTCTTAAAGAGACAGAGGCCCAATTTCAAAGTGTTGAATTGTGAAGTCAAATTTTTTTAAAGATATTTTGACATGTAAACCCTTTTTGAAACGACTGAAGATTGATTGATTTTGCTATAAAATGAAAGTATAACTGCTCATTTAATTAGCAATAGCTTGGTGCTAACCAGGAAATTGTTGCACTTTTATCTACATTTAAGGTAAGATTAAAATAATTTAACATCTGATCGTGTTTTGCAAAGTACATTTTCTGCAAAGTACTGAAAATGTAGGAAGGTGTTTTTTGTCATGCCAATGATATTTACAGGTTTTGTCAAATTCCTTAACAAAAGTAACATAAACATGTCAGATGAAAGTTCACAGTCGAAGTTGCGGTGGGTTTTCTGTGCTTTGGAAATCGATGGTACAGGATTCATGACTCATATCAAGCAACCTGGAAGATATAAACAAATAAAACCATTTATTGACACATGTTCAATACAAGGAGCAGAAGAAATATAGACTAGATAGTCAAGTCTTTTAATTTCCAATACTATTGTCTAAACTCCAGTTTTACTCTAAACGATGAGCAGCAACTCTGTTGCTGCTGAAAAATGGGATTAATTGCAATATTGATGCAGTAAAATGAGTTTAATTATGAGCACAAACTCCTGCTTGTTAGAGGATTAATGAAGCAAAATGACGAGTCAATTTTATCTCTCCCTCTCAAGCAAAATGAAAACATGGAAACATTGAATGAAGGCTTGATTTGAAGGTTAATCAGGAATGTTTCAGGGAGGCGGCTCACCTCTTTGGGTCTGCGTCACGTCAGACATGTTGGTAGCAGCCTACCTGCCCTGCTGAGCCACAGTCTGCAGGATAGCAGCGTTTGGTGGGTTAGCCTGGGAAAAGATTAAATGATTTTATTATTGCTTAACCACAGATCGAGCATTTACTGCCTCACAGCAAAGTTTTACTCAGAAATGCTTTTGCCTTACTAAAATTCTTAAATCTGGACGCTCCACATATAATATGTGAATCAATTACTTATGTTTATACAGAGATTGTTCCTCTGTATCCTACCTTGCTGGGCAGCATTTGACGCAGCGCCTGAATCTCTGTCTCTTTCTGGGCCAGTTGTTGCTCCTGCTGGAGTTTCTCTTTCAGTAATGTCATTAACTAAAACCAAAGATGCAACAATTTAAAACAAAAAAATGCATTTTTATCATTCATTAAAGCTGCAGTATGTAACTTTTATAAAACATGTTTTTTATCTATTTGTTAAAGTTATCATTACATTGTGACAGGATAGTGTCAATCACCCTTGCTCTCTGCTCAGCTTCTCCCCATCAGCTCAGACCAGTTAGCGTTTTTTCTGTAACATTTGTTTCTCCACTTTTAGCACATTTAGCAACACACACACAAGAATGATTGACAGAGCTAAGTCCCTCCTCCAGTTCTGATTGATTGTTTTTGAGTGGGAGCAGTGCATTTCTTCAGACGGCAATAGTAGAAGACTATCTGGGAAAATATGTCTCCTACTAGTTTTAACAATCATATTAAAATCATATTTTTGTCAAAATTACTGCAGCTTTAAATTTTGTCACTGAAGAAAACTGCTTTTCTCAGAGCTTTGCTCCAGGACCCACCTGTTGATCGTGAAACTTTTGCTTCTCGTCTAAATCCGTGGTAGCTTTAGCGACCGCCGCCTTGTGTTTGTCTTCACACTCCTGCAGTTTGGAGGTCAGGTCCGAGTTTTGCACCTCTAGGTGACTGGAGCGCCATTGAATCTCAGACATCTGCAGAATAAAGTCATAATTTCTCTTTAAAAGACAAAAAGTTTAATGAATATTTCATTTCCTTCCTTAGTTTATCTAGGTTAGGGGCACACAGGTCGGTTTAACTTAACTCTGAAAGGAAAAGCTAAAGTTTTTCAGGTGAAGAAACTAAAATAAATCATGTAAAGCCAAAGCCTTTTGCTTGTCCTTCTGAGCTTTTTAAAGATTAACGTCGACGTGTTGTTGCTTAAGATAAGTTTAGTCTTTTGTCCTGCTGCATCAGCAGGGCGGACAGCTTCACCTCGGCGTTGACCTCGGGTTTGCCTCACAGGACATCTGTCTCTTTAGCTGGATTTATCAGGAATGATGCCGTGAGTAAACTTCCTCCCTGGAGAAACAGGTTTCCTGCTCAGCTTGTTTTTTCCAGGGGATTTTAGGAAGAAACGTGTTGAGGGAAAGTTTCAGGGTTGATTTGACTGAGGTTATTACCTGTGAGCTTTAATGCTGTGTAGATAATATGATTCCCTATGGTATTAACTTATTATTTGGCGAAATTGTTTACTATAATTACCTCTTATTATTGGTGTTATGATGTGATTTTCTGTCTGTATTTTTAAATGAACTAAAGTTGCAAATGCTACATGAAACCATGAGGCAACCAAACTTGATGCAAAACTCATTCTGCCTTACTAAACTACAGAAAAAACTTCACTTTCACCAAAAAAAAAAGGAGAAATTGTCACATTGCTGCAGCATTGGATGTTTTGAAAGCTAAAATTATGGGGGGTTTTTTCAATCCCTTTATGCTTTTGGGGTAAACCAGTCTGCATTCACGCACCCTCTCGCCCACGTGGTCCAGATACGGCTGGAACTTGTTCTCCACTTCCCTGGACAGGTTGGTGCAGTTGCTTTTTATCGTCTCCAGCTGTTCTCTCTGGCTCTTGCAGGTGAGGTGGAACGTCAGCGAGTGAGGGAACAGGTTGTCGATCTTATTCAAAAACGTGGTGGTCACAGTCTGGACCCCACTCAGAGCCTGAATAAAGTCGTCTTTGCACTTTCTGATTTGAAAGAAAAGCCGCCATGAGATTGTTCTTTACATTTTAAGTCAAATGCACCATCTGGACAGACAGACAGACAGACAGGAGGACGGCACCTTTTGTAGGCAGTGAGCTTCTCCTCCAGTAGATCTTTGTCTCTGCGCAGCTTCCTGGCCTCCGTGAGATGGAGGTCTCGATCTCTGAAGCCGTTGTCTCGATCTCTGATGGCGTTGTCTCGCTCTCTGAAGGCGTTGTCCTTCTCGGACAACAGATTGTGAACCATCTGATCGGCGTTTAATTTAACACGAGTTGTCTCATTTTGGACGTGTTCCTGACACTTTGCAGTATCTGCAGGATTCAGATGGAAGGTTTGTGTCACAAGAAAATCAAATCTAACAACTGGAATTCGGTTTTGCATAATTTCTACATACTTTAGTCAATCTAGTAGACATAAGTTATATCTGCAGGACAATCGCTTGCAATGAATCCATATTATATTTTTATTCAGTCCTGGAAAACTTGAAAAGTTAAACCCTTATGCTTATGAACTCTGAATGTTTCAGACCCAGCTAAAGTTGTTGGTTACTCTGAGAGATGTTTATGCAGTGTTGGACTTACGGATATATGAAGGTGGTATAACACAGGTAGGACAGCGCGGAAGGATGATTCTCGGCTTTTCAAGGTTTGCCCATTAAAAAAAAGACATAAAAGAAGGTGAATTAGATAATGAATAGGTTTTCATTTCTATTATTACAAAGACGACCAACATAGAAGCAAAAGAAATGTACAGAAGAGCGTTTCAGCCACTCAAATTAGACAAAGAAAATAATTCTGACTGATTTTTAACTTTTCCAAGATTTGTGACTTTCATCTTCTGAGATCAAGTCAGAAATCTGAGGGAAAAAAAGCCAGAATTTTTTTTTGAGTGACTCTAATCCTTTTCCACAGAAGTACCATTAAAAATCAGAAATGAAAGTGAGGATGGGAGTGATGAGATGGTCTTGACCAAATGCATCAGAGCAGTTTTGCAACTTGACAGAGAAAAATGCAGCTTCCTCTGGTTTATTCTCTGTACTTACAGGGTTGGGTTTGAATTTTGTGAGGTTCGCTATCGTTTCCTGCAGAGCCGCTTTCTCACCCAAACAATCAGCAAGCTTTGCTCCAAGCTCAGCTTTCTGCTTTGTCAGGTTCATGTTGTCTGAGCTCAGCTTGTTGAATTCCAGCTCCAGTTTCTGCACAATACATGATGAAGAATCAGCGATAATCAGCAGAGAACTTGAGTAAAACTTTATGGAAAAATTTATTTTTAGGAGCATTTTCATTAAGCTGTAGGGTGTTTTAATGTTTTCTGAACAGATCATTCATTGTTAAGTAAAGATTAAATTTTAAAAAGTAATATAATATGTACTTTTTACTTTTACTTGAGTAGATTTTTATGAAGTATTGTAAAATTGCTAGATACTCTTCTCCACTGTAAATAACTTCACTGAACGAAGAACCAAAAAATTCACCAGACAGACACAAACCGGGAGTTTTTGTTAAAGTTTTATGTTGAAATAAATTATAATCGACAATATTTTTTCCTTATTTTGTAATTATATGAATAATTACATATACACTTACAAATACTTTTTCACTCTTAGTTGAGTGATTTCTTTTTACTTTTACTTGAGTAAAATGTGTTGAAGTAGTGCTACTCTTACTTGAGAACAATTTTTGGGTACTTTGCCGTCGCCTCGTTCAAAGTTTGTGTTTTCTTTAACTGAAAACATGTGGCATAGTCCTTTAAAATCATGCATTTGTAGGATTTTTTTTCATCAGACAATCTGATAAAAGTTACTTTATGAGCATGCAGTCGTTAAGGAAATCACTGACCATGACCCGCTCCTCCTCTGCAGACCTTTCTGGTTGTCCGTAGATGAGCAGGAGCACCAGGCTGACGATGATGAGCGACTGGATGAGGGATGAAAAGAAGAAAACGATCCTCATGTAGTAGCCGCAGCTCTTCCCTTTGTTTCTGTACAGCGGCTGCCGGGCCTCTGGGCCGAGCTTGACCCGGGAGCAGCTGGGGCTGTACATGGCAGCCGGTGGTGAAATGGTTGCAGCTGGTTTTTGTGATGATATTAACAGAAATTATTCGATGACAAAGAAAATATTTTTGAAAAGTTCTTCAGATTTGATCTTCTCTGCAAAGAAAAAGCAGATGTTTACCAAGAAGAAGCTGAGTCTTATTTTTTTTTTAATTCTTGGTTTTGCTGTTTGTTGTTAAAGATGCTGAAATGATCAGGTGGTGAACAGGGAGCCTGATGACTGTGAAGGGATTATAAAGGGTTCGTCCTGGACGCCCCCTCCTCTCCACTTCCTGAATGACAAGCAAAAACTTTCCATGCAACAGAAGACAATATATTGTCACAGAAACTTCAATAATAATGACAAAAATCTCCACAAGTTTTAAGACAGGATGGTTTACTGTATTTTTACAGTCTACCCTCCTCTGGTTCAATGTCCATATTTTTTCTGACGGTATATTTATTAAAAATGTGACTTTAAGATCATGCATTTTCAGGAGTTTTTTTTTTTCACTTTTTACCAGCAGATAATTGGACAACAGCTTTTTTATCAGGATGCAGTCATGAACTGTTTGACTGCAGTTTGGTTTTATTGTGAACAGAATACCTTCACCTCTGACCTTTCACCCCATTTAGCTGTCCTCTTAGAGGTCAATATTCAGTGAATATTCTAAGTATTGAATTTTCTGTCTGATGTATCTACTATTGATATTGCGTCTCTATTGTAAAATTTATATTGTTATTGATTTATTGGGGTAGACAGATTTTATAACACTACTTTTTTCCTGTGGGGAAGTTATCTAAGGTCTAATCAAACAGGCTGATTGGTTTCCAACTGTTTTTTTCTTTTAACATAAATACGAAATATATGTATTTTTGTACTTTTTTTGCTTAATTACTGCTCAGAGGGTGTTCTTTCAGCAAATGGCCTTTTTTGAGTCTGCATACTCCAATTAACAATTAATCAATTACTAGAACAGATGACAAATTGTTTAATTAATCGATTCATCATCATTAATCATTTCATCTCGAACACATGCTGTGTATGCAAATGATGTACAGTAGATTATCTAACTGGAATAAAATTAGTATTTGGAGAGCAGAGTAGAGCATGTTTTTGGGAAATAATGTGGATACATTTAGTGAACTTCCACTTGTGTGAGTCAAGAAAGCAGGAAGCATTACCTATCCGTGCCACTTTTAAATATAGCAGGAGCAGAATTCCTCATCCTATTCCCTGGTGAAGGACGAACAATGTGCAACATGTTAAGAAGTAAAGCAGAAAAAGCCAAACAAATACAGAAAAAATTTCCACCACATCCTGTCCTGAGCCTGCGCGGAAAGGAGTCATGGCAGAGGAGGACCGAGAGAACTGAAACAATAGGTAGCTGTCAGTCTTCAGAGCTGAGGGAATAACAAAGTCTCCCTCTGGGCGCTCTCCATTCCAGCCAAGCTGTTATCAGAGCCGATGACGTGAGGCACACAACGGGCTGCTTGGGAAGAGTGTGACGGGCCAAAGGTTCTCCGAGTGCCAGGTTACGTTTTCCTGCTTGCCCACGTATGTCTGACAGCCTTCCTTCAAATGGAAAAAGACTCATTTATGAAGATAGAGCGGCAGCGCAGGCTGATGACCTCTGAACAAAGGCAGGAAGTCAAACAGTTGGAGACTGACACCTTTTGAGACAACAGGCCAATCGGACAGGAAGATATATCTCAAGCACTGAAGAATTGTTCAGGCAATAGATGCATAAGTGACACATTTTCACTATCTGATGCAGAGGTGTTCAAAACTGAGTCAAAAGTGCTTGTGGCCCAAGAAAAGGTTGGAAACATAAAGTAAAATCAAGCGTATTTGTTCAAACTATCACTATGTTGTGGAAGTATGAGACACATAATCTGTAAATTATCTGTCCTTTAAATTATCTGATGAAAATCCTTAAAGTTATTTCTGTATTTATATTTTAGCTTGAAACTTTAAAACTGGTTAAATATAATTATTAAAAATTGCTTTGCATTTTCTAGATAATTCAGATTTTTGTGTTTTACAACAAAAAATATGGAAATTCAAACAACTTTTGACAACATAGGAATCCATCAAAAATGTGTGTTCAGGGTGTCATTTGCAGGGTTTAGAGAACATGAACTAAGTTCTGTTCAGACAGCAGAACACGCTGGGGCTTCCTGTCTGAGCTGGACGGATTTCAAGGTGGAATCTGCTGCCATCTACTGGCCAAACCAGCTAAACAATTTAAAATATCATCAATAGGATTAAACACGCCTTTTCAATATAACCAAAGCTTATACGTGCAGGGTTTGTTGTGAGTAAAGCTACATTTGAGGTAAAACCAGCAATGTGTTTGTGTTGCCTTCCTACACGGTACATTGTGTGACGTACAACAGCGATGAAGTGAACAAAATCGGCCATAATCTAAACTGCAAATCAGGGATGTCAAACTTCATTTTGGGCCTCGTCAAGAAAAGAAATATTCTCAAAGTGCCTTCGATAAAATCTATTAGCAAACTGTTAAAACATTAACAGTTTGATAAGAGCTTCTTAAAATTGAAGTTTTGAACATGTTTTCACATCCAGGATTTTGAGATTGTTTTAGATATTTTTTAAATCAAATTCACGGATTTGTGAGGGTAATTTAGGAATATTTAATAGAAATTTCGCGAGATTTGCCCTTATTGTGCTTGTGGCATTTTTTACTTGGCATATCGATCACGGAGTACAACTAAAGTAAAACTGAGGCAGAAGTGTGGTAGGAGTAAGAAATACTGCCACCTGCAGGCGGGAGGTAGTCACTTAAACCCAATGTTTTTGAAACTGATCATTTGCAATAAATTCACAATTATACAGATAAAAACAACTTTAATCTGATGAAGGTTCTATTTATGAGTCCTTCTGGAGTGTAGAGGGCCAGATTAAAAGCTCTGGCAGTATTTAGCCCCCAGAAAACATTCCAGCATGGAAACAAAGAAGCAGCTAAGGAAGAAAAACATTTAGGTAAAGCTAATCTCTGGCGCAGAATCAGAAAGTCTTGATGAGGGAAAAAAAGATAACCCAAACCTGCTGACAAGCTAAAAGAAACAATTTTTAATAATTTATAACTCACATGCTTCTGGGGGATGAAATCCTGACATATAAATTAATCTGCAACTTTTATTTAATGTGTTTTATGGATCTTTTGTTGACATGCTGTCTCTCAAAATTAAAATAGACGGAATGGTGTTTTGCTTGTAAATAATCAAACTTTCAAATTCATAATGTTGAGAAGCAAAAAGGCAAATATGAAAGTGATCTTTGTAAAACCTGAAGCTTAAACCAATTTCAACTTCCAATATTAGGTTATTATTTATTTATTTAAACTCATCATCTACTCCCTCATGACCAGGACAGTTCAAGTGATTTTCACCACGTAACAGAACAATTTGTTTACAATCAGTGACTTCTTGAAACCCTCATTTCCCACATATTCTCACGTTTGTTCAAAACCAAAGAAAAACATAACAGTGACATTGGGCCTTCAGTTAAAAAAATAAAAAGTTCTGCTGAATCTGCAGCACGTGTGGATTTCACAGATAAGCGTGGGCGTTTTATTTTGTCCGTTTTAGACCGTAGCCTCCGTGTCCGGGGTGTCGTCCCCCTCCAGCAGGCTGTAGGACGCGTGGCTCTGGAACGGCCTCTGCAGAGGGTGAGCCAGCAGTTTGGCCATGCAGTTGTGCAGCTCGATGGCGGGTCCACCCAGGGAAACCTCGAAGCGATAACACATGCCTTTGGAGTCCAGGGTACAGAACGAAGTGTAGGTCTCCTGGGAAACCAAAGACACACTTTAAAAGATGGTCAAAAAACTACTGATCGACTCGACTTGAAGAGATCTCACAAATATAAAGGAATGAAGGACGTAGAGTAGACCTGATCATTTGTCTCAGTTTATTAAAGTTTGAATAAACAACCTGAAGTCTGAGTCCCTCTGCCTCTGCAAAACGTTAAAACTTAGCAAGTATTTTTGGTTTAGTTTCTAGTCCAAACAGTTGTCACATCTGGATGACAATGAAGGGACAATTTATTCTGGGTTTTTATTTACCGTCCATCCATCCTGCAAGTTTTGTATGTAACTTCTGACCTCACTAATTTCACAGTAAACGTTTAGACATAAATTTAGAAAATAAGAAAATGTAATATTGTCTTTAAAAAGCTAAAAGAAACTCACCCTCCAGCTGGTCTCATCTCCTTGTTCCTCCATCCCGTTGTGCAAATAAACAACATCAAAGAAGAAATATGGAGATTGCAGCATTTTCTGAAGCAGGAATAAAAGACTTGATCACCACAAGATAAAGCAGACAGATGCTTTGACTACGCCACAGACAGAGCGGTGACTCACACTGAGAGCTTCTGAAGGGTTGAACTGCATGGGCCCAGCATGGCGGCTGTAGATGAGGACAGTCCGCACCACGTAGGGAGGCGGGATGGTCTGAACGTTCTCCATCGACGGCAGCTCAATCTTCTGACGGCTGCAACAGGCGCAAGATTTTAAAACAGAAAACATTTCTACTTACGTTTTTTATTTTTGCAATTAAAGCAAATCTGAGGAATTTTGAAGAACATAAACATAGCTTACATGACGTTGAGGAGATCTTCCAGGTCTAAATGTAGAGGTTAAGGGTAATCCGATTTTACTGTTAAAGCTATTTTGGTGAATGTTTGATGGAAGGATACTGAAGGACTCGCACACATTGGTGTCCAGGTCATACAGGCAGCTGCACAGCTCTCTGGGATCAGACGTGAAGCCAGACAGCTGGGGCAAAAAACAAAACAATAATGAAGGGAAATGTTCATTAAAGAAAATAAAAACACAAAAAACAAAAATATATGAGCTGAAATTGTTTTTGTGTTGCAGGGTTTCAAAGAGGAAAGAAAAATAAACTATGACAAAAATGTATATTTCCAGACCCGGAGATTGTCTACATGTCCTTTCTTCCTTCCTTCCCTTCTTCCTTACTGACTCATTCTTTCCTTACTTCCATCTCTTCAACCCTTCTTTCTTTCTTTCTTCCTTTGTCTTCTTCCTTCCTTTCTCCAATCCACACTTCCTTTCTTACTTCTATCACTTCTTCCACTCCATACTCTCTTTCCTTCTAACTCTGATTCCATCCTTCCTTCTGTATCTCTCCTTCTATTCTTTTTTCCTTCCATCTCACTTTCTATCCTTCCTTTTTTATCTCTCATTCCATCCTTTCTTCCTTATACAGCTCCTTTCTTTCTTCCATCTGTCCTCTTTATATTTTTACTTCCATCCTTCCTTCTGTCCTCCTTTCCTAATTTGTGTTTAGAACAGAACTATACAAGCAGTAAAAATGATTGGATTTCTGAATTTAAATACTGGATCATATTTATAAGTTCAGGTTTTGGTTGTGCTGTGTAACCAGAGATAAAAATTAAAACCAAGATGAGTCAAACGTCCAGCAGGAGCTTCTGAACGTCTCGTGTACCGACCCACAGAGCATCATCGTTGATGACAACCAGAGCAAACTCGTGTCGTTTGTCGATCTTGTGTTTTGTTCTCACAAACATCTCGATCATCTTCTGGGATATGTTCAAGGCGTTTGTTTTAGATCTAAACAGAGAGACAATGAAATGACGCAACGTTACACTCTAAAGCCATGAAACAGTGAAACAGTCCACCGTGTTTTACACACCCGTTGAAAGACTCCAGCTTTGGTAAGGACATTTCTTCAGAAAGATCTAGACATATTATCTGTACAGAGGGAAACAAGGCATGAAAGACAGAAAACATTAAATGAAGTCATGTATAAATCTATATCACAGTTAAAAGAAAGTACACCCTCTTTTAATTCTCTCTGGACATAATAAAAATGAGCTACTTTAATTATTTTGTAATTAACTTCAAATAAAACATCAAAGATTCAGATGGAAGTTTTATCTGTATATTTTATACTACTACTGTGATAACGATAAAAATGATGATAAAAAATGATTTATTATGAATTTATGATTTATTTTTTGCTAACTGTATGGCAGGAATAGCACAGTAAGCATAGTGCCCACAAAAACAAATACTGCTCTTCCTATATTTCTTTAAGTATATTAATACTTAAAGAAATATGATTTATATCACTAAACTGCACATATTAACTGCATTTGATCATATTTTCAGATTTACTGATATTTATTCATGTTCTTGTGGAACAAACAGTGGAGAAAATAGTAAAAACATAACATGTCAGTTCTGTTTTTTGTTTCTTTAACATCATTAATGGAAATTTATTGAGGCAACAATAAATCAAAAGGAAAAATTTGACAATAAAAGAGCAATATGATAAATGCACACCCATAGAAGTAAGACCTCAAATTTGCCCCAAGAATAATGATACGGTATCCAGAAAAGTTCATGCTCAACTCAACAAATAGTGTTAAACACTAAACCTTTCTACTTTTGTGGATAGATTTAAATAACTTAGGAAATTATTTAATAAAGTCAGGTAAACACTACAGTTTTTTTTGATAGACAGAACCTTGAGGATTTATTTTCTTGATCACTTTAACTTCCTGAATGAGAAAGTATTTCCGTGTGCAAGTGGACCTACCACTTTCTCTGGACAGTTGACTCTGGGAACTCTCAGCTGGTATTCTGCTGGTGGAGGAATGGACGTACTGAGGACGGGCTGCTGGTGAGGGGCCTTCGGCCGTTCTTTGACCGTCACAGCTGCAGTGGACAGCTGGGCCGTGGTGCCGGCTGCTGTTCCAGAACCAGATGCCACGGAAACGGCACCAGGGGGAACCACAGCCTGAGATGTAGAGACCGAAACCGTTGTGGTGACGGAGCTTGGAGGGCTGTCGGTGGTCGAGGCTTCGCCTTCGCCCTCCACACGGTTCCCCACTGCAGGCTGAGGTATGGTCGGGTTCCCGTTGCCGCCGAGGCTGCCGGTGCTGCTGCGACGGTCCTCGGCACCTTCGGGGTTGGAGCGCGTCCGGGGTCGCAGCTCCACTGGACGTTCCTCGCCATCAGCTGGGCCTGGCTCTGGAGTCTCCATGGAAACACTGGATGCAAAGAAAGTGGAGGTGATGAGTTCAGACGGCTGTAGATGGAGCATTTAAAACTGAAGAACCAACAAATAAACTGTTTACATCAGTAAACATTTAAGAATGAATTAAAAATAATCACTGCAGAGCATGTTTATTTCACCAATTAAATTCCACAAGTGAAACTTATATATTACACAGATTCCGTAAACAAGCCTTGATTTATTTGAAGCATTTAGTTGTTTTAGTTTTGATGGTTATCACAATACAGGTAATTTAAATCCACAATTGAAAACTCAATTAATGTGATGTAATATAATTTTCAAAATTGGGATAATGAAATATCCAAATCATCATATTTGATGAAGTTTTAGTTGCTGCAACCAGAGGTTGGCTATTTTATCCACTTCTACACCATAATTCTGATAAGTTCATGTTCAGATTTATCACTCTGGGTGGAATCAATCTGTATTATACACAAGTTCCAATTTCTCAGAAGAAATACACAAATAAATAAACTTTACAATTATATTTGAAGTTATTTAGACATACAAAATATTTAAAATTGGATGAATCCCAGACTTATTTCTCATATGTTCTTTTCTAATAAAACATCTCTACATTTCAGATGCACCTTGTTTATCCAAAAGCTTAAATTATGGCTTATTTGACCAAATCACAGCACGCAGAAATAGATTGAACAACCAAATCTGCAGTTATTTTTTTCTCTAAGCGAATATGTAACTAGCTTTACCTTTAAATTTCCACAGCGATCTTAGGAGTTAAACAAACACTGAAAAAGGTACGTTGACAACATGAAAACAAGTTAAGCAAGTTAGCATTAGTTAGCTTCTATAAAATAAACAAGCAGCTCAGTATATAAGCGCCACATATAAAATGGAAAAACACTACTTACGTTATTCAGAAATAAGAAGCGTTTTTGTTTTATGTGCAACAAACTGTCATATATAGTGCTAAAGAAAATAAGAAGATGAGCTAACGTTTGTTTTGAACGGGTAACTTCCTGTTCGGAAACGACATAGATGGCACTTCCGGTTCTCACAGCATTGTGGGTAATGATGTTTTTGGGTTGATTTAAAGTTTTTTCCGTTTTGCAGACAGCTAGGAGCGCAATAAAATAATCTTCAACAACATCAATGGCAACGACAATAATAATTTATTAGAAAAATAGAGTAAAAGGCTTAGTGGTGCAGATAAAACAATTATTATGGTCTCTTTATTTCTCTGTCTGTGTAATATTAAAGAACTCTACAAAACAATAGACGTCTATTTTGAATAAGGATTTAGTACCTTTTGCAATGTTGTATAAATCTGTGTTTTCTTCTACTACTTTTACTTTTTCTCTATTTTATAGCAATTTTTGCCTTTTTTTGTAAACTTATTGTTCAAGTTCAATGCTCACAAAGGTAAAGTTTCTCTTTTGTTAATTAAAATTTTGTTGCCTCACATTTAATCCATTTCTTAATATTTGAGCCACACTTATTTCCCATAGCAAATTTGCATAAAAAGTCAAAAAATCAGATTTTGCTGTAGTAGAAGAGTCCCAGACTAAATCATTCTAGCTTTTACCTGAACTACACTCATGTTACTTTAAGAGTAACATAATACTCATAATTACTCTTCCACAAGTTGAGGTCTCCTCAATTTGTGGAAGAAAAATATGCTCACACGATCACAAATTCCATATCATACATAAAAGTGGGATTGAGGTATTTCTCCAAATACTAATCCTCTGCCAGTTCACTCATATTTTTGCAGTGGAACAGCTCAAAGTTTCATATATATAATTTTTTTATTACAACTAAAGGTAACATAGTTTTGTGATTATGATATGAAATGGCAATATGTGGCTGGTAAATGCTTAATATTGCCCCTTTACCACCCATTTTTTAAGTATAATACATGTTTCCAAAGACCCAGACAGGAGCTGACACTGCATGGAAACTAACTGTGACCAAAACAGGAAAGGACACAAAGTGAAGGGGAATGGGTGTGGATGTCTCTCTGAGTGTTTCCCACTGACTTCATTCATCACAGTTAACAGAGTTAGACAGACATGCAGCAGGACAGCAATCTGCTGCCTTCGCTCAGGGACTGACCTCTGGCCTCTTACTGCACAAAACAGCAGGACCAAGAAGAAAATATCCACGTTTTGGTTTTTTCAAATGTTAAGGATTGTTATACTGTGGAGACATCAAAAACAAGAAATATGGAGGTAAGCAAGTCGTGCTGAAATGTTTGTTTGGTTTTAGATTAAATCCATTACACTGTCCATACAGTAAAGTAACCAAGATCCACTTTAATAAATGTTTGGTTAAAGTGTTTCCAGCTGTTTTAAGAAGTAAGCTCTTGGCAGGACGTTTGAGAAATAATTGTTGTGGAACTGAGTCGGTAAATACTTTCCTCTGCTACTTTCCACACTCATGTCAGTGTGAGGTAAAAAACTATGTCACCATTTGTCTTGCAAAAGAAATAAATGCATGAGATGCAGTGATAGCCTCTGACACTGATGAGGAGTTCTTGAAAGTCAGGGCTCAGGAATGTGAAACATGCTGTCCTCTCTGGTCAGCAGAAAAACATGTTGGAATTCAAGTAATTAAAATATGCATGTATGAAATCTACACAGTCCAGTCACATTAATGTGACCATCTGTCAAAAGCCAGAATAACCACCTTTCGCAGAGCGAACTGCTACGAGACGTGCAGGAAGAGAGTCACTTAGGTCCCTGAAGGTCTTCTCTGGGATGTTGAGCCATGCCGACTCTAATGCCGTGGCCAGCTGCGCTAGATTACGCGGTTGAGGATCCATGGCGCGAACAACTCGATCGAGATGGTCCCACAGATGCTCGATTGGGTTTAAGTCAGGTGAGTTTGCTGGCCAGGGGAGGACGGTAAACTCATCCTGGTGCTCTTCGAACCACGCACGTACACTGGCAGCTGTATGGCACCTCGCATTGTCCTGCTGGAAGATGCCATCATCCTGAGGAAAAACAATGCGCATGTAGGGGTGGACATGGTCCGCAAGGACAGATGCGTACTTGTATTGATCCATCGTGCCTTCCACAATAATCAGTGAACCCAGAGAATGCCAGGAAAACATTCCCCAGACCATAATGCTCCCGCCTCCAGCTTGGACCGTTCCTGCAATGGTTGCAGGGTGGTTCCTTTCAGAGGTTTCACGCCTTATACGCCAACGTCCATCTGTCCGATGGAGCATAAAACGCGATTCATCTGAAAACGCTACCTGTCGCCACTCAGTGGACGTCCAGCTGCTGTACTGGCGTGCAAATTCTAGCCTTCGTCGTCGATGAACACCAGTCAGCATAGGTGCACGAACCAGGCGTCTGCTTCGGAGGCCCAGACGCAGCAATGTTCGCTGAATAGTGGTTTGGGAGACACTTGTGGTAGCCCCTTGGTTCATTTTAGTGGTCAGTTGCTCAACGGTAGCCCGTCTATCTGCCCGAACGCATCTCCGCAACCGTCGTTCGCCTCTGTCATCTATGGCCCGTGGTGCACCACATTTGCCACGTCGTTGATTTTGGACAGTCCCATTTTGCCATGCACGGTACACTTTTACCACGGCGGCACGCGAACAGTTCACAAACTCAGCCGTTTCGGAAATGCTTCCACCCTTGGCCCGAAAGCCAATGATCATGCCCTTTTGGACGTCGGATAAATCGCTTCGTTTCTGCATTACGCCAACGATTGAAATGTTTTCCGAAGCCCACACACACCCTTTATATACGCTCAACTGCACTGTGCTGCCACCTGCCTTCTGTGATTGGTTATTTAACTCTGAAGTGGAAAGTACGTGGTGGTCACATTAATGTGACTGGACTGTGTAGATATTCTCCAAGTAGTTTTTTACTTGCGGTTTACAATGATTTGTTTTGTGCTGTGTGTGTTTATCTGAAAATCTTAGTGAAAACAATAGATGGTGGTAGATTGTAAATGTTTTTGGGCAGGAAGTTGGATCTCAGATGTTTTTGGTTTCCTCCTTTTCCGCCTTGAACAATGGCTTAGCAGTTTGATGCCAGCTTCATGATAGACTTTTAATCCAAAGCAAATAACATGAGCAAACCCTTTAGATTGAGTCTTAAAAAGTCACAATTTAGCAAGAAAATGTTGAAATATTTAAGGTTATTTCTTGACTGGGTCTCTATAGGATTCCAAAAGAAGTAGATGTAACAGCCTTGATACCAGCTCCCTGTTTAACAAGGATGTGCTGAGCCATGGTGACTTTGTGGCCTTTGACCCGGGAGCCTCTGCGCCTCTGATTGGCCATGAGCCCACACCAGCAGAGGTTGCTCAGTGTGAAGCAGAAGTAAGCACCCTGCTCAGCATCATCGCTGATCTAAACAAGAAGATGGGGTCACTAAAGGCTCCGAGGTGAGTAAAGTTCCCCAGTAAATGTTTCTTTCAGATAACGCATGATTCAGTATGACTTGTCTGAAGGTTTTGACTCTTCCAGTGATCCAGGAGACACGAGACCGCCACGTCCGTCCAGACCTCTGGTTCCCCCGGACCTTCTGTCTCACCGGCTGCTCAGAAGCAGCCCAGAGAGCAGCTCTGCTTCTGCCGCTGCATCCAAACATCCAGCAACCAGCCAAGGTGGGTATGATGAACTGCTGTTCATACTGAATTAGGAACAAATATGTCAAGCTGTCCAGCTTTGTGAAGTAAAAGGTATTGAAATCTAAATGCGGAACAACAAATCAGATTTGAATTTCAGGAACTGAAAGCAATGCAAATGCAAGCAAAGCAAAGCTGTTGAGTCAGTTTAAAGTTAGTTTCCAAAATAAAATTTACATTTTACACTGCAGACATTTTTGCCTATTTATGGCCCGATACTGTATAGACACAACAATCACACATCAATCAAGTCATAACCAAAGGGAATGTAAAGAGACCAGCTAACAGACATGATGTTGGACTGTGGGAGGAAGAAGGCAGAAAAGGTCCGTCAGAATTTGAACTCACAGTCTTATTTCATTTGCAATAAGACAAAATTAACATACAAGTCAATTTCAGCAAAATACAGGAGCTTGTTTAAAATCCTTAGCGTTGATTTAAAAAGTACTAGCTCCACTAGCAGATGAGTTCACATACAACGAGGGAAAAATGTCTTGTTATAAGTGAAATAATCTGCTAATGGAACTAGTATTTTTTAATAATTATGAAGGAATTAAAAACATGACAATAAATACTAAACATTATATGGATACCATGCTGGTTTTTTCATAGACTTTGTTTGTTTTATTGAACATATTGAAGCTGGTTATAGATTTTAAATTAACAGGTAGTGAGTTACAAATTGTGGATCCTACAGAGAGAGTTTGAGCAAAAGTGGTTCTACAAAATACTCTATAACATATTTTTAGTTTGAAATTAAGCACCAGGAATAAGTTTATTTCTATTTTTAAGGGGTTTGAACAATAGAAAACTACTATTGTAAAGAAAAGTATGTCACACAAAAACAATGGCTAAAAAGAAAAGCATTGCATACTATCTGTGCCTATTATGGAGCTATTTGAGTTTTGCCTCTTTTACATATAAGCATGCCCATATCCTTTCTGGTAAAACGTTATTACTATAAAAGCCCCTGAATTTGAGCTAAAGATTCAAACGTTGAGCTGAGCGCTTTTAAACGTTACTGCACCTCTACTCTTTCCCCGCTAGGGGCGGTGGTGTCGTCTGGACACAACTGCAGGAGGTTTTATCATCGGTGGAGGATTCGATCAGCTTCAGAAGGACGTGGGCCGCTCCAATCACAGCCTCCGACCAGAACAAGGACACGGAGCACCTGAGAGCTGCTCAGGAGAACTGGACCAAAGCCACACAGGTGATGAACTGCAGGGAAACATCTCTAACATTTAACCTGACATCACAGTTGGGTAACAGTTACAGTTACAGTTAGCTGAGTAAAGTTTTGAAAGAAACGTGGAGTACTTTTACTGCAATTTACTTTTTACTTTTACTTGAGTAACATTATTATGAGGTATTGGTGCTCTTACTTGAGTAAAATATTTTGGATATTCTACTTTTGTTTATATATATTCTGTGGGTAACCTCACTGAATCCAGAACAAGTTTGTTTTAACCAAAAATTCAGTACAGCTTTTATTTAAGTCTCGTTTTTAAAGAAATTTTGTTTTTGCCTTATTTTGTAATTACATTATTGATATAAATTATTTTCACTTTGATCTAAAAATACTAAAAATGTCCACATAACTGTATTTTGATCCGTCTGATGATGTCATTTTTAAATATTAACTGATGGATGTTTTGATCAGTTAACTGAGTAGCTTTTTTACCAAATACTTTTTTACTTTTTCTTGAGTACAAATACGTTAGAGTATTTCTACTTTAGTACATTTCTTGGTTCTCTTTCCACCTCTGGTTTAAATATTTGTTGTTACAGCCATGAAATAAACAAACACCACTGAGTTTTGTAAATATATTCCGCTGGCTGCAGATGCTGGAGGAGATGGAGAGAGACTTTGGGATTTCATGTTCTGTGGGAATGCAGAAGGAGCAGAACCTGGACGACTTCTTGGATCTAGAAAAACACGAGTCTGTTCTCAGGAACAACATACCGAGTCACAATGATGAGCTGCAGAGAGCTCCAAGTAATATTTACTCACTGGAAGACGAGAACAACAAGGTGGGGAAAATGTTCTTGTCTTGTTTCATTGCTTTAACTCTACAGTTTTTAGAATCAGAATAAAATGAGTTGGGTTTTTTTTAGGTGCTCCAGCTGGCTGGTCTCCACAAGGCCTGGAGGTCTGACAGGTTTTCTCCTTCATACCGGCCTCCTTCAGGAGCGCTCAGTCCCGACAGACCACCTCCTTCCTACCCCGGTTCACCTTTACTCCACAGAAGAACGTCCAGAGCTGCGACTCCTCTGTCTTTGGGTGGGGACGGGACTCCGCTGGGCTGCGTGACCCCGAGCAGTCCCTGCCCCAGCCCCATCAGCCTGGAATCAGAGACCGAGAGACTGAACAGGTGAGACCAAGATTTACCAGAAACAAGCCAGAGCAAAACGCTGAACAGCAGCTGTAAACTGACACTGAAAGACAACTTGGTTGGTCTTGTAGAAACATGTGAACATGTGTTTCATAGATAGAAGTTTGATTGTTGCACCGATAAAAGCTTTTCCAATATGTCTTTCACATATTGTGACACATTCAATTTCTCCCAGACATTTAAAATGTGAAGATTTTTCTATATGTAAAAAAACTAGAACAGACATTTTTTATATCTGCAGAAAGCAATGAATGAAGGTTTAAAAGGAATATTATATGCTAAATTAAAATGTTGCATGTTTTGGTGCTTCCCTTTGGGTTTTTACTGCTTCTTCTCTGCTTTAACCTCCCAAAATCCTGAGGTGCATCACTTAGTTGCTAATTTTGTTCTAGTTTTACTGATACTGATATGTTAAAGTGTCACTATCATTACTAATACCAATATTAATGCCGATATATCATCCATACCCAGTTAATAGCTTTAAATCCGGTTGTCTCAGATGCATTGAGAGGCTGAAGGCCAGAAACGAGCGTCTGACTGCGGCTCTGGAGCGAAGGAAGGTGGATTCGGAGCAGATCAGTCTGAAACTGTGCCGACTGGAGTCTGACTGCTCTGCCCTGCAGATGGCTCTTAGATACTGGTATTTATCATCCACACCTGACACATTAACATTTAAACTTGCCTGCACAAATATTCTGAGTAGAGGTTCTGTCCTTTGTTTGCTGTCCGACAGTGAGGAGTGTGAGGAGGCCTACGGCGAGCTGCTGTTTCTTTATGAAGCCAAGCTGCAGCAATGCCCCCCTCTGCAGATACACTCAGCAGGTGATCATCAAGTTTTATGCAAAAAAAAAAAATCTTTGAATCTGAATCACACATTTTCCTCCAACCAGAGCCGGTGTGTGACATGCAGCAATCAGCTCAGAACCCGGAGATGGGAACTGAGGAGTTATCCACCTCCTTCTGCACAGCTGGGGTCACAGAGGAAACCCAGAGTCACACGAGGCACAGGTGACGTTTGTCAGGATGCAGAAATATACACACAACATATATATATATATATATATATATATATATACAGTATATATATATACTGTATATTATATATATATATATATATATATATATATATATAATATATATATATATATATATATATATATATATATATATAACAGAACACCATAACAGAAACCAATGAGCTCATATACAACTCAGCATCAGTGATCCTTGAGATGCTTGGCTATAAGAGCAATCATGAGACCCAATACCCACCATGGAAAAGACGGTTAGAGGCTAAGATCAAGATAACAAGGAGGGAAGTGAGCCAACTGTCAGAGCTCCAAAGGGGTGCAATGAAAAGATCAGTACACAAGAAGTACAGTCAGATGTCCATACCTGAAGCACTCGAAACTGCCAAACAAAGGCTCCAAGCCTTGGCCAGCCGCCTGAAGAGATACACAAGAGAGAATGAAGCCAGGAGGATTAACCGGCTCTTCCACACCCAACCAGCTAAAGTGTACTCTCAATGGCAGGGTACTAACAACAGAGCAGACCCACCAAGGCTGGAGACTGAACAATACTGGAAAGGCATATGGGAAAGGGAGGCGACCCACAACAGCAATGCAAAGTGGCTGACCTCTCTACGAGAGGAACACAGCAACCTCCCTGAACAAGCCCCAGTAACCATCACTGTGGCAGATGTCCAAGAAAGAGTCTCGGGTATGAAAAACTGGACAGCACCAGGACCTGACATGATCCATGCCTACTGGCTAAAGAAACTCACTGCCCTCCATGAGCGACTGGCAGCTCAAATGAACCAGCTGCTACAAAATGGGACTCACCCTGAATGGTTAACTGAAGGTCGCACAATCCTGATACAGAAGGATCCCTCAAAGGGTTCAATCCCATCCAACTATCGGCCAATAACCTGTCTCTCTACAACATGGAAGCTCATATCAGGCATCATAGCGGCTAAGATAAGTGGTCACATGAATAAATACATGAGTACGGCACAGAAGGGCATCGGCTTAAATAGCAGAGGAGCCAAACACCAACTCCTTGTAGACCACACAGTCGCCCGAGACTGCAAAACCCGACACACCAACCTGTGCACCGCTTGGATAGACTACAAGAAAGCCTATGACTCAATGCCACATACTTGGATCATTGAATGCTTAGAGATGTACAACATCAATAGGACTCTAAGAGCCTTCATTGCAAACTCGATGGGGCTGTGGAAAACCACCCTTGAAGCCAACTGCAAACCACTTGCACAAGTGTCCATCAAATGTGGCATATACCAAGGAGATGCTCTGTCCCCACTGCTGTTCTGCATAGGCCTGAACCCCCTCAGCCAAATCATCAACAAGACTGGCTACGGATACCGACTGAAGAATGGGGCCACAATCAGTCACCTCCTCTACATGGATGACATCAAGCTGTACGCTAAGAGTGAGCGAGACATCGACTCACTGATCCACACCACCAGGATATACAGCACTGACATTGGGATGTCATTCGGACTAGAAAAGTGTGGTCGGATGGTTACAAAGAGAGGGAAGGTCGTCCGCACAGAAGGGGTCTCACTCCCAGAAGGAACAATAGCAGACATAGAGCACAGTTACAAGTACCTGGGAATACCACAAACAAATGGCAACCTGGATGAGGTCACAAGGAAGGGAGCCACAGCCAAATACCTCCAACGAATAAGGCAAGTCCTGAGAAGCCAGCTCAATGGCAAGAACAAGATCCGTGCAATAAACAGCTATGCATTACCAGTAATCAGATACCCTGCCGGAATAATCAGCTGGCCAATGGAAGAGATAAAGGCCACGGATGTTAAGACTCGGAAGTTACTAACCATGCATGGAGGGTTCCACCCCAAATCCAGCACCCTGAGACTGTACACAAACCGT
The DNA here is from genome assembly GCA_033032245.1 of Poecilia picta. Taxonomy (NCBI): domain Eukaryota; kingdom Metazoa; phylum Chordata; class Actinopteri; order Cyprinodontiformes; family Poeciliidae; genus Poecilia; species Poecilia picta. The sequence continues at coordinate 25,945,575 of CM065356.1, forward strand.
AAGGAAGGAGGCAGAGGACTAGTGAGTGTGAGAGCCACTGTCCAGGATGAAACATCCAAGATCCATAAATACATCAAGGACAAAGCCTCAACGGATGATATGCTCAGCGAATGTCTCAGGCAATGGGGAACAGAGGATGAGGGGCTAGAGGTTCCATCATGGGAGAACAAGCCCCTACATGGGATGTACCACCGACAAATAACTGAAGTGGCTGATATCAGGAAATCCTACCAATGGCTGGACAAAGCTGGACTCAAGGACAGCACAGAGGCTCTCATCCTGGCTGCACAGGAACAGGCCCTAAACACCAGAGCAATAGAGGCTCAGATCTACCACACCAGACAAGACCCAAGGTGTAGGTTGTGCAAGGAGGCCCCTGAGACAGTCCAGCACATAACGGCAGGGTGCAAGATGCTGGCAGGGAAAGCGTACATGGAACGACATAACCAGGTGGCGGGCATAGTGTACAGGAACATCTGTGCAGAATATGGACTGGAAGCCCCGAGATCGAAGTGGGAAACACCCCCAAAGGTGGTGGAGAATGACCGAGCTAAGATCCTGTGGGACTTCCAGATCCAGACAGACAAGATGGTAATGGCGAACCAACCGGACATTGTGGTGGTGGATAAAGAACAGAGGAAAGCCGTTGTGGTGGATGTAGCTATACCAAGTGACTACAACATCAGGAAAAAGGAGCATGAGAAACTGGAGAAATACCAGGGCCTCAGGGAGGAACTGGAAAAGAACTGGAAGGTGAAGACCACAGTGGTGCCTGTGGTCATCGGGGCCCTCGGGGCAGTCACCCCCAAACTGGAGCAATGGCTAAAACAGATCCCAGGAACAACATCAGACATCTCAGTCCAGAAATGTGCAGTACTAGGCACAGCCAAGATACTGCGCAGAACCCTCAAGCTCCCAGGCCTCTGGTAGAGGACCCGAGTTCAGAGGATGAAAAGAGACCACCCGCAGAGGGTGAGAAGGGAATTTTTTTTTTTTTTTTTTTATATATATATATATATATACTGTATATATATATATATATACTAACAAGTCAAAGTCTGTTAATGCCACAGAACTCCAGATCCAGCAGACCGGGAAGCAGTTCTCCGACAACAAATCGAGCGATTGAAGAGGGAACGGGCAGCCATTTGCCCAGCAAAGCCAGTTCCAGGAGCCGAGGTCAGACTGAGCTCAGAAATCGTACAACCGGTTGGTACCAGATGGGGCCACATGATGAAGGACAACAGCAAACCTCCTGAGAGCAAGAGGGAGAAAGCATCACTGTTTTATGAGCTGATTTCAGTCAGGGTAGGAGATTTCTTTTTGTTTTGTCAACTAAAGTCAGTTTTCTTTATTAGCTGCAGACATATACAAAACAAATTTCCTACACAACACAGAACAAATTTGGCTTGAGTTTCAAAACCCAGTGCTAAGTTTTAAAGTTAAGTTGCTAAATTAACATTTTGCATGTTTTTGTTGTTCTATTCTTTCTACTTCTTCTAAAAAGAGCCCAAGCACTTAATAAAACCACGCAGCCATCTTTTGGCAATAAGTTAATGTGTTTGGAAAAAGGAATGTTTCAAAAACCTTCTCAATGAAACATCACAAACCAGCAAGCACAACCCATTACCTATGGAAACCCAAGAACCCAAGCAGAGCTCCAGTTTGGTCAGCTGGTTTTACCGCTGCATGTGCTGTACAATGGCTGCTGGAAAAGACAACTGTTTTGTAATGTCTTACCATCCAGAAACCACTTCCTGCATTCTTGTTGGTTGTGCAGGAGGCTCTACTTCTGTTTTTCTAAAATTTAAGGTTCTATAGTTGCAGATTACATTGAATTCAGAGTCACATTTATACAGCTTGTGTCAACCTTGTAGTGCCTATATTCTTCTAATGTGACTGTATTATAGTCTAACTGTCAAATAGTCTTTTTTATTAAAACTTTGAAAATTAAAAAGAATTTCCCCAAAAGACAGAACTCAAACTTGCAAATTAAGACTTTTCTGAGCATTTTGATTCCAACATGACTGCAGTGTGTCAAAAACAAAGTGAACATTGCTGGTAAAAACTCTTTATTAGCACCTCTGACAATTTGATTGTCTTTCAGCGTAGATAAATACATTGTTCAAGATGTTATTACTAATAATTGTTAGCAGCAGACTTTCCACAGCAACACATTTAACTGAGGTGTAATTCCAATATTTGTGCTCCAACTTTCAAGGCAAAACGAACTCATTATATTTATCCTATTCCATTATTTTCTCTTAATAGGTTTGTTAAAATTCCTACCAAGAGATTCCAAAGTCTAAATTGGAAAAAAAATCAACAAAATTCATCTGGAAACCAGTATTCTGACTTGGACATCCAATGATCTGTAGAGTCCAATTTTTACAATAAATGAGGCTTTTTAGCAACAGCTAACAGTTTGTGTTTTATTAAAACACAGAATGAAGCTGTAAACCCTCTTTTTGTTTGCTCAGTGGTCAAATGTAAACACTGGTGAGAAATAAACTGTTGTCAGCCTGTTTTGTGTCATTTTTAGCAGCCTACTTAGCACAAAAATACACAAATTGATCAAAATAGTAACAAAAAGCTGTGAAAAGCTCATTTACTGCTGCAGCTTATCAAAACTTTTAACATTTTTAAAAGTGAACACATTTACAAGTAGCAGTCCATCTAATCTTTTAAATATTTTTATGATTACTAAAGAGCAAAAGTTAAAAAAGGAACAAAAATTTGGCCTGCAGCCTGACGATTGTGAAAATATGCTCAGTTTCAGGGCTCTAAATCTTTCACCAGCCAGCAGTTTCAACACCAAAACACTTTTACAAGAGCACTTTTGCAATAAGACCAAGTTTAATGAATACTAAAAGACAGGAATCCTAGTATTAACTATATTTAACTATATTTTTTGGTTCCTCACAACCAATTGAAACACTTATATTTATAAACTAAATGGAGCCGCAAGCAGTCATAAAAGCTAAAAATTACCATTCTACTACTGTCCAAGTCAAAAATAACATTCGGTTTTTGCTTTATGGCTTCCTTTAACTATGGAAGTTTTTAGTTGTGCCACTTAACACAAACTATGCTGCTATGGATTGTCCTTGTTTATCATAGATTGTGTTTTTTTTGTCCAGGAAGAGATGTCAGATCTTCGAGCTTTAATCCGTCTGAAGGAGAAGGAGCTGCGATGTCTCGAATGGGGCCTAATGGGACAGAAGTCTCAGGAAGCAGCTGGAGTTTTTATCCCAGAAAACCTCAGAGACGAGGCGGAAGATCGGAAGACCGAACAGGTATGAAGCGCTCCATCTGCAGCAAAGATGGCTTCATTTTAAAAAAAAATATGAGCAAATAATACAAAGTCAAGGTGAAAGGACCGAGAGGGAGTAGGGGGCCACGCTCATGAGAGAGATCCGATTCAAATCCGGCTCTCCCACCTGGGAAATCACGTCTTCCAAAGCGGGATCCCTGCAGGCCGAGTCAGATATTTTAGTTCCTCAAGGTCTTCTGCTCGGCCGTCCTATCCCTGCAGCAAGAAGTCACGGTGCACCTCTCACCTCAGTCTGCCAGAAGACAGGAAAAAAAACAGCATGAGTGACTGACATTGAGGACAAGTTCTGAGTTTGATACAGCAACTCAGGAAAGAATTCACAGAATGTGTCAGTTTTATTACAAATTAAGTTAAATTATCCATTCAATGGAAATTTTACATACAAATATCATATTCTAATAATGGAGGGATGGATGGATCCATCCATCCATCCATCCATCCATCCATCCATCCATTCATCCCTCCATCTATCCATCCATCCATCCATCCATCCATCCATCCAACAGGTTTTGGAACCAGATTTCTGAAATGACTTGTTGCCAGGAAACCTTCTGAATTGTTATTTCTGGTGTTTTCAGTCGTTCTTTCTACTCATTATCATATTTATGTTTCAGAGGTTTGGTGAAAACGCTGCCAAAGCTGTTAGTGACGGTGAAATCACGAGTTCTCTGACCCGACCCATTCTGAAAGAGCTGCAGGCCGTCCTACAGAGGTGAGAACGGACCTCTGTATGTCAGAGTTTAATAGTTTCCTTTTATATTTCTGTTAAATAGATATAAAATGTACTTTTTAAAATCTAAACCAAGAAATCCTTTCTATTCTATTTACAGATGAGAAGCTACAGTATAAAACTAAAGTCAAATTTCAAGAGGGAATCTGAAACCAAAATATCAACCTTATCAAGCTGGTATTGATCCAATACTGTTACAGACTTGGTATTGATATTATCAATACTTTTGATCAACTGGCCTATTTTTACTTAGTGAGATGTTGAAAGGTTAACCCTTGCTTCTCCACATCTATAATCTTCCTTTGTGTTGCTGTCTGATTGAACAAAACCAGTTGTCCATCAGTGTCCAATGTGCGGTCCATGGGCCATTTGCAGCACCTGAACTGATTTTTTTGCGGCTCCTATGATGTAATGATACAAATTGGTCTACCACGCAGCTGACTGTATGCAGACCTTTTTCAATTAGGTCAACCCACAAATTAAAATGTTCTCACAAAAAAATTAGAAAAAACACAACGTATTTCTCTTTTAATAACTGCAGTTTTGATATCAAACCACAACTATCCACATAGACACCAACAAAGACTTTGGAACACCCAGATCTGCTTTTAATTTTATATATATATATATATACAGTATATATATATATATATTTATTATTTTTTTTTTTTCCAATTATATTGCATTGATACTGAATATTTTTTTATAACCAATTTTGTACACTTGTAAATACATATTTATACTTTGTATAGCACTTCTGGATAGATGCAAACAACATTTCGTTGCTCTGTACTTGTGACGGTGCAATGACAATAAAGTTGAATTCTATTCTATTCTATTCTGTTCTATTCTAATTACATTCTTGAAAGTTTTTAAAATAAAAACCTAAATCATGTTTATTACTGCTGCGGATAAACTCAATCTTTTTTTTAGTTTTCTTCTGTCAACCCCAAACTAAATTAGTAAAGTGGTTGCCTTTCTTTCAATAACGGATACGTGCAAAATCATGTTTTAAAATTTTGGATCTAAAATAATTTACATATTCTATGTTCTTTGTTTAATTAAAATATTTCTGCTTAGTTTTGTTGTTGAGCAGCAAAAAATGGTTCTCAATAAGATGTTTTGTGAATTTAGTTTTTTAAGAGTGACAATTTTGGCCTGTTACAAAAAATCTGGACACCGGCCACTGGTGTGAGTGTTAAAAACTAGTTCACACCACACTTTTCAACATCTTGTTTGAAAACAAATATGGAAACCTCGTAATATTTTTCCTCCACTTCACTTGAAATCCCAATAAAATACACTAAAGTAAAATCTCTCCAAAGCACCATTTTTATTGTTTGAGGAAACTATTGTTTGGAGTGATGCTCCCAGAATAAAAAAGGTGACATGCAGTGATGCTGGGTTTTGTTCTGTTGCTAGGTAACAGACTTTAACATAAAGCATTCTGCAGAGACCTTCCTCTTTCTCTTCTAACCTTGAGAGATAAACGCTTTATTTTAAATTACACTCCTTGTCAGGCCAAGGATGAAGTAAAGAAAACAACTCTTTCCTTAACGACTGTATTATTACTGTGAGCAGACATCTTTTGTTACCTTCTGATGCACTTGTTTTGTTTATCTGCCAGGGAACAAGCCCTGAAGAGGAGGCTGGCCATGGTCCACGACTCGCTGAACTCTGCTCTCGCAGACGGCGCCCCCCACAGGAAGGACAACGCAGAGCAGCTCGCTCGCCTCACACAGGCGCACAGGTAAATATCAACAGCATTCACATTGCTTCAATGCCCACTTTTAGCAAACTGCTCACTGACAATCACTGTTACTCCCAAACGTTGCAAGCTGGGATGGTGGAATAATTCAGAAAATGATTGGATATAAATGCCTGGGAATTGGTGTGATAATTCTCTGTATTTTTCACACCGCATTGCAAGACTATAACTTAAATTTAAGTCCAAACTCAACTTTCTGTATCATAAGTGATCATCAGAGGTGGGCAGAGTAGACAAAAATTATACTCAAGTAAAAGTAGCACTACTTCAACATATTTTTATTCAGGTAAAAGTAAAAAGCATCCATCCAAGAAATTACTCAAGTAAGAGTAAAAAAGCAACCAAATTATCAATCATTTAATATTTAAACATTACATAATCAGATGGAACAACATATAAAGTTTTCAGTTTCTTTCAAGAAAAAAACTTATGAAGCTTTAACATAAACTGCAGGTGTGTGTCTGTGTCTGGTGAAAGTTTGGTTTAAACATGTTTGTTTTTCATTCAGTGGGTAGAAAATCCAGACATTTTACTCAGGTAAAAGTAAAAATACTTTCTTTTAAAATTACTCAAGTCATGGTAAAAGTACAGCGTAGTAAACAGTAAATGCAATTGAGTAAATGTAACTAGAAACTACCCAATTCTATTAGTTCTGCTAGGAAAACCCTTGGATAGAAGATCATTATGCTAAAGTTTGATTATAAAACTTTATTATACAGGCAGGTTCTTATGTCCACACTACAGAAACGTGATTTATTTTACGTTTTTAAACCTTTTCTTACACATCACCGCAGTTCGTGTTTTTCTTGTAATTGGTCAAAGGGCGTCTCATTGGTTTTCAGTTGTTTAAGTGTCACTACTCATTCTGCTCAATATATTTTTGCTCAAAGTTCCAGAAATCAAATCAAAATATGGAGAATAGACTTTCCACTATACTGCAGCAAAGGATTGGAGAGAGGTTTAATATTATATACTTTCATAAGTCCTTTTAAATAACCTGAACTTTACTAGTTAATTTGTTTTGAGGGTGTCTCAGTTTAAGAATGAAAATGTTTTAATGAGGTAAGAGTATTACCTAACCCCGCTGGGCGTTATTATTTTATACTTTTAGTGTTGTTTACTATTCAAGGCATAAGAAGGGTTAAATGTATGTGATTATTGGCAGTGAAGTGAAACTTCATGATATTGTCATCCCTCCCCCCCCCCATTTGTTGCCCTTCCCTATCAGGCTGTTATTATAAATACAAATTACCTAAAGGCTGAATGAAATGAATGAACTAATCCATATTTTGATGGTTTTGTTCCAGTAAAGCTCTGAGTTCCTACAGGCAGATTCGCAGGAAGTATCGAGAGCAGGTGTGGCGGCTGGAGCAGAAGGTTGCTGCCATGATGGAGAGTCAACACAGCCAGAGCGAAGCAGGCAAAGCTGCAGAGGAAGGAGCAGAGTGGAGGAAGGAAGAGACGATTTTATAAAACAAAGGTAGATCCGTCACAGCTAGAAGCTGTTCACATCAGCCTCATGTGCAAATCTGATGTATAAATTATGTTTTTTAAAAACAATATTCTTGTATTTTGCATATGTAAATTGTTGTAGCACTTCTATTATTACTGGCAAAACTAGAGGAAGTCAACCTTCAAATAAATTAACCATTTATTGCAAATATTTATTATAAATCAGGGGAGTTAAATTCAATTGTGTCTAATAAACCATTTATGTGGTGATTTTCCAACGAATCTGCTCAAAGGATCCAATTTTTTATTTCAAGTCCACAAGATTTTTATTTGAAAACTTCAGGCCTACCCATTTCGTAGAGAAACTGTCCCACAGCACCATAAAGCTTCACGTTATATGCAATATTTTTCTACATAATACCAGTTTCAAATGATTAAGAACTCCACATGTTTATGTTCAGGATAGTAGGACAGAAAAGGCTTTCAATTGGCATCAGAATCACAGTTATTGGCCAAAATGTTTTGCACAAACAAATTTGATTTTGGTTTTGGTTTGGTTTGGTAAACTGCAAAAGTGCTCACAGTTTGCAGTTTAAATATGTATGCTTTAATAAAGAATAAAAGGAACCCTATTCATATGTATATGTATGTACACTACATAAAGGAAATAAAGAAGAAAGATTGTTGTACAGTGCAAGAATGATTATTTTGAGTCACATCTAATTAGTCTGTATTTAGTGGAAATTGCAGCCTTGAGTATATCTGTAAACACCTGAATCCAAACTCCTGTGAGCATGTGCTAAACTGCTTAATTATCACAGACCAATACTTTTATATTGCTATTACCTGACCTCAGAAAATATCAGAAGTTAACTGAATGGCATCTTTTCTTGACTTTCCTATTTTGAAGAGTGTCTTAGTGAGATTATCTTTAAAATAATATAAATATCCCAAAAGAGAAACTTAGTCACTTTATTTAATGTAAAAAAGGTAAAATATACTTGAACAACAAAGTCCTGGTATTGATGATTTTGATTCATTAATTTAAGAAAGTTTTACTTGAAATGTAGTCAAATTAAAGATTGTATTTTAATTCATTCGTCTATAATTATGCTCCTTCAATAAAAGGAGAATTTTTTTTGTCTTTTCGAACCAGTAGCAGTTGTACCATCTGTCTTTTTGAGCCTATGTAGAAAATTAAACAGCAGCACAACAAAGAGAGATGACCGTTTGACATAGCAAAACTCAAACATAAGACACAATCCTCTTTTTAAATAAAACTGTCATGCAGTTTAAATAAAGAATGAACCGTCGGATGATTTGAGGTAGGTGACAGCGGACATGTTCGTTTTCCCATAAAAACCTTCCTTCCAATGGCGCCAGGGGTGGGGCCCGCAACAATGGCTGATCTTCACACGAAATGTTACGCCAAGCCCATTTGTCTTCTTTGCACCTCTGTGGTCTCACGTTCTTCGCCTTTCACGCTTGACAGTTCAGTTAAAAGGTCAACTCAACCAAACTGCAAAACAATATATAAGAGAAAAAACTTTTTCCCTCTGCAGATTACAGTTAAACATTTACTGGTGTGCAAAGAAAAAAATGTAAAGTAATTTAAAAAAATAATAAAAGGTATGTCCGTGACCTTTAGTATTTCAGACAGAAAGAATTATAAATAAATGTGAAAATATGTTGCTTTCTTTAGATTCAACCAATTGACTGAATTTCTCTAATCTTTTGCAAGTGAAGCACATTTTCCTCTCTTCTGTCACCTTCTCTTTGCCTCTCACTCAGTTGTCCATTTTCCAGTGTTTTTTCTCAATTTCCTGCCCCTCCATATTCTCCCAGCTCATCTCTCACCCATCAGTCCCCCCCTTGGTCGACCCTGCACCCTGACCTTCGCGCTGCAGCTGTGACCGGCGGTCAGGAGGTTAAGGCAAAGGTTGAGTGTCACACCCACAGGGTCACAGCGATGCTTGGCTGTTGTGTCAGCCACTGAATTGAAGCTTTGGAGTGGCAGACGAGGCGGCGGGGTCTCTGACGCCCCGACTGTTGCCTGAGCTTGCCCTTTCCTGAGCAGAGGTCAGCGCAGAGGGCCTTTCCTCCCTCTCATCCCATACCTCCAGGTCACCAATGCTATTGTTGTAATAGCTGCCATTAGAGCACACGATGCAATAATCATTCAGTTGTATGTTGCCACTCTCCAAGATCTATGTTAAGCTCTTTAGTTCATCAAAGGTTGGTGGAAAACATGGTTGCTGTAACCTCTGGGTGACTCTCGAGTCAAAGGCGAAACAATAACGGCAAAAATGGCTCTTTGAGAGAAACATTTTACAAGTCAAGGAAACCTGAAGCATGTTCACCTAAGAGGTGCAAGGAAATTTTTCAATCAACCCAAATAATTAGGTTAAGTTATTATAAAAATATATTTTTAAAATTAAAAACATGTTTTCTGTTTTATAAGATCATGGAAGGATTCTTTATATTAAAGCCTGAGATACAAAATAACCTTAAAAGTTTATAATTTTTTTTTTAACTTAAAGTATTGTACAAAGGTATTTGTAGTTTTCTACTTTTTCTCATGTTCATGACATCCTTAAACTTCAGTATATTGTTAAAATTTTATGAGATCAAAACAAGAATGGTGTATAAATGTATATTATGTATTGACTCCTAGACAGATACACTCCGGTTCACTGTACTTATTTTATTTTATTGACTCCTAGACAGATACACTCCGGTTCACTGTACTTATTTTAACAAGAGAGAAAATCAAGTTGGTGGTTATTGTCAGTAAAGCAGCTTCTGCCCCTCAGTTACCGATGGCAACAGAAAAAGGGGGCGGAGCCGTCAGTTGCTGGTTGCTGTGGTAACCACCAACCGTCAACAGCAGCAGAACTTAAAACACCAACTGGAGAAACAACTTCTTGAACAAACATCATAAGAATACTAATTTTGACAAACTTTACATCTATAATGTTGTTCAAATAAAACCCTGCCACATATAAGTGAGAGTTTACATTTTTTTTATGATTTTTAAAATAAAAATCTGAAAGTGTGCACGTATTTTTGGCAGTGTTCATCTTCCCAAACTGTCTCCAGCACAAATAGCTGCCTTTAGATGTCGCCTAATTTGAGTTTATTTATGTTTAATTGAAAGGGAAAAAAAGTTGGTTTAAAGAAAACGAAGCATCATGAAGACCAAGCAACACGGCAGACACGTCAGGGATAATAACAGTTGAAGATAAAAAAAAAATCAACTTTTTTTTGTCTAAAACATGTTTAAATGAAAATGTGACATGTTCATTTTAAACTGCAAACAAAATAAAAGAAATAAACTAATAATGGACTTCAGTTGAAAAAGTGGTCTGACTCAGTTGTACATCCCTTGGATCACAAGTCCAATATTTTTATTTGTAATAACTACACTGTATTTTCTGTCATAGTCTTGTGCAGTATATTATTATTATTATGATTATTATTATTGTTGTTGTTGCTCTTGTTTTTATATTGTTTCCAACACTTTGAGATGGTTTTCTTATGTGAACCTTTATACCTGTTGCTGCTGTCACACCTGAATTTTCCCCTTTGAAAATAAAAGCTGTTCCTATTCTATGCTAGTTCAGCATAACAAATTTACCTTTTGTAATTTATTTTTAAAGCCAGCACACAGGAATCACAGTGCATTTCTAAATCGCGAGAAAAAGAATGAAAAAATTTCATCCTCAATTTGATTTTTTCCTTGAAGGTTTGCCCTCACTGGTTGCAGTTGATGAATTTAAATATAAGTTTCTTTTTATTTGAACTGTGTGGTGTTTTGTAAAGACTCGAATGAAGACTGAAACACAATAGAGTTATTTACTAGAATCTGCTGTTTTCTTTTGAGCTCCATATTTCAGAATATTTTTCACTCCCCCCCTCACAGCACAGCAGAGTTTTATAAAGCCTGGGAAAAATACCCACACCATTATTAGATAACGGCAGTGGCTGTCAATCAGTGTGGGGGTGGACGCCTGCAGACACGAACACACGGAGGAGGAGGTGAGTCGAAAGGGGGCGACCTTTGGGTTTCAGGTCAACTCATTTGCTCTCTGCATTTATCCCTTATTTTAATAAGTCGTTCCACTGTAAGCTGTATCAAGAGATCACCGCCTGAAAGCGTCCTCTCTCCAAGCCATTAGCTCACCTGTCACAGCCACTCTATATCCCCGCTCATCCCCTCCTCTGCTCTTTATCCATCCACTCTGCGCTGCCGCCATGACCCCATCGCCCCGCTCTCTGGAGCTTTCCGACACAAGTCAACCCAAGCAGAGGTCAGGAGGGTGGAGAGGGGTGCAAGAGGCACGAAAACAAAAAAGCACACACACACGAACACACCAAAAAAAAAAAAGGCTTTGACCTCAATCAAATGACCGGGCACATCCGCTTTGTGCTCTCGCCCACTCAGATAATGAGAGCAAACAGCTCAGGCCGGCGGACACGGGCAGCGGAGGATAAAGAGTAAAACCATGTTGCATGTAAGTCCATGTAAGGTGATTTCCATGCTTGCTGCAGGATGGTATGTATGCGTGACATTTGACTGAGAAAGTTGTTTGATGATCAAAACTCATCAGCTTGATGAAAGATTGCGAGAGAGGGAGGGGAAAAAAAGCGTTTTTTAATCTAGAAAAGTGACAATCAGCAAAGCAGCTCGGCAACAAGCCAACACAGATGCTTGAAAAAAATGTGTATACTGGGAATAAAATTGTTTTTGACATTAGATCATGTTTCAATATTAGATTAAATAAAGTTGTGAGCAGGTTGGAGCTCGCTTTACATCCAGGATCAGGGACAAAACACTCACTCTGTTTAAAATCCTCTAGGAGTTGAAGGGGGAATTAGATTAAAATATTGGTCAAAATTAAAAAAGGGGGAAATTAAATGAGAAAATCCCCCACAGAGCATAATGCTGCCACCACCATGTTTCACTGTGAGGATGGTGCGTTTAGGAAGATAGTTTTCCACAAACACCAGAATTTTTCCGTTAAGTATTTGAGTTTAAACTGTAAACAGTACGTTCCATTGCTTTCTTTCAACAGTGGTTCGTATTGGACCTTTTACATTAAGGAAGGGCCGGTCCAACCCTTTTTGGGGTTCTAAGCAGATTTTCATTTGGAGTCCCTCAAAACCAACTTCCCTGTGAGTGTTACATGTCTGCTGTCTTTAGCATTGTTTGTAATTAGCTTACATCACACCAGTGTTGTAATGGTTAATGATTTTAAACTCAAAGGAGGAGCAAACCCCCCCCAAAAATAAAAAAAATTGGATTTTGAAATACAAAGTGGTATTTAATTGCGCCATTTTATTTTAACTATTTAAACGTAACATCAGCTGGAAAAACCCCTAAATTTACAGTAAACAAGTTAACAAGTGGGAAACATTGTCCATCAGGGATGTCATTTTACCCAGAGTTCTTCTGTCTTTAACCACCTGTACTGGGTTGGGAAGAATCCCAACCCAGAGCTGGACTTTCTGATTAACTTACCTAACCTCTTCCTTTCAGCTGCTTATCTGCTCTACAGCAGCTTATCTCCAATAGAAAACAACAGAAAACATCAACAAAAACGATGGCCGAGGCCTTCCGAAGCGTCTAAAGTCTCCTCAGCAGGTCGAGTCTGCTCTGACCTTTCCTGTAAAGAGAATCAGTGTTATGAGTTCAGTCCAGTTCACTGTCTGTTCATCTGAACCCACAGTGCAGGTGGTAGAATACCCAGAAATTGTACTCAAGTAAAAGTAGCCATCCAAGAAATTAGTCAGGAGTAAAAATATATTTCATAAAATGTCTTCTGAAGTACTGAGTAACTGATCAAAACAACACTTAAGATTTAAAAATTATATAAGCAGATGAAGCAAAGTATAAATTTATGTGTAAATTTTGGTATTTTAAGGACCAAAATGAAAGTAATTAATATAAGTAACGTAATTACAAAAAATAAAATCAGGGAAAAGAAACATTTTTCCAAACTTTAACAAAAACAGCAGGTGTGTGTCTGTATCTGGTGAATTTTTGGTGGGTAAAGTATCAAGAAATTTTACTCAGGTTAGAGTAGCAATACTTTATAATAAAGTTACTCAAGTAGAAGTACAGAGCACAATCCAGTATAAATACTTCTAGAAGTTTTTTATTTTTTCAAAAAGTGAATGTAATTGAATAAATGTTTATTATTATTAGATCATTTCAGACTTTTTTAGAAACAAAACAAGCAAATGGAAATGCAATGAAGCAGGATCAACTAAATACATAACATAAATTAATAAACCCCCAGCCCGTTATTCATCAGTTCCTGATCTGAAAAGGACAGAGGTAAACTTTTATAAAATCCAGACCCTTTTTCCCTTTTAGCTTCTTTCATCTACTGAAACAAAAAGCCAGTTAAAACAATAACAATTAACAACCAATGAATTACATAATAGTGTAATAATAGTGATTCTATTTAACATTCAATTCTAGTCCTCATTCCGATACTAATCAAAAGCCAACCTTTTATGCATTATTTTAAACTGTTTTAAGTTGGGTAATATCTTAAACAAGTTCTTAGTAACTTCCCAACTCTGACGCCCAGATAATAATAACAGATTCCCTCATTCTTTGCATAATGTCTTCTCAGTGATTTTACGCCGTTTGACCTAAATTCAAACGCTGCTGACGTTAAATAACCTCCTGAGCGGGTTCTCCTGTGACAACAAAGCCACACTTCTGTTTGCAGGTTAGGGAGATAAACTTACAGAAGATCCCAACAACCGTAGAGAGGAAGACCTAATGAGGTCACTCATGTCAGCGTGAGAGCAGTAGATTACAGATAGGAGGTGTTCAGTACGGGGAAAGACGGCAGGAGGAGGGGCCTCGACCTAATTCTGTTAAAGCAGTTGAGTCTTGTTCACTGAGCTGATTAGGTTAATTTTCTGTCATCCTAAGCACCTTATGTGACCTAGAGGCAATGTCTGGTGTAACAAAGGCCACACACTGGGAGCAACAGATTGCATGCAGATTTACAGGAGAGAAGAGAGAGGCTGATTAGGAACAGAGGGAAACTGTTTGGGCGGTGCAAACAGTTATGTCCTTGTCTGAAAATGTCAGTGGGAGAAAGGTTTAGCTTCAACAGGAAACACGGGAAACTTGTGATTAGTAACTGTTTCAACTACTCTGATGAGCAAGCCAGCCAATTACTTTCTAAGTAGCCCTTTTTTGGAACATAAATCTCTTTGACTTTCAGCGAAAATGACCCATGCAATCAGAGTTTTATGTTTAAATCCGTTTCCATATGTTTTGTTGAGTGAATGACGGCTTTGAAGGTAACAGGTGACATAAAGATGATATATTGTTTGAGAAGTTATATCATGACATGAACACAAAGTCTAAAGCAAGAGATGCCCTCATGCAATCGCACACAAACATAAACAAAAACCTTAAATCAGTCCGATCACACTGAGTCTTTGGTATTCTGAGCTTAACTGTAAGAAAGAAACAAGAATAGATGAACGCACATCTATTCTTAAAACCTTGCCTAAACTATAACCAAGATGACAGAAATACAAATAGTCTGTAGAAAAGTCCAGGAAGAGGTAAAAACACAAATATATGTGGCTCCACTGTAATCTTAGTTCCAAAAAGTTCCAAAAGTTAAGATGAATACAAAAACTTTGTTAATAATTGGGAATCTATTCATCCTTTTAAACAATTACCTTAAAAGTGGAAACATGTCCATCTGCATCAACCAACTGTGTTTGCAGGACTGATTTGTTGAGGTTGGGGTACTGCCCAAAGTCATCCAGAGGGCCACGAATAGCCCACAAACCACACTTTGGATACCACTGACTGAGGGTATCAGAGAGAATGAGTCTGAGGACATTCGTGCTACACTTTCCATTTTTCTGTATTTGCAATAAAAAACAGAAAACCATTTCCCCTCCATCTAACAGTAGTGTATGTTGGTCTAGCTTGTAAATCCTAATAAAATACCCTTCAAATTTGTATTTGTGGGCATAATATGATAAAATGTTTAATAAATTCAAGGACGTGAATACCTTTACAGCTATTATCAATCTCATCAGCACAGCAGAGACATCCAGGAAAAGTTCTGCTGCTACTGTAAACAACTCAATTGACTCCTCAGCAAACAGCGGAGACAAGATATCTGATTTGAATGACAACGGAAAGGAAAGTTTCCCACCAATGTCCTGCGGGTTTGAGTATTAGAGAAGGGCAAATATTGATTGGACATTGCGTGTTGCTGTGGAGTCACCCCAGCAGATGTTTTTCCTTGCCTAGTTCCACTGCCTTGTTTATTTTAGATTGCTCCGCCATTCGCTGGAGGTCAAAGGGCCCGAGGATGTGCCGGGTGTTGGGAGGGGGAAGAGAGAGGAGAGATGATTTTTCTTCTGGCCTTGGGGTTAAAGGGCATGGGGGCTAATGAGGAAGGAGCACAAAGTCATGTGCTGTTGGTTGTTCACCCAGAGTTACTCCTCAGAGTTAAATTTTAACCCCACTTTTAAATTCTTGTGCATTTTAACTAATGCTGTTCATCCATTGTCAGAGGAACTGTTTCACTCTCTTTAGTCCTCTCTCTCTGTATGGTGAATAAACATGAAATGTTTCTCCTTCTGGGTTATATATAGCTCAGCTAAGAATACAAACACTACCTGCAGGAATGTGGAGAAATGTACATATGATGAAAGAGTTTTTTGTTTCAACAACTTTGATAAAAGAAAATGTAACAAGGCATTTTTTGCTCTTAGATTCTTATGCAAAAGAACAGAAAATTTTTCTGGCGAAGTCAATAAATCTGATATTTGTACAGGTTTCTATGAGCCTTGGTGGTGTGCAACCCTTAACTAACATTTGGTGAGAGATGAGACCTGCAAACAAGCAGCTCCCAGCATAACCCAGCCTCCAAGGTAAGCTCAAAGTAAAGTCAAGTCCATCTGACACACAAAAAAGAAATAGATCCAGCCTTGATTTAGAGAGAAAGTGGGTCGGGTTTGTTGTATATGGAGACATTAGTCCAATTACTCTCACAGCTTCCATGTCTAAAGAACCAGTCGGGCTCAAAAGCTGTCAAAAATCTGTTCAACGGATTAACTTCTCACCTTCTAATAATGCCTTCAAAAAGTACAAAGTTTTCATCTCCTTTCGGTAAGACACTAAAAAACATCCAGTGCTTCAGAAGCTGCCAAATCAGTAAAAAGAAGCCAGTTGTGTGTAATTTCATCTCAATAAAACAAGAATTCATGGCAGGCTCTGCTACTGGAAAGAAGCTATAGCGTAGCTGAGAGAAAGGGGAACGAATATTGATCGACAGCGCTAAAACCCTTTTAGCTCTGATTGATTGTTTCTGACTGGTTGATGTATTTCTGCAGTTTGCACTGGAAACACTGGGAGAAAATACAGGAGCTTGATTTTCACTGATTACCTGTCTTATACCATCACATTATAGTGACAGTTTCAATAATTATTAAATAAAACATTATATTTATAAAGGTTACATACTGCAGCTTTAACGAACAAACAGCATCATAAAGATTCATCTTGGGTTCGATCTTGTGGACTCTTATTTAATATCTACATCCTCCTGTTAGCTCAGATTATTACAAATATAAAATGAGTTACCATAACTACACAGATAATACAAGGCTCTACATTACATCTACTCTGAGTTTTCTGCCTATTAAGAAGACCTAAATCATAAACAGCATATAAAACATATAAGGTTATAAAACTTGCCACTAACTATTATATAGTGGAGTTAATATTAGCTTTTTTATTTGCTCATTTATTACTTTAAAACATTTTGCAGCACTTTAATGCTTTCTCCCTTTTCTACGTTTTTACTTTTTCCAGTTTTTGTCTCCTTTAGCATGCAACTAATTATCTAGGCATAGAAGATATAGAATAAAAATATCCTTTCTTGTCAGGCAATGCAGATAATTCTGTGCTACAGAAACAAAGAGACAAGCAATGACAGCGAAATGGAGTATAATTTAAATATGGACAGAATGAAAAGTAAAAATCATGTATAGTAAGTGTAAAATTATATACAAAAAAAGTTATTAGAATTTACTACAGGTCAGAAGAATGTGCAACTGTGTTGGTTAATTAAAAATGTACAAAATATGCATTTCTGTGTGTTAAAGGAAAGACTAATACAGACAAAAACTGTGCAATACTAAAGTTTTATATACACCAGCATGGATGTTTATGTTTTAAAAGAAATTTATTTTAATGTCAGATATTTATTTTTATTTGGCCATTTTCTGTTGTACCTCATCCTGATTCTGCAGTTGCTGAAAGTTCCTGCATTTTTTGCTTTATTAACTGGGAAACAGTCCAATAAAACCTCAGGCCAGGGTAATGTTTTTCATATGTCACCCTTAAGTATGCTGACCTTTCAGCGTTGTCGTTTTCCACCTGGTTTATGAAGGATGTAGTTCATACCAACAACAATGCAGATTTATTATCGCTTGCAATTATGTGTTAAATATCTAGTACTTTCTCCATATTCTGAAGTGCTACATACCAAAGGAGACGTTCAGAGATAAGTTTGAGATAATTTAAATGTTTGTGTATGTATGTAACAATTTGTTCAGATTAACATACAGAAGGTTGCTCTGCTTCACTGTCGAGAGCGCAGAGAATGTACAGACCCCACCACAGCGACTTCCCGCTGAGAGCAGCTGCATTCCTGACCTGCAGTTCAAAGAGCAAACACACACACACACACACACACACACACACACACACACACACACACACACACACACACACACACAAAGAGACATACAGATATGTAAGCTGCACATGTTCTGCTGTTACATAGGCAGGAATGTGCTCCAACTCTCCTGCTTTAACCTCACACAGCAAACAAGCCAGATGACAAAAACACATGACGACTCAGAAGTCAAAGATCTGACCTTTGAGTTACTGGTTCAGACTCCGGTAAACATTAAAGACTCTGACGCAGCCAGAATAGCTTGATCTCACTTTTGCTTGTTTAGTCTTTGTTTATGTAAGTTTAAATTAACTTTAGAAAGAGAAATCCATAAATAAGATAGACGTCTGTGTGAATTGTCGTCAAAGTGTGAAGCACCAAAAATGTCACAGAATTAATCATCTACTACTATTTGTGACATTTTTAGTTTCATTTTAATGCGTCACAAGTACCAGATTTATTTTTAGTCATTAGTTGCTTTTAATCGCTAATGAATAATGCTCAGTCTTTCAGACATTGAGTAAAACTACAGTGGGGATTTAATTTGGTGCTCTTGAAACTACAGCACAGAATTTGCACTAAAACTGTGGAGGGCTTTGGTCCATTCTTCTCTGCAGAATTGTTTTAATTTAGCAGAATAAATGAAGGGATCCAAAACAATTCTGGCACAACTTCATCCAAATGGCACAATGCAGCATTCTGTAGAGCAACTTTAACAAGTGACTCCAAAAACAAAACAGAAAAGACTCTTAGAAGTATGGAGTTAGATTTGTAGAAGTCACCAAACTCTACTATTCAAATTCAAATATTTGGAGATATAAAGGTTTTCTCAGGCAGCAACCATTTTTTTAACGGCCACATTCTGGACTTAACTGAATCACCTGAAACGATCTCAAGCTAAAATCCAAATCCAGCTGCCTGAAACATTCAAACAATGCAAAGTGCTGCACAGGTGACCCATGGGGATTTCTCAACAGCTGTGCTTTAATGGTGCGTTCAAGTACATCTCGTACGCCGCAGTGTCTAATTATCAAACAACTCTAAATGCCTTAGACTTTTTTTATTCTCAAATGTCTGCAGAGTCTTATTCACTTAAAAAATCAATCCAAACCTCTTGTCAGTCTTATACTGAGCAATTTTTATTTCTTTTTCTTGATTTAAGCAAAACAAAAACAAACCAAACTGTGATTTTTGAGCAACTTAAATATTCTTTATGACATCAGTAAAATTTAAATTACAGGTCTTTGAAATGATGCTTTAAGATGTCTGGAAATCAAACTTTGAATTACTCATTGAGCAATATGATTGTATTTTTTCTTTACTTTTTATGTTTTCTGGCACAATATATTAGGTTTTATTCTTCTGTTTTGCATTGAATCTGCATTTTTTTCACTAGTGACTTGACACAGCTTCTACTTCCACTGTGCAGTTTAGTTTCGATCTACAACCTGATCTGTGAAATAAGAGCAGCACAAAGGTCAGACTTCTGGTAAAACATGTACAGAGAGAAGCTTAAGGGAAAACACTAATTCAACTTACAGTAGCACAGCAGGGTTCCCTGTTAACCTCTTAGTCAAACAAAAGGTCTAACCATGCTCAAAGGGTCCTGCTGTGAAGGATGTGGGTTAAAGTTTCCAAATGCTCACATTACAAGGCAGAAGAAGAAAATCAACAACAAAAAAAGGGAAATATTTTCCTTTCCCGCCAGCTTTTTAATCAACATCCAACTCTCTGGCTATTTGGCTTTTGTGAGAGAAAAATAGTTCTTCCAAAGCCCACAGGGACTCGTTTTTTTTGTCATTCGGGTTGGGGGGGTTCCTGTAAAAACATGTGATGAGCAAACACATTTGGTGAGCACAGAAGCTCTTTAAACCAGCTTGGAAGCAGCAGTGAATAACTCAGATTGTCTGATTTTTTTTCCCTCCTTCTCCAGGTTTGGAGGTTGTTATTGGAAACCTTGGGTGGAGGCTCTGATTGTTTACTCTGACCTCCTCTTTTCACGGAGACCTTCACATGACAAAGCTGCAGGTTCGGCAGAGAAAACAGAGCAGGAGCTCTGCCGACCGCCAAGACGATGGCTGAGTGACTCGTGGCAAATTACAGTTAGACCTGTGAGTCAGTACAATGCTTTATTTTTGTCCATCTAAAGGGACGTTCCTCAAATTTTACATATCGCCTTTATTTTATTGGTGTGACATTGTTTGTTGAAGCAGAAAGTCTAGCCTTATAAGCAATTAGATATATCTTAATCAACAGTTTGACACTTTTCTGATAAACATTTCCTCATGGATTAATTAAGGAAAGCAGTAAAGCTTGATTAATCTAGATTTTGGTTTCAATATTAAAGCAATACCTTCAGGAACATCAGTAATAATGTGTAATGGGAACTAAAGGAGATTGACAGAACCCCCACCAATTTAGGAGTTGTATTCTTTGAAGGCCGATTACGTCAATATGAGGCAACAAAGGCTTTCCAAATTCGAAGGCTCCTCCAAATGCTTCCTTCTTTTAGTGGATATGAAGGAAGGGTCTGGTGCATCCTTTCCATCCCAATCTGTCCTTTTGATTTATGTGGGTCAAACAAAAGGCAGTAGCAGAGAAATAACATTTTCATAGGGCTGACTAAGCAGGGGCCATTGATTGCATCAGTGGTGGCCAACAACTAAAGACATACACAGTCCAGTCACATTAATGTGACCACCACGTACTTTCCACTTCAGAGTTAAATAACCAATCACAGAAGGCAGGTGGCAGCACAGTGCAGTTGAGCGTATATAAAGGGTGTGTGTGGGCTTCGGAAAACATTTCAATCGTTGGCGTAATGCAGAAACGAAGCAATTTATCCGACGTCCAAAAGGGCATGATCATTGGCTTTCGGGCCAAGGGTGGAAGCATTTCCGAAACGGCTGAGTTTGTGAACTGTTCGCGTGCCGCCGTGGTAAAAGTGTACCGTGCATGGCAAAATGGGACTGTCCAAAATCAACGACGTGGCAAATGTGGTGCACCACGGGCCATAGATGACAGAGGCGAACGACGGTTGCGGAGATGCGTTCGGGCAGATAGACGGGCTACCGTTGAGCAACTGACCACTAAAATGAACCAAGGGGCTACCACAAGTGTCTCCCAAACCACTATTCAGCGAACATTGCTGCGTCTGGGCCTCCGAAGCAGACGCCTGGTTCGTGCACCTATGCTGACTGGTGTTCATCGACGACGAAGGCTAGAATTTGCACGCCAGTACAGCAGCTGGACGTCCACTGAGTGGCGACAGGTAGCGTTTTCAGATGAATCGCGTTTTATGCTCCATCGGACAGATGGACGTTGGCGTATAAGGCGTGAAACCTCTGAAAGGAACCACCCTGCAACCATTGCAGGAACGGTCCAAGCTGGAGGCGGGAGCATTATGGTCTGGGGAATGTTTTCCTGGCATTCTCTGGGTTCACTGATTATTGTGGAAGGCACGATGGATCAATACAAGTACGCATCTGTCCTTGCGGACCATGTCCACCCCTACATGCGCATTGTTTTTCCTCAGGATGATGGCATCTTCCAGCAGGACAATGCGAGGTGCCATACAGCTGCCAGTGTACGTGCGTGGTTCGAAGAGCACCAGGATGAGTTTACCGTCCTCCCCTGGCCAGCAAACTCACCTGACTTAAACCCAATCGAGCATCTGTGGGACCATCTCGATCGAGTTGTTCGCGCCATGGATCCTCAACCGCGTAATCTAGCGCAGCTGGCCACGGCATTAGAGTCGGCATGGCTCAACATCCCAGAGAAGACCTTCAGGGACCTAAGTGACTCTCTTCCTGCACGTCTCGTAGCAGTTCGCTCTGCGAAAGGTGGTTATTCTGGCTTTTGACAGATGGTCACATTAATGTGACTGGACTGTGTAATATTCTATAAATAAATAAATACCTTGCTATACTAATAGGAGTACATTAATATTATCATTGCTGCCACGACCTTTTTGGAGGGGAACTGGTTGAGCATGTTCTACTGGTAAGTTAACCTCTCAATGGGAACAACCAATCACCTGGGCCACATCTGAAAGGTGGTTTTTGTTGTTGTTTTGTAACAATAGTGGATGAAGTGGGATGCAGAGAAGGAGAGGTTTTAAAGATAACTGTATTAAAATCCAGCTTTATCAAAAATAATGCTTTAATGACTTTAATCATTTGCAAATACATTTCAATGAAAAAAAAAGTAGTAATAATAATTTAATAAATTAAATAATGTTATTAAGTAAAATGGTTGAATAAATAATAATATAAAAAAAACTCAACAAGCTTCCTTTAACCAGGTTTATTCAGCGCCTTATGGTTGCTTGGTAACAGGACGTACACAGAGCTAAATACTACTGCTTCCAAAGCAGCCAATCCAGGAGCGCCAGTCATTTTCCTTGGCGCTGATTGGCTGGGTTAGTGGAGCCAGGAAGACCGTGGAGGTTAGTTTACTTGGCAGCGCTAAGAAGGTTTCCATTGTAAGTATTAATGCATGTTAAGTTACAGTCTCTCCAATTTTTCAGGTGTCGCGAGTGGAAATTGACGCAAAATCAGCAGATTCATGCATTTTGTTGGGTTTATAGCCAATTTTCCACTAAAACGTCAGAAACATGGCGATAGGTGCAGGTGGCGTTACTTAAACCTCAGCCTTACTTGAAGTCAAGTCAGTCCGTTATCGTTAAGGCGAGAAAGAGAACAAAAAATCACATTTATTGTCATAGATAAGCACATACGCAATAAATAACCACACTACTTTTGATATAGTCACTTGTACTTTTTTAAAAAAAACATTTCAAATATATTTTTCTGAATGACTATGTTGAGTTGAAAAAGTGTATTCAGGACAAATGTTTCAAAAGTAGGACCATAAAATCGATGATTTTGATTGCAAAAAAAAAGAGAAAAACTATTGAGAGATACTGGAGGGACTGATTAAGATATATTCTGTGTTTGAACTGTTAGAGTAGACCGTCACTTTTAAAGAGGGGCTCAAGTATTTGAGGATTTCAGCTATTTACGGGGTAGCTGATCTCTAACCCCAACAAATACCGGAGGTCCACTGTAACATGAGCCACTTGGTTTTATTTAGAACATAGAAATAACAATATATATATATATATATATATATATATATATATATATATATATATATATATATATATATATATATATATATATATATATATATATATAATATTAGTCTTAAATCAGTGTTTTTGCATGTGACTAATAACTTGTTTAATCAATTCTAAGGCAAAACTTTCTATGTTTGGGTTTAGTCAAACCTTCAGAAACAGGCAAATGATAAAATATTTTATTATGTGGCAAGAAGCTGTAAACTTTGAGTTAAACAATAAAATAATTTTGCCAGTGGGAACTTTATGACCAATTAAGAAGTAACTAGTACTAAAGATAACTTTTAGTTTGAGCAGTCCTCTAGAGATCATGAGAAACATGCACATTGGTCTAATAAATACAACACTAAATGACTCACACTCTCCTTTTTTTCTTTTTGCCTTGCAGTTGCCAGGTTAAATGGCTTCATGACCGGCACATGACTTTTACTGGATTGCAGAAGCACGTGGCTTGTCTTCCTGCACACAAGTCTGGGTTTAGAGGTCAGAGCGCGTTAGCAGATACAGTCCTTGCACTCTTCTGTTGGAGAAATTCAGTGTGAAGCTACTGTTTGATCACTTTATTTTGGATTAGCTGCTGCAGTTTAAGTCTTTACTACTTAACTATTATAAATGTACCGTGCAAAATAAGTGTGTGTGTGACTCTGCAGCCTTTTCTTCAACAATTTATCTAATTAAAAAAATTTAATTAAAATGTTGAGTTCTGAATAGAAGTGGAAAAAACTATAGTTTCAGTCAGCAAACTAAAATTTTTGTGCATTTTATTTTGCAGAATAACTGAAGCTTAGACAAATGATACGGAGAATGTTTTAATATAAATGCATGATTTCCATTGTTGCTCTGAATCTATATTACTGGTTGTTGCTGTGCAGGAAAGTGAGCTTCTGTCTAGGGCTGTATAATAATATCGATATCACGATATATATCGATATTTTCTTTCCTAGGAAAAATCGATATTCATGCGTAAGTATCGTAACATCCAACTGTCACCTTGCTCACTCACTGCTTGCTTTGCCGGGAGAGTGATTAGGTCATCAGGCTTAGAGTGATTCCTTCAGATGTTGAGATTAAAAAGGTATCAAACTATTCAGAGCAGGTACTTGGTGCATTTTATTTACTTTACAGATGCATGTCAGCTACAGTTTGGACTGTTTCAACTAAAAGAAACATGTTTTCTCACCACTTCTTTGATTCATTTTGTCCAGCTGTCGACTTTAAGTCCATGTCCAACCAGAGCCAGGTATTGGATATTTGGTGCTTTTAATCAGTTTTAAGTTAAATGAATTCAGTCCAACTCTATAACAGTTACAAAATATCACCAAAATCATTCTGTCCCTCTAAAATCTTTCAGAAAATCGCAAAAGTGTATTGAATTGTATCATTTGCTGAATATCGCAATATATATTGTACCGTGGACAGAATATCATGTATCATATCGTATCGTGAGATTATTGTATCACTACAGCCCTACTTCTGTCCCAGTCAAGGATTTTTCTGCATTTATTTCCATCCATTTTTCATCGACTCTGACCAGAAAAGCATTCCTGCAGCATGATGTTGATGATGATGGTATGTTTAGTGCTAGTTTTTTTCACACCTTTTGCATGTCGTTTCATCTGACCAGAGCACCTTCTTTTCACCACTTTATTCCTTAGCCTGTCACGATAAATCAATTAATGCACTGAATGGATTTTGAAAAATGCTGCAAATACAGCATTTTTAAAGATATAATAACTCTGCAGTTTAATGATATAAATCAAACTTTTTTGAAGTCAATTTAAATTGTTGAATATTTTTCGCCATGACCGCTACGTCATGCAGTTATCCAAAATAAGTTACCCAAAAGAATCTTATGAGTTTGAAAAAATTTAAATTGGAAGAACTTCTAGAGAAAATATTAAAATTTGAGTTTCAAAAGTTTATATTTTTAAAGCTTTGTAACTCATAAATTTCCTTGTCTTTTTCTCTGAAATTTTCAAGATTAATCTCAAAATTTCTGATTTTTTTAATAGAAATGTTTGACCTCAGTTTTTTTCTTGCTCCTCTTTCTTCTTTCTTCTTCTCATAATTGTAATCCAGTGACGTGCGGTCAGGGGAGGCATCATGGAAAAATAATATATAATATAAAATCATTTATATTCCTATTTTCATCCTGTGGTTTTGTTCTATTAAGTATCTATTTTTTACTTAGCTTAACCAATTCTGATGAATTTTTCTTCAAAATCGCTGGATTTTCGCATTTTCCCATTCAAATGCTCAGAAGCGAAGCCGGTGAGGCAGCAGCAGCTCAGCCTCTCCTGCTATGACGTAATCGCTCGCTAACTGCACTGGCTGCCATTATATGACATCATGTTCGTCCTTGTCTGTACGCCGGCAATAAAATGGCTAAGAAACACCTAATATATGGACTGATTTTCCATAATTTTGCTTATGTATATGATGTACAGTGTTTTTGTCACTAGCTGTGTGTGTGTATCGCGTTTTATGTGTGGAGGAGCGATAAGAAACAGAGAACAGAGTGTAGGGGAGGCAGGCAGTTCTCTGGCCTCATGGCAGGGGGCGCTCATGATCCCAGATATTGTGACTGCAAAACCGCAGAGTAAGACACAGTGAGCTAGCCATGGAGCTAACCACACAGTAAATAAGTAAAGTACAGCGATATTTGTCAACATGAAAGGATAGATTTCTACACTTAAACAGTTTAATAAAGTGGATTTTCAATTGAAACAGGAGATAATAACTAAATGAAGACCAACACAGAGCTGAAAGTTTTACTTCAAGACAGATTGATGATTCTCAAACGGAGTAGAAAAGACATGCCGAGGATAAACTTGGCTTTGGACGAACGGATATTTTTGTGCAGAATTAGCGGTGCATCGATTTCATGGATAAGTGAAGGTAAGATAGCAATAAGATATTTTAGTTTAGTTTTTTAATTAAATGTGCGTTTTGTGGGCTACAGTTAATGTTTAAATAATTCAGAAGCGGTAGCTAATCTACCACAGGAATTATTTATTAATAAAACATTCAGCCTAAAACGAACTACAACAACAAACTAAATGTTATGTTCTGTGTGCAAAATTCTTGAATGTTTTTTGGTGTTAAATCCTAAAACATGAAGTGGCAATGTTGTCAGTTGCTATGGCAACGAGTCTGCGTAGTGTGGCAAATACGGATCACTTTGCTGTGGATCATAGCATGAAATTAATACCTGCATTTTTAGGTTTCACTGAGTTAACGCGGCTATGGATGACATGTAAATGATTAGTCTTTTTGCTCCCCAGCGTTGTACGCATGCGCGAAATTTCCTTAAGTCTGGATGGTGTCTAGTCATGAGTCAGTGAACCTCACCGCACGTCACTGTTGTAATCATTATCACAATAGTACCACAAAATATCATAATTCTTCATATCTCCACCTCTAGTCACCATGAAAATATGTCTAGATAATTATGTGTTAGACATTATTAGCAATACCTAAACACCAACTGTGATGTCTTAAAAAGGGCAAACAAAAAAGTTCTTTCAGTCGTTTCATCCTAATTAAAATGTCCAAAATGTGTTGATATTTTATCTGTATTTGTCACTTTAGTTGCTGAAGTTGTTAGTGTGTAGACCAGTAAAGGGGGTTACAGAATTACTGGTGTAAAAAAAAAAATTCTTAGCCTGGTGGGGGGGGCAAGCAAAGCCTGGTGGCCCGCCAGGCTAATAAAACGCTGAATTGGAGTTTATTGGGACAATAAGTCAAAATTTTATCATGATTACCGTTATGACTAATGCCCACCATCGCTTCATAAAACCTTTATGAAACTATTGATTGAGGTATCAAAACGACTCGTCCGACTCCTTTGAGGATCTGTTTTTAAAAACGAACGCCATCCGGTCGGCGACATCCTTCACACGGACCTGTGAGTGTGAGCGGCAGGTGTGAAAAGCAGCCAGCAGAGTATCATATAACCTTTTGACAAGTTGCTCAACAACAACAGGGCCTCCTTGTTATTATTGGGTCAACAGAGCCGGAGGAGGTCTTTGGGAATGGAGCAGCGGAGAGAACATGAAGCGACGGTTGTACGGCGCCCCGCCTCCCTCCCCGTGCTCCCAGGCTGGGCCGGGGGTCAGCGGGGGAACGCAGGCAGCCAGTCAGGCGGCCCGGCATTCTTTCTCAATGTGTGTGTGGGTTTGGCCGCAGCCCACTCGGTGCTCTTTGACTCCGCTGGCCTTATAAGGCATCCAGAGCCATGGCAACTGCAGGGCTTGAATAGCAGTGTCAAATCCCTCAGCACACAGACACACGCTCACTCTCCCTAAAGGAGGGAGCGAAGCGGAGGAAGAGGAGGCTATCTCTGCCGTGGCTCGAACAGAAAAGGACCGCTCTGTGTTTTCGCTAATTTATTCCTGCTAAAGCCGGCTGGAAAAACCGGAGAAAAGGACGATCAGAGAGGAGCGCAGCAGTAAAATCCTGAGTCTGTGACAGCTGAAGCGGGGACGTTCTGGCCTCTGGATGTTTCTGCAGAATGGACAAGCTCTGAGAAAACAAGACAACAGAGACATGACTTTGGGAAAGGGGAGCAGACTGTGACGGAGGAGATTTCTCAACTCAGCCTTTGTTTTGGCTTGTTTTTTCTCTGACATTTGATCCTCTGACCCCATTGGCTTTGAAGGAGCAGAAGAAAACAGAGTTTCGTCACAGAGGGCAGAGCAGGAGGACGTCTTTGGTGAACTTTGCTACTCCAGAAACCAGCTGAGTCAGAAGAATTAGATAGTTTCCAAAAACAGAATAGCAAAAGAACAAAACACTTTTATTTCTTTAGCCATCTGTGTGCATTTCTGAAAAAGCCTCAACAAGTTAAGCTTGCGTCTGGACTGGAAGAGTTCAGATCAGAAGATAGCACCTCAGCACAGCAGGAACTGGTTGGACGAGTTTATAAGTTAGAGGAAAGGGCAGGGCAGTTTAACCCTGCCTGAAGGAGAACTGACTGGCTTTTATTTTTCTATCACCTGCTGGACGCTTTGAGGGAAAGTGCTCTCCTGAAAGAGAAGAGAGAAGGCAGATTTTTTACAATATCTGCGACCTTTTTCCATCATGCTCAATCATAGGTGAGGTACTTTCTTCGTCCTTTCACAGCCGGGGTCGGAGAAAGCGAGTGAGAGGGAAGGAGAAAGAGTCAAAGAGAAATTTATTGTTTCCTGTGAAAAGAGCAGGGCTGCACCCTTTACTCCTGCCTGAACTCTGAACCACTTAATGCGAGTCTGAAGTTTCTCTCCGAGCTCAAGAGCCATTGATCAGAGGTCAGGGCTGAACAAGAGGCGAGAGAGGGAGAGAGCCAAGGGATTAAAGAAGGGAGAGGAAAAATATCGCAGAGGAAGGACCTCTGGGTCAGGACTGCCAGACGGCGAAGGGGATAAAGGTCAACGCAGGCGAATCGGGACAACTTCGTCTCCTGTTTTCAGATTTTCCAGGACGAAGTTGCTCAAATCCGAACCAGGCGTCCCAACCTCGGAGTCTGAAACCAGTTCTTCAAACTTTGAAAAGGGGGCAACGTGATACCCGGCTGAGACGGCGAAGGGTCCGTGTATGATCCTCTCACGGGGCGGCGCGTCTTTGAGAATATGGCCATGGTGAGCGGGGCATGGGGCAACCCCAACGGGGACACCAATGGGCTGGGAGACAAGGCGTACCTGAGGAGGGAGGAGGACAACGACTCGCCGCAGGCCGGCAGCAGCGACGTGGACGTGGGCGACGAGGACAAGACCTGCGTGGTGGACTGTGTGGTATGCGGGGACAAGTCCAGTGGGAAGCACTATGGCGTGTTCACCTGCGAGGGCTGCAAGAGCTTCTTCAAGAGGAGCATCAGGAGGAACCTAAACTACTCCTGCAGGTAGGAGCTGCTGGGAAATCCACCGTTCAATAGCACCAAATCGGTTAATCACGATTAATCGGGATTAATCTAAACTGATTTAGCAATCGATTAATCGTTAACTGGAGAATAAAGACTGTAAAAAAGGCCGCTTGCTGAAAAAATAACACCCTCAGAACAGTAATTATGTAATTTAGATATTTTATATTTAAGATAATAAAAAACATTTGTCTGTAAATTTACGCCAAAATCTTACAAAGTATTTTTGACTAGTTTCTGGAGCAGATATCTTAGTACATGTTGAAATAAGACAAAACTAACTTACAAGTAGCTCTTCAGCAAGATATAAGAGCTTGTTTTAAGTCAATAATTAGTAAATATTGGTTAGAAATAGTGCTAGATCTACTGGCAAATTGCATGTTCTACCCAGAACTCCTCAAGAGACTGTTAGCCTCACACAGTTCGAATTAAGAGAGGATATTAATCTATCATGTATTTTTTATCATTTATCGTTCTTACAACCCCCCCAGATTTATTCCTATTGTTGGGATTGTTAATTTTCCTCTTTTTGTGAAAATATGTGTGCAGTTTGGTGATACAAAGCAAACGTATTTATTGGTGGCTTAAAGAAGCACATTATAAATGTTAACATTTCTCAAGAGCAGTGTTTGTGTTTGTAGAGCTATAATTGGTGTGCCATGCAGTCACAACCAAACAGATACCGAAAAAAGAAATGCAAAAAACTCTTATTGTCACTTTAATTGTTACCACAATAGTGTTAACTTTTAAGTTCATATCGTAAAGCCTTGGTAAAACTTCTGTAAAAAACAACAAAACATTCTGTTAAGCAACTTTTACTATCAAATTAATAATTAGTCAATGCAAAAATGCTCAATTTATCTGGAAATAATCTAGCATACACTAAATTTTAGGCACTAAAATGTTTATATTCTGATTTAGACAAGGAACTGGTTTGTTTATTTTATCTTTTTAATATTGTATAAAGTTAGCTGAAGCCAGCAAATAAATCAATCATCAGTTCCAGCCCAAATTCATTCTAATAAAACAGATAAAAATGTGATTCTGTTAAAACTTCAACTCAACACTTTCTTTGAAGAAGTAAATCTCTCAAACTTACTCTGATTTTGTGGGTTTTCCCCCCCCTTAAATACACAGAAACCAGAAAAGTAAACAAGAAGACTTCTTATGAGCCTATCTGTAACGTAGTCAGGAGAAAACAATATCTTTAAATCTGAGCTTCATCCCACAAACAGCCTTGAGACAAGGCAACAAAAGGAGCACAAATGAAGCCCTGAAGGTTTGTCATGTGAGGATGGATCGCCTCAGAAGGTCAACATTCCCATTATTCTTCACCGCAGCTACATCAGCGCTGCAGCCCAGCCCTCTGCTCACACCAACTCCTCTCCCAGCTGCCAAGTTCAGTTGTTTATTCCTCTGAAAAAAAAGTGCATTAACTCCGAATGGGTTTTTTTCTTCTTCTTCTTCTTCTTCTTGCATCTGGGCTTGAAAAGGGCTCCCTGTAAAACGTTGGCAGAGCTCAACCTTCTGTAAAAAGCAACACGAGGGTGTGTAACGCTGATGATTTACAAAGGTCACAGACTGTGTAGCTCTGCAGCCAGTCCATGTAGTTCACTCACAGCAGCAGGAGGCAGGCTTACATTTCAAGCTGTGTTTCCTCACTATGTCACAAAAAAAGTTGAATGTATTTAATTTTTTTTTGTTCCTCATGTGCAGATCGAACAGAGAATGCCAAATTGACCAGCATCACCGTAATCAGTGCCAATACTGCCGCCTGAAGAAGTGTTTCCGCGTCGGAATGCGCAAAGAAGGTATGAACACTTCTCACAACGCAGCATAAAGCTGGTTTCTCCTCCAGACGCAGATAAAATATTCACACACCTTTGGTTTTTACACATTTTGTCCCATTGCAACAAACTTCAATGTGTTTGAAACCTGAAATTTGTTGGGATTTTGTTACGAAAGCTTTGTTGAAGAAATACAAGTCTGAGGTTTAGCTGAACTTCAAACTGTCTCTGAACAGTTCTCTGTTTGTTTGTCTTTAATTTGGTGGAAATCATTCAGTAAAATAATTTGATTTCAAGAAAGATAAACATACAGAGGTGCATTTATATATGTGTGCATAAAAGATAACAGATATTTATATTTTAAGAAGCAAACAGGGATGTGCAAATAGCAGCATGGATGTAGTGATGGCTACGGAGTCTAACAGCTGCTGGGAGGAAGGATCTGCAATGACGCTGCTTTGTGCATCCAGGATGCATCAGACTGTCTCTGCAGCTCTTCAGCTTCACTAACGGGGTGGGAAACATTTAAGGTCAGAGTAACGCTAATAATTTAGACAGAATGCTGCACTAGATCTGATGCAATAAATCAGTTAATCACATAATAAATTAAGAGGAGCTCAATGATTTCCATTTCAATAATTTATTGTTTTCTTTCTACTGAAAACTGGATGATAAAAGTTTTCAGTCTGGTGTTTTGGTCTCAGCTATCCTCTGAAGGACAAATTTGTTTCCAGAGACTTCACATTTCATTTTATTTGTCATTTCTATCATTTTGTTTATTTGTGTTGGACATTTAAAGTGTCTTCCAGTTCCATTATAATTTAAAGTTTATCTATCTTTGAGTGTGTGTTCTTGCATTTTGGTGCCATTACTATTATATTACTTGAAAATGGTCTCGAAACAACAATATTATCATTTATCGGAATAACTCCTGGGACAATTTATGTCCCAGTAAAATCGCGCTGCGCCTGGCCGTGTGACCTGAGGACAGTATTTATACTGTCAACCTGAGCATGTTTTCACCGCTGCTGCAGGGGATCCAGCTGCATTTAATCCTCAGTGGAGTAAAAAACAAGAAAGTTAATGATTGCGCTGAATGTATTCGTCATTACGAGCTGTGTGTCACACTGTTCCCACAGATGTATCCCACATAACGAGCTATTAACACCTAATAATGAGGCATGTGATCACGAAAAACTGTGATTTATATATTAGAAACTGCGTCTCACAGTCAGTTTCTGAAACTCCAGCTGGACCTGGAATTTATGTGCTTTTATTGTAATCTCAGTCCGGTTTGTGGTGCTCTAACACGCACAGCCCACAGTGGGTGGCAGCGCGCCACAGTTATTAATGAACTGGAGACGTGACGCAGGTCCAACTGTTTCCACATTACCTGCAAGCGTCTGCTTCACCTCTGGCCCAGTCAGCTGACCGCTTTCTGAAAGATTCTTCCATCGGAGCTGCGGAGAAACCTGCAGCAGAGGAATCTCTCTCTGCTGCTACATGACTCAGTTAAATGCCTTTCTTTTTGTTTCAATATAACCAGTTTGGTTTTTTTAATAGTGTTGAATTTCGTCACATTTTGTGACTTTACAGCCGTAACTTCAAACTATTTTTCTGGACTTTATCAATCTAGAAAGTTGTACTGATCCCTTTAACTAGATCATCTATTAAAATAGGCATCAGAAAAGTGTGATTTTTTTTATTGCCTTTTTTTAAACCAGAACTTTGTTTGGTTCAATCTATGCTGCAAATCTGAGGTTTGTTTCCAGCAGCTTTTCAAATCTACAGTCTGAAATTCAATTATATTATTTCTGATAAAGAAGTTCAAATTCACTCAGACCATCTGGACAGCATACGTCTAAACTCTCTATTCAGTTTAGGTTAAGACTTGGACTAGGCCATTCTTACCATATGAATGCACATCAATGACGGTGATTCACCACTAAAGTTGCTGTTTGTCACCAATTGAATCTAAAAAAAAACAATCAGACAAAATAGTTGATAGTCAATCAGCACTCCAACTACAAAACGAAGAAATTCAAATCAAGTAAAAATAATTCAAAACCGTTGTACAAAGTAAGATGTTTATACATCAAATATTCAGCTTATTTGCGCCCTTACGAGTTTTCAAGCTATAAACAATTTCCGCTCTTCATAGCTTTAGTATAACAAATATTTACAATATTTACAGAGAGAATTAATTGATGCAGGAAAATTTGGGCTCTTCTGTTTACACTTTTGCCTCAACGACCTGATGATAATGGAGGATAATTGAACAATAGGTGTTCAAAGCTTTCCTACCATTTCACCATTATGCAACACATTGTGTTGTTTTGTCACATAAAATATCAAAAAACAGACAGTGAAAAGAGAAACGGCAGCAGAGGTCAATAAAGCAAGTATAACAGAGTTTTATGTCCAGGCTAAGAAATGTTCATTTTTTCAAATAAAATAATAATACTACTAAAACCCAGTTGTATTAGCAGAGTAATTTAAATATTGGCAGAATAAACACGTAATATTGCCGGAAGAAAGTATGTAACGTGACCAGCTCAACAAGACTGGTTCTTTCTAAACGTTGTTTTAAAAATCGTTTCAAAGTCCTGGGGCTGAAAATTTGCTTCTGGTGTGCTAAAACATTTAGTACTTACTCATTTGTTAAACCAGAACCAACTACCACCTTACAAGACCCTCAGTATTCTGCAGTTTAGTGCAGTATGGTGAAAACTGAAGAAGCTAAGTAACCAGTGCTTATAGTTATAAATAGTTTTACTATATTAAGTCTAAAAATGTACATTCCTGTGAATCATTTGCACTTTTTCAAACTGAGTAGTCTTGATTAAATGTTAGTGATTCGCTCAATTAACTGATTTTGGTAATTATTTTGAGGCTTAGAACAATAAGGTCGTACAATGCTAGAGCCAGTGGTTTGATCAATAAAGGGTTAAATATGAACAGATTCGGGGCTGCACAGTGGCGCAGTTGGTAGAGCTGTTGCCTTGCAGCAAGAAGGCTTCTGGGTTGATTCCCAGCCCCGGTGCATGGAGTTTGCATGTTCTCCCTGTGCATGGTGGGTTTTCTCCAGGTACTCCAGTTTCCTCCCACAGTCCAAAAACATGACTGTCATGTTAATTGGCCTGTCCAAATTGTCCCTAGGTGTGAATGTGTGTGTGCCTGGTTGTTTGTCCTGTGTGACAACTGGTGACCTGTCCAGGGTGACCCTGCCTCTCACCTGGAACGTTAGCTGGAGAGGGACCAGGACCTCCCGACCCCACCAAGGGACAAGGTGCAAGAAAATGGATGGATGGACAGATTCACAATAGTATTTAAATTCTGGGGAGGGAAGGGCACTGAGAGAAGGGGCATGAAAAAAATATGATCCTTAGGGGGGCATGACAGAAAATAACAAAGAAACACTGGAAATAATTTATTTTTTATTAACATTTCAGTTCTTCTGTTCTGGTCCCCTGCAGCTGTCCAGCGGGGTCGAATCCCTCCGTCTCACTCAGGTATCAGTCCGAACTCCCTGTCTGGAGGACCTGGGGGTCCGGGCCCGGGTCACATCGGGGCGGACTACTTCAACGGCCAGCCGGTGTCGGAGCTCATCTCCCAGCTGCTTCGGGCCGAGCCGTACAGCAACAGCCGCTACGGCGCCCCCTACACTCAGACGCAGATACAGGCGTCGGCGAGCGGCGCGTCCGTCATGGGCATCGACAGCATCTGTGAGCTGGCCGCCCGCCTCCTCTTCAGCACCATCGAGTGGGCCAGAAACATCCCGTACTTTCCAGAACTCCCCGTCTCAGAGCAGGTCAGACCGACATTTTAATCAGGTTAAATTCACGTTTGGTCGTCTTTGTCTGAACTGTTTGTGAAAACAACCCAAGTGCTTGAAATGAACCGATCAAAAACCTTCGCAAATCAGCAGGGGTTACCTAGCAACCACAGTGAAACCCCGCCGTCACCTAGCAATCTCAGCAAAAAGACAAGCGTTTTGTTGTTGACTTACCATCCAGAAACCACTTGCTGCATTCATGTTGGTTGTGCAGGAGGCGCCACTTCTGCCTTTCAAAGATGTACGGTTGTATAATTGCAGATTACATTGAGTTCAGAGTCATATTTACATAGCTTGTGTCAACCTTGTAGTGCCAATATTCTTCTAATGTGACTGTATTATAGTCTATCTGTCAAATAGTCTTTTTTATTAAAACTTTGAAAATTAAAAAGAATTTCCCCAAAAGACAGAACTCAAACTTGCTAATTAAGACTTTTCAGCCGTTTTCCCTTGTGAGTGTAAACGTTGAGTTGGTGGGGAGAGGCCAGCAGCTTGTTTGCATTCAGAAGGGTTATGTTAAAAAGACATTTTTGAGCTTCACATTATGATTTCATTGCTATTCCATCATCACAAACAAACCTGGAGTGTTGCTTTGATTCTTTCATGCATGTTTGAGAAATCCTTTCATCTCCAAGGCAACCATTCAGCTGTGCTAAACACCTTCAGAGCTGCAGCAAGTTTCCAAGCTTCCTCCTCACAGACCAGCTCTTTCCCATGAATCCCTCACTCGGCTCCTTCAGACTAGCCAGCAGCAATTAGCAAACATCTGCTGAGCTCATTATAGGAGCTACTTCTCAGTGCAACTCTGGTAAAAACTTTGTTAAAGGGTTAATAGAGGAGCCATGTTGTGATGACTTCATGAAGGCAGAGTTTCAGAATTAACAGCTTCTAAAAGAGACAGAGACAAAGTTGAATTTCTTTAAAGTCATATTTAATATATACAGCATTTTTATAGCTGAAGTTGATTGTACTATAAAATGGCACCGTGTTCCTGGAAAACATAATCCTGGTCCTTTAAGGACTTTAATGTGTGAAACAAAAAGCTTAAAAAAATTACCACTTTGTGCTTAAGTTGTAGTGCCATTTTGATTAAATTGTGGTTTGTGGGACTTTGAACGCCTCAAGCTAAGCTAGCAACATTTTCAGTCAACTAACATCAGCTAACAGCAGATTAATTTAATGAAATAAAATTGTAAGGTCTAAAAATCTGAAGTAATTCCTTCAGTTCACATGAATAAAATACGTGAATAAAGCAAAATTGTCGTTTGGCCCTGCAGTTTCTCCCTGTTTAACTCTGTGCATGTCGGCCTGCAGGTGGCGCTGCTGAGGCTGAGCTGGAGCGAGCTGTTCATCCTGAACGCGGCGCAGTCTGCCCTGCCGCTGCACATGGCGCCCCTGCTGGCCGCCGCCGGCTTCCACTCGTCCCCCATGTCCGCGGAGCGCGTGGTGTCCTTCATGGACCAGGTCCGGGTGTTCCAGGACCAGGTGGACAAGCTGAACCGGCTGCAGGTGGACTCCGCCGAGTACAGCTGCCTCAAAGCCATCGCCCTCTTCTCTCCCGGTACGTCCGAACGCTGACTGTGACTATCTGCGCTGCGATCTGACTCCAGGCTCCTTCAGGGGAAACCAAAACAAATCAGCCCATTTGATGTTTCGGCCGGGTTCAGATGTCACGGAAACAAAACACCGCCAGCTGCAGGGTGGCTGTTGGTTTGGGTTTGACCTTTGACCTTACTGAATAGGGGAAACAATGGAAAAACTCCTTTAAAGCAGTAGTCTGACGTGTGTGTCAACAAGCTATTAGGTAGATGAGAAGCAGCCAAAACACGTCGTTTAGTCGCCACAGAGGCTGAAATGAGAGGAAAACATTTACCACCTTAAATACGTAAAATACATTCTAATACATATTTACTGTTTAAAAGTAAAAATGCTCCAAGAAAGCAACTGATTTTCAGCTTGTTTAGAACAATCAGTCAGAAAAGTCAGAAAGGTTTTTATCAAGAATTAAATAAGAGCGAGAAAGAGACAAAACTGACCCAAATTTCTTCTCTAAATATTTCAACCAGAGCTGCTAAATTAAACATTTCAGACTAAATCACTACTTTGAATTATGAAGCTTCACAACTCTTTAAGGCTGTTTGAGTATTTATGTTCAAATGATAAAGTACAATATTAAATGCTAAAGTTATGCTTAGAAATGCTGAATGTCGGCAGTAACTCAGTCTGAAATGTTTGATTTGCATGAAATAAACAGTTTTGGTTCAATATCTGGTAAGAAACTGATCAGTTTTTTGCCTCTAATAAATTAAATTTAGTGATTTATAAAGAGTTTACAGATCAATTAGTAACAACGACAAAGTATAAACTCCATTTTTAACGGGAGTTTTGTAGTAAAGTTGTACCAAAAGAATCAAAGTTATCCGTTCTCCATTTTAGTTAATTGTTTACAACAAATAAAAAGAGCACATTATATTTTCTACATGTGACGTTTTATTCAAGCTGTGAGCTACGAAAGACTTACAGATTCAAAATGTTTTATAAATTTATTTTCTGTATAGATGCAGGCTTTGCCACAGTTGTACTTTATAGGTGAGTTGTAATGTTTTCTGATTTTTATGAATGTAATCAAAACTAAATCATTTGAAAACTATGAAGTTTAAGTTTTTTGTGGGGGAACAACATGGAGTTAAGGAACATATTAAAACAAGCATCATCAGTTCAGACCTTATTATGTATAGAAATATCTACTGTATCTGATTTCCATTAGGAAAGTAATGAATACGGAATGAAAACGGTGAGAGAGAGAGAGCAAGATTTTGAGAAGATAACAGTAAGGATGAAGAAAGAATGGCAGTATTTAAATGTTTTTACACTTTGAGTCAAACTTACCGCCGTAACTGCTAATAAAAAACACTAAAACCATTTAAAAATGAGCAAACTGCGTTTCCTTTTGAATATATTAAATATGTTGTATGAAAAATCAGTGAGTTGTTAAGAGTTCACACAGTAAATCTGTTTTACAGAAACGGCTCTTTCACATATGAAGCAAAAAAGTCGAATATTTTCCTGATATGAAAATGTAATAAAAGCTCAAAACAAGGTTAGAGAAAGATGCTAATGCTTTTCTTTTGCTTTTCATTTTTATAAAATGGGAGAAATAAAAGTCAAGAGGTGTGAAGCTTTTCAAAACCAGAAATCAGTTGAAGGTTTTTTACCTTGAAATGAATGACATTATTTTAATCATTATTGTGACTGATGGATGAGTTCGTTCAGTTTGTTAAACTCAACAAGCATCTGCAGGGGATTAGAAAATATTCCTCGAACAGACATAAAAGTGCCGTTATTTCCTCTTGAGACATAAAACATTATTTTAGATGTGCAAACATATTCCATTATTGCTTTTCTTCATTAGATACTGCTTATCTGAAGGTCTTTATTTTGACTTTAGCTGCTGCTTTATTCATTTACATCCCAGTAAGTGATTCTCTTCAGGTGAAAGTATTTAGTTTCCAAGCTGCTGAACTCTGACCTTTGAATCACTCAGGCTTTAAAATGCACTTTAGCTTAAAAAAAGAACCAGTTGCGTCGACATAACAAACTTAGACAGAAGCATTTTGTTCCCAGCAGGCAGGAGGAGAAATTAGTTGTTTAATCTGGGAGTAATTCAAATGAAGAAACCGTTTTAAGTGAAGAAGATTATTTTATTTCACCATCAACTGGGATCTCTAAGGTTCTGTGGCTCCATTTTCTCAGAGAAATTATTTTCAGATTTTGTTCATCATGGCTCCATGATGTCAGAAGTAATAAAGTAGAATATTGTAAATTGGTGGCTACTATTAACCAATATTTTCCTCACACTCTCCTAGAATTTGCCCTGAAAACTAGTTTAGAGGAAGTTAAGTTTGCTAGCAAAAATGCTAAGGCGCTAGATGAAAAATTAGCTCCACTGTTAGCGCGTTAGCAGAAGCGTGCTACCGAACATAGCAGATAAATAGTAGTTTAGTATTGATGAAAATGTTCTGGTTCCTCTGGCAGATTATTTCATTTATAACAAAACATTTCTTTCATGTTACAAGTGAATTAATCTGCTAGTGGAACCAGAACTTTTTCATCAATATTAAGTATTTATTGACATAAAATACCTCCTGTATGTTGCTGAAAAGTCACTTGTACAGCTCTGGAAGACATTAAGAGGCCACTTGATATAATCAGTTTCTCTGATTTTACTTTTTATAGGTTTATGTTTGAGTAAAATGAATATTGTTCTTTTATTCAATGAACTACTGAGAACGTGTCTCAGCAATTCCAAGCAAATATTTAGTATTTATTTTCAAAAATTAATAAAAAAGATGCAGTGATTTCAGACCTCAAATAATGCAAAGAAAACAAGTTCATTTAGAAACAACAATGCTAATGTTTTAGCTCAGGAAGAGTTCAGAAACCAACATTTGGTGGAAAATCCAGGAGGTTTTGTCTCTTTGTTTTTTCCAGAGCTGTATGTTAGTTTTGTCTTATTTCACTTGTAATAAGACATTTGAACTTAAATCTAGAAATACTTGGTAAGACTTGTGTTTTTATTTGATTAATGATGAACTAAACCGTTTCCGGCAGCCCAGTCCTTCAGATGGTTTCTGTTTCCCCCCTGGCAGACGCGTGCGGCCTGTCCGACCCGGCCCATGTGGAGTCGCTGCAGGAGAAGGCGCAGGTCGCCCTGACCGAGTACGAGCGGCTGACGTACCCCAGCCAGCCGCAGCGCTTCGGACGCTTGCTGCTGCGCCTGCCGGCTCTGCGCGCCGTGCCGGCGAACCTCATCTCTCAGCTCTTCTTCATGAGGCTGGTGGGCAAGACGCCCATCGAGACGCTGATCCGAGACATGCAGCTGTCGGGGAGCTCCATCAGCTGGCCGTACGCGGCAGGACAGTGAACGACCCGCCGGGTCGGAGAGAGACGGGCTGAGGTCAGACTGTCGGGAGGCGTCGCCATGGAGGCAAGATAGGGCTGGGCGGCGGGGCTGAAAAATTAAATCTACCATTTTTTTTTTCATACCAGATCCGATTTCCGATTTTAATTGATTTTTTTTTTTTTTTTTTTTTTTTTTTTTAAATTTAAAAAGCAGCTTTGTTTTAGTCATTCATTCTGTTGGTTGTACGGCAGAACATTAGTGCCAGTTTATTTACAGGAACACAGTCATAGTATCAGCAGAATAAAGATGCAACTTTACTACAAAAACTTATGAGGAAAAAAAAAGTCATTTTAATAACAAAGCTTGGATATTTTCTTGTGTTGTAGTTCTGATAAAACTTTGTCCTCCTAATATTCTGATTTTATTCTCGTACTGAAAACAGAAAAACATCTTAGCCTGACCCATATCGCCGTAAAATTGACCTGAATTCATGGTCCAGACAAACAGAAGCTGTAAAACCTGTTTGTCAAACAAGATGGCGGCTCTTGCTGAGATTACATCACTCTGAACCACTTGTGTCAAACTCGAGGCGCTGGGGCCAATCCGGCCCACCAGAAGTATTTTTGTGGCCCTTTAGACTCGTAAATATAATTTTACCAAACAAAAGTCGTTTCTATCTGTATGCTGCCAAATTACATGTTCAGTATTATTTAATTTCAACTTCCAGCTTTTTACTAATAGTTTTACAGTTTGTTAATGGATTTTACTAATGCAATCTGCCAGAACCGGCTCTTTGAGGACGTTGGTGATTTTGATACGGCCCAAAATGAAAATGAGTTGAACCAAAAGAGTGAAATGGTGAAAAACAAAAGGTTTTCCAAATGTTAAATGTTTAAAAATCGGTTCATCGCCCAGCCCTACTCTGGTTTTCAGGTCCTGATTTTCTCGTTGCGGCAGTGAGGAAACGGCGGCGCGTTCCTGCAGCGCTGTCAGTGGCGTTCCCTCCTCTGGCTTCGTCTCCCTCTCAGCGAACAGGGCCGCCATTAAACTCTCTCACATGAGGCCATGTGCCTCCTCTACCTCCTCCCATATGACCCCTAATGTGACTCCAGCTGAACCCGGCGCTGTGTGCTCTCCTGTCTCTGTTGTCCAGTCTAAATTAAGCCATAGCAGCCAGATCAAGGCTGAGACGTTTTGTAGGGATCACAAACCCTGGAGATGTAAATATGAGTCAGTGCTGTGGAGAAACTATTCACCCCCTTACAGACTGTTTTGGTTTTGAAAAGCTCAATTGTTCACTGCAAAAAAACTAAATATAAGCAGGTATCTTGGGTCTAGTTTCTAGTGGAAATCCTTAAAGCAGTTGGAATAAGACAAAAGTGACTTTTCTGCTTGGTTTTAGTGAATATTTATTAATAAAAAGTACAAGTTCCCCTGACAGATCACTTCATTTATTAATATTGTTCCCGTGTCGTAAGTGAAATAATCCAGTGGAACTAGTCCTGTGTATTAATATTCAAGAACTATTGACTTAAAACAAGCTGAGAAGTTTCTTTTAACTCTTGTAGACCGAGCGGTCCGGCGACGATCCAGACAAATTCACAGCAGCGTAATTCACTTTGCACTATCTGAGAAACTCCAGCGGTTTCTGAAAGGGGAGACGTTTCGCTTTCCAGCCAATATCGGTTTATTACGGTGATTTCACTCCAGCAGAGAGTGAAATTAATCTGAGCGTCAATCTTTCAATAGACGGTAAATTTCAAAAATAACTTGCTAGATATTGAAAATTCCAGTTGTTGTGGATAAATGGGCAAATATATTTACTCACAAGACATTTAAAGAACAATTAACAGCATAATTAAAATAAGCAAAAATATTCAGATGGAGATGTGAAACTTGGGTCTGAAAGGGTTAAGTTAGTTTTGTCGTATTTCACCAAGTATTTACAATAGAAACTGCAGTGCTTGTTAAGGTTTTGTGTTTTTGCAGTGTTTGCTTTCTCTAAACCTACAAAGATGTAGAACAATTAGAGCTGCTCCTAACTGAGAACCACGATGTCTGCAGCGCTTCAGATGTTGCTTTGTGACGTCCTGGAAGCGTTTTTGAAGTGCTTCTCTTTGGCCTGTCATTGCTAGGAAGGTTCACCACGGTTCCATGTTTTCTTCATTTGTGGTCAGTGTCTCACATTCTGGGTTTCTGGGGTTCAAAAGCCTCAGAAACGGCTTCGTAACTCTTTCCACACTGACAGATGCCAGGCTTTGTTCTCATAGGTAATTTCATTAGATCGGGGCATGATGTGCAGCTTTTACACGTCTTTATGCTGCCAGACATGTTCTGTTTCACTCATTTCTTGACTCTTTGGGTCTGAGCTCGGCTTTCTGGTTAAATCACGATTCAACAAGTTGCGTCAAAACATTTCTCCATTCGCCCAAGATGCTACGGAGAAAAACGCATCTGAAATTAAAATTAGCTTCTTGTGAAAATGAAGAGGAAAAAAATCAGCTGTAAGGAGGGGATTTTGTTCACAGCACTGTACATAAAAAAGTGTTAGCTCTACTCTTTATTTTATTTTTATTTGCAAATACCTTAGCTTTTTATTCTTTTAAGACGGGGACCTGTCGTGTTTCTCCGCAATGATGCGAATGTATTAAACGTTAAAACACAGCCTGGTTGTTCAGTCACATCCCTGTGGATATTTTTATTACCTCATGTTTTCTTCACCACAGACACAGATTGTGTGGTGAACTTACTGATGTGTTCATGATAAAGGGATCAACCGCCGCATCGGATTTCGCCTGAAGCATCTTTGAGGATCCTTTGAGCCTCACCTGGGATGAAACAAGATGGCCGACTCAAGTGAATCTTTTATGACGAATCTTTGCTACCTGGATGCTGTTAAATTTGCTTTTATAAGTGTTGATTTATTTCTTCCCCGCTTTACTCCCCCTTTAAGAGATGAGTTGTCTCCAGATAATTATGATGATGACGGTACGTTGATGTTTAGACGTGACTTTGGGATCCAGGTACTTCATAGTTCATGAAGGCTATGAACCGAAGCTCAGTGAACAGAAACTCTTTATTTTTGCCAAACTAATAATTGATGAAACATGTTTTGGTGTGACTTATTTTTCCTGCTATAAGATTTTAAAAAAGGCAGTGAGAGCTGTGATCCCTGGTGCATCAGTTTGTGTTTATTTGTTAGTATTTTGACTTTAGTGATTTAACTGTGGCAGTAGATTTACATGTAAACGAATCAGGTTTCATGCCAAAACTAAAAACTGCTAAAGAAGTTTGTCTACCTGACTCGTCATTTGTTGGTAAATAGTTGTATGTTTCTATGATTCATCACCTGTGGACTTTAACACTACTTATCTATGAGTTATTTCAAATATTTCTTCTATCTTCTACCTCCTGAGCCTTTTTGTTCTTTCTTTCTTCAAGAGGAATGAACCTCTGTGTCGCCCCAGAAAAAAAAAAATGTTACCGAATGGGAATGAAAAGTTTCCAGACGTGCAACTTAATTTAGAAAATTCGAGTCAATTTTAAAGAAAACAGTTAAATTTTATTTATTTGACTGTAAGTGTTGTCAGCACAAGTGATTGTGATGAAAACAATTATTTCATAATATGGGATCTTCTACCGCTGAATTAAACCCCTCAAATTAAAGGTTAGATTTCTCTAAAGGTTATACTTTGCTGCAGTAAAAGATTTATTTTAAAGCTTCTCTCTTCTCTCTTGGTGAAAGAGAAGCTATAAAAACAGGAACAGATACATTTACCAAGTGGGAAAAGAGGGAAAGTTGTAAGGTTTGTGGTGGCTGCAGCATCATGTTGTGGGGCAGTTAAACTACAACAGGAAATGGTGCACTTCTTCAAATAGATGGAGGAAAGAACATTATGTGGAAATATTGAAGCAACATTTAAAGTGTAGACACAGACTGTTCTTCCAAATGAACAATAACAAATAAATA
This sequence comes from Poecilia picta, assembly GCA_033032245.1. Classification (NCBI taxonomy): domain Eukaryota; kingdom Metazoa; phylum Chordata; class Actinopteri; order Cyprinodontiformes; family Poeciliidae; genus Poecilia; species Poecilia picta. Next base: position 25,989,132 of record CM065356.1, read on the forward strand.
AATTGAATTCTGTGATAAATTGTCAAAATTGCTTATTTTGAGTTTTATATTTATGTTTTTGGGTGAATTTTGTTATTTTTGTGCATTAGTGTTGCTTAAAATCGCCTCACTCAGCCACAACTCCAGGAGATACATGTAAACTTCTGTTTTTAATGACATAATAACTCTCACATATTCTTTCTCTCATTAATGTGGCATTTAGCAAATAGAAATAATTTTGTAAATTCTAACTGACCTAAAACAAAATACATTTGATCTAGTTTAACTTCAGAGTGGGAGGGAAAATAAATTATAACATATTAATATAAATTAGTTAATATGAAGTGCATGTAATTTCTATTCACTGCATGTAAACTTCTGGGTTTAATTGTGCATTTACTTATGAAACAAACTAATATGATGAAATAAAAAGTTGCACTTACATCGAAGATTAATATCTCCAAGTACTCAGTCAGCTTCATGTCAAATCATCCCTTTTGACAGCTAAAGAAAGAATATCTGCCTTTTTTTATCATAGATTGACAAACGTATGAGAATAGGACAGATTATGGCATCAGATTAACAATTTTTACGAAGTTAAACTGGACATTGGTTGAAATCCTGCGAGGTTTTGAGCGGGAGTTAGAAGTGACGTAAATAACTGGGATCATTTCACTGGTTTACCACTAGAGGGCAGCAGCGGTCAGCATTAGACTCACCGGACTTGTTCGCTGGATCGCTGTAGATCCAGTCATCCTGCGCCCCCTGCTGGACGTTCACTGTACAGGCAGAGCGGCCGGTTTCACAGAGAGCAACAGAGACTCACGTTGTTGAGAATTAGATGTTTATTAGGTGCTAAATTAACACTTTGTAGACAACATAATTTATGTAGGTGTACAGTTACAAAAAAAAGTATTTCATCACGGCAACAATGAAAATAAATGTCTTACAAAAATAAATGGCTCAAAAACGTTTTTTTTAAAAAACAATAAAAGCTTCATAAAAATGAAAATGCAAAACAAATTAAAGGCAATTTTAAAATCTACAGCAGATTCTTTTTTTGTGTGCATTTGACAGAAAAATTGGAATATTACAGCAGATTGAAATGAAGAACAGTGGAGTCTCATGATAGAGAACATAAAACCAGTTTGATTTATTTTACTAACCAGATTTTAAATGACACTGATTACAAAGTCTTCAGTACATAATAATAATAATAATAATAATAATAATAATAATGCTCTACAATCGGACATAGACATAATTTCTGTTTGTTCTTGATATGTAGCATGAAATGAATTTCTTTAAAGTATGTACAGTACAACACAGTATACCACAATGGTTGTTTTATCCACTTTTTGGTTTCATCACAGTTATGAGTCAATAAAAAAAACAGTACAACGGTCCCACAGGTTGGCAGTTCTCTGATGGTTAAGGTGGCTGCAAATACTGACACTTACGTGAAAAAAGCTCAAGTGAAGCACGTCTGCAACAAAGACTACACCAAAGATTAACACAGCTGCATATTTCCTGCCAAACAATCCCTGTTGGCAGTTCAACCTCTGCCTGCGCCCGCAGCTCGGTGTTACCTCAGCTGACTGGAGACCGGTTCCAAACGCCTGCTCTCTCCTCTGTTCTACCAGGAGAGGCCACCACTGTCAACACCGCCTTCAATTTGCTCCAATAAACAGACGAATGACGGTTAGTGATGAGAAAATGAAAGTAAACACAACTCTTAATCATTATTTTCCCGGGTAAGCTCACTGTGCTTTGTACTGAGTGCAGTGTGAGTCTGTGTGTGTGTGTGTGTGTGTGTGTGTGTGTGCTGTAACTTTGGCCTCAGCATGCTGCAGTCTCTGAAGTATTAGGGAGTGTAGCTCGATGTAGCGATGGCTGAGTGGTTTTCGGCCCACAGAGCGGAGAGCCGGAACAGAGCGAACCCTTCAGTGGTTCTTGTCGTAGTCCTTCACCATTCGCTTGATGTGGAACAGTTTGTACCTCAGCCTGCGGCACTCCCTCTTCTTAGTCTGGTACTGTAAAGTCTGCAGACATGTTTGCTCAATTAGCCGAATAAAGAAACAACCTGGAATCTACAGAAAACTGCTTCCCACTGCAGTTTATATAAACCGTTCAGCTCACCTGCTTCAGATCCTTTAGCTGATTATATTCCTCTGCAACAAGCTGAGAGACAATAACAAACGAGTCATTATGTGTTATTTACAGATTCTTGTCTCTTCTTCTCTAGCAGAAAAATCCTCAAACAGCAAAGAAGAAACAAAGAGCCAAGATATTTCAGCAACATCCTAAAGCTCTAGGTTAGCAGATTAAATGAGACATTTTATTTTAATGGGAGCTTTTTGACAGAACAGCACAAAATATCACATTCTTGTGAAAAGGAAAGGAGACAAGTTTACAATTTTAAACATTTTTAACACAAAAAGCTGAATGTAGAAGAATTCAACCAATCAGAATCAACATTCGCTGTGTTTACTGGACATGTTTTTAACAGCTTTTTGCACATTTACAGACTAAAACCTTTGACCATTCTTCTTTGGAAAACAGAAAAGATAGAGAATCTGAGAACATCAGTATTAAAGTGTGAACTTTACAAACGCAGTGAATATTTTTATATTTAAACGTTCAACTCCAGAGCTAACCCTGCAGGGTAACCGATCCAGTAATCCACTTTATGCTGATCTACAACACAAAGTGCCAAAAAACACTCTGAAGATTTTAACCTGACGAAATGTGAAAATGTTCAACAGGTGTGTGAATAAATTAGCAAGTCACCAATCGACATCCTGTCCTATAAACACCCCAACACCTTTATTACCTGGAATGTATTCCACAAAGATTAAAAATTAACATGTTTTTAGCCGTAGCTGCACAGTGGCGCAGTTGGTAGAGCTGTTGCCTTGCAGCAAGAAGGTTCTGGGTTCGATTCCTGCCCCAGTCTTTCTGCATGGAGTTTGCATGTTCTCCCTGTGCATGGTGGGTTTTCTCCGGGTACTCCGGTTTCCTCCCACAGTCCAAAAACATGACTGTCAGGTTAATTGGTCTGTCTAAATTGCCCCTAGGTGTGCATGGTTGTTTGTTCCTGCGTGTGTCTCTGTGTTGCCCTGCGACAGACTGGCGACCTGTCCAGGGTGACCCGCCTCTCGCCCGGAACGCCAGCTGGAGATAGACACCAGCACCTCCCGACCCCATTAAGGGACAAGGGTGTAGGAAAATGGATGGATGTTTTTAGCCTTGAAAACAATAAATCCCACTATCTGTCTTGAAAATTGCTGAGGCAGATAAAACTGCAAATATGAAACATTTTAAGGTTTTTAAGCTGATGCCACAACTGTAGCAACTTTAGTCCAGTTCATTCCTACAAAATGCCAGAAAAAATTGTATCTTATCATTTTTCAGCTGAAAAGTTGAAGGTTTGCTGCTAAACCGCATTCCTGACTCTTGGACTTTATCTTGCAAAATACAGGAAGAATCCAAACAACACGTCCATCTCCTTCTGATAGTTTGGTTAAATGATAATATCAAACCTGGTATTTAGCTGAGCTCTCGTCGAGTGTGTCCAGTTGCCGGCTGAGTATGTTCAGCTGGTCGTTGACGTCGTCCATCTCTGCACACAGGCGCTTGTAATCCCGCAGGTCTGCATCAAACTCTTTCTTGTACTGGTGCCTCTGAGAATCGGAAGTTATCGACGGGTACACACTGTTAGGCAGACAAAAAAAAAGAAAGATTTAAAAAATCTGACTTAAAAATTACACTCTTCAATCTGAGAAATCTGCAGTCATGATATTCAGTAGTCAATATTGAAATGTAAATGGTTTTCTGAAATATTTGTGTAGGTTCTGTTGTTGTGGACATATTTTCTCTGATTATTGATTTTTGTCCCAACAGTCTCAGTCTATCAAACAATTCAGTTCAATGAACTGAATTGAGTTCAGTCAATTGAACTGAACTTCAATTCGCTCCGAGTCACATAAAGGTCAGGGATGTTTTCTTTGATGCATATAAATGGGATAATCTTGTAATTCCTTTATTTATGGTTGGATTTAAAATAACATCCATCAAAAAAACAACACTGCTTTCGTTCTTTTGCAGTTTTCAGATAAAAATATTTTAGATTGGACGGTGAATCTCTCCATTTCACCTTTGTCCTACTTCTCTCCGACTGAAAACAAGCATGTGAACGAGCGTGCCTCAGAGGATTAACCCAAGAATATGCTCTAACTTCTTGCACTCGCGTTGTGAAGCTACTCACCATCTTTTTGCTCCTCGCAACACTTAAAGAACATTTTTAAAACCAAAATAGGGCCTGGCTGCATCAAATTATTGTCACATAAGCTTGTTTCCCAAAGCTTACGGTTATTCATTGATGTCAGAAAATGTGGGTCTGGTCCTGAGGGAGAAACGGAGCTTCACTCTAATCTACATGTTCGGTTCTTCATGACATTTTCATCCCTAATCCAGGCAGTGAGTCAGAAGCCTGAAAGTAGAAACTCGGCTCTCACCTCTCCCATTCCTCCCTGTCCAGCTCGTTTCCCGTCTCTCCTCCTGTTGTGTACTCCGTTTCGTACTGGGACTCGTCCATGTCCGGGTTGCGTCTGCGCCTCTTGCCCCTGTTGGCGGACGGCCGGCGGCCTCCCGTCTCCTCCGAGGGGCTGGAGCTCGTCCTGCCGCCGTGGGAATAACCCTCCAGAGGCCGACTCGTCATTTTTTCAGAGTACCTGCAGGAAAACGATTACATCATGTTGGGTCTGACAGGTTAGGCTGCCAGACAGGAAATGTGGGAACCTCAGAAAAAATAACGAATTACTAAATTATTGGACTGAAAAGCTGTAGATGAAATCATAAGAATTAATTCCAGCATAGTATTTAGCAAAAGCTGATGCTAACACCTCAAATTTGTCGTTACACACGACCTGTTTTGTTGTTGTGTGTTATCTGCTGTGTGTTTTGCATCAGCTATTTAAATTTTAAATCACTTAAAATCTAAATTTTAAATGATTGAATTTTTCAGCTACACACCAGATCATCTTCAACATGTTGGTTTCAGTTCAAGTTCTATTAATGTTATTTATACTTATTCATCTTTTCATGTTATAATTTATATCCAGCTGTACAGAATGAAATATGGTCCAGATCTAAGGTCCTAGAAGAACATTTGTAAACAGGCTGTTAATGTGAAATGAATATGGAGTCAGTGTTTAAACCAGCGGCGTTTCCTTTAGTGCACAAAACTCTGTCAATATTCTGCTAATGTTGAAAAAACATTAAAGGTTCTTAATAAGTCATTAAAAACATGCCACCCCATCATCCTCCTGTCGTTCTCCACCAGTAGTAGCATCTGGTTGTTGATCATGTGGCTCTTGATGCAGAAAAATGTTTCCACTGCAGTTTTGTGAAATACACAAATTTCAATAAAGCTGAAAAAAACACACTTCTTCCTAAGATAAAAACCTTTTATAGAAAAACTTGAGTTTTCTTCAGCCATATTTCTATCAATCAAATTTATTTGCGTAATATTATGGTCGACTGAAACACAGTTAGCGCATTTTCAATAAATTTTATATATTCTGAGGTTATTCTACTTCTTTACTTGCTGCGAGGAAGAAAAAAAAAAACGTAAAAGCCTTCCAAGAAAGAAATGAACTTCCAAGAAGACAGCAGTGTGTTTACTGATAACATCCAGACGGAGGAAGGAAAGCGTTTACATGGTCACTGCAGCTGACGCCCTTCACTCTGAGAACAGCAGCATATGGAGATCCTGGGTGAACAGGAGGCAGGTACGCCTCTGTAATAAGCTGTGGATGACGCAGTCCATTCAATTTGGTAGGTTTGTAGGGATTTGTGGAGAAATCCAAATCCAACGGCACAGATATTAAGGGTTATTACTACACAGTGAATTATGTCAGGGGCAGAGCACACTGCAGGTCCGCAGGTCAGCATTCTTCTGCTTATGAAACCGGCTCTGTTTACTTTGCAGGAGAGGAAATCATTACATTATTTTCTACTTTGACTCAAACAGAGTCAGGCCTGTGTTTATGTGCAGAGTCTAGGTAATTGTTAAAGATTTCTTCCACGATGAAACCAGAAACAAAATCAGGTGCATAAGAAGTCCTTCAGGCGACAAGCCAGCGCACCTATTCATAAATATCCAGCCTATTCTGCTCTGCTTCAGACAATCCAATGGCCAAGAGGGGAAAAGAGAGAGAGAGAGTTAATCCAACAAAGGCTCAAAGGTCACAAACAGCTCTCCATGTGGGCAGGGCAATATGTTTTTATGGGCTTTAAAGCAGCGTAGTGATTAGAGCTGCTTCTGAGTCACATGTTTAGAAAGTCACTCATTGTGGGAAAAGGCTTTGCGCTGCATGGACTCCCGTGTCGCCACCGCCGCCACTGTTTTCCTGCTGCTTTAATATACTGTAGAAAAAGTGACAGTTTTATATAATGGAGTTTACAAGTAAAAATAGGATCATCTGAAGTGAGAAAAAATATGTCACATGCAGTAATCCTGCACTTCCTCATGCTGGTAATGTGGATAAATATGTGGATAAAAAAGTCCTTAGAGGGAATAGTTTCTGTACTTCTGAGATGAAGATATCAGTGAGTTTAGAGACATTTAGTGAGGAAAAGTTTATTTTAGTCTGTAGGATAGTTTCCATCCATCCATCCATCCATTTTCCTACACCCTTGTCCCTTAATGGGTCGGGAGGTGCTGGTGCCTATCTCCAGCTGGCGTTCCGGGCGAGAGGCGGGGTACGCCCTGGGCAGGTCGCCAGTCTGTCGCAGGGCAACACAGAGACACACACAGGACAAACAACCATGCACACACACACTCACACCTAGGGGCAATTTGGACAGACCAATTAACCTGACAGTCATGTTTTTGGACTGTGGGAGGAAACCGGAGTACCCGGAGAAACCCACCATGCACAGGGAGAACATGCAAACTCCATGCAGAAAGGCCGGGGCCGGGAATCGAACCCAGAACCTTCTTGCTGCAAGGCAACTAGGATAGTTTCCATTTATTAATAAATATAAATGACCAAGAACTGGGGAAATAATAATTTTTTTATGGATTTTTTCAAACATGTAACAGAAAGAGTAAAGGTGCACCGATTGCAGTTTTCTAGCCGATCACAGATCTTTAAAAAGCCTGACCTGACACTTCCAGTTTTGGCTGACACTGATTTTTTTTATCTGAAATATTGCTAAATATAGCGAGAAAGTTACTGAGTCGGCAACAGTGGGATGACTATTGTTTACCGCAAACATGCAGAGATGACCTGGTGGGCCGGTCTGCGAGTCAAACCTCTGTCTCTCAGCAGAACAAGGAGGACAAAAGTTCATTTTTAGACCCTTGCTGAGGTAGATAAGATCCTCTTCACAAGGAACTACCAGCCTTTCACCATATTGCCAAAATTAAGGAAATCTGGGCCGATTTATCGGCGCTCTGCTCTCAAAAATTATCCATGTAGTCAAACTAGCATTTTCTGACATAGAGGGTCTAGCTAGGAAAGAGGAGAGAGAACAGGGCCGCCTACTGGTTGTCGTCCTCGTTGCAGGAGCCGCTGTCCACCGGCTCCTTGGCGGGGGGGAAGGAGCCGACGCTGTTAGCCGAGGCGTTGAGCAAACCGCCTCCCTTCTCGGACACCAGCAGGGTCGGCGCATCCTGAACGCTGCGGCTTTCCTCCACATTGTTCACCTAAACGAGCCGGAAGAAAGAGCAAGAAAAAGGGCTGAGCAAACAAAAACAAACATCTGCGCTGCTCACAAAGAGTCAGGACCAAGCCGAGCTCTCTGACTCACATCCGACATAAATAAACACGTCTTCCTCTGTTTTTCTCATGTTGTGACATTTTCATTAGCCCATATATCAGCTACAGTCAATGTTTGCTCAACAGCTTTTAAACAGTACGGGGCGACATCTGAGAAATTAACAATTCTTCCAATTAGTTTTGTGACAGTTTGAGTTTATTTTCTATTATTTTATTATAGTATTTTAATTATTCATGGAAATAATTAGTTATAAAATCGTTTCAATGTCTATTAAATTCTCAAAACATTTTATTTGTGCAACTCCCATGTACCTTGGTTCCGATCTGCATTCGGACTAGTTGACACAAAACAAGCCAGATTATAATCCCCAACGCTGAGCAGCAATCTCTTAATGAAATGGTGAAGCTGAGAAATGACCGATATTTGAAAAGCAACTAAAAAAAGCAACAAAAATCAGACTGCAAACACGACACATAAAAGCTATTTTGTTTTCTCTTGCCTTATGTTTTCATGCACATGGAACAGATTTTCTCTTCCTCCTTTTTAAAGTAAACAAAAGTGTAAAAACAATCACCAGGTCCTTCCTGTGAGGCCAGAAAGGTCCACAAAGAAAGATTCAGGGTTGGTTCAGTTCAGTGAGTTTATCTTGAACACTTGAACAAATATTGATCACCCTCTGCTGTATCACCGGCACAATGGGCTTGGCCTGCGTAGATAATTTAATAACTAAAACTAATTCACATGTTTTCAATGGTTTTGTCCTCTTCGTACATGCATGTAAAAATGTTCTCAAGGTCATTTTAATCCACTTCCATCTCAGAGTTTGAAAAGCAACATTTAGACATTTCTGTCAGGAAAATCGGTTGTTCAAACAACTGAGACTCTTGCACACAGACTGTATTAAAACATGTAAAAATCAGAGATTACAGAAGACTACAACAGTGAGAAGCTTACTCCTGTGTAGGATTTCCAGAGATATTATGATGCAAGAAAAATATAATCCTAAAGGGTTTCTGTCCTTTGCCTTTAATAGACTCATAAGCCTCATAAAAATCAAGCCCCTAATGCAAAACCGAAATCATAAAAAAGTACTTTAAGTATGAAGTTGGACGGGCTTTGAATAGGACCTGAGTTTAATAGTTGAAAAATGTTCTCCTGGAATAGTCGAGATAATCAGCTATTTAGAATATTTTCTGTCAGATTAAGGGTTGAAACTGGGACTATTATGTAATTCCTGGATATGTAGACGATTACAGCAACCATACCGACGATTCTCTGCCAAAATGAAAACACAGTGGGAGTGAAGAGCCCAACTAGCCAAAGACTATGACTGATGCCAGCATCAAAATTACTAATGATAAAGAAAAAATGTAATTATTCTGCATTTTCTTCGTAACATCTTCACAAAATCTTGTAGTAAAGCATTTTATTAGGATAAGAAAGAACCACAACGTATGAATCATTAAAAACAACAGCCAACCCTCCAGAAACAATAATCATGGTGGGTGGAGCAGGCAGAGTTCTGTGTCTCCTTTTCTTGTAGCTGCAGGTGAATCCTGTTCGGAGAGGAATCTCAACAATGTTTTCCCAGCGTGCAACACAAAAACCAACCAACTGTGAGCACAGGATGCGTTCGGTGTGAGGCGTCAGTGCAGGACGAACCCGAGGAAGGAAAGGATATGGAGAAAAAACAAAATGTTTGAGAAAATAAAAGTGCCAAAGATATATCCCAGATGGAAAGAGGAAACAAACTAAACAGAAGGAGAAAGCAATAGTTAGACAGAAAGTCTGATTGCTGCAGGCTGATGCATGCCACACTTTTCAGATCTTTACGTGTAACATAAAAACCTTAGAAATTCTGCATCATTTTCATCCCGCTTCAAATTACGAACTACTTTGTGTTGGACTGACACAGAAAACCCCAGTGAAATGAACTGATGTTGTTTTTGTGAGTCTTTAGGAAACTCTCCCACTTATTCATCCTCTGGATGTTTTTATCCATCACCAACACAGAGCGCTGCCTCCCTCCGTCTGAAGCACACAAGCAGCCCTTCTACGACTGACTCTGATGACTTCATGCTGCAGACACAATGCAGCCCCCCGGCCGAGCGAATAAAGCCTGTGTGTGAGGTCATCAGGGCAAGCCGGGCCTCCCCAGAACCCCAACACACAGAACAATCCTTAGACTAACCACGGCCTTAAGCTTCCCTGGCAGAGTGTAACAGAAGTCCAACAGCCATGTGGATTTGCTTGAAGTGTGGAGTGGAAGATAAGAAATTTAAATATAACTTGAATGTGTTGGCTAAAGCACAAAAATGATTCAGAAGACACCACAGTCTTAAGGCACAGAAAAAGTAGGTTACCCAACCCAAACGGGCGCCGTTTTTTAATCTCTGAATAAATAATAATCCGTTAGCAACATCACATTTTCCAGGGCTCGTATTTTATCAAAATTCTTGTGCCTTCTCCTAAGCCTTTCTAATCCTTATCCATACCTCCTTCTCATCATTTCCTCGAAAAACGCTGAAGTTCTCAAACGGAGTGGAGGCACAACATGACTGAAGCGACAATAAGATGAGGATGACATCACTGAGAACCGCTCCATTATTAGACACAAGTGCTAGTCAGAGGATTTACTCTGCTAGGCACAGGAGCCACCTCTCAGCGCACGATGCCGTTCATGAGGCAATGACACCCCATCTCCAAAACAAACGGCTCTATATAATCCAATATAACCACACATCTGTTTAAAGCTCCTTCTGCAGGCAGGCTTTGCAGGACACAGACTGAGCGCCGGAGTCTTTGATTGACTCGTGAATTTAAATAATAAGCTTCCCCAGACATGATACAAAAAAAAAGTAAGGTTGAATCACTCCATCAATAGTGTAAAATAAAAATAATTTTGACAAATTCCATATAAACAATAAGAAGAGAGTGAAAGTAATTAATGTTAATGGTTTTCATGCTCTACAAATATGATGGCACACCTGTGAAAATAGGTGAATTAAAAAGGGTATTTACATTTATTTTTGTTTTTCACTGGGTTTGTGTGAAGTGCTGATAAGCAGTCAAAGTGTAAAGCAGTGAAAAACATCCCACACCGTCTTAGAAAATAACCAAATCTTAGGTTTGCTCCAGCCTTTAGGTTGGAGCAAACCTAAAGGCTGCGGAGAAGAAGGGTGAAAAATAGATAAAAGATTTATTGAATGATGTTCTTTAAATTATTTTTTTCTCATACGTTTTTAGTCACTATTTTCTCAACCAAACAAAACCCACAACTTTATTCTGTGGGTCACAATTTTTCACAGCTTCCATTTCTGTCACTACTTTCCTTAAGCATTGATGGTTAAAACCCAAACCTTGATGTTGTCTTTACAGTTGTGGTGTTTTTCTTTCTTTTTACATACTATGAAATAACTTAATTTTCCTTGACTAAAGGTTCATGTTCTATTTGCTTTTCAGACGGATGGGAGCAGTAAAGTCACCTCACCTGATCTAATCATACAGAAACTAATTCATTTATACATCACAGTAAGAAAGAAGTCAATGTTTCTCACTTGCGGCATTTATGTTTCAAAATCAGTGAGCACTTCTACAATTACTGCTCATGTACAAGGGTTTATTACTGGTTTTTAATTGTAGGTGTGTACAGGCCGAGGTCCGACAGACAGATAAACAAAAAGACCAGGATTTATATTTCCACAGCTGGAGAACGAAGCTAAAATAGGGCGGAGATGATTAATTTACAGCCCTCAGATCACATTCATCCAGGCCTGCAAGGTCAACACAGAGTGTAAACTTTGAATATAAATCCAAACATGTTGTTTTTATAGCTTTTGAATGGCTTTCATTTTGAAAGTGAGCTCTCCATTCAGGAGGCACACTTTGAAATCAAACTGTTTTGATGCAGGAACATCCTCAAGTGCGTCATTATCAGCTGATACTGAAAACAGAGAATGATGCAGGAAGTAGATTATTCCCTCCAGCTGACTTCAGAGGAGAGGAATAAAAGCAGAAGAAGATGTAGATGTGTGTGTTCATTAAGAGAAATCATTAAAATAGTAGTGAAATTTGTTGTGCCATGGCACAGATGTCTTCTACCTGATTCTCCAGTTAAAAATACTAAAACATGCCTGCAGTATTTTGTTCTGAATCATTAATAGTTTGACCATTTTAAACAACTTTGCTTTCAGTTGTTATATTTTATATTCTAACATTTTACTTGAACGTAAACATCCATACTTCCTTATTAAATGTTTTTGCTTTAGTAAAATACTCCTTCTCAGAGAAGAAATGAACAATATTTGAAACATGACAGGTCAAGTTGATCATTAACCCATATCTCGCATATCGGTGCAATTTAACTAGAGTGTTGCTGAAGCTTAAAAATGCAAAGCAAACGAAGCAGAGAGAAACCGGCAAGCCTCTCCGTATCTCGTAGGGCAGTTAATGGTTACCCAGAGTGAAACCCAGTTAAAAACCAGGAGAATCACTGGCTGCTATCAGCTCTGACCCTGAACAAAGTGACTGTTATAGGAAACACTGTCACCACGAAGTGACTGTTTCCTCCCTGGATCTCATAAGGAGCTCATTTTGACCTTTAAACTTTAAAAAAAAGCAATGAAACAGCTGAGGGCTGTAAACTGCAGAGCAGCTTCAGGTAAATGTAAACCTCAGCGAGGTTATTTACAGCACCTGAATCACCTCCTGTTTTTACACCTGATGACTACCTGTGCTCTGCAATCACTGCCTTGCTGCAGACCTACTCAGTAACCTACTTAACTTCGCAAAGAAAAACAAAGCTGATGGAAAACAATTTGACATAAAAGGGTACACAGTTTGACAGAGATTAAAAGAATAGGTCACTTTTTGTGGCTGAATCTTTGACCTAAGCAACAGCGGTTCAGCGGTTCATAATCTAATCAAATCTGTCCGTGAACGTTGTATTCCAGGATTTAAACACTGAGTGACCTTGTTTCCTGACTGGAAGCTGTGCATGCACAGCCTCAGGTCAGTTTGAGTCTTTTCCTTCCCTTCAGTTTAAATCCCACGTAAACTGTGTCTGCCAGACGGCTATATCTCTTACCCATTCCTCTACGTTTCTGCCTTCCGACGTTTTCCCACCAACTAGAGGCTCTTGCCAGTAGATATTTGGTTTTCCGTAGCGCCAGATCTTCCCCCTTGTTTTCTGAGCAAAGAAAGCAGCGACGCCCAAAGCGATGACCACCAGGAATCCGCACACCATGGCAACCGCCTGAGAAAGCAAGAACACGATGATCAGATCCAGAAACTTCTCAGAGATAAGCCGAGCCATAAAGTTAATTTATCCTGGTACAGAACGAACAGAGACAGAGAAGCACACATGTACTCCCAACAAACACAGGACAGTTTTTAATTAAAAGTGTAATAAATGTAATCAGATAAGAATAGACACTCATGTCAAGTTTTCTTGTGCTTTATTGGCTTCCTGGACTGTTTTCACTTTCGAGTTGGTTTTGTTTAGTATTCACAGTTGATAAAAAACATTTTTAAAACAAATTAATACTTTAAGATTAAAATACTTTTCCTTATTTAAGTGCATATCTAAGTGCATTACAGATCATCTTCATTTAGCCACAAATTAAAATGCATTTTTGTGTATGAATACTTCTGGAAAGTTGACTACAAAAAGCCACAGACCTCCTGGGGGTCCACAAAACAGTAGTGGTACAGGTACTGGTTGTACACAGGAAAACCTCCCAGTCCTCCCATCTGTGAGTAGCTGGTCTGATAGAGGCTCTGACACATCATGAGCATCGGATTATACATGATGTTGGAAGAGCTCTGGGCCATGGGATTTACTCCGACAATGTAGACAATGGTCATGATGCCCTGAAAAGTAGAAAAAAGGTGTAGATATTTAGTCATACTGACGCAGAGGCACACCTGAGTTATCTGTTCGTCACATCACTGAACTGATCATATGGCAGAGCGAAGGGTAGAGCACATGAATGACTAAACCAGATAACCACCTGCTGAGCTACTGCAGGTAGCAAAACTGGTATAATCTTCTGCTACGCCGCATTTTTTCGATGCAATTTAATGTATATTTTGACCATTGTCTGTGGATGGATAACACCCTTCAAAAAAGATCCAGTGTGTCACATGCACCCAAAGTAAAATGGGATTATTTCTCAAATCAGAAGACAAATCAAGATAAATGTGATTAATTATTAATGACCAATCACAGAAAGTCTTCTCAAAGTGTGTGTTTTTTTAAATCTCTAATATTATATTGAACAAAACTAATGCTATTCATTTTGAGGTGCACTGAACAAAATATCTTGGTGAGTTATAACCTCTCATTTAATAGAAAAAGACAACACAGTTTAATTCCTTTTAGTGTTTTTGTACACAAACCTTAGAGTCACACAGCCAGCAGGTTTTTACTGAATTTGTAGATTCCCAACTATAGGAAAAGATCGCTCTGCAATACGATTCTGTATTTTAAAGATGTTATTACTTACTTTACAATAAATATCTCAAGACAAAAACATTTACGATTTCTTCAGATAGAAGGAATTATTCATATATCAGGGTTTCCCTCAGTGTATTATAAGCCTGGCGGGCCACCAGGCTTATCATTGCTTATTTATCTACGTCTTTTTAAAATATTTACATTTTTTAAGACTTTATAGTTGATGTTCAGGTATTAATCGACCAATATTTCAATAACACATAATTATCAAGTGATATTTTCAAATTTCCTGTCAACTTTAAACATTTTTTACTCAAAAACACAATGTTTCACTGATGAATGAGAAACAAAATATTGCTAATTATTTCTATATTAATGAAGTTTTAATAGTAGAAATATTGCTGCCTTAATCACTAAAGCTTAAACGATTAACAAATAAGCCCCACTTGTACTCTGACCCTCTATAAAAACTGTCGAACTGTGTTTTTCTTAAATCATAAAAGTTTTGAAAGTAGACATCCCAACAGACAGCATACAGTGTATAAATGATAAATAATGGTAAATATTTAGTGTTACCTGCAAGATCCCCATGAGAACGCTGGCTATAAGGACGGCCAGATAGTACTTTCGGCTGCGGACGACATTGGACTTAGAGAAGCTGGCGATGAAGAATGACATACAGCAGATGAAGTTGATAGCCGCCATGGCAATCATGGCAGTTTTGGCCGAGTAAGGAGACACGTAGGAGCCGTAGTAGTTCCCATAGCCTCCATAACCTCCATAACCTCCAAGGCCTCCGTAGGACGAGCCGTAGCTGCCTCCAGAGTAGCCACTGCCGTAGCCACCGCCGTAGCCCAGACCGGAGCCGTAGTAGCCGCCTCCATATGAGTACTGCATATCCCACATTAGAGTCGAAGCGACGCAGGCGAATATGGCCAGACACAACACTATCACCGTAACCATCATGGCCTTGATGATCCCAGGAGGTGACCGCCATTTGTAGAAGTGCTGCGGCCGGTCTTCGATGTAGTAAGATCCCGGCGGTGGTGGGTATGCGTTGTAGTCGCTCTGAGGGCCATGGAAGCTGCCGGCAGGACCGAAGCCGTTGTTGGACGGGGGGCTGTAGGGGGGGCTGTAGACAGGTGGACTCTCGTAATGTTGCTTGTCAAACATCGCTGGAGGAGTCCAGAACTGGAATCAGAAATGAAGAATCAGAGAGCAGTAGAAACCAAAGCCAAGGAGAGCGGAGTGACTCAGTTGCTCAGCAAAACCGATATGAATAATGCTGGGTGGAAAGATAAGGGGGGTTAGCGAGGCGTGTTCCTGCAAGGCTAATGAGGCTTAGAAACAGGGCAGTGTAAATGTTTCACCATCTCAATGCAGGTGTGACCAGTGGGAGTAAAAACTTTGTTCTGTTGTTTAAAATACAGTGCCTTACAAAAACATTCAAACCCTCAGCGTTTTCACACTTTGTGACATTACAATGATGCATGTCAGAGTATCATTATGTTCTTATGGGACAGAGCAGCACAAAATAAACAGTATTAAGTGGAAGGAAAACGATACATGCAACTAAAACATTGAAACATTGAAACTAAAACATTGAATTGACTATCTGGGGTTTTCTTTGTTAAGCCTGATGGTGAACAAAGGTATTGTTTCTCTTCTTTGTTATGTTGAACAGAGAGCTACAAAGTGTTGCTCTCAGTTTTGTAGCTCTCTACAAAGTGTAGCTCTCTGGTCAAAATGTTTCCTTTAGCACACCGATACTCAGATGCCTATCTTAGAAGAAACTAAATTCTGACTTTTTGACAACATGCAATAATATGCTGGATGTAGTCAGGAACACCCTGCACACTTTTTCCCTTACAAGAGACACAACGGTGGATGTACTATGCTGTGATGTCCTTTACTTCAGCAGGACAAAGAAGTTGGTCAGAGCGGCTGGGAAAATACCTGGCAATAAAGAGCAACTGTGGTAGAAAACACTGTAGAGACTAAAGACCCACAATGAGTTGTAGCAGTTGTACAACTCAAAACAACAATGAAAGGACTTTAATCAAAGCATATTTATGTGTTAGATTGGCCCAGTCAATGCTCAGATCTAAATTTAACCAAGAATCACAGCCAAAACTGAAATAAATTCTGACACACAGGACAACCAACAATGCACACACACACACTCACAGACCAATTAACCTCACAGTTGTGTTTCTGGACCGAGGGAAGAAGCCAGAGTACCCTGAAATAACCCACAATGCACAGGGAGAACATGCAGAAAGACCCCAGGCAGGGACTTGAACCCAGGACCTTCTTGCTATAAAGCAAGTGCTACTAACTTCTCCACCATGCAGCCCAGACTTTAAAATCAATGCATCATTTCCTTCATTATTAACTTAATTATCATGATTATGTTGTTTTTTGACAAAAATCCTAACAAATGCAATTAGGTTTGTGGTTATATCATGACAAAATGTGAATTTTTTAAATATTTTTTACCCCTTTTAAAAAACTTTGCCATTTTTTAAATCTTGCGATCTTAGAAAGAAGTACAACAGCAGGTTTAGACTGAAGTCAAGCCAAGTGGCAGAACAGAGTGGAGATGTTGGTACCAGGACAGGAACAGAACAACAATCCTCTCCTTTCTGTCTCTTCTGGCTGCAGGAATCCATCTCTCAGCCCACACTGTGAAAAAGATTTTAAAGATTTCAAATTCACTCAAGCAGCTAAAATGTTTTCTGCTACAAACTTGCAGAGATATGCAAGGCCACCGTGTGTATAATTTAACAATGCCCATTCTTCTGCACAGAGCCCTAAAGGGGGTGGGCAGGAAACACGTATGACTGGGAAACCATGCGGACAGCAGGACGAATGAGCCCTTGCAAAGAAAAGCTTCCACTTGTATCCTTTTTCTGCTATTCATGAGACACTAGAAGCGCAAATTTCATTTTTGTCTGTAGCTAAATGAATAGATAAAGTATCAGTGGTAAAAAAATCCCAGCAGATACTCCCAAGGTTACAAGTCAAAAATATTTCTTATTTAATTTGTCTGATAGCACAGCAGTCAGTCATTTAGCTGACATTCATATAAAAGAAGGGAGAGAAAAGTAATAAATTTCATTCTTTTTAACAGTGATATATGGACAATTTAGAATTTTTTATTCACATATTGGTCACTTCTAGTTTAAGTTCTTAGGCCAGACCACTGATATGTTATTGATTAATAACTAAGTAATTAAGTCAATAATTTCTGTCAGAAATTTGAGCTGGACCAGTTGATCCAAACTTGTTAAATGAATTTTCTCTTTAAACCACGACAGCACCAAAGTCTATTTTAAGATGGTATTAGCACTTTATCGGTTTGTAAATTAACCTGTCGGCACAAAAACATCATGCCAACTGTCAAGCACGGTGGTGGAGGTGTAATGATTTCAGCACTTTGAGGCTGACATTTTAAATAACAAAATATTCTCCAGGATTATTCCTGCTGAGAAAAACTATTTAAGCTGATTGAAATGTTGTCAATTGTTCTCTGAACTAATACAGAGCCATCTAAATAAGAATATTATTGAAAACATATTGCATATATATAGATTAATTACACACAGGTTTGTGTTAATTATGATGATTTTCCACTTAGTTAATAAAAATATGATATTTAAAATTAGAATATTACACCAGACCAATAAAAACACTTTATAATTGTCGTGTGGTGGTTGTGGTGAGGAGAGGATGCTGAGACCCAGGTAAGATGATGATGGTGGTTTATTGAAGAGAAGTGGCTCAAAAACAGTCCAGGACAGGCAGGAGGGCAGACAGACTAGCGTACGGCTAAATGCCGGTAGCAACTGACTTACAGGACTGAAAACAAGAGCTAACTCAAACCAGGACTTAGCAGTTCAACTGGAGAGCATAGACGTAAGAGCTGACAATAGACGACATTAGACAAGGAACACAGACAACAGGTGAGACTAAATACACACCGGGTAATCAAGGGAACGAGTCACACCTGGGAGACAATCAACGGGGGAAAAAACGCAGTGACAGAGACTCACAGGGTACAGGACTACACAGAGAACTCAAAGATAAACACACGTATCATGACAATGTGACATAATACCAGTTAGTTTTAATGTGACAAATGAGCCTCATCAGAAAGCATGTTCTAATTAGTGAAAATGATTGTCGTGTATTGATATCAGAGACATTATGAACTCAATAGCCTTGCTCTACACTTACAGAAAAACCTCCAAACACATTTTTTGTTCACATTCTGGTTTCTGCGGAACAGTGAAGGAAGCCAGGAGCAACACAGCGATCCATTCAGACGTTCTGACACGGAGACAGACAAACAGCCGATGGCACCGTTCACACTTCGTAACTCTCCTTCTTTATAGGTCGAGGGGACACACAGCAGAGGAGGTTTCGCCTCAAAGCCTCCATCCCAGACACCTTCCCATTATCCCCCCCTCCGCCCCGCCGTTCCTTCATCCTCTGTCCCCCAGCACTCCTCTCCCTCCCAGCACAACTTCTCGGCTTTTGTTTCGGGAGCAGAAGGGCCAGAAGTCAGGGCTGCTCGTTACACGAACAGCGTTGCCATGGATTCAGAGTTTTAAAAAAAAAGAAAATTGGGGCATGTCCAGGGATCAAACAAGGGCTCCTCTGTGCAGCTCCTGGGGGGGGTTGAGGTGAGACACAGAGCAGAGGACAGGTGGATGGGTGTCAGGTGACTTTTATTATCGATCCGCAGGCTGTCTTGCATGAGTGTCCTCCAGTTTACTTCCTGCTTGGCACTTTGTAGATAACTGGCAGGAAATCATGTCAGACCTTTTTCTAGGCAATCATCCAGAGTTCGAATTAAACTAAAGCACTCCAACTTAAAATGTATTTTCTTCTTCTACGTAGTGAGGGCCAGTTGTAAAACACTGTGACCAATTTCTTATTTAAAAGAAAAAAATGACTTACTTTTATGTGTTTGTTAAATCATTCATTTATCAAAACTGTGCAGCAGCATTTATCATGACTGATCAACAATCAAATACATTAGGACAATGTGTGAGGCAGAGAGCAGTTGTGTTGCACAGCTCTGCAGTTAAAGGTGATTTCCTTTAAAAAAAAAGATTTTTGAGGTATTGAAATTCAACTTTTAAAACTGTCATAAGCAATTTTATTTTGGTTTTTACTCAGTTAGTGAGCACAACTCATTCCAGCATCAGATAAAATAGTACAGTTTTTAAAAAATTCAGTCAAATTACAACAAAATTAGTTCTCCTCGTTACTAAATGTTTGTTTTAGTTTTAATTCCCAACTAAAACGACAGAGAGAACTAATTTTATAATCAGACTCCTCTTCATTTTGCCATGTAATGTTGATATAATCCTCACTTTTCTTGTATTTCTGTTTAAATTTACCAAGATTCATTTTTGTATCCCTTCATATTTAGGATATATCGTTTTTAAACTCACTTGTCTGGCTGAAAAATGTCCGTCTCCTATCTAACCGACCCACCTGTCCAAATAACAAATCTGACCGTTGAAATACTGTGAAAGTGGCTAAATGGGTTGAGAAAGCCCATAAAACAGTTTCCGTGTGATCTATCGGCCAGCTGAGTTATCAGCTCCAAATTTCTTAATTTTAGGATATCGGTTATCGGCTGATGCTTACATGACTTACATGCGTTGACCTGCCTCAGCACAGGTCTACAATCAGCCACTGTCATGCTCTATTCTGCTGTGAGGGAGGTTTGATGATTGCATTTACCAGTGGTCACCCAACTGTCGCCAACTCAGCTTTCTTGCTATATTTAGCAACATTTCGGATAAAAAAAAAAAATCAGCATTGAGCAAAATTGGAATTGGCAGGTCAGGCTTTTTAATAATTGGTAATTGGCAACTGGTCAGAAAATTGTAATCAGTGCAGCCCCAGAACACATTTTATTAACATTTTATTAATCATAAATTTATTGATCATAAATAAAAGCTGTTTTTAGTTCAGAGTCAAATTAGTACGGTAATAAATATTACCAAAACCCATTGACCTATCGGTTTAGTATTATTTAAAGTATTTTGCGTCACAGTATGGAAGAAGCATTTGTTTACAGCTGGCCTCCATGTTTTGCTGCTGTGAGGAAAAAAGCAGTGAGTTTGGACGACGGTCATGGGTCAGGTCAGACACCCACCAGCCTGAACTCCACGGAAACACAGAGACTCTATCATCTGCCGCTGATAAAGGAATTCCAGTTATACAGTCACATGCCGCACAGCAGTCAAAAATAATTAGGCTACAGACAAATGTAGGCAGGGACCCACTGACACACACCCAGGAGTCAGCCTAGGCTTCCAGCACGAGCCCAAAACAACACGGCACTGTCAAAACCTCCTGGGGTACCACAACATAATCAGAGCTGACAGAAAAATGGAAAAACAAAATAGCATGAATTCCTGTGGTGTGTGTTTGAGGAACACGCTGAAGATCGAAGCAATCCTTAAGAGATTTGTTTGGTTGATTGATTAGGTAACTGAAGAAAAAACTGATAAACTGGGAAAAACAGCAAGTTAAAAGTGGAAAAAATAAAATAAAATAAAAACATTTAATATCTCAAGCATTTATGAGTAAATGCCTCATGCCATTATTTTTTCATGGTATGAAAAAAAATACAAGTTTCACAGTATTTACACAAGTATTTTAAATTTAAAGTAGATTTAATTATTTTTTGTCTTTTTTTTACGTGTTTATGATCCTAGTTGATTATTTTATATATTTAAGCATTCTGCATTACCCTCATTGTGTATGAAAACAGGTCTATGAATAAAAAGTACATGATTAGTAGACAGTACATAATAAACGTTAGTACATAATCCTTTTGGAGATTTAACAATACCTGTTAGCCAGGTATTACCAGTAAACGTATGAAGTAATCATTCCAGCATCAGATAAAATAGTACAGTTTTGAAAAATTCAGTCAAATTACAAAAAAATTAGTTCTCCTCGTTACTAAATGCTTGTTTTAGCTTTAATTCCCAACTAAAACGACAGAGAACTAATTTTCTAATCACTCCTCTTCATTTTACCATGTAACGTTGATATAATCCTCACTTTTCTTGTATTTCTGTTTAAATTTACCCAGATTCTTTTTTGTATTCCTTCATATTTATGAAATATATCGCTTTTAAACTCACTTGTCTGGCTGAAAAATGTCCGTCTCCTATCTAACCGACCCACCTGTCCAAATAACAAATCTGACTGTTGAAATACTGTTAGAGTGGCTAAATGGGCTGAGAAAGTCCATAAAACATCATTATTTCTAATGCGAATAATTAAAAAGAAGTCTGTCAAAAAAAACCATAAAATGAAATAGCGGGTAACAGTCGTTTTTATCTACTTTTTGGTCTTACCTGAAGAGGAGAAGACTCGGGTCAACAGGGTCCGTTCGCTTTTTCCAGTTAAAATCCAACCTTCCGCCCAAAGTTTCGTCTCAGTTTCGGTGAGGTATTAGACTCTCAGCACATTGACTTGTTTTAAAGTCAGTGTTACTCGCAGTCTTTTTGCGTGGAAATGCCGTTTTTTTCCTCCGTTTGGAGCGTCAGTCCTGATAAAACTGAACCGATTCTCCTGCTGCAGCCTCCGACCAAAGCGCTCTGCTTTATGTCCCGCCTATCCGCGGTGATGAGCCCCACCGCACAACACCTCGACACTTCCGAGGTTCATCCGCTAGAGGGCGGGCTTTCTGCCTCAGACAGCAACCATACGGAGAAGAAGCGTGACTTCAAATCCATGCGAAAAAATAATGGAGGGTACAGCAAAACTTCATTTCTGAAAATAAATTAATCTTAGATACTAAATCATGGTCTTCCGCCGGAATAATAAGTAAAAGAAGGGCAGAATTATCCATCTAATATAATATAGAAATATCCTTCATTTCCCTATTTAAAGACAATAAATATTTTAAACAGTTGTGTGTTTGTCATACTATTCGAGTGGGCAGAAATCATCAATAAATACAAAATGAGATTTTTACAGAAACTTGAGTTAATACAACCAGTTTTTATTATTTTTAGATAGCAAGTAAGTGATCTACTTTCTCAAGCGATGGTTTCAAAGAATAGAAACATTAATAACAATATAAATTTATCAAAGTGCTATTTTTCAGATGAAGGTGGATCTAGTTCTCCATTATTTCTAGCTTCCTTCACAGTATTAAGCAGGAATCTGGAAGTTATTTCACCTTCCCACAACAGTATTGAATACATTGTTAAAAATAGCATCTATTTCGAAACTTCAGCTCTTTTTAATATTCATAGATGATTTCCATAACATCTTGATCTAAACACCAATTTACAATTACATTTGTAAAGTTGATCTTTTGCATTATGTAGTCAGCTACTCTTCATACAGCCATCCACTGGAGGGCAGCATTGCCTTAAAACTTTAAAAGGTAAACATTTGAAAGCATTGTATTAAAATAATAATAATAATAATAATAATAATAATAATAATAATAATAATAATAATAATAATAATAATAATAATAAAGCTCCAAATGGAAAAAAATGCTTCACCTGAGGCAAAAACTGCATGAAGACTGTTAAATGTGAAGGGGATGAAATCACAGTAACAAGGGGCCAATATGGTTTTTCACAGGGGTGAAAGTAGTTTTAAATTCTACGGGGTACTATTATAAATAAATAAATAAATAAATAAATATATTAAAAATAAAATTTTATATATATAAAAAGCTGGTAGTGCTTGAATTGCTACAAAATTGAACTGTATTTCCCTCACCCCAATGTTGACACCTTGCGATGCTATGAGACCTAAATCCTGAACATCATGGCATCGACTGCATCCCAGTTTTCCATGTCTGGCATATAACCATTAATTTTAGTTTTTAAACTGGTTCTATTGATCCTGTGTCCAGACAGAGGGATAATCAGTAGCCCAGCATCATGACCTGTTTGTTCTGAAGATCCTGCAGCTTCCACTTCTCTTCCTAACATGGCGCCTCCTCACCCTGACTCTCATACTGACAGGAGGAACCACAGAGTCTGTTAGGTTAAAGCTCATCTTCTGAAGTTGGGATATTTTTCCTCCATCAGGTTCCAGAGGAATCACCTCAAACCAGATGTACTGGATTTTATTTCACTGTCATTTATGAATGTTAGTTTCTCATTTTCAACAGTGGAGCTATAAAGGTTGAAAAAGGCATCTGATCTGTTTCTTACTCATTTTGCTGCTTGTGGCTCGGTGTTCCCGCGCAAGTAACCGAGAGCATCCGGTTAAAGGATTTTCAAAACAAAAGATCCTTCTGACTTAAATAACACATAAAGCGGAAATATTTAATTATTTATTGCTCGGCCCGGTACCAATTGGTCCACGGACCGGGGTTTGGGGACCACTGCAGTATACAACACGTCAAACATAGGTCCAGTGCAAAAACAAGCTAACAGAAGTTTTACTAACTACATGACTAAGAACATTGAAATTTTTCATATATATATAGCGAATGTCTCAGGCAATGGGGAACAGAGGATGAGGGGCTAGAGGTTCCATCATGGGAGAACAAGCCCCTACATGGGATGTACCACCGACAAATAACTGAAGTGGCTGATATCAGGAAATCCTACCAATGGCTGGACAAAGCTGGACTCAAGGACAGCACAGAGGCTCATCCTGGCTGCACAGGAACAGGCCCTAAACACCAGAGCAATAGAGGCTCAGATCTACCACACCAGACAAGACCCAAGGTGTAGGTTGTGCAAGGAGGCCCCTGAGACAGTCCAGCACATAACAGCAGGGTGCAAGATGCTGGCAGGGAAAGCGTACATGGAACGACCTAACCAAGTGGCGGGCATAGTGTACAGGAACATCTGTGCAGAATATGGACTGGAAGCCCTGAGATCGAAGTGGGAAACACCCCCAAAGGTGGTGGAGAATGACGGAGCTAAGATCCTGTGGGACTTCCAGATCCAGACAGACAAGATGGTAATGGCGAACCAACCGGACATTGTGGTGGTGGATAAAGAACAGAGGAAAGCCGTTGTGGTGGATGTAGCTATACCAAGTGACTACAACATCAGGAAAAAGGAGAAACTGGAGAAATACCAGGGCCTCAGGGAGGAACTGGAAAAGACTGGAAGGTGAAGACCACAGTGGTGCCTGTGGTCATCGGGGCCCTCGGGGCAGAAACCCCCAAACTGGAGCAGTGGCTAAAACAGATCCCAGGAACAACATCAGACATCTCAGTCCAGAAATGTGCAGTACTAGGCACAGCCAAGATACTGTGCAGAACCCTCAAGCTCCCAGGCCTCTGGTAGAGGACCGAGCTCAGAGGATGAAAGAGAGAGAGAGAGACCACCAAGGAGGGTAAGAAGGGAATTTCATATATATATATTTATTTTTTTAATTATATAATCTATATAATATATGATATTTATTTTGCGATCATTAATAAGTCTTCCTAAACACAGCAGTAGTTGATTAGTTAATTTTAAACTCCTCCTCTGCTCGTTATTAACCGAAACGCACAGAATTCCGCAACACCTTGTTGAAACAATAATCACTGAGATTATTGTTGTTATTGGGTCATTAATTTGAGCACGTCTTGTTGATTTTTGTTGTTGTTTTTTAATAAATTTATAAAAGCAGTCAGAGGACGACGTGCTGCTCTCAGCCTCCTGTTCGTCAGTTTGTCACCTAAATGCCGAGATCGACTCAAAACCTTCCGCGATCGACGTGTTGCAGCGCTGCTCTAACAAAGCACGAACAGTTCAGAAACAATATGAAATGGAAAAAAAAAAGTTATTTATTAACTGATTAAGTTGTGTTTTAGATTGTTCTTGATAAACTAATCACGATTAGTGGGTGAACTCACGGCTGCACAGTGAACCCATTGATTTTTTTTTTCCCCAGCTGACAGCCGCTCCTCTCTCCTTTGCAGGTACTTCGTCCCCCCCGCTGAATCTTTTGGGGGTCCGCAGTACCCGGCCGTACCCCCTTACTTTCACCCTTGGTTTTGCATGCTTCATATTTCTATCCTCGGAAGACTGTTGAAACCACCAGGTTCAGAAATGCTACTTACATCATAACTTTACTTTCATCTTCCCAATGAATGCAGAAGGAAATAAATGTGACTAAGACCAGCCACCTTCACTGGTGAATCAGTTCAGCCGACAGCTTAGCTGCTGCTCCGGTTGGTGCCACCGTTATGTTTTCTAGTTCTCAAAACGTTAGGAGGAAATCATTTCTATCGCTGTTTCTTGACAGATAAAGCGTCTGCGTCGCTGTCGGTCCATCGTTTACGGCCATACCACCCTGAACGCGCCCGATCTCGTCTGATCTCGGAAGCCAAGCAGGGTCGGGCCTGGTCAGTACCTGGATGGGATTCCGCCTGGGAATACCAGGTGCTGTAAGCTTTTGTTGACTCTCCCACAAAAATGTCTTTTGTGGAACATCATATTAAAGCAAAATGTACCAGAGGTACGAATAAATGTATAAGTTCTTTGTCCGTGCGGAGTTTAAAGAAATAGTGTGAAAACGGAGAGTCGTTATCGGTGGGAATACCTGACACCTGATAGACCTGCTGTAAGCTTTTGCCGCCACCAGAGGGCAGTAATGACCAATGTTGTATAAATACTGAAATCTCAGAGTTAAGTAAAAGTTTAGGTTCCTCTCCAAAATAACACTTTGGTAAAAGTCCAAGTCACTGACTGAAATGTTACTTGAGTTAAAGTCTTAAAGTATCTGAAACATCTTGTACATAAGTATGGAAATTACTGTAAAAATGTATGTACTCGAGTAATGTAATGAAAAGTATAAGTAAAAAGTAAAACAAGGCAAATGCAGTTTGAATGACATTTTTTATATTTTGGTGAACTTGTCAAATAGACTTAAAATAATAAACACAAACAAGTGCAGGCAAAATTAAACCTGCTAATAGATAAACCTGCAGGCATAATTTAGTTAAGAAAATTAGGTGCTTTACCTATAGCACAAGGTTAACTTAACCTGATTTACAACTGAACCAGCTTCTGACATGAACCACATATGTATATGTGGTTCCCTGTTGTTATGGGGTCTCCATTTGTGTCCGACTTTGTTGCAGTCAATCAGTAGGTGGGGTCAAAACATGAGCGTTTCTCTCTCTCTTTCTTTTGTAACGAGTAACTAAACCACACATTGAAAATGTATCGGAGTAAAAGTATGCAATTAAGTTCGGAAATATAGTGAAGCAAAAGTGAAAGTTATCAAACATTTTCAGACTCGAGGAAAGTATGAAGTACTCCAAAATATACTTAAGTAAAGTAGTGAAGTACTTTTACTTCGTTACTATACAACACTGGTAATGACTTCTACTTTCACGTTTTTAAGCTCGCTACGAATCAAGAACTTCTACATTAATACCTCTGTTACATTTTGCGTGTCATATTTTACAAAAGTAAATTTTGTGGGAGAGTCAACAAAAGCTTACAGCACCTGGTATTCCCAGGCGGAATCCCATCCAAGTACTGACCAGGCCCGACCCTGCTTGGCTTCCGAGATCAGACGAGATCGGGCGCGTTCAGGGTGGTATGGCCGTAAACGATGGACCGACAGCGACGCAGACGCTTTTTATGTCAAGAAACAGCGACAGAAACTTACATGGTGTTTGTCATATTCCCCCTGTTTCTTTTTGATCATCGTTGACGTCACCAAAATTTTTCTCATCACTAACTGACAGCAGCTAATATTTCCTGCGTAAAAACAACTGCATAGGCATTCTAGGATTTCAACAAATGGCTTGTTTTAACTGCAGTTGCCAGAGGCGATCATAGCCTTTTTGGCGTCCTGGGGGAACCCTTATCTAGGGCCCCCAATACAAAGAGATCGACAACCAGGGGGTTGGTCGTCTGTGTCATCCACCATGTTCAAATAAACCTGTTAACATCCAAATCTGTAGCATCTTGTATAACGTCATCTCCAATAGAGCTTTAATATCAATCAAATATTGAATATGTAAGAAATTATGCTGACATAGTGTAAATTACACTAGACTAAAACTGTATTCTATTTATTAAATTGTAAAGTTTAAGGACTTCCGCACTTAAATCTTGGATTTACTTTCACTTTTCTAAATGGTATTAACTACTTTTTGTCTTGAAATAAAGACGCCAACTTTTAAAAAAAAAATTTAAATCATGTTATTCATACTTGTTTCAAATCCTTTACCGGCTATGTCAGGCGTCCAGGTACTTTGTGGGGTTGCACCCCCATGGCAACCATTCTGGGTGTAGAAAACGAATGATGTAACCCAGGACCACCTTTTCAACAAAGCTCCGTCCCAAAGCTGCAGCTGGGCTTTCCATAACTCCTTTAGACTAGCAGCAGCAGCAATTAGCAAATACCTGGCGGAACTGAGAGTCTTCTGAGCTCATAAGCTACTTCTCAGGGAGATGCTGATAAAAATATTGAACGCTTGATAAAGGAATGTTGTGATGTGCTGAAGGCGTCAGAAAAAGTAGGAGGTTCTTAAAGCTGCACTATTACTTTTATATAAGAAAAAACATTTTTACATAACTTAAAACTGTCACCATGTCATGACAGTAAGCTATGAGACTGATAATTTGAGGGACGATTGGTCTCTTCCACCTCCTCCCTGAGAAATTATTGCTGTCTTAAGAAATGCACTGCTCCAGACCAAAAACAACCAATCAGAACCAGGAGGAGGGTCTTAGTGCTGTCAATCAACCTCGTGTACTCATAACTAAATGTGGTAATGGCGGAGAAACAACTTATTACAGAAAAATCTTTTAGCCGCCATCATCAGTGGCTAGGCTAGCTGGCCTACCAGTCACGACAGGCTGTGATTGACAGCTCCAAGTCCCACCTTCTCTTTCTGATTGGTTGGGAAGTCATAAGAGCCATTTTTAATTATTTTATTTTTAACTGTCACAGTATGGTGGCAGCTTCAACCAAACATGTAAAAATATATTTTATAAAAGTTACATACTGCAGCTTTAACAGTACCTCGACTTTCATCTGACACTTGCCAGATGAGATGACTGACGACCAGCCAGGTGACATAGATGTAGACAATGTAGATTTACAGACTTAAGAGCAACCAGCAGGGAAAAAACTGCTCCATGACCGACTCCTGTGATAAAACTTCCTTTATTCACAATTAGAGATCTGTCGTTGTCATATTTACAAATACATGTTGCAAATAGTTACACCAAGAGACGTAGAGCAGAAGCACAGTTCAACACTGGTCTGAGCATCTCCGGAAACTCTCTCCCCCAATTAGAAATCACATAATAAACGCAGAGTAATGGATTATAACAAGCTGGAGCTCCCTACTGGTCACAAGAACCAACGTAGTTTTCAGTGGAATACTTTGATGAGCCAACAAGTGCTGCCTGTTGTTAACGGGTCCACATGTAACGGCATCGAGTCATCCTATATGGCAAGCCATTAGCGACAAAAAATTGTTTGTTTTTTTCCAACCCGTTTCCTAAACAAATCGCATAAAATCACGTTGGGTAGTCACCAGATCCCCATTAAGGATGCGTTTTGAATGGCTCCTGAGTGGCGGTGGGTGGAGAGGTCCAGCTTTTCGATATTAAAGGCTTATTAAGAATGACAAATTGCGCCAACATTCATTAACTGGGTAAAGATTTTCTCCTTTCCTTCTGCTGCTCAGGTGGCCTTGAAAATCCACTTATAGGCATAAAATCTGGAAGAGTTTATCAACCCAAGGTGATTTTAACACCATTTCTTAGCCAGACATGTCTAAGAAAACATTTGGCCCTATTGGCTTGCCATAATCTGAACATTTGGATATGCGCTTGGGTTAATATACAGCAGCAAACGTAGAACTCTGCAGTTTCCTTATACTGCATGTCTAAATTAAGTCATGGCTATGTCAGGCGTCCAGGTACTTTGTGGTGTTGCACCGCTGCTTTCTCATTTCTGTTCATCAATCCTCTAAAACCTGCTTAGAGGAACAAATGATCTGCTCTCTTAAAAAAACAGCTGGATTCAAATGTGAATGTAAAATAATTTTTTTTTTAAAAAGTGCCAAAGTTGTGTGAAAACCAGACGAGGTTTGAAATAATCTTGATCAAAAAGGTATTTGTGAATCCTGCAGGTATGAAATTCTCCTCAAAGTTCAGTTTAATTGGTTCTTAAAATGAGTTTAGATGCTATAACATACTGGTCATCATGTTCTGGAAGGGTAGTTACGGACGGATTACGGGGGGGGGAAAATACATCTGACTGAATATTAGAACAAAAAATAAATGTTTTGAGGCATAAATTTGGCTCCGATTATTATGTGCCATTTTATTTTTATAATTTGGGACATTTATGAATTTTGTGAATTCCTGGTGTGCTGCAAAATATCGGTTAGGAATTGGCCAATTTTCTCTTGATCAGTTCAAATACTGAAAAAAATCTAAATTGTTTTTAATGATGCATTATCGATATTACCACAGAGAGTATGTAACCTTATTCAGTTGTATCCCTAATAAATACATGTCAAGTTATGATTAGAAATGTATGCTTTGATGCATATAACAGGAATAATGTTGTAAATATGTCATTTTCTATTAAATCCAATAATCCTCAGTAGAAAGAAAAAACAACATGGGAAGCAGTCAAAGTTGAAATTGGCGGGTCAGACCTCTCAGAACAGCAGAAATCAATGATTGGTGCATAACTAGTAATCAGTCCATGGTCTCAAACATAAACAGGCTCAGATATTTCCTTTTTCATTAAAATGTACACATGAAAACAAAAATCTTAACTCAAATGCTTCTTGCGACAAACAAACGCTGTCTATTGCTGGAGGTGACGGGACTCAAAGATGGCAGAACATCTTAGAAAATACAAGATTTTTTAGGTTATGTTTCGAATTTCTAGGCAAGGAAACAGGAGTTTGTCAGACATGTTGGAGGAAAACAAGACGTAACATGAGGTACATGAAACCACAACTTGAGTTTTACTGATCTGTTTGATCAGAAATGGGATTCCAGCAATTCCAGAGAAAACCTCACTGAGCTCAATTTCTGTTTTCTACTTATCCAGAAGAAATATCACAACATCGGCCATGTTTGGCCGTTCTGCCGCCGTAAACCTCTCTGAAGCGGGCTGCAGTGATGCACGCGCTCATTTCACAGATTTGCTTACAAGAACTTCCGGATTAGCGGCCGCCAGTGTGCTCCCTCCCAAACACACGAGCACGGACATTAATCCACCGAGCATTTGGGTCAGATTAGATAAAATTTCACTGCGGGACACTCACTCGAGCTTTAAACATTTTACTTAAAAAAAAAAGGCACAAACTACAATTTTCCGGTAAATTATTTGAATGTAAAACAAACGAAACAAGAAATGAAAACATCTTTCTTTCCTTTTTAAGCCATGAGCGCAGAGATAATCAGTCTTGACTTTTAATTTTAAGCCTAAAGTTTTTCCACTGTAATTGTTTTCTTTCTCAAAAGTGCAATAAAAAATGAGAGCTTTCTTCCACAGTACCTGAGGCCAGTGACTGTGCTACAAAGACCACATTGAAGGACGAGAGGAAAGAACCGAACTCCAGAAAACTACGACATGAAAAGAAGCGTTGAATGCAGGGTTGGAGTCTGAAAACTGAGGATTAACTTACAAAACAACAAAAGAAAAAAAGAAAAATACATAAAAATCAGATTCAGTTTTAAAGATGAAATGCTTCCTGTGTCTCTCAGATTGAACATCAGCATAGTTCACCTTTCACCTTGATCCCAAAATACACACCGAGAAAAAAAAAGGATAAAAAAAAAGAAAATTTAATTCCTACGGAGCAGATTTCTTTCACTTGAACCACCTGAATAGTTTCCCCTGATCGACAGCTGATCCAAACGTTCTGCATGGAATCTAGAATACAACAACTGCTTCAAACAGCATCTTTTTTTTTTTCTTTTTTAAATTCACGCCACTGTATTCGAGTTTCATTGTTACAGCTTTTACACGCTTTTCCTCGAGCTCCCAGTTGTAATGCAGGTACGCTTAGAATTAGTCTGTAAAAGAATCAAAAGTCTCTTGTGGAGTCAGTAGGACTGCAACATTCCTTCAACTCGGCGGGAGCCATGGGGAGCGCCGAGAACGAGAGAGCGAGAGAAGAAAGAGAGAGAGAGGGGGGGGGAGAAAGAGAGAGAGAGGGGGAGAGAGAGAGAGAAAGAGAGAGAGAGAGAGAGAGAGAGGGGGGGCAGAGAGAGGGAGAGAGAGAGAGAGAAAGAGGGGGGGAGAAAGAGAGAGACAGAGAGAAAGAGAGAGAGAGAGAGAGAGAGCGCGAAGGAAGGAGGTACATGGTGGCTGGGAGGGGAGGATGAGCAGGGACGAAGGGGGCGGGGCCTTTTTGTGTAGTTGCTTCCATTTAAAACTCGACAGTGACCACAATGTTTCAAGTTGCCTCCACCCTCTTCCTTCACTTGTGCCTCTGGAGGGCTTTCCTCTTTCTCCTTTTGAAGAAACAACAGCACCTGCAGGGAAACGGTTACAATTAGACAAGCAGGATCTCTGCAGTTAGCATCCTGCATTAGCATCAAGCTAAAGGACCATTTCACAGCTTTAAATGAGTCTGGACGGCATTCGATCATCTCCAGTTCAAATTCTAACACACCAACATGTCGGCAACCAGGTTCTCTACAGACAAGTTGCTCACAGTCATTGACTACCATGGTTCTAGCTGCAAGGTTGTCAACACTTAAAATCTTAAATGTATAAGTAATATATAAAAGAAAAAGCTTTAATACTAAATGTAAACAAGAACTAGAAAACAATGTCCAATGGGATCACATTTTGCAGATCATGGAGAAAAAAAATAGCGAGGGAGAAGGAAGTGGGTCAGCTACGCTAGCTCGACTTTGACAACCTTCACAAGTAGATGTGCTGCAGGAAAATAAAATAGCTAATAAATCACAGCTGATATTCAGACGATCAAATTATTAATGATCACAAAATAAAACATCAAGCCTGAAATCATAAAACTGTAACGGACTGAAGGTTCTGTTCTTTGTGAAGGAAATATTTACATGTTTTCTGGTGTCAAATCCTGTTACATTAGTGGCGCTGTTGTCAGACTGTTGCTATGACAACATAGACCAGGGTCAAGCAAAAATAATCTAGAGATTTACTTAGAGCACATGTGTCAAACTCGAGGCCCAAGGCCAAATCTGGCTCGCCGTAGCTTTACATGTGGCCCTCTAGACTCCAAAGTACATCAATAAGTTCCTCAAGCTTTCACAAATCTGCAAAACTCCCACAATAAACAAATTTCAACATTTTTTCCTGATTTTTACTGCAAAGTTTTTCAAAATTGATGAAAAACATTGAGTTTACATGCCTCAGTCTTATGATGTCAAGTTATATTCTGTAAATGACATAGTGAGTAAAATATTGAAAAAATTCCCAATAAACATTTCAGTTTATCTGTAATTTTAAATGCAAAAGCCACTAAAACACTCAAACTCCTGGAGGAGCAGCCATCTATTGATATTTTAACAATTTAATTGGTTTAATCAATCTTTTCTGGCCCAAAATTAAGATGAGTTTGACACAACTGACTTAGAGCTTCAACCTATGATCTAATGGAGAATGGATCAGAAGTACTGGTAGTAATTTTATGGTTCTTCATACTTGGTTTCGTCAACCACGTCAACCTCAGTGGGAGCAGTGATGGGAGCGTTGGAGTGTCCGGCCGTGGGGTCGTCCGTGTTCAGCTCGCCGTTCGTTGAGCTCATCACCTGCAGCATTTCAAAGAATGAAAAAGGGATATCAGACTTCTCAAACACAGACGACTGGAAGACAGGGATCATCGTTGAAATCACGTTACGCAGCTAGAGATGAGGACCGTCTAATCTGGACTGAAGCGCTAAAGCAACATTACAGACTACAAATTAAAGCTGGTTCATATTCTTCCTGTTCATCCTCTCCAAAGAGAAACTCTACAGTAAAAAGTAGCTAATTCCTCTTTCCTTTGTGTTCAACAGATTAGCGCTTTCCACGAATGACGGCTTCGTTTAAAACTAATCAATGGTGCAGGTGTCACAGCCGTCACCTGATCTGCATTAGAAATGGAGCTGGAATGAAAGAGAGGAAGAACAAGATCTACCTGTTTGGACTCTGAAAGTGAAGACAAACACTGACAAAACCTGCAGCTCTACTAAGCAACACTAGGTGGCGTATTTGTCTCACTTCAACAGTGGAGACATTGGACTTCTGGGAAAAACACAATGGGACCTAAATTATGGATTAATGTTCATGTTTGGACAGCAAAAATACTTCAAGGTTTCAGACAGTTGTTCTTTTTTGTCACTTATAACAGAAAATTACACAAGATGAAATTAATCATCTGCTTAATGAGTTTCAGTTTTGAGATCTTTCTTAACCATGAAGTTAATTTCATCAGGTGCATCTCAATAACCAAGAATATCATGAATTTATTTTAGTAACTGAATTCAAAAAGTGAAACTCATTACACAGAGGTTTAATGTTTTCGTGCATTTATTCCAGTTTATGTGATGATTTTGATGAGAGCTGATGAAAATTTAACTATTGCAGAGAACATCCGTTTTTAAACTAAATGAATATATTTTTATTAAGAAATGTCAGCCTACTGTACAGTTTGTATGCTCAGTACTTCTAAGGGAAGGTAATTAAACTTTATTAGCACCATCAAGTACATTCCTCTTGAAGAGAAACACTAAAATGTGTCTACATGTAATTATGAATGAATTTTTCTTTTGGGATCAAAGTATTTCTGTATGCAAAGCTCTGACTTTGGTCAGATTTAATTAGTAGTGTGCATTGAGTATCTGGACCCTCTGTGTCATCTCTGTTGCTTGTGTGATGCTTTCCAGCACACTTTTTCCTTCCACTAAGCTTTCCATTAAGATGCCTGGATGCAACACCTCCAAACGGCTAGCTAACAATTATTTTTTAGGTTTCGACAGAGGTTGGCGATTTGGACCTAAAGTTTTGTCCTGGCATTTTGTGGTTCTGTTATAGCAGTAAAAGTGATAAGAGCTATTTATTACTCATTTATAGATGTGACTGCATGATCCACATCATAGATCATAGATCATAGATCCACAAACACAAATCAGGTTTTCCAGACTGAAAACACATCTATTCTTCTAATTTCTTTAGCAAAAAAGATTGCAGCAGTTGTTTTTTTTTTATATATATATTATTAGTTTTTGGTATTTTCTGCCAATTTCATAATAGTCTTATTATTTTCACTAAATTTTGTTTTATTTTCTGTTTTATTGTTTATCTATCTGTGATATTGTGAAGCACTCTGGTCAGCTGAGGTTGTTTTAACTGTGCTAAATAAACTTTGACTTGACTTCATTTGTAATATGCTTCTTTAGGACACTATTCACATAAATACGTGGGATTTGCATCAATAAACTGCACACATTAAAATTTTGTGATAGTTTAATTGAAAAAAAAAACAGTGGA
Organism: Poecilia picta; assembly: GCA_033032245.1. NCBI lineage: Eukaryota > Metazoa > Chordata > Actinopteri > Cyprinodontiformes > Poeciliidae > Poecilia > Poecilia picta. The sequence goes on from CM065356.1 coordinate 26,023,831, forward strand.
GAAAACAACAATATGAATGGGTTGTCTGAACTAAAGATGTCTTATTTATTTGAATTTTTTAAGAGATTCTGAAAAACGTGATTCTATTAATCGATGTTATTGCTTGTATTTGTTTTAAACTAGTGCATATGTTTTTTGTTTTTTACTTTTTTGTAACCAGGATGTTATGTTGCAGATTTCTGCTCAGGTCGGTTTTGAAAATGAGATCCGGATCTCAAAGATTAAATGAAGGAAAGACTAAACATCATTACTTGGAATTTATTGTGAAGATAAATCCAAATTCTTATCACGATAAATAATAAACGATACGATTATTGATGATTTTCTGGGAGGACATATTTCTGCTATCGATACGAGTTAATTTAATATTAGTTTTAGGTCAATAAAGTCAAACACAAACCGCTGCTGTTGCTACAGCTAATGATAATCATTTATTCATTTATTTTTCCTAAACATCCCAGTTGTTCTGTGTTCCTGATATATTTTTATATTTATTGAGATATGCTTATTTATCATTATTGTATTCAACTACTTGACTTGTCTTTGAGAGTTGCTGTATTTTAAATTTGGTTGTGCTTTCTTCATCCACAATGACAATAAAATAAATCTGACTCTTTAGGTGACATTCTGGCTCAACGAGATGCACCTGCGCGTCATGAGGTTGGGACATCACCGGACATCGTCCTTGCATGGCTGTTTGCTGCAAGCCGCCTAGAAGCAGGGGAGCTTTTATTCAGCAACATGCAGAGCACACCGAGGTTCAAAGAGTCCGATTGAAAAACACGAGCAACAAAGAGAGCGTCTACCGGCAGGGAGGCAGGCAGGCAGGCGGGCGATGTGGGTTCAGTGGGAAGCAGGGGGGAAAGTCTGTCACAAAATTACATGCACTCATGCATTAGCCATCAGAGCAGCAGCAGCAGCGGTACCTGAACAGAGCCCCCCAGCCGCTCAGCTGTGAGGTGCGACCCCAGAGTCTCCTTATTGGTCACGGGGGTGGGCTGAGACTCACTTCCTTTGGGCTCAGGTGACTTGATACAAAGCAGAAAGGGTTGAGGCAGGAAGTGGTGAGAATAAAGGGAGGGGTCAGAGGTGAGGGAGGAGGAGGCCATGTGAGGGATCAGGTGTGGGGGGGGGGGGGGGGGGGAGTAACACGGAGGAAAGGGGAGTAAATGGAAAACAACAACAAAAAAAGAAAAGTAAAATTAAAGACGACATCTCCCAAGCAGAAGCAGGCTTGTTAAGACAAACTATGTTAATAGAGGAGTAAAGGGAAGCAAAAATTTATTTGAAGCATACAAATAAACTCATGCAGAGGTAAAAAGAACAGCCTCAAACTTGATTTTCCATATATATAAAAAAAAAACACCAATCAATCTTCTCAGGTGATTTCATCACAGGACTAGTTTTGCTGCAGCTGAAAACTTATTTAAATTTTTAATCAGAACCAATTACTACAGACACGTAACGTCTTCTGAGTCATGGCCAACGTGCACAGTGCAGTAGGAGGCGATTTGCCAGCGTTAAAAGATGGCACGTTGTTTCCAAGCCAATCGCATTAAACCAACAGCAGTTTAAAAAAAAAAAAAAAAGGGAGGGAGAGAGGAGCTGGAGTCCACTGTAATAAGTCAGTCATAAAATGAAATAAACTCCTCAACAGCGCCGCGGTAAACGATGACTCAACAAGCACAGCAACCTTATCTGCACCATTATTTATGACAATTTATGGATGTTTTGTGCATAATATATCTCACAAATGATTCTCCGCCTACGCATTAAAAATAAAAAAAAGTCAGATTGCATGCTAACTTAAAAACACTGTCACACACTAAGCATGTAATTAGTCATCACTGGTATGAACAATGGAGTTTGCATTTTCAACTCATGCAATAATGACTGCTGCTTAGAGAGGCGGGAGGCCTGCACAAAGTATTCACACCCTGAACTCTTCCACGCTTTATCCCATTACAACCACAAACTTTATGTGATGGACCAGCAGACAGGAAGTGGAAAGAAAACAACGCTTGGTTTGTAAGGAAGGGGTGTCCAAAGTGTGGCACGTGGGCCATTTGTGGCCTTCAATGTGATTCTGTGCAGCCCTACAAAAATGTAACATCTTTTATCAATCATGACTTTTTGTGTTTTTACTTCACGTTAATAATAAATAGGGCAATTATGAAGATTTTTGTTGTAAACTGAGCTAAATAAAGACAAACAAATCCAAACATATTAGAAATAAACAGATTGGAATCATACCTGGCAGAGTTTTTTGTGTCTCTTTTTAAAAAGATAGTTGTTAGATTTAATGTTTTATATCTACAATAACCTACAAGCTCCCTTTTGTACAGAAATCTGACTTAATTCATTTTATTAGTATATATAAAAAGAAAACATTCTAGAAAAAAGAAAACAAAAGAAACAATATTTAAATTTTATTTTCAAACTGAATTTTGACCCACATTGCAAAACGTTTGGACATCCATAGAGTAAGTACGGCTGTCTGGGAACGGTGACAGGCCAGACAGAGAGAATCACTAAGAGAAGAAACCAACAGACTCATGGTGACTCTGGAGGAGCTACACAGATGCACAGCTCAGCTACGATAATCGATCCAGGGTCCTACAAACTTGACCTCTATGGAAAAGTTTTCAAGAAAAAAAAGCCACTGATGAAAAAAGCAATTTTAACATCTTGGGAGATTCTCTAAGACCAAAGGTTAAATTTTTTACCTTCTAGCTTGGAGGGAGAAAAAAAGACTTTAATCTGGGGTGAAGCTTCACCGTTCTAGCAGAATATAAACCCTAAAGATGATGCAGCTGGACTAATTTAATAATTGATTAATTGTTAATCGGTTGACTCAAAAAATAAGTCTTTTACTGAAAGAACAACCTCGGATCAATAATTGAGCCAATACCGTAGAAAGAATAAAAACATTTTGTATTTAAGATGGAAAAAAAACTTCTTGATCTGTAAATTTGTTTTATCCCGACGTCCTTAAACTCCTTAAGTGACAGTTTTGGCTTCACCTGATTCAGATTAAGTAAAAAAAAAAAAGGATCAAATTTTAAACACCTTTAAAATCCAATTATTAATCAGTTAATAAAAAAATTAATCAGATTAGCCCTCCACTGCATTAATACTCAGGGCTCAGTTTTTTTACATTGACGTGTTTTTAGCTGCAGATGCATCCTCTGCTACAAATGATCAATCACTTACTAAAGGAATGCTGTCCCTGCATTTTAGGAAATAAAAATTTAATCTCATGTTTATTTTCATTTGTTATGTATTTTTATTATGGTATAAAATAAGCGTAAGTGGTTAGATGAGAGATATGCCATTTTTTTCAACCAATTAATTGATTAATTGTCAAATAAATAGTGAGAGTAACCGATTAATCATCAGTACAATCAATTAATTGTCAGAATGGAATACTCCATTACTAAAATAATCTGTAGCTGCTGCTTCATTTGACTGAGGTGTTTTGAAGCACAGAGGCATCTAAAGGGAGCAGGAAGCTTCATATTCACATATTTGAGTTGCTTAGTCAAAGTCTAGGCCTTCATCCAACTGAGAATCTGTGCTGGAAATCGCTGTTCACCTACACCAACCATCTTGTTCGGATGAGCCAAAATTTAGATGAGCGACGTGAGAAACAACACCAAAAAGCTGTAATTAGTGCATCCATGCAGCTTTACCACACGACGCTGTGGCTGTGACCTGACAAATCATGGAAAGGTTCAGGAGCTATAAATACTTCTACATGGGAAGCCATAAATGATGCCTTCTTTCCCTCATGACTGAAGATATCTACATTTTTTCCACTTCAGCATTTCGTTATCCTATTTCTTGCTGTCTGGTAAGGACTCTGAAAACAAATCAAACCCAGCCTTGTTCTCCAGGAAGCGGCTTGTTTAATCGCACTACAGAAGTGGTCCGGCGTGGAATGAGGACCATTCAAGTAGGAGGGTAGGATGAGGAGCTGGATGCTGAGGATCTCACCTGGTTTTTGGTCTGCTGTTGTGCTTTGTCTCTGCTGCTGGGCGGCAGCGGTGTGTCACTGGGGATGGGGCCGATCGGTGTGGGCTGCAGGGAACAGAACAGGCGCATCAGGGATCTAATCCAGGTCGCTTCTTCTGCTCCGACGGCAGAGTGACAGAAAGCGGGGAGAGGAGGCACTCACGAGAGATTTGCCGACCCAGTCGTACTCGTAGTCAAAGACGTAGCCGTTCCTGTCGAACAGATCGGTGAAGAGCTTCCGTAGGTAGTCGTAATCTGGCTTCTCAAAGAAGTCCAGCCTCCTCACGTAGCGCAGGTAGGTAGCCATCTCTTCTGTTACAAAACACAAAGCAGCAGCCAATGAGAACGCAGCAGAGCAGGAAGTGGCGAGCGAGATGCAGGGTGCTCCGACTGACCAGGGAAGTTCTCACAAAGCGCTTCGATCGCGGTCGCTCGTTTGGTGTCTCCGATCTTCTGGTATCGCTCCTTCAAAGTGTCAGCCTTGAGTGAAGAGAAGTTTTCATTTCATTATTTAAACCATGAAAACTTAAACATACGAAGAAGATGTGTGGTTTAAAAATAAACAGATACGATGATCAAGTTTAATCCTGGGCTCTGGGCTTCATGGCTGATGAAAACTCCTCTGGTCTCCCCAGTGATATTTATAGCACTTAAGCCTCGTTTGCATAAATCTGACACGGCACTTTAGATTTAGAAACGATTTCTTAATACGTCACTGAAACAGTTTCGCTTCCAGCAGTTGTGATTTCAAAATACACAAAGCCATAATTAAATACTTCTCCAACATTTAATTTATTACTCAATACTTTATACGTGAGGGAACATTTTATATTTAATTTTAACATAGAGCCTCCAAAAGGCTCTATGTTAAAATTAACAGAGCCTTCCTTCACTATGAAGTGAAGGAAGGGATGGAGAGGATGAAAGAAATGGGCTGAATTATGACAGATGGATGGATTAACAGGTGGATGCAAGGAAGAACCTAAGGAGGATGGATGGAAACAGGATGAACAGAAGAATAAATGGACAAATAAAACAAAATGTGAGTGGAAGGATGTGAAAAATAGTCAGAGGGTTTGTCAGACTGATAGACGGATGGAGTTTAAACTCAGAGACGAATGGACGGATGAGCAGACAGCTGGTGGACGGATGTATTCAAGTATAAATCTGTATCGTTCCCATTGCTCCGCCCTGTAAACCTCGGACATCCCCGGACGTTCCCGGCTGTAGGAACTCTGAGTGTCAGGAATCGAGTCGCTTCGTTTCCATCACGTCTGAATCGTCAAACAGCAGAGGATTGTTCTGGCCTGAGCCATGCGACATCCCCCACACTACATCCCTCACATTCATCCACCAAGAACTCCCACCCACACAGCAACTGTTCGCATGTCTTTTCTTCTCCGCCATTCTTTGATACTGATGCCTTCAGAAAGCGAAGCATGTCTGCCGCCTGCTAGAACCTGCTGCTGAGGCGCTTCTGCTGCTGGCCCTTCATGGCGCCTGAGGCTCTTTTAGCGATTAAAGTGGGGAAGTTTGTGTGTGATTATGCAACAAAACAAAATTAGATGAGCCATGACTCTGAGGGGGTAAAAAAGAATCAACCTGTGAAGATTGCAATGGTTCAGACCAGCTCTGCCAACAATATTTAGAGGAAATGTTTTATCATTTAAGTCTGTAGCCAGGAGGGTCCAACTTTAGAGAGCACCAGTATTTGTATTTTAGCTGTTCCTGTTTCAACAGCTTTTTATCTGAGCTCCGATGAATTTACTAATAATCAGGTAGTGATCTTCTGCTCATATGAAAAAAAGGGAAATTAAACAGAGAAATGTTGTTATATCAGACTTTATAAATTCAACATGTGGGTAGTTTTTAGTTCATTTGCTAATTAAAAACCAAAACTTTTCATCTGTTTTACACAGCAAATATTTACCTGCATTTATTGGAAACTAAATAATAGCTGAAAATCTAAAAGGTTTTTCTCAATATTTAAATATAAAACAATGTAGAATTTTTTTTGTTTTGAAATTCAAGACTTTATCTTTTAACAATATAGCAAACATAAAAACTGGAGATTAAAATAATATTCCTCAATGTATCTTAAAATTAACATAAAAGTGCAATATTCAATATTACTTTGATTTTATTCTTAATTATAAAGCAGGACATAATTTTAAAATGTGGAAATAAAATATTCTGATTGTGAATTAAAACTAGTAGTGGTGAGAACTCAAACTAAATCAGGACTTCCAATCAATGTTAATTGTAAACATTTGACTTCTGAAGCCGATTTTAGCCAATTATGATGAAGCATACACTGAAGGAATTACTGCATTTTAGTCAATAAAATATTTACCTATTCAACAAAAGGAACTGAATTATTTGTTTATTTGGATTTTGAATGCATTTCTGTTAGGGATGCAATACTGATATCCATATTGTATGGATATCAGTATAGCCAATATTTACCAATACTATATATATTTCATTACCTTTTTCAAAAGAAAAAAAACGACCAGAAACAGACGGCAACATCACAAAATAAATATTGGTCCAGTTCTACTTATTGTACTGATACCAATATGTTAAAAGAATTACTGATATCAGCAGATTCTGACATATTGCATATCTCTTAACTGGTTGAATAAGAAAATCTTCAGAATGTGCCAATTTTTTGTCTGATTAACTGATTGATCAGACAAAGAACTAAAATAATTGATAGATTCTGTCATAGACTCTGTATGATGCATCTGGGTACTAAGTGACTCAGATGGATAATTGAGGTGAAACTTCATGATTGTTTACCTTCAGGCCCTGCCAAGGAAGGCTGCCTCGGAGGAAGTACATAAACATGTGGCCCAGAGCCTCTAAATCATCTCTTCTGCTTTGCTCTAAAACAAAAACAAAACAAACCACATTAAGTATTTTATTTATTCATTTTCCATTAAGCTGGAGTTTATTTAAGGAGGCTCACCTTTTCCCAGGTGTGTGTTGATGCTCATGTAGCGCGCCGTCCCTGTCAGACTCTTGTGCTCCCGGTAGGGGATGTGTTTTTTGGTCTCGGGGTCTATATACTCTTTGGCCAGACCAAAGTCGATGATGTGGATGGTGTGCTGCCTCTTGCTCCCAGGCCTCCCGACGAGGAAGTTCTCGGGCTTCACATCTCTGTAGATCAGACTCTTGTTGTGCACGTACTCCATCCGCGTTATCTAGCCAAGGAAATCGGCGGGGAAAATTAGCCTCTGGGTTTCAGCCACTTTCTAGTTAAGGAGTTTTAACTAGTTTGGTTTTTGTTCAGCATGTTGTCACAGCAACAAAGGCAGATGTAATACGACAAAGCAAAAATATAAAACCAGATTTTTAAATGTTAGGCAAATAAATATACTAATATTGTTTTCACAACATTTTAATGAACACTACAAATTTTACTGAGCAAACCAAAAATTTAACTACAAAAGGGTAATTCCTGACTGTCGTAAAGACGAACTTTAACAGCATTTTAGGTTTCACCCCACTTATCATTTTAATCTATATTGTCCTCAGCATTTGGTGCTTGTCCTGGCAGGTTACAGCTGAATAAATATACTAAATATTTCATCATATTGTCTTTTGCACTTTAACATCCATTAAGGTAACTGCAGTCTGATAAATGATGAATGAGTGGTGTGTTCGCACTGGAGCAACAAGTCCACAGCTATTTGTGTACATTCAAGAAGATAAAAGGTGTGTTGTTGCACATGAATATTTCAAAATCTCCTGAACAATAAAAAAAGAAACAACAATGTGACTTTTCATTTTCATTTATTAACTAGATGTAACTCTTTTTTTTTACTTTCAGGTGGGTGTTTCTTTAAAACGAAATTAATAGGATTCAAAATTTAAGTCCTCATTCAGTTTTAAAACGTAAAGATTATAGGTTCATTATTCGACTATAATTTAAACTTTTATTTCCAATTAATTTTGATAAATATGCATAGCACATGCAAACTCACAGCTTAGTTTCTTAGAGAATCTAAATGTCACGTAAAATTATTAAAATAAGCGTTATTAATACAAAAATACTCCCAAATACTGATAAATATGTTCATGCAGGGTGAAGTATCTCCACTGAATACGTGGTCATGGCTCCATTTGCATGACTTGCTGCATCAATGCAACGTAGCATGAAGACGATCAGCCTGTGGCTCTGCTAAAGTGTTAAGTAAGACCAGGTTGCTTTAATAGCAGCCTTGAGCTCATCTGCAATATTGGGTCATCTGTGCGTGCGTGCCTGTGTTAGTACACGTCTAAGCTCCTTTTAGATCTTTATTGTTCGCAGTTAACTGAAACAGCCACAGATTGTTAACCAAAAGTTCACTTGATTAGGGCTGCATGATATTAGCAAAACATGCAATAATGTTGTTGAAAGCTATGATAACGATATAACTTGCAAAAATAATTTTAAAAAACTGCATTGCAAAAATAATGATTTACTGAGAAAGTTGTTTCTGCTGCTATGGCACTGAAGAGACAGATTTGTAAAACTTTTTTATGCTGCATGCAAGACAAATATGTTACAGACATCAAAAACCTGAGTTTATGGCACTTAAATAATTATGTAACATTTATTGCAGTCCAGTAGGAATTATCACAATGTGCTTATTGCGTACAGTGATATTGCAATAACTGTACAACATTGTGCAGCTGTAAACCTGCAACCCGATGAAATGTAAGGGCGAAACACAGGACTGAGGAATTCATGCGACGGTGATGTGGTAGAAAGCACAGAAAGATAAAGAAGCAGTCCTGTGATATATTACGCATATTGCACAGGACAACAGTGAGTTGTAAGTCATGCCCCGTTGATTCAGTAATCTCTGCTAAATGTCCATCACTGCTGCTTCGGTATTGCTTTATGCCACACTTTTTCCTTCCACTCAACTTTCAATTAATGTGCTGGGATACAACCCTCTGAACTCCCATCTTCTTTAACAATAACCTTTTCTGCTTTGCCCTTCTTGTGAAAGTTATCAGATTTCAAGTCAGTAACCTGCTTGAGGTTTGTGTAGACCAAGATATTTCTGTATTTTTATTTTATTGTGTAATCCTGATGTTCTGAGACGCTGGACCATGTGCTTACATTAAATCTCAACTCCAAACCATTCTCCTAATAAAACATTTAAAATATATTACCATGTTGAATTCCTCTGAATTTATGGTAAGCTGTAATCAATTAAGTTTTTCGTTATTTTATGTTTTAATAACAAATGATTTTTATTTTTTACAAGAGAAGTCGTGTTAAAAGTTGATTCATCTGAAACCACAACATCAACTAATAACAGTGCACTTTAGTCAAACTATTTTGTTTGTCTAGAAGGTCCATTTTGTTTGGGGAGGTGTGAATGCGTAATCGGACTCTGAATAAAATCGGACTAAAAAAGCGAACTCTGGTCTTTTTCCAAACACAAAAGAGAAATCCTACAACCCCTAAAATATGACGCCATTCCATTTCTTTACATTTTGTTAAGAAGAAAGTTGTGCTCAATGTTTTCTTCAGAGATTTTGATGCGATTTGATGTGGTAGTTGGTGCAGCGCCCCCACAGGCAAGTGAAGGAACAGGTTTTTCAATTGGTTTGTTTGACATATTGCAGTGTGAAAGTGAACCGCACCCGATGAAAATGTAACAAATGTTGCGATGTCAGTCCCCGATCAAACCCAGTCTACAGGACTGTTGTCGCTCAGGTCTTACCAGCTGTATGGCTATCATGAGGACGGTCTTGAGGGAGAAGGTGCGGTCGCACAGGTCAAACAAATCCTCTAAACTGGGTCCGAGCAGCTCCAGAACCATGGCGTTGTATTTCCCGCATGGGCCAAAGTAGTACACATGAGGAATTCCCTCTGTGGAGACACAAACAGGTTTTTGTCAGATCATTTTCAAGATATGAGGCAGACTGGACATAAGAAATATTTTTTTTTTGTAATTACTTGTAAAAGATAAACAAATCAGGTGCGGCGGTTAGTTTACAGAAAAATGAAATTATAGCATCAGCTATGAACAATAGAAAATTTGCCAATTTTACAGCAAAACTCGTGTAAATAATTAACAAATTACTAAAGTGAGTTGACCTTTGCGTAGTAACATTTTTCAACCTTCTATGCTGAACCAGACAAACCGAACCTACAGCAAATGTCAACTCACTGCCACTTCCATTTAGAGCATAAAAACTTCCCATTCTCAAAACATTACCATGTTGTACACAACACAGCAACACAAAGCTAAGTATGAGGAAGGTGATTTATCGCTCTGGAGTGTTGACAAGAGAGGCTGGACTCCCTGAAACTACAAAACGCACACAATGGCTCATTCCTCTACTGCTTTGTCCAAAGCAGACGGAGCTTTTCCTAAGAAGCAGGATAATGGGAAATGTGACTACACCAGCAACAGGAAACATAAGAAGCACGGTGTCACCTGCAACAGAAGCCACACCTGGTTGTGTGCAAAACCCCCGAGGAATGTGGACGGACCAAGCGACAGTACAGCTAATTGAAAACACAGGTGTGGCAAAACTCTATGGTGCGCTCTTACGAGAGAACAAGCGGAGACAGAATGTAAAATATACATGGAAACATATGTAGTGTGGAAAGAAAAGAGAAAAAAAAAATAGTCTGTTATGCATGATCTGCAACTACTTCCCACCATCTACTGGTTTCAGCAACAACACAACGTGCAGAGATCTGTGAAGAATAACAGTCTTATTTCACAAGCACTCAAGAAAGACACAGTGGGCAAGGAAAGCAAGAAGTACAGACATTTTACACAATCCACTATCAGACGGTGGAAAAAACTTTGTAAAAGTCACACCGCCAGGTTCCACTCGCTAGGCCAATAAACATTTTAACACCAATAAACATGTCTTTGTTGTCAAAGACTTGGAATGTACAGTGCCAATTAAAAACAAGTAAATAACTATGGAGCATTTATTTCAAAAGAGATACCTCCAATGTTGTTTTATTGTCTTTGGGAGCTGCACGTTTCATTTCTAAAACCGTGGGACAGTTTTTCCCGGCAGCTTCGTTTTGCTGACTCTGCAGCATTTTTTTAAAAAACAAAAAGCGCTTCGTTCTTCTAGGCTTTTATGACACGATTTTATTGTGCTTCTTACATTTTGCATGATTTAAATGTGATTGGGGCACCAGGTGGATCAGTGGTAGATAAAGTGAACCATAAACAAGGTCTTCAGACCTCGACATCGTGGCCCCAGGTTCGATTCCTGGCTCCTTTACTGCATGTCCTTCTACCCTTCCTCCTGCCAAGCTAACTGTGATTTATGCTGCACAGCACTTTGTAATTTGTTTCTGTGAAAAGTGCTTCATAAATAAACTTCCTAAATAGAGTTATTAGTCAAAGGGACATCACGCAAAATTTAGCTTTTTGAACTTTATGTCATTTTATAAAGTTATTCCTTCATTAAAAACATTTGTAGGAATGTTGCATTGACTCATTCATGCAAGTTTGATAAATCCTTCAATCTCCATAGCAACCACTTAGGGGTGCCTAAATGCTTGCTCACCGTTTATTTACCCACAGCTCTGCCTCTGAGCTTTAATCCACAGCCTCATAGGAGCACCTCTCCCCCACTCTGCTCCTCTAGCCTAGCGGCAGCAACAATTAGCAAACACCTGTTGGAACTGCTGAGCGAATCATACAAACTACAACGCTAAAAACTGTTGAGATGCTGTTCTGAAGGCGGTGTGTCATAAAGAGCTTCTTAAAGAGACAGAGGCCAATTTCAAGGCATCAGATGCGACTGATGTGAAATTACATTTCTTTTAAGTCGTTTTTGATACATACCTCGAGTTGTTCTGAACAGTAACAGTTACTTGACTGTGCTATAAAATGTCTGGAAAATACATAATAACCATAATAATCTCTGTCCTTTAACAATAAGTGACAATGAGCAGAGGTTAAACACACCAGACCTGGACCAATCCATCGGTTTAGTTCGACTGTCACTCAGAGTACAAACATATTTTTGTCAAAATCAGAATTGGTGAGTTAGAACTAAAGAAAATATTGATCAGGAAAACCTTAATTTTTGCTGCTACAACATAAGAAATTACATCCAGATATGCACAATTTTCCAAATGAATGATAAATGACTGCGACAGGCGATGAGCGGTGTTTCTCTCCAGCTTTTTAATCGTCAGATTGACCTCTGAATTCCTCAACAGCAGCACCACTTTGCATGCATGGATGAAAAATGACACAAACACACCCTTATCTATCCTTGCATGGACACACACCTGTCTGCACTCTAGCCTCTAGGATTTTCCTGATTATGATGTCCACGACAGATGAGACTGTGACAAGAGATCACAGGGAGGCTGACTCATCAAAGCCTGGCCCAAATCTAGAGGGCATTCAAAACACAGTCATCACCGCAGAAGAGCGCGGCGTGCACTGTAATCTTCTTCTGACGCTGGGGCTCGCAGTCAGGAATTTACCGCTGCGCAACGCAAGTTTGTTATTCACAATTCCATATTTATGTTGCCAATAGCAGCTACAAAGAAATAAAAAACAAAAAACACCATCAACAGTAAAATTACACACATCTGTGTTTGTATAAATCCCTATAATTCAGTTCCAGACCATCACGTACACTACATTTGTTCAGCATTGTGGGAAATGTTCTCAGCGCCAGCGACACTCTGACCCCTGCTGTCTTGACAATTTGAGACAATCCAGCCCATTGTTTCTGCAGGCGGGCCTTCTCAGGCGACGGTCAGAGGCAAGACTGCATCATGGTGGCAGGAGACAATGATGGGAACCAATGAGGAAAGAGGAGGAGAGGAGGACGGAAGAAAAGAGGGAGAGAGAGCATACTGAAGATTTATGGACGGAATAAAGAGAAGGTTGAAGAGGAGAGGTGATGTCCATTAGGTCTAATGCTGTGAAGATGTCCTCAGAAGGTTGAAATCTGATCGGCATTTACCCTGGCAAGTACTGAGAATGGAGCAGGAAATGCTACAGACAACTAAAAAAAAAAGATGTGCGGCTGAAAACTAGCCAAAAAAGATACAATTATTACAATTAAATCTAATTATTTTCCTTTCATGCGTTTGTGTACAGACTCCAAATCTCATTTGAGATTTTGTTTTAGAAAAATATGCAGGAAAGATGTTGGCGTTTTGATTTTGACAGTGCTATAGCTATAAAATGTGAAGGAATGAAAAGCACATACTTTCACCTGCACTTTTCAAGCTATGCCTCGTTTTCTTGCTGTTTACATGAATTTAAATATTATCTATTAATTAATTCTGCTTTGTTTGCTCTGTAGGTTTTCTTTCAGAGTTTCGGAGTGTTTCTACAAATTAAAAATGGTCAAAACAACTTTAAATAAAACACATTCACATCAATCTAAACTCCAAACCACAGAACTGCAGCAAAGATGTTGCTGATATAGAAACAAATAGATTTAGTTGAAACTATTAATTTGCAGGTTTAGTTCATATTCCCTCTTGCACTTTGTCTATATAAACTCACTTATTGCATTACGAGACAATATTCTTTAATTTTCTTAACTCACTCGTATTTAGATAAAGCTGCTGTTCATTTTCCTACTCACACCAATGTGAAAACTGTTCTGCTTCATCTGATTGAACTGAATCCTGAAACTAAACAGCATGCATAAAAACATTGAGGGAATTACTGATGTGTCACCTGTGCATTAACTCTTAAAAAGGACTTCCTTTTCATAGCAATATATCTTAACCTCTTGTATAGTTTTGCTAATAATTTACCCCAACTGTTGAATATAAACCAAAAATGGAGTTTCAAGATGCCAAGCAAAGCTTTTGCAATATTAGGCCTGTTACGATTAATTTTGCTGCATGATAAATTGTTATAGTAGCTATTGCAATAAACAAATAATAGTGTTGTTTTGAGATAATTTTCAGGTAATAATGATGCAAGTTCACCCTCAGAAAACAGGAAACATCAATTTCTAAAGTAGATTTAACACTGGAGTGGAACTAACCAAAGTAAATAGACAAAAACAACAGAAACAACTGATACAATGAGCCAGACTGAAGCTTTTAATCATCATGTCTTTGGTAGAAAGAGACTAGAGGGGAAAAAACACAGAAATAAAAATGATTGAGCTCTTTGTAATTGATCATGCAAGTAACTGATTTATTGCTTATTGCGATGGGATTAAGCAGAATCTGATCACATGCTGCTCACTGCACATCTTCTCCTTCTCTCTCCAGCCTTTTCCTGTCAAATTACTGTCCAATAAAAGGCCAGTAGAGCCTAACAACCCAGTAAATAAATAGATAAATAGGATTACGTGGTTTGAAGACGACCTACCACTCTTACTCCAATATGAATACAATATGAAGGTCAGGCTGTGTGCAGAGGTTGATGCAGCCATGACAAAACCAGATGACTTCAGGTTGAACACGCCTTGACTCTAGTATGACAATGCATTAATCTGCTTCAGCCGGGCTCATATAAGAGCTCTGAGACTGAATCAATCACCCAGGTTTCTACAGCTGTGGATTGGTTGGTGGTCAAGATGAAAAACATGGAACATGATTGCCTTAATTTGTGATTTATGAATGACCAGAGGCAGTAAAGAGGGAACAGCAGCAGCTAAATCACGAGCAAAAAGAAGACAAAAAGGCACACACATAAAAATTAAAATTAAGCAAAACGTACAATTGAGATATGACCTAAATTATGAGATAACGGTTCTGTCCGAATACCATAAATGAGTCCTGAAACTTTCATTCAGAGCAGATCCTGTTTCAGTTAACTAGCACATTATCCTTCCAGTCTTAATGGGTCCATTAGAAGCTGAAACCCACCACTGAATAATAAAACCTTCCCATATTTGACATCAAACGTATATCACCACAGATATGTAACTGTAAGAGTTGAATCAACCACTGCACAGCACAGATGCAGTTTCCATTACCAAATACAAGTTACAAATAAAAACAGCCAATTCTAAAAGAAAGTTTCAGTCTTCAGTGTTAGTTTAGTCACAAACATGCCAAGGCAGACTCAACAGCTGGGTTGTGTCGGAGCAAGGCAGAATTAAGAGTGTGCAGATAAGCTGCTGCTGGCATTAAGAGCTGAGTAGTCCACACTACGACATATCTGAGGCTCTCGGCCTGGGCAGGACGAGCAGGGTCACATGTCCCCATTTAGTCAAGTTGACAACATAAGTAGATTTATCGCCTAGATTTCTCCCATGCTACACAGTCGAGCTGTACTTCCTCCAACCACACAAAATAAATATAAATATTGGAACTGAGCACCAAGCCCTGCTGTGTGAACGTAGCGCTGATGCAGGTGAGGACGGCCAGAGAGGAGCAACACCTTTTAGCAGGTTTAATTTGCACTGCTGACCCCGTGACCTCATAGGGACATGGAACGAGGTAAAGCTTTTTAAAACAGGCCCAAGGTCCTATTAAAAATCAAGCAGGCTGATTGATAAAATACATCCAGAAATATGAATAAAAATGGATCTTATTTGTAGCTCAGATAAGAAAAATTGTCTGTTTCCAGCTTTCTTTTTCCTTCATATTTTGTTTTATTCTACATAAAATTCCAAACAAATTGAAATACTGTGTTTATAGAGCTGCTATTAACTACTATTTAAGTAACTGATTTATCAATTATTCTGACAAATGAAATAAAATAAAACACATTTTGCACATTTTGCAGATTTTTCATCAAACCACTTAAATCTTTTTTACGCAATATTAGAAATAGATTAAATATACAAAAAAGTAATAATTCACTGTTAAGTTACTTGTATATCAACATGTGAAAAGATCAGCCCTTCCTGTTTGGCTAATCATCAACACAGAATTGATCTGATCTGTTGTTTATTTTATTTGTTTTGATTAATCAATTAACAATTGAATCGCAAAAGTGCTTAACTGAATTTTTTTGCATAGCAAAAACTATTCCACTTGAGTTCTGGGCACAACATATACACAGATGACAAGGTATTTTTCGTGTATTAAATGCAAAATTTATATATTTTTTGAACAGATTTGACTCCTTTGAGTGTGTTCTTCCAGAAAGTGTAATGCATTAGAGTCGATTCGGTTACAAAATCATTTGACGATTATTTCACAAATTGATTCGTCAAGATTTATCAGATCAATTGTTTCAGCTCTGTAGGTTTATGATTAGCAAACCAGAGGACAACAGAAACTCATATCCATGGTAACGACACTGTACGTGACGAGCAGAGTGACTGTGTTGTGTATTCGTTGGTAAACACAGATTAAGATTAGTCGACATGTCAGAATGAAAGATGAAGCCGTACAAAAAGAAGCGTCTGCAGCTTGACAGCAGTGAGTGTTTGCAGGCAGGACACAGTTAATCACTGAGGCAGAGGATACTGAGACTGGGGAAGCTATCCAAGTAGACACCATAATGGCTTGAATGCTTGTAGAGGCCCAGCTATAAATAGTCAAGGACTACCCTAATGCCCCAACTCCTTATCAACACTGGAGGGCTTTTGCTTTGGTGCAAGGAGCCAAGGCTCTTGCACGTGGCACTAAATTTGACCACAGGACACACACTTGATGTGGAAGAATCGCTTAGAAGATAAACCTTCGCACACTAATAAAACTGTGCTCTTACAAGCTCTCAGCACGAGTTTTTAAACCCATGCAGCTTTAATCGCAACATTTATAAGCTAAACTCCAATATAATTCTAATAAAAAAACAAGCTTTGGTATAAAGGAATAACAATACAGATTAGATATGCGTGTTATCAAACAGCTGTGTGATATAATTTAAATTACGCCTGTCAGCAAGTTGGTTTATTGAGACAGAGAAAGATAAATGATATGAAACATCTTTAAAGGTACATATTGGACATTGGACAATTATATAACTAAACCAGTGAAATTACACTATACAAAAATTTACACCAAATTTTTCTGGACGACAATTGACCCAGAAATTATTATGATAAATAATAATATTACTGTTTTGAGATCATTTTCAAGTAATATATTGATAATGGGATAAGTAACATTGGAACTGGAAGATATATTAAATATCCAAATAAAAAACACAGCAAAGAAAAACAATTTAAAAAACTAAAATAAAAAACACACAACCAAAACCATAAGTAAAATGAATTATTTTTATGGTTTTAAATAAAAATATATTTAAAAATTTTTTTTTTAATTTTTATTCATAAAAATAAAAAATTCTACATTTATAAAAATGCATAAAAGTATAAATTGAACAAAAACAATAATATTTATTGTGACAAATTTAATGCTTTGCGCAAACTGGAGACTGGAGGAAGTACCTTAAACATATTAATTATTCTTTGCTGTTAGTAAAAATGTTCACTGCTCATAAGACAAACATAATTGGAGTTATGTATGTTTTCCATCCTCTGTAGTCTACAAACGAGTCAGTAGTAAAAGGATTTGATTAGACATTGATCTGTTATTGTGAGGCTGAATTTCTCTTACCCGAACTTCCCAACTGCTTGTAAAATCTGTACTCCAAATGGAGCTGTGGCGCCCTGGACTTTATGGGTTCCTGGAAGAAAAAAGACAAAGAAATGATAAATACACAGCAGGTAAATCAATCAACTTAAAATGTCAAATTCATTTTATTAATTTCATCATTACATATTTGTTAACCGAAGCTATGCTCTTGTAAAGAGACGATTGAACACTCTTTGTTGCTTATGTTGACTGTGGGGGATGAGGTTGGGTGCAAAGTGTTTTAAGCTGCTACACAGCAGCTTTTGTGATGACATGACTGATATTCTAGCCACCAAGTCCTACTGTTCATTATATTGCCAGCTGAAGCCTCACAACCTAAAAGTAATCTGATTAACCCCACTTTGGTGATGACAAGGGCATTTCAGACAAACGTAGAGGGGTTAGAACCAACACAATCAACTTAATTCCTTGCCCTTAATCTGCCTTAATCTTTAATATTCAACTTGATTGATTCAACAGGCAAACGACAGTTCGCTTAGAGCAGCGCAACAGTAGTCATGCTTTGCTGAATTCGTTCAACATACCATGAAATTATTACGCCAGCAAGTAACATAAGTTTGACTCCAAAAAACATCAAGACCAGTTGGTTAAGTTGTGGGAAAAAAATCTTCTGCTTTTCTAGCTGCACACTGCCAGCCAGCTAGGTGAGAAAAATGCTTTTCTTTGACACAAATTCAGCTGTTTTCAAGATATTTCTGATTGTGAAAAACAGAAAATGATGGTGTGGAAAACACAAGCAGAGTCATCTGCTAAT
Organism: Poecilia picta; assembly: GCA_033032245.1. Taxonomy (NCBI): domain Eukaryota; kingdom Metazoa; phylum Chordata; class Actinopteri; order Cyprinodontiformes; family Poeciliidae; genus Poecilia; species Poecilia picta. The sequence goes on from CM065356.1 coordinate 26,042,133, forward strand.
ATCAGCCTGTTGATGCTTTGTGTTGTTCTATAAAGTTCAGACAAATAGAAGAAAAAAGGATCACATTCTTTACAATGTTACAATAATTGTTGTTATAAATAAAGGCATTCAGAACAATTTTGTTCTATTTTTACTCCGGTTCATCACACCCGAGAATCTCATATCATCCGAGGTCAACTGATGGCTAAACCTCTTTTAATCACGTTGCAGGGGGGAAAATAACACAAAGGGCAGGAAAGATGGAGTTTGGACTTTTAATCATTAAGCAAAGCACCCTAATACAGAAAAGGTTTCTCACAAATTCAAAAAAAGACGAGTAAAATTTAAAAAATGGCATGAAATGGAGGCACAGCAAGAAGAGAATAAGGACAGTCTAATAAATAAATGATCAGTTGTATTCATTAAGAGACCAGAGATAGATGTATAATAAAAGTGTTAAACTATCAATAACCAGCTGGCTAAAGATTGGAGACTTGATGAACTTTAAAAACAGAAACTGGTAAAAAAAAAAAAAAACTGAAGAGAGTTTTTGGTTCTTTATTAATCAGATGAAGGAGAATTAAAAACTTTCAATATTTTCATAAGTTAATTCATCAACTAATGCTATTTGATGCACTTTTTCCAGCTTAAATTAATACAAAATGTCTGAATGCAAAAATATGAACAATAATGAAACTTTCACTTTCTGCTGTACTCAGAAATCATCTTGTTTTTTTACTTGGAATAAATCAAAACCAGTCAAAATTGGCTAAACAAGACCAGAAAAGGGTGTCAGAAGAAAAGCTCAATTGAAATGTTTGTCTTTAAAAAAAGAGAAAACTAAAATTACTTCAGCCGAGGTCAACTGATGATTAAACCTCTTAATCATCAGTTATCACATATCAGTCATCACATATTTCTCCTGATAATCAAGCTCGATTCCACAAAAACTATTTCTACACCACAGGAAAATACAAAAAATAAAAAGACATTGAATTATTTCTCTATTATCTGGTCAGCGCAGGAGACATCACAGCGAGAATGAACGCAACTATGCAACGCAACAAAGACGAAACTGAGTAGAAGACAAGAGGCAATAGAGAGGAGTGGAGGCCTGTGGGAGTGAAACACGTGACTGGTTTGGGAGGTGGAGTGGGGAACTGCTGCAGCGTCATTTGCCTCCCACATGAACACAGACGAGTGTGTCTCACACAAGTCAGGCCACGGCACAGAGCACAGGGACAGAAAATACTAAATATATAAATAAAGAGAGGTAAAAAAAAAATAAAACAGATGGCAGCAAGCTGCAGGACCCTTTAAAACAGCTTACAATGGGAAACACAGGCTTATGGCAGCTTCATGTACTTAGGAGTCATCTTTATTCCCAGCAGATGGGCTAAGCTGAAGCTGTGTAAATGACCAGGGCCGAGCTGCGAGAGTCTGACGAGGCAGACTTTTTCATCACTAGGAGTTTTCTGAGTCTCTGGTACAAATCATTTATAGCCTTCCTTTATGCATACCTGAACAGTCTTGAATAAAGATAAGAACAACACATGTAAGGATAAACTTTCTCAGTTTTTTAAGGAGGAAAAAAGCTGAGTTATCAACATTTGATGTGAGCAGCTCAATCCGCGTCGTACTTTCTTCAAAATAAAGTTGTTTGCACAAACGTTTCAAAGTCTTGCTACTGATAATATGATGCAAATATGCTTAAAGATTGAGCATTTTCTTATATGCAAAAGCAGGGTTTCCCCCAGAAAACGTGCCAAGCCTGGTGGTCGGGGTGGGGGTGGAAGGGTGCGCGTGAGAGTCCTACAATTCTGTTGACGGGGGCAGGGGGGTTCGATTCAATCAGGAGTTTTCCCCGACTTAACGCTGAATGTGACAGGCAGCCAATCAGAAAGCGTGGATTCTCCGCCTGCTTTCTGAGGGGAAATTACCGAGGGGAAACGCTAAGCCTGGCGGTGGGGCAAGCAAAGCATGGCGGGCCGCCATGCTTATAATACACTGGGGGAAAAGTGTAACTTAACATAGCAGTAACAAGCTTTTTCATGTAGGAATTACAACTATATTCTGGTAATTTCAAAAAATATAAGTCTTAGTCTGGCCCTAATGATCTGTCCTACATGAAGCATTTTCAATCATTTTTTTTTTTGATTGATTTTAAATGATTAATTCAATATGTTTAAATGAAAAATCATAACACACGAGGGCATGGTGAGGAAAGAAAGTGAATGCTGTTTGACAGTATGAGCAAGATGGACAGCTGGGATGATCTAATGCAATGTATAAATAAATATCTGCGCTGTTTATCATCTATGAACCCGATGCGACTTGTGACACAGTGCGTATATATGAATGCCGCGTCCAGAACAACAGACCCAGCATTATGCATACGACCCAGAATAGCTGCCGACCTTTGCTCACTCACACTGAACCATTTCACAACCTGCAGTGTGATTAATTTATTCTTGGACTAATTAGCTCTTATTTCAGTGCGCAGAGTTTTGCTGAATGATCCCAGACTATTGAAAATGGCGGCGGGGATCTTTATTGACGCCGTCTGTAGGATCAGAGGTGTCTGTGGTATAAATGAGAAAGCGTTTTCAGAGAGCAACAGCTGGCTGCTGTGCAGCACATCTCCAGTTTCAGATTTAACATACTGAGATGGAGCCATTAGCTGCCTAACAAACTCCAATGTGATTATCTTGGACTGCAGGGATTGCACAGAACTGAACTGTGACAGTTCAATCAGGACTTTTGTAGTTGTTGCATAAACCCAAATTTTAAGGGAGGGTTTTATCATCACCGCCAGACTCAATGGCACATATTTATAAAGCCAATTCTACATTAAAATTACACTCCAGGGATGAAAGGGTTACACCGTAACATTCCTAATTACAGCGACGTGACATCCAGTTGCTGCCGTTATAGCACATCTGGTGAAATAAACGTATTGCGAGTCCTAGATTTGTGTATTTTATACACCAATTAAGGAGTTTTTGGTTTGGCAGCCATGATCAAAAGCCTTGTAAATTTTTTGGGAAGCCATCGTTTCTTGTTTTAGGAGCTGGAGGTTTTGTTACACCCTTAGTCACTATGATAATATTTGTGATATTCCTAGAGATGTACCGATCAATCGACCAAAGATTTAAATCCTGTTATTTTCCCTTGATTGGTTCTGATCGGAGCCACCAAAGAGGAACAAGCGTTTAATGTAGCAGTATTTTTAAGTAATGTAACTTTTTTCTGGGCATACTCAAACTTCAGAATGGTCCAGTTTGTCTCTTTTGTGCATCAATTTCTTCCTTAGATGCTTTTTATTCTGCCAAAACAATAATAAATAGCATAAAAAATGCAAATGTACCGACAGCACTTCATTCAACCAACCATAAAAAAGCCTTAAGGAAAATATTATGCACTTTTAACTTGAAATAAATTTTTTAAGCTTTCAAAAATTGCTTAAATACCCACTCATAAAAGCACACCTATATGAATGCCGTGTGCATTATGTGTTCAAGCTACAGACTGAATAATCATAAGTAGTTTTTTGTTGATTTTTTTTCGTGCTGCTGTAACGAAACTTAGTGCTGGGTGAAGCATGAGGGATGAACCGCAGACAGAAATAAAACATTTTCTTTTAATATTCAGCAGCTTTATGAGAGAAAATCTTATTTGCACAAATCTCTTCATTCAAAAAATTATTTTAATGGAATTACTATTGCTGTTTGAAAACACATACCATATAAAGACAGACAGCTGTATTTGTGATCTTGTATGATTATTTAAAAAGCACAACAAAGCTAGATGAGTGGAGAGTTAGCTTAAGGAAAGTTATTGACATTTTCTTACTAAAAAGAACTTCAGCAACACCTTCTGCTACCATCGTCACCTACTCTGAATGCGTGTTATGGATTTCAAAAGAAGTTTCTTAAAACTAAATTTAAAAGACATGTAATTCCTTGTTTTGTCTTCAAGTTCTCATACAGTGAACGCTGGTTTATACACAGGAAGCATTAAAAAAACACTTCTGTGCAACAAATCTGTCAACATATATTGAGAAAGAAAGAAAAAACTAAGGCGCAAGTACCTCAATAGGAATATGCAGAAGTGAAAGGCTACTGTAAGACGAGAGCAAAACGTACATAAAACGTTCCTGGGCATCCACACACATGAAGCCAAGAGGCACGTCTCCTTTGTCCAGTAACAGAGGAGCAAGGCGTGGCATGAAAACAACAAACACTGTTGTGTTCTCATAGAGTCTGTGCTTAATAAATACCAATTTAGTCGGTCCTAATAAAAGCTGGTAATGACACAGCGCACTCAAGCAACAGTAGATACTAATTTTTGTTGCTGGCTTCCTTATTGCAGTGTAATGTAGTAAGAGCATTTGTATTGGATTTAAAATTGAACCAGAAATCAGTCTGAGTGCTTGTCAAGCTGGCTACAGTATTAGTTTCACTGGCGGGTTGTGATTCGACGTTGAGGCCCAAAGATATATTTTTCACTTAAAAGTTTTTTGCCTTGAATTTTTATTTACCCTCAAAGATTGGGCGTGCCAAACTAAACGATACAATTACATCAGCAAACACTGAGTGGTAACTCCTACCACTCCCACAAGTGTATTACTATCAGTGTGAAAATAAAAATGTTAAGACTTTGATTCAGACACAGCAGTTGTACTTTATGTTGCTTCAGAGTGAAAAAAAAAAACAAAACAATTTCCCTTACGCACATTGTTCCATCCAGATATTTGCAGTCAAGATTAAAACCCGGTATTCTAGACATATACTTGTCATTTTACAGCGTTCACAAAATGAAACTGAATTATAATCACCTCAAAGTCAGAGAACATTCCTAACATTCATCAACACTGAATAAGTAGAAGTGTCCCAGAGGAGCGTTGCCTGTAAACAAAAGCAGCAATACTTTCCTTCTTAGGATGCATTCACACCAGCCCTGTTCAGTCCGTTTTAATCAAACTCTAGTCCGTTTGCCTGGAAAGTCTGGTTCATTTTGGGGAGGTGTGAACGCATAACCGAACTCCGATGTGAACCAAAAATGCAAACTCTGGTCCGGTTAAAATCCTTGGTCTTGTTTCATTTGAACTGAACTCTGGTGCGGTTCAAATGCATTTATGTATGCCAAGCGGACCGGAGACTCCTCTAAGAGCAGAACATTAACTGTAATGCAGGGAATTCTGGGAAAATATAACCAAAAGAAACACACTACCAAGAGAAATGACTCCTAGTGTTTCACCAAAGACAAAACACAAATCCTAAAACCACAAAAATCCATTTTGTTTACATTTTGTGACAAAGGAAGTTACACTCTTGTCTTCTTCTGAGGATTTTTATGCTGTTTCTTTCAGTGGTTCTTCATGCAGCGCCACCACAGGTGAGCAGGGGAACAGGTTTTTCAAAGGGTTTGGTTGGTTTGACAGAGGAGTGTGAAAGCGAACCACACCAATGTCCTGTCACAATGAATTTTTGTTTGTGATCATTCTTAAATATAATGGGAATGGCATAATGCAAAAACACATTCTAAATCAAAGCCCTAAAATGTAATTGTGAATAAAATGTAAAAAAAAAAAAAGAAAAAAAAAAGAAAAGAAAACATTTGAAATGCTCATCACTCCCCCTCAACAAAATCCATCCAAAAATCATCTATAAACAAAGAAATATAACCCTAATAGTTCCTGTAGTGGAAACATGCATTTATCCTGTCTGGTGACAGAGCATTTAAAGTTTTAACATCTTGAAATCTCCTTCTATACATGTACATCTCAAAACTGTTAAAAATAGTCAGAGGTGTGGTTCTGGTCTTTTTTTTCCTCCTCTGCCAAATTATAATCATCCAATTCTGTCTCAGTTATTTTGGTTCCAGTTTACCTCTCCAATTATAATGCTTTAAACATAGATCGAAGCCATAAGTGGAAACTCATTCCATCACCCAGATCTAATAAAAAAATAGAGTGACCTATAGTTTCTCACATTAAATTAAAATAATGAACGATGTCAGTGTGACTCCGACAGGAAAGGTTCAAATGGAAAAAGTGACTAGTGCTTCACCGTGAACCATCCAGGATGTTACCCTTGAAGGTGCAATTACAGCACACAGTGCTTCGCAGGCACACACCCTACTCCATTTTCCAACCCATTTATTTTGTAAGGTTACAATTTACACTAAAGCATTTTTGACCAAAACTGCACCATCATGCTTGATGCTGCACAATTTATCTGCTCCAACAATTTTGCAAGCAAGACCCCTGGTGAAGGTATTGGAACAAAATCTTTAAGAAACAACAATGTGCGTTTGTGCGTACAAACAGGGTTGCTTCTGGCTACTGATTAATTAGGGGATTAGCTAGTTGACTGAAGGTAGGCTTTTTACATGCTGTTGACATCTCAGGATTTATTCAGTCTGCCCAGCATGCACTCCCGAAGGCCTGAAAGGGGTAAGGGAGGACCTTAAATCGTCAAAATGTCACTTTAATTCCAGAAAAACATGCTGATAAGGCTTTTGTGGCTTCACTGTTTTCCAACAACTGCCTCATGCCCAGCTTGTGTAAGCTGCTGAGCTAGACTGCAACCAGAGCTGCTTATCATGCTTCAGTGGGAGGCAGACAGGAGAGCTGGACACAACACCTCAGATTTCCATCCCAATATCACGACTGACCGGCACCGAGAGCGACTCCACTCAGAGAAACCATCTCGCTTAAATGCCTCTGCATTAGTGACTCAGCCATTACATAAAAACAGGTACAGGAGGTATTCATCATTACTGTTCAATATACACGGCAAACAATTACCAACAGAAACAAAACCTTTGCACTTTTCTGAGAAAGAAGTGAAACAGAGAATGAAAGATTTCCCGATATTAAAAGATGAATGGGAATCTGGGTGACGAGTTACGTCTTAATGTACATATTATTAGAGTTAAATGCTGAAAAGGCAAAGCAATGATGGAAAGCAGGCAGTGACTGAAGCATTCATGATTGGGGAAAAATGGCAAAAATCAGACAAGAAAATATTTAAACTCTGGACCAGAGGTCTTCTGTCACAAGAAAAAACAGTTTAGTATGGCTAATATTTGAGTTGCTGTAAAATAAATGGAAAAAAAATAAATAAAAAAGGAAAACTTTTTTCTATGAAATGTCAATAGAAGTCTAGAGAAACGCTTTTAGTGGCTGAAGGTAACGTAACGATAGACTCAAAGTTTTCTCATTCCATTAACAGAAATGATCAAACAAAAAAAATTCATCATTCATTTTTTGCATAAGTCCACCACTGTTAGCGTAAGTAAAGCAATTTTGCCGTTTCACGGTCAAGTATTTAGTAATGTTGTTATAGAATTTGCAGAAGAAACACATATCAGCCAAACACACCTTACATTTGGGGGATAAAACATAAACGGACATGATTTCTGTAGTTCAAATGATAAAATTTTGGTTCAAGACAACCAAATCAAAGTTTCTGAAAATTTGGGGGTATATTTTATATTATTTAATAGAGAAACTAACCTGTCTAATAACACATTTATCATGTTAAAATTGACAGCAAGAACTTCATAATAATTTCCTTATTTTTTATTCTATGAATTTTCTATCCTACATTTGTTCTTGTGTATATTTTGGGTAATTGTAAATTGTTGTCTAAATCCATAATAAATAAGTAAAATTAGTGATAAAAAGTTGTATTTTTGTTATCCTAATTAACTGATATTGAACAGTTAATGCAAGTCTCCTTCATATCCATCTGCCACGAAAAAATATAAACTAAAACTGTAAAATTTTCACATCTATACATCAACAAATATTAGTTTTACAACCTGTTTATTTGGTAACCAGTCAGACTATAAATCCATTACTCTTAGTCCTTGTAAAACACTGCAGTGTATGGACATGGCTGACACACAAAGCACAGTGGGGCTCTGTTCATCCTCCTAGACAGTCACTCCAATATCTGCCTGACAGAGACACCCTGCACTGTACAATAAGTGTCAACACTACAGCCTTCACTTATTGCTGTCCCACAAGCTTCCCAGAGATATTACAGCCGCCCATCGTGGCCAAAGGGAGTAATCGCTGCGGAGAGGATTCTACAGCTAATTATCGCTCATAAACTGATGATATCAGAAGTGATTGTGAGAAGTCCACCTCACCCTCCTGTCTCACTGTGAAACACAGGAGAGGAAAAGAGACTAAAATCCAAGCTGGAAGGGCTTGATGGCATTTTTAAGATAAACTGAAGACAGATGGAGAAATATCAGATGGCTAATTTAAACATTCAAACTGTTTGGTTTTTTTCCCTTTGAGGTCCCTGGATCTCCCCTAAAACGCCCAGTGTACCCTCGGTCGCATAAAGGTCTATCAGTTAGAGAAAACACGCAGCTGGACCGACGGTCGTGTCGACAGGGCCTTCCAACAAAGGCAACCTTTCAGCACTCCGTTTCTCCGTTCTCTCTTGTCTTTGCCACTACGTTTACAGCAGCTGAAAGGAGGACAGGCGTGCAACACATCTGTCTGGTCATGTGCTCACAGTGACATTCCCCTTCATCCCAGCTGCAGGAAGGTGTGCCTCAAAGGGCAAAGCGACTACACAAGAAAAACAGACGATCAAAACGTCTCAACCAAACGCCAATACTCCTCCATAAACTGGAGTTTACAATCTATCACAAACAAGAACAAAGAGATTAAAATCAGGCAGCCGTATCAGAGTAATAAACAAAGTCACTTTCCTGGCTGTGTGGTAAATCATCAACCTTTATTCAGGCAGTCAAAGTAATAAATTATACCATTACATTTTTACCAAGAAGACAAGTCATTTAGATTTTACGTAATCAATGTGTTAAGATTAGCATTTGCTATTTTTTTTTTTCTGCGTAGACCAAAAAAAAAAAAAATGCAGCACCAGGCCAACTGATCGATTGACTCTGGGGAAAACAAATGTTGGTCTCATGAACTAAAACAACTTGCAAATTAATGGATAAATAATTGCCTGACTGCGAAGGGCTCCAGAACGCAACCACAAACTCTGTCGAGTCAAACCATTTTATTTTTCCCTGGCTGCACTGGCGCAGCTAACATTTGTGCTGTCATGAATATTTTTTCCTTTCTGTTCAAGTTGCATAAATAAAAGACAACTAGATAAGCTCAGTGCTCAGCCTGACACCAAACCCAGCTTTGCCTGCAGCTGAGTCAGGCACCATTAAGGTCTCCCAAACCGAACTGGTTTATCTGTTGAACTTGGTACCAACTTCTCAGATTGAATGGAGTAGCCATATTGTTATCGAAGATATAACTCCTAAAATATTATAATGGCTTTATGTTAGCAGTGGTCCAAGGAGTCTTTGTTTTTTCCAGTGGTGGACTAAACTAAAAAGTTATAAAACACTAATTATAAACATTATTGTTACATTAAAGAATACACCAATACAGTATTTAGCAGAAGCTAATGCTAAAGAGCTAAATCCAAATTATATCTGCCGTCAAAAGACTGAAACTCTCGAGCACCAATGTAATTCTGACATAATTTGCATGTTCTTTGATGTGCTTAGACATTGTATGTATTTTTATATCTTGTTCTCTACTGTCCATGCTTTATTTTGCTCCTGCACATTAAAGTTACAGTGAGGAAAAACCTGTAACTTTATTTTACAATAAAGCGATTTTCACACACTTCGACATAACAGCATGAATATAAACGTCTAACTACATGAAGAAATCTTAAAAGTTGACATTCAAAACTTCACGCATGTCAAAATTTATTCAAATGAAAGTTTACAAAACAGTAAATCCGTGTTTTCTATTTTATATGGAAAAATTACTTTAGAAGACGCCAAAGGCGCTAAATGTTTTCAAAGTTAGCTAGAGCATTAAACAAAATATTTGCTCTGCTATTAGCACATCAGCGGAAGTGTGCAAACCACCGGTGTTTAGTCAAAAACATTAACATGATGAACATTGGGAATCTGCATGATGGTCCCTCACATGTTCTCCCTGCAGTTGTGGGTTCTCTCTGGGTACTCCGTCTTCCTACTGACTAGAAGGTGAATTGACTTCTCTAAATTGCATGCGACAGCAGGATTATATGTACTGAGCATCCGTTTTCCATAGGATGAACTCGCAACCTTTACAGGATATACGCGCCTCCCACCCAAAGAGAAGGGTAACAAGCCCTAACAATAAATGGGAAGAAACAATGACTGGACAGATGGAGGTCGAAACACCAGTGATGCAACTTCCTTAAAAATCCCCAACAAGAGTCTCAGATGTTCACTCGACTTCAAATGTCACGTCTGAAGACCATTAAAGAAGCTTGTAAAAACAAGGATCTGAACCGTGACTGGACAGTGTGTTTGTGCTGCAGACATCATAAACTCACAACGTACTTGTTCTGGGAAGAACAACATGTCACCATAGCAATATCAGTTTGCAAAATGTTAATATCACAAAAGGACTGGAATGCATTGTTACTGTGTCTAATACTAATTTTCTGCTGAATTGAGTTTCATGGCAGTAAATGCTCAAGATGCTAAAGTACAAAGAGAAGAAATCTACTTCAATATTTACCAATATTATCACCACTGCACAATCTTCTAATCTTGTGCGGCCCTTTAGTTGTCAACTTAATAAATAGCAGTGACATTAACAAATGTCAGTTACCTTTAACAAATTGATGGTGAGTGAGTCATGAGCAACATGCTGCACAAAGACAACACACACAATGCTTGTTCATTTAATTCAAAGCAGAAGCTGAACTCATTTTTCCCCCACAACAGTAAAAATGTCACCTTCTGGCCAGTTAGTGCCATTCTAAATACATTTTCCATTTATTTTCTTACAGCCAGCTAACGTCCTTTCTTCACTAACCCGATTTAGATTTAAAATAAATGCCAATTGCGTTTGCTGATGAAAGGAAGAAAAAAAAAAACATTTTTGTAGATTTCAAAACCATCACACATCTCTATATATCTAAACTGCACTGAATTGTTAATCTGCAAGAGAGATGGTAAAAATATGACTCGTCAAGATATCCAGTAACTTGGTAGACAGTGATAAAGGAACGGTCAACAGTCTGGGTCCATCCAAACGTTGCAACTTATTTAAAACCCTCAGCAAAACATTAGTCGGAAGTCTTGCATCATCAAATTCCCTTTTATGACACCAAGACTCTGTAAGCATTATTTTAGATTTGACACATAATTGAGGTGACGAACAGAAAAGGTCACAGTGTGCTGCTAAGTGCGTGTTATTTTTTTTTTTTGCTGTACTCCATAAGGTGCCCCCTAAAAAACAATTATATTAATTTTCCTCTGTAGATTAATTCAGTATTTTTAAACTAAATTTAAATAACTCTGAATGACGCAAGTTAAAATCAAATTTGAAGATGAAATTTACACCAAAAAAACCTGCCTGTTTTCTTCTTAAGTACTTAAAAATAACTTGTAAAAGTACAAACGCGACCCTGGTTTCATTGGGTCTTTCTCGAGTCCAACACTTCATCCTCTCTATGATTCATCCAGATAGATGCTAGTGGGACTGCAAGGTCCTGGCGGCAGATGAAGATGGCACTGCTGCTTGTTCCAGATATAGCTGGACACTACAGAGGTAAAAATACCCAACAGATGGGAGGTTCTCAAGCTAAAGGGGCTGAGGCAGAGAGTGCAATTAAAGATTTCAGGAGAGCTGAAGTGCAATTATGGCTTTGTGCCAACCGCAGAGCTTTTGAATGCCCACGCACACATCCTGGCATCCACATGAGAAAGAGTCATGACGGATGAGGAAACATACATGGAAGTAGCTGTAGGGATCATGACGAGCACACAAAGAGTATGGACACTAGACTAAACCAGAATTTCAGTTTCATGTTTCTGACATCAAAGTGTTCCTGGGGAAGAACGAATGACTGATCAGAAAGCAATCCAAACTCTACAAGTGGCAACAGAAATGATGTTAAGAGAAGTAGGCGTTCAGAGGAAACTGTTGGGCAATCAGAAAGCAAACAAGCCTCGACATTTTATGTGGTTTCACAGAAATAAACATCACCGATGCTGAACAGTTGTTTAAGAAAAGTCAAAATTCCTAAAACAAGGTCCCTCAAATGTGTCCCGAAGTATGGAAATGCAGTTTGATGTAGTCCGGATAAGAATGTATAAGAATACATTTATCAGAAGAGTTTAAACTGTAATTAACTTCATAAATTATTGGATTTAGATGGTGTTCAGTGAGGTTTTTCACCCTCTTCTTTGCCATAATAGAGGCAGAAACGCTCATGAGGTCCAGATGTGGGAAAAAGACAGACTCTATTCACTTCCTGTTTCTCTGCGTCACTTAAAATCAAAAACACTTTCAGGCTAACAAAATTAGCAAAGAAGCATTTGTAACATTCGATGCAAACTATGCAGACAGAGCAACAGCAACTGACAGGAAAGTTTCAAGAGACGAGCACTTACCAATTTGATGGCCACATATTCATTAGTGTAGAGGTTTTTGCCCAGCCTCAGCTCTCCAAAGTTACCACAGCCAATTTTTTTGCCCACACGAAAGTTGGGGCCAACCATAAGAACTCCAGAATTGGTCCCTGTACCCCTGCCGCCAGTCCTGTTGGCCGTCGACTTGGACATCTTTTTGCCTTCCTCTGTCTCTCCTTTGCCCCCTCTCTTATCAAAATCCATAAGCTTGTGATACCCTGGCCTCTCCACGGTTATTCTCCAGCCATGCAAACCATAGAAACTCCAACAACAGTAATGGAGGGCACTTTAAAGAGGGAGACAGATATCACAGAACAGAGGAGAGGCGTTGCTGTTAAAAAATCCCGCACACACTTAAACGAGCCAACAGAGCAGCTGAAGTGGCCCGTGTGTCAATCATACAGCTTTTCGAGGATGTTGGTCATAAACAGGAGCTCCTTTTTTGTGGATTTCTTGACTCCAGTCTCATTCCCCGGCCCGATGAAAACGGCGGGTTTCGCTAAGCTGTTCCCACTGACACACATACAAGGGTAATCATGAAAAAGCACTCCAACGCGCAGCTACTGCTTCCACAAGGCCACTTGGGAACATCATGCGCCGCCTTCCTTCTGGTCAGCCTTCATTCACGCAGTGGAGACGCTCCATGTTGCACGGCTACGACTGGACTCAACCCAAAGGTCCAAGGAACAGCAAAACCGGGAACAGCTGGGACCGACGTCAGCCTGTCTGAAAAACAAAAACACAGACTAATCAGTTTATAGATTGAGAAAATGTTTTTAAGAGCTTGCAACAGCCCACATCATTATAAGTGGCTTAAACGTAAAGGTTATCTTAACTCAAAGTTATTAATCTTCCTTTAAAAAACTTTTTTTTAAATAATCCGTTGTTCCTATACAAACTCTTCACCGATCACATGAAACTGGAAATGTATGAGCATTTGCATTTTTCCCCATCGGCAGGTTGACGCATAACTTTTAGTGAGATGAAAAAAAAAATCCCCCACCGTTTAGTTTGAGAGGCAAATTTTCAGTGAGCCATGCAAACATGCCTACATTCCTGGGGCATTAACGTTCTGGTGAATGAGATCTACATGGATCCGTTTCCCAGTACGTCAGCTGTCACTAAATGTACGACGGCGCCGCGACTTACAACAGCCCCCTGCCTCCGAGGGTCCCTCATGTCCCTCATGTCCCCGAGGAGCCGAGGAAGGCTGAAACTGTTCCCCTTTTTAAATATACACCAAAGACGCATCTTTTAAATATCTAAGGATTTTATTTTTTTTGGTAAATTTACAAAACTGTTTATTTTTGAATTAAGGAAATATTATTATTGAGTAATTGTTTTTTTTATGTACATGTATATTTGGGGTGAGGTTTTATGCTTTCGATAACCACAAGTTTTTTTGTTTTGTTTTTTTTTACTATATTTGCTTGCTTTTTTTAATTTATTTTATATTTAAACTACCTGTAATTTCACACTTGTATTATAAATGTTATATTTACATTTACTAATGTTGGACACTTTGGATGAGAGTAGCTTCCCAACATTAGGCTTGGGATTTTTTTAATATATATTTTCTATAAAATAAAAAATTTTCATTTAATTTTACAAATTTCCACTATTTCCTAAATATCTAGAAAAAAAATTCAATACACATACATATATATTAAATTTTTTCTTTTTAGAATTATGCTTCAAATGCTCCTTCAAACTTGCCGTCTTGTTCTCTGCAAACCCCCCACATCCTGGACACAAACTATAGACTTTCACCTTCAGGTTGGGGCTACAGATCGCTTTTTGCTAGAAACCAACCAAAAGGTATTTCTTACCTTAAGAAATAAAAAGTATGCATAGTCCATATCTGTATACTAAAAGACCAACATAAATTACTTAAGTTGAGGTGAAGCTGTACAGAATCTACTGCTTCCAAACCAAGAGGTGGTTGGCAAGTGATTAACAAAAATCATTGAGGTTAAATTGTTCTGTTACTAACAAAATTGTTACTCAAGGTGAGAATCTCAAGAACCCATGTCTACTTTGTTTGCCATTTGCAGGGAAATTGGTTCTGCTTTTACCTTTAAAAGGCTCCACATTCTAATGAAAGGTGCTACAGAAATCCATTTTGATGCATTGATTTATTCAACATGAGCACATTTTATTAAATTGAATAACTTTAAAATAAGAAGTAGGAAAAAAAATGTTTAACCTAAAACACAAACTATAAAAACTACAAAACACATGAAAATCTGGTTAACGATGACCGGTTTTTAAGTCGTTGGGGTCATCTTTTTAGGAATAATAAAAAAACAAAAAACCTTTTTACTTCAATATCAAATTATGCTGACTGAGGCTGCTTTGTACTACCGCTGAAATAAGAGCTTAGTGCTTACTGGTGCAAAGCAAATTCAATAAAGCAATCAATACAAGCTGAAATATTCTACAGAAGATCAGACAGATTTTTTTTGTTTACACAATCAAACTATTCAGTAAAACTCCATATAATGTGTGTCATTCACAAAAATAGACATACTTTCAATTTGACGACTAGGAAACATAAGGTGACTTTCTAAGTTATTCAAAATAAGTCCAAATTGTGGAAATAAAAAGTATAAATTTGCACTTGAACATTAAAAAAAAACTGCAAACATTTTTAAGATAAGCTCTAAGTAGTTAGGAAGTTGCAGCATTAAATCTCAACCGTCTTTTTCCAGATTTCTGTAGGCAACAGTATTTGGATCACATCACCAGCTCCACTGCGTCTATGATCCGAGATGCTTCTGCTGATCAGGGGCGCAGGTAATGCTCGCGAAAGCTACGGCCAGCGACTCTTCTCTATGGAAAGGCACTTACACAGATCAATGACTGATGTAATGCCTCATTTCTTTACATAATTTGCATCACAGGAAAGCGACCAATTTGATGCATTCGGATACCGTCTAGTCTACGGATAACTCAGTTACATCTGGGAGACAAAAACTAAGCCCTCCAGTAAACAACGCCACAGTTTGTCAAAAGACCTCAATCAAATATGGCACCTTGTTTTATTGTGATTAGTATGATTTCTGCAGCCTGAAATGTTTTAAGGATTCGTAGAAAACCTGTGAAGGTCAACATTTCTTTATTGCTGCCGTTTTCACATCTGGGGAACAGAAAGGACTGGCAGCCCTGCGTGTCGCCAGTCATTACTCTGCCATGTCTTCCTTGTTGTGTAACAAACAACTGATACTTGCAGAAGGAAGTGAGATGAAAATACCTGCTCTGGTCACACGATCGATTGATAAGAGGAATTAAAAAGAAAAAAGAAAAAGAGCTCATTTCAAATGAAATTAAGCCAGATGATGTAAAGACTAATAATGCTGATGATTATTTTACATCACTGCAATAAAATAATCACCATTTATCATTTCAAAATAATATATCAAATGGATTGGGGGGGGATGCTAAAAATGAATGAATAATGAGCTTTAATGAAAGCAATTAAATTTATGTGGAATGAATAATGGAGCAATAAAATGTTCAACTAGTCTGATTTAGTAAAGTGACAATAAATGACACAGAGGAGCAAATAGAGAAGCTTCCTAGGTTAGGAGAAGAATTGCTTTTAGAAACAATTTAATTTACTACTACTAATATGTCAACACTAAAACAAAACATTTTTCTTCTTAACATTTCTCTTCAAGTACAAATGTGTCAGAAGGCTTATAATAAACATTCTCTCAATAGGAATTACTGAACGGAAAATTAGACTAATTTACTGATTTTGATATAATATCTCGTGTTTTTCTTCTAATCAGAGGCACAGCTACTGATTTACAGTTTAATGTGAAAATGAACAAACTAAAAAATGTAAACTCTCCAACTAACAATTGGTCATAATAAGAGGCTTTAAATCACCTAATTTGTACACCACTTAAATAACGGCTAATTTCAGAAACCGTTTGATTGTCACCAGGAGTTTTTATTCAATTGGGTGCAGACTGAACATTACACATTGGATTAAATTATTCTTGGTTTTAGATCTAGTCTTGCAGATCTCAACTTAAAAAAACACATAAAAAAGCCACATGGTCAGATAAAGACACTTTATAGCCGGCACAGATACTCCGAGTCAAAAATGAAGCTGCTGGTAACGCTGCTTATATCTGTAAAGAACTTGATAAACAACAGTTTTAAAAAAAAATGTTTAGAGATCATTGGCGAAGCTGTAAAGACTGTAATAACTTGTCACATGTAAAATGTGTCAGTCTCACTACTTCTGTTTCTGGTCATTACAGGATGTGAACCGCAAAAGCTTTGATACCAGGTTATTAACATATATTAGATCAGCGATTAAATGTCTGCCGCAATGAAGCACCATTTTTGAAAATAAAGACGATTAGTTGATAAATTTCCAAACTACAATTTAGAAACAGTGACTAAAGTTAAGATTATTTTCAACCAATCTGTTCAGTAATTTCTAAGATGATAAATAAGTACAACGGTATCAGTGATCACAAGGTTGCCAACATCTTGGTGATAAAGTCTAACAATGAGCTCATAGTTGCCATTAGTTTGTTGATTACTGTAGTGTGTTTGTGTGTGCAGGTAGCTGACCGTTAACAATTTTGATAGTTTCGGCATGAATTTGAATGGATGTTTATTTTTCCAATAATAAAAGAAAAGCTCTGAAACAGTTTTCTTCCAATGCATTCAAAACTATTTGAATAACTAGCTGCTTTTATAGACCTTAGACAACTTGAAGGTCTCAATCCAAGATGTCTGGATTCAACAAATATTATCATGACCTAAAATTGGCAAGGTTATATATTGTTATTTTACATATTACTAGCTAGAAACTATTAAATTTTTATTATAAGTATAGCAACAACAAAAAAAGCTTCTCTTGGCTGATACCAAATTACACTTTCTTTGAGGTCAGACCTGGGGAAACGAATTTCTCTTCTAAAAACTGTAATCTGCTACAGGTTTCCTGATACAGGTGGTCGTTTTGATCCCAACATAAAATGAAAGATTAAAGTGAAGAAAATTTCAATATTATTCCCATTTCTGCATCAAATTAAGATTTTAATACAAGTTTAAAAGTACATCAAATTATGCTGATTATTGATATATTTGCAGAAAATTTTGAGGGGGTGAGATTTTATGAATTTTAAAATGCTTTAACTGGCTGTTTATTTAGTCAATGCACAATATTTTTTTTAAAAGATCCCTCAGAGTGACTTATTCGTTTTGAAATAACTCTGTTGTGCTACTAATGTAAACAAAGAGGATCCAGTTGGTACTAAACACCAGGATTTTCTTTTGAATGACAATTGTATTATGTTTGCTACCTTCAGTGAGTTTGCAGCAATGGTTTTGATTCCAGTTCCTTGATTTGCGACAGTAACTATTGTACCCACATCTCCAAAAATGCTTTCTATTGCGGGTTAGAGTTTCTACAGCTTTATGCTGTAGAAAGCATAAAGCCAACACTCAAAACTCAAGTTTTTCAAGTTTAACACAAAAGAAAACAAAAAAAACTTTTGAAGCACCTTGAGATAAATAGGATTCATTTATCAATCAAATCATAGGTCGGAAAATGTTTGACCGTAACTATATAAAGCACAAAAAACAAAATTCAATTTATTCAAAATGTATGCGATGACCTGAGCAAACAATAGCTCAAACATAATAATATGTTTGCCCAAAAATAAATAAAATCTACAAATACTTAAGCCAACCTCTACAAATCCTTATAATAGTGAATGTTAATAGCCAGAACAAAAAATATACCTTATTATGCCTCAATATGCACATTGGAAATTGACTTAGCACTACCGCAAAGGCTAAAATCTGTTTTAAATAAGGAACTTGCAAAAATCGGGAAGGAAGGAAAACATAAAAGATGGATGTATGGATAAATGTAAAGTCCATTGGACTAATGGATGGTTGGACAGAAAGACTTAAAGTTTCAAATCCAACTAAATGCTGTTCTAGATCTAGACAATAACAGTTAGTATGTATTAAAATGTATAAAATTCAATCAATATTTGCTTTAAGATTTACTTATACAATCGAAAAAAGAAAACAATTAAATAAAATACCGCAAATTATGTGATGAACATTTATTTTTGAGTCACAAGTGTTTATTATAAACTGAGAGACTTAAAATAAGATCATTTCTTATCTTAATATGTTGCAACTTTTCCCTTTTTCTCCTACATACAAGCACTTGGGATCAAGAGAAGTTATTCTAATAATAACATCTCATATGAAATGTTTTTTAACATATATTTCGAACATTTTGCTAGCATTTATACCAACATACACACTGGCCTTTTAGCGTATGTGGAGGGAAGCTAATGGCTAACAAGCTTCGGAAGCGTCTAACTACTGTCATTTAGCTTTAGCTTCAAGTAAAACCAAATGCTCGACTTTACTCTCGACACCACCTTTAGAAACTCAATGATAATAGAAAATTCTACTTTAGGAATATCTCAAAAATAAGTGACGAACACCTATCGTTAACCATGGACAAGGCCAGCTAGTACGATGCTAAATGGTTAGCTTCAAATCGCTCAGTCGCTGCTAATTTCTTATTACGAAACTGTAGTCTACGACATATCATTTCAGCAGCTATTCTTTGCTATTGTGGTAATGTCGTTTAGTTTTCATGTTTTACATGATTTTTAACGAATGAAAAGGGCTAAGACAGCTCGCAACCACAAAAAACACCGTCAATTTTGGCCCAACGTCTGATAAAAAAAAAGAAGAAAACAGCTAACCTTCTTACGTTAGCTACGCCGATAACTCAGGAAAACCACCGCAGCTAAACGTTAGTGACCAAACGGGGCAAGTAGAAGCAAGAGGGGGCATAAAATATTCATTGACTGACATACCCAAAGCTACCGAGCTAGTTAGTTAATGCTTTATAGCTGAAAAATAACAACGTCCCAAACGACGTCGCGAGAAATACGACAAAGGTACTGTAGAAACTAAAAGACAATTTATTCACCTGAAAACGTAGTTTCACGGCTCAAACTTCGGTTGCGGGTCTCTTACCCACAGCACTACCGGGCAACTCCTTAATCCTACCAGCCGAAACTGCTCACCAAGCGGCGCAGCCTGGATCTCAGAGACACTTTAGCAAACTAGCTCACGGAACGCCGAACCGGAACGCTCACAAACCGAGACACTGGGTCACAAAACACTCGCCCTCCATCAAACAACTTTAGTCGTCAACATACAGCGTGTTACCTTGTAATTTTCAGCTATCGAAACCCAGTCGAAGTCATGGTTGTTCGATCGTTGGCTTCTTTCCCGTTTAGCTCCTCTTGTCCCCAAGTTGCTATGATTTCACGGGGATGAAGTTGGTGTCTGATTGTTTTGGTTTCCTATTTGGTAAAGGACTATTCCACCCGATTTAAAGCTAACAGACAAGATTTTCGACAAAATACACCCAACTCGAATTTAATTTAACCTGATATCTGTAATAGAACATAACATGGAATTTTTTTTTTTTTAAATGGTTTTGCTATTTTTTAGTACATCATTTCTGATTCACTGTTCAAAGTAGCCTTCCTAAAACACGCCTCTGATGACATCACATAAGGCATGAGACAATGGAACAGAGGACTTAAAATAGAAACATATCATTTCTATTTTCATATCTTATCATATCATACAGTCCAATTCCCCAAAATATTTTCACTTGTATTTGGTACAACTACAACTTTAAATGGATTTTATAAACATCATGATTTTCATAACCGTTTGCAGCATGTTTCTAGCTCTGTTGGATCTGATTTGTTGTTTTGTACATTTTTCTTCATAATGTGGTTTGGTTGAGTTGTTGAATGTTTGGACATTTATTCCCTCTGATTTTAGGTGCTGTCCAACTAGAAGGATTTTTGCTTTTGCTTCCAAAATTTTGGATTTACATCGTTTGTAAATCAACAATATTGATTTACAACTTGGAGCACCTAATTAGCACCTATAAAGCTCAAATAATTCTTGAACTACCACCCAAAACCCAAACCATCTCTTCCATTTATCACAATGGGTAAGGATCCTTCACCAAGTGGAGATTTCTAACCATAAGACAAGGCAGAGATTTAAAGAGGAGTAGCAAAAGCAAATGAGGTGGATTAGCAGTGCTTAGCAAAAACTGGTGGTGTTCAGGACATGTTGCTGTGAAATACTATCGCTGCTGCCAGATTTTGAACTGTTAGCATGTTATGACAGTCACAAGACTCACAGCAACAGTCTTTAGTCAGAGGCCTCTTCAGAATCATTGTAAGACTGACTGCTACTGGAGATTCTTTCAGGTCACAGAATCAACATCCACAATGACATTTTGAAGAGATGTGGATGAGATATGGTAACATTTAATTTCCCATTTGGATACTTAAAGTGTTTTTGAATTAGATTTTATTTTTTTTATTTTTTTACAATAAAACGTGACTAGAATGCAAAACTCTATGGGCACATCACTGCAAATTAGAAAACATAATTTATATTAGTAATTTGCTTCAAACTGAAAAAAACAAATGTTTCACATATAGATTGATATATTTCAGGCTTTTATCTCTGTTCGATTTAAATATAATTGTTTTGTTTTGGCTTACTGAAAAGTCAAAATTCAGTTTCTTGGAAAATTAGAGCTATATTTATGTTAAGGAAATGTTATGCCTAAAACAATCCTGACATAAATGCCTGCTGACTTGACAATGGTCTTAAAGACAAGAAAGGTAAGCCTAAACACATAATGGCTTAATAACAGTTTGATTCGTTAAGGAATCAAAAGAGTACATCATCTGTGTGCTGTGAAGATTTGACTTGTCTACTTGTCTCCAAGCAGATAATTCAAGTAGGGTTTAATTCAAAAACACCAAAAAGTATTCAATATTTATGTTTTTATTTTGATTTTCAACTAGAACAATAGCTTTAAAAACCACAAATATTGTTTTAAAGATTCTGTATACAATGTAAAACAACGTAGCTCATGTCTTACCATCTCAAATAGTTTAGGTTTTGAACTAGGCTAATTAAAGGGTGAAATTTCCCTTTACACAAGTGCTGAGTCGGAAGCTTCAAATCGGACGCTAACTTCGGAGCCGGTATGATTTCACTGTGGTCTCTTTAAGCCTCCCTCAGCTGCGCAGCGTCACGCTTATTCTCTCTGCACGACGTTACGCAAAAAAACTAACTCAACTCGTTTGGAGAATACGACCAAACATCAGGAATACGCAGGAGCTGCTCTAAACTGGTTGGATTTAGTTGATTTATAAATATGTGCTTTTAATGCCACGTATCAAAGAAATAAGAATGAATGGAAACACGAAATAAAATAAAAAGACTATTGTTTTTTTAATTTAAATAAAACAATTATAATTTTAAACAATTTAAACGGTGTATATTTAGACAAATTATCAAAAAGTTGTTTTTGTGATGCACAACATTTCACACTTTTATCAAAAAAAATATGGAGCAGTAAGCACAAAATGTGTTTTTAGTATATTAATCTAAACAATAAGTTTGTTCATCCCTTAAATAATTTTCCCACCTTGATTTTTAAAATATTTTCTTTATTTTTTTATGAACCCTGTTTCTTATTTATTGAAATAAGAAATCCTGGCATATCTGGATAATTTATGATATTGTCATGTATAATTATAGTGGCAATTATCAGTCTAATCTTACATTTTAAAATAATATGTTTCAGAAGTAGATTTTCTCACATGGCAACTGTTAGTTGAGTTTGTTAAAACAAACTGCAGAGGTTTTTTTTAGCATACTGAAACCAGTTTTACTATCCGTACTGCTAGGGCTCACAAAGCTAAAAAAAACCAGAAAGAGGTGGATTTGTTTAATTTAACGCCTTCGTGCTGCAGTGCTTAGTCACTTAAAAGTAAGCCTTTCTAATACATTTTCACATCTACATTTGAAACCGTATTACACCACTGAAATATCTCTAGCTGTTGGCTAAAATAAACAGACAACAGGGTGCGTTCACACTGCAGCCTGAAAGGCCCAATTCCGATTTTATTTTTATGTTTTGTTTGTTTTTTTGGGGGGGGGGTTGACGTAATGCGACCTGTACTCGATCTTTTCATGGCAGTGTGAACAGCTCAGGTCGGATTCTTTTAGAATGTGATTCATATCCGATATGTATCCGATTCAAATGCGACCAAAACCTCCAGGTCACATTCATCCGAACTGAACGTCACCGATTTTCAACAAATCTCACTGTGTCCTGATACGCGCAAGTGGGAAGAAAAACAACAACCATGACGGACAATATGAGGATTAAGTTGTTAATATGCTGCTCCGGCGGGACAACAACTTCTAATATGTAAACTAAGCTCCACCGTTAGCCTCCATGTTTACTTCCGCAAACACTGAGGTCTTCTAATTTTTATGGCGGTTGGCAGATCACTGATGCTATTGCGCCCTCTAGTGCGCATGCGGAACACTTTCAGGTCGTTTGCCCGTTCACACTGCAGATCACATACAGGTCGCATTTACTGGCAGTGTGAACGGCCCTTGGCAAAAACATCGCAATATTACAAGTTAATATGTGTAAGTAAAAGTAAATTACATCAAGGTTATCTTGACTTATACCATTAGACAAAAACAAAGTCAGTAAAATTTGCATTGTAAAAAATATTTAATCTTTACACACACCAAGCGAGCTTTTCACTCTGACAGCCCAAAATGAAATCGATAGACACCTGCAACCATTACAATCCAAAGAGACATTTTGGCTTCCAATCCAGCTAAATACATTTTATTAGAGCCATACATGATCTTTAAAAAAAAACAAAACTTTTGATTTTAGACAGAGGAAATGTATCATATTTGAAGAACTAAGCTTGTTCTCCTATTTTTAGTTTCTAAACAGAGAAAAACAAAAGTTTTGAATGAGTATGAATGCAATTGATATTTGTGGAAAATCAGTCAGTTAAGTTTATTTTTATAGCACATTTCAACAGCAAGGCAGTCCAAAGTGCTTTACATTGTGAAAATATAAACTGAATTAAAAAACAAAAAAAACCAAATAGTTTCTAATCTCACAACATGAAAAATACATTTCTGGTACTTTTAGTACCATTCTATTGTGGCAATTCAGTAAAATAATTTCATAAAAATATGCTAAAACCTGCATTTGTACTTATATTTATATTTAAACTCATGAGTTAGCAAAGAGCCAAATAGCTACTTGAGTCTCTGGAGGCTCAGGTTGCAAACATTTGGGCTAAACATACAGCCAGAGTAACCAATGCATATACTTTGACTTAAAGGAATCCTTTAAGTCAAAGTATATGCATTTGATGCAATGACCTAGTCAAAGTCCAGACTTAAATCCAAATGAGAATCTATTGCAAGACATAAACAATTATGTTCGCAGATGTTCTTCAACCAATATAAGTGAAGACTGGATGGTAATTTGAAGGTGAAATGGATCAAATTCAAGACGAGTTCAGTGGGTTTGAATGCTACAGGTTGCGGTGGCCCAACACTTTAGTGGAGCAAGTAGTCTGAAGAGCGGGGCTGCCATTTTTGGTAGCAGATGAAAGATTCCCTGGAGTGGAGAAGTGCTGATGTATGAGCGGCCAGAACAGCGGAGGAAGTGGAAACTCAGCGGACAGAAGCGTCTGCTGAGGCGGGCGACAGAAACAATCTGCAGCCGAGAAGGAGAGAAGCGGCGCGGACGG
Source organism: Poecilia picta (assembly GCA_033032245.1). Lineage (NCBI taxonomy): Eukaryota > Metazoa > Chordata > Actinopteri > Cyprinodontiformes > Poeciliidae > Poecilia > Poecilia picta. The sequence continues at coordinate 26,066,282 of CM065356.1, forward strand.
CAGTGAAGGAGCAAACCGCGGCACGTCAGAGTTAGCATCCTGGGTTTTATCCACGGTGGGAGTGAACGGGGGACAGAAACGCGAAGAGGCTTGGCTTTCGGCGTGTGATGTGATGACGTCCTGTTTGTCTTCTGTCTTCACTACTTCCCTTGACTTTTTGCTGCTCTGCAGAGTTTCGTCCAGACAGGAATCCCGTAGAAGAGAGGAGCCTCTCTGGCCTTTACGGTACTTTGCCCTCCTGTTTTTGAACCACACCTGCACAAAAAACCAGGAGAAAGACAGATAATATTTACACTTAGGACAGAATGAGTGATTAAAATGATAAAACATACCACAAGAAGTGTTTTCTATCAGTCAATATTGATAATTATTGGCAATTTTTTTTTTAAAACTGGTACGACCTATCCTGTTTTAGCCACATTTTCACTCCACACTATTGTTTTATTGTTGTTGCTTTTTTAAGCAGTTATTAGGCACAATGGCAGAACATTGGACTTATGCTGTGCAAGTTGCCTAACAAGTTGTTGCTAGGCAGCCATAGAATGAGTGAGTTGCTAGGTAACTAGAGAGTGTGAGTTAGTTGACCTCACCAACCTAGCTTAGCAATCTGAGAGAAACTGAGCGGTTAAAGCTTTTCCTCTGGATCAGACTTCAGTGAAATGACTGAATATTCTAGCAGATCAATACCAACCAATAATCTACCTTGACATAGGTTGTTATTGATTTATTGGCTAGCCCTGAGTCTGCTTGTAATTGTCCCCTTAAGTAATTTAAATCTGTTTATTTGCTTAGTTTCATGTTATCTGTACTCTGTAAAACCTAACAGTACATCTTAACAACAGAAATAATTTGAAATAACTTAAACCTATGTTGTGGTAACTCATTCCCATCAATTAAATTAACAGAAATTAATTTTTCAAGTAATAAATGTGTTGTTTTAAGTTCAACAAAAGTTTTTGGAAAACTAAAAAAATTACACAGTATTTAAATTTGTTCCATTGACTCATTTTTGTTTAAGTTATCTTCATATCAAATATGAAAGACATGTTGTGCTTAACATGGACTGCTTAATATCTATCTATCTATCTATCTATCTATCTATCTATCTATCTATCTATCTATCTATCTATCTATATCTATCTATCTATCTATCTATCTATCTATCTATCTATCTATCTATCTATCTATCTATCTAAACTTTATTTTGAAAAATTGACTCATTCTTTTAGTAAGACTTTTTATACCTGAATGATTCATATGCCAGAGTTAAGAGCTCAAAAAAACAACATCAAAACCAAAACATTCTTGCAACACTTCTCAGGTGTTAAACATAAAACAGAAGGATTTCCAGAAAAGGAGAACTGAGGAGGCCCAGAAAGTTCAACTGAAATGTAAGAAAACGGGGAATGACTCAGGACTTTTGCACAGTGATGTCAGTGCGAGTCACGCTAAGGGTGGTGCCACCTGAATGCGCGCCTCAGGCAGGTTGATGCACATGGCCAGCCTCTCCCTCATGCTGACATCCGGGTACTGCGTCTGCTGGAAGGCCTCCTCCAGAGCCTGCAGCTGCGGCACTGTGAATGCGGTGCGGCTGCGTCGCTGCTTCTGCTGGTTGCCATAGCGAGCCTCCAGGATCAGCTCTGACAGGACGAAACACAAACAGTCAGTTACATTTACTCAGATGCTTCTACTCGAGTAGCAACTTAAGTCATTTTATCATGAGGTACCACTACTGTTGAGTGAAATCTCTGGATACTCAACCCAACTGTGAGCAACTTCACTGAGTAAATAAGTTTGTTTTAACCAAAAAACAAACTTTTTGGTTAAATCCCAAAAAGTTTGTTTTTTGTATGTGATTGTGATCCTCAGCTAGGTCACAATCCTGAAGATTTTATAATCAGTTACACTGATTTGGAAAAATGTTTCTGTTGCATAATTTTGTTATTTTTATAAATTATTTTCAATTTGATCTTTAATTTACCAACATTTTCAGATAACCTTATATTTTGGTCTGTCTAATTATGTAATTTTAAATATTAAATGATTGATGTTTTGATCAGTTGAGTAGCTTTTTCACCAAAGACCTGTACTCTTACTTCTCTAATGTCTTGGATCTCTACTTTTTACTTTCACTAGAGTAACTTTATTATAAAGAATTGCTCTTACATTCCTGGATCCTCTATTCACTGTGAACAACTTCACTGAATGAAGAACAAACCAAAATATTCAGACAGAGATACACACCTGAAGATTTTGTTAAAGTTATGTAATTTTTGTATTGAAAGATTGGGAAAAAGTTTCATTTTGTAATTAATTTTCGGTCTTTAAAACACCTGCATTACCACATAACTTTATATTTTGTTCTGTCTGATGATGTACATTTTGTATATTAAATTATGTTTTGATCTCGTACTCATTACTTGAGTACTCTTCAGTAATTTCTTGGTTACCTTTTACCTTATTTTCTGTAAAAATAAGTTGAAGTAGTGCTTTTCTTACTTTTGGCTATTCTACCTACCTACATATCTTTATAATTGTATCTTCTTTGCTACTTTAGATTAGCTATTACTAATAATACTCAATTCAGGCTACATCTTCATTTTTAATAGAGGTCTCAGCAGAGGATTGACATTTAAAATCGTTTTTTTTTCTGTATTTTTATCAGTGATGATGACTTTTTTTTTTAGAATAGAATAAAATTCAACTTTATTGTCATTGCACCGTCACAAGTACAAGCAACGAAATGTAGTTTACATCTATCCAGAAGTGCTACACAGGGTACAAATATGTATTTACACGTGTACAAAGGTTGTTGTAAAAATAAAATGTTCAGTATAAAAATAACATAATATAAATAAAAGATATGGGAGCTATGTGCACATATACAGATCATACAGATTATACAGAAATGTTAGGAATGAAATGTATATGTATCAGTAGATTTACAATACAAGATAGATAATGGCAAATAAGATTTCCAGATTATATACAGATTATATACAGATTATGTGCTTGAAACCATCAGTGAACCTGCCCCTGAAATGTCTGGTGTTTGTTGTTGTTCGGACCTGTTGACCAACCTGCGAGCCTCTCCGCCACAGAGAAAGGATGCGCCGCCGGAGCTGCAGCGGCGGGTAAGCCTGGTACCGCTGCGCCACCTGGTGGCGGAGGTCGAACAGCACCGAGTTCACACCGTGGACGGGATACACGCCACGGCCCGTGGATCCGTAGAAACCTAGGGAGTTCATCCCGACTCTATCAACAAAGGAAGTTATTCTGATGACACAGCAGCTTTGTTTTACACGTGAAACACACTGAAGCACATAAAAACCCTTAAAATACTAAATTAAATCAGGGCATTTAGCAACAATGTGGAAACAAATCTGGATCATTTTTGCTGGATTTCTTTGATTAACATCGTTTTCATTTGAACAAACTCCAGATGTTGGTGAGTAAATGAGTAATAGATGGTAGAAAAAAATAAAATGAACACAGAGGACCACAAATATTTATGATAAAACCAAGAATACTTGGATTAACAATAACTTGCGCTCACAGTGAATGCTATTTTATCTTCATTTTAGAGCTACACAAAATATGAAGTAATATTTGTCATGTCAATATTTGTTCGTGCAGTATTGTAATAAATAAAAAAATATGAAAATATATATTTGATATGTCATTCTAAAAGATTTGTGGTAGGAAGATGAGCGTTTAGCATAATCAGTGTCAGCAGCAATTAAATGTTTTGTTCACATAATGCATCTATTATGCATCTTCATGTAAAAGACATGGAAAATTACAGTTTTAGTTTGTTTTACATTCGATTGTAGACATATGAATAAAAAGCAAAGCAAAACCCAAAACAACTTGGAAAATACAAGAGACAAATATGTGGGGCTAAAAATGCTTGTGTAATGCATAAAACTAATTTAAAAAATAAATGTGATAAATAGGTTAAACACATGTTAACAACAACCCTTTTGGTCTTTCAGAAACAAAATGTAGCTACAGCATCATTATAGTAGTAGTATTTAAAAAGGTTTAACTTGTTCAAACATTTTTCCTAACTCATTTTCTCTTTACTAAACTGGCTTTTCTTCAAATCATAATCTGTTAAATCACACATGATTACACCAATCTGTAGAAATGAGCATATTTTGTTACGCCTGGTACCATGCATCTCTCCTCTTAAAAGGGTAATGAAATGTTGTGTTATTTATAAATAAATAAACATGATATAAATGTGATTTTAATGATAGTGACATCAGCTTTGGATGGATTACTGTCCCACCATTCAGCACCAGATTACCTGAGGTCCAGATCAGTGGACTTTCTCCAGTCAGAAGTCAGCCTCCAGTCCAATCCAGGCCCAAATAAATCCTCAGGCAGCAGCAGCTCCTTTTCCTGCAGCTTCATGAATCTCCTTCCCTGGAGCCATTCTCGCCCCGGACTATTTAAGACGCCTTCACCCAGGCTCCCCTCAGCCATTAGCCAATGGAAAGGAAGGTATTAGCTGGGATTAGGTGGGATGAGGGAAGAGAGGGGGGCAGTGGGAGCTCAAGTTTTTTGAAACTATTGAACTTGAGAGATTTATGCCAAGGATCGCCCAATAAGGGAGCGTTTCATTCCCTCCCCAGTTAAAACAATTGAGACAATGTGGAGGGCTAATCTCCGAGGCAGGACAGATTAAAATAACAGCCTTTGATTGTCCTCTGCATTCTCCCATAGCGCTGTGGCTGACAGCCCCCCCAGCCGCTGCTCCTCCCTGATGGGGGGTTTGTTTTGCTAACAGCCACCATATTTTCCTGATGAACTGTCACAATGAGAAGTTAATCTGAGCCAGCGAGAGCAATTCCTCAAAATCCTGCAGGAATTACTCCAGATTATATGGCAAATCGAATGAATTGTAGTTTTTCTCTGTGCATATCCATGTTAATTTGGAGGAATTTCGGTTTTATGTGTCAGAATATTTTGTTTGTAGAATGAACTATTCTGAAAGTGAAATGCTTTTTAACATTTTTCTAGCACTTCTTTCTAAAATTGTCCATAGCTGCAGTTCCAAACCCTAAACATCATATTTTCTGCTACATTTTATCAGAATATATAGAAAATTTGAACTTTATGGCCTGCATACAAAATTGTTTGTAGCATAAAAAGTTTCACATCCAACAATAACTTGATCTGCAGCTTAAAAGTAACTAATTGTTCAAAATGGTACTTCTAAAGTTGTGTATACAGCTGCTGTTATGGTGCGTACAATCGACATTTTAACCCCAAGTCTTTCTGCAACATTTTATCAGAATATTTACAAAATTCATACCAGAATATTTGATAAAGCTTAAATATGAGTACGGAGAATAAAATCCAAGTAGTTGTGTTAATGTAATGTACTAGGGATAGAATTTTAAGCAATTTATTTCACATTTTCTTTCACTTTTCCTCTGATTTTGTTAATAAGTAAAAATCTGAAAAGTATGGTCAGTTTTTGTTTTCCCCTTTTACCTTTAATTAATATTCAAAGCAATCAGCTGAATGAAAAAGGCCTCTTAACCAAATAAAGTCCACCTGCTTGTAATTTAATCCGAGTATGAATACAGCTGTTCTGTGAAGGGCTCAGAGGGGCTTTAGAGAGTATTTATGAGCAAACAGCATCATGAAGACCAAAGAACACAGCAGAAAGGTCAGGGAGAAATCTATGGAGACGTTTAAAGACGAGTTAAGTTGTGAAACAATATTTCAAAAATTTAAAGAGTGGTTAACCGAAACACACCAGGACATGACTGTCCCATCTGAAGCATTAACCAAAGAAACTCTGCTGGAATCTGTCAGCACAACACCCATTAGCTGAACATGTGAAAAAAACGAGAGGAGCCATTACTGAAGAAAAATCACTGATACAAATAACAAATGGAGTCAAATTCAAGACAATCACAGAAGGAAACGTGTTGGAGGTAGGAAAAAATCTGAGACTGGGACAAAGTGTAACCTTCCAGCAGGATAACTGATTTAGATCAAACCATATTTATGTGTTAGAAAGGCTCAGTCAAAGTCCAGAACTAAACAACAATGAGAATCTGTAGAAAGACTTCAGCTCTGACTGAACTTCAGCTATTCTGCAAAGAAAAGTGGATAAAAATTCAGCGATGCACCTAAAAAAAAATAATAATCACTATTATTATTATTATTATTGAAATTTCTCTTTAAGAAGCTCCTGCTCTTTCCAACACTCCACTTTCAGGAAGTCGTCACAACATGGCTCCTTTATTAACCCTTTAACAACATTGTTACCGGCGTTTCACTTAGAGGTGACGCCTATAACGAGCTCAACAGATGAACAGTTCCACCAAGTGTCTGCTAATTGCTGCTGGCTAGTCTGAAGGAGCTGAGTGGAGAAGTCATGGGGGAAGGCTGTTCTGTGAGGTGGAAAGTTGAAGGAGGAGCTTCATCTCAAAGGCGGGGCTAGGTCCAACCAGGCGTTTTGCACAGCTGAATGGTTGCCATGGAGATTAAAGGATTTCTCAAATGTGTATGAAAGAATCAAAGAGACACTCCAGGTGTGTTTTTGATGAGGGAATAGAACTATAACGATATAAAGCTAAAAGAAAAAACAAAAAAACCCAGTAAATTTTAATTATTGCCTCTTTAAATATAAGACTTGAACCAGTCATATACTGTTCCACTGAGTCCAATAACAGCTTTACTACAATAAAGACAATTCTATTTTTATATATTGTTTTAAAAATGCAGTATGTAATCCTTTATTAAAAATACATATTTACATATTTGTTAAAACTGTCACCATGTCGTGACAGTACGTTATGAGACAGATAGTCTGTGAAATGATCAGTCTCCTCCACCTCTTCCCTGAGATACTCCTGCTGTGGGAAGAAATGCAACACTCTTGTGAAACCACAAACCACCAATCAGAGACAAGAGGAGGGTCTTAGTGCTGTCAATCACCCTCATGTACGCTCTGGTAGATGTGCTAATGGTGGAGAAACAACAGAAAAACTGTTTATTGTGGCCATGCTAACTAGCCAGAGCATTCATGACAGGCTGTGCAGCTCTCTGAAGCATGGAGTGGTGATTAACAGCGTTAAGACCCGCCTCCTGCCTCTGATTGGTTGTTTCTAGTTAGCACAGAGAAAAGGCAGAGGACCTTGACTTTTTTTACAGGCTATCTGTCTTAAACCATAATCCCATAACATAGTGACAGTTTCAACAAATATGCAAAAAATTATATTTTTTATAACAGTTACATACTGCAGCTTTAATTTGAAAAACTCAAGGATGATTAATCCACCAAAAAACTAGCCAGAATTGACCTTTAGTCCTTTGATTAAACACTGTTAGCTCTGTTATATGTAAACTATTAATATTATTGAGATACGTCAGTGAGTTTCGTAGTCAGTGTTGGTATCAAATGCAACAGGTCCGTCCATTCAGCTGAACCCTCAGAGGAAATCTCATGTTTTTATTCTCAGATGAAGCTGTGGGCCGGCGCAGCCCCTCCACCATCAACCACTCAGCCCACGATATGTGAAAATGTTTGGTGCCGTTTTCTCCCCCAGCCCTTTTCCTCGTCCTTTCACCGTTCCCGGCTGTCAAGCTGTATTAGTGTCCGATAGAAATAAGTCATTTAGAAGAGGCTCGGCCGGCCGGCCCCTCCGCCCCGCTAAAAGCTCCAGGATTAGGTCCCCGGGGCCTTTGTCTCCACAGCCCCCAGGATTAGGGGAGATTTACTCTGAGGAGAGAAAAAAAGTAGTTATTTCATGGCACTTTCATGATGAAACCTGGCCAAAGCTGTGTTGGCTGGGGGATTAGAGGCGCACAAAGAGTGTGCTTGTGTGTGACCCTCCCTGTCCCCGAGCTGCCACCGCCGACTGGCTCTCCTTTCCTCGGATCGGTTCCCCTCCTCCAGATTCCAATCCTCCAGGAGAGCAACCTTCTCCAGGTTCACTTCCTCCGGGTTCCCCTCCTTCACCCTCTGCTCCTCTAGATTCCCCTCCTCCGAGTTCACTTCCTCCAGGTTGCCCTCATCCAGGCTCACTTCCTCCAGGTTGCCCTCATCCAGCCATCTCCAGTGCCCTCAGCTCACTCTCCAGGTTGCCCTCATCCAGGCTCACTTCCTCCAGGTTGCCCTCATCCAGGCTCACTTCCTCCAGGTTGCCCTCATCCAGGCTCACTTCCTCCAGGTTGCCCTCATCCAGGCTCACTTCCTCCAGGTTGCCCTCATCCATGCTCACTTCCTCCAGGTTGCCCTCATCCAGGCTCACTTCCTCCAGGTTGCCCTCATCCAGGCTCACTTCCTCCAGGTTGCCCTCATCCAGGCTCACTTCCTCCAGGTTGCCCTCATCCAGGCTCACTTCCTCCAGGTTGCCCTCATCCAGGCTCACTTCCTCCAGGTTGCCCTCATCCAGGCTCACTTCCTCCAGGTTGCCCTCATCCAGGCTCACTTCCTCCAGGTTGCCCTCATCCAGGCTCACTTCCTCCAGGTTGCCCCTTCCCCATCCAGGCTCACTTCCTCCAGGTTGCCCTCATCCAGGCTCACTTCTCCAGTTGCCCTCATCCAGGCTCACTTCCTCCAGGTTGCCCTCATCCAGGCTCACTTCCTCCAGGTTGCCCTCATCCAGGCTCACTTCCTCCAGGTTGCCCTCATCCAGGCTCACTTCCTCCAGGTTGCCCTCATCCAGGCTCACTTCCTCCAGGTTGCCCTCATCCAGGCTCACTTCCTCCAGGTTGCCCTCATCCAGCTCACTTCCTCCAGGTTGCCCTCATCCAGGCTCACTTCCTCCAGGTTGCCCTCATCCAGGCTCACTTCCTCCAGGTTGCCCTCATCCAGGCTCACTTCCTCCAGGTTGCCCTCATCCAGGCTCACTTCCTCCAGGTTGCCCTCATCCAGGCTCACTTCCTCCAGGTTGCCTCATCCAGGCTCACTTCCTCCAGGTTGCCCTCATCCATGCTCACTTCCTCCAGGTTGCCCTCATCCAGGCTCACTTCCTCCAGGTTGCCCTCATCCAGGCTCACTTCCTCCAGGTTGCCCTCATCCAGGCTCACTTCCTCCAGGTTGCCCTCATCCAGGCTCACTTCCTCCAGGTTGCCCTCATCCATGCTCACTTCCTCCAGGTTGCCCTCATCCATGGCTCACTTCCTCCAGGTTGCCCTCATCCAGGCTCACTTCCTCCAGGTTGCCCTCATCCAGGCTCACTTCCTCCAGGTTGCCCTCATCCAGGCTCACTTCCTCCAGGTTGCCCTCATCCAGGCTCACTTCCTCCAGGTTGCCCTCATCCAGGCTCACTTCCTCCAGGTTGCCCTCATCCAGCTCACTTCCTCCAGGTTGCCCTCATCCAGGCTCACTTCCTCCAGGTTGCCCTCATCCAGGCTCACTTCCTCCAGGTTGCCCTCATCCAGGCTCACTTCCTCCAGGTTGCCCTCATCCAGGCTCACTTCCTCCAGGTTGCCCTCATCCAGGCTCACTTCCTCCAGGTTGCCCTCATCCAGGCTCACTTCCTCCAGGTTGCCCTCATCCAGGCTCACTTCCTCCAGGTTGCCCTCATCCAGGCTCACTTCCTCCAGGTTGCCCTCATCCAGGCTCACTTCCTCCAGGTTGCCCTCATCCAGGCTCACTTCCTCCAGGTTGCCCCTCATCCAGGCTCACTTCCTCCAGGTTGCCCTCATCCAGGCTCACTTCCTCCAGGTTGCCCTCATCCAGGCTCACTTCCTCAGGTTGCCCTCATCCAGGCTCACTTCCTCCAGGTTGCCCTCATCCAGGCCTCACAGCTCTCCTCCAGGTTGCCCTCATCCAGGCTCACTTCCTCCAGGTTGCCCTCATCCAGGCTCACTTCCTCCAGGTTGCCCTCATCCAGGCTCACTTCCTCCAGGTTGCCCTCATCCAGGCTCACTTCCTCCAGGTTGCCCTCATCCAGGCTCACTTCCTCCAGGTTGCCCTCATCCAGGCTCACTTCCTCTAGATTCCCCTCTTCCAGCCTCACCTCCTTCAGGTTCACCTCCTTCCAACGATTCACTTTACTCAAAAAATGTCTCATCTTCTGAGTTGGAGAGAGTAAATAAAAACTGTACTCAAGTAAGACTAGAACTACTGTAACATTTATTTTTACCAGAGTTGAGAGTAACTAGTTGCATTTACTTAAGTAACTTTTTTGAAAAAACTTACTATCAGTATTTTTACTACACTGTACTTTCACTTTTACTACTATGAAGCATTTCTACTCTCACTTGAGTAAATTTTTTGGATTTTCTACCCACTGAATGAAAAACAAACATGTTTTAACCAAAAATTCACCAGACACAGACTCACACATGCAGTGTTTGTTAAAGTTTCATAAATCTTTCATTGAAAGAAACTGATTTGGGAAAAATTTATTTTGCCTGATTTTGTTATTTTTTGTTACTTATTTAAATTATTGTCATTTTGGCCCTTAGAATACAAAATATGGTCACTTCATACAAAACAGTTAGTGTATATTTTGGTCCGTCTGGTGATGGATTGCTTTTACTCTTACTTGAGCAAAAGTAAAAAGTTTAAATTATTCAAGTAGATCGGAGTAAGAAGTATTTGGTGAAAGGTCTAGTCAAATACTGAATAATTGATAACATTTTCGATCTTTTTATATTTAAAAATTACAAAGTTAAGTGGAAATTTTGGTGATTTAAGGAAAAAAAAATAACACAATCAGGCAAAAGAAACTGTTATTTTATTAAAACATCACATTTATGGCAACAATAATGATGATATTGATACTAATAATGCTATAACAACAAAAACATACTTCTTTCTTATACAGAAGTTTGAATTGTTTAATGTTTATACATTGCCTTCAATCCAGAGTCGAACTCTTCCATAGTTTGACTCCACAGACTGAAACGCAAAGCTTATTTTGATTTTACAAGCTTTAAATGTATTTTTCCCTCCAACATTAGAAACTCATTCTTCTTCTTTTGAAAACAACTTTTGAATATTTTCTGGTAGGTGCTCATTTTGTGCTGCACACTGTTTGTGAATCCACCAAGTCAGTAAGTTTTAATACTTATCAAATGAATTAGAAAAGGAGAAGTTGGTGGATTTGTGCCCCTGCTGTAGTGTCTGAAACCGCTTAAATGTGGTTATCCTGTTCTTAGAGGATCCACTTACACATGCAGGGATTACAGTGAACAAAAGACAAAAGGCTGAGTCACAGCGCTGACAACGGTCTCACCGCTGAGCAGGTGTTATGCAGGTTTAGTGACTGTTGTCGCATAGCAGAGGGAATTACTGCTCAGCTGAATGTAAGGAAACGACGGTTCTGCTCCTTCACAGGGATGAGAAACGTCAAGTTTAAGTTGATTACAAGTCTCATTAAAGAGCTGCTAAAGCTCAAATTTTAATAGAGTTTGATAAAAATGCATATTCTGAGTGCTTCAGTATCTGGAGGTGTACGGAGCTACATTTGGGCCATGAAGTTTGTAAAAAAAAAAAAAAAAACTGAACAAGAAAAGATTTGAAACAGAAAAAAAATGAAATCCAAGAAAATAACTGAAGCAGAAAAAAATGATTTGAAACTGACAAAAATACTTGAAACTTAAAAATTACTTAGAAACAAAAAGTTTCAAACTGAAGAATTATTTTGAAGCAACATATTTGAAACTGCAAAAAAATTGAAATTTAAAAATCATCTTAAAACTATAATATTTCAAACTGAAAATAAAATTATTTTTTGAAAAAATTAGTTTGAAACTGGAAAAAAATTAAATAAAAAAAAAGTTTAAAACTGAAGAAAATCAAACTGAAATATTATTTAGAAACTGAAAAAGGTTTCCTGCAGTCCCGATCATTGTCCTCCTGTTGTGCACCACTGCTGCTAGCTGTGGAATACCCCCTCAGCATTATACTGCCTCCACCATACTCCATCGTTTGTGCAGTGTTCTCTTCATTTCTGGAAAAGGGAATCTGAATCTAAAGCATCAGTTTTACCACACTAATATTGATCTGACACTGACTTTATAATCGATGTTATTGATTTTTTTGGATCGATCCACCCAACTTTACTGTAAATATTGAGGCCTTTTTGTTTCTTGTCATTTAGAGCAACAGAAAGCAGAAACGCTTTAAATTAGAAGTTTGTTTTTAGAACTTAAATTTCATACATACGCAGTAATTGACAGAAGTATTAATCATGCAGTCTTTCCATCTCTGCACGACATTTATCAGTTTCAGCATCACTTACAAGAAAAATCCACTTTGGCAGTAAATTAGAAGCTTTTGTTTATGACATTTTGTTGAATTTCTTAATAAATTACCTATTAAAATGTTGCATTTTTAACGCCCCATTTTGCTCCTTGTTCACTTTTCCCCGTTTACTGAGTGAAACTTGGAGCCAGCTGGACTAAATGAGGGGCAGAGAATCAGTAAATCTTCTTCTTTTCTTCTCTTTCTCCGTCTTTCTTTGTAACTATTGTTCAGCTCTCCTGTTTAACAGATGTTTTATAAAGCTCACCAGTCATTCCTAAATTACTTATCAATAGTGGAAATTTGTATTGACAAGAGCCTGTCAGAACGGGACCTTTGTAGTTGTCAGTTATCTCAAAGGGAATTCCCCCTCGGACACCGACCGGATCGATCGGCACGCACAGGACAATTGGGAGGATTTTTTCTTTCTTTTTTTTTTTTACACGAGGATGCGGACAAACAGACAGCGGATCTTTAGGGGGATCGATGGGGACCGCTGGCCTTTGACCTGAGGGAGACGGGGGATGGCGGCAGCAGTTGGACTTGGATCACGCTGTGAAGCCTTGACACACTCTGGGCTTAGAGTGACCCGACTGCAAACACAACAAAGCTCAAAAATACACAAAGAGGCGACTCCGGTTGGGATGGAGCAGCTATATGACACCTAAAGGAAAAAGTTTTAAACTTGCAATCAATTAGCTGGATTTAAATTAGGAGGAGGCAGTTTTAACTCCTTACCAACCAATTATCCTCCTATGATCGCTTTTTCTGCAACACCGGCGGATCAATACCAGTAAAGATTAGACTGTTAATTGGAAGAGAAAATGAGGGATTAAAGATGGACGGAGAAGGTCAGACAGCAGCGGGTGACCCAGGGGTCAAGAGCGCCCAATATGTTGGGGTGCAGGTGTGAATACAGAGGAATGAATAAAGCCTTTTCTAGACTTGAAATATCCTTTTCTTTTCATTTTATTTCTTGTTTTCATTATTTGCATGTTTTATTCCATGTCTTTTCTAGAAAGTTTTTGAGCTTAATCTCAAAATTGTTCTTTTTTTTCACACAAGTCAAACACAATATGATAAACAACTTAGGGTAAGTTACCCCAGTGAAGTTAGTTTCAAGTTGGATATTCGAGCTTCCTGTGTTACTGGATTCCAGTACAGAACGCACCAAACTGCGTCATCAACCCAGCAGGTGGGAAAATGGCGACCATCGTGGATGAGAAATATGTAAAAGATACATTTTTTGAAGTAATTATGAGGTACAACATATTTAGGCCAGCATGTTTAGCTAATCTTGTAAACCCTTTGGACAAGACTTTACGGAATCCAGAACTCCGCCATGACAACAGGTGTTACGTCAATCCGCGGTTCCCCCCATAACGTCTATGGTTCCCCGCGCGTCTTCTTGCCGCTGCGCCCCGCCCACGCGGCAAAGAACGCGCGTGTTCGTGTTGAGCACTGAGAAAGCGCGAGCGTAGGGAACTACGGACACCGTGGAAGCTCAAACAACATGTTTCGGCAAAGTTGTCACTTTCTTCACTTTTTAACGCAATCTCTGGTCGGCTCATGGACAAACTGAAAGGACGCAGAGACCAGCACGCTCTTCTCTGACTACTTATCAAAACGTTCGTAACTTTATTAAAGAACAATAAAAAAAAAAACTCAACAAAACGTGCTCAAATTAATGACCCAAAAGCAATAATAATCTCAATGATTATTGTTTCAACAAGGTGTTATGCAACTTTGCGCGTTTCGGTTCCATTACCAAAATAAATAGCAGATCAGGAGTTTAAAATTAACTAATCAATCACCGCTGTGTTCATGAGAGGCTTATTAATAATCGCAAAAATAAATATCAAGCCTGCAAACCTAATATTGTAACGGACTGAATGTTATGTTTTTAACGTAATCTCTGGTCGGCTCGTGGAGCGTAGTAGGTTGCCATGACAACGGGTGTGCTTAAACGACAGAGAGACGGAAAAGGTGCGAGTGGTTTAGAGTTGATCATCTGTTCGGGTTGTTTTACCTTCGTTTACCTTTGTCTTGGCTCATCACAGCCGCTGTAATTTCTGACATTAAAAACGACAAACTTGGACTAATTACCTCGTTCTTTTTATCATTTACAACAAACACGGTAAATATGTTTCATTAAGTATTTAACAAACAAATGGCTTCTACCGCTAGCGCTTCGACATTTGTGTGAAATTTTGTGGGGCTCAGAGTCTGAGAGGCTTTTCCTTTATCAAACAATTTTTTTTGCCACTTATTTTTTGGAAACATTGAGGTTGATGAGATTTTCTCCAAAATAATAGCCTTTTTCAACCTTTATAGCTCCACTGTTGAAAATGAGACGCTAACATTCACAAATGACAGTGAAATAAAATCCAGTACATCTGGTTTGAGGTGATTCCTCTGGAACCTGATGGAGGAAAAATATCCCAACTTCAGAAGATGAGCTTTGACCCAACAGACTCTGTGGTTCCTCCTGTCAGTATGAGAGTCAGGGTGAGGAGGCGCCATGTTAGGAAGAGAAGTGGAAGCTGCAGGATCTTCAGAACAAACAGGTCATGATGCTGGGCTACTGATTATCCCTCTGTCTGGACACAGGATCAATAGAACCAGTTTAAAAGCTAAAATTAATGGTTATATGCCAGACATGGAAAACTGGGATGCAGTCCATGCCATGATGTTCAGGATTTAGCTTTTTTTTTTTTTTTGTCATAGTACCCCCAAAAATTTAAAACTACTTTCACCCCTGGTCAATAGTTATAGTAACAATGAATCGGTCCACTCGTTCTCCATTAGGCTGCTCAGGAGATGAAGTGTTTTCCTTCTTTGGCTCTTCATCTGCTAGCATGGGGTCAGTTGATCACAGGGAGACACAGAGAGAGCCAACTGATCGAATTTGATAATGAAGACGACCCTCTAAGCCGCTTTGCTCCACATGTTTAAAATCTCTGGCGAACACTAGGACGGCCCCCTCCCTGTCACTGCAACATTGTGTAGGTATTGATCCCAGCTAACCAGCTCCGTTAATACCTGGGGTCTGCGGCCCGGCTGGGGGAAATGCATCCTGACATCTGACTGGACCGGCTTAACAGGCCAAAGAAAAGATGGGCCTCTCCAGTTTAGCATTTCTCTCTTCGTTTTTTTTCTTTTTCTTGTCAATTTCCGCATCTGCTGAAGGAAAGGAGAGTTTAAAGTCGCCGCACCTGCTGTTGAGGAGACACTGCAGGAGGCAGCTGTCGCACTGTCACAAACTATTTGTGCTGCAGAGCAGGAAGAGGAATTCACAGATATGGACTGGAAGCAGCATCTCAGAAAGCTGCACAAAGAACAAGTAGAAGTTCAAGTTCAGACACAAACTTTGAGCAAAAGCACAACGGCCTAAAAAGCGTTTAAATATTGTTACTCTATTTTTACAACTTTTCCTTTTCAGTTGTGCTCAGACTTGTAGTGCAGAACAGTTTTATTAATTTCCAAAGCTGAAAATGCAACCAAAAGCTTCAGGAGAGTGAGGATGCACTGCAAAAACACAAAGGTATTTCTAGTGCAAATGTCTTTGAATACTTTAAAAACACAAAACTTAGAAGTAACTTTTCAGCAAAATATAATAATAACTCCTTGATATTGTTAAAAAAAGTATAAGTTTCACTCATAAGACATTTTTTCGATAAGTGGAAAAGTCTGCCAGTGAAACTATTTATTCCAGTATTTTTTAAAAAAGTATTCTGTAATTTGTAACATGATGTAAATGTAGACAAAATCTGAAATTATGTAAGAAATATTATTAATCCAATATTTTTAAAATGATTTCTATTAATACAATATTAGTAATGCATAAAAAGATGTAAATAAACTAATAATTCAGTTCCATTGTGAAATAACAAAATATTTTAATACCTAAAATGCAATAAGACTAATTCATTTAAGGTATGATTGATCATTTGTAGACAAATTGATTAATTTAGCATTATAATCTGGATGGCAAAATGTACTTAAAAGGACATATATACATGTTTCAGACATATAGGTTTTCATTTTTATCTCGGATGCAAAATGTAAAATAAAATTGTACAGTTTTGTCTTAATTGCTGAATGTATTGTTTTTAAGGCAAATGTTAATGATTAATTGATCACTAAATTAGTTAATTATTTCAATAATCACGATTAATCTGATTAAATGGAGTTAAGAGTTTGAAGGAGGCATGAAGAATGAAAGACAAACCTTTTCTTTTAGCAAAGATCTTTTAATAGAAAAAGATAAACAATCAAAGGTTTAACAAATACAAAGTAAACTCTTTACAGCACATTTACAGCTCTACTGTACATTTTAAGTCACTGTCATTGAAATTAACTGATAACTGAATTATTTTCCCCGGTTCAGCTTGGTTTGGACTTTTCCATTTCATGATGGAGATCGAGTTTTGCCTCATCGATCCTCAGAGATTGAGATATCAGTGATTTTAATGCGTTTTCTTCAACACATTTAATCAACCTACAAAACCCAGTAACTAAAAGCTGCTGAAGCCGCCTTCAAAAACTGATGGCATTACTAAGCATGTGGTAGAAAACTAGGGAGGTGTGAGTGAAAAAACAAGAGCGATTATTTATAGAAACCATCCACAGACTAAGACATTAATGCACTTAAGTGTAACTAAGAAGAAGTAACTGGTTTTTCTATTAGAAGTGACCATCACAGCACATATGAGGTTCTCGGACTTTGGCCCTGTACAAGAAGAGCATTTATATTATAGTGCAATGTATGCTGGAGACAGCCCAGCATCAATATTATTATTATACATATGTATTTATTGATCATTGAGACAATGCCCCTGCTTTTCAAGTTCTTCTATAGAAAGTTTACGATCATCAAGTTTGAGGCCTGAAAGAAACACTGCTCAAATAAAAATACTTTCCAGAGAATATAATTTAAATCTAAAGTAGCAACAACAGAAAGAAATCAGCGTTCATTAAATCAGGTTCCTATTGCTTTACTGGTTGAGTGTCTCCTCCTGCTGGATTTATCCTCCCTCACCTGTCGAGAGCTGGAGGCCGGAGGTCATGAGGGTCCGGGTCATCTCTTGACCTTTGCGTCTTCTTTAATCTTCCATATCATCAGCTCCATGCAGGCCGACGCGTCCTCGCTGGAGTCGTGGCCCTCCACTGTGAACACAAGCACAGGGTCAGCTGCCCCTGGTTGCTAGGAAACGGGAAGAAACACTGATCATGTGAGCAAACGGTGAGGAGGAAATTAATGACGTTTGTGAAGGTAGGAACCTCATGGGCGAAGAGGTTAGTTAGACTTTTATTTATTAAGACTGAAACACTTTTTATAGAATCAGTAACACTGGGAAAAAAATAACTTGTAGCTTTTCAAAATATAACGTTTATTATTCACAGCTGTGGCAGAGCTCAGGATTTCTGACTCCAGACTAATGACGGAGTTCATTTCTAACCATTTAAAAGAACATTAAACATCACAAAACCAGAATTTAAGCAGTTTGTGTCATCTGGTGTGTTTTTATTCCCCAATTTTGCTGCTGGCACTTTAAATCTTTCTTTTTTATGATTTCTCATTATCAACATGACAAATTCTTCAGACAAGGTCACTGGAAATAACAATTCGACAATTGACAACAATTTCCAGATCAATAATCATCAAACAAGTTGGACGAATGAAGCTAATGGAAAATTTGAACCTTTTTAATAGAAATATTATGATTTGGTGTAGCATACTATAAATAAAGAAGTTAAAGCTTCCACAGCAGCAACAGCGACATCTGCTGGTGATTTGAGCGTATTACATGAACTAACCCAAGAAACAAAAGATTCATCTGGAGCAGAATTAGTCTACGTTTTGTCTCCGTTTTTATTTACAACTTTGCTGGATTTTAGTTTTATTCAACCATTAATAATCTGGTTTGTTAAATTATTATAAACTAAAAGTAAGATTTGTGTTTAGTTGACCTTTTTTGTTGCCACTTGGCAGTGAAGTGTTGGAAAGTCGGTGTACTTTTCAACAAAGTCAGATTTAGTGAGACACAGTTTAGTTAGATAAAATAAATAATTGTTGGAAAAAGAATAAGTTGTTTGATCTGCACAGCTTAAACAAAGAAAAACGTATCACAGGTTGTCTGGTGGATTTTCTCACCGTTGTCCTGGATGATGCGTTTGAGGTAATCGGCCATCAGGGTCTTCAAGGCACGTTTGTAGGGCAGACCGAGGCGGTGAGGAAAAACGATGGCCGTGTCTACGACTGAGCTGTGGATGAGCTGCAAACAGACGGGAAATAAAACAAGCCTTACTCTTTCAAAATATTGTTTTTAGTCGATCCGTTTACCGGAAAGAAAAACATTTTTATCTCAGAAAGGGACTAGATTGCTCTGTCAGGCATAAAATTTGTGCAACAAGTTGCAGATTTTTATTAAAGCAGCAGTTTTTGTCCTCAATTAGTTACATTTATGGACTTCAGTTCGAGAAAGGAGATATTACTATTAATATTATTTAGTTCAATACTGCAAAATAAATCAAACACTACAGACTAGCAAAACAAAATAACCAACTAGATAAGCAAAGAGAACAAACAAACCCAAAAAATTATAAATTAAACTGGATAAAACTCAAGAAATTAACTTGGACCAGCAGCTTTCTTCATGATTCTGTAGATAATAAAACATTTCTAGAACAAAAATTTTTTTGTGTTGCATAAGATTCTAATTTTCTGAGAATATCTTTTTTTTTCCAAAATAAAAATAATCAAAACGACTGAAATAAACACCTTAAGCATATCACCAACTGTGTGAAATGAAAATAAAACTATTTTTCTAATCAATTTAATAACATTCTATTTCATTTAACATAAAGTAGAATATAAATGACAGATTATGCATTACCTGCAGGCATATTTTTTTACCTCGTCACAAATTACCCATTTTTAAAAACTACATACACTGCAAAAACAATCTCAGCAAGTATTTTTAGTCTAATTTCTAGTGCAAAATATCTTAGTAAAGCTGAATTAAGACAAAACTATCTTATAAGTAACTTTTCAGCAAGATATAGAACTTCATTTAAGTCAATAAAATATAGATGAAAACGTTCTAGTTAAAACATGGGAAATATATCTTGTATATCATCAATATTAAGGAATTATTCATTTAAATCTTGTTATTACTTTCTTAGTCTTATTTCAAGTGTACTGAGATATTTGCTGTAAAAACTAGACTAAAAATACTCGGTAAGATTTTGTGTTTTTTCAGTGCAGCAGGTATTCCTGCAGCTCAAACAACAAACGGCTGGAGAGGACGATGAAGAGGATGACGGAGGTCACCTTGAGTGCGAGCAAGTCGCTCTCCAGACTGTGTCCGATGAGGACGGACTCCGCCCGGAACATGCTGAGCAGAACCGCCTGAACGTCTCTCAGGGTGATGGTGGCGTTCACCAAGTCTTCCTCAGTGACGCCTGAGAATCTGTGAGAGAGACGCAGCTTCGTCACACCTGCAGCCATCCAAGATGGCGTCGGGAGTCGCTTCCTAGTCCCTCACCTTGTGTTGTAGTCGACCACTTTGCTGTCGGGCTTCACAAACGTGTCGTAGATGACCTTCATCTCGGCGTCGATGACGGTGACCCTGGTCAGCTCCAGGCCCTGCTTAGTGTAGCACTGATCGCACAGACAGGGAAACAACCAATTAAAGCTACGCTACGCTAACG
Organism: Poecilia picta; assembly: GCA_033032245.1. Lineage (NCBI taxonomy): Eukaryota > Metazoa > Chordata > Actinopteri > Cyprinodontiformes > Poeciliidae > Poecilia > Poecilia picta. The sequence goes on from CM065356.1 coordinate 26,086,227, forward strand.
TTTACCATGTTTATTCGTTTATTTTTGTTTGTTGTTTTTGAGGGATTTAATTTTGGGTAAAACAGGATTTATTTTGGCTTTTACAACTTTTATTTATTTGGACTTTGAACTGAGGTCAACTCCACGCCACAATGTGTCAGGCAGCATATATTTTAAATGTCGCCTGACCCAAAATAAATGTCAAATGTCTGCGGAAGAGGATTAAAATAGATGAAAGAAAAAAATCTGACTTTTTGTTTTTCCTCAGAATTCCGACTTTAACCTCAGATTTCTGACTGAGGAGATCCTGATAACTAAACCATTTCTTATTAAAAAATTTTTTTTTTTAACGTTTAATTTTTTTTTCTAGTGAAATAGCCTCTTTTATGCCAATATTCTCCTACTTAAACAAAAATTCTCATATCCTGGCTCTAACTCTCCGTCGTACAATGGATAGAACAGATGACTGGATAAAAAGTCATTTTTTAGAAATATTTCAATAAAGTCTATTTTTTATTAGAAAAGAAAGCAGGCAGAAAAAAGAAAATCAATTAAAATTGCATGTGGCATTAAAAAAATCAGGGATTTTCTGATTAAGCCAATCTGTCCAGCCGATGCGATTCTTCTTCCCGTTTGGCTCCAACTCACCATCTCACAGTCCAAAGCGAACACGCCGCCGTTTCCGTCGGGTGGCAGCGGTTTGCTGAACGTCGACACGAAGCCATCCAGGGACTCTTTACGGCCGTCCTGCACATGTTGCTACGGAAACGCAGAGAAAATTAAACGATCAGAGATCTTGTCTAGACAAGTAAAGGATCTACATGAAGATTTACAACGTTTTCCTACAAATCCAAAGCAATATCTTGACTAATCTGATTTATGATAGTTAAGTAGCTATCATAAATAAATGAAAATAAAATATTAAATAACTAGAACAAGAATAGCTACAAAGATAAACAACTTTAGCTATAAATAAAAAATAAATAAGTGACTATAGTCAATAAATTTGTTATAGTTAATAAACAAATAAACTACTGAATACCTACAGTTAAATAAATTGATGATTAAAATAAATTATAAATAAATTACTATATTTAAATATTTATAGTCAAATAAAATAACTTACAACTTAAGTTATTTTAAAATAAAATACAATACATAAACCAACATTAAATAAAAGATGTAATAAATAAATAAACAAATAATAGTAAAAACTATACAATTAAATAAACACAGCTGTAAGTTTTAGCATCTGTAACTAAAATAAGTTAAAACCACTATTAACACTCTTGTAATACTACTAGATACTTCTAGAATAATACTTCTAGAATAATCTTTGAGTCTATATCTTTCTAATATATGAATATACTATCGTTTCGCTGTGATACCTTTGCTATCTGGCATCCAGGAGCTCCGACAGCAGCCGAGCAGCAGCTGTACGTCGTCTCCCAGCCGCCGGCGACTGGTGAGAATAAAACACGTTGAGGAGATGACCGACTCAGAATGAAAATTCAGGAGGAAAGAAAACTCGGAGCGTTTACCTCTGTGCCTGCGTAAACGCCCCCAGTGGTAGCTGCACTCCTCTCTGCGGACGCAGCTGCCGTTTACGTTGACCTTATACTCGGCGCCGCAGCGGCAGCATATCCTGCTGAACGCTGCAGGAAGATCAGCATGAACAGTTTAGTTAAAAGCGTGGTGCTGGTTTGAGACGGACGGCGCTGCGCGTTTCCTCACGGTCTGGGCAGATCTTTCTCTCCGGCTGGTTGTAGATGACGGCCTTGCCAGAGGCCTCGGGGTTCAGCCGCGGGTATCCGTGCTCCTGCAGCTGCTCCTCCGTCATCAGATATGCCTGGAGCTTCCTGTACAGGCTGGCGCCTACACAAACAGCAGAGCAACTAAATCTATCACGGTCTCCTAAAACAAAATTAGACACAAATCTGACTTTTTCCATATGCAACACATATGCAGAGATATCCACAGCTGGTTAGTAATTAGTTATGTTTACTTGAGCGACTTTTTTTTTACTTGCACTGTACTTTTTACTTTTACTTCAGTAATTTTATTATGAAATATTTCTACTTCATAACATTTCTGGATTTTCTACCCACTGAATGAAAAACATGTTTTAACCAAAAATTTGACCAGACAAAGACTCAAACCTGCAGCTTTTGTTAGAGTTTCATAAGTCTTTAACTGAAAGAAAATGATTTGGAAACATTTTCTTTTTTCTGACTTTGTTATTTTTTGTCACTTTTCTGAATTATTGTCATTTCCGTCCTTAAAAATGCCAAAATGTCCACTTAATTCTGTATTTTTGTCCATCTGATGATGTAATTTTTATGTTTTAAATGATTGATGATTTGATCTGTTACTCAGTACTAGAGTAGACTCAAATACTTTTTTACTCTCACTTAAGAAATGTTTTTAATGGCCACTTTTTGCTTTTACTTGAGTAAAAGTAAAAAGAAGCCAACCAAGAAATTCCTCAATCAGGAGTAAGAAAGCATTTGGTAAAAAAAAGTCGACTCAAATTCTGAGCAACAGATAAAATTATCATTCATACATCGCTATAACAAAAAATGACAAAATAAGGCAAGAGAAAATGTTTCCAAATCAGTTTCTTCCAATAAAAGAGCAAAAAGGAAACAAACTTCAAAAAGGAAACTTGGGGATCAGAAAAGGTCTAATTTAGTAATTTTCTTGTTATTTATCTGGAGCGCCGTTAGCAAGCAGTCATGAGTTGGTGACCCTCAGGTTGCCACATGACAGCTTGAACAGACCTGCTACTGTGAAACTGCTTCTACACTTTAAGCAGCACTTCACGGGAAAAAAATGGTTTTACTTTTTGTTTTTTTAGAGATATAATCTGTGTTTTCTGCGGCCAAGCATGTGATCAAGTGACACATAAAGAGCTGAATCCAGAAAAACACAAACACGAAGAGAGAAATGAGCACATGTGTCATCTGATCTGAAATGGAGGCCATGTGTTTTTTACCGGAGAGTTTCTCCTCCTGCTGTTTGCCCGACCGGTTGACAGTGAAGCTGGTTGTGGCTGCGAGACGACCTCCCAGAACCTCCTCATGCGACTGAGCCTTTCGCTTGGCTGCAAGCCCAGAATCCTCTGCAGAACATGCAAAACAGATCCACTGGCTGCCATTTCATTAATGATAAAACAGAGGAGCTGTGCAACACACAAATAGTCACTTCCTCGCATTTCTTGTAACAAATAGGGATAAAATGTTTTCCTCATCCACCATAAAAAATCTGAAAATGTGTTTACAACTGAACAATCGGAATGTTTCAATTGTTGATTTTTGTGTTTTTTATGACATGAAGTACTTTGAACCGCCTTGTTGCTGAAATGTGTTGTGCAAATCAAATTTGATTTACAAACAACTCTGATGAACATAAATAATTTAAAAACTAAGATACATCAGATAATAATGGAAAATCAATATTTCCCATTTCAGATTTCAGTCCATTCGAGTCCAAACTATGGCTGGGCGACTTGGCTTAAAAATAAAATCTCTAACCGGATTTAAATAGGTTTTTAATTTTTGCTTTTTTTAAAAAAAAAAAAAATAGAAATTACAAATGACAGAAAGTAGTTTGAAAAAGTGACTTTTATTTAAGTAATTCCTTCTGTTACTTGTATAAAAGTATCAAGGCCAGACTGCAAGAATGCTTGTTTGTTTGTGAGAATGTAGTCATAATATTAGCAAAATAAAGATGCAATTTTACTAGAAGAAAGCCTTAAAATTATAAGAAAAAAGTAGTTTTTATGAGAAAAAGCTTCACGTGGTTCTTTCTTTAAAACAGACATATTTGTTTGCTCAATCATTTCAAAGTCTTGATAAAATATTTCCTCATCTCTAAATCTTGTAACAAAGTATAACTTCACAAGTTGTTTAACATTCCTCACTTTAATACATTTCATTCTCCTGGCAGTACGACTTTATTCTGATGATATTATGACTTTATTCTCACATTATTTTGACTGTGTTATCTTAAAATATGAATGAATAATTTGTCGTAGAGTTGACCTGAATTGAAAGTACAAATAATTAGAAGCTGTAAAACATGCTTGTCAAACAAGATGGCGGCTCTGTGCCGAGACCACTCTGAACTACGGAAACCCAATGGCTGCATTGGAGAAAAATATTCCAAATTATCCAGAAATTAAATCTTCAAGAAACAAAAATGATTTATTAATCAGACCTAGTTCAAACATAACATCTATTATAGTGAATCTGATTAAATCAAATCTGAGATTTGCCGCTTAGTATCTTTCAGATGAAGCCATAGTTTCCTGACAGGCTTATAAGGTAACAGTCAGGGGAAGAGTAGAAATAAAATCCTCATTACTAAATATAATGGAGAAAGTACTCAACTTGAATGTACTTTATTGAGTTTTAATGTAAGAAACCATTTCCTTTTGCTGCTTTTGAAGCAGGTTATGTTGTGAATTGATTCTTAGATTTATTATAAAGCAAATATGTCAAAATAAAAGTGGAAAAAATGAAATTATCAACCATAGCCCGTTTTTTAAAAAAATCACAACAGGATTTAAACTTTATAAATGGAAGTTGAGACAACATACTTTTGACAGGCGACGAACACAAGCTGCTTTTGCCCCGAAGCTTCTTCAGCGTGTTGACGGCAACGTTGAGGTAGATGTTTTTACTGCTACTGCGCTCGTACACCAGCTTCTCCTCATCAAGGGCCTGAAACAACCATCACAACCATCTGTAAGTGAAAACGCCAACCAAACATCCACCACAATCAGTCCAACGAGCAGTTCTGTTAATAAACGACACAAACCGACTCTAGCGGAGCAGAAAGAAGAGAAAATGTTCACACCATCTGAAATGCAGCCTCCTCTGACGGGCAAAACTTGACACATTCGTCTATGAACGTGTTGAGGTAGCGCTGGCGAATGTTGGTGGGAACTTTCGCACCGAACTCAGTGGGGATGACCGGACGCCTCATGGAGGAGCTCTGGGAAAAAAAGACAAACATGCAGAGAAGAGAGTCACGTAAAAAAATCTGAATGAACACACCGTTTCTTAAAACCTTTAGAAGAATTTAAGGAACATTCACACCAGCTGTGTTTAGTCCGCTTTAATCCAACTATAGCGTGTTCGCCTAAAAACTCTGGTTTGCTTGAGGAGGTGTGAATGCGCCAACGAAATCTGACGCGAACCATATTACTGCCTATACTGCAAAAACACAAAATCTTACCAAGTATTTTGCTCTAGTTTCTAGTACAAATATCTTATTATTACACTTAAAATAAGACAAACTAGCTTACAAGTAACTTTTCAGCAAGAAATAGGAGCTTATTTTAAGTCAGTAATTTCTTAATTTTGATGAGAAAATACTTGTTCCACTAGCAGATTAGTTCAGATATTTTTCACGTTAAACTAAAATAGTCTGCCAGTGGAACTGGTACTAGTTGGAGATCGCTCCAAAAGCAGGATACTTACCACAGCTCAGGCCATTCTGGGTAATTACAATAGCAGAAGAAATGGTTTGTGGTCCTACAACTACTAAAATCTGGAACTACTCCATTTATATTTTGTGAAGAACACTGCAAAAAAACAAAATCTCAAAGTATTTCGTCTAGTTTTTGTGCAATATATCTTATAAAACTAACTTAAAAGTAGCTTTTCAGCAAGCTAGAAGAGCTTGTTCTAAGTAAATAATTTCTTATTGTTGAAAAAGTAATAGTTCCACTGGCAGATTATTTCACTTAAACCAAGACATTATTCCCCATGTTAAAAGAAAAATAACATGTCAGTGACACTAATACTTTTAAAATCAATATTAAGGAATTATTGACTTTAAAAAAATCTCCTGTTGCTAGCTGAAAAGTTACCAGAAAGTTAATTTTGTCTTATTTCAAGAGTACTAAGAAACTATAGAAAAATAGAGATTTTGTGTTTTTGCAAAGGAAGTTGCGCTCAGTTTCTTGTTAAGAAGTTTTTGTGTCGTTTCCTTCATTAGTTCTTGCTACAGCGCCACCACAGGCAAGGGAGTGAACAGGTTTTTGAAATACACAGTCCAGTCACATTAATGTGACCATCTGTCAAAAGCCAGAATAACCACCTTTCGCAGAGCGAACTGCTACGAGACGTGCAGGAAGAGAGTCACTTAGGTCCCTGAAGGTCTTCTCTGGGATGTTGAGCCATGCCGACTCTAATGCCGTGGCCAGCTGCGCTAGATTACGCGGTTGAGGATCCATGGCGCGAACAACTCGATCGAGATGGTCCCACAGATGCTCGATTGGGTTTAAGTCAGGTGAGTTTGCTGGCCAGGGGAGGACGGTAAACTCATCCTGGTGCTCTTCGAACCACGCACGTACACTGGCAGCTGTATGGCACCTCGCATTGTCCTGCTGGAAGATGCCATCATCCTGAGGAAAAACAATGCGCATGTAGGGGTGGACATGGTCCGCAAGGACAGATGCGTACTTGTATTGATCCATCGTGCCTTCCACAATAATCAGTGAACCCAGAGAATGCCAGGAAAACATTCCCCAGACCATAATGCTCCTGCCTCCAGCTTGGACCGTTCCTGCAATGGTTGCAGGGTGGTTCCTTTCAGAGGTTTCACGCCTTATACGCCAATGTCCATCTGTCCGATGGAGCATAAAACGCGATTCATCTGAAAACGCTACCTGTCGCCACTCAGTGGACGTCCAGCTGCTGTACTGGCGTGCAAATTCTAGCCTTCGTCGTCGATGAACACCAGTCAGCATAGGTGCACGAACCAGGCGTCCGCTTCGGAGGCCCAGACGCAGCAATGTTCGCTGAATAGTGGTTTGGGAGACACTTGTGGTAGCCCCTTGGTTCATTTTAGTGGTCAGTTGCTCAACGGTAGCCCGTCTATCTGCCCGAACACATCTCCGCAACCGTCGTTCGCCTCTGTCATCTATGGCCCGTGGTGCACCACATTTGCCACGTCGTTGATTTTGGACAGTCCCATTTTGCCATGCACGGTACACTTTTACCACGGCGGCACGCGAACAGTTCACAAACTCAGCCGTTTCGGAAATGCTTCCACCCTTGGCCCGAAAGCCAATGATCATGCCCTTTGGGACGTCGGATAAATCGCTTCGTTTCTGCATTACGTCAACGATTGAAATGTTTTCCAAAGCCCACACACACCCTTTATATACGCTCAACTGCACTGTGCTGCCACCTGCCTTCTGTGATTGGTTATTTAACTCTGAAGTGGAAAGTACGTGGTGGTCACATTAATGTGACTGGACTGTGTAGTTTGGTTTGTTTGACACAGTGCAGTGTGAAAGCAAACTGTACCATCTGAAAATGGAACAAATGTTGTAACTTTGGTCTAACCGAGATTTCTAGCACTGTGCAGAAATAAAAAACACAAGAGGCACTAGATATCCATAAGATTATCAAATACCGCCTGACATGAATAGTTAAAAACCACCTTCATGGTGGGTGTGTGTGCCGTCCTCTTCTGCGCCACCGTAGACGAGGTTTTGGACAGAATGCCAGCTGTGGTTTGGCTCTTCACCCCCTGGGGAGTCTCACTGGCAGCTGGTTTCGCATGTGCTGGACCTGCTGGGACAAACACCAACATTTGACTAATTATAGAGCCAAGCACAAACTTTGAACCAGAGCAGGGGGGCGTCCTACTCGTCTTGGTGGAGGTTATCTGAGGATTGGGCCGGTGAGCGATTCTCTTCTTCTCCCCGGCGAAGCCGGAGGCCGAGCTCTGTGAGGCGGCTTTGACTGATGCTGAAAGCTGGGCGGCTTGCTGCTGCGCCAGCTGCATACGCTGGAAGCAGACCTCCTGCGGAGTGGGCCGCTTGTATGGCCGGACCACCGTCTTCGAAGGTGCATCGGTCTGGAAAGCAACAACAAAAATATAGGTATTATGAAAGTATGTGAACACATCACTGAAAAACACAGAATTTACACTATTTTTGTCTAGTTTCTGGTGAAGATATCTTAGTGAACTTGAAATAAGACAAAACTAACTTAAAAGTAACTTTTCATTAAGATATAGAAGTTTGTGTTAAGTTAATAATTCCTAAACGTCGATTAAAAAGTAGTAGTTGATGTTTTTAGTTATTTCAAAATCAAGGGGCATTGTGCCGTTACCTAGCAACCCAAGCCCAGCGCGTCACCTAGCAACCCAGTTCTAGTTCCACTGGCAGATTAATGCACTTATAACATGGAAACGTTTCGTTATAAGTGAATTAATCTGCCAGTGGAACTAGTACTTTTGTTTTTAAATCAATATTAAAGAATTATTGACTTAAAATGAGTTTCTAAATCTTGCTGAAAAGTTACTTCAAAGTTAGTTTTGTCATATTTCATGTTTACTAAAATATTTGCAGGACAAAGTGTTTTATTTTAAAGGTTTTATTGGCTCTAGTGGCCATAATTGACAGCAAAATGTGGCAAAGGTCACCAGGCCGGGAATCGAACCTGCGACAGCCACATCAAGGACTAAGGCCTCCATATGCGGGTTGTGCTTAACCCCTGTGCCACCACAAAGTAAGTTTTTATTGTGAGGGGCTTAAAATCCTATAAATTACAAGAAAAGAAAATTACATCTTCTTAGTATGACTTTAACTCTGCCTCTCTGAGCTTGTTCTAGTACTATGTTCAATTCTTAGAATACTAAGGGCGTTTTCGCACAGCAAGGAAAGGTACGGTATGGTACGGGATAGTACGGAAAGGTACGGAACAGTTCCAGCCCTGTTGTGTTTGCATATACACTCAGGGCCCATTGAAGCGATACCGGACGTCAGTATTTTTGAAACTAAACAATGGTTTGGTAGTAGCGGCCGAAGCCTTTTCCTCAGAGATGCGGCGGAAAACTTTCTCTTTCCTCGTTGACCGATCTAGCTCGTTCTGCACTCGTTCATCAGCGAGTAAGTGTAGGAAGAGAAATACCTCATCATTAGACCAGATGATTGCACTATATTGAGACGAATCCATTGCTAATTAAAACTAATAATAAAAATATTGAAAAGAGAACTCTTTACAAAATACAGTTTAGTGAGAGCCAGCTGTCAACGGAAAATCAACGTCTGACTCCATAACAACCAGAGCCCAACCGGGAGCCGATTGGAACCACAGCTCTTGTGGTTCCAAGGGGTGGAACCGATCGCAAGTTGTAATGCAAACACGGTCGGAACCGTTCCGTTCCCTGCAGTGCGAAAACGGCTTTATATTCTAAAATAAAATCAAAGTGCAGAATTAGCTTTAAAGAGAGACTTTTATGACACCGAAACCTGATCAGAGCATCTCTCTGGAATGTTTCTACTGAATCATATCAGGAAAACCCCTGATCTCTGATTTACAGGTACATGTTTCATATCTTGATTTTACTTCCTTGTTTCTCTGTCGCCACCACCTGAAGCTCCACCTCAATTTAGAAATAAAAGCATCACAGAACGGTGTGAAGTAAACATCACACTACAGGGGATTTCTCCCACTCTTCACATAAAAGTCAGACTTTAAAAGGTAAACAAGAAACTCCCTCTGATTCAGTTGATATTTCAGACGTTCCTGTTCTTCCTTCTACTAACACAAAGCTTGATGTTGATTCTACAAAATACCATCATTGTTTGCAAAGATTACCTGTGCATGAGTGACTAAAGTTATAGGAAGTGTTTGCACATAAAATAAAATGTACCATACAATTAAAATGATTCAAAAGTGTCTCACTTACATCTGCTTTGGCAACGAAATGGGACACTCTCTTCTTCTGGCCTGGGAAGAGTGTGGTTAAAGTGCTATCTGTGCTTCTCTCCTCCTCTGAATCCCTGGAAGCCTGAAAGAGGAAAAGAAGAACAGATAACTACCACACTTGAACTGAAAAACAACAAAATATTAAATATTTTGGTCTAGTTTCTTGTGACAATACTTGAAATAACTCTTAACTTTCAAGGAACTTTCCAGCAAAATTTAGGAGATTGTTTTAAGTTAATAACACCTTAACATTGTTTTAAAAAATGACTAGTTCCTCTGACAAATGTTTTCACTTATAACATGTTGGCATAAGTGCCAACATGTTGCTTTGTTCTCGCATATATTTTCACTAAAAGCCAAACGCAAATACTTTGTAAGACATTGTGTTATTTCACTGAGTTATCAGGAGTGCACTGATTGCAGCTTTCTGGCCGATCACGGTATACCGATCTTTAAAAGCCTGTTTCTGATTCTGATTTTGGCTGCTGCCAATTATTTATAATTATTTTTTGCCCGAAATGTTGCTAAATATAGCAAAAAAGTCACTGAGTTGGTAAAAGTGGTTCATTATTAACTGTAAATATGGAGACATGACCAGGTGGGACAGCTTCACATGCAAGTATCGGCCGATCACAGATCTCCCAAATGTAAGGTAATCAATAAATCGGCTGGTCGATAAATTTGTGCACCCCTGGAAATTATAAAATGAACGAAAAAGTAAAAGAGAAGTAGATGAAAGACAGCAGCACCAGCTTTGCTTTGCCGTCCCTTGTCCTCCTTCTTCACATCGTTGGATTCGTTGAAGATCCGCAAACACTCCTCCATTGGATCCGAGTCAAAGTCCAGATCGTCCTGAAACATGGAGAAGTCGACTCGGACGTCGTCAGGCTCCTCCCAGCTCGATCTGCTGCGTTCCGGTTCCCCGTCGGCCTCGTCCTCAGAGGAAGATGGCGTCCTCTCTGAAGCTTTCCTCTTGCTCAGAAGTCTCCTCTTTAACGCGTCGGCTGATTTCCTGACCAGGACTTCCTCCGGCTCGTCGTCGTAGTCCGCCTCCATCGGGTCGGCCTCCTCGGGGCTCTCGTCTCCGAACAGATCTGCGTGGCTCAGACTCAGACTCTTGTCTTCGAGTTTCTTTTTTGATGAGCTGGCGCTTTGCTTCGCTTTAGCCGGGCTCCCCTTGCAGCTGCTGGAGCTGCTTTTGCTTTTCTTAACATCCTTTTCTCTTCTACTGCTGTCCAGTTTACCGTTTCTGTGCTGGCTGTCTTTATTCTTGCTTTGGTCTTTCTCACGGACCGATGGTTTCAGTTTTTTGCTTTTTTGTGTGTCTTTGTCTTGTTCAACTAAGGCTCTCTTAAGTTTCTCCAACATCTTGCTCTTGCTCTCATATATCTTTTCATCCCTGCCTTCTCTCTGAACTTTATCTTTCACCTTTAGCGTGTTTTTACTATCATCTTTCTGATTTTTGTTCTCCTTCTTTGCAGAGTCTTGTTTAAAGTTCTTACATGATAATTTGTCTTTTGCACTACTGCTGCTACCACTGCTACTTTTAACACCAGATGATTTCTTTCCTTCTTTATTAATATTTTGTGTTTTCGCCGGTTTGCTAATTTTACCATGACCACTTTGATCTGCCAGCTTCTTTTTCTCCAAGTTCTCCTTTTGTTTGGTATTTTCCTGTGAGTCTAAGTCCTGTGCAAGCTCCTCCTTGTTCCTCTGTGTAAGAGCACCCTTTATACTTTTACTCCCGTCTTTTGTGTCTTTCCCCAAAGCGTCTCTGACCGGCACAATGTTGGCCTTTCTTTGCTGGAGATTGCTAAGCGATGTGGGTCGGTACTCCGTTCCAGAGCTCTCCCCATCAGAGTCAGAGATGGTGTACTTTTTTAAGTCTGTACTCGTCTGCTGTGGCTTTTTCCCAGCTGTGCCACTCTCCTTATCTGAAGCATCCAGCCGATATGCCTTCTTATAGTCAGTCTTAACTGGATGTGAACCCTCGTCTCTCTTGTTTTTCACTGCGATCCCTGCAGAGTAGTTGGACAGAGGGTCATACTCCATATCCGTAGACGGCCTAGAGTTGTCCAGAGTGTATTTGCACTTTGCAGAGGATGCAGTGTTCAGATATTTGGGGCTCTGGGGAGGACAGTGCACTTGTGTCCGAGACTGAGGCTTTTTCAGGGAAGTGGGAACATATTCCATAGAGCTGCTGCTGTTGGACCTCTGACTGTCTGAATCCAAGGTGTACTTGCTGCAGCCCGGGGTGGGATCATATCCTCCCGATGTGATCTGATAGCTCCCAGGGTCGTAGGCCAGGTGCGAGGCCGGTGCTTGGCTTTTAACGACGTCGGATGAAGACGAACCAGTCTTCTCGGTGGGACTGTAAGGTTCTCTCCGATCCGAGAGAGCTTCCGCTGTTCTCGCTCCACCTCGCCACGGACTTCCTCGATGGCTCTGTTGACCATCTCCAAGGCGCCGCTGAGGTCCCCAGAAGGAGCTGACTGCCCATTCTGCTGCTCCTGAGGTCCCACTACTTCTGGGTTGAAAGGATCGTAACCCTGGTCTGCAAGAAACACAGCAGTAAAATAATCATCAATATTAACTGATAGACTGATCGATGGCAGATTATTTAACTTATTACATGGGGAAAATGTCGTTAAAAGTAAAATATTCCACATTTTTATCAATATTAAGGATTTAATTAATATTAATTAAATATTTAATTAATTAAATATTAATTAATAAGTAAGTACCCATATAGGGTACTTACCAAGTACCCTATATGTTTGGTACTTTGTAAGTTTCTTGCATCTTATTTCAAACTGGCTTTGATATTTCCACTAGAATCTAGACAAAAAAACACTACTTGGTAAGACTTGTGTTTTTGCAGTGTAACTTTCCTCCCAATAAATCATGAAGATTTGGCTCAAAGCATGCAGCACCAACATTTTTTTTTTAAATATTGACATGACAAATGCATTTTTTTAAAAAGTTTTTACATTTTTTTTGTTGCATGGAATAAATCCGACATTAATTAACAACCAATGTATATTTCCATTTTGTTGCCATTTGTGTGTGTGTGTGTGTGTGTGTGTGTGCACGCGCTTCAGGAGCCATGTGGTTTTTGTTTAGTCATGTGACGACCAAAGTGATGCAGTGCAGGATTGTGGAGTGTTTAATTGAAGCAAAGTAAAAATATAAGCTGCGTTTATTGTTTTTTCACAGTGTTGACTAGGTAGGGAAAAAATATGCAATTGTGGTAAATATTGGTAATCTGCCTTAACAGCAATATTCATTTCAGCTTTCAACTTCACTGTGCAGCCCAAATTATTCATTAATGTACAAATTGGATGAAAAATAAACAAGATAATAAAAGTTTGAACATGTGGGAAACTTTCCAGATAGAAAAAACAAATTGCAACTACTTTATCTCAAAGAAAGAAACAAGAGTCAAGAAGTCTTGCAAATTGCTATTTTTAAATCCAAATCTTGGATTTAAGGAAGAGTGGACTCTTTAAAGAGAAATGTTTCAAGACTCGCTTCATGTTGCAAAAACCAAACTCCAAAGAAACATAATGACAACTACAGGAGGAGTGACAAATATTGCTACTGGGACTCTATTAGAGGATGCCTGTGCTTACTTTTTTGTTATTTTATCTCAGCAGCCTTGCCTGATTTATTATTAAACGTTTGTGCTATAATAATTCCCAGGGTTGTATATTTAGGGGTGAACCTCTATTTTTCCAAGAAAGCAAAATGATTTATGATGCCGACACCGTGAGATGCAGGTAGCTTTATATGGCAGGTAAACTGATTTTTAAAAAGTATCTTTATTTTAATTTAATTTCTTTAAATACTGGAGCATGATTAAGAGACGTAGTTCATATGTTTTTGCAGAAACACTGGCCTTGTAAAGGAATTTATGTTCCCATGTTACATCTTCAAACTTCAAAAATATTACACTGGGATTTTAAATATCAAAAAATAAATTCGCAATTTAACTGTCATATTAAGGCTATTTTAATTAACCAATTTAACTGAAGGTAAATGTTTTTAAGAGGTACTTCTAAACCGTCTCTGGAGCAAAAAGCAACACAATCCACTTTGTAATGCTCTACATTAGGAGGCTCCGTTAAGTCACAAAACGGTAGGAGAAAACAGCAGCGAAACCTAGCCTAGCTTTCACCTCAGAGCTTTCACGGGACACGGAAGGTGTTATAAATATATTCTGTTCAATTTTCTCGCAACAGAAGACAAAGAAAGCGAACATTCAACTAAATTAGCACCTTTTTGTCCAGACTGCAGCTTTTTAACGTCTCCGTAGGACGGCCGACTCTGCCGGCTGTGTCTGAAGTGACAGTACGGTCTGTTACACCCATTTCTACTGCCTTTGCCGTCGTCGTAGTCCGCGTAAAACGGACAGTCAAGCCCTCGGAAGAAGCCGGTGGACCTTAACATTATCTCCGGATTGTCGTCTCATGCCCGCATGTCCTCCACGGGCTTTGTTTTCCGCGTCGGGTTTCTCAAACAACCAGCAAACTGGAACAATAACAGCGTCCCTAAGGCGCCATGACAGACTGGATGTGAAGAGGGAAAGTCTCGCGAGAGTTGCCGCTCGAACACGTCAGAGGGATGGCGGAAACGAAACCCGGTTCCAAAAGACTCGAAACACCATGACCGTTAGAACCGTTATAAACATGGCTTTATCTCTAAAGGCTTATTTTGAATCATAGGTTCAGCTTTCCATCTGTTTAAAGTTTGTCTCAACACGACGTTCACTAATAAAATAACTACGTTTTTTAATTGTATGATCATACATGAAATTAGAGAGGCGAGGTTTTAAAAAGTTTAACACCGATTAAGTTACATGTTGCTTTCCGCTTTCAGTAAAACTTCCTAGTTTTGCAACAGGGTAAACTCCACAAAACCATATGCTTTTGTGGGAGGTCAACACCTTGTTGCAAACATCGAAAATGGCTACTTTATTGTTTTAAAGTATTCTTATACTGCTTCATTGGTTTAGTTACGTCAGAAACAAGACACATGACCACCTTAAGTTACAAATCAGAGATGCCAACATAATATCTTCAATAGAAGCTGATTATATGTCAGCATTTTGTACATTTTCACAGATGCAGTGCTCAATTCATTTAAGATGCACAAAATTAGAAACAACTGTGTATTGATTATGTTTACAACTTTCCCTTTTGTTTCAAGTACAGCAGCCATATTTAATTTTTCCAGCACGAGTTTGTGCTTATGGGTTCCCCCTCTAGGGACATTTCCTCCCACTTTGATGGGCATCTGGATAGCTGGTCAAACTCTGGATTTTGTAGCTTTCGCCAAAACTCGCCAACGTCCAGCTCCACGCTTGGAGGCCATTCCAGTTTTCTCCTGTCAACATGGAGCTCAAATCGCAGCATCAAGTGTAGGAGAACTATAAAACATAGGATAATGTAATGACAAGCAAAGGAATTTTAAAAATACCAAGAGTCAGGTCATTATTTTTAAATACATTTTATGTTAGGATTACATTACTTTAACCAAATGAAATACTTAGTTTGCAAGTGCAAAGAAATAAAATGTCCAAAATTTACTCACTTAAACACAAAGAGACCCATAAAATCAAAATATGTACAAATGTTACAAATAATGTCACCAAAACTGATGCAGATAGAAGTTTGTCTCTGGATGATTACAGTCAATTTCAGTAAACATGTAATTTTCTCATAATTTCAGCTTTCAAACAAGCAAAAATATCAAACTAATGCATATTTTAGCCATAAGCTTCTTAAATGATACCTACCTGCACAGCCACTGTCGAGGTTCAGCCAGACTCATGCTCAGGCTTTTTATCAGCTCCTGAACACCTGTTATTATTCCCAGGTGTGCAGGGACAGGTGACAGGTGAGGTAATGATTGGCTGCCTATCACCAGGTCATCTTGAGGTCATTTTCTTTGGATTTGTGGATTTTTTCTAAAATTATAAAAGCTGCACAATGGTACAAAGGAAATAAGAGATTCAAGAGGTGGAGAGAAAAAGCAGGAGAGAAGATATAACAATATAAAGATTCTGGACTGAACAGGACACTCTTTAAAATAGGGAAAAATAACAGGAAATTGCTTTTGTAATCAGAGCTTGTTATGTTACTTTGTAAGAAATATGATAAGGAAAAGTGTATTCTTTTCTGACTGAAACCTTGAAAAGATTCAAGTTAAAAAGCAAATTATTAGAAGTGTTGGGGAAAAGAGAAAAAGCCATTCATATCACAGCTTCTTCAGTATATTAGTTTACTTGGTAGGATTTAATTATTGTTTATACTTTTTTTAAATTCAGTATTATGTTTATAGATAATAGAGATCTGTCTGATCCATGCTAATAAACATTTGGTAGTGGTAAAATATGGTGTCCAAAATGCGGCCTGAACTGAATTTGTGAATCTGTAATTCAAGAATGATGCAAATTTTAACCCACCAGCAAAAATATTTAATGCAGATGGAGACTTTTATTTTGAATTATGGCAAAAATATTATGCAAACTTTATGCTTTCATTTTAATGAGTCAAACGTGCAGCGTAGTGTTTTGAGTTTTGGATCTATTTGCACGTTTCCAACAAAAATATCAGACTACATTTAAATATTGCACGCTTAGTTTATTGTTGAGCAGATGGCTATGAAAGATCTCTTTTTGTCAACTCTTGAGTCGCTTTTGATTGGCTATTTTGACCCACTTGATAAAAAGTAAAGCCGTAAAACGTGAGAATCAGAGTTGTCCAGCAGGGGGCGCTAGATACCCATTCTGGGTCAGATGAAGATGCACAAATATTCCCCAGACTATACAAAAAACAGCCTGGCGTTGCATCATTTAATGTCCCCATCTATGACGTCTGCAGTGCAGAAAAAGAGGTTATGTAACAAACAGGTTGGTATTTGATATTTCATATCCGCGTGTCCTTTGAACAAAGCAAAAAATACACACTGAAAGACCCAATAGAATACATTTAAGACATAAGGGAACGGTGAATATGAAATAAAATGGCTGTCAAATTAATAGTGATGCTTAAATTGTCCCATTTTAAGTGAAACATGAGGTGATATTTTATCTGATGTAAAACAACTGGCATTTGTTTTACTCAGCAGAAGGTATTTTTGAATCTCCTGCAGCTCTTGCAGGAGGTTGCATCAGTCCTGTCAGATGATGCCACCCGGGTTTCTGCTTAGAGCGCCCCCTACAGCTGCCGCCGCAAGGTGAAACTGGTCACATTTTAAACGCAGGTTGGAAACAAGTGAGCTCATACACAGTCCAGTCACATTAATGTGACCACCACGTACTTTCCACTTCAGAGTTAAATAACCAATCACAGAAGGCAGGTGGCAGCACAGTGCAGTTGAGCGTATATAAAGGGTGTGTGTGGGCTTCGGAAAACATTTCAATCTTTGGCGTAATGCAGAAACGAAGCGATTTATCCGACGTCCAAAAGGGCATGATCATTGGCTTTCGGGCCAAGGGTGGAAGCATTTCCGAAACGGCTGAGTTTGTGAACTGTTCGCGTGCCGCCGTGGTAAAAGTGTACCGTGCATGGCAAAATGGGACTGTCCAAAATCAACGACGTGGCAAATGTGGTGCACCACGGGCCATAGATGACAGAGGCGAACGACGGTTGCGGAGATGCGTTCGGGCAGATAGACGGGCTACCGTTGAGCAACTGACCACTAAAATGAACCAAGGGGCTACCACAAGTGTCTCCCAAACCACTATTCAGCGAACATTGCTGCGTCTGGGCCTCCGAAGCAGACGCCTGGTTCGTGCACCTATGCTGACTGGTGTTCATCGACGACAAAGGCTAGAATTTGCACGCCAGTACAGCAGCTGGACGTCCACTGAGTGGCGACAGGTAGCGTTTTCAGATGAATCGCGTTTTATGCTCCATCGGACAGATGGACGTTGGCGTATAAGGCGTGAAACCTCTGAAAGGAACCACCCTGCAACCATTGCAGGAACGGTCCAAGCTGGAGGCGGGAGCATTATGGTCTGGGGAATGTTTTCCTGGCATTCTCTGGGTTCACTGATTATTGTGGAAGGCACGATGGATCAATACAAGTACGCATCTGTCCTTGCGGACCATGTCCACCCCTACATGCGCATTGTTTTTCCTCAGGATGATGGCATCTTCCAGCAGGACAATGCGAGGTGCCATACAGCTGCCAGTGTACGTGCGTGGTTCGAAGAGCACCAGGATGAGTTTACCGTCCTCCCCTGGCCAGCAAACTCAC
Source organism: Poecilia picta (assembly GCA_033032245.1). Taxonomy (NCBI): domain Eukaryota; kingdom Metazoa; phylum Chordata; class Actinopteri; order Cyprinodontiformes; family Poeciliidae; genus Poecilia; species Poecilia picta. Next base: position 26,104,208 of record CM065356.1, read on the forward strand.
CTGACTTAAACCCAATCGAGCATCTGTGGGACCATCTCGATCGAGTTGTTCGCGCCATGGATCCTCAACCGCGTAATCTAGCGCAGCTGGCCACGGCATTAGAGTCGGCATGGCTCAACATCCCAGAGAAGACCTTCAGGGACCTAAGTGACTCTCTTCCTGCACGTCTCGTAGCAGTTCGCTCTGCGAAAGGTGGTTATTCTGGCTTTTGACAGATGGTCACATTAATGTGACTGGACTGTGTATTTACCCACAGCCAAGGACACATGTGAGTCAGTCTGTGTCGGTATCAGGGAGTGTTTTCAGATCCGGATGAAACTGCCCCAGCCTTGGCCAAAAGATAAGCCTGTTAATATAAAAGTTATAGTGCAGGTGTTTCCCATCAGGGGGATAAAGAAACGCTGCGGTAAGCAGATCAGCCTAGTGAAACACTTTGCTTCCTACAGAGGGTCTGGGTTCTAACAAACGATTGCTTCCTGGAGGTGTGGACGGTGTTGAGGTTTTACATTTTACACAAGTCTGAACCAAAAGCGATCCACGCCATCTTAGTGGGGGAGGTTCATGCGTAAAGCATAAATGCATGGCTTCTATTATTCGGAGAAGGAAAATATGACAGACGACGTAACCAAGCGGCCTCCGATCTCATACTACTATAGCTCAGGGGCGGAGCTATAATGGGGCCGAACCGGACCGGATGGGGGCCCGGGTGTGGAGGAGACAGGGAGGGAGGAATGGTTTCAAGTCGCTTAAATGTCTGATTATAGACAGAGAAAGTGCGCCCTCAGGGGCCCAGTGATTTGTTAGGGGCCCGGTAACTGGCCCCGTCCCCCGGTCCGACGCTGACTTGTTCCACTAGTGCTATAGCTAACTACCTAGTAAACACGAAGAGTGCGATCAACATGGAGGAGCTTCACTGCCCCACTAGGCTACATGTCCGTCAGAGCTTAAGCTACATTAGCTAAGCTAATCTTGCTAGTTCGGCAGCAAGTACAATAACAAGTATCACTGATATTTAGTATTAAACAAAGCTGGGTGGAGCACTGAAAAACTGTAATCAAGTAAAGGCCCCAACATACTCAGGCGCACTTCAGGACCTCTGCGAACTGAAGTGCGCCCGAGTATGTTGGGGCTTTAAAGAGTTGGTTGCGATTTGTTTATTGTGGTCATAGCAACTCCCTGTCAATAAGTCTGTCAGTTAAACTGCAGGACGTGTGACGTCACATTAGAACTATGGACGTTTCGGTTACGTTTGCCCTCGACATATGCATTGCGCCAGTTCCACGTTATCCACTATTGTGAAGATGGAAGCGCCAACCTGAACGAAGCGGCTGTTGATATCAATTTAATAATTACAATCAATAAAATAATAATTTGGAAGCAAGGACTCGATGCCATTACTGCAGGCAGACTATCGTTCTACAACAGCGGAGGAAGTTGACGTCATTGATCACGTCTCTTTCTGTTCCCTGATTGGCCCGGGTCAAAAATGGACTGGAGAGAATCCGAGTCAAAGGGAGAAAGCCCAAACTGTCCTGGAATCCAGAACTCTTTAGTGGAGTTGTAGAAGAGAATATAAGCACACAAGATCACAATGTAGTTCAAAGCATTTTATTGCATTTTTTTTTTTTTTTTTTTTTTTTTAGAAAAACAATACAAAAATCTGTTGCAACTGTCAAATGTTGCCTTGAGTGAACTGCAATCATTCACATGGTACAGTAAAGTGCTTATTTAAATCAAATGTTTTGTACTTAAAGGACTTCTATACTTTAAATTTCTTCCCCTGAGCACAAAATGCCTGGGGCTGTTCAGTGTTAAAATTAGGCATCAGTTGACTAAAACGCTTGCGGACTGCATCAGTATAAACAGACTGAGCTCATGTCGATGAACAGGAACTGTTTATAACATGTGATTCATGTTGCCAGATTTTTAGACACCTGGCCTGTGGGCTACATTCAAACTGTGGGGAGGCTTGTGATACTGTCCATTTGAATGACTGTATTTTAACACTTTTTTTTTTTCTTTTGACAAACAATACAAAAAAAACAGAGGCTGCAAGATTTAATTCACCCCCTTTTTTTCCCTGCAAACAAGAAGGCAGACCAGAACAAAAACTGCCACCGGACAGATGTTAGAAATGGTCGTGACCAATCAAACTCTTAATTATACCTGTGAGGATATTAGAGTGTGGCCAAAATGTGTGCGTAACAAGTTTCCAGCCCCGTCAGAAAATAGGGAACAACTTGGATGAAGCTTACAAAGGGAAGAAAAAAAGCAAAAAAAAAAAAAAAACAAAAATACTGAAATGTATAGGTATCTTCAAAACCCCTAAAGATTGCCTGGATCATCAGCTTAATGTTTTAAGATTGATAGCAAAGTAGTTTCCAACATTGGAGAAGAAACAGCTGCATATATAAACTTCAAGTAAGTCTTATTATAAGACATAAAACCCCGTAATGATGTGTCTGTAGAAAGGTATTTAGAACTATTACAGTGTCCCAATATCAGCATAAAGGGGCCTTTTTGAGACCATTTCCAGAGTACCGCCGCTGCGCTGCTAACAGGACATGGACACATAGCAGTCTCCTCACGTCTCAATGCTACATGATGGATTACATGTTCATCGTCACAACTTGCACTTTCTTTGGTGAAATGGCTTCAGCGCTGAGACGACGTCACCAGTCCATTACCTTTCACGTAATCGGAACAATAATTACCAACTTTCACACTTACAAAAGTTAAAAATAAAAAAGAAAGAAAACTTGCTTTCACTGGTCATGAATGCTCCAGATCAACTAAACAAGCTTTGCGTATTTCACCTCATACAGCATACTCTCAACTTTAAAAAAACAAACATAAAAAAAAAATAAAGGACAAATTCTGGAGCTATATCTAAACTGAAAAGCACCAGGATTTTAAAAAAAGACAATACACTCGTCTAAAAGATAAAAATGTGGCACATTAATGTGGAGTTGTCAGAAGATAAAATATAAGCTCATAATACAGCTAATTTCAGATGTTTTTTTGTTCTTTTGTGGAATGTTTTTCCTTTTTTAAAAAACATTTTTCCTGAAAAATATGACCAGCCTTTTATTTTGTAAAGCAGTTTTGTTGTTCCGGAAAGGGTGTATGTCCCCAAAAAAATGGAAAAAAAATGTTGAAAATTTTAGATGCATCTCATGGGGGTAAAACAAAAACAACAAAAAGATAGTCTGCTCACAGTGGCCATGTGCTTTTTCAAACCCCTTAAAGGAGTTCTCACCTTTACTTGCAAAATATTTAAGGTTAAATATCAAATGCACAATTTCATCAGAAAAAAAATATATATATACAAAATCTGTTTGTAGAAAAAAAAATGGGGGGGACAAGTGGATTCCTTACACTGAAAGTAACACTGACCCAGTTTCACTTGCTAAGCCATTTAAGAGAATCTGAAATTAGCCTGAACCAACATACCAGTAATACAAGCTAAAAGTCTGTACTGGGTGGTCAGACACTAGCAAATGTCAACTTTTATACCATCAGACCTGGTCTGAATGTCTCCAATTAGAAGTGCTGCTGATAATTTGGCATGTATGGCCAGATCACATTATGGACTATGGACAGAAAAGGGACCGGTTAACATTGCTTGCTCTTACAGCATTAAGTGCATGGCCACCAGGCTGATGAGTTCATGCTCCAGAAGCTCAAATGAGAGACTGGAGGAGAGGAGAAAAACATACATCTGAGCCGTCTCTAGCCACAGAACGGGCTGCACCAGGCACAGACAGGAAGTGGCTTCCAGCCCGTTCCGCCTCTCCGATACAGAATCCTTTTCAGACAGAACAGCCTTCATATTGGCATATTGCATAAGCTTGTATGTTTCAGCAGATGGGCCGCTCATGCGTGTACATACAGGCAAAGAGAACATTCCAGATAACTTAATTCACAGTGGATCCAGTTGTAACATGGGAGCAGCACAACAGGTTGTCCTTTGGTGTCTGAGCTTAAAGTTCTGACTTATAAACTGAGTCATATGAAGGAGAAAAAATAAAATAAAATACTATCCCAAAACATGAACTGGCCCTCCTCCCCAACCTGAATGTGCTATTATGCAGGCCCTGTGTAGTTGTGCTTCAGAAGTGCTGCATAAAGGTAGAAGGCATTATTTAGAGGGATGGCTGGAAGCGCCGTCCGTCTTCACAGGTCGGGACCAAAGCCGGATTGAGAGGAAAAAGAGGGAGGAGCCAAAACTGGGGAGGAGGGGGAGGGGGTGGGGGGCAATCAGAGCAGTCCAGCCTGGAAAAGTCCTTGTAAATGAGGTTTCAGGAACTCCAGGATGGAGCAGTTCAAGCGCAGTCTCCCACGATGACGAGAGGAGCCAGGAGCTGGCAGAGCTCTGCAGCGGAGACGGGGCCGCCCTTCAGCTGGCTGCTGCGCTGCCTGCGCCGCGCCAGCTTGGACTTGGATGGAGGCGACAGGCGCATGGAGGAGCCGCTAGCAGCTACGACCAGCGGGACTTCCTGCTGCTGCTGCTCCTCCATGCCGTCCTGCTCGGCCAGCTGCCTGTTTACAGCCATGGCCTTGTCGGCAAAGAATGTTAAATCCACGGCACTGCTGTTCCTGGAGGAAATAAATCAGAAAAAAAACAAATAAGCTAAAAGGAAAAGTACATTTCAAAGCAGGCGTTGTTGCTGGATAGGGCTGCAACGAATGATTATTTCAGTAATCAATTATTCTGATGACTAATCAAATCAAAAAAATCGTCGCTACAGATTTTTTAATTCAACTTTTTATTTTAACTTTTATGATTTAAAGCACTTTGAACTGCACTATGGCTGAAATGTGCTATAGAAATAAACTTGATTGAGTTAATTATTCGACTACTAAATTAGTTGATTATTTCAATAATCATTTGATCAGATTAATCGTTTCAGCTCTACTGTTGGGAGTTTTAAAGTCGTCCTACCTCTGATGGATGATGGATGTTGATAGAATGTCAGATGCTCCCTATAAAGAAGGATACATAATACTAGATCAGTGATAAAGTTCAAAGGTCAAACTTGCCAGGCATTTGCAGACATGCAGCCTGAGCTCACCCCTTGCACCCAGGGGTGCTGCAGCACCTGGCTGGCACTCAGTCGTTTTTTGGCATCCCGAACCAGAAGTTTGGATATCAGGTCTTTGGCACTTGAGGAGATGTGAGCCCAGTCCTTCTCTGGGAACTCGTATTTTCCTTCCTGGATACTTTCAAACAAAGTGTTCTGCAGGTGGAGAGAGACTCGCCATCAGCCATCTTTGTTTTTACTCGCCTCACGTTGTGAAAGAATTGAAGCGTTAAAACGTTACCTGGCAGGTGTGACAGGGTTCTCCCAGTTCCCATCCGCAGTCGCCGCCACATCGGCCCACGAAGGGAGGATAACCGCTCAGCATGATGTAGAGGATGACCCCGAGGCTCCAAAGGTCGCAGCGCTTGTCGTATATTGTGGCCTCTTCACTGAAGGCTTCGACTACTTCTGGTGCCATGTACTCTGCTGAGCCACACTGAGGGAGAAAGACGATGTTTATAAGCATCGGAAAATCACGACCAACAGAAACAAGATGTGCTTGCTGATACCTCAGGGCTACAAGAGTTGAGGCTGAAGAGAAGCTATTTTTACACACAGCGCGACAGTCATGTTGATCAAATTTTTAAATTCTGACTCAGTTTAGTGATTCTGGTCCCATCATGAAACAAATGGGGGGAACTTTGGGTCAACCATAAAGCTTTACACAACCAAGTTTCTGCCTCACTGTGCAACTGGGGAAGAAATTAGGCCAAACAGCAGAGCAGTGGAAGAGGATTGGCCTGTCCTGTACAGCGGGGCAAGGCTGAGCTCTGGTTCGTTACATAACCTTGCAACACAAAAGCCAAATGTTTAAGTGGTTTTGGAGAGGAGATGAGAAGCAGGTCGTCGGTTCACCAGGACGAAGCTTTAAAGCTCATTGTTGGGGATTAAGATGTACATGTCAAAGGATGACTTCGCATCATTTAATAAAAAAATAAAAACATTGCATTTCATATAGAAACGCCACGTTTCCTTTCTGTTCAAGACCGACAGCGTTTATATACACTGAGCAGCGTTCATTGTATCCAGTACCATATACCAGCTGTCGCTAACACCCCCAGCTTCCTTATGCAATAAAATTCACTGTGCAGGAACCTCAACTCAAACAAAGCTGCTTCTGTCACACAATCCCCTCCCCCTCCTTTTCTCCACCATGTCTGGGGAGACTCATTACCCAGACAAGCACGCTGGATTTGGGCCAAAACGCCTTTAAACCCCCACAACGATGCTTTAGCTCCCACATACTTGGGTGGAAATAAATCTGCTCTTTAACAGGCTGGTCGAACAGTCCAACAAAATGTATAGATGTCAGCAAACAAAGTATCTTTTTGGGACATCGTTTGCTCTTCCTGCACATCTGTTGCAATCACCTTGTTCACTTACAGTAACATCCTCTAAACCTTCCTGCAAGCTGCAGTTATCTTCTACTCTGCGGCTACATTTGGAGGCAGGGCAACCTGGGGCTTTCCACCAGCCATGTGACTAGTCAGGCCATGTTGGCAGCACTGATGTCGTCAGTGCTCTGCTGTTTGTAAACTACAGGATTATCTTGAAGAGCTTTACTGGCTGAGAACATGTTTGGTCATGTAGGCGCACCTGTAACGAGGAACAAAAGCAGTTCCTTGAATTAGAAGAGCATTTGAGCTGCCATGCTCCAGTTGTTCTCTTTAACTGAAAACTAAGCAAAACCAGGATTCATATTAAATTAAACCACTGGACGCTTCGTGTTCTCTCCCTTGACCAGGATCGTCTCATTTATAAGTGTCAGTGGAACTGCTGCCAGCATGAACTGTATTTAAAAGGCTCTGGAAACGGCTAGTTACAACCAGGAGCAGCAATAAATGTACGATCACTTATTGTGCAACAGCAGCTGTAGGAATGTGACTAAAAGGGGGCAGGGTGCAAGAACTAATAATGAAGTGACAATCAGATAACATTGTTCCAGTGATCAAGGCAATACAAACAAGCTTCTGCGCATGACCAGACTGGGGATTTGTCCCTCCCCTTTGCTCACTGCTACAGCCAATCACTGCTCGGTTGCTGGGTGGTGGGGGGGAAGGACCAAAATTTCTAGAATAAGTCTCATGAACAGCCTTTGTATTAAAAACAAAGGGCAGAGTGCGGCTGGGGCTTCTGGGCGGAGACTTGTGTAGAAGAGGCATGATTTTGTCCCTCCTCACATGAAGGAAGGAAAGGAAATGAGAGTTTATTTTCCATATCCATGCCTCAGGACACAGCCTTGTAAAAGTTATATTGCCTTTTTGTAGTGGCATTAAATCCTCAAGGATAGTGTTCACAGTGTTCCAACCTTGGGATCAACTTGTCTGTAAAAGGAATCCTACAATCCAAAGCATCATTTCAAATCCACTCAGAGCCTCAAAATACGACAGAGTTCATCGAGGAGCTTAAAGAGTATGACATAGTTCAGGTCGGTGCAAAGAAGCTACAGTTACACGTGTAGAAAGCCCCGTCTCTCTTCCCAACACATTCCCGCAGGCCTGAATGATATCCTTCACCTGCTCTGTTCAGTCTATTCAACCCACCAACACACTGCATGTTGACAGCAGAGGAACAACTTTCCAGTTCAACTTTTCTGATTCCGAGGACGGCAGATACCGTTTTCTGGATACAGTTCAGAGGAGATGCTTCCTGTTAGCACAACATGGGGGTTAAACACTCATAACCTCCGAAATCACGGTGCTAAATATTTACCGCTGATAAGCTAGAGGACGCAGACATCAAACAGAGGGCCTTTTCCCCCAGCAGACGGTCATCGTGCTTCGGAAAAGTGCGGTTCGTAAAGAGGGGATCTGGGAGTCAATCCAAGGCCTTTCCAAGAAAACAATGTTGCCCTGTACGATCATAACCTCACATAACGCACCTCTGCTCCCAATCCATGAACCGCTCTGCGCCGAGAATTGCTCAACCACTAGTCAGTCAGCTGGATTTGATAAAGATATCATTTTACAGCCTGGAAATAACTTCCCCCGTCCCCAACAAGGAAATAAAAATCACACCATTTTTGTGTGAAAAATGACTGATTTAAAAATGTTTCTACAGAAAAATGTTGATCAAATCTGGACTTACAGGGGTGAGGAGTTCGGGAGTAGAAATGGGCGAGCTGTCACTGTTCAGTTTGATCCCACTGCCCAAGTCAAAGTCACAGATCTTGACTGGAGAAATCTGGAAAAACAAGTAAAACATTTCTCAGTTTTTGTCATTCCGCTTTAGTTAAAAACAAGAAGTGTTGTCATAAATTATATCAGCCACACATGTTGGCCTTTGAGCCAAGTGGACCGATAAGTCACCTTGTCTGCACTCTCACAGAGAATGTTTTCAGGTTTCAGATCTCGGTGGGCCATTCCTGAAAGACATTTAAATAAATCAGACTTTTTATTACACCGGCTGTAATAAAGAAGAAACTCAGAAGAAACTCATCACTGCTGTTTGCATGTAGGCTTACCTTTGTTATGGAGGAAATCTAGAGCACTGGCGATGTCATGCACAATAACACTGGCTTCCTGCTCACTGAAGTGCTGCCTCTTGTGAATTTGCTCCAAGACGGACCCTAATATGAGGGGAAAGATGATAGTTTAGCCTTGTGGAAAAGATAACAGAGCAGAACTATCGGCGGAAAAGGCAACATACCTCCTCTAAGCTTTTCAAACACCAGGTAGAATTTGTCTTCCTCTTCAAAGAACTCCACCAGTTCCAGAATATTCCTGAAGAACGATGAAAATAAATGTTTAACTGACATTAGTTATCCAGTTATATGAACATAAAAGTAACCTGTGGTGGAGTGCAACTACCAGATGCATTTTAAAACAGATTATGAAAATATACCTGTGACCCTGGCACTGGTAAAGCATCTCAACCTCACGGAAGACACGACTGCGGCTGTGACCTGGTCCTTTTTCAATCATCTGAAACAGAAGAAACATGGTTTAAATATAAAAATATCAACAAAAATTATTTAGGAACTTCTGTGAATACTGGTTTGGTGCAAATCAGACCAATTTCACCAACCAAATATTTGGGAACACTACTTGACTCCTGCTACTAACTTTTATCCAACTTATTGCACTGCTGCTGCAATGACCTTTGATCCTACTTTCAGATGTGCTGGTTGGGAATGAACAACTTTCACAACCACACACTCCCCCGTGAATCACCTCTGTTCTTCAAGGGCCACAGCAGTTTTCCTAAGACCTCAGATCCTAATCCCAAACTGTTTACAATAACAGAAAGCACTCTTAAAATAGCTGTCTGGAAACACCACAGCGAGGCCAACAGCTGCACAGCGCCCTCCCAGGAGAGACACAGACTGCTGACGGAGCAAAAGGCCTGAAATTTCCAGCCCTGGTTGGTTATTGTCCGATTTGGAGGCTGCGCATGCCTCTCTTCCTGGTAGCTGGATTACTGATTGTATTGAAGGCCAGAGGGGCCCAGAGCTGCAGTGTGTGTTAAGGATTAATGCACAGACAGGAGGCTCAGGAGCAGACCAGTGCCTGTTCACCGATTCTGTCCGTGTCAGCAGCAAAAACACAACTACGCTCTCCTGAAAGAACAAAAACTAAAAACCTTTAAACTAAAATTAAATATTAACAAAACTCCCAGATTAACACTAAATTGATGGATTGCATGTAGTATATTAAAATAAACTGTTTAAAAAGTCTTCATCAAGTTAAGACCATCATCTATTGTAACTTCAATATAAAACCTTTGTCCTCAGTCTATAGCCAGACACGCTGCACAGACGCCTGCAACAAACCACATACAACCAACCCAAAACATCCACTGGCTGGAGGGGGAGGGGAGAGACGGGACATCTGGCAGGAGCCGTCCGAACCCCCTCCGTTTCTCTGAAGACCTCCAATAACCACCAACCTTCATGCCTCCTCCTCCCTGCATAACTGCCACCCACCCAGAGCACAGAGCAACCCACCCTGTACTTAACAAGGACAGTAACTACGCGTGGTGTGCATGACCACTTTAGTGTTTAAGGCAATGACATGGAAGGAAGTTATAGAGCAGCTTCTTGGTGTTCACTCCCCAAAAACATCTACAAGCAAGAAGAAAAGTAGAAAGTTCCTGCAAGTTAGGAAAAGTTTCACAAAAAGTTCAGTTTGTCTTTGGAAGACCATGAGAAAAAAAAAAGTAAAAGCTACGCAGAGTTAGAACAAAGCAGTGTAAACACACTAGGTCACAACCCTCACCCATCACCCCCTCCTTCCTCTTTGGGTTTTGTTTTGGAACAGTTCATAGCACATAATGTTCTCACTATGAGCGTCCTCTGTAGGCAAAAAGAGCAAAATAAAAAGGGGGTGGGTATATTCCGCCATGCACTCGATAGGCTCAAACTAGAGCTGGGAGAGGAAGTATCCGATAACAGCAGCTAATGCTGCAAGTTGAAAACGGTGCAGAGGCAGCACAGAAAAGCCTCTGCAAACATCCACAGCACAGGTCTGATTTCAAGCTAAAACAGGAACATGCAACAGGGTGGGAATTTCTTCAAAATCAAACTAAACAAAAAAATAAGTACAGATACCACTTTATTAAAACCTCCAAATTCCCTCCAGCGGTTTCCCACAAATCTTTTTGCAAGTGGCAAAGAAGCATTCCATTTTCAGAGAATCATATCTGCTGATCACAACGAAGACAAAAGGCTGATGCAACATTTTCAAAAACATCCCAGTTATGCGTCATGAGTAGCAATGCCTCACCTTGACAGCATATTCTTTGTTGGTGATCAGGCTGATGCAAGCCTGCACTCTGGCATACGCTCCTTCTCCCAATACTTCTTCTTGGAGTCTGTAGACATCTGTGGACCAAACAGCAGAGAGAAATTATGACACTATATTGACTAGAAATGTAAGATTTGGAAATAGAGTTATAAATATTGCTGCTATGGCTGATAACCAATATTAACCATTATTTGTATTGCCCTAAACTACAAAAAATGAAACCACCACACTGCTGACATTGCATCTCTGCTTCAGTTAAACACCTCATAATCACCGTCATATGCACAAATAAATACCACATGGCCAACTCCCTTCTGAAACACATACAATATCAACCCAGTTTTACTTGTATAACTGATACTTTAAAAAAAAAGGCTAACTTTGACTGAAAGCAATGTACAGAACGCCTCCAATAATGTTTAAGAGTTTTTAAAACACTACCAAAATATATACAAGGACAGGAAATATTTTTACCCTCGAATCGTCCAGAGAAACTGTCTGTTGCTCGGCAACGCTTTTTCTTCTTGTTTCTCTTCTTGGCATCAGGAATGTCAATAGGCTGGCTTGAAGGCATGTCTACCCAAACAGATTTTTAAGCACGTGAGTAAACGAGGACAAAACAAGACAAACGAGAATAAAATCTAGAGCATGTGATGCAGACAGTTATAGAAAGAATGTTTTCTAACCAATTGATCAAGAGATTTGTTATGATTTGTACAAACTCAGCAGAGCACACTCACCATGTCTTGGGGCAGAACCAAAATTAAAGGAAGAATCAATGTGATGGGACCCGTTCTTGGTGAAGTCCTCCAATTCGAATGGATTTTGGCCCTGAGAAGTCATAAACATACTTGCTATCGTAAACAGTCTTGATTAACTTCTAAATAAAGATTAGCAGTAACTCATCACTGATATGGCAAACTACAAAGTCAAAGTACAATCAGAAGTCCTTGCTAAGGATCAATGTAGATATTCCCATTGTTGATAGGTGTTGCTGAAGCACCTTTAAGCAACCTGCACAAGTGTGAGTTGTCAGAAATAAGATGAATCATGTGCGGGGTGCACAGTAAAAATGCCGGTGTTGAATTAACACCCAAAATTGTCTATGTGTCCAAGTCAACTGGTGTTAAATTAAACAATACAGTGTGTCACATTAACATTTACAACAGTGTTAGTGTTAAAATATATTAAAACTAACACCAGTGTAGTGTTGATCACTAAACATAATCTGGTGTTAAAGTAAATTGACCCACAAGGTGTCAATATCAATCAAATCCAGTGGAAAATATTCAAAATGATTCACAGAAATGGAAAGTTTAACTTTTCTTAAACCCAGTTCAGTATTATAGACCAAAGTTAATTTAACAAAAAAATGGGTGCCAATCTTTTAACACTTTCAAAAGTGTTACTTTAAACCAGCTGACTTGGACACATGTAGACACTTTTGGGTGTTAATTCAACACTGGTACTGTGTGTATCTCGATCACCGCTTTAAACCAAGCCATATACGTGCTCCGATTAAAAACTGCAGCCCCCCCCACACACACACACAACAAAGCTGTAAAAAAAAGGCTCACCTTGAAAGAGCGGTGGAATCCAGTGACTTCGGTAATCTTATTTTGCACCATTTTTGCTCTGATTCGGGGGGGATTTTGTTCCCTGGAGGATGTGCGGCGGCGGGCGGCGGCAGTGGTTTTATTTGAGCGGCGTATCAATTTGCACTTCTCCGAAACCGAGTCGTTTCAGAGAGAGTCACAAGTGATGACACTGCGCTTGGCTGGTCCGCTTGCTGTGGCGTTGTTAAACGGGAGCCCTGCGTGGACCAGGCAAACACACCCACAATTAAGGAACATTTGAAACAAAAAATACCACAAGCTCCAACATGGTCTCGGCTTTTTGTTCTGTGTGTACAATAAAAAAAATATATATAAAAAAAAAAAAAATCCAATTCGAGCGTTCAAACACAGAAAAACCTGCAACACGGGTAAAGTAGGCAAATAAAATTCAAGCATTCAGACGCTAACAAACCGTTAAACTAACTAACTCGTACTTCTGCTGCTGTGGGTTGGTTGGTTGGTGCAGCGCACGCGACTTGGCCGTTAAAACACTGGGATTCGTAACGGTCGACCAGCAGAACGCTAAAGTCGCCATTTGCAAAAAAATAATAATAAATAATAATAACGTAAAGTGAAGTGTGGTTCGCTCACCCCGTTGTTAAGGTTTATAGCTCCAGTGTTAGCGTCGTTGTTTGACCCACTGCTCCAACGGCCGCTGAGGGCAGTCAAAGGGGGACGTTCTCCGGATAATTTGTGCGTGGAAGGTGGCTGGAAAACTACAGCGTGGGCGCTTTTATAACCTCCCGTTGGCTCCTCCCTCCTTCCCCACGCCAACGGACGAGATGGGTCACGTGCGTTCTAGAAAAGGGACAAGCTTGGCAAGGTTCCATTACGCTTTTATTATTTTCAATATTCACAGCGCTCTCCTTGAACCGGAGAAAGAATATATTTTCCGTTGCTTGTCAAGGATTGAGATTTGAGCGTTTAAGCTCTTTGGAGGCGTTTCTATGAAACGTGTACATAACGAGAAGTGCATAGCATTGCTCGCCACTGAGGTCTATTTTGCTTTAGAGTCATTAGGAGGGGATGTGTGTGTGTGTGTGTGTGTGTGTGTGTGTGTGTGTGTGTGTGTGTGTGTGTGTGTGTGTGTGTGTGTGTGTGTGTTGTGTGTGTGTGTGTGTGTGTGTGTGTGTGTGTGTGGAGGAAGGAAATGGTGAGTACGTGCGTGTCGGCACAGTACAACTGTTCTTGTGAAGACTTTTCAATCGAGTCGGACTCCAAAGGAATGACACCCCGAGTTCAACTTGTCCACAGACACGACGCGGATCAGATCACAAGCTTCCGCCAATGAAAACACAAAACATGGCCCTGTGCAGGACAAAAACCTGGTTATTTTATATATATATATATATATATATATATATATATATATATATATATATATACCCACCTTGTTTATTTTCTTAGAATATGTATATGTGTAAAACGTCTTTCACTTTTATATTCAGTTGCAGCTATCATGTGGCTAAAAATCCCCGTATGACTCAAAGCACACACCTTTTTGCAGACATGCGTTCCTTCGTGTAATGTTATGAAGAGATTGTTTTCAATACGTGGGGTGTTTTATTTTAATATTTCTGATTTAATAACGTAATGACAGATTATGTTGTCAGAATTACACGGTACTTTAAAGCATGCTTGAGTTGACACAATAAATTTTTTTTGTAAATTATGCTTTAGGATTAGAAAAACATTGTTTTACATAGTGTACACAAATATGTGATTTCATCAACAATTGTTAATTTTTTTATCATCTTTACATAACATAGGTAATTTAAATGTGTGTTATGACTCTATACAACATATTGTAATATTGAAATAGCTCCAACTCATTGGAATGCACTTGGAAATGTGGTTTTTCATGTGTTAAATCTTGAGCTTAACATAACGCAATAATAAACACATATTCTGCTTCAGTATATGCTGCAATGGAGTTGTCATACATGTCTGCATCGTCTGCAGTACGTGATTTGTGAGTATGTAAATGACATTGTGCAAGAGTGAGGTTTGTAAACAAGCAGCTGCAGATAAGCTCTGTGATGTACAGTGACGCAAACGTTCATGTTTTGTAGTCCGACGAAGCTCTTGTTCTGACGGTGGTGGTGACAAAGTGTCATGGCTGTGACATTGAAAGAAATCCAAGAAGCCTGAATTTGCGGAGATGGTCCTGCTAACTGGACCATCTGCTAACTGTGCGATGCCACTGCAGTATTACCACACAGTTGGCATGCTAATGCAGTATTTCTATAATGTCACATTGGGTTTTGGATTTACTGCAAGTAAATGGTCTCCTGGCAACTATATTCATCGTTTATATGGTCGAAACTCTTTTGAGAACATGCTGCATTTTTGTTAACAAGTCTGACTGTCTCATCAGATCACATGCTTTGTCCATAGGCTGTGTCTGACTCCATGTGGTTCTTATTGTTGCAGCACAGTCCAGTTCTGTGTAACATCAATGGCTTCTTAGTCAAACCTTGTATAGCTTGCTGTTAGCTATCAATAGTCTTGTGACTGAAGGCTCTCCGCTCCTCCTCCTCCTCCTGCTCCTCCTCCTTTCGTCTTCTGCCCCTCAAACATAAACCTGAAGGTAGAAAACATTACGCAAGCTTTCAGCTCACTCTCTGTAGCCAAGAGCACATCGTGTAGTCGAAGCTTTTACACAAACAAGATCCCACTTGGAAGTGGGTGGAGACGTAGTCCGAGTTACTGCAGGTCAATCCAGGGAGGAATGGGCTGACACATGAATACCTTCAGATGGATACAACTCTTCGTCTGGGGTCTTCTTTTCAGAGAACCACGCTTGGACAGATTAGAGAGATGTGGTGCATCTCTCTAATCTGTGCGTTGCTGCTTTTGTTACTTTTAAATAGCAAAATACAAATTGTAAAAGCAATGTTTTGTTCAAAAAAAGGAAGACAGAAAATCTTTTCAACTGTAATAAGTATGAAATATATATTTATGCAGTGCTGCTGTAATAAAAAACACTTGGGTTTGATTTAAAATGCCAGAAATTGTAGAAAAGGAAAGAGTTAAAATAGACTAACAATTTATGACTTGATATGTGTTAAAACCAATAAACCAAGGGATTAGAAGATGAAAATTAGCTTTGGAGTACAGTCTGATTTTTTACAAATATTAATTTTTAATTAGTATGCAACATATCTGTTTTAAATGAACAATTTTAAAGTTAAAGTTGCAATTATACTCTCTGTAACAAATATGTCAATCAATCGATCAAGTTTATTTGTATAGAAAATTCAGCAACAAAGCCGTTCAAAGCGCTTTACATCATAAAAACACAAAAATACAAAGTCAAAAAATGTCATTCAGTCAACAATTCAGAAAACCAGTAGAAAATATACATTTTTGATGAGTGCCACCATCAAACTCATCAATACACATTAAATATGTTGGTCAATCGTTTCATCTATTACTGTTGAAAGCAACTCTAGACATGTGCGTTTTTAGTCTCGATTTAAAAGAACTTAGTGTTTCAGCTGTTTTGTAGTTTTCTGGAAGTTTGGTCCCTATTTCTGGTGAGTCGGAATTGGATGCTTCTACGTTGTTTGATGCAAATCTGAGCAAAAATACAGATTTAAAAAAGGCATTACATTATCTGATAGTTTATAATTGCGCAGAATATTATACGTTTGCTGTTATTGTTTTTACTTTAGCTGGGCTAACTAGCCTGCAGCCTGCTGCTTTACAGACAATCTGGTAATAGCTTGGCAACTGTGGATTATTTTGAAAAGAGTCAAATTTGAGTTTGTTGCAAATGAGGGAAAATTAAGTTAACAGTGGGTGTAGGAGAGGTGTTGTCATGTTGCTTTAGATAGCAAACTTTAAGCTGTAATCAAATCACGGCACATCTCAGCGGTTTTGAAACCATAACATTTTAAAAACCATGATCTACCTTGATAGATCAATAAACATTTCTCAGGTTCAAAACATCTACAGCGCTTATTTTCCAGACTCTGGCATCCGAAGTGTGCAGCAATCAGGACATTATAACAATGAAAGTCAAATTGTTTGGATTTCAGATCGTTAGATGATGACTGACACGGCTGCAGGATTCATAGAACCTGTTTGTTGCAAAAATATTCCTTCAGTACAAACAGTTCAGCACATGCAGGCATGAGCGAAGCTGTTCACAACTCCCATATGTGCAAATGCATTCATAGGATTCACTTCAGGCACGTACAAAACACACTGAAAGGCCAAGGAGATGAGTGATTTGCATGCAGCCAGAAGCCTTACTCTGTTACAATAATCTGCATACTGTTCTCAAGTTGGATGGTCACAGCGACCCAGAGTGTCCAGTGTGCCTGCTCCTCCTGTTTAGCAGCATGATACCAAAAAGGAAGCAGCTTCCAGAGGAGAAGACACACAAACATATAGCCTCTGGTTGTAGTAGATGAGCTTTGGGCTTTAAAGGAGCATTGCTGCAGCCTTCTGGATCTGGAACATTCCTGGAATCCACTCTGACTCTGAGTTGGAGCAGATTTCTGCAGCAGCATTGTTCCCAGTTAGATTCAGGAAACGCTTTGTGTTGAAATCATGCTGCGATCTTGTTACATAATCACTCATAACAAAACATTCGGTATGACTGATTTTTTTTTCATTTCAGTTTGAGGAATCAGCCATCAGATGGATTGCTTCTTCTTTTTCTGGAGTAATAAATCTGAGCTGTTTGTTCATCTGAAAGAACACAGAACATTATTTTTAATGTATTTAGGCTTAATTAGATTTAAACATTGTCAATATTCATTGCAGCACTATTGTGGGCAAATCGCTTGTCAGATATTCAAATACTCTCAACATGAAAGGATGATATTAAATATAGTATTTTGATAAATGCATTAAACCATTATGGATTATAATACAAGAAAAATGTATTGTTCCACTGGCATATTATTTCACCTGTAGCTAGTACTTTTTAGGACTTATTGACTTAAAATGAGCTCCCATTCTTTGTTGAAAAGTTACTTATAATTTAGTTTTGTCTTATTTCAGGTGTACCAAAATATATCTGCACTAGAAACTAGACCAAAAATACTTGGTAACATTTCATGTTTTTGCAGTGTGGTTCAGAGAATCATATTAAATTTAAGGTCCAGCATTTTATTCTTCTTCCTAAAGTTTATAAACATCATATGGTCATTCAAACTGGGAAAATAAATGGGTCAAATGTATCCTTAGATGCCTCAAATTTACATCCTATACAAACTAACTCACAAGTAACTTTTCATCAAGATATAAAAGCTTGTTTTAAGTTAATAATTCCGTAATATTGATGAGAAAGTATATAGTTATGAGTGAATATTCAGCAAGTGGAACAATACATTTTCCCATGGTATAAGTCTGAATTTAATACTGAACCACAATGCAAAAACACAAAATCTCACCAAGTATTTTTCTTGTCCAAATATCTTAGAACACATGAAATAAGGCAAAACTATCTTACAAGTAACTTTTCAGGAGGACAAAGTAACTTATTTTAACCTATAATTGCTTAATATTGATGGAAAAGTACTAGTTCTAATAGCAGATTTTATTTTTACTTATAAGACATTTTCCCATGTTATAAGTGAAATAATCTGCCATTGAAAGCAATACTTTTTCATCAATATTGAACAATTATTCACTTTATCTTTCTGAAAGGTCACTTGAAAGTTTTGTCTTATTTCAAGGGAACTAATTTGCTCTAGAGGCTCGACTACTTGGTGAGATTTTGTGTTCTTCTTTTCAGTGCAGCAGTTTGTTTTTGTTTTTGTAAACTCTCAGAAGAGGAACAGCCTCCTTTCAATCACGTCCCTGATTCCTAGGTTTTGCAGAAGCTTCGCCATCAGATGCATGACTCACACCCCACAGAGTCGTTTGGGTGTGTGCTGAGTCACAAAATGTCCCAAACCCTCTTCCAACTGTAAAACTGGCCACACTGTACCGGGAAAACAACACTCGGGGTCAAATCAAAACTGGACGAGCGTGAGTTAGTTTTCGTTGGCCGCAGACCGCCATGAATTCCTCCTCCCTTGTTTCTCTTTTGCGTCTTGGAGCTGCTGCAGAGCTTTTGCTCCGAGGCTGTCTGGTACATTCCAGCAGGGGAAAAACACAGAAGGGTGGGGCAGGGACGAGCAAACGGCAGGGTTGGGTTTGGTTCATCTCACACGTAACAAGCAAAGCAAACGCTGCCAGGGAACAAGGGAGGGAGAGGAGGGACAATCCTGTAAAAGGATCTGGCTGCAGCCGGCTATGAGGTCATTTCAGTGGGTGATGTTACTGGAGCACAACGTTACATCATGTGGTTTCTATAAAATATATATTTGTGTGTCAAAACCTACTTTTTCCATCCTCCCCAAGCTTGCCTGTAGGAGGAGAAACGTGGAATGTGTATCCAATGTGAATATCCCTGTAGAAGTAACACTAAAGCTGCAACTTTAATAGAAATATGTTCACATTTTACATAGATATATTGAGTTATTCCTATTGGCTGTAGAGCTGAAGATTAATAAAAATATAGGTGTAATACCAGTCAGAAGTTTACATACCCTGAGTGATGGGATGACATAATGGCCTAAGTTGTTTGTCACCAACAGTGATTTTGGGGGGGGGGGGAAAGAATTGGCACCTATTTTTTGGCTAAAAATGATTTAGGCAAAAAATTAAAAATAAAAGACTTAGGGCATTACTTTAGGAAAGCGCCGATCCCACTTTACCAAGAACTGGACACATATTTTTACATTTATTGTGGATTTTCAAAGTCTTACAGGCTATAACATATTATAGAGGACATATACATTTCTGCTCATTCATTATGTGAATGAAGGAGAAACTGATGGTGATACAACAAACAACTTCAATCAATTATAAAGAGTGATGGAACGAGCAAGGTTTAATTTAATTGTGATTTATCATCATAAAAAGGTTAGATATGCAACTTTACCTCCATTGATATCTGATTAAATGTTCCTCAGCAAGTTGCTCACCATCCACTTACTTTTTACCAAGAGCAGGAGCTTCTTAAAGAGACAGAAGCATCAAATTGAAAAGTTAAATTTCTGTTAAGTCACCTTTGATCAAATTAAACATTTTTAGCAGCTGAAGATAACATAGTTACTTGATTGTGCCTGGAATATACATAATACTGCCCATTTCAGAAATATCATATATCTTTGAGGACATTCATGATCTCATCGTGGCCCGAAGTAAAAATGAGTTTGACCCGCCTCCTTTAATGGGTTGTGACGGTTTAAAGTCAGATGATTGAAACTTTAGCAGAGTTTGATGCACAAACTTACATCAAGATAGTTTAAATAAAAGATTAAAACTTATATGGAATCTCTCCAACATTTCTTTCTGAAACTTTTGTACCGAAAGCTGAGTCAATAAAAATAACACGTTTAAAGAAAGTTGATCAATTCTAAGAAGACCGGTCAAATAAAGTTGACTTCATTGCGTCTCACTAATAAACTTTGCTTTTGGTTTGACTATTGAAGAGTAATGTTCAATAATCTGTTGATTGAACCATTATAATTTTTATTTATTTATTTATTTATTTATTTATTTATTTATTTATTTATTATTATTATTATTATTATTACTATTATTATTATTTATTCAATGAAATGTATTTTCTGAACAAGACAAATAATCTTATATTGGTCCAACAGTTGCGCGATTTTTTTATCATAAAAGATGTTAAAATAGATTAGTAGATTTGTTTTCTGACTTGTTAAATGTTAACTGAAGTCCAGTTTTACAGTGTGCATATATTCCAGTACATGGTGAGTCTGGTGTTATTTCAGAACGGGGGATTTCCCTGTGGGAACACTACATCTGCTTTCAGATGGGCTGACTTCAAACATGGACAAACTCATTTAAATATAACCCGAGCATGACGGGATCTGCTCAAATTAAGGAGAAAATCAATATTTTAATAACAAATGTTTTCATTAAGTACCAGATAATCCGATTTAATGACCAGCCACAATGTTTAGTTTTTTTTTCCAGTTGAAACGTGACTGCAGGCGGGTCACGTTCGTGTCAATGGGTTCATCTCAGCCAAGCAGCCTCACAGCTATTTCAGTGTTAGGATTCCTCGAAGCATTGGCATGGGGGGGAAGATTTGGCAACTTCATTCCTCTCTGGAAACATCATTAGCTCTGGCTCTTTTCCTTTCTTTGTACCTGAAATCATAAAAAATACTCCTACCGTTCAACTGCATGCCTCAGCTTTCTTTTCTGAACTTCTAATAAAGCATTTTTGGTCTCATTTCTTGTCCAAAATATCGTAGCATATTTAAAATAATAATAAATAGAAGTAAATAATCCAGAATATTAATGAAAAAGTGCTAGTTCCACTAGCAGATTAAATGTCTTTTTATAAGTTAAATAATCTGCCACCCTTTTTTAATCAATATTAAGAAATGATTTATTTAAAATGAGCTCTTATGTAAAAGTTACTTGTATGTTAGTTTTGTCTTATTTCAAGTTTGAACTTGAAACTAGACTAAATTACTTAGTAAGATTTATTGTTTTTGCAGTGATATTGACTAATAATGAAATCATTTGCAGGGATTAGTTTACACATGCAGCCTAAATATAGTTAGCAATGTCAATTTAAGCTCTGCTGGCTGTCCTTAAACTAATATTATTACCTGTAGCTTTGTTCTGATAGGTGACACAAAAGAAAAACCTGGTGTAAGTTTACTTTTTGGTATTCAGCATTTTTGACAATCCGCTCAAGGTTGTGCGTTGTTAGGATTTCTTGAGTCTGCACTGGTGAGATTCTTTGGATCTTTGGAAGGTGAGATTGATGCTGATATAGTGCAACCACCTCTCAGGGTTACATCACCCAAAAGTGAAATCATGGACAAGTGTAGCTGCAGTGGTTTCAATAATCCACACCTCATACAGATGACGTGTTTCTGTATTCAGCCACAGAACTACGAAACACCGTGAAAGTAAAACATACATACTTAAAAGCATTAAAGTACCATAAACACCACCGTTACAACAAGGAGTTTTCAGCTAGCCAACTTCTTCTCTGTAAAGAAGATCCTATAGATTTTAGGAGACAAACAGAACAAAACAAACAAAAGGACACAGATATATGGACGAGTGAAGTGATTGTGATGTGAATCACACCTTTACTTCTGCGCCTGTAGGGTTTGGTTTCTGGGAATCTCCCAGGATGACCGTCTTTGCTAAATCGGTTTCTGATGCAACTTGGATGCAATTTGCTTCATTAGCTTATAGTTTTTACTATTATTAGCATCCACATAAACAACACTCTAAGAATAATATATTTTATTCTCTAGCAAATGGAATCATATCAAGTTGAGCCCTTGTTATCATATTTAAAGCCTTCAGAAGCTAAAACATGTCCACAAAATGAATACTATTCTGTCTATTAACTTTTTATTTGAATAAATTACTCTAAATTACATTCCATAGTAAAAAGAGAGAAGGTTTAATATAACATGAAGTAAGCTAAATATAAAATTAAATTGCTTAATTAGACTGAAGGAGGCCAGCGTTGAAAAGACTAAACAAATTTACCCCAAAATGTAAAAAAAAATCCCAAAAGAAACATAAAGATAAACCCTTAAATAATGTTTGACTTGGTGTATTTGGAACATATTTGTTGTATAATATGCTCAGGTCTATCTTAAATTTTGTTTCACTGAAGCGTTACACTTTCTCGTCCTTCTTTAGCAGAAATAAATTTTATTTTCTGCAAAATGTAACGCTATTTTATGCTGCATGTTTTTGGGGCTGAAAAAATTAATCGGATTAATCCTCAACTAATTTAGCAATTGATTAATTGTTAACTGGAATATACAAACTCAAAACAGGACAATTTCTGAGAAAATAACTTATTCAGCACAGTAATTAGGCTAAAACTGTACCAAATAAATATGTTTTGTATGCAAGACAATTTTTAAAAACCCTTATCTATCAGTATGTTATACCTAAATAGCGCTGTAGTGATACAATAATCTCATGATAGCATACGATAAATGATATCCTGCCCACGATACGATGTATATTGTGATATTCAGCAAATGATACAATTCAATACACTTTTGCAATTTTCTGAAAGATTTTAGAGGGATAGAGTGATTTTGGTGATATTTTGTGACAGTTATAGAGTTGGATTGAATTAATTTAACTGAAAACTGACTAAAAGCACCAACTACACAATACTTGGCTCTGGTTGGACACAGACTTAAAAGTCGACAGCTGGACAAAATGAATCAAAGAAGTGGTGAGAAAACGTGTTTCTTTTAATTGAAACAGTACAAACTGCACCTTACATGTATTTGTAAAGTAAATAAAGTGAACCAAGTAGCTGCTCTGAATAGTTTCATACCTTTTAAACCTTAACACTTAACATCTGAAGGAATCACTCTAAGCCTGATGACCTGGTGAAGCCAGCAGTGAGTGAACAAGGTGACAGTTGGATGTTACGATACTTGCTGATGAGTATCGATTTTTTTCTAGGAAAGAAAATATCGATATATGTCGTGATATTGATATTATTATACAGCCCTATACCTAAATCTTCTCAAGTGTCATTTTTGGTTCTTATTGTCCTATTTTGTTATCCAATTAGGAACAGGTTAGAGCAAAAATGAATCAATTTATCTAAATGATCAAGCATAAACTAAGGTAATGCTATGATTTAGCATTTTAGGCTATGAAATGTTTATTTTCTTACTTATAAAAGCAACTGAATTGTTTATTTGCATCTTTTTCATTAAAATTGTAATGAAAAATCTGTAGAATGTGCCATTTAAAAAAAAAATCTAATGAATGGTCGAAACAATCAAGCTACAACAATAATCACTAGCTGCGTCCCTAATGATTTGTTTTCAAACTTACTGCCTCTTATTTATGCAACTTGCGTAATTAAAACAGAAAAGTGCCTCCACATCCATCCAACTAGACGTTTTTGTTGCTCCGTTACTGCGGTTGACCCGGTCACGTCAGTCGGAGTTCATTCACAACAAACTGTCCTCTGTTTCCATCACAGTACAATCTGCCCTGTTTCTTACATAAGCAGCTTAATCCAGATCAGGTCTGCGCTTCATGCCTATAACAGGCGCAAAGGGCGGATTTTGTAAACGGCGCAGCAGCAGCAGCAGCAGAGGGGCGTGAGACTGAACTGGGGTTCCCCGGATGCAGGCAGGTTTTTTTTTGTGGTGTCTAGCGCCCCCTAGCGGCGGGTTGAGGTCGCGGATTTTATCTTTTATTTTTAGGACATGTGGCGCTTGTCACGTCGCGTGAGGCTCAGGTCTCGTGTGACCTTCATCTGCTAAGCGTATCAGCAACCAACACCTGCGGGCGGGTTGGACACCTGAGAACCGGAGTGAAACTGAACCCGGCTTTGGTAGCGGCTGGTCTGGGCTGCCGGCCGGCCGGCCGGACCTTTACTGGTTCCGACAAATCCTCTTAAATCAGGGGGTCAAACTCAGTTTCTTTTTGGGCCAAAACAAAATTCATAATGTTCTTAACCTCTTTTGCTCACGGCCTGTTTTTGGCAACATGACTGAAAATAACATGCCCAAAATGAATTGAATGTATCTCATGAACTACAGAGTTTATTTTAATTGTTTTGGTATCAAAACAAAGGCAAGACCCTAGGGAATATGTTACAGCTCTAAAGGCCACCCTACCTATTACTGAGGAAAGTGAATTAATATAGTAAACAGCAGAAATTAAGAAAAAAAATCAATTTCCGCCTAAAAAACCACTTCAATCTATGAAGGTTCCTTTCAAAGCATGCAGTTGAAAGCCAAAACATGTAGAAAACAACAGTTCACAATCTGACCTTTTACTGTGCCAAGTTTTATGAAAAAAAAAAGTTAATCATATGAGTTTTAGAGAGGCACTACTTGATAAAAATCTAGGCGGACCTTCCAAATTAACCATTTTGGCACAATTTGTGCCATTTGAACTTTCTTAGTTTTTATTTCTGTAGGTTCTGTTTCAATCATTTATTTTTTTCATATAATAAATGATTATTTATCATTAAATAAGTAATTGCATCTAATAATTGTTTTGGGGGGTTCCTTTGAAAAATCCACATGCATTCATTCATAAAAAGAGAAAACAATAGACAAATTGTAATAAACTGAAAATGGAACAGATTAACTCACGATAACATTTCAAATAGAATTATATAACAATGAAAATGCAAATAGCAATTAAATCTCATGTTAAAATGACAAGATAACAGGAAAAAACTCACATATATCATATTTACATTACAATAACAATGCGCTCTGCGCTCTGCGCGTAAAGTCATTGCATTCTGCATTCAGACATTCACAACTACGCAGGGCGGTTTCTCGGGATCCCATTGGCCGATTTTAATGATTGACATATCGTTCGAACCGTCAGAGCCAATAGAATCCGAGGGCGTTGACATCAAGACGGAATCTAAAGTCGTTCACCAATCACAGGGGGAGAATCGTATGTGACGTACATTTTCCAGGAATTTTGAATTTTTTTTTCATCTTAGCGATTTGACGAAAAAGGCTCTGCGCCGAACCGGAAACCATGTGAAATGGACGCAGGGAAAATGGATTATCGAACCAAGTGGAAATATTTACTCTAATATGGATTATGACCACGAAACAGCAAAGGTAGAACTGATTTTTTGATTTTGGCTTCGTGAAATGAGCTTTTTCCTTTTTTCTTCTTTAGCTGCTGGTTCAGTGAGTTTTGCACGTAGCCTGGTGACTCTGGTATTGTTGGAAACCGCAGAGCTTCGGCTTTAATCTGATATATAGTTTTTGTGTATCGGACCTCGTTGCTCTTTTGTTGTTCCGTTTTTTACCGGCTGTGCCTCGTTAGCTTCGTCAGCGCCTAATTGCGTTTCTTTTTATCAATCTGCTTAGTGTTCAATCTGGGTGTTGTTGAGGTAGAAAATATTGTTTCTATCATTTAGAAGAGCCTTTTCCCTTTACGTGGATATGCAATATGCCTATATTGATAAATGTATAGCATGTGTTTTTAATTGATCTTTTTGGGGCGAGCGGCGAGGACCCATATATGGGTCCTCTAGAGAAATAGAGGCCGATTGTGCCGGGAATATATAGTTAAAACCCATTAAGTTGTTTAACAGCTGTTTATCCCAAATTCCCTTCTCACCCTCTGCGGGTGGTCGCTTTCATCCTCTGACCTCTGACCTCTACCAGAGGCCTGGGAGTTTCAGGTTCTCCTCCAGTATCGTGGCTGTGCCTAGTACTGCACATTTCTGGACTGAGATGTCTGATGTTGTTCCTGGGATCTGTTTTAGCCACTGCTCCAGTTTGGGGGTTTCTGCCCCGAGGGCCCCGATGACCACAGGCACCACTGTGGTCTTCACCTTCCAGGTCTTTTCCAGTTCCTCCCTGAGGCCCTGGTATTTCTCCAGTTTCTCCTTTTTCCTGATGTTGTAGTCACTTGGTATAGCTACATCCACCACAACGGCTTTCCTCTGTTCTTTATCCACCACCACAATGTCCGGTTGGTTCGCCATTACCATCTTATCTGTCTGGATCTGGAAGTCCCACAGGACCTTAGCTCCGTCATTCTCCACCACCTTTGGGGGTGTTTCCCACTTCAATCTCGGGGCTTCCAGTCCATATTCTGCACAGATGTTCCTGTACACTATGCCCGCCACCTGGTTATGTCGTTCCATGGACGCTTTCCCTGCCAGCATCTTGCACCCTGCTGTTATGTGCTGGACTGTCTCAGGGGCCTCCTTGCACAACCTACACCTTGGGTCTTGTCTGGTGTGGTAGATCTGAGCCTCTATTGCTCTGGTGTTTAGGGCCTGTTCCTGTGCAGCCAGGATGAGCCTCTGTGCTGTCCTGGAGTCCAGCTTTGTCCAGCCATTGGTAGGATTTCCTGATATCAGCCACTTCAGTTATTAATCCTGAAGTAATATATATATATATATATATATATATATATATATATATACAGATCTACCACACCAGACAAGACCCAAGGTGTAGGTTGTGCAAGGAGGCCCCTGAGACAGTCCAGCACATTTTATTTATGTGTATATATATATATATATATATATATATATATATATATATATATTATATATACAGTATATATATATATATACAGTATATATATTTTTAACAATATCTTTTCACACTGATCAGTCTAGGATTTTGTGATTCCTTTTGTGTTGTGCAATCAAAATCATAGATTTTGTGGTGCTAAATTAGAAATATTTGTAAGGAAATTTTAAAATATTTCCTTACAATATTTTTATTGTACAAAATTTACACAATATTTTTACTATACATTTAATAATATATTATAAATAATATTATATTATAAAACTATACAATATTTTTATTACTTGACATGAAATAAGGCTGATAGCAGTCACGTACGCCCAATGTTTTGACCAATTTTGAGAAAATTTTGCTGTAAAACCAGAAGAAATTAGATGACCTGTTGATTTTTTTCCCAAACTACGCATTTGTGAAAAACTGGAGGGACTTACTGATGTAATTTGGAGTCTAGAGGGCCACAAAAAAAGCTACAGCGGGCCAGATTTGGTCCCTTGGCCTCGAGTTTGAAAGTTGTGACTTAAATGGTTTATCATTAAAATGAAAATGAGTTAACCTGCTGCTATGTAGCATGTAAATCTAATAATCAAAAAATCCATTAATCGCATGATAAATTAAAAGTAACTTAATTTTTATTTATCTTCTACAGAAAACTGGATGACATAAGTCTTCAGCCTTGAGTTTTGGTCTCAGCTAGCCCTTTTTCTGAAGGACAATTTTGTTTACATAAACCTTTTCCCTCCATTACAGTTTAGTTGTATTTTGCAGCTAGTTTTTATTAGTATTAAAACTGTAATATGAAACTTACTTGAAAAAAATATTTATGCATGTTTTTTAAACTGTCACCATATCATGACAGTATGGTAGAAGACAGATAATCTACCAAATATTGAAATGTGAAACATTGAGTTCCTCTGCCATCTCCCAGCTCCAGCTAAAAACAACCAATCAGAGCCGGGAGGCGGGTCTTAGCGCCGTCAATCATAATCTCAACCTTTTCCCCCTTGCTCTGAGACATAACTTAAATGTTATGAATGCTAAGGCTAGTTAGCATAGCCACACAGATAAAGTTTCTCTGTAACGACAAATTGTTTCTCTGTCATTAGTACGTTTAGCAGCGAGTACATGAGGATGATTAACAACACTACGTCCCTCCTGGCTCTGATTGGTTGTTTTAGCTCTAGAGCGTTGCATTTCTTCAAATGGCAATAGATGACAGAGGTGAAGATTAATGTCTTAACATTTTATGTCTCACTTTATACTGACATGACATGGAGACAGTTTTTAAAAAAAAATATATTAAAAAACATTCTTTATAAAAGTTAGTGCAGCTTCAATTATTTTCTTTTTTATGAGTTATAGTAGTTTGAGTTCTTTAATACTTAAATTTTTAGATGCAGAACTCAAAAAGTAAAAGTATTGTGATTATCTATACAGATATAATCAATTTTCAGTAAAATTATTCTGGAACAATCATCTGACTTTGGCACTTTGTCCTAGCGTTTGCTGTCACCATTTTGCGGACAGTTTTTAAGGAACATAAAGTGCCGTAACTTGTTGACAGCTGACGTTAACTGCTTGTGTGGGAAAAAGTCAATACAAAAACCAATTTCATGTCAGTTTGAAAAAATATATTAACAGGAAAATGAATTATATCTGTATTTCGTTACGTTTTATAATCATTTTCCCCATGAATTACTGTTTTTATTTATTTCAGTTCGAGAAAAGGTTTTCCCAGTTTCAGTTTTTGCTCTTCAGTCAGTTTTAGTTTAACTATAATAACTTTGCTGGAACCCAGTCGGTGTTGATGTAAACACAAACAAACCATTTCCACTTAAAACAGATTAGAAATCACTTTAATGTAACAACATAGTGATTTTTAAGACTTACAGTCAGAAACAAAAATCTAATTTCAGATCATTTTAAACCGAGAGGAAGGAGATAGCCTGGTGGAACGATTGAAATAAAATAGAAAAACATGAACACAAACATACGCCTCTTAATACTGTGATCTGATAACATGTCTGCAAGAGCTTTTCTTTTTTTAGTTTTTTTTTTTTAAAGGAATAGTTTGCCTCACACGAGAATGTTCTTGTTGAAAACCTAAAGAATGTGGATAAAATAGATTACAGTACTTAAATATAAAAATAGACTCTGGATTTCTTTGCTCCCGTTTCTCTCTCTGATTCAGTCGTGGAGATGGACAGACGGACGGATGGACGGATGGATGGACGTGTCCGGCGTGTCCCTCAGTGGCACATTCGAGCAGTCATCTCTTTCTGTGGAAACAGACAGCGAGTCGATTATTAGAAACGCTAAATATAATCAGTATTAATGGCTGACTCTGAAAGAAATCAACTTTTCAATGATTTTCTGATTTATTGAGCTGCATCAGTAAAAATAAAGAAGTTAATTCCTAATAAAGCTCTTTTAAAAATAAAAAAAAACTTTAATTATTGCTACATTTTTTCTGAGTATAACTAATGATTATTTTTGATTTTAAAGAAATTATTCCATTCTGCAGATTTTTCATCCAACTACTGAAACCTATTTCATGCAATAGCAGAAATACATAAAATTACAAATGGACAAATGATTTAATTCCTTTTTTAAATTAGAAAATAAACATTTTATTGGCAAATGATCAAATGTACTTAAACAACACATCTGATCTGCTGGTTAATAAATGGAGAGGAGCTCAATCCGAGATTTATTTTGAAACGGGTGAAACTAAAACTGCCACTTCAGGAGTTCTGGATAGAACATCTTTTGTACAGTTTTGGCTTAATTATTGCTTTAAACATCTCGTTCTTTAATTTCTTGTCAAAAAAAGAGATTTTATTTTATTCTGCAAGTTTGCATCAATCAACAGCTGAACCTAGTTAATGTTGCATGCAAATACTGATAAGAATATTGTAAATAATTTATGTAATTATTACTTTTAAGGTGTTTCCCCCCCTATAGACTGGTTGAATTAGGTCAGCATGGTGACTCTGAGGCTAAAATTAAAAAGTTTCTCAACTATTCACTGCAGGAAACATAAATGTATGATTCAAACAGATAATATTTTAAAAAAATCATTTTTCATTGTTAATCTTCCAAGGGGGTGAAATAAAGTCCTGAGTTTGAAGAGGCAGAGTTTTTCCAGAGCTTGATCACATGACAAGACGTCGATGGATCAAAAACAGAAAACAGGTTAAAGGTTAAAGTTCTGAGTTTACGGCTCTGTAAACTCAATCTGGTCAGGGAGAGCTACTTTTCAGATCAGAGAAATGTCAAAACATGTCTCTTTAAAGCCATAAACAGTTTCCTCAGAGGGGGAACAGACCCTCAGTCTGAACATGGCCAGTCAGACTTCAGGAAAACTGCTCTGTTTTAGAGAAAACTTTGGTTTAAACCTAAATAAAATGTCCCAACATTTGTTTTCGCAACATGTATGAAATCGAGCCAGCCTGCAGAGCTGCTGCGTTTACCTTCATGGGTGGAAATTTACATGTTTCTGCTTTTGGCTGCACAGAGCATTTTGCATGATTCAGATTTTCTCATTCAAGCTGAACAGCAGGGAGTTTATTTTTACCATCAAACCAGCATATTGTAAACAAAGTTAATGAACTTAGTAAAGCCAATTAAGCCTACTGTCGATTATTTGAGCAGTACTTGGTTGGCCCTTCTTCCACTCCAGTTCTATCATGGTCATTAATCTACGTATTGGTTCTTTTACCCCCATAAAACTCACCATCAGAAGGAAACGGCTTCACTGCCTTTGGATGCGTTAAGCCAGCAGATGATTTAGCCCCAAATCGTCAGCGAACCTCAAGACAGAGTGCGCCTCTCCACTTTTTCTACGACCTCGTTTTACAAATTAAAAGCCTGATTTAAACGCACCTGAGCAACAGTCCAGTCCTCTTTACCCAGAGTTCAGGACACAATGACTGTGGTTTTCCCAAGTACTTACAAATCTATGTCTAAACATTTTTCCTTCCACTCAACTTTTCAAAAACAGATCTCTCTGAACAGCCAGCTTCTTTAACAAGGACTCTTGTTGTTGACAATATTTTCTCAATTTAAATAATAATTGATAATTCAAATTATCAATTTGAATTATTGATATAATAATTCAAATTTTATATATATATATATATATATATTTGAATTAATGAAGTATTTTTAATGTACTAATAGTACTAAATATATATATATATAGATATTGGATTAATGAAGTATTTTTAATGTACTAATAGTACTAAATATATATATATATATACATATATATATATATATATATATATATATTGGATTAATGAAGTATTTTTAATGTACTAATAGTACTAAATATATATATATATATTGGATTAATGAAGTATTTTTAATGTACTAATAGTACTAAATATATATATATATTGGATTAATGAAGTATTTTTAATGTACTAATAGTACTAATAGAATCAAGTGTTCAGGTATATTGTGAAATGGCGGTGCTTTTACACCGTTCCACCTCTAGGGGCGCTAAAGCTTTGAATTGAATTATTTTTGCTAAATTCCTTCCACATAATACTTTTACTTTTTTATCCAAGACAGAGATTTTTCAGTTAATGTTGAAATGAAAGTTCTTTTAGAAAATAATCTCGCCTTCATTTACAAGTTTTAATATAATTTAACCAATCGAATGAAATTAAAACAAGGATGTGTAATTAGTATTTATTAGGTTGTTTGCTCTCCGATTGGCTCCCATTCGAAGCCTCTCTGGTGTTTAGTTTGCTCAGGTCCAGGTGTGTTCGACTCACCAGGGGTTCCAGTTCTTTGTGGTCCGTCAGGTTGAACTCAGTGACGAAGTAATAGAAATGCTTGTAGCAGGTGTTGACGTGCGCCTCGGCGCCCATCTGGGAGACCCGGTCGAAGTGGTGGATGTAGACGTGGACAAACACCCGGAACAGACGAGACAAAATCTTCTTAGCCACCTGCATGAAGCACTTAGGGAAGGGAGTACCTGTGGGAGCAGCAGATTGAGAGACTCTCTTACTGTCCACACCAAACATACAAAACATTCACAACAAACTACTTGGTAAAAAAATTACATTTTCTGTTCGTCTGGCTGCAGTTTGCTTTGACAAAATTAGCGGGAAGTAGCTCACATGGGCGCCGGTTTCTATTCATAGTGCGCTGGGCATGGTGTGACCCATTTTTTTAATCCACTGCCTGGATGTTTCTGTTGTAAAGTCAGCTGCTGAGCCGCAGCAGAGGCCATGCATACATGCAGAGATAATAACGTCCAGACGAGAACGCCACTGCCGCGGATTTACCGAATCCTCAACGTCTGCGATGCCAAACGCAGAAGGTAATCTAATAAATGCAGCCTTGAAATACAAACGCTTCATATTTTGGATTGCACAGCTATTTTAGTTTTGTTTTCCACAGGTCATTTTTAAAAGTAGCTTTTTGCACAAGAGTTTGGGTTACAGATGATTATTTCAGGTTGAACTTTATTTTGATGTTTATTCAACATTATAAATAGGCCTGTTGCAATAAGCAAAAACATCTGTTAATTAATTGGATCATGAATTAAACTCAATAATTTGAATGATTGAACTTTTTTTTTCTCTTTCTACCAAAAACTGGATGATAAAAGTCTTCAGTCTGGGGCTTCAGCCCTTTTTTGAGGGACAATTTTGCTTACAGAGACTTTATGATTAATTATATGAACTGTTTTATTTTCCAGCGTCAAATGTTCATTAGAATTTAAAGTTTATTGATCTTTGTAAACGTAATCTTGCTTTATTACATCATGGTCTCAATTTCTCTGCACAGTAACTGAGTCAGAGTAAAACTAGGCAACAGTAAACAACATGCAGTGTTTTCTGTTTAAACACCATTAAAAGATAACTTCATATTTAGCCACCGCAGCTCTTTGTCTATTAATAACTCATGTTGTCTCTACAAACAATCTGCAAATTATCTCAACCTTCTGCATTTGTAATATTATCTGAAGCGATTGTTCCTTTTGATTACTGCCCGTCTTTGACATTGTGTTTAAGTTTCCCACTACATTATTACTTGATTTATTGTTCCAAGCTTTCTAAATTATATTTTTGCTATGAGAAGCGACTGCGGCAAAAGTAATTTACCTTTTATCTAAGCTGCAATCAAAGAGACCCCGTATAAAAACATCTCCATTGACACTAGAAAACCCGTTTGCCTCCATACTTCAGCTCGTTTGGCTTCGTCTCAGGAAGCTTCATGGTGGAAGAAGCGTCAAAAGAAACTGGTGATGAATGTTGAATGTAGGGCTGCAGAGGAGGAAGTGGTCTTCTTCAACAACTTCAAGTTTAGTGAGCACAAACGGAGAGTTTGAACTGATGGGAACCACAGAAACTCAAAGGCCACATGTGAAGAGCAGGCGCTGCTGATGAGCGGATAAGGACACAGTGGGTTGATTTGCGCTGCTGAATGAGCTCTACGTTTCATTTTCTGCTGAATATGAGTTTTATGAAACGGTTAAGATGAAGGTTTGACTGCAGAAGATCAAAACAACTTTGATTCATCCAGATTTATTCAACTTAACTGTGAGGATAATGTGAATATCTAAATAAAACCAGCTTACTGTAGTACAGAGATTCAGAAATAAGTTAAATAACCGTAATGTTACATTTTCAGTATAGAAACTGTTTATTTCTACATCACTCTTATCAAATTTATTTTACTTTTTTTTTTTTGGAAATGCATTCATAGGGTTAGATCACACTGTTGAATCTTAACTCATATTTAATATGTAAATATTTGCATGTAGTAATCCAGATTAAATGCTAATATTTATTGTTGAGAATAATATAACTAAAAATGTGCATGCATTTTCTAGGACATTTTTTAATGCATATATTTAAAATCAAGTCTGCATTTTTAAGCAAAATTAATCTTCACTATAAGAACATCAAATTACAGACATTAAATTTAATGTTTTTAGTCTTTTATTTACTTTTTATATAAACAGAGAGGTTTTCAGAAACCGAGATTATAGTAATCCTTTGCTATGATGATTCAGGAAGCATTAATGTTGGCCTGTTTGGTGTCTGATGTGATGCAGAAGAATTAAAGCTGCAGTATGTAACCTTTAAATAAAATAAATGTAAAGCTTTTATTGTTTATTTTTGTGTGAAGCTAAAACTGCCACTTGACTATTTCTGGGTAGAATATATTTAGACAAAAGTTTTTTTGGCCTAATTACCAACTACTATCTACTGCTCTGATATGTCGCCTTTTCAGCAAATGGCTGTTATTATTATTATCCGTTTCATACATTTTCTTTTGTTTTTTTAACATACTGCAGCTTAAAGGTGTACGTGCAATTTTAAATTGACATTTATGACCAGTGCTACTGTACTCAACATAGACGAGGAAAACAATTTACTATTACTATCAACTGTAAAACAGGAGAATAGATTAGGTCTGTTGCAAGAAATCAATTAATCACATAATAAATTAAAACAACCCCAATTATTTCCATTTGTATGATTTATAATTTTTCTATTTTTTTCTACCAAAATCTAGATGATAAAAGTTTTCAGTCTAATGTTTTGGTCTCAACTAAACCTCTTTTGTTTTAGAAGCACAATTTTGCTTACAAAGACTTTATAATTCATTTGATTTGTTGTTTTGTTTATTCAAACATAAACCTATAAAGAGTGAAATCAGAGAAACTGATCATTTTAAGTGGTATCTTAATTTTTCCAGAGCTGTATATCTTAACGGACCAATTTTATTGTTTTTGTTTCAACACCATTTGATTATTTTCAGTTTATTTGTCTTTGTTCTGAATGTAGTCATCTTACCACACACCTCCTAGTTTTTTGGTTTATTTCTGTTGAGGTTATTCGCTCTCTTATCCGGTTATTTAGCACTAATTTGTTGGTCTGTGAATATAATACAATCTGTGAATAAGATCAAATAATTTGTCGAAACTCAAAACCCCCCCCTAAGACTCACCGACGTTGGTGGGGAAGATGTTCTCGTTGTTGATCTGTACCTCGATCCAGTCCATGAGCAGGCTCATGTACTTGGGCGCCGACAGCGCGGTCGGCCTCTTGTACTTGTGCTCGTCCTGCCAGCGGTACTCGTACTTGGGCCCGCCGGACATGACGGGGCAGGTCTGGTCGGTGCAGGAGTCGCTGATGGTGCCATAGATGAGGTTGATGCGGTTGAAGAAGTCGACCACGTGGACGGCCACCCAGTCGTTGAGGTCCTCGCCGTGCGGCAGCTGCACGGCCTGCTTCAGGTCCAGGCCCGCGTTCAGAGACGCCTGCGCCTTCTTGTGCAGCTCGAAGCGCTGCGTGCCGGGCTCGAACTTGCGTTTGGGCCGGAACGTTCTGTCTTTGTTGAAGACTTGCTTCAGGGCCATAGACATGGTCGCCTACGACGGATCCCTCTGGTGAATTATTTACTGTGGAGGAGGACGCAGTCAGAAGGTGGCGCAAACAACCTGTGCAGACCTCGGTGTTTTCAAACTGTTTGGCTTCTGCTTCTTAACCTGCATCCAGAAGAAATAAGAATAAGGTGAGATATTAAAGTAGCAAAATATAAGGTTGCAAATGTGGTGCAAGGCCAATTTTTGGCATTCTTTAAGGTTTGCTGCCAATTATTTCACCCCCAAAAAACTATAAAACTGAAGAAGGACTTCAGATTTTTTGATTGGGGTAAATTACAGGAAATAACTTGGTTGGTGCATTCATCCACTTAATGATTAAGAATAAAAAGTAGTTATTTTGTGACAAACGTCAATCGTACCAGATCAGTGAATTCACACTGCTGAACAGAACTGAATGTTTTAGATGCCCCAAACCGGCTCAGCAACAGAAATAAAGCCTAAAGTTCAAATTTCACACACAACTCTGAATACTGGCTTCATTTTACAGTTGACTGTTGTTGAGGCGACTGTATAAAGCTGCAGACTCTCTAAAGGTCCACAGTCCAAACACGTTCTGTTTCGCACACAAACAAATAAAAAGCTGCTTGAAAACTCCTCTGGTTCAAATCTGAGTCGGATCAAACTGCCGTTCTCATTCATTTGGGATTGAATTAACAGACTAAAAACACATCAAAATTCAAAAACATCCACATTTATTATTGTCAGGCTATTTTTTTCTTCGTGAAAGGTAATCTATAGCAAGATAATATTCATTTTCAGCAGTCAGAATCAAAAAAATTCTACATGATTTCAGTTAATAAACAGTTAAGCATTATTATCCACTCCAGATTTCATCTCGAATATTTTAAAAAGTTTGTACTTTTATATTTACTATTTCCTTTAGATCTTTAGTCAGTCTTGTTAATGTTTTCAACATTTTTGGGGTAGGTGCTGCACAAATCGCAGATCAAAAACAGAAAATAATTCATGGTTTAATATTCTCTATAATATTCGGTCACAGTTTTTTAAATCTCTGCATTCATAAATTTGATCTTCTAGTTCATCAAGTAACTGAAATATTCTGACAAGTTTTCACTAAAGGATTTTTATTGAACATTTTTATCACGTCTAAATATATATTTTAGTTAAGCATGATTTTAGGTCACAGATTTTTCCCAGACATCACTAAACGACCCCAGAACTACTGTTCATATAGTTTAAAATCAGTTTTCATCAGATGCCACGAGACAAGCCTCAATGGCCTCAGTTTATTTTTGATTTCAGGAATATTTCCATGCTGTAAAAATGACTATCTGTCCATGGATCCTGGGGGAGCAAATTATTTATCACTTTGCACTGAAAAAAAATCCCCAAAATGGATCAGAATCAGGGTTGATGTTAATTTTTGAGACTTCAAGGTTTGTAGAAAACCCATAGAGAAATTTAAATGTGCATATATGGGAAGGGAGGGAAAGAAAAATCCACTTTTTGTGTTTTTAAGAAGCAAAAATAGACATAAACTACTAAAATGACCACTAAAGGGGGTTTAAAATTCTAAATTATCATGAATATTTCTTATAATGTGCAAAAATATATTATATTATGGCAATTTTTGTGTCTCCAATAAATACAGGTGGGGCGCAAAATGAAGCCCCCCCCCCAACCACTCCTTCCCTCAAAATGTTAAATGTTTAAAATAAAACCCAACTTTATCTGCTACTAAATAGTCCACATTAAAGATGAAACATGGAGTCTGCGTGAGTCGCGTGAAGTAGGAAATGCGTGAGTCATTTCCTACTTCGGCGCCCTGAAAGCTCACAGCAAAACGACGGAACCCGCCTTTAGCGTCGCAACTTCACATTAGTGCCGTTATTTATTTAGTCCTCTGTCTGAAGAATGAGCGCCACCCGCCCGCACAACAATGCGGATTTGTGTCGTTTTTAGCTCATTTTCCAGGATGAAAGCCCCGGAGATTAAAACAGCGGAGCACATGACGACTGTTGGTGAAGTTTGTTCTTGACGCTGCACAGCGCGCACTGACTTGTTGCTCAAAAAACAAACAAACACAACAACAACGACAAATAAAATAATAAGAATAATACACAAGAAACCTTATATACCCACAATTATCAATAAAATCAACCAGAAACAACATCAGTTATCTGAGACGGACTGATCAAACGGTGACGAAACCGCACAGTTGAAAGGCACTTTCCCGAACTTACTTGTTCCGCCTTCCTGTTTCCTTCGGTCTTCTGCCGAAAGATTACGCGATAACTCGACGATAGCTGTACGTCGGTGATATGCGCGTCCTACATTATGGGTTCAGGCAGCTAGACATGCTGTAAAGACGGCGATAAATCAATAAATATGCCACTTTAATGAAGAAACTAACGTCTGACTCCTCCCTGCGATGCGAAAAGTATACCACCGCAAAGTTAGCGGCAACGCCAGTGACTTCCGGTTGAGACCTTCAAAGTAATTGATTTGAATTTTTCCACTGGATTGTAGCAGGTTTATAAAAATATTGTTGCT
This sequence comes from Poecilia picta, assembly GCA_033032245.1. Lineage (NCBI taxonomy): Eukaryota > Metazoa > Chordata > Actinopteri > Cyprinodontiformes > Poeciliidae > Poecilia > Poecilia picta. The sequence continues at coordinate 26,141,671 of CM065356.1, forward strand.
TTGATATTACACAATGAATCTTACCCAGGTTGTACATACATGAATAAAACTTTGGGGAAAATGTTATTATGGAATTGGAGATGAATAGAAAGTGTTTCACACATTCTCAGTAGTCAGGCATTTGTACACAGATTACAGATTAGATAAGAGATTAGGGATCTACACATATCTTTTAAGATGTTACAACCAGCCAGTCTATTCTAATAGCTAGCTTGTTTTTTTTATTTTAAACACCAGAGAAGACACAGAAATGTATATGTAAAGAGAAGTAAAATTATATTTTTCTTCTTTTACTGCTTCGTGTTGTTTTTGGGATTTCAAAATGTACCATATCTCTACATATAAATACGCAATTTGATTAAATTTAATAATTTACTGTAATCTATTTTTTTACTGTGACTAAATCAAGTTGTCAATGTCATTTTATAATGAGAATACATTCATAAGCTCATGTAGATTAATTTATATTTTATCTTTTTTAACTACCGAAACATATTATTTGAATCGCTTATTATTTATGTAAAGTAACCATAAGCAACTACAACATCACATATTTTAGGTACAAATCCGTAGTACCTAGAACGAGAAAACCTTCTTATTTTGAAAAGCCACATTTCAACATCCGGTCTTGTTCAGTGTTGCCTGGCAAGACAGAGGCACTTCCTCTGACACGGTGTGTTACAGAGCTAGTCAGACTAACCTCATTTATTTCACAACGCAGTCTAAGTAAACCACAGCATATCATGTTTAAACCACAAATAAATAAACAACTCTAGATAACTTTTTACATGTAGAGTTCAGGTGATCAAATGCAATACAAAAAACTAAACATTCTTAATGACTTATTGGTATTTTTACCCATTCATCTGTAGTTGTGGTCGAGTTGCAAAGGTAACTGGACAAAAAAGTTAAAAAGTAGAACTTGAAGTCCTGACGTCCTTTATAACTAATTTTTTGGGTAAATGAAGCGTTCCCACTTCAGAAATAATAGTTTCTCAAGAAAATTTGTGGTCTATGTTGAAGTTTTCTCCCACTTACCTGTCAACGTTCAGTTTCAGTTAAATTCAGTTAATCGATAATTAATAATTAATTCACAAAATACATAATTTACATTCAATCCTACCCACATTCCTGTTGATCCTGGTTACTAAACGATGCATTAAGTTCAGTTTACTATTCAAATTAGTTCAGAACATTTTCTATCTCATGAAATCAGATTCATTAAGTGAATGACTTGCCGTATTCATGAGTGCGTAGCGTTGTTGACTTTATAAGAATCCTTCATACTGTAAATGAATGTTGTGGAGACAGTGGAGAGGAAAAACTTCCCTTTAACAGGAAGAAACCTCCAGCAGATTTCAGCTCCAGCGACCAGCTGGAGGTTTGAGAAGACAGAGCAGATGCACAAAAAAGAAACACGTGACCTAATGTAGAAGAGTTTTATATCTTAACGAAAAGTAAAACATTAATTCAAAGCAATGTTTCTCTGCAGGAAGAAGGCCCTGGATTTAAATCCCAGTCTGGAGTTTTTCTGCATGGAGTTTACAGGTTCTCCCTATAATTTAACAGAGAAAGTCAGAGTTTTACCTTGCAGCTCACATCTCTTTTCTCTCCGGCAGGCTGGTACAGTATTCACATAATTGCAGATAGTTCCCCACTCTGCCTATTTACTTCCCATTCCATTCAACCCCCACTTATGAACTTTAAGTTAATGAGATGGTTGCTGTGCAGGCAAGCAAACCAGATCTGATTCCTCCCTTAGAAGAACTGCTTTTCACAAAATCCCCTCAAAATCCCCTTGGTGGGCCAAAGTTTTAACAATAACAACCATTTATGCCACTGTAATAGCGTCCTTAAATCTTGAAAATCTGAATGCTCCAGGATCGTAAAGTGCCATATACCTCAAAATAGTTTTGTTGGAATCCATCTCAAAGTTTAGTTTCAATCATCTTAATTTGGTAATTTAAGAATTTGGAAATATTTTACAGCAATCCAAGATTAATTCACTTTAAAATGCGATAGGTGGGATCAACAAAGCCCTCAATAAAACACTTGTAGTTCCCAGGAGCGCATACAATGATGAACCCAGCGGACCAAAAGGGCTGGAGCTCCACTTGCGTTGCTAGGTGATGGGCTGGACTTTCTGGGGTTGCTAGGTAACGGAGCAGTACCCTTCCACTGTAACTCAACAGTGAAATATTATTGGCTTGTTTTCCTGAGATCAAAAAACGTTAGGATCTTGGGTTGTCTTGGTCATTTCATCTTAGTTCCATTACTGTGTTTTCCTCATTTTCTTGTTTTGATTACGCCAGCCTTGTTTAGTTCAGTCCTTCTACAGAGATTCTAGTTTGTTAATCTATTCCTTGTGTTTTGTCAAAGGTTACTAGAGTCTAAGGTTACACAGAAGGCCTTAATGCTGAATTCAGATTTTCCTTGTGATATCTGATTTATTTATTTATTTTTTGCGTGGTCCGTCACAATTCCAAATATATGCGACTTGTATGTAATCTCCTGTGTGAACGGCAAACGACCTAAAAATATCCCGCATGCGCAGTAGAGGGCGCAATAAAGTCACACTTGAACCATAAAAAAAGAAGTTCTCAGTGTTTGTGAGAGTAAATGTGGATGGTATTGAGAATAATTTACGATTTTAAAGTTGCTGTCCAAACGGAGCCAGTTCATCAAAATATCTTTATCGTCCGCCATGGCTGTTGTTTTTCTTCCCGGTTGCGCGTAACAGGACGCAGAACAGTGACGTTTGTCGAGTATCAATGACGTTCAGGTCGGATGAATCAATGCGATCTGGCCGTACAGATTCAGGTCACATTTGAAAATATCAGCTACATATCTGATGTAGGACCACATATCCAAGTGGCCTGGGTCACTTTAAAATAAATCCGATCTGTAATTTTCAGATTGTCATGAGGAGATCAGATACAGGTGGCATTCAGGCAAAAAGGGTGGAGGGGTTGTGGTGGGGTGAAGAAAAAGTGATTTAGGTCTCTTCAGGCTGTCACACCTGGAATCCGTTAGCTAATCGTCCCAGGTCTTCCAACATTTACCCTCACAGTATTAAAACCCCTTTTCTATTGGTTGAAGGATAGAAACAATTGATGCTGAGTAAATGCTAGCCCTAAGAAATAAACAGATGTCTCTTTGTTTCTTTACGTTTGTAATAGGATGAGAAAGTTGTTGTTAAAAAAAAAGTAAATATATTGCACATTCATTCCACACAGCCAAGATGGCTTTAGAATAAAAAAATGGATGACAAATTTTTTTTACACACAGTTAAATTTCCATAAACTCTACAAACATATATTTGTATCTTCTATGGTGCCCATTCCAAATACATGAATCACTTAACACAAAATTCTGGCTCAAATTATCTATTTTTTGTTAGTTTTACTTTATTTGGCATAAAAACAGACAAACTGCTTTAAGGTGGAAGTACAGAAAAAAAAACTTCTTCATGTGCCATAGAGTCCCATTACGGTCTAGAAATACCAGAATACAGAATTAGTTCTGTCATCAACGCAAAGACACTTAACATTCAGACCATGAAAGACACACAAACCTACAGCAACCCTCCTTACACAGCTAAAACACCCAGGAACAATTTACAAACGCACATTTATTGTCAATGAGGCCCGTTTAGCTGTATCTGCTTGGCATTCAATGCTCATCATTATGCGCTGCTCATGAAATGCCCTTTGTTTTGGTAGTTTAACGCTTGGTTGAAAGGACGCTTTGTGCAGCAGTGGTACAGAATGCGCCTGTCTTCCTGTCTACTTGCTAGGCATGGCAGCAGCTTCGGCTCCATCAGGCTTGGCCTTGCTGGATATGGAGTAATGATAAGTCCTCATGGACTCCTCGACCTTCTTGAAGTCGGGGCGATCCTCGTGGCTGGAAAGAAAGAGAGAGGGGACAATTTGAGAGATCTTGGTTTAGCATGCTGAAAGTGATCAATAAAACCTTAATTATTATCAATCTGATAATACAAGGCTCATCCAGCAGCACTTATGTCAACTTAGACTATGACTTGCTGCATGTTTGAAAACAAACCTGACTCAATCTTTGGAACTTTGTAGCAATCAAATAAAAAATATGCAAACTATAAATGTTGTCTACACTTTCTTTTTATTTGGACTTTTTCTTGTTTCTACTTATCTAAGGATGGAATAAAGTCCTCATTTGGGTCTTTATTTTATAGATTTTTAGATTTAGATGTTGTAAACATATTCAGACCTATTGAACTTTCCTATAACTGATCATGATATAAAGTTGCTGTTTAGTGTATTTTCTTGAGGTTTACATGACACATGCATCCCTGCCAACTCAGTCTCAAATCTTCTGTAGGCTGCAGCAAGTTTTCTAGGATGTACTTATCTCCTTCTACCTTCCCATCAACTCCAACCTGAGGCGCTCCAGTTGATTTTTTTCCAACTGGAAAGTCAGAATTTCACAGTTCCAAGTACAACTGGAATGCAGCATGAATTACTGAGGTAATTGGTTGCACTGGGTTTAGTTTATGTCAAAATGAAATGGACTGAAAACTAATCCAGTCCATATGATTCAGATTTTATTTGTAGAAATCCGTTAAATTATTTCCCCTCTTTTTCACAACTTTTGGTCTGTCTCATAAAATTCAGATAAAATACACTAAACCAGGGATCCCTGAATGTTTTGGCATGGAGGGAAAAATGTCAAGTTGCAACTATTTTTAGTGCTTTAATTATAATTGCAAAAACTTTTATATTTTTATTTTTACTTGATCAATAAACTAAATACACAATATTTTAATAAAATAAGCAATCAGTTCTTTGTAGATTTAAAATAAAAAAGCGTCTTGCAGGTTTGCCAGATAAAGACAAAAAACAGCAAATTATATCTGAAACTTCTTATGTTTTCTGGATTTTTTTTCTCTTTTAACAACAAGAAAAGTTTATGGCTCACACTTTTCCCCCAAGTTTATTAAATGGGTGTTCCCAAGTCTGCCTTTCATTAAAAACCACTGGATGTTTGTGATCAATATTACTAATAAATTAAATAAAAAGCAAAACCCTGGCTGAGCATTTTCCATTAGAAGATTTTAAAATGTAGATCTGCATCAATTGGCTGAAGCAGCAAACCAATTTTAGGATATTTTTGAAATGTGATCACAGGTTCTTTGGACACCCCTGCATTAAACTTTTAATGGGTGTAAAAACATTGCGAGGCTCTGTATGTCAGCTGTGAAGTGAATGAGATTTGGTTTCTTACGACTGCGTCCAGCACTCTCTCATCAGTGTGTACATCCTCTCTGGACACGCTGGCGGACGCTCCATACGGCCCCCGTTGTTAATGAAGGCTGTGACCTCCTGACCTTTCATTTTCTGGAGAAAAACCAGAGAGGCAGAAGTTGTAGCGTGACGCTTAAGAGTTCTTCAAATCCCGGAGAGAATCTTTCATAAATTCACTCTCGCAGATTGCTGTTACCTTGTAGGGTTTTCCTCCGTAGGAGAAGGCCTCCCACATGGTGACGCCAAAGCTCCACACGTCACTTTTACTGGAGAATTTGTGGAAGTTTATACATTCTGGAGCGTACCACTTCAGTGGCCATTTACCTGCTGTACGAGCCTGGAAACATCATTAATTGACGGTAAGCAAACACCACCAACAATTTTACTTTTAAAGACTTCTTATTCCATTTAGTAATGAATAGTAGGTTGTGATTATCGTCTATCATCCTTAAAGAAATGTGGCTGCGTACTTTGTAGTAGTTGTCATCTGCTCCCAGCGCCTTGGAAAGCCCAAAGTCACTGATTTTGGCAAACTGCTGGTTGACCAGCAGAACGTTGCGAGCTGCCAGATCTCTGTGCACAAAGTTCTTCTCCTCCAAATACTTCATCCCCATCGATACCTGGTGCATCAGGTTGACGATGTCCTCCACAGACACAGTTTCCCTGAGACAGATACAAACAAGGTGAGTCTGAGCAATAATGATGGTCTGTATTGTATGGAGGATTTGATGCTTTAATTTTCTATTTATCTTGGTTTGGTTTTGTTATACTCCGGTTTCCTCCCACAGTCCAAAAACATGACTGTCAGGTTAATTGGTCTGTCTAAATTGCCCCTAGGTGTGAGTGTGTGTGTGCATGGTTGTTTGTCCTGTGTGTGTCTCTGTGTTGCCCTGCGACAGACCGGCGACCTGTCCAGGGCGTACCCCGCCTCTCGCCCGGAACGCAAGCTGGAGATGGGCACCAGCACCTCCCGACCCCATTAAGGGACAAGGGTGTAGGAAAATGGATGGATGGTTTTGTTATGTTGAAGTATTTATTTTAATATTGCTCAATTTGATGGCTTGGACTTGTTGTTCCTGCTGTCGCCACTAGATGTCCTCAGGTTCCTTCATGTGTTCCAGCAATTTGTTCATCTTTTGTTTCATATTTCTAATCCACTAACTTCTGCTGATCTTCCCAGTGTATTTGCTCATTCTCCAGTATTTTTACTTCTCAGATCCTCTGCTTACTTAATATGTTAATTGTTTTTTACTTAATTTGTGGTTAATTTGAAAAGAATCTCGTCTTGAATCTGAAATGTGTCTCCTACAAATGCTCATTTGAGTTCTTACCCTGACGTAAAACATCTTTATTTGTATAGTACATTTAAAAAACAAGTGTTTAAAGTGTTTTACATCATAAAAACATTACAGTCACCAATTATGAAACAAATAATAAACAGTACATTTTGTTAAATCCTATCATCAAGCAAATATGCATCAAATATATTGATCAATGTTTCACTTATAACTAAAGGAAAGAAATTCTAAACAGGTGGGTTTTAAGTTTAAGTTAAGCTGCCCCCGCGACCCGACCCCGGATAAGCGGAAGAAAATGGATGGATGGATGGGTTTTAAGTTTAGATTTAAAGGAAGTTAATGTTTCAGCTGTTATGCAGTTTTCTGGAAGTTTATTCCAGATTTGTGGTTCATAGAAGCTAAATGCTGCTTCTTCTAGCTTTGTTCTCGTTCTGGTGATGCAGAGTAGAACCAGAACCAGAAGATCTGAGAGGTTCTGGACGGTTGATACAACAGCAGCAGATCTTTAATATATTGTGGTGCTAAGCTGTTCAGTAATTTATAAACTAAAACAGTAAAGTATATTGTCTGAGCTACAGGGAGCCAGTGGAAGGACTTTAGAACTGGTGTTATGTGCTCTATCTTCCTGGTTTTAGTGAGAACGCCAGCAGCAGCGTTCTGGATCAGATTGATTTTTTTTAAACAGACCTGTGAAGGTACTGTGTCAGTAATAAATGCGACTAAAGATAAACGCAAGGATGAGTTTCTCTAGATCTCGCTGAGACATAAGTCCTCTAATTCTGAAGATGTTCTTCAGGTGATAGAAGGCCGACTTTGTTACTGTCTTAATGTGGCTCTGAAGGTTCAGGTCAGAGGTCATCACTACTCCCAGGTTTCGGGCCTGATCGCTGGTTTTCAGTAGTAATAACTGAAGCTGTGCATTGACTCTAGTTCACTCCTCTTTAGGTTCAAAGATAATAACTTCAGTTTGTTTCTGTTCAGCTGGAGAAAGTTTTGGCCCATCCACACATTGATCTGTTCTAAGCATCTATTCAGTGATTGGATGGGTTCTGAGTCACCTGGTGGCATCGAGATGTAGAGCTGTGTATCCTCTACACAGTTAATTTTATTTATTATTATAACCTGAGGGAGAATGTAGATATCAAATGGTGCGGATCCCAGGATTGAACCTAGTGGTACCCCACATGTGACTTCTGTTTGTATTGGTGTACAAACAGAAGTACAAACAGAGGCATCTAAAACCTGCGGGTTTTAGATGCCTCTCTGCTCAATCCTCCCAGCTCAATCAAATCATTAATTTAGCTCTTCTTTAATTTTATTAAAAGGTATGACTTATGAGTTTTTCATATGATTCAGGTGTGTTGGAGCAGCAATGCATCCAAAATCTATTTTAATTTCACACAAAGAGACACAGAAGTCACATTTAAATTCATGTGTGCAGTTCTTTCTCCATTGTGTTTTATAAACCCTGCAGGAAGTTAATGTATTGATTTGTTTCCATTCAAATAGTTTTAAAAAAACATTTATTTATTTTCTCCCCTCTGCATACTCACTTTTTGGTGGAGAGGAACTTGTTGAGCGGACCGGATGCCGCCATCTCCATGACGAGCATCAGGTGTTCGGCGTTGCACAGGCCCAGCATGCGGACGATGAATGGGTTGTCCAGCTGGTGCATGATCTCTGCCTCCCTCATCATCTCGTCCTTCACCAGCTTTTCATTTTCACTCTTCAGCACCTTGATGGCCACGTCTACCTGTCCTCTGAGGTTACAGATTTAAATATTGTCGTTAAGCAGTCATAAATCGTGTGGAAAATTATTGCTGGTTTTGTAAAAAAATAGTGTTAATCTCACGATTCTTTCCTGAGGACTCCCTTCTTTACGCAGCCAAAGTTTCCAGAGCCGAGCTCCACCTCGTCAATCATCAGCTGGTCCCGCTGGATGTTGAATTTCTTGATCTCATTCGGGTTGTGATAGGGATTAAATCCATCACAATCCATGGGCAGAAGGTCGCGCTCTTTAGGCGTAACTTTCTTTGAGGCCAGCGCAGCAGCTGATAGAGGAATGAGACATGTTCAGTGTGTTTATAAAAATAAGCTCCAAGTCCTACTACTAGTTTTATTTTCATGTATAAAAATATACTGGGAATAGGGCTGTAGTGATCCAATAATCTTACAATACGATACGATACACAATATTCTGCCCACGATACAATATGTATCGCAATATTCAGCAAACGATACAATTCAATACACTTTTGCGATTTTCTGAACGATTTTAGAGGGACAGAGTGATTTTGACGTTATTTTGTGACTGTTATAAAGTTGGATTGAATTAATTTAACTGAAAACGGATTAAAAGCACCAACTACACAATACCTGGCTCTGGTTGGACACAGAATTAAAGTTAACAGCTGGACAAAATGAATCAAAGAAGTGGTGAGAAAACATGTTTCTTTTAATTGGAACAATACAAACTGTAGCTGACATGCATTTGTAAAGTAAATAAAATGAACCAAGTTCCTGCTCTGAATAGTTTGATACCTTTTTAACCTGAACATCTGAAGGAATCACTCTAAGCTTGATGCGAAGCAAGCAGTGAGTGAGAAAGGTGGCAGTTGGATGTTACGATACTTGCAGATGAATATCGATTTTTTTCTAGGAAAGAAGATATCGATATATATCGCAATATCGATATTATTATACAACCCTAACTGGGAACAGAGTATGTTCTATTTAAGCAACATGAATAAATAAATAAATAATAGAAGAAAACTGTAGGGTCAGTATTATGTGTTTTCTGGGCATATATTGCCACTTTATAGCTGTTACAGCCCCTGACATCTAGAGGCTGTACTGTCTATTTGTTTTGCTGTATGCAATTCTGCTGATTGGCTGCAGAAGAGCAGCAACACCATTGGACCAGCAGATGATGACCCAGCCAATCAGACGCTGATGAGGCCCACCTGCACCCTATAAACTGGCAGAGGCTTTGTTTAGGTGTCTCCCAGCTGACTGATGACTGTTTTGGGCAGCTTTGAAGTACTTTGTTCTGCTGACCCATTTTTGCTCTGCTTAGCAGTTTTAACTCTGATCTTGATTGACTTTAAAGCAAGAAGTTTGGTGCTTCTTCAGTATTCCTTAGTGTTTTTCTTTTGGGCTGTTTTAAATTTTGTTTAGGCTAACTTGTTTGGTTATTTCTGTTTAATTGCTGGAGGTTTACTTAACCCTCTTTAGTTTGCTAGTCTTCTTTTGAGTGTTAATTGAGTGACATTGTATTATGTTTTGTTTGTAAAACTACCTTTTTTGTAATAAATTATTTTAAATTTCACTTCTATCTCTGGTCACTTCTCTAAACCCCTAGACATTAGGGTTTTAACAATAGCACAATCAAATAACTTCCCTTCAGTTGTTACAAAATTATATATATAATGTGATATGCAGAAAGATTAAATAAATCTTGAAATAAACAAATGAAAATATGATTGACAATAGCAATATTTTTGTTATTTCAAGGGAATATTTATGAATAATTGATTTTGTCATAAAATAATTGAGAAGATTCATTCAATTTTGATGAAACTTCTCTCCAGAGTTTGGTTTATTGTTTATTGCGCTGTGTTACAATGTAAATAAATAACTGACCTCCTGGTGGTGGTGTGTATGCATTCGGTCGAGGTCGCCTCTGGAAGGAAAACATCCAGATAAATCTCACGGGTTGAAAAAAGTGCTGAATTTTAACAGAGACGGATGTGAATACTTACTTCTGAAGGAACACTGGGTTTCTCTGAAACATAGAAAGAGAGACAAATAAAAAAAGTATCCATGCCTTTTGAACTTTATCACATTTTGTCACACTACAACCACAAACACTAGTGTATCTTATTGACATTTTATGGGGTAATATGGCACAAAAACATGGCATACATGTGCATTAAAAGAAAAATTATGCATAGTTTTCAAATCTTTTTATAACCGAAAAGTGTGGTGCAAGTTTGAGTTATAAACTTAAACCACTGAAGAGGAAAGCTATTGTTAAAAGAACAATAAGCCATGTAGGAGACAAACAATCAAACAAACAAAAAACACTGTGGTCAAAGGAGCCTAACCCTAAAAATATGCCTTTATTTAAAATACTATCTATGTGTGATGGAAATATAATTCTCCATTTCGCTCTAAACTTCCCCGGTAGATATTGACCCTTGCATGTGACGTCACGACCCCAGAACTCCGCCCACTCCGCCATGACGATGTTAAAACAACAAATACGCTCTTTTAGGCTAGTTTAAAAACAGACATCTAACAAATGTCTCTTCCATTTAGTTGGCTTCTTTTTAAAAACTCTCATAGGGTTCTGCGCGGTCGGCTGCTCAAACAGACAAGTGTGGAGAATCAAACTTGTCATTTTTATTGTATAACCTTTAATGAGGAAAGATAAAATGGCGATCAATAGCAGCCGTTTTATTAATAATGACCGTCAGCCGTCAATCATAGCGACTGGCAGCCCTCGGTGTGATCACGGATTTACAGCAAACACTTTTTTACAAGGTAAGAACATCAAGGCTCACTTATTTTATATTTAGAAAGATATCAAATATGGCGATATGGAGAAGGTGCGTCTCTAACGGTTGGTAACCATGGAGACAATGCCGCACCGTCATGTAGCCTAGCATGTATGGAAAAAAAAACTAGCTAGTATCTCGTCTTTTGTGTTTTTAATGCTGCTCCGGTGTAAAGAGAAACGCTATTTATGACATAGCGATATAAATCCTGTGGTGTGAATTCAGGTAAAGTCGGTAATTTAATCAGCTCGTCAGGAGGGAGGAGGTATGGGTCGGTTTCTTTGCTAGCTGTTTCCAACTTTTGTAAATATCGCCGTCTATGAGCCCCAACCAGGTGTGTTACTTTCACAGAAAAATTAGATTGACTGGAGCAAATGAAAGCCACGAATAAACAGGAAAAAAAACAACTTTGGAAAACAATTTCAGTTGCTCTGTTCAATACTCCTTATCCCTCACTTCCGACACATGGCGCCTGGAAATGATGTAGTTGCAAAAGGGTCAATACCCTAAAAACCTCCAGATGCATTTCTAGTTTAAGTGTTGAAAACAGACGCATTTATTCTAAACCACAGATCCTCTTTTTGTCTCAGTTAAAATCCCAATAAAATAAATTTAAGTTGGAGGTTGCACTATGACAAAATGTGGAAAAATCTAAGGGATATGAATACTTTTGCTATTTAAAACTGAACAAGTACAACATGTTTTATTACGTTCTACAGTTTTGCCGTTGACGCAGGCCTCCCCGAGGACAGTTACCAGACCATCAGGCTTCATCTTCAGATACTCGACCAGCTGAAAAGCCAGAGGAAGTTACAGTCATTAAATGGTCTTGAGCAGCTGCAGCAATAAAGGTAAAAAAAAAAAAGAAAACTGAGTCTCTACCTGCCACAGTGTGTCAAACTTTGTTCCCTCCGGCATAGCCAGCTTCCCTGATTTGTCCTGCTGGATCTGATAGTGGTAAGCCGTTTTTCCGTACATCACAGAGAGCGCAAATGAATTAGCCTCGTCTCTGTCTCTGACACTAACATACACAAAAAAAATAAAATTGCATAAAGATCTCAAATGTTGATAGCTCAAAACATGAAGTGGCAACAAAGAGAGGCAGAGCTGTGAGGCTTACAGAAACTTGCCGTCTGGCTGTGCTCCAGAGTAAAGCCTCCTCTCCCCTTCGTGTCGAGCGATTTTTCCGTGATACCAGGGCATCTGTTCATGGGCGGTGGTGGCGATCAGCTTCTCAAGCTGAGGAGCCTGACTGATGACTGCCTGCTCCATGGCTTCTCCCTGAACAAACGCAGCAGAAATGTCAAAAGTGGCCCTCAACATTTACACCCGCATGCGAAAATGGCTGCAAACATATGCGCAACTGTACATCTTTGAAAAGTAGAAGTGGAGCTTCCTGCACAATCAGCAAGAATGCAGGTGACCAAAAATGTGCTGGAGTTTGGATTTTGGGTTGCTAGGTGACAGGCAGAGCTTCATTTGGGTTGCTAGATAATGTAGAATGTCATTATGTACAAAAATGTGCAAAATGTGGATTTTTTATAATAGGTTGCCTTTAAGGACTCGTGTACAGATAATCGTTGATTATCATAGTTTTATTTTATTTATATTATAAATAAAGCAACTGGAAAGCTGGGTAGAACTGTCTTGTCCAGAACTTAACTGGTTTGAATCTTGCGTAAAAAACAAGGACTTCTTTGTGTTAGTAGGTAATTTCTTATCAGAACGGACAGAAGTCACATGAGGTGTACCACAAGGCTCAACCCTGGGACACCTCCAGTTTAATATCTACATGCTCCCATTAGCTCAATTTATAATAACAATAAGATTAGCTTCGATAACTCTTCAAATAGTTATTATTCCGAGTCACTTACCAGAAACTAAACTGAAGTTATTATCTTTGGACCTAAAGGGGAACGATGTAGAGACGATGCACAGCTTGAGTTATTTCTGCTAGAAACCAGTGATCAGACCTGAAATCCATGTAAAGTTATGAACTCTGACCTGAACCGTCAAGAGTCGCATAAACACAGTAAAAGTTTTCAAAGTTGATCTTCTACCACTCGGACATTTCCAGGAATAGGAATATTTTTGATAACCCCATCTGATCTAAAATAGTGAATCCGATTTATTATCTGACAGTTAGAAAAATATTACTCTTTTTGTGAACATTCAGTTTTAGCAGTATGCGTAAAAACAATGCGAGAAGGAGTGACTCAAATCCTGCTGTGCAATGTTTTGGTGCAATAATATTTAAGTGAAATTGTCATTAACATTGTGATTTTTCTCAACCTGATCAAGGGTAACACTTCTGGAAAGTGTTTGTCTTGGAGATATAATTTGCTTGATCTGCCCGTGTTGTCTTACTCTAGCCCTCATTTTGGGTTGTACATCTTTGAAAAGTAGAAGTGGAGCTTCTAGCAGAATATTCTGGCAGAATATTTCACTTCACACTTTCTCATGTACTTTTTATAAGTCATACACGTTCCATTTTTGTTGCATTAAGTAAATGTAATCAAATTAAAGTTTGAAATTGTCTAAATTTCTTGGTGAGTTTAATCAGCTGCAGATGAATTCAGTGTAGATCTTTTAATGTGCTGTACACTGCAAAACCACAAAATCTTACCAAGCATTTTTGGTCTAGTTTCTACTGCAAATATCTTACAGTTTGTTTAATATTGATGAAGAAGTATTAGTACTGGAAGATTATTTCACATGTAACATTGAAAAAAAAGCCTTGTAATAAGTAAAATAATATGCCAATGGAATAAGTATTTTTTAGTCAATATTAAGGAATTACTGAGTCAAAGCAAGCTTTTATATCTTGCTGAAAAGCTACTTATAAGTTAGTTTTGTTTCATTTCTAGTGTACTAAGATATTGGCAATAGAAACAAGACCAAAATCAGTTGGTGAGATCTTGTGTTTTTGCAGTGTATTAATAGATTTGTCTTAATTTACTGGATTAGAAAGGAAATGAAAATACTTTTGCTTCACATTAAATTAGGTATCCTTAAAACAGATGAGTGTGTAGAGTAAAGTACCCTAAAACTGTACTCTATTAAGAGTGGCACTACTTCAACACATTTTTATTTAAGTGAAAGAAAAAAGTAGCCATCCAAGAAATTACTCAAGAGTGGTAAAAATACTTGGTAGGAAGTCTACTCAAGTACAAATTATCATTTTTTTAATATTTAAAAGTTACAAAATCAGACAGACCAAAATATAAACTTAAGTGGAAATTTTGGTATTTTAAGGACCAATATGACAATAATTTATGTAAGTCAAAAAATAACAAAATCAGGCAAAATAAAATTTTTCCAAATCAGTTTCTTTCAATAAAAAACTTATGAAACAAAACCTGCAGGTGTGTGTCTGGATTTTTTGTTAAACGTTTTTGTTTTTCATTCAGTGAATTTCAGTCAAGTAAGAGTAGAAATACTTCATAGTAAAATTACTCAAGTAGAAGTACAAACTACAGGGCAGTAAAAATACTCCTAAAAGTAAATTTTTTTTCAAAACGTTTCTCAAGTAAAATAATTGAGTAAATGTAACTAGTTAGTACCCAAATTTAAACTCAGTACCAAGAACTCCAGCGTAGCAACATTAAAACCCCTTAAAAACAAGGATTTTGCACGTCTTAAACTGAATGAATGAATTTTGTGCCTCACCTCCAGGTTCCAGGTCTGCTTGACGTACTCCCTCAGCATGTTCTCCCTCATTTTGTCGAAAACGCCGACCTTTACGGGCATCTCCGGAGGACGCAGACACGGCTTCTTCAGGAGACACACCAGCCCGTCGGGGTCCTTGCTGTAAAACTCGCACAGCTCCCCGGGTCCGCAGTGAGGCTTCCCTCCGGAGATGCAGTAAGTCCCGTTCAATTGTTTCTCTATGGTGTAGTGGTGAAACTCCAGGTTCCAGACCACAGACAGGACGTAGCCCCCGAGGCTGCGGAGGCACTGTCTCAGCAGGAAGAGGCCGTCCGACATGCCGGCCAGCTTCAGGTGTTGCTCGGCGTCCGAGCGACTGATGCTGCCGTAGAAGAAGGGCAGCTCAACCGCGGGGTCGACCGACATGTTGAGGCCTGGGAGGAGTCAATCTGAACCGGCTCTTGAAGTTCTGGACGGATATTGGTGAAGAAAACTGGACAGAAAGAAGAAAAGAAAATGTAATTTTGGAATTTAAATCCACTTGAGTTCATTTACAAAACAAAAAAAGAACCAGACGTGGACAGAATCTCAAGTAAGAGTAGCAGTACTTCAGCATAATTTTACCAAGTAATTGTGGTTTAGTTTATAGTGCAAATATCTTAGTTTACTTGAAAGAAGACAAAACTAACTTACAAGTAACTTTTCAGCAAGAAATAGCAGCTTGTTTTAAGCCAATAATTCCTTAACATTGATGAAAAAGTGTAAGTTCCATTGGTAGATTATTTCATTCATAAGATATTTTCCCCATGAAATAATCTGCCAATGGATCAAGTATTTTTTCGTCAATATTAATGATCTAATGCCTTAAAACAAGCTGCTATTTCTTATTCATTTCAGGTTTAGTAAGATATTTGCTCAAGAAACTTGACCAAAAATACTTACGATTTTGTGTTCTTGCAGAGTAAAGTGAAAGTAAAAAATAGCCGTCCAAGAAATTATTCAAGTAAGCGTAAAAAAAGTACTTGGTAAAAGCCTACTCAACTACTGAGTTACTGATCAAATAATCAGTTGTTTAATATTTAAAAATTACATCATCAGTTGGACCAAAATATAAAGACAAGTGGAAATTTTGGCATTTTAAAGATGAAAATGGCAATAATTCAATTAAGTAACAAAAAATAACAAAGTCAGACAAAAGAAAAATTTTCAAGTCAGTTTCTTTCAATAAAAAAACTTAAAACTTAACAAAACCAGCAGGTGTGTGTCTGTGTCTGGTGGATTTTTTGTTAAAACATGTTTGTTCTTCATTCAGGAGAAAATCCAGAAATTTTACTCAAGTAAGAGTAAAGATACTTCGTAGTAAAATTACTCAAGTAAAATTAAAAACCACAAAGTAATTTCTTTTTTTCCAAAAAGTTACTCAAGTAAATTCATTCTCACCTCTTTTTATTCCGGTTTGTTGTTGGGCTCCGGGTCAGACGGCGGCTCTAGGTCGAATTGCGTCTTTCAGGAGTTTCAGCTTAGCGGCGAGGAGCTGGGAGGGGAATTATACGTCTGGATGAGACGTTCAGCTTTAAACACCCACACTTTAAGATTGCATGTAGTTTGCAGATTAACAAACTGGTGACAAAGCCACAACAGGAAACTGCAGTCCGCCCTCACAGCCTCATTTCTCCAGCATGTCGCTCTTCCGTTGAACAGGTGCTCTTTGGTTCTAGATGATTCCCTCTGCTTCAGAGGGTTTAATGTTTAAAAAATAAATAAATCCCCTTCAGTAGACAGTAATTCACTGTCTGGGGATAAATTAAACCTAAATACTTCTAAACCGTATTTGTGTGTGCTGACTTGGGAATTGGAGGTAAACTTGGTGCCGTCTAACATGACGACACAGAAGAGATTAAAATCATGCAGTCTGGAAAATTTCCGTGATAGAAGAACGAACCTGCAGGTTTCAGCCAGAAACGATCACAATGCAGCAGCTTAAACACACACAGAGGAAGTCTCGAGAAAGGCGAAAGAAGATAAAAATCGGAATTGAGATTTATTGTTAATCGACTCAAACCATTAAACCCAAACAGAACCAAAGAGCTCTTTGTTTGAGGTTTTGTATCTTTAAAAGTATCAAAACCAGTTGGGCTTTTTTTTTTTGTTCTTTTTAAAGTTTTGTTTTGGAAAGTTTTGCTCACTCATATCTTTGCCTCAATGCCATCCACATCACCATTTTCCATTTCCAGTTTAAAAGGAAACACTTTTAGCACTCGAACAAGGAAGCTGCCTTGTTTTCACATGCAGATAAAAATTTTAAATGATAAAAAAATGCTAAAAAAAAAAAAGGTGTTTGACCACAGTTTCCTAGCTTTACATCTGAGTTAGTACCCACATCCACAGTGGACAACCAAACCTAACGGCACAGCTGCCACATGAAGAGAGACTCCACTGTGGCTTGACCTCCCAACTCGCCACAACAAAGACAGCCAGATGCTGCAGCGCGGACACAAACGCCGAGTGTTGATGGATGCTGCACCAGAAAACAACCCAAAGAAAAAATTACACAAATCAGCTGCTTCTTTCAGAGCTTTGGGGGTTTGAAAAGGATAAAACTTGGCCAACCTACCACATGTGACAGTAACCTTCACCTAAACCCTGACAGAGCAAATGCTGGAAGCCTCTAATGGTTTGTATTTGTCACCAGATTTGTGTGTAACTCTTAAGCTTCACTTATTTGTTTTTTTCTTCACTCTGAACAACATTCAGTTAAAAACTAAGAATAAGAAAAGTAATTTTAGATTAAAAGTGGTGCAGGACCAGTTTATGCTATAAGTGCAGCATAAACTGGTCCTGGGTTCAGTGCTTTAATCCAAAATTGCCTTTTAAGAATCATAATTTGTATATGCACATAGGCAATCCATTTATATAAATATAAATAATCAATGGATGTACATACAGCTCTGGAAAAAATGAAGAGCCACTGCACTGAACCCTATGGACCTTTACCAAGCTCCGTCCAGAAACACCCCTCGAAAGTCTCACGTGACTGCATGTCTCACAAACAAAGCCTCGCGATGCTTAGTTTCTATGTGTAATTTCATTTCGACTGACTCTCTGCAGAGTGTTTCTGAGTCGATTAGTGTAGCATTTCTGCCAGATTTTGACAAAATATCAGCCACGAAAATGGACAGGGGAACCAACAAGTTCATGTCATCTTTTTTGGACGACATCAAGGTGTTTTAGTCACGCGATGCCTCCAACATTGTGCGTGTCACAGCTAAATGCTACCAGTTGATGAGGAAAACAGCAGATCCTCACACCCTCAGCATAAATATAGCTGTGGACAAGATCACTGATGCCTATTGTTCTTGCAAGGCTGGGTAAGTCGGACATTCATGGTTTAGAGGGTTTGAATGTGCCTAGGCCTGATGCACGGTACTCGGTGCTAGCGTGGCTAACGCGATTACAGTTTAGTAAAAAGCCTTTTCAGGTAAAATCAAATTTTAATGTATGTCAGATACGGTACACATTGCATATTGATCTGTTCAGCTAACGTAAAGCTGTAACAGACAGGCTTCAAGGTGTAGAAGTTGTATCCGTACTGTCATTATGCTGTACTTACTTGGCTAAAAGGTTTTCATCATGGATGTGTTTATTATTGACTTTCTTTTTTTCATTCACTAAACACAAAGAAAGCAAAGCAATAATACTCACAATCCTTTGTTCTTATTGATCCTATGATGGTTGAGCTGCAAATGCGTCGTGCACAAGCTTTGATCCAAGCAAGGCTTTCCGTTTCATATGTTGGAAATCTGTGAATTTTAGTTCCACAAATACAATCAGGATACCTGACATCGCCTGTACAGATTCCCCACTGACAGTGGAGGCCCCCCCCCCCCCCCCCTGAGTCCTGACGCAAAAACTTTCTGCCGGTCTGCTAGTCCACAATGTACATTAGCATGTGTTTACTACTGTAGCTTGTGTTTGTGAGACGGTCACACATGTGGTAGCTGCGCTGTGAGGTAAAATTGGCATTAGCCAATGAAACGCGGCCCCTGTGGTAAGGTCTATTGAAAACTTCCTGGTTATTCCACCTAATGTTGATTTCTGAACTCTTCCTGAGTTAAAACATTAATATTGTTGTTTCTAAATGAATATAAACTTGTTTTCTTTGCATTATTTCAGTTCTGATAGCACTACCAACGTCTTTTTCGTTATTTTGACCATTTCTTATTTTCTGCTAATAAATACAAAATTTTAGCTTGGAATATCTGAGACATGTTGTCAGTAGTTCATAGAATAAAAGAACAATGTTCATTTTATTCAAACATATACCTGTAAAAAGTAAAATCAGAGAAATTGGTAATTTTAGGTGGTATATTAATTTTTTCCAGAGCTGTATGTGTTTATATACAAGTATATACAGTATGTTCGTTTGCTACATTGAGCAAATGTTTTCTCAGGCTTCATTTAAGTGTCCAAGGTTTTGTTGCCTTTTGTAGCAAGTTGGCGCCATTTTGTCTAGGTCTGGGCATCTTCACCTCCGCATTTCTTTTCTTTTCTCCTCATCATCAACCTCATGTCATTCTGAGTGGCAATATTGTGGTATAAAATCTGTTTCACTGCCATTTATATTCTTAATTAGTCCATTAATTTTGATATATATTTCAGTATTCCAACCTCTTTGTTATCGTTCTTTAGATTCGTGATTATTTATTGCAACAGATCAATAGCATAGCTGGTTGTTCTGGGATGGGAGTTATTGACTATTTTGACTGAAATCTATTTTTATTAATAAACCATCATACTTTGGAGAAACGTTTTGTGCTTATTCTGGTATGTGTGCAATGTTCACTGTCCAGTAGAGTTGAAATCATTCCTGACTTAGTTTTTTTAACTAAAAAAATAAATAAGTCATAATTATTAATACTTAATAGATAAATAGGCCAGTGATTCTGTCCTTTTTGCACCGCAGTGGGCATGTAAAACGCTTTGTGGAGATGAAAACCAACGTTGCATTGAACCCTGAACCAGAAATGGTGACTTCAGACTTGAGTTGCAGGTCAATCACAAAAATAAGATTTCAAACTCATATTAGATTTTCTCCTTAAAGACTTTAGTCTTGACTTGAACCTCACCGCCCTTAAAGTCCTGTGCTTCCAGCAAAACAACGACTAAAATGACAAACAAGTGCTACGATAAAAACGAAACTGTTTAGACCGAAGGATATTCAAGTGTTAAAATGAACCACAGATATTCACAGATACTCTCCAGTGAATCTGAAATTGGGTGAATGTTCTACGGATGTGCAAAGTTAATAGAGACATATTCAAAAAGACTCTAAAACTGTAACGTTTGGACTTGGGAGTTTTCACCTCTCATTAATGCTTTACTTTGTGTTTGTTACATAAAGTTCTAATAAAATGGAAAAAGTTAATGCAAACCTGTGTGACATCAACACGGCCAATCGAAAAAGAAAGCAAACTTAATAACCAACATTCTCAGCCAGCGTTTTGAATGTTGCCGCCGTATTTTCATAATTACTACGTGTTTGTAAAGTGGTGCACGATAAACCAACACGCCCAATAAAAGCAGCAGCTAAGTGTCAGCTCAGAAATCATTTTTAAAAGGAGACTGCACCATAAACCACAAGAACAACAAGTGAAGCAAGCGAGGCGACACATGACACAGTTCCTGTGACAGCTTTGAACCCCAAAACTTGCGTGGTATCTGACACCATGTCTGGAGGGAAAAGACGTTTTAAGGTGGAAAATGTTTGCACGTCCCTCTAATATGCATCAGATATTTTCACAAAGGAGGTGTTGGAAAGTAAACTGATTGTGACTAAGTGAACGGTGGAAGGAATACTCTAAATAAGTCTTCAAAAAGCAGAGGACGTATGCAAATAGAGAAGAAAAGCACCAAATCTGCTTGTTTTTGAAATATTAGAGCAAGCCTCCTTAAATGGGGCAAAGACCATCAGCGAAAGATGCTTATTTTATCGTAAATTAACATTTCAGGGTAACAACTCTAATCTCAGGTTGGACAAGTTTTGTAAAACTCTAAAGTTAATGGCCTGGAAGGGGTAAATGTTTTATTGAACCCCTTCTAATGATGCAGAACTTTCAAACAACGTGAAATTCAAGAGAAATGCAAAGATAAACTAAGATTGGCTTTAGAGATGATAAAAAATGTTGCTAGAAATAATAAGGAACAAACAACAAAAGGCCACATGTGAAAATAGGCAACGTGAGAAAAGAGCAATTCCACACAGCTACAAACAAATATAGATTTTGAAAATTATAAACAATAAATTAATGCTTTGAGCTTAATGCAAATGCAGATATTTGCCATCACAAATGTTTTGTAGGTTAAGTGGATGATACAAGTTGTGATGCTAATGTTGCTAAATTATATTTGAGATCATTTAGCTGTTTAATATATACATAACTGGGTAACTCAGGGAAAAAGCAGATTTTACACAATGCAATTTTTTATATAATATGAACATTAAGCGTGGATGAACATTATTGCTTTGAGATTGATGCCAACAGATGCTTGCTGGCTTTAATATTCTGTAGGTTCAAATGTTTGGATTTTAGAAGTTGTGATGCTAATGTTGCTAAATTATATTTTGAGAATATTTAGCCGTTTAATATGTACACGTAACTTTAGGAAAAAAGGGAAATTGACACAATAGCAATCAAATACAGATTTTGAAAGTTGTTAAACAGTATCTACATTATTGCATTGAGCTTAATGCTAATATAGATGTTTGCTAGCTTAAATGTGCTGTAGGTTCAAATGTTTGAATGATAGGAGTTGTGATGCTAATGTTGCTAAATTATATTTTGAGAACATAAAATTGTATAATATATACACATAATTAGGTAACTCTGGAAAGGAAAATATATTTTACAAAACAACAAGCAAATACAGATTTTGAAAATATAAACAATATCTACGTTATTGCTTTGAGCTTGATGCTAACATACAAATATTTGCTAGCTTAAATGTTCTGTAGGTTTAAATGTTTGGATGGTAGAAGTTGTGATTCTAATGTTGCTAAATTATATTTTGAGAACATTATATTTATATCCATAACTTTTATGACTTGTTTTTATAAATGAATCACTGTAAATATGATGCAGTGGGAAATGTGCTGATGTTAAGCAGATGCTGAGACACAAGTTATTTTTTGCATTTCTGCTGGCTGGAGAGAAACAGATAATCACAATACAAGGTCACCGTAATAGGAAACCGGTTTTACTGCTTTATGTTTTCTCTTAAACTCACTCCTTTGATGAGAATACCATGAGAACGCTAACGTAGGATTTGTTTTTATTTAATTACATAACTGCGATGAAGACGGGGACACTGTCTTCAGCTTTTAAGGTCATGATTATTTGTGCTGCATTATCAGGAAGTCCGGTTGCTGTTATGTAACTTGAGCATTCTTCTTTAAACTTATATCGGGTTTTGAATCTGCGTAGGCCTCCGACGACAAACAATTCCCACATTTGACTCTTTTTCTGGATGTTTTTTCCTATTGTTTCAGTAAAGAACATTAAAGGTCTTGATGTGGGTGGTTTTGGATCAGAAGCCAATCTGCTTATCAGATCAGAGGCTGGAATGACCCAAGCTGAACCATAATATCCTAAATCAGGGGAAACAATTGCCATTCAAATAAACTGTTGACTCAGCTGAAACGTAAACACTTGAGATTGAAAGCCACACAAAACAAAGTTTTAAGGATTTTTTCCCCCTCAATAAATCCTGCTGACCACTTCAGTTCAGCTGTTCGACTGTTCATGTCGATTAAGATTTTATAATTTGGAGGATTAATGAGTCAAATACCTTCATGACATGAAGTAGTGTTAAATAATCTTAATACAAACAATTAAGAAGAAGAAGAAAAAAAATCAAGCTTCCAATCTAAAATACTTTCAGTAAATTTAGAAAAATGTTACAACCAATAAAAGACACACATGAGAATCTAGAGTGTGTTTAAATTTACCAGCATTTGGTTTTCCATTCTGAGGCACAATGAAAGCAGCTATTTATAATCTGTGCATAAAATGACAGCTTGTCCGAGCCAAAGCAACAATACTTTGGCAAAATTATGTGGTGAACACCTTTTTTTTCTTTGTATACCTCACGCATAATTGAGAGTTATTTCTCTTATTGAAGAATTAACAAAATACCATAATATAGATGAAAACATGTAATTCAGATGGTAAGAAATTACAACATTTAATATGTTTTTGACATTTTTAAGCACCTTTTTGTGCACGAATTAATAAAATAAGTTTCAAGTGTATTTTTTGTTTGTGTGATTCTATTTAATATAAAAAAACAAATTTCTTTTAAACAATCAGATCTAACAAAACCTACTTACATTTCACTGCTTCACAGCTGTGATGTTGTTGCTTCTGAGACAAAGATGCATCTGCTGATCTGAGAGAAGCGCATACTGTCGAGAAGAAGGTAGGTTAGAGAAACGACCAACACACACACACACACACACACACACACAGAGCCAAAGCAACCACCAGTCACACATGCACACAACGGCAAACTCATGCACAAAGATCAGCCATTAGATTGACTTCCACCTGTGACGCTCGATCTGAGCTGTGCAGCTCCCCACTTCTGCAGCTCACCAATAATCGCTCAGTATTGGGGGAGATTGCTTTGTTTTTTCTTGTGGATACATTGCCCACCTCTGGGCGGGTTTGTATAGCAGGAGGTGTTCCGTTTTTGGTGGATTTACCCTTTATTTTTGCTTTCATGCTGAAAATTAGAGAAGAAGATTATTGCAGTGAAGAAAATACTGAAAATGAATAAAAAACAACAACAAAACATCTAAACTTCGGTCCTTAAAGGGAGTTGCTATAAAATGTTTGAGTGTGAATTTTCAAAAAGGTTGGAAAAATAACCTTTTACTAATTTGACACTTGAACTGGCTGTGTTTTTCACATCGTAATGTAACTTTTGATTCTTTCTGCGTTTCTTCTCAAACAATGGATTTGGAATTAAACACTTATTAAAAAGGCAGAGCTGTAGTTAAAATGTTTTTCTTTCCTTTGATAGACTATATAGCATATGCTTGCCAGTACAACTGCTAGCATAAAAAAAATTACAGTTTTTACTGATAATCACAGGAGTTTGCTGTCACATCCTCTTCGTTCTTGGTTGTCAAACGTGACGATTTAAAAACAAATAGCATGGCAGTGACTCACCAGAGAATGGAAAAACACAGATTTATTCTTTATAGCTGAGAACAAAATATCAGCAGTTTTTAAAAAAAAACATATGGACTGGCAATGGAGTCAGACAAGACATGTAGATCCATACACTAAGTAAAAAAAATTAAATGAAGAGACTAAAGCCATAAAATTACAAGAATAGTCATAACATTATGAAAAAAATCATAATATGTGAAGAAAATTATAAGATTTAAAAAATAAAGTTGCAATATTAATTATAGTATTATGACTTTATTCTTGTAATTTTATGACTTTATTCTTTTAATTGTATTATTTTTTAATGTCTAACACTCTGTTGTAGTCCAGTACATAAAATGCAAGAATTGGGTTGTAGAGCAGTAAATACAGCAGGATACCATCTATCTGTCAAAACTTTCATTTTGACAGTAACTAAAATAATACACTGCAAAAATACGTGGTTTTACCACATAATTTTGGTCTCCAGTCTCAAGTTTCCAGGCATCGACCGTTTTACAATTACGTCACTTAATCATTTCAGGCGCCATGATGGAAGTCGGAAGTGAAGGATAGGAGTATTGAACAGAACAAATTAAATGGTTTTCCAAAGTTGTTTTTGCCAATTTATTCATGGCTTCTACTTGGCTCGAGTCAAGCTAATCTGTCTGTGAACGTAACACATCTGGTTGGGGTTCATAGTTGGCGGTATTTATAAAAATTGAAAAGAGCTATAAAAAAACCCCGACCCGTACCGCCTCCCTCCTAACGTGCTGATCAAATTACCGACTTTCCCTGAATTCACAGTTACGCCACAAGATTAATGTCACCACATCTGTCCTTTTATTCAAAAGAGTGTGATTAGTTTATTCAGGTGACAAACGGACAGCATGGACATCTTCATAACAATCGGCGTCACCTGTACTGCCTGAGCCTGACGCTCCTCTTATGACGTCATCACACGTGGCCACTTGTAGTTTTTATCCACACTTAACATTAACGCCACAATGTCATAAACAGCGTCTCCCTTTATACCGGAGCAGCCTTAAAAACGCACAAAAGACTAGATGCTAACTAGTTGTTTTCCATACATGCTAGGCTACATGACGGTGCGGCACTGTCTCCATAGTTACCACTGTCTCCATAGTTACGGCTAGTGTACCTTCTCCACAATGTGGTATTTGAGATCTTTTTAATCATACTGACTTATAAAGAATATGAACGTTAATGTTCTTATCTTTTGAAAAGTGTTCGCTGCATATCCGCGGTTACACCGAAGGCTGACAGTCATTATGATTGACCAGTGCTATCCATCGCTGCCTTGTCTTTACTCATTAAAAGTTATCAAAATAAAATGACAGGTTTGGTTTTCATCCTTGTCTGTTTGTGTGGCTGGCAGCGCGGCACCCTACTACCATTTTTAAGGTGAAATCAACTAAATAGAAGCGATATTAGGTTACAGATGTCTGTTTTTAGGCCAGCTTAATTAAAGAGGGCTGGTTGTTTTGGCTTCCGTCATAAGTGGGCGGAGTTCTGGAGAACGTGACGTCACGTGACTAATTCTGTAAGTTACAGCTAACTGTGCTTTATGCAATTGTATATTGTTCGTTTGTAAATAAATAAATGGAAAAAAAAAATTCCTGAACACTCAACAACACGACTCGCATTCCTATTGGTCCGTTACTCAACACACTGACTCTGAAGGCTGTGATTGGCGGGAATTCTGCGCACGTGGAGGCTTGAGTACTGAGAGCTTGACTGAGAGGAGTCTGACAAAGAGTAGCGGTATGAAAAGATAAGTACAGGTATTTTGCTTCCGTGTTCGGGTTCCGCTGCTAATTTTAGATTAGATAAAGTCGAACATCTTATTTGACAGACAATATATTTTAATTTTATTTAGCTTATATTTGTAATATTCCTAAATCTTTTGCTCTAAATATGTTGTTGAATAAAACTGACGCTTACAATCTTAAAAACAAATAAAAAATGCTAACTGTGCTTTAAAATATTGGGAGACGATAACTGAAGTGGCGCAAGGTGAAAGTAAATTTGCTTACTAACTAACTGAATCAAACTTTCACTGCTAATATGTAAGTTAGCTTCAATCAGATTTTATGTAAGTTTATGTGAATTATAGACATTTAGATCTCTAGAGATAGTTCACAACCCTATGTGACCAGCAGTTCTATTAAAGGGCAAAGTAGAGATTTCCATTGCTGCACCTGTGAAGTGTTCACACCACCAAACCAGCGGCTGGGGTTATAATCACACACACACATGCACACGCACGCATGCACGCACCCACCCACCCACACACACACACACACACACACACACACACACACACACGGCCAACCCACCCCCCTCCACTGTCTCAGGCTGCAGCTGCTTTCTTGAAGTCTGGCAGCCAGGCAGCAGAACTGAATCAAGTCTGTCAAATTCAGAGAGACTAAAGCAATTAGGGGGTACATGTTCCTTCAAAATAAAAGCACAGACACCGAGATGTTCCCTCAACAGACGCCATTGTCTGACAATACTAGGTGGTCGGTAGATTTGGGAAGTAACTGGTAATATTTACTGAGTTACATTTATTTGAGTAACTTTTTGGGGAAAAAAAAATACTTTTCCTGCAGTAATTTTATATTACCAACTATCGCCAGTCTTGAGTGAAATTTCTGAATATGTTATCCACTGTGAGTAACTTCACCAGACACACACCTGCAGTTTTTGTTAAAGTTAACTGGTGTTGCAAATAATACTAAGTTGACATTTTAATGCACTTTTAATTCAACTTTACATTAAAAATGTCATTATTTATCAAACGGCACTTCATGACAACAGTTGTATCATTTATGATGACTCCTTCATGTTCATAACAGGCATCATTTAGATTTTTGATACTTCAGAAGTATTTTACCAAACAATTATCAAGTACTCACTGTCAATCACTCTCTGTGTGGCGCTGCTCATCCTTCTTGCTCTCTGCTGTGCTATATAGCCTATTGTGAACGCTAGGCTAGTTACCGTAGCCACTGATGACAGCAGATAAACGGTTTTCCTGTAACAATAGGTTGTTTCTCTGGCATTAGCACATTGAGCAGCGAGTACATGAGGTTGACTGACAGCGCCAAGACCCTTCTCCTGCTTCTGATTGGTTGTTTTTGGTTGGGAGCGGTGCATTTCTTCATGTAGGAGTAGTAGCTCAGGGAGGATTTAAAAACATATATATATATATATATATTATATTAAAGCTACAAACTGCAGCTTTACACTTTTAACAAGTAATCCTAATCTGTAATTTCTGGTTTACGTTCTAAGGCCGAACTTGAACTTTATTCTGAAAGGACGTGGGATCGTTTCCTGTTTATGCTTCGGGGCAACTTGACGAAACTTTCTCGGCTCTCTGGTTCTGTAAAGTTGAAGGAGCCGAGGTTTAGTCTGCCGCCGCCGGCGCCGCCTCCTCTCCGCTCGGCTGCAGGGGGACAGAGGACAGACTCTCACCAGACTCTCCTGCGAGGGGACACGGGCAGGTAAGACCAGGCGGTGCGGCTCCTGCTCCCCTCCTTTCTTCTCCTCTTTCATGCACAGATCAAGGTGGTGGTGGTGGGGGGGGGAGCAGGACTGATGCTGGCAGGACTCACCTCTCAACTCTTACCTCTCCTGCCCCTGCAGCACCGTTCCTGCTTAAGCTTTGCATGTCTTTCATCAAGATTTTGTGTGTTCTCTAGTTTCATGAAACGCACAAGTGCTTTTCTTTGGACTCGGTCTTCATTTCCTACAGGAGTCTTCTTTTCCTCAGGAGTATATTTAGGCTGTGGTCGCCTCGGTGGCTGATGACAGGGCAGGCTTATGCTTCTTTTGCCGGTCAGTGGATGATGTGGCTGTCAGCTGCCAGCAGGTAACTGAAGGCTGGCATTGTTTCCTTCACCGGCTGGGGGAGCAACTCGCGGTTCTGCAAAAATAAAAGCACTAAGTCCAGTTACAGTGGACATGTCGGTGTCATCAGAGCCAACTTTTACATTCTGCATGCACAGCTTATGTAACGTCATCCCAGGTAGCTCACAGATGTGCAGCACAGTTGAGATTTTAAGTCAAACTCATCCATTTGGTTCAGTCAGTGCTGCTTTTGCAGAATTTTGTTTAGGTTTTAATGATGCATTTTGTATGTATTGTGGGTTGGAAAAGTATTACACCCCTTGAACTTTTCCACATTTTGTCACATTAGTATGCAGTAAGTAAAAAAAGTATTTGGTAAAAAAAAAAAAGGTAACTGATCAAATTACCAATCATTTAACGTTTAAAAGTTACATCATCAGATGGACCAAAGTATAAAGTTAAGTGGAAATTTTGTTATTTTAAGGATGAAGATGACAATAGTTCATATAAGTAACAAAAAAATAACAAAATCAGGCAAAAGAAAACATTTCCAAATCAGTTTCTTTCAATAAAAGACTTATGAAACCTGAACAAAAACTGCAGGTCTGTGTGTCTATGTCTGGTGAATTTATGTTTAGATGTTTGTTTCTCATTCAGCAGGTAGAGAATACAGAAATGTTACTCAAGTTAAAGTAAAAAGTACAGTGTAGTGAAAATACTCATAAGTAATTTTTTTCAAAAGTTACTCAAGTTAATGTAATTGAGTAAATGCCACTAGTAACTACCAAAATCTGGAATTTAGTGTGAAAGATCAACACAAAGTGGGATACAGAATGGACAATTTTACATGATTGAGAACGGTTTTTACAAATAAAAAAACTGAAAAGTGTGGTGTGCAAACAAACTCCACTAATTGCCTTCAGAAGTTGCCTGATGGATTTTAATGACTAATCTAATCTCAATACAGATGCAGCCGCTCTGTGACAGCCTTAGGTTGGTTCAGAGCAGGACATTTTTTACAAATAAAAAACTGAAAAACGGTGAGCGACACCAAGTCCCTGAGAGAACCTCAGGGAAAACATGCAACCTCGATGCAGAAAAACCTTCCATTCTTCCTGCTGCAAGACAACAGTGTCACCAGCTTCACTGCAGGAGGACGTTTTGCTGAGCTTTCTTTCTGCTAAAACATTCCTGCTTCATGCTTTACTGTCGACAGCTTAGTGTGAAATTTGCTCAAACACTTGAAAAGGTTTTGATTCTCAGTTTCCTCAAGGCTGCGGTTGTTGCTGCTTGTGCAGCTTTTTTTGCCACATGTTTTCCTTCCACTCAAATTTTCATTAACATTCTTAGATGCAACACTCTGGTCCATGAATTACATAAAAATCCCCTTTTTGTTGGCCTTGTGTAATATTTTTGGGTTTTGATCATTTGAGTTTTGAAATAATGGTTTCACATATCGCTTTGTAGGTAATACATTTAATACCTATAACCCTTATATTTTGAATTAAATAAGCACATCCAATTACATTTTTGAAGATTTTCTAATTTATTAAGATGCTTTTGGGTTTTTGTTCCAAGAATATATAATATCCATGGTATTATTAACATCACGGGGAAGAAAAGTGGATTCAAACTGTTTTTAAAGTTGCTGACATCTTTGATTTTGGGCTGAAACTAACAGTTATTTTAATAATTGATTATTTTGACACCTAATTGATTAATTTGTTTAAAAAAATGGCACATTCTGCAGATTTTTTTTAATTCACCACTTAAATCTTTTTAAACAATATTTGGAATACATTAAAATGTGCAAATAAAAAAAATATCCTTTCAAAATTTAATTCCATAAAATACAAGTATATATTGTAGCAAAGTACGGATCTGCTAAAGAAATACTTCTAACATCAACATGGGAAAGGTTTTGACTAGACATCTGTACACTGTAGAGCTCATCTGTTGATTTTTTTCATTAATGGATGAAAATTTCAGGTAAAGCTAAAACTTCAGGGATAGTACAGACACATTTTTTTTTATCTTAAATGCAAAATGTGTAGTTATTGTTTGCACAGTTTTGGCCTGATTACTAATCTGAGTTTGTTGTTCTTTCAGAAAATTGCCTTTTTTTGATTAATCAATGATTAAATTAGTTGACCATTATTTAAATAATCAATTACTCACAATTATTCTGATTAATCGTTTCAGCTCTAGTTTTATAGTGATACTGATTAATGTATCACTAAATGTTCTGTCTGTGACAGTCATTTTGTGCGTATTAGCAGTTTTGGGTCTCTGCCTCAGAGTAAGAAAACCCTCCGCTGCTATCTGTGCGCTCTGTTCCCTTCACTCCTGGCTCGCTCGCTTTGTGTTGAGTCAGCTCTCTCTCTCTCTCTCTCTCTCTCACTAAATATTGTTTCAGACTCGAGAGGCACATTTTCAGAGCGAGGGGAGCACATCCGAGGCTCTCCCGCCTGTTTACGTTCCCACTTTTCATCTGCACTCTGTTTATTTGGGGAAATCTGCAAAGGAATGCCAGGCCTCTTTCTCTCTCTCTGTCTTTGTGGCAGACAGAGAGTTTAGTCTGAGATGTAGCTTTCTCTCTCACCTGTTTGGGTTTTCTTTTAAACATGAAGATTCGCTCGATTCTAGACTTCGTATTTCTATAATGAAAGCAGAATTATGACGTTGGACTTACGAGCCATTTGATCTCCCCCCAAAGCCCAAAGTCCTATTAAAAATGACTGCCAGTTTAATGAAATAATAAACTGAACCTAAAACTGATTCATGAGCTACTCCCTGATCAAAGTGGAGGCAGTTTGGGGGAGAGTGCTGCTCTCGGAGCTAAGCTGTGGGACACTTAGCATCTGTTCACTCCACACAGACTTTACTTTGAGCCGGTCATATGGCTTTGATTAGCGTACTTTGGTTTCGGATAGCTCCACTCTCCCTGGCAGCAGCTAAAGACAAGGACATCATAATTAGCTCCAGCATTTAAAGGAAAAAGCTTCAAAGGGGACCTATTATGCAAAACTTGCTTTTTGTAAGTTTTTGTACTTCCTTTTGGGTCTCTACTGCTTCTAAAAACAGACCTTAAAAAAGAACCACCCTGCTGCTTTTTTAGTGATAAGTTCATGTTTTTTGGTGTCTGAAAAATGAGTTGCTTCAAAAACCTCTTGAATGTAACGTCACATATCAGCAGGCACATCTCGTTGCCTAGTAACTCCAGAGAAGCCCAGGCTGTTACCCAGCAACCCCAGTGGAGCTCCACCCATCACCTAGCATCCAGAGCTCCAGAACATTTGGTGTTTGGTTGTTGACTTACCATCCAGAAACAACTTGCTGCATTCATGTTTGTTGTCCAGGAGTTTCTACTAATCCTTTTCAAAAATGTACGGTTGTATAAATGCGCATCTGTTTGCGGCCATTTTCACGTGCGAGCGTAAACGTTGAGCTGGGAGGCGTGGTTAGCAGCAGCTTATTTGGATTTAAAGGGGCACAAAAGTAGCTAAAAATAAAACTAAGCTAAAATCTCATTATCCAAGAATGATTTTGTCCAAAAATTTAATAAACATGTTTTTCCTATGGAGCTGTCGTAACCTGTTCATGGTAGCGTAATAGGTCACCTTTAAGTGTGAAAAGCCTCACACACTGCTAACCAAGAAGATGATCCTGAAGATGTTTTGGCTTCATTGCATTAGAGTTTGGCCCACCTACATCACATCCAGCTTTTCTCCGTCTTTCTAAGAACAAGCCTTTTCTTTTCTGCCCTGCAAGCTGCGATATCGTTGGAGTTTGTGTGGCCTGTCTGCAGCCCAGACCACTTTCCCTGCTGGCCACGGCCGCAGCTGTACGCTCCTTTTTCGCAGCTCATCCAAGCAAAACACGGAGCGGAGAGTTTTGTCACTTTGGCCTGCTGACAAACATGCGTTTTTGTTTCACAAAAATGATACGGCCCAGAGGGAAGGTTTTGCACAACACACCGCAGGAAGATGTACAACGCCGTCACCTCTGCATGACAGCCCACTCTCAATTATATGTGGAGTAATATTTCATAGGTGGAAATGGTGCAGGAAAGTGAGTGTGTGTTGTTGTGGGGGATTTCTGAGAGGCTTTGCTTTAAAAAGCTCTTAGGGTCAGCACCGGGGGTCCTTTCCTCCTCCCTCCTTCCTGGGTTTAAATAAACACAAGGAGAGTTAGTGGTAATGAAAAGCATTTGATATCAAGCAGCCGAGTTTAATACGCTAACAATAAATCGTAAGCGGGGAGGAGTAATGAAAATGGAGGGGAGTTTAGCTCTTTCGCAGGAAATGACTGGGAAAAAGCAAGAGGGAGGGGGGATGAGAGAGGGAGTTTTTTAGTTGTTCTGCTTATGAGGGACACCGCAACAGCACAAAGACCCATTAG
Source organism: Poecilia picta (assembly GCA_033032245.1). Lineage (NCBI taxonomy): Eukaryota > Metazoa > Chordata > Actinopteri > Cyprinodontiformes > Poeciliidae > Poecilia > Poecilia picta. Next base: position 26,173,944 of record CM065356.1, read on the forward strand.
TCTGCTTTTACTGTATCTGCTACACATTACTCCTCCTGACATGAAGCAGGAGACGCTTTTCTCACAATTCCTTAACTTTTGGTTTAAAGTATCTGTTTTTATTTTGTTTTCCTTCCTCTTTTTCAGGAGGGAATTTGTTCCCCCTCTGCTATCATCACCAAAAGGTTTCCCATCTGCCTCTGATTACCTTTGGCTGCAGTTGGTTAGCTGCCAGCCATCCGGGCCAGTGTGGCGTCTCCACTCACTTTTGAATCCCCAAACGGCTCGGAGGGAGTGGGGAAGGAAGGTGGGCAGTTTTTAGACTATATGATAGCAGGAGTCAAACCTTTTGGCTAAAAATGGTCTCGTCAGATAAAAAAAACAAGTCTGAGAGAAGGGCATTAAATGGTTTGTTAAAAAGTCAGAGGAAATATCTGGTTGACATGAATGGTAATTGAGTTAATTGCCAGGTCTGTAATTAATAAATCTAAAACTATCAACAAAGAAATCAACTTTTTACATTCAAAACCCCTTTTTCTTTCTCAATTATTGAATAAATATACATATGAGCTCAATAAATGTAGTTTATTCCCATCCAGCATTTAATTGTTACAGGAGTTATTCATATATCTAATTTGAAAAATACTTCTTCAGAAACATGGACACTGACGTTGGCATTTTAGACGTCTGCGTTAGCTGCTACGTGTTTAGCATGGAGATGCTACTTTCGGCTCTCATACCTTCAAATTAGGCTAAATCCTTTTAGCCTAATTTGAAAACAGCAGTAATCTTTCCCACTCTATTGTCCTGTCAGATCGTGTATTTAAACAAAAAAATTAACTCCAAATTGGGCCAAGAAATGCGGTTTTGTCGTCTGTTGCTTTTTGCAGATTTTGCTTGTGCGTCAGACTTACGTGCGTACCGGAAACACAAACACAAAGGTTCCGGTTCGGGACTTTTGCTTGTAAATAAATGCAATTACATTTTTAACACGTTAAAGTCAATGTTACTAACTAATCAAAATTAATTAATTCTTGACCCTATTACGTATAAGGAAGCAAATGAAAATATGATCAAATTAATGAATAAATGAGACTCAATTTAGCTTTTTGAGGGAAATTCTAAAATATTCAGACACTATTTTACAGATATGTTTTTAATATTTCTGGGTGGCCCAGTTAGTTGCACCATTGCCTTGAATCAAGAAGGTCCTGGGTTTGAATCTTTGCATGTTCTCCTTGTACTCCAACTTTCTGCGACAGTTCAAAAGCATGGCTGTTAGTAGTCTTAGTCTCTCTAAATTAGGTATGACTTGGGTCACCATTGAGACACTCATTCCAAGCGCAGCAGAAAATCAACAACAGAACTGCTGAAAAAGACTCATTCTAGTCGCAAGTTGAGACACCAACCTGATTGAAACATATTTTCACAAATTCCAATAAACTGGAGTAATTTTCTAAAGAAGAGTCAGCAAAACTTTGTTCACAGCAATATGAGAGATTGATAAAGGCATAATTGTTACTGCTGATGGTGGCTTTAAAATCTACTCAGTCCTGAATAATGTTTGTTTTTCTTTTACTGTGAATCACTCATAGACAGAGGATTTTTCCCATGAAGATAGAAGTCAGAGTAAAGTTCAGTACTCATTGTTTGAGGCGTGAATAAGCTCCATATAGGCACACATACCATCAGCTCCTGACATGCTGACCAATTAGGAGTTTCAGGCCAGCTGCCAGCAAGTCACTCAGCCATACAACCAAACATCAGAGGCCGCCAGCCTGGCGGTGATGGCATCCTGCTGCTTCTCTCAAATTAGCTAATTTTACCCCAGAAGCTTCACCATAATACCCACTTCAAACTCTGTTTATGGATTCAGAGTTTGCCTTCTTTTGTAATCACTCTTTCCGGTGCATGTGTCTGGACAGAGCTGTTTGTTCTTTTTCTTTCTTTTTTTGTGTGAAACTATAAAATGTTAAAGCTAAAACTGTATGTGTATAAACTTGAAAGGCTTGTCTTGTTTGGATGGGTCAGAAGTAGAGCTAGACAGCAAATCTAGCTCTACTATATATATATATATATATATATATATATATATATATATATATATATATATATATATATATTTGTGTATGTATGTATATTGATAGACACACACACAATCTGTATCGATAGATAATACATCTGATAGAATATTCGATAATTTCACTGAACCGCACAGCATTCTGGGGGATGTAGGCAGGGGAAAAGCTTTAGCCCACTGGTGTACATTAAATCAAAGAAACAAACAATGTTTATTGTTGATTTTGTCTTTGTTTTGGTTTATCTGCTCAACAGTAATTGTTTTTTAAAATTAAATCTGCATGTCATTAAACCTAAAACGGGCTTCAGATTGTTGCCTTATAAAAAAAAAAACAGACAATTTCTAAATGTTTTGGATATTCAATCGTTTTCTGTTTTGTCGGCCAAATTTTGTTCTCACTCTAGTTGTGGTCAGAGGCCAAACAAAATCATTTCAAGGGCCAAAGACGGCCCCCGGGCCACATTTTGGACACCCCTGCTTTGGCCGCTCAACCTCTGTCATAGCTAGCCAAAGCAAGGCTGGTGGAATCAACTAACTCATTCTATGGTAACCTAGCAACTCACTCATTCTACGGTTACCTAGCAACAACCTGCTGAGAAACTAGCGCAGCAGCAGTTTAAGGTTTCTACACTGTGCCTCATAACTGCTTAAAAACAAAGAAACACATGGAGTGGAGGGAAAACTGATTAAACAGGAAAGGTCACACCACCAGTTTGGTAATATTTTAGATACTTAAAATAAAAAACTAATCAATAATTACTGGTATTGGCTGATATAAAATGCTTATATCGTGATGCGTTTTTCAGCTGCATTGTCCAGCCCTGTGTCAGACGGATCTCATGCTCTCTCTGTCTGTGGATATGTTTAGTTTTCTCTACTCCTCCCTCCTCTTTCAGTCTAAATTCGTCCCACTTCTCGCTGTCATCCACTTTACCGGCTTTCCTCCTAAACCGTTCCTCTTCCACAGGGCAGCGGAGAGAGGCCGAAAAGCTGCCAGCGCTGCTGCTTCACCCCCATCGCAGAAGTCAAGTCTGGTGTTTTCTCCGTCTGTGAGGAGCTCCGCCATCGCTCAGTGACGGACAGACACGCTGCAGGTGCAGAGAGTCTCTGATCTTCCTGCAGCCATGGCCCGACCGAGCGCTGAGCTGGCCCTCTGCTAGGCGACGGGGCATCCGACAGGGCAGGAGACATGTTGGGACAGAGGACCGAGGACCACCGCACTGAAGTCTGTTACTATAGCAAATACTGTAGTAACCATGGAAAAGCTATGGAGGACTGCTCTGGTCTGCACTGTCGTCGTCCTGGTTGCCACCAAGTTCACAGGAGGTCACAAAGATGAGTTTTCTAAATCACAAGGTAAGATAAAGAAAAATAAAACGTACACTGGTCGAACCTTTTATCACATTTTGTCATGTTACAGCAGGACTTAGCAACTTGCTATAGAATAAGACTTGCCTAGAGCCATAAAATGATTTTCTAACTTTGTTTTACTATGAAAGTTAAAATTAAACAAATTTTTTGCTACTTTCAGACTTGGAACAAAATGAATAAATGAAAAAAATATAATGTTGTAGAATGAGGTGAGCCTTTTCTAAAAATATGGAAAATATATATACTTTTAACTAGCTTAGAAGATATTTACTTTAAAAGCTTTTAATTAGTTAACAGCTAGTTAAAAGTAACTGTTTTTTAAAAAGCTAGTTATTTTTAAAAGCTAGTTACTTTAAAAGATTCAAGCTGTAAAAGCTTTTAACTAGCTTATAAGCTAATTCAAAGTAACTGTCTTTTAAAAAGGCTAGTTATTTATAAGATAGTTGCTTTTAAAGAGCTAGTTTAAAAGTAACTAGAATTTAAAAAGCTAATTACTCTCAAAAGTCAATATGTAGACATCATAGATGCACCAATCTTCTTGTTTTTCACTTTTGATACAGATGTCTGTTTTTTTGGATCATACATTACTAATCCAACACAGAAAAACAGTGGTGAATTGATTTAAAACGGGGGTCCTGTTCTCCTCCCGCCTTCCTGAGTTTAAATAAACAAAAGGAGAGAGAGAATTAGACAGAGTAGATCTGCGCGTATTGATTGCGCCTTATTGATTGGGCACATTATCACCAATTTCTGATCTAGAATCTTTTAAAAATATTGGTTCCAATACTGATATTAATATCAGATTGGTGCATCTCTAGTAGATATTAAAAGCAGATTTTGCAAAACAAGTTACAGAAAAAACTTCTAAATGACCATTTCTTGTATAATCAAAAACATTTCCTTTTTGGTTTTGCAAGAGCCAAAGAGCCACAGGTTGAAATACATGTGAAATAAAAATAAATTTCAAGATTTTATTGGGAGTTTATATGATAAAACAGCAGAAAGTGTCACATTATTTACTTCATTCATGTTCTGTTACAAACATCCACTTCATTTTAACTAGTCCTTAAACCATAAGCTTCGAAAATGTATGTAAGCAACTGAAATTGGATTTGAAATAAAACCATAATTTTTTTTAATAATCATAATTTTATAATTTAAATAAAATAGCTCTGAGTTCGACTGATGGCAGTCTATAGATAAAGAACATTTTTAATGTATTTTAAGGCCGAGGAGCCCAGACTGTTTGCTGTCATTCCAGTAAAAGAAAACAAATGTTCATGCTACAAATTAAATTAATATAATTAAACTTGCATAAAGTAGACATAAGAAAAGATGTTAGGTCTGCCTTATAACTAGGCTTTTTAGCACCTTTTAATTAGTTTTTGCAACTGAAGCTCAAAGACACAAACACCTTTAAAGATGTAAATCCCCCCAGGGTCCATTCATCATTATAAGGACAAGACAGCCTCTATGCATTTCCTAAATTTGCCCTCTGATCTCTAAAAGGCATCTGGCTGGAGGTAATGCTTCCTTCTTTAAAGAAACCTCCCCTCAGACTCTGATTTGGGTTTTTAACCTCAAAGTTGCCTTCAGAACCGCCCAATGAATCAGTGTTAGACCTTTACTTAATGGACTTTTCCTGCAGAAATAAACCCACATGTTAATCCTTCAATCTGTGCTGCTGCTTTAGGCTTTTTAAGGTCATTGTTTGCATGTTCCTGGCTGCTACTTTCTTTGGTTTCATGCATACTTCCAAAAACTAACAACTAATCCACAAGTTTCTGCAGCAGAAACCAACTTGGAAGGAAAAATATTGGTTGCCAGTAAGCTACTGGAGAGAGACACAACTCAATGCGAAAACCAAGAAGTCCACTAATTTCTACAGTCTTATATTGTTTCCTTTGTGCATATGTGAGTTTCCTGTTGTGGCAACTTAGGTAAGTAACATGATGGGTCTGACTGCTGTGCAGAATCATGTCAAATATGTTCAAAAAATGGTGAAAAAATTAGATATTATACAATTTTTTCCATTGAGAGTCCTGCTCTATAGTAAGGGGTGTCCAAAGTTTTCTCAAAGGGCCAAAACTGGCATGTCAAAAGAACCTAAGGAGCAAAAAAGTCAAAAATTAAGACACCAGTTTTGGTGGTGTTTTTTGTAGAAAAGGGATTTTGCATTTAAAAATGGATTTGCACATTTTTGTATTAAAAGAAAGTTAATCTTGATTGAACAAATTGTTGGTTACTTTCTTTTCAAAATACATGCTATATTTAGTCAAGATTATTAATAAATTAAATTAAAGTAAAAATCTGTGGACCAACGTGGCTCTGCTTCTTATTAAAGCTTGGTTATAAAAAGACATAAACATGTTCCATTTTAATACGACTATACTCTGTACTCTTATTAAAAATAAAAAAAATTGCATCTGCTTCAACCACCTCTGCTGGATATTTTTTTAATTTTTTGCAGGGCCATAAATGGTCCCCGCACCGCAATTTGGACACCCCTGCTCTAGAGTAACCAGGTTCTGCTTTAGTTTACATTTCCTCCGAGATTTATGTCGTAAAGACTTTTCTTCTCATTTTTCAGGAGAAGAAAAAAGGAGAAAAACTTTTATTGATATATGCAACTTTGATTTAGATGCATTCTTTCATGTTTTTCTTGTAAAATAATAAAATTCCAACTAAGAGTGGGTGACATGACTTGAAGTTTATCACCATATTTTGTGGGACTATTGTAAAAGTGACAATAAAAACTATTAATTACATTAGTTTTTGTAACTGTACGGCCGTGACTGTATGTCACTACAGCCTCACAAACGGAGAAACTGATCTTGAAAAACATTCCCATTTGACACCAGTCACATAAAGAACTGTGATTTGTGTCACTACACTGCGCACAGTAACTGCGATTTCATCATATTTTCAAATTTATTGATATTTCTTGATTTCTCCGATGGCAAAAACAGTGGAGAAAATAGTAAAATGAACGATGAATATCTGAAGGCCACCAAAGTGAATTCTATTAACACTTCAGCTGCACCAAAATTGAATCAAAAACAAAGGACACCTTTATCATTTATTAATCATTTCAAACTCTCTGTATCTTTTTAATTCTGTTGACTACGCTTTGATTGTTCTGTATTTATTTTCTGAAAATATTTATGAGTCTGTTTGTCATCACCATGTTGTTTAACGATTGTTAAGTTACTGTTTCTGACTTTTGTGACACTTTTGGTCTTTAAATAGCATACTATAATTTACAGTAATTTCCTTTGAAGACAAATGCTAAAAAAGATCATGAAATTCTAGTTATAGCTAATATTTACTGGATTTCTCTTGCGTCTGCTCGATTACAAGGCATTACATCCCGCTGGGCATTTTTCATTTTATTTAAAGAGAAATCTAAAATCTTTTACTCCCAACAAGCATCAGGTCTCCTGAACGTCATTTATTTCTGAATCCTCACCCATAACCGTCAACCCAAATTTGACATTTTAGCATCCAACAAAATGAAGTTGATTACAGACTCCATTTCTCTTGGAAGGCAGTGTTCTAGATGTTTTTTTAGAGGGATTTAATCTCAGCCACAAGAACATTAACTGAGTTATGTGCAGATGTTGGAAGATAAGGGCTGGCATGGAGTTGCCATTCCTGCTCATTTCAAACCTCCAGCCAACGGCTGCATTTTAATTCATCCGCACTAAATTCTGAAAAATTATGTCTGAGATTGTCTAGTAAAAACCAAAGAATTTAAGATTTAAATTGTTGAAACCGAAAACGTTGCCTAAAACATCAGACTAGGTGAGAGACCCAATAATGAGTGTCTAATGAGGTCAAAGACCCGATCAGCAAGCATCTTTAAAACTTTATTTTTGATCAAGTTTTAAAGTTTTTGCACATGTTCTCTGTAGAGGTCATAAGCCTGATGTCATTCGCTGCATTTTTATTACAAATGTGTGCAAAACTTTGTTGACGGCGGGCTGGACAATTCGAAGAAGTCCTGTATCAAAAGTCTGTGAGGTTATCAGCGGAAACAACGGAGAAATAAACGATACAGCCCAAGAGGAAAAACGATGTGAACTTGAAAGCTGTATTGGATACATTTTGCACGTACAAATAGGTGAGTAATGACTAAAAAAGATAATACCGATTTGTGAAAATCTGCCTTAAGGAAAAATAAACAGTAGCATAAAAAGTGCTTAAATGTAAAAACCGCAGTTAGTGCAGCTTATGTTTTCATGCTGCCATAGAGCTACCACTGGAATTTACACACATAAAATCAAGCATAACAAACTTAACTTATTGATCTGGAAATTATTATGTTTTAGCCTTGAACCATTAGCATTCAGCAGTTAGCCTTGAACATTAGCATTCAACAGTTAGCCTTGAGCCATTAGCATTCAGCAGTTAGCCTTGAACATTAGCATTCAGCAGTTAGCCTTGAACATTAGCATTCAGCAGTTAGCCTTGAACATTAGCATTCAGCAGTTAGCCTTGAGCCATTAGTATTCAGCAGTTAGCCTTGAGCCATTAGCATTCAGCAGTTAGCCTTGAGCCATTAGCATTCAGCAGTTGGCCTTGAACATTAGCATTCAGCAGTTAGCCTTGAGCCATTAGTATTCAGCAGTTAGCCTTGAGCCATTAGCATTCAGCAGTTAGCCTTGAACATTAGCATTCAGCAGTTAGCCTTGAGCCATTAGCATTCAGCAGTTAGCCTTGAACATTAGCATTCAGCAGTTAGCCTTGAGCCATTAGTATTCAGCAGTTAGCCTTGAGCCATTAGCATTCAGCAGTTAGCCTTGAGCCATTAGCATTCAGCAGTTAGCCTTGAGCCATTAGCATTCAGTTAGCCTTGAGCCATTAGCATTCAGCAGTTAGCCTTGAGCCATTAGCATTCAGCAGTTAGCGTTGAGCCATTAGCATTCAGCAGTTAGCCTTGAGCCGTTAGCATTCAGCAGTTAGCCTTGAGCCATTAGCATTCAGCAGTTGGCCTTGAACCGTTAGCATTGAGCTGTTAACCAGATTACAACAGTGTTTAGAATAAAACATTTATGACAAATGTATAGTTTTCAAAAGAATAGTTTTCTTCTTTCACCTGTGTTTATTTATTTTCATAATTGCTGTACAGAGTCTGCATGTGGGGGGAGCCGGCGTCATGTCAATTAAAATCACAAATAAGTAATTAAAAAACTTACTATGTCATTATAACTACTTCCTGTTGATTTCTTCTTCGTGGTTTGTGTCTTTGATAGCGTCTTGTTGATCATGTGACTTGTGTGGCGCAAAAAAAGTGTTTCAATTACAGTTTTGCGAAATGAACCGATTTCTACACAGCCAAAAACCCAGTGGAAAAACTTTTTTTAATTGTAAAACTAGTTGTTTTTTTCGAAATCGGTGGCTACATTAAGCAAATTTATTGTGCAATTATATGGTAAAAGGAAACACAGCTGGTGATTGTAGGCTTCATGAGTGGCTTTAAAAAAGAAAGTAAAAAAAGGATTTTGAGTTTGAGTTGGATTTGCTTGTGTGCCTCAGATTATTCTGGTCAAACATCTAATTTGTTACTCTCTCTACTGGAAACATAGAATTAGACAACATATAATTTATTATCCCACACTGGGGAAATTCAGGTGTAATAGTGGTTCACAAAAAGTAAAAAAACAAGAATAGAAGTAATGCACTATGATGCAGTAGAGCTGCGTTTTATTACTTTAAAAGAAGTAAATGATGTGCATATGTATTGAACATTAAAAATACATTAACTGTTTTCAATAGTGCATCTGTGCAATGCAGAAAACAGATGTGTAACAAGAGCAGAAATGTTATTTAAAAATAAACCAAACAGTGCAAATGATTGTTGAAATGTCAGCTGTATTTAAACACATTGATTTTATTGCGAGCTGTAATGGTTATAGAGTTTAACGGCTTTTAAGCACATAATTAAATTGATTAGTATTGAGGTTTTAGACTCTGTAGACCAGGAAGTAATTATGCTATTCCTAAAGATGGAGCTCCACTTTATCTAAAAATTATTATATTAAACAACATAAACGGATCGTTTCAGGTCCTCAGAGATGATACGGATTAACTGTATTTTCTTTACTTTTATAAAACTTGGTGCCAAAGAGACTGATCAGCGTTGTGGCCTGGAGGGAGTTGCTCTTTTCCACCCAGAGTATTTCCTTCCACTATTTTCATTTAGCGATAACAGATCCAGGGGCTTTTTATCAGCACACTAACTTCTGTATGTGAGCCCATTAGTTTGGGTGTTTTCTCCTGTTAAAATCAGTGGCCATGTTTCCACTTCTTGTTTCCATTGATGCTTCATTTCAGTTTCTCAGTAGATTCATGTTTCCTTCTTGTGTTTTATGGGTTTTCTTTTGAATGGCTAAGTTATAAGCAGAGTCAGGTAGTAACTACTTACATTACTCAGTTACATCTACTTTTTTTGGGGAAAAAAGTACTTTTATTAGTATTTTTATTACTCTGTACATTTTACTTGAGTAATTTTAGTATGAAGTGTCGCTACTTTCATTTGAGTAAATTGATGCCCTTTTGGAACAAACTATGGAGAAAATAGTCAAAAATAAAATTTCCAATAATTTTGTTTTGACATTATTAATGGACATTTATCAAGGCAACAATAAATCAAAATTCTTTTTTATGATGAGTATTTTTTTTATGATATGATAAATACCCACACCATGTTGAGATTTAGATTATTGAGTAGAAATAACTTGAATAGAGCAAATAAAAGTCATTTCTTCTTACAGATGTTTTGGAATTTTATAAAAACTAAAAAAATTAGAGTTGTTAAGTTTATTAACAAAACGACAGGAGTGCATTTTGTTAAATTAACTTAGACTTTGATTGTTTGACTGACTTTTTAAATTTAAAATTACAAAATTCTAAGTACCTTGTTTTATCTAAGTAAATGCCACTCAAATTTTTATTAGTGTAGATAAATGTTAGGCTACATTCAGAGAGATCAAAACTTATCGACATTTTATCAGAAAAGTTACAGTCAGGTGCTTTTTTCTTCTAAATACAACATGTTTGCATCTTGTACATCTTTTTTGACTCAGAATCTACAAACTATCTAATTAGTTCTTGCAGCTATCCCGTTAAAGTCTCCAGTAAAGTTCATTGTGATCTTGTAACGTTTCAATGTGTCCCGTTAAACAATCTGTTTAAAACGTCTAAATCAAGTTATTAAAGCGACACACAGTAGTTGCTGGTGGTCTGGACAGACTGTGTGTGAGCCAGAGGAAGTTGATGGGAAACCCTGTGGAGAAAAAGTCTGCAGCAGCTGTTAAAAAAAACACTCCACTGGTATTTTATTGATACAGTAGACTAATTTGTGTTGGTGGTCTTTGTTATTCTGTGTGAGGTCTCAGTAATTTGCATTTCTTTTACGTGTTATTATAACCGAGCCCTGCAGGAGTTTTTCCTGTGCTTCAGAGATGATGCTCTGAAGCAGCTTGTTGTGGTTTGTGACAGCTCTGAGTTTCAGGATTACAGCTCCAACGTTTGTGGCCTTTATGTTGTTCTGTGGGATTTTTAAACGCAAACTACACCTACACTTTCTTACTTTGTTTTACTTTCCTCATATATATTTATTTATTTCCTTTCCTACTTACTGTTATCTACTTTATTACGTTTACTTTCTGTAGTATTTGTACTTATGTACTTTTGGTTATTTATATACGGTTTACATTTACTTTGAATTTTATGTATTTTTGCTTTTCTTTATTATTGTTCCTTCTGTACCTGTCCATTCCTATTTTACCTACTTTTTTTTAATCCTTATTTGTACTTACTCTATTTAATTTGTTTTAAACCATTTTCATACTTACTTTCTTTTGTCTTTATTTCTTCACTTTTACATTTAGTTATTTTCTTACCTACTTAATTTTACTTAATATATTGCTTCTACATACTCACATTTGCTTTCTTAAATACATTCTTCCTCACTTCTTTTTGCTTACTTTCCTACTTAATTTGACTAACTTTTCCTTTTTCTTATCGTTTCTTATTCCTACATACTTTTGTTACTTTCACTCACTTTTTTTTTACCTTCTTACCTATTTTTACTTTCTACTATCTTATTCTTGCTCCTTACTTTGACTTCTCCTCTACTTTTATTTAGTTTTCCTTTTTCCAGCTTTCCTAAATTGCAATAAATTACAAGAAAGATAAAAAAAAATAATCAGAAGCAGACAAGAGACGCATGATAAGAGGAGCTGCAGAGATACGCAGCTCAGGTAGGAGAATATGTTGAGAAGCCAACCTTTAGTTGTGCAAATTTAGCCACTCTAGAAAACTAGAGATGAACACGTTAATTAAAGGAAAACATGCTAGAATGGTCCAGTCAAAGCACAGACTTAAAACCAACTCAGAACTTGTGGAAAGACTTTCTCTCTATCTAGTCTCTCTGAGCTCAACCTGTTTTACAAGAATATTGGGAGAAATTTGATCCTTTAGATATGAATGCTGGTGGCGACATAAATAAATACAAGAGACGAAACAAATTGCAACTTTAATTGCACTTCCTCTTTACAATTATGTTTTTATTTATTCGGTTTGCCATAAACTCCAGTGAAACAAACTGAGGATTTTCATTCTAATGTGACAACATGAGGAAGTTAAAACACTGTGAATACTTTTGTAAGGTGCTGTACTGCTGGGAAACACGGGTCACCTTTTCATTCTGTGCGTTTTTACATTAAATCTCCAACAGGCCCCAGACAGACAGGAAGTATACAATTTCAAGGTAGCCATGGCAACCCCCATTTGGTCTCATGAATGAAGAGTGGTTGTAGTAGGTTGGGGCTTTTCAGTGGAGAACCAGAAGCACCGATTCTCTTTTCCAGCTTGTTGCAAATACAGAATCGCTCCCTGATTAAACTGAATTTTGATGGATATTTTATTTAACCTTGGGTTTTTTTTTCCTTCTTTGTTTTCCACGTCCACAGCTGCTTTCCTGTCCAACCTAGGCCAGTATGAGATCGCCATCCCAGTACGTGTAGGACCAAATGGCGAGATGCTGGACACAGACAGGACAAAATACCACCAACGAAGAAGACGAAGCACTCAAGACAGGCTGCCTGACTCTGTATTAGGCTTTTTCAGACTCCGCATTGGATCATTTTTCAGACCGATCCAGGCGTTTTACGGCTCTCACGTCTCCTCCTCCTTCGTCTCTTAGCTCTTCTACCAGCTGTCCACGTCGCAGAACAACTTCCTGCTGAACCTGACGCTGCAGGGAGGCCTGCTGTCCCGCCAGTTTAGGGTGGAGTACTGGAAGAGGGGCCAGCTAGCCTGGAGCCACCCATACTCTCCCCATTGTCATTACACGGGTCACCTCCAGGACCAGCCGCACTCTAGCAAAGTGGCGCTGAGCAACTGCAACGGCCTGGTAAGACCCACACCCGACTGCTGCTGCGGCGCAATCAGAAACTCTTGATTCCTACCTCGAAACAGGACATTTGAACACACCTCAATCCTCATATAAACTTAACGCTGCTTTGTTGAACAGGTTAGGATTGGTCTATGACCTATGGAGGACATGTTTATTACATTCTTGGCACAAAATCACTCTTAAATTATGAAATTTTAGTTTGGTCATTCCTCTCTATTTTGATCCCCTTTCAGAATGAGATGTCTTAGGGCCTATTTTAAATCCAAATAAGCTCCATAGCTCCACGTTTAGGCTTGCACATGAAAATGGCTGAAAATAGATGCGCAATTATACAACTGCACATCTTTGAAAAGCATTAGTGCAGCCTCCTGCACAACCAACATGAATTCAGCAAGTTGTTTCTGAATGGTAAGTGAACAACAAAAAACTTGTCTTTTCTAGCAGTGGTAAAACCAGCTGAACAAATGTTCTGGAACTCAGATTGGGTTGCTAGGTGACGGATTGTGCTTCACTGGGGTTGCTAGGTAACGATGCAGTCCCTCCTTCATTAGGTTTTTAAAACATTAACTCATTGTCAAAACAGTGTTTGGGTTTTTTTAAGTGCTTGGGCAGTCGAGGCCCCAATGGATAAAAACGTGCAAAATGTGAATTTTTCGTAATGGGTCCTGTTTAAATCCCAAACCACTCTGCTGTGTCATCTCATGTGCAGTTCTGTTAAATCTTATCTTAAGATAAGTATCTTAAAGGAGGCATTTCTCTAATCTCTGGGTTTTACTCCCACAGAAAAATGACCAAATATAGAGAAAAATGTGGTTCCTTCTGTTGTAGATTTACAAGTTGGCAAGAAAAGGTAGTAAAACATCCAGATTCATTTTCTGTTTTGCTTTGCTTTGTCAACTTCAAACACCTTTTTTCGTGCTAAGTACAATAAAAATCAAACTTTCTTTCCTTCTCACAATGTTTGTAAGATCTTAAATGTCTTTATTTTTTCCGTTATATATAAATATATTCAAACAGTTCTGTTACAGATGCTACGTCATCATCCACACTTGGTAGCGTCTTCCAGTTACATTGGGCGTGATTCCAAAGACTCTTCTTGTTTCATATTTTTAAATGATTTATTTCCTTTGAAACACAATAAAAAGTAAATTGTAAGTAAGGTTTTACTTACAATTTCTGGTAATCCTTTCAGACATTTCAAGGTTTAAACTCTCCTAAACTCGCTGAAAAAAGAAAGCCTGTCATTGAATTTAATACATTTAATTAATCGGTAATCAAATTAAATAAATAAGTTGTCAGGTTAAACAAATGTGAATGAAGTAAGCTTGACCAGCTTCTTTCCGTTACTTTTGTTTTTTAAAGTTGGATCTTTCTTCTTTTTTCAGTGTAGTTTTGGTAGTTTTCTCCATTGCAAAATTCTTTTGACTCTTAATTTTAGAGTTCTTTGAAAAATCTTGCTAATTTTTTTTACCTACCTCCTATAGGGATTATTCTTTGAATAATGCATTACTTGGAACCAAATCACAGTCAGAATAAACATGTTTTTAGTAACGTGCTACTTAAAAAAGGCTGAAGTAAAAAGTTAAACTAATCTAAAAAGCCGTTGCATTTTGCTTTGTTAGATTCTCTAGAAGCGTTTTTCTATTCAGGGATGTTTTGGTTTTGATTTAACATCGTACTCGGTGATGTTAATCTACCTCACCACAGAGTAATTTTTTTTCAGTGTAGACAACATGAGATGATGAGTTGTTTAGACTTGTTTAGCGCTTACTGTATCGAAGCACAGATTCCCTTTCATTCAGAGTTTTCTCATGAGGTCATCTCTTCAAATCACAACAGATCGCCGCCATCTGTTTGATGATGCTTCCAAGTTTCTGCTCATCCAAACCCTTTGACCGGCGATTCTCAATCGTGATGCATCAACACACTCTGCTGCTCTACCCGCCGCGTATCCTCTCACTACAAAACAGCAGGACCCACAATAGTGTTTCGGACGTGTTCAGAAAGCGTTAAAAAGCCTCACACGTAATTAGTGTTGGTCGGACCAGCATGAGGGCATTCACCAGTGAGCACGCTGTGTGTCCGAGGGAGCGTCACTAACCTCATTATGGGATTTAAAAGGCGCTTTGAACGTCGCCGCGGCGAGTCGATGGGGAGACACTCGCTCTGAGCGGGGTCGACACATCTGAGCAGAATCAAAGGAAATGTTAGTGTATCGCTCTCTGTCTCACTCACTCATTTTTCTCGCTCTCATTCACCCTTTCATGCTCTCTTGTGTGTTCCTGATCCTCTGCTCAAACAAGTCCGGCGTTTCTCCGTGGGAGGGGAAGGGACATCGTGCATCACGCTCTCAAAATATGGACCACTCTAAATATGAAACCTGTGTTAGGATTAGTTATGTAGCCCTTTTCAGACCGTGGTAACAAAAAAATTACTGCCCATTCACAGATAATTATCCTCTCTTTTTCATTCATTATAACTTTTATTTAATCAGGGAAGCGATTAAAGCTGCAGTATATAACTTTTATGAAAAATATTGTTTCACATATTTGTTGAAACTCTCATTATGTTGTGACAGTTTGCTATCTAGAAACAACCAATCGGAGCCAGGAGGCGGGTCTTAGTGCTGTCAATCACCCCTCCATGTGGCGATGCTCAGCCATTTGCTCTCTGTTATGCTGCATGTACGACTAGCCTGTCATGAATGCTCAGGCTAGTTAGTTAGCCACTGATGATGGTGGATAAATGGTGGCTGAAAAACAATATAAGCGTTTCATATGAGTAAATATTTATAATTATTGATTAAGTTTTTTGTTTTAAATATCTGAAATGCAGCCAAACTGGCGGCGCAATCACAGTTTTTACTCCACGGTGTTGTTTTTCATATTTAAACAGTTATGAGGCGCAGAAGTGAAACCTTAAACTGCTGCTGCTCCAGTTGCTCAGCAGGTTGTTGCTAGGTAACCACAGAATGAATGAGTTGCTAGGTAACCAGAGAGAGAGAGAGAGACAGAGAGACATATTTGGTTGTTTCCACCAACTTTTCTGATCTAGCTGTGGCTAAAGTCTTTCCTCTTCCTACATCACCCAGAATGCTGTGCCGTTCTGGATCGGAGTTAATTGAAACGAAACGTTGCTATTGTGTATTATGGTGTATTATGGATCGATATTGATCACGTGTTTCTATCACCATATATGTTGTTGATTATCTGCTGTTCAGCTCTATTTAGCAGTAAGCGTTTCAGGTTTTTATTGCAGACTTCCATGTTATCCTGCTTTGTTTTACCTCTTTGCTCTCCTTATCTGTGTCTCACAGCAGGGGGTGATTGTTGCAGGGGGAGAGGAGTACCTCATTGAACCGCTTGTCTCACCAGATAACCAAACCCGGACAGAGAGGGCGGAGAGGACAGAAGGGCGCCCCCATGTGGTTTACAAACGCTCATCTCTGCGCTATCAGTACAAGGGCCGCTCCTGCGGGGTCATTGGTAAGAAAATTTGCATTCTGGCGTCGATTAGCAAACAAGGCCTTGCTGAAAAATGTTTTTTCTTATTAAGTACCTGGGTGGAGCACTTTCTACTCTTCTGCCTTTTTTTGGGTTTATTTCCACAATATACTCTAGAAATCATGAATGTGTGTGGGTTTACCTCAGACGAGAAGCCAATGAAAGGCGCGTCGTGGTGGCAGCGGACCCTGAAGACGCCGCCTCACCATGTCGGCCGCGGCCAGCTGCCCCTGAAGCGCTCGGTCAGTCAGGAGCGCTACGTGGAGACGCTGGTGGTGGCCGACAAGATGATGGTGGGATACCACGGCCGCAGGGACATCGAGCAGTACATCCTCGCCGTCATGAATATTGTAAGTGTCACAACACAAAAGATTCACAGACATGCAAGCTAATTAAATGAATGAACTATGTACTGCTTACATCATATTCACTCTACTAGATGTAAGTAGTAGAGTATATTACTATACAGTTCTATAATATAGAGGGATTATCAGTCGACGTCACGTTGCATCAGCAGCCACTCTACTGAGCATGTCGCTTTCAGAATGCAGGCAAGAATACATTATTATAGCTAAACTATTTACGATAAGGCTAATGAAATCCTTTACAACTTGCAGCCAGTCCAGCTCACCTCTCTGCACCCGGTGCAACTCTCGTACGCAGCTTTGCGGCGTCTGCAGTTGTCAGAGGTTTTATTTTTGGCAGAGCGTCTCTGTACCTTGCACTGCCTCGCATTTGTTATATCTGAAGGCTTAGTTTATCACCTGCCTCAGTGGATTCATCTACATTTTCATTTTCCTCTAAATGAGACCAAAACAGGAAGAAAAGATTGTATTTTATTTGTCCTTTGCCCACTAAATTAGATTTTTTTGTTTTAATAAAAAAGTAAAAGTTATAAAAACCCTATTCTGGTGCTCTTATTGCTCACCATGTATATTAATCTTATTTATAGAGACTCGATATATCTTAATGAAATCTGATGATTTTACCATGAGCAAATTTCTTTCATGTTGCTAGTAAATAATGTCCGACGTTTGGGACATTTGCTCTCATCGTTCATCGACTCACCTGGATTTATTGGCCGTTAAGACGCGTCTCATTCACTAATGTTAATTTGGTAGCATAACTTATTTTATCGCGCTGCGATAAACGGTTGTAGTGACTGACAACATGCTAGCTAATGTTAAAACGGCAGGTAACCATGGCAACCAGTGAGCGTTTAAAGGCCGCCCGGCATCCGCTGTGTTTAGAGTTGGGTAGTAACTATTTTCATTTACTCAATTACATTTTCTTGAATAGAGTTTTTAATTGACAACAGAGTGATCTTCCCAATAAAATCAGTGGTTATGGCCCATTGTAGGCTTGCTGAGCACGGTGTAGGACGGTGGTGATTTGGGCTGGCATGAAGGCACAGGACCTGCAAATCTCCTTAGAGGCGATAATTACTTCACAATGATGGAGAAAATGACTTTTAGTGCTGATAAGGTTTGCTTTTATTGTAATTTTTTTTTTTTTTTTTTTTTTTGCTTTGGCTCCATACTTGCTCAATAGATAATGACAGTGTGGAAGTTTAGAATCATTTTTATTATATTGTTGTATGTGAAACACTCCAAACAAAAGAGGATGTACTTCCTTTCCAACCTTGTTTCTATCAAATGAATTAAATTAGCTATACAACTAATCAGTATTGTTAAAAATAGCAGGAAAGAAGCAAAGCTGGTATTTAGTGCGTTCTTCCTCCCAGGGGGAAACCAAAGCACGCTTCAGTTTCAAGTCGCCTCCTTTCTGTTTCATTGAGGATCTTCTCGTGCTAAACTCTGAAACCACACACACTCGCATGCTGGGAATGTATTTAATGAAAGACTTTTTAAAGAAAAAAACGTCCAGACATCAAAAAATTGAACTTAATTTAGAAAAAGACCAAACTTAACCAGACAGAATGGTCAGATTGAGGCTTTGGTGCCACTTATTACTTTAGTTGTAAGCAGAAGAGTCTGTTTACAGGAAATGTTTGTTTGGAGGTAGTGTGTGAACTTTTTATTTCTACATTAAGCCACAAACTTTAATGTATTTTAATGGGAACACAAAGTAGAGGATCAGTATAAATGTAATTTAAACACCTGACATTAAAAGTAAATTTAAACATTAGAAAACAAACATCATCATGAAGAGGAGGGGACACATTAGACATGGTAGGTAATGGTAACTCTAGAGGAGCTGCAGTGATCCAGGGCTCAGGTGGGAAAATTTATTGACGGATTTAAATTGTGGGAAGAGCGAAAAGAAGAAAACTTGCATGCAGTTTTGCCTAAAACCGTATCTTTCCACAGGAAAGCTGTGCAAGACGACGTTTTGGTCAGATGGAAAAAAGGGATGGAAAAATTGATCAGATTAATTGTGATGAACCAGTTATTGAAATAATCGCCAATTAGCCCTGTCACAATAATCAGTAAGTCAATTTATCGCATAATAAATTACAACAAACTCAATAATTTTCATTGGTCTGATTTATCATTTCTCAGTTTTTTTCTTTCTTTCTACCAAAAACTGGATGATAAAAGTTTTCAGTTTGGTGCTTTAGATTCAACTAGCCAATTTTTTGAAGGACAATTTTGTTTACAAAGACTTCAAAATTTGTTTAATTTGTCATTTTGTTTATTTATTTTATATATTTAAAATATCTTCCAGTTCCAGCATTAAATGTTCATTAAAATGTGAAGCTTACAGATCTTTGAGAATGTGTTCATTGTTATTTTTAACATTACATTGCTTAAAAAAGGGTCTCAAATCTCCTTTTTTGTGTATCGCAATAATTCCTGAAACTATTTCTCGCACAGCAAAATTTGTTATCGTAGCAGGTCTATTATCAATAATTATTATCTGGAGCTAAAAAGGCCATTTGCTGAAAGTACAACACACTCAAAGTAAATAAACCAAAACTGTGCGAGAATATTTTGTAACACCATTTGTTTAGGTTCTGTGTTTTGTTTTTGTCCTAAATGTATCAATTTGAATGTGTTTTTATTTGTATATTTTATTTTTGTTAATCATTCTCTTGTCTGATTGGTTATTTGTTATTTTGTAGTCTGTAATGTTTGTTTTGTTTCTGTAATGTTTGTAATGTTTCTGTAATGTTTCTGTAATGTTTCTGTAGTCTGTAATGTTTCTGTTTGTTAGTCTGTAATGTTTGTTTTGCTTGCAGTAATTGGTGAGTTAAGTATTTTTTAGCTGCAGATTCATTCTTTGCTGCAACTGAACAAGAGTTAACTAAAAGAATGCTGCATCGTCTTATGTTAAAAAATAATTGAATTATTTGAATTGAGTGAATGTAAAACTGTTCCACCAGAGGAATTCTGGGTAAGATATTTGTACAGACAAAGTGAGGTTTTTTTTTAATGTTAAATACAAATTATATCTATATACATATATGTACAGCTTTGGCTCTGATTGTGTTGTTTTTTCAAAAAACATCACATGATTAGTTGATTATTAAATCTGTTGACGATGATTTCAATTATTGATTAATCGTGATTAATCCTCTCCGCCCTAGTTTAAAGTGGACTGTTGTGTCGTTATTTTCTCTTTTTTTTTAATAATTTTATTTAAGCATCCAACAACAACAAGGCATTGACATCAGGGACAAAGCAAACATGTTTTTTTTCCCCCCTTGTGTCCCTTACCCTTCCCTAGCTGTCCCTATCATGCTGCAACAAAGATAAAAAATAATAATAATAAAATATATAAATGAAACAATAATAATAACAGATAGATAAAATATGAAAAATATAAAAGAGAGAAAAAAAAATTATACAGCTGAAAAAAAAGAAAAAAAAAACACAAGCAAAGAACCCGGGAGACAACTCAAAGACGTGGACAACATGCAAACAGGCGTCCATACAACCATGGGTACACAAACCGAGTCAGGACATGAATATTCAAAACTGCGCATGTGGACGATCTCTGTCAGTAGCCGGAACCATTGAGGCCGCCGGGCCGGGGCACAGGCACACGCACAGCAGAACCAGCATCTGCATGGTCCTCAGGCTCGAGGCAGGGCATCCAGTCTCTCAAATTAAAATAATAGAGGGGCCCAAGTTTTATAAAATTTTTGGATCGAACCTCTAACACAAAATTTTAACTTCTCTAACTTAAGGAACAGGGTCAGATCTTTCAACCAGAATGTCGTTATTTTCTGTCCCCGGTGTTGTCTGGTCTGAGCTGTGCTGAGGTCCTCCGGTGCATCGGCCGTTTTTAAGACTGGTCTTTTCTTGTTTCCCTGGAGGTCAGGTTGCCAAACTGTTCCATGATTCTAGCCTGGGGAATGCAGTCAACGTCGTGGTGACACGGCTCATCCTGCTCATGGAAGACCAGGTCGGTCAACAGCTGCATGTCTCTCTCTGAGTTTGTCCTCATAAATCTCTGTGTAAATTAGTGGCTTAAGTGTTGTTTCCTCCACCCCACCCAGCGACCTTCGTGTGTGTGTGTGTGTGTGTGTGTGTGTGTGTGGCTGTTATGAATGGCGGCTGTAGTCACGGGAATGAGAGGATGTAAGGACGGTAAGTAGAGAGAGAGATGATTGAACGGAGGTGGAAAAAGTTGGGCAGTGAGGGGAGTTTTGTACCTGTCGCACAGAGCTGCCTTGTGACTGTCGTGTATGTTGCTGTGGAAAACAGGCAGCTCTCTGACGCTTTCCCGGGACGTAGAACATCTACGAGGTGGATTTAAATACTCTGTTCCACACTACTCTGTGTGGTACAGTCTTCTCATGTTCCTTTATATTTTGCCTTGAAACAGCCTTGCTTTGTTTTATGCTTTCTTAAACAGGTTAGGATAGATCTGTGGGCTACACAAAACATGTTCAGCACATTTTCTTTGTGCCAGATCATTCTCAGATGATGAGATTTTAGTGTGCTCAGTTCTGCCTATTTTGAGCTCCTTTCAGAACAAACTGTTCTGTCACTTTAAGTCTAAATAAGCTGCTGCTGGCCACTCTCCCCCCAACTCAGCATTTCCACTTGCACATGAAAATGGCTGCAAACAGATACAACCATACGTCTTTAAAAAGCAAGAGTAGGGCCTCCTGCACAACGAACAGCAATGCAGCAAGTGGTTTCTGGATGGTAAGACAACAGCAGCCATTGAAAAGCAGAAAAACCAGCTGACAAAATGTTCTAGAACTCAGTTTGGGTTGCTAGGTAACGGGGCTAAGCTTTGCTGGGGTTGCTAGGTAACTGGGCTAGGCTTTGCTGGGGTTGCTAGGTAACGGGGCTAAGCTTTGCTGGGGTTGCTAGTTAACTGGGCTAGGCTTTGCTGGGGTTGCTAGGTAACTGGGCTAGGCTTTGCTGGGGTTGCTAGGTAACTGGGCTAGGCTTTGCTGGGGTTGCTAGGTAACTGGGCTAGGCTTTGCTGGGGTTGCTAGGTGACTTGTGACTTTATATTTGGAAGGTGTTTGAAGCAAAAAACCAAAAAACATAAATTTATTGCCTAAAACGTACCGGGTCTTTTTTTCGTCAACATTAAGGAACTTAAAACAAGCTTCTATATCTTGCTGAAAATGTATTTGTAAGTTTGTTTAGATCATTCTCAATTATAAGATATTTGTACTAGAAACTAGACCAACTTTACTATTGCAGAGGAAATTGTGAAATTCTTGCTCTTTCAAGGTTCCGCGTTCGCAGAAGCTGATTTTAGTGTTGATTGCAAACTAAAATGTTGCCAAGGAAAGCATGTTCTTGATTTTTAATCCAGCTGAGGTCAGCATGCACCTCCAGAAGAAGCACCGGGACTAAAAACCGCCTCACTGAGCTGCTTGCATGATGTAAGCCAGAGTCGGCCAGAGTCCCCCACCTGACCACAGGGCCGGAGTTCAGCTCATAAAAAGTCCATGACCTTACCAGTGTAGCTCTGGAGATGACTGAACCACCTGCCTGCCTTGTAAATGACTGTATTAGCTAGCCATTAACAGCATGTGGTGGGACTCCTCGGCCCGCTCCTTCGGGTATTACGCAGTGGCTTTGAGGTTTCCTCCTTAGCTGTCTTGTTAAGGAACATTTATGATTCATCGTGCCTTAAAATAATCTCTGGAACCTCCCGCCCGGATGTGTTTGTTATCTAAATGAGCGAACATGTAAATGTTAGTCTCATTAGCGGTGTATTAGCTTTTCTGTGAGGGGGTAGTGTGGGTTCACCGGTTTTGCTCTGCACAAGCAGAGCAGGGGTTTCTGCAAGAGGTTTCCAAGTCCGAAAAGAAAGTCAAAGCTGTGCCTGGAAAGGGAAAACGATGCCATGAGTGGGCCCAGAGATGAGGGACTGTGGGATGAGACAATTACCAGTTATGTCACCGCATGCATTCCTGGGTTACGAGTTCTCGCCAGCTGTGGCCAGCAGAGCACTCCCTCAGCTCCCACATAATGCGGCGAATCTACACAGTTTTAACAGATAGGAAAGACTAACATAGTGTGAGCGGAAAATAACCTCAGAACAGAGCAACTGTTCTGCGTTTAACAAAGCAAAATGCATAACCTTATATTTCCAGACGTGCCTCTGAGTTTGCGTTTCCCTCCTTTCTTCTCTTCCAGCCAACACTGGAGATCAACCATCATGCTGGGAAGTCTTTGGACAGCTTCTGCAAGTGGCAGAAAACCATCCAGCACCGCAGCAGCAGCTACGGGAACGCCATCCCGGACAACGGCATCGCTCACCACGACACCGCCGTGCTCATCACCAGGTAACGCAAGACAAACACAGAAGGAAATGTGAAACGGAACCATCTCGACTCATGAATCAACCAGGACTTTAAACATGAGATTTACTTCATTATGTTATTCCCTTGTCGTCCTTTGATCTCCATGGCAACCATTCAACTGTGCAAAACACCTGGTTGGACCTAGCTCCGCCTTTGAGACGCAGCTCCTCCTCGAAGCTGCTCTTTCCAAACTCCTTCAGACTAGCCAGCAGCAATTAGCTAACACCTGGTGGAGCTGTGCATCTGCTGAGCTCATTATAGGAGCTAATTCTCAGTGAAACTCTGGTAAAAAACATTATTAGAGGTCTAATACAAGAGCCATGGGATGATGACTTCCTGAGTTTGTAAAGAGACAGAGGCCCAATTTCAAGGCATTAAATTACAAAGTCAAATTCCTTTTAAGTTGTATTTTATACATACAACATTTTTATAACAACTAAAGGTAGAACAGTTACTTTACTGTGCTATAAAATGGCACTATATTCCTGGAAATCATAATACTGCCCCTTTGGCATGTTAATTTTGATGATATAATCACATAGATTTTATTGTGTTAAAAGCTTTAATGTGTTTAGGGTTTTTCTTCTCAGAGCGTATCCTTTAATTGTGTCTCTGGTAGACTACTGCCCCTTTAATTAAAGATGATGGAGGCAGTGTTTTGGTCTGCGGCTGTTTTGCTGCCTCTTCCCATAGCTGATGGTATCACAAGTTCTGCTCGTTAAACGAATATCTCAAAGAATAGTGTCTGGTCGTCGATATGTGGCCTTAAGCTTGGGTTTTGCGGCAGGACGATAATCTGAATCCACCTTTCAATGTATCAAAAAACAGTTTTAAGTAAAGGTTGTTAGTTAAATCTGCTTTCAATGCCGTGTTCTGACTTTAAACAGGCCTCGCATGCTAAAAACCTGCAAATGTTGGTGAATTAAAGCAACTCTGCAAATGAAAAGGAAAAGAGTTGCCAAGAATGAGACCGCAAAAAGCTATCCAAAGCAAAGCAGCATGTGTTTGTTTTTTCTTAATCTCTGAGGAAAATCTCAGGTGTTTTACGGAAAAAAACTCCCAGCTGTTGTCTGAGTAACTGTTTTTCCACAGTCTCATGAATACATTAGAGAAAATGCATTTCCCTTCAAAACAGATCTTTGAAATCACCCGTCTTTTGTGAGAACAAGCAGAACCATAGATAGGATTCAAACCCAGACACTTTGCTGCCAGGCAACTATAGTACCGTATTTTCCGGTATTATAAGGCGCACTCTCAGTTATGGCGCCACAATTGAGAGTGCACCTTATAATCTGGTGCGCGTTATAGTCCAGAAAATACGGTAATTTGGCAGAATACGTATGGAAACTACGGGAGAAGATTGTGGCTACTGGAAAAAAATTATACTGGCTTTAATCTTCTAAGATCAAAAGTCAAAATTCTGAGAAAAATAGTTATAATTTTGACTTTTTTCTCCCAGAATTTTGACTTTTAATCTTAAAAGAATAATGTCAGAATAATTCTGGTAAATTAAAAAAAAGTCAAAAGTTTTAAGAAAAAATAGTCAAAACTGTTAGAAAAAAAAATTAATTTTTTTTTCTGTGGCCCTAATCCTTTTCCATTGAAAACTGCTTTCAATTGATTGATAAAACATTATTAAAGCACACAACAGTTATTTTCAAGGCCATATTTATGGGCCCGTGGACCTTGAGTTTGACGCATGAGTACTGAAGGGTCTCTCATTTAAATCAGCTTTACGGGAACAGGTGTCAAACTCCAGTCCTCCAGAGCCGGAGTCCTGCAACTTTTACATGTACCTCTGCTGCGCCACACCTGAATAAAATAATTAGGTCATTAGCAAGACTCTGGAGAACATATTTACACAAGGAGGAGGTAATTAAGCCAGTTCATTCCAGTGTTTTGTACCTGCGGCACATCTAAAAACTGCAGGACACCGACCCTTGAGGCCTGGAGTTTGACATCCCTGCTTACGGGAACAGTGTTGTTTTTGCAGACGCTTTTATCAAGCAACGGGTGGAAGCTGACCAGACAGATGACACCTCAGTGACCATCAATGGCTGCCGTCGATTGTTCTTGAAAAGTTTAATCAGTCGCTCACTGTCTGTGAAAATGCTGGACACTGTTTAGAATCAGCTGTATTGGGCAAAAAATACAGTGTGCAAAAAGAAGGAATTAAAGCATACGGAGATTATGTGTAAGAATATAAGGTTTATATTAAGTTAATTAAAGGTAAAGAAACAATATGTTCACATATTTTCAGTTTATTTTATTTTTAAAATCACTCTACAGACTTTTACACTCAAAGTAAAAGTCAAAACAGCCTCTGTCCAGAATGTGTGGGGTCTGCATATATTATGTTCATATTTTCCCAGAAACGTATCTAGAAGCCAAAACCATCAGAATTAACTGAATAAAAGCTTGGAATGCTTTTATTCAGCTAATAAAAGCATTTTATTAGCTGAAACCTCTTCTAGTTCTGTTTTTGGAATATTTGGAAGAAATAAAATCTTGCATTCACAAAAACAACATAACTAATTTGCTCAGTCATTGTAATTATGAGTAAAACGGTCAGTGTAAAATTAATAATAAAGAAGCTGAACTGACAAAAACATGTAAAATAAACTGCAACAATCTTTCTTTCAAATGATTCAGAAAGTGCAGTTAGGAACTCAAAATATAATGTAAAAAAAAATAAAACACAACATAGTTTAGAGCACAAAGCATAGAATTATAATGAATAGATCTGCCCTAAATCAGCATAACAAGAGTGTTTTTGAGTACCTCCACCCAAAAAACTGCGCATTTTTAAAGAAACTGTTCTGTCTCGTCTCCAGGTACGACATCTGCATCCAGAAAAACAAGCCCTGTGAAACTCTAGGTAACGTTCACTCACAGATGTGCGATCTGCACCCATTCAAAACCCACAGTGACATAGAGCACAGGCTGTGCCTCCTGTGGGGTACACTGAGCACCACATCACCACAAGATTAGCCCAACTCTGGCCCATAAAGCATGCTAGGTTTGACTCATAAATTAAAGCTAATTACCCGCCTCTCCTGAGGTCTTCATGGCGGTGGAAATGATCTGTGACTGTAATTAACATGAAGATGTGTCGTGCATGCGGAGTGAGATTCATTGTATGGTGAATCTGTGTGTCTGAATCCATGTTGGTGTTTGTCAGGTCTGGCTCCGGTGGGAGGGATGTGTGAGCCAGAGAGGAGCTGCAGCATCAACGAGGACATCGGTCTGGGAACAGCCTTCACCATCGCCCATGAGATCGGTCACACGTAAGTCACTCGTTCATCTGAAATGGTTTTTATTTTGTTCTGGGTGTATGTAACTTTCACATACTATGTTTTTTTCCATATTAATTGAAACTGTCACTAGGTCATGACTGGAAGTTGTTTTTTTATTTTTACCTCAGAGTGGTCATCTGTCTGTTCCTATCTCGATTAGATACAGTAAAGGCTCCCACACTCCTCTCAATCTGCCTGTTGTCCCTCTCACTTTTTTCCAGCAGCCACAACTTTTTAATCCGTTGTTGGCATGTAGTAACTAGTTTTTCCGAGCCGCCTTTAAACGCAACATGAGCGCTAAGAGTGCGGCTGCGACTGAGAAATGCTGCTGTGTGTGCATGGCGTGTGTTAGAAACATGGCAGCAAACCATTCTCCTGTACGGCGCTCAATGTCCTAAAGGCGGAGAAACAACTTTCAGTTCCAGGAAAACATTTATCTGCTGTCGGTTAACATTAGGATTCATGGCAGGCTATGTTGTGGTGATCAAAACTCTTAATAAATACTAAATCTACAAGTTGTGTCTATGTAAATTACTGCAATTAACCATGTTGAATGTTTTTCAGTAACTAAAAGGCTTGTTTATGGTCATGCCACCACTCATTGATTTGATTTAAATTGAGACTTGGATTAGATCATTGTACAAGCGTTATTCTCCTTTCCAGCATTGTTCTGCTGCTTAACTAAGGTTATATGAGCTTAAGCTAGCAAACAATAGCTGGAGTTTCTCCGTCTGCTGGAGTGTGTTGGTCATGGTTCCATTGTGACTGCAGGTCTACATCCTAAAATGTAAATGTACTCAAATCAAACGTTTTTTCCTAATTTCCAGGGTTTACTGCAATAAACATTGACTTTTAGTGTAACGAGTACCAACAATTTTCTCCACATGTGTTGGTAATAAATAACATCTCTTCTCTCAGCCTGTAAACTCAGCTTTATTTTACTTTAAATAAATTTAATTTCCCTGTTCACTTGTGTTACCAAACCACATTAACAAGTACTGAAACAGATGGTGGATCCATCAACTGGTCCAATGCGTTAAACAGATTCTTGAGCATTTGAGGCTGAACACAAAAAAGGTAAAATTGTTGTACTTTGTGTAGAAAATCTCTAATTGCTTGTGGCAATTTGAACAACACTTCCTCTAACTTTCTTTCACAGACAGATTTTTGTTTCCCCTCTTCCGTAACGGTCAGCTTGTGGATTTTCATTTTTCTCATCGAAGGCTGAACAGCGCTGCATGTCTTCTTTAAAATTTGGGGGTTTGTTTTTCAATCTAAAAATGCTTTAAACTTTCCCACTTTCAGCAGTGAGGTAGACTGAGTTTATGTTCACACAGCAGGTTTTGATGCTTGATTATATTTTTTTCCTTTTTGTTTTTTGTGGAAATCAGATTTTTCTACATGGTTGATCATATAATTTGTTAAATACAACCACATTAAATCTTCTGGGTGTATGACCCCAAAGCAATGATCATCTGCCGAAGAAAAACGTAAAAACGTAGATTTCGCACAGCAGCGCACTCTTCACAGAAGTAACAATGGACGTCTATGGACTTTAAAAGGGACCTCTAATGCTTCCTGGAACAGGTTAGTGTTTGTAATGTGCAAAGGGTTTGAATAGTTTGCAGGCCAATGATTAGTCTGTCCAACAGAAGATGTTCTCCAACAGATTCTTTAATATTCTGTTTTTGGTGCAATGTCAAAGTTGCAGAGTTGAATTTTTGACACTAATGTTCTTGGAGTTCCTCTCGGTTATCCACAGAGGCCGTTTTTGCTGCTGCAGAGATTATTAGCGGTCTGCTTGGCCTCAAAGTGTTGTCCCTGTGTGATCATGGGCTTTAGGTTTGGGATGAACCATGACGGGATGGGAAACGCCTGCGGGCCGCGCAGCCAGGAGACCGCCAAGCTGATGGCTGACCACATCACCATGAAGACAAACCCGTTCATCTGGTCGGCCTGCAGCCGGGATTACATCACCAGCTTCCTGGAGTGAGTGAGCCCATCAGATATCTCCTTCCTAGAAATAAATAGCTAATTACTGGAGTGCAGGAAAAAATGTAAGAACATGTTTGATAGTTTATATATTCAGGCTCTCCTGCCTTTAATAAAATGTCACATCGGAACCAAACATCAGAAGCGCAGGGTTTATGTTTGTTCTTTATTTTACGATTAGCATTTATATTTTTCCTCCTCTGCTTGATGTGCTGCAGCTCAGGTTTGGGCTCCTGTCTGAACAACATGCCGCCTAAGCAGGAGTTTGTTTACCCCACCACCGCCCCGGGTCAGGCCTACGACGCAGACGAGCAGTGCCGCTTCCAGTACGGCATCCGATCCCGGCAGTGTAAATATGCGGTGAGTGCACAAATATCACCTACTTTTATTCATTTCTAAGTTTTATTTAATCATCAGTAATAAATTATTTAACTAATGATTTATTAATTAGTGAATATTAACTGTAATATTGTCCCTTTCCATCTACGTCACTTAATCATTTGAGGCGCCGTGACGGAAAAATTGTTTCTTCCAGTTTATTCATGGCTTCTACTTGTTCGAGTCGAGTTAACGCACCTGGTCGGGGCTTATAGACGGCGGGATTTATAAAAGTTGGAAACGGCTAGCTTAAAAACCGATCCGTACTTCCTGTCCGCTGCAAATCCTCGGTTACACTAACAACTGACGATCATTATGATTAACAGCTGCTATCCGTCGCTGCTGCCGCCGTATCTGTCCTCATTAAACCTCATGAAATAAAAAGACAAGTTTGATTTCTATCCTTGTCTGTTTGTGCAGCACCCTGTGACCACTTTTACTGCCAAATCAAATAAACAGAAGCGACATCAGGCTGCATACGACTGCTTTTAGCCCACCCTTAAAGGAGCGCGTTGGTTGCTTTGTTGTGTTTCACATGCTGTTAGAATTCGCTGAAGGAGGGCTATGTTGTTTGTTTTCTTTTTAAAAAACGAATTTAATTTTTTTTTATCTGTTTTCTCACGTTTTTGTAATGTTGTATGAAAAGGCTTAAGTGGTTAAATGAAAAATCTACAAAATGTTCAAATTTTTTCATCCAATTGTCAGAATGATGACTGAAGCAGTTTAGTTGCTGCTCTAGTTTACTCACATAGTTTAAGTCAGTAGACAGCTGGTCTGACTTTGGACTTCATAAAACACCAGTTCACTACTCCAGCTGCAGTTAACGCATTCTAAATCTCCCCTAAATGCTCTTCCTCGTAACACTCTCAAGGCTTCTGTTATCCCAGTAATTTGTTTATCCTTTCTATACCAGAGTTTTGGATAAACCAGTCCTCTTCAGATTTTTTTTTTGTGGCTTACCTTACTTGTTGAGGGTGTCAATGACCTTGCACTGGGCAAATCAGCAGTCCGGCCCCTGGTTGTGTTGGCCGTCATATTGATCTTAAAGGGGATTTGCTATGCAAAATTCACATTTTTAGAATTTTTATATTTATATTTTGGTTTCTACTGCTCCTAAAAACAATCCAATTGCTTAAAAACGCCACTCAGATGTTATTTGGAAATAACCTAATGCTATTTTGGTGTCTAGAAAATAAACCATTTTATTGAGTCACACTGCACCAACCCAAGCTGTACAATGGCTGCTGTAAAAGATTAAGTGTTTTAAAATGTTTTGTTGTTGATTTACCATCCTTGCTGCATTCTTGTTGCTTCAGCAGGAAGCACAACTTCTCCTTTTCAAAGATGTGCAGTTGTATAATTAAGCATCTGTTTGCAGTCATTTTGATGGGTGTAATGGGTGTGGCCAGCAGCAGCTTATTTGGACTTAAAGTGACAAGACACCCTGAAGATGACCAGGATAAAATCTCATTATCTAAGGAGAATTTTGTGAAAAACATAGACAAATCCTAATATGTTCAAGTAAGCACAGTATGTCAATTCTTAGTCATTTTCCTAATTTCTGGAGCAGAACCTTTGGTTTCAATAGTTTTATAGTTGAAAAATTAACTTTATAAATGTATTATATATCAAACTGTGTGCATTAAACGTATGTAAGTGTGTATGGGTTTCTCTTTTCTTTAACTTCCTAAAATAAACTACTTTTCTGATGACATTTTGATTTAGTGGCACGTTTTTGCATAAACTCTTGTTTTTATGTCATCTTCTCTTTAGCTGTTTATTAAAATGAACTAAAAAAATGATTCGGCTCAGCTTCTCGCTCTTGATTCATGTTGCTTGGACTCTCATCTTCATATCTGTAATACATAACACATCTTGCAATACTTTCACAGGACAGCATTCCTTTTATTCCATGGTCAGGATTTTACGAGGCCGCCTTCAGAGCGAACGGACATCTAGAACAGCGTGCGGCTTTATAGACTCATTATTATAGATACTATGTAGTCAGCGTATGTACACAATAAAACATTACCCTAAAGTGTTGACGGCTCTGGAGGGAAAAGAGGTGAAGGTGAATGACAGTTTGTGCCTGTTGATCATAAATAGGACCAATAATATTTCTCGTATTCTCCCTCTTGTGTCCATCGGTTTCTCCGATGGTTTTATTTTTCTCTCTCTGACGCATACAGGAAGTCTGCAGCGAACTTTGGTGCATGAGTAAGAGCAACCGCTGCATCACCAGCAGTATACCTGCAGCAGAGGGAACCATCTGTCAGACTAACACCATAGAGAAAGGGGTGAGCTCTGAAAATAACAATCCAAATTTTACTGGACAATGAATTATTCCAGACGTTAATGGAGCAAATTATAACATTGTTGTTTTAAGACCATTTTCAAGTAATGCAGTGGTAATGGCATAACTATGCAAGAATACTTGATGAGTGTTTGTAAATGCACAACTGTGTATTTATGTTTTATAATTGCTTTTGTGTGTGTGTGTGTGTGTGTGTGTGTGTGTGTGTGTGTGTGTGTGTGCTGCAGTGGTGCTTCAAACGGGTGTGTGTTGCGTATGGGACTCGTCCAGAGGGGGTGGATGGAGGCTGGGGTCTGTGGTCCGCCTGGGCGGAGTGCAGCAGGACCTGTGGAGGTGGAGTCTCCTCCTCCGTCAGACACTGCGACAGCCCCAGGTACTGCCTGCATTGATCCACACTGTAACAAAACCAAAAAATATTCCAGTTATTCTCATCTAAGTGACAGACACTCAAAACAAGCTACTCAAAGACTTGATTGAAAAGTTTTTGAGACTACAAAGAAATTGAAACTGGAGGATACGATATGAGGAAGCTGCAGAGAAATATGATGCGGTCGGAGGGAATAAAATAGACCAGAAGAAGGCTGGAAACAAGGAAACAGAAAGCAAGCAAAAATAAAAAACACAAAATGTAACAATTAAAGCTTAGAGGAATGGAAGACTGACTGACGGAAGCAAACATCCGGCCATTTATTTATCCGTCCGCCCGCTGATCTTCAGAGCGTTTGATCACGTCTGATTCAGGGTGATCTGGGTTCTGACTCTTTTTCATTCTTGGTTCCTTGACTCCAAACTGCCCAGAAAACGAATCTCCTTTCTTTACCTCTTTTGTTTTGACCCAGCTGTTCTCTCAGAGAAGCTGATTTCAGCTGTTTGTTTCCTCAAATCTGGTTCATGATACACATCTCATGACCACGGGTGAGTTTAAAGGCCAGTAGATCGAGAGCTTTGTTGTGTGGCCCCAGTCATTAGACCCAGAGATAATTAAACCTCTTTCCCAGAGAGACCATGTGTTCTGACATCAGACCCTCACTCTGACTGGTGTTTGTCAACCTTTTATACTGTATATGTATATATTTTTCCTCTCAGTCGTGCCATGAAGAGGGCAATTTTTTAATTAAAGTTCTTCTCACTCTGCAGCAGTGAAGTCCAAATCATTGCAGAATGTATAATATTTTTGAATCGCTGTCAGTAGATAGCTCATCTTGAAATTATTAAAGAGGGGAATGGTCTGACCCAAATCTGTGGCCAACCATTTTCTCCTGTTTCATTTCAGACTATTATTTTCCACATTTGCTTTGGTTTTACTCTGCCGAAAAGTGATGTAAATATTGAGAAAGCTGCCAGCTACACACCAAACAGATGTATTTTTAAAAAGTAGAAAAGTTGTCTTGTTGTGAAATCAATGTAGCTAAAACAAAGTCCAATCATTGCAGCTAAAGATAAGGATGGAGCCATGAAACAACTGAGCTTTGACGTCGGTATGTGTGCTGATGTAATGGAGGACTGATTCTGCTGTTTTTGTCTGCAGGCCAACCATCGGAGGAAAATACTGTCTGGGAGAAAGAAAACGCTTCAGGTCCTGCAATATTGATGTGAGGTTTGCTCAGTCTTTGCGATCAATTCGTCTGCACTCATTCATCTATACTTTGAATATTGTTTGTGATTCTTGGCTTGCATGTAGTGTGTGAATGCAGAGAAAATCTACATGTACCAAGAAGAATTTGTCCATTTGTGTCCAATGCAGGAGTGTCCTGCAGGCTGCAGGGATTTCAGAGAGATCCAGTGCTCCGACTTTGACAGCACCCCTTTCAGGGGAAAGTTTTACACCTGGAAACCATACAGAGGAGGTGAGTGTTTTCTTTAATATTTGCTGAAACTTAAATGTCCATTGTTGCAGCTTCTGTTGTCCTCTGTCTCGCCGCTTCTGTTAACTTTTCCACGTTTTCTCATGTTACAATTACAAACTTCAACGCATTTTGTTACCAACTCAAAATTGTGTATGATTGTGAAATCCATTGGTGGGCACACTTCCACAAATACGCTAATATGATAATAGCAGAGCTAATTTTTTGCTTAGCTCTTTAACAGCTTTGCTAACTCTGAATGCATTTAACGCACATATGTACGGTGCGTTCACAGCAAAGGCGATTTGAGCGTCAGGAGCATCTGGTTTACATTCAAAGTCTATGTGGATACATGTCGTGACACGTTTTGTGTGTCTAGCGCTGCACGATCGAAGCGTTTTGTTCATTCAACGCGTCGGACGCTGTAGTTGGGAAATCTGAACTTTCACCGCTTGATGCGGCGCATCAACCAATCAGAGAGACTGAAGCCTGTTAAAGACTGAAGCCTGTTAATTCAACAGTTTTGTTTCCTCCCTCATTTTTTCCACCAGCTGACCAAACTGCTGGAGCTCCCCTTGGGTTGCTAGGTAACGGGGCTGGGCTCTGCTGGGGTTGCTAGGTAACAGCGCAGTCCCCGTACACTGTGACTTTTTGAAACGGTTTGTTTTCCAGAAACCAAAACATTACATTAATGCCATAAAACAACTGGGTGTTTTTTTTTTTCTAAGTGCTTCGACTGCTTTTACAAGCAGTTGAGACCCAAATGGAAAATGTTCAATTTGGATAATAAGTTTTCTTTCAGAAATAACCAAACTGCAAAAAATTACACACTAAACACATTAAATGAGGTGTAGAGAAGCTGCAAGGTTCTTTTTTTACGCTGACCCGGCTTTCTTGATCTGAAAATAAAAGATGTCAGTAATTGTAGCAACGTTGTTTTCTAAGCACATTTTACAAAGCCAGACTGTTCAGCTATTAAATAAAATGGCTTTGTGTCTAAATTGATTTTCTTCTTAAGTCAAATTAAAAGAACTGAGTGAAAGTCGTCCCAGATGGGACTGACTCTCCTTCTGCCAGCAGTTGTAATTCATTACTCATAGTTTGGTATGATTGTTTATATTTTATGAGGACCACAGACCTTGGAGACTTTACGACTTCCTTCTTAGCATCGCCAGTGCCGAAGTAGAAATTGGATTTAGGTCGGTACATATTGAATTGGATTCAGTCAATCTAAGCCTTTTGAGATGATGTAAATTCTGCACTTTATAAATAAACTGAATTGAAGCGGCTTGAGTGAGTTGAAGCTGCAGACTGTCCCTCTTGTCTGGTGTGCAGATGCTGGCTGCACCCGAAGTTCTCTGCAGGAATTTCTCATTTCTGCTAAATGCCGAATGGCGAAAACTGGATGCGAAAGATAAATAGTTTGGCTGCTTTAATTTCGAACATAATGGCTTGCAGAGATAGTCAGCGAAACAATTCCAACACCAGGCAACAAGTGGTCTTTTCATCAAGTCAGCTGATTTTCCAAGAAAAATCCCTTGCAGCTGCTAAAATGGGAAAAGCACCAATTTCTCTTTTCCTTGTTAAAGTCAAACAGCAGCTCTCCATCTCTTCCGTGGTCAAACTTCCAGTTGTGCTTTTCCTCCTTTTACGTGGATAACGCTTGTCTTTTTTTCCTTCCTCGTTTCCCGATTCTTTCCATCTCTAAATTCATTAAGTTTAGCTTCTTGTGATTTCTTCTTGCTTCTATCCTGACATGGAAAAAGAGAAACTCTGTCAGTTCGGACAGCCAAGGACAGCTCATTTATTAAGGGAAAAACCTCACTGTTTTTTTTTTTTTCCTTTAACAAGCTGTTCCATGTCAATGTTTTTAGTCCAGCAGACTTCACGTTCAACCTTCACACTGCACACCTGAAAACTACCATTATCCTGCCAAAACTCGGCACCATGGGAGTTGTAGTTTTCCGTAGTCCGAACAATTTATTGTCTGTGAGTTTGACTGGTACATTCTCTCTTTCTCTTGCTAGCACAGGCTGTGACTGCCAGCACAAACAAACACGGGATGATGTCAGCATTTGCTCTAATAAGAAACTGTTCATCTGTTTCACACATGAATGAAGATTTGTTGAAACACTGTTTTGAATGAGCTTGTGTTTTCGTAATAAGATTTTTTGTTACATTTATTGGCCAGCATTTCCTTCTACCCTCCAAACTGCTAAATACTGACCCTCTGGGTAAAGATGACATTTATCCCAAAGAAGTGGCAGGAAACTGCTGGCTCACTGCTGAATTGTAGCATTCAGAGGTGCAGTGGTAAATTTCTAGAATCCACAAATACTTAAGATCCCATCTTAATACACTTGTACCTGGCTTTTTTCATAGTTGAAATGCCAAATACACCTTAAAGGAGATGTATAATCAATCAATCAATCAATCAAATTTTATTTGTATAGCACATTTCACATAATCAATCAATCAATCAAATTTTATTTGTATAGCACATTTCACATAATCAATCAATCAATCAATCAAATTTTATTTGTATAGCACATTTCAGCAGCAAGGCATTTCAAAGTTCTTTACATAATTAAAATTAAAACAGCATGTAATAAAGGAAAAGATAAGGAAAAGGAAAAGATAAAAACATCAAAAACATCAAAAACCCGCACTTTGACCCTAATTTAGCCATAAGCAACTCTAAACAGGTGAGTTTAAAGTTGAGATTTAAAGGCAGCCAGTGTTTCAATGCAAAATTGACATCTTTGCACTTCTATTTGGGTCTCTGCTGCTTCTAAAAACAACCAAAGCACTTAAAAACACGACCTAGATAGTTTTTGGCAATAAGTTTGTGTTTTTTGGTCTCTGGAAAATGATCTGATTCAAAAACCTCTGCAATGTAATGTCACAAATTAGCAGGCATGACTCCTCACCTAGCAACCTCAGCAAAGCCCATCCTGTTACCTAGCAACCTTGGCAGAGCTCCGCCCGTCACCTAGCAACCCAGGCTGGTTTACAGAAATGCATCTTGTTTCTGTTTTTAGATTTCAGAATGAAGAAAAACCTTTTTCAGAAAAGAAGATGGACGCATTTCCTTCAATGGGATGTTTCACATTTATGGAAAACAACAAAGTACATAATTTCCAACTTTAAAAAAATCATAAACAACATTAGTGTTTTTAGTGTCATTTTGTCATGAAAAGTCAAATACCATAAATAAATACATAAACTACCAGCATTTGTTATTAGATTAATATTTAAAATATGAGTTGATTCTTTAGCATTTTAAGCCAGAGTTACATTGAAACCTTGTGTAAGGTCTAAAGATCCAATTAAGCCACATGTTTCTTTAAAGTGGAAATAAAATAAACATCTGGAGAAACTTCAGGAGTAGCTCAAGATTAGGGAGCTGATCACCAAAAAGAAATCATCTAAATACCATGGGAATCATGCAGAACGCTTGACAGCAGTTAAGAATCTATAGAAAAGGGTAGAAATAATTGTTAACATTCTGTTTTTAATCCATTTTAGTTTCATTTTCCTTCAAAATTGATATTATCTGTTTCATTTCCACTCAGAATTTCCTGAAACAAGAAACAGAACCTCTGCTAAGCGTGTCTTCTCTGTCTTCTATGTGCATTAACGCTTTGTGTGCTGGTTCTGTTGCGTTGTTGTCCAGGTGGGGTGAAGCCCTGCTCTCTCAACTGCCTCGCCGAAGGATACAACTTCTACACGGAGCGAGCTCCCGCCGTGGTGGACGGCACGCCGTGCCGAGACGACTCTCTGGATGTTTGTGTAAACGGAGAGTGTAAGGTCAGTAAGAAGGATTTTGTTTAAACAAATCCATGCGAGCATTTGGTTCGCGTCCAATAAAAGTCACTAAAACGCTATAAGTCGGTTTAAGTCGAATCAACGGGAGATTTTCTTGATCTTAGTCACTTTGAAGCCTGAACAGCTGCGGCCGTCTGGTTTACACGCTGGCTGGTGTCGCTCGTCAGAATCAGCTGCTCGGATGATAAAACGAGACGTAACTTTGGCAGCAGACTCGGATTCGGATTAATGATCTCGATCCCAGCTGTTTATGAAAACAAAATGATAGCAGTGTGGTGTGCTTTGATGAAACAGAGACCACCTGGTGCTCACAACAGAGATTTATTGAATAATTGCTCGTGCTTTTCCTAGAAATCTCACAATGAAACAGTTTGTACTTCAGCCCTTAGGTGTGTAAATAAGAACCACCTCAGACATTAGTAACATCCTAATCTCTGTCTTCCAACCTTTTTAACCTCACCTTAGCCCACCTTTTTAATATGACTCAAAGGTTTGTTAGATTATGAAAAAGAGGTGGTCTGAAATCCAAAGAGACGGTTGTGTTTATCAAAAGTCCTCCTTTTTTTTTCTTGTGTTCTGCTCTGCTCTGCAGGAACTCGGTGACCTTCCAGCTCAGTTGTTAGTCTGTCTGCGCTGCAGGCTGGCTTTCATTCCCTGCACTCTTATTTTCTGCCCTTTTCTACTTTCTGACTTCATTCACGTCTACTTTTTTCTTGCAGTTTTTCTTTCTGCAGTCCAGGCTCTCCTCTTTTTCTATTTTAGCCAGTTTTACTCGTGGTTTATGTCCACCTGTCTCTTGCTTTAATATCTGCTGGATAATCAGAAGTTTTAGAAAAGTGTATCTGAAAATCTGATCTAGTTTATTCAATGTGGATGTTCTGGTTAATGGAAGTTAATGGAGCAAATGTTTGCAGTAAGAGAGTAGGAACATTTCTGTCTGAGGTTTGCTGTTCTCCATTAGTTTCTCCTCATTAGTTTAGCTGGAAGAATAGTATGAAATTTGATTTACCTCAGATTTGATGCAAAGATGTTTTCAGGTTTCAATAACTGTGTATAAATAAACCAAAGTCACAAAAACAAATTTTGCCTGCATGATAAATTGCCCAGTAATAATGCGATAAACAATAATATTGTTATTTTGAAACTATTTTCAAGTAATATCATGATAATGACATTATAATGCAAGTTTACCCTCTGAAAGATCAATAAACTGGAACTGGAAGCCATTTTGAATATATAAAATATGCAGGGTTTCCCCCAGTGTATTATAAGTATGGCGGCCCGCCATGCTTTACTAGCCCCACCGCCAGGCTGAGCGTTGCGCTGTTTCAGCTGTTTGGGATGCCCTCGGTAATTTCCCCTCAGAAGGCAGGTGGAGAATCTGCACTTTCTGATTGGCTGCCTGTCATATTCAGTGCTAAGCTCCCAGTCGGGGAAAACCTCTTATTTAGATGGACATTTTGATAAAACCAGGGAAATGGACATGATGGACATTTAGATAAAACCAGGGAAATATGAACATATTGCAGTAGCAAATTATCTTTCCACCAAAGCACAACCAGTTTATAATTAACGTTTTTAACTTGCATTTAAAACAAAATCACTTATTCTAAGCCATCCTAAATATAAAAACCTGGAAAATCTGAAACAGCTTGGTTTAAGATGATGAAACATTTTCTTAAACATTTAATGAAAAAATGCGGTTTTTTTTACACTTCTTCATTAACTGTGATAAATCAGAGTTAATTAGGATTAATTGTGAAGGAGTGAATTATGCTCATGCAACTTCTGGTATTGGTTATATTTTCAATTTTCAGGCAGAGCAGGTTGAAATGTACTGTTATTGTTGAAAGCAAGATCAGAAAAATAGATGTTTAGAAAAAAGTTAAATCTGTTTTTCTAGTGATACAGTAACATTATGCTATAACATGATTAATTTTGTGTTAATTCAAGTGAATTATCAAAAAGTACTTACATTTTATATATATAATTCTGTTCACTAAAATGTTATTATAAATTGTCGACTAAAACTAAAATAAATTTTAGACTAAAACTAAATTTGCTGTCAAAATTAACGCCTCCTTGCATCAACCAGCCGCCGCGTGCAGGAACAGAAATCGGAGCAGTCGTCGTTCATTTTCTACAGTTTAGTTTCAGTTTTGTTCCCTGTTTAAGAGTTTGAGTGAAACCACCTGCTTCGCTCATCATGAAATTTATTTATGTCGACAGCTTTGAGTTCAGCGACCAAAGAGCGTTGTGTCTGCTCAGGATCAGACAAAAAAAAAAAGAAGAAAAAAAACACGCAGCACACATCTGGGTTTTCTATCTGATATTTCTGTGTTTTGAAAAAGCGGTCTGGAAGACATTAGGAGGTAATTCGTCAGCTCGGCCTCTGACACCTCACAGCTCACCGACTGTGCCCTCTTCCGCCCGTGACCCCGGTTGACCTCTGCTGCTCACTCGTTCCTGTCTTTTTGTCGCAGCACGTGGGCTGCGATCGTGTGCTCGGGTCGGACGTGCGTGAAGATCGCTGTCGGATCTGCGGCGGCGATGGGAGCAGCTGCACCTCAGTGGAAGGAGTCTTCAACGACTCGCTGCCTGAAGGAGGTAGAAATCAAAACGCTTCACCTGTTATCCTGCTGCTTTCATCATACAAGTCTAGTCGATCCAGGCTAAAATCAAAGAAAAGAAAGTATTTCATTTTAATTTCAACTCTGGAGCAAGTATTCATCTTCCGAGAGGTTAGACAGGAAGCTTTCACCATTTGAAGGTGAAAGCAACACAGTCTGTAGTCGAGGAAATATGCATATCTGGCTTTTGCTATCTTGGATCGAGAGATCATCTTGGAGAGATGGATTCTGGGCAAATCACAGGATGAAAACATACTTTCATAATCATGTATTTACACAAGCACTGGCTTAGCTTCGCTGAAGTTTCAAATGAAGCCAATGAACTCTGCAAGGATTTCAAAATAATCATAATTTCTCCAATTATTTTACCTCATCGACTGGCCAGATTTGCTTTAAAATCAGGTATGTGCAACTGCTTTGCAAAACAAGCTGGATCCTGTTTAAAAGTTACTTTGGCACCACTTGTTTACTAAGGGTGCGTTCACACTGCAGCCTGAATTGACCCAATTCCGATTTTCTTTGACGTAATGCGACCTGTATCCGATCTTTTCATGGCAGTGTGAACAGCTCAGGTCAGATTCTTCTTCAAATGTGACCCATATCCGATACGTATTCGATTCAAATCCGAACTGAACGTCACTGATTCTCAACAAATCTCACTATTCTGTGTCCTGATACGCGCAAGAGGGAAGAAAAACAACAACCATGACGGACTATATGAGGATTAAGTTGTTAATATGTCTCTCCGGCCGGATAACAACTTCCAATATGTAAGCTAAGCTCCACCGTTAGCCTCCATGTTTACTTCCACAAACACTGAGCTCTTCTTCTTTTTATGGCAGTTGGCAGAACACTGAGAACGCTATTGCGCCCTCTAGTGCGCATGCGGCATATTTTCAGGTAGTTTGGACGTTCACACTGCATTTACTGGCAGTGTGAACGGCCCCGGCAAAAAAAATCGGAATTGCCAAAAAATCGGAATTGGGTCACTTCAGGTTGCATTGTGAACGCACCCCAAAACCATCAACTCTTTGTGTTTAGATGATCATTGTTTATTTTTTTACAAATCTCAGTCCTGCAACTCAAATTTTATCTGTTCACATTTGTTATTGTTTTTGTACACTTTTTAGGACTTGTTTTTTCTGAATCCTGCTTTTTTTCCCCTTTATTTTAAATTCGTTTATTTATTCTTTGAATTTATTTTGTTCAGTCAATAAGTTGTTTCTCCAGACTTTTGTTGGTCTTTCAAGTTTTGCTACGCTGCTCTTGGCAGTTGGTGGTTACCATAGCAACCAGTCACTGACAGCTCCTCCCCCTTTTTCTGTTGCCGTTGGTAACTGTGGGGCAGAAGCTGCTGGACTGATGTCAGCCCCCTCCCCCCCCCACCAACCTGATTTGTTTTGTTTTTTTTTTTGTTAGAATAAATACGGTGAACCTGAACGTGTCTGTTGTGACGTCGACCCGAATCGATGAGTCGAACTCAGACGGGTCGCCACACGGATGCTGCGTTCAAAAACACGGCGGCATCTAAATCCGGCCGCTGCGGCTTGAGGTCCGGCTGCTATCAAATGTATTTTAGGTGACAGTCTGCCCACAGCACTAACTCCAGAGCCGCTCATGTTTGCGTTGACACCCACCGCCCCCCTCCCATGATTCTCCGGGGCGGGCCGCACCCTGAACATGCACTCCTGCTGTAAGCCAGAAGAACCGGGTCGACCCGCCAGCCTCCGTCTGACGTCCCTGCAGCTTTCAGAACATCTGCAGCCACAGCTGGTGTTTAAAGAAACTCACTTTCTATTAGAAGTAGGGCTGACAAAACGTATCACCGTATAAGCCTTTCTTATCAATATCAATAATTATTGATTAGTTTTGTTTTAAATATTTGAACTACTACCAAACTGATGGCATGACCTTTCCTGTTTTATCAAGTTTTCAATCCAGATTGTTGTTGTTTTATTTTTAAGCTGCTATGAGTGGCGAAACTTTAAGCTTCTGCTGCACAAGTTGCTCAACATGTTGTTGCTAGGTAACCACAAGTTGCTCAACATGTTGTTGCTAGGTAACCACAAGTTGCTCAACATGTTGTTGCTAGGTAACCAAAGAATGGGTGAGTTAGTTAATGTCACTAACCTTGCTTAACTAGCCATGAGAGGTTACCTAAGCCTCTCCAGGCTGCCTATATCTCCCAGAATGCCTTGTGGTTCTGGATTGGAGTTCAGTAAGTTCTGTCACATGTTTTCTATTGATATTGATCAGCTGTCTATGGCGATATACATTGTTATTGATTTATTTTCTGGAAGCTTCCAGAAACTGAAGCAAGGATGGAAAGAAGAGCGGATGAAATTCCTCCACAACTAAAAAAATAAAAAAACTACAAAATCCTGCAACATCCAGCTATACTTTTTAATAAAATCGATTTATAATGCTGTATCTGTCAAAAGCGGCGCAGTAAAGTGAGTTTAGATTAAATGAAGCTTTACTTTTCAAAGTGAAGTCGACTCGGTCACAATGACAGCACAGGGCCTTTTCATCTCAAACTCAAACTCCAGGCGCAGGACTGGAGGCTTATTCTGGTACCGGTCAGGATTTATGACTGGGAGAATCGCTCAGTCATGTCTACAGCAAGCTTTTGATTTCTCCCAACTCCAAAAAAAGCCTCCAGCCAACACTTCTCCTCTGCTGTCTGCTTCAGTGATTTAAAGTCTCCCTCTGGAGTTTTTGACCTGCAGCAGAGTTTTGGGGCAACTTTTATATGTGTGGCTTCCCGTTTTGTTTGTCTCACACATCTGCATTATGACATGCAAGCACACAATTCACATGCATTACAGTAAACCGCTTCTATTTTGTTGGTTTTGTTGTTTGCCAATAGACTCTGCAATGTGCAGATTATAAAGCTGTAAGGCAGTAAATATAAGTGTAAGCACAAAAAGACAAAAGTATGCGAGGCATATAGGCGAAACTTAGTATAAAACTATGCATTACATTGCAAGAATATCCCAGAAACCTCTTTACTCTATTATTAACATACCAAGTGATAACATTATCCCTATAGGGAGAGTTTTATGACCACAGAATGAAGCCAAACCACTGCGTCTGCACTGTAAAGCTAAGAAAAATGACATGAATGTGTACTGGAGTTCAGCCTATTCGAAAAAAGTGAAAGATCAGATTTCCCAATGCTCCTGTGTTTTTTTTATTTTCATTTTATTTGTGCTCCAATCTCAGCATAGATGCACTTACACTGCAAAAACACTAAATTTTACCACATGTTTTTAGACTGATTTGTAGTGCAAATATCTTGATAAATTTAATAAGACAAAACTAACTAAAAAGAGACTTTTAGAGCGATTTAGGAGCTTGTTTTAGGTGAATAATTTCTTACTATTGATTAGTACCAGTACTAGTTCCATTGACAGATTATTTAACTTGTAACAAAGCGTTTCCTTGTGCTACACGTGAATTAATCTCCGAGTGCAATTAGCATATTTTCATCAATATTAAGGAATTATTCACTTAAAA
Organism: Poecilia picta; assembly: GCA_033032245.1. Classification (NCBI taxonomy): domain Eukaryota; kingdom Metazoa; phylum Chordata; class Actinopteri; order Cyprinodontiformes; family Poeciliidae; genus Poecilia; species Poecilia picta. The sequence goes on from CM065356.1 coordinate 26,216,847, forward strand.
TAAGTTCTTATATTTTGCTGAAAAGTCACTTGTAAGTTATTTTTGTCTTATTTCAAGTGTACTGAGTTATTTACATTAAAAATTAGACATAAATACTTGGTAAAATTTTGCCTTTCTGCATGGTGATGCAGTGACGTTTGTGTTTTTAATTTGAGAAAATATAAAAAAGTTCAATCTGTTTGAATTCTTTTGGCATTTCTTTTTCCCCTGTGCTTTGTCCTTAACATTGATTTTAAAAAGTACGACTTCCACTTGCAGATTATTTAAATTATAACGATGCTTTTTCTCCGTGATATAGGTGAAATAATCTTCCAGTTGAACTAGTACTTTTTCAATTTTTAACTTAAAATAAGTTATTTTATCTTTCTGAAAGTTACTTGTAAGTTAGTTTTGTTTTACTTCAGATGTTTTGAGATATTTGCATTAGAAACGAGACAAAAATATTTGGTAAGACTTGGTGTTTTTGCAGTGCTTGTCAATTCCCAATTTGTCCAAATCTGTCACATAGGTGATGAGGTGTCGCTAAATGTTCCGAAACCAAAATCTTTTTCCTCTCAAAGCTTCACAATCAAAAAAATATATCACTGGAAGGAATTAGATTCCAGTCAAGCTTTTTCATTCTGTCATCCTCCAGTGAGTTGGAGTTATTTATGGTGCTTCAGCACCTGGTCTTCTGGCTGGACAGCAGAGCGAAGCTCAGAAAGTCAGAGTGAGGCGAGATGGAGGTGAGATGAGCAGAAACTTTTACAAAAAAAAAAAAAACATGGACGAAAGACAGACAGATGGAGTGAATGGAGGGAAAATGGGAGAAGCCAGGTCCTGGCAGAGACGTTGTTTCTGAGCAGAGACTGGAGGATATCTGCCCAGGAATGCAGCTGGAAACTGAAGCCCCTGCTTAGCACGTTGATGTCCCACAGAGTTAAACACCACACTGGTCCACAGTGAATAAAACGCCTTCATTTCACTTTCTCTTTTTTTTCCTGTTTTTTTGGCGTTTTCTGCTCCCAGATTATGAAGAAGTGGTGAGAATTCCTAAAGGATCAGTGTTCATCCACATTCAAGAGCTCAACATTTCCCTCAACTACCTTGGTAAGTCGAAGATGGTTTAAACAAACACTTGACAAAAAGTCTCATTCAGATTGAAAACTAATACTAGTTTTAACTGGAGAGGTACATATACTGGTTTTAAAGTCACTGCTCATACGTTTACAGTTTGCTTCAAATTGCAATGTGCATTTTTGATGTCTCTTCTCTGTGTTCTAGTCCTGAAGAGCAAAAACGACCAGTATTTTATCAATGGGAAGCTTAACATTGACACGCCTCGAAGATTCAGCGTGGCTGGGACAATTTTCCACTACCGGCGGCCCACCGACGGTCCAGAAACACTAGAAGCTCTGGGCCCAACAAACATGACCCTCATTGTCATGGTAGGACTGGGACAGAAGAAATGTAGCGTGTTCAAAACATGCACAGTTAGAATTTGATAAGGTGAAATTAGTGAATCTATTCCTGTTGTGCATTTGTGCGTTTAGGTGCTGGTGAGGGAGGACAACCAGGGGATCCACTATCGCTTCAACCCGCCTGTCAGCAGGGATCCCATGAGCGGCTTCGCCTGGCAGTACACGTCCTGGTCCCGCTGCTCGGCTTTGTGTGCTGGAGGTAGGGAAGCAAGAAAAAACACAAATACATGTTTAAATTTGGCGACACACAGTCACTGGCTGATCGACTCATAACCTCAACATAAAGAAATGAAATTTAACAGTGAAAACGTCATTTTTTTGCTTTTTTGTTTTACGTTTATACACATGCGGGTTGCTTTGAGGTCATGAAGTGTTCACACAGAGGTGACATTGTGGTCACTTTTGATTAATAGGAGAATAATCTGATTTCAGCAATTGGATTGGACAGAATCAGAATCAGCAGGTCAGGCTTTTCAATTAACTCCTAGTTGTCTTCACTGGACAAATTAGCAATAGATTTTATTTTGTTATAGGAGTAAATGGGGAGCAATTATCACAGAAAATTCAAGTACACCAAAAAAAAAAACTCTTACCGTGTATTTTGGACTAGTTTCTAGTGTAAATATCTTATTATGCTTGAAATAAAACTAACTTTCAAGTAGCTTTTCAGCACAGTGGTTCTTAACCTGGGTTCGGTCGAACCCCAGGGGTTCGGTGAGTCGGTCTCAGGGGTTCGGCGGAGCCTCTGAGGTAAAGACTCACTTGTGTAAAGTCGTGATGACGCACCGCTTTGCCATCACTTGCTGCTGAGGATCACTTTACATTGCTTAGCCAATCAGAGGATCACGTTACATTGCTTAGCCAATCAGAGCTGCGGAGGAGCTCTGATTGGAGGAGCTCCACTCTCTGCATGGATTTGAACTTGTGCCTTTATTTACTTCAGCAAAGCTCACAGTTTTTACCAAATTCTAGAGTCTAAATCTTCTCCTTAGTTACATCTTTTCGGGGTGGATACTCCCTCTTTTGGCGTGGGGGTGGTAACACAGCTAATATAATTACATTACTAAATCAGAATACTGCAAAGTATTTTGTGTGTGTGTGTGGGGTGGGGTGGGGGGGGATAAGAAGGGTTCAGCGAATGCACATATGAAACTCGGGGGTTCGGTACCTCAGAAAAGGTTAAGAACCACTGCTTTAGCAAGATATAGGAGCTTGTTTTAAGTTAATACTTCTTGAATATTGATGAAAAGTATCAGTCCAACTAGCAGAAATGTCTTGTTAGTGAAATAATCTGCAAGTGGAACCAGTACTTTTATTGATACTATAGAGTTATTAACTGTAAACAAACTTTTATATCTTGCTGAGAAGTTACTTGGAAGTTAGATTTATCTTATTTCAAGTGTACTAAGATATTTGCAGTAGAAACTAGACAGATACTTGCTAAGAGTTTGTGTTTTTGCAGTACAATTCAGTGAAATTCGAGTGATAAAATTTGTTTGTCTTCTGTCATTTTTTCTGTCTCACCTGTGGTCAGGTGTACAGATCCAGCAGGTTGTGTGTAAGAGGCAGTCGGACCTTTCTGCCGTCTACAATCACTTCTGTGACAAGAAGAGCAAACCCAAAGAGAAGAGAAGATCCTGCAACACTGAGCCGTGCTCCCCAAAGTGAGTCCTGATCACTTTGTCTCTGCATGAGAGGGAGTTTTAAACTTTTCTTGAATTTCCCTCTTAATGCGGCAGCAGCGTGTGAGGATATTAAAAACAAACAGCAGGTTTCTTTCCGCTTCCAGCTGGTGGACAGGAGAGTGGTCGGAGTGCAGCCGCAGCTGCAACGGCGGCCTGCGCACTCGGGAGGTGTTATGTAAAAGGAGGATCTCTGCGGTGGAGGAGAAGGTCCTGGACGACTCGGCCTGCAGCTCCGCCCGCCCCTCGTTCACAGAGCCCTGCAGCAACCACAGCTGCCCTCCAGAGTGGCTGGCCTTGGACTGGTCCGAGGTACAAACGCCTTTTTGCAGTTTTGCATGTTTACTTTGACTTTTGCAGTTGTTTTAGACAACTAGTTGCCGTTTTGAACCATCCCAAAAACACACCGTTAGTTAGTTGTCTGCAAAAATAAAACAAGAGTTTATTATTGACCAGGACAATAACCTCAAAATTTACACTTGCACATTAATATGTCAGGTTTTGCAAAAAACTCGGCAGGCTCTTGGCTGTGTTTCATTGCAGCTGCTGCCCCTGCTGGACTGATGACGTTTTATATTTTTTTGCATGCTTATGAACGCAGTGACCTGCCTGCTCCTCCATCTCTCCGCCGCTCTGCCTGTCGGTTTAAACATAGTTTTCCCTCCTCCTGTCTGCAGTGCACACCCAGTTGTGGTCCCGGCTACCGACACCGCGTGGTGTTGTGTAAGAGCGGGGAGAGCGGCGACACATTGCCAGACTCAAAGTGTCCCAAAAATGGCCGCCCGACCTCCAGGGTGCGCTGTAACCTGCAGCGCTGCCCTCCTCCTGTGTGGGTGACAGGCCCGTGGGGCGAGGTGAGACGCGTCCGTCACCATTTTTACCTGATCAAAACGTTCAGTTCATTGGTAAAGAAAGTACACCCTCTTTTGCCGGGTTCTAAATTTATGTAAATTCAACCTGGAGTTTACAAAAACAAACAGATTCCTGGGTAAACCCTGTGTAGAAGATGAAGTTTAAATTGCTTTCGCTGACTGAGGATGGCAAACTGAAGCTGGTGTCTTAAGGTTCCACTGCAACATTTTGATCATTTTGAGGTCTGAACTTGGACTAGGCCAGCGGTCTGCAACTTGTACAATCTGAAGAGCTGCTTTTACTCTCAGGCCAGCCGAATAAAACTCATTTACAGACACAAAATGTCACATGACTTTTTGAGAAAAAGACAACTTATAAGTTTAGATCAGTATCTGCTATTTGTCAGTTGCCGTTTTTTTTTTTTTAGTATTTTTAGGATTTAAAATTAAGTTAAACATAAAATTTAATAAAAAGAAGATGGGTCTTTTTTACTGTAGCTCAGAAAATTATATAATAAACGTAAAAACTGTTACAAACATGAGAATAGTTTTGTTTTTCAGCCAAAATTTTGTAATATATCAAGATTATTTTATTGACAAATTATCCCATATTTTACTTTAAAATACCGATCCATATAAAATAGTTAATTGTCTGAGAATTAACCTTTTGAGTCTCTTTTTATTCAGTAACAACTTCCAAACTGAAGAGTGTTTCATTGTTTCAGAGCTTTATTGTGCTGTGTGCAGTGTTTGGAAAACAAAATTCATTTTTGAGTTTCAAACCAGGGGGTCGCTGGATCAGGGCTGCTTAAACTGAAATTAAATAAAATTTTGTCACTTCTGTCAGTTTCTTGTTTGGTCTCCATTCCTGATAAATAAAACCCTTGAACTTAAAGAGGGTGTACTTTCTTTGTTGTAGCCATTTATGTAATGTTCGCAACTTGTAATTTCTATTAATTTAGTTTTTTATTTTTGGAAAGTTAGAATTAAGTCTGTAGTTAATTTGTATATTAGAATTGATTATGTTGGTAATTGGTTAGACCCTCCCATTAATTTAGGTAATTAAAAACACACCTGGTGCTTGGTGGAGGGTTAGTTTTGCAAATGTTTGGTGCGTACGGGAGGTTTGGCAAATGATTTTTTGACCACTTTTCACTTTACACTTTTTTACTTGAAACGTCATATTAAGTTTACTTTCGTTTTTGACTAAGTTGTAGGACTTTTTTTTGGGTAATTATTTTGTTACTAATTTTATAAGAATATATTTTTTCAAACAAATGAAGCCAGGAAGTGCGTTCAAATCAAAACCCACCTGTTGACACACACACACACACGGCCTTTGTTGGAGTATTGGAAACTAGAAGGCCGCGACATTCTTTTTACTGCATTTTTTTACTTGATGAATTATGAAATTCTCACAACTACTAAATAAACTGAATCTCTGCTTTATCTCATGGAGTAATTTGATGTAGGTAGCTTAAAAAGGCATGTTTAATGCTTTATTACTGACACTTTGACATTTTAGTAAATCATTGTGGGGGCATTGAGAGAAGAAAATTAACTTTCTAGGAACTGTCAGAAATAGCAGGATGTTGCTTGCAGCTTTTAAAGAGCATAATTAAAAAATAGGAAGTGTTTACATGCAAGCTTCCTAACTCTTTGTTACCTGTTGGATTAAGCCTGTCAGCACCGTTAGTTTCATCTTTTACATTAAACTTCTGGGAAACCAAGTTGAGATGTGGGATTATCTTTGTGTGAAACGTGTTTTTTGTGGTTCAGTGTTCTGCCAGATGTGGTCTGGGTCAGGAGATGCGCTCGGTTCAGTGCCTGGCCCACACCGGCCAGCCATCCAACGAGTGTCTGGAGCATCAGCGGCCCGCCGCCATGCAGCAGTGCAAGAGCAAATGTGACGCCAGTCTGCCCGTCAACTCAGAGAACCCAGAAGGTCAGAGGCCAAATTTCAGTGTTGGTAATATTCTATCTTTCTGTCGAACCGAGAGGAGTTTTTTTTTTTATTCAGATTACGTTGAGGGAACGGTGGTGGGCACACTTCCGCTAATGTGCTGATCCATCCAACCATCCATCCATCCATTTTCTTTACACCCCTTGTCCCTCAGTGGGGTCGGGAGCTAATGTTCTGGGCGAGAGGCGGGTTACACCCTGGACAGGTCGCCAGTCTGTCGCAGGGCAACACAGAGACACACAGGACAACCATGCACACACACACACACACACCTAAGGACAATTTAGACAGGCCAATTAACCCAACAGTCAAGTTTTTGAACTGTGGGAGGAAGCCGGAGTACCCGGAGAAAATCCACGCATGCACAGGGAGAACATGCAAACTCCATGCAGAAAGACCGGGAATCGAACCCAGAACCTTCTTGCTGCAAGGCAACAGCTCTACCAACTGTGCCACTGTGCAGCTCTAATGTGCTAATAGCAAAGCTAATTTTTCGCTCAGCATTTTTAGCTAACTTTGAAATTATTTAATGCGCTTATAGCTTTCCCTAAATAGGTTTCTGCTTCATAAATTATCAGTTGATTAAAATTGAACATCCGTGGTGAAGTTTTGGTTATCAGCGGTTAGGAGTTTTTTCCAAGTAGGTAGACGTTTATATCCATGCTCTTATTTTGAAAGGGGCGAATACCAGTAGATCAATTTCCTCTCCTCACGTTCTATTTTTTTTATTTCAAACAAGAAACATAAGAGAATAAAATTGAAAACTGGTGGTAGAGAGAAAGATATAATAAGAGATACGAACACGTAAAATATATTTGTGCTCCGGGGTTGCAGTTTTTCAAGAGCAGATGCAATTTGAATTGAAGTTAGCACTTTAGCATTAGCTTCTGCTGAATTTCCGGTTGGTGAAGCGCGTTAGCTACAACTGGTTTTGGTTCTTTTCAGTTAGCCGTGCCCACCACGGTAATTGAATTACCATAAATCCTGACCCAGTGAACACTAGAAAAGATAAATGCAGCATTTATTCTGTTATTTCCTCCTTCCGATGTTCTGTCAGATCAGCATAACGTTGTCAGATACGCTTGGCTCAGACATGTCTATGCTGTCATTACCATGTGATTTTATTTAATCAGCAACATGGAATAATCACGTAGATCATCATACACTTTATTATCAACAGTTATATGGCATCCTGAGTTAGCGGTTAAGTAGGTTAACGGGTTTTACACGGCGGGTGTTGTACTTGACTGCAGCTGCAGCCAGATCCCGCTTTAAATACACTTTGAAACCACAACACGTCTATATCTATCTAGTTATCATATTATATCCTAAACAATTTAATGACTTATTTTCGTCATAACTTGTTGCGTATGCTGAACTGACAACTCCACTCAACAGCCGGACTTCTCAATGCGCATGCGCGGGCATGTTTTACTCGCGGCATGTATTTAATTTTGATTATGTTAAGTCCGTTAACAGATCGATATTTTTGTGAACCCTTTGAAACATTTGGTTTTATCAAAGATTTAAATGCTACATCCTCAAAATGCACAGGCTTGTTTTTTAACAACCATTTTCTACAGGAGGAAATAATCTTAAATTAATTATGGCACAAATCTCAGTCTATCAAAAACAGTTTGTCATAAGTTTTTAAAAGGATCAGCATACAACTTTTTTTTTTACTTTTAGTGGTTTGAAAAAGATTATGTATGCTGAGACGAGTAGATAAATTGCTAATATCAGATTGTCCAACACATTATTGAAGCTGTGGTTCTCCTTCTTTGCCTCTGCAGAGTGTAAAGATGTGAGCACTGTGGCGTACTGCCCCCTGGTGCTCAGGTTCAAGTTCTGCAACCGGCCATATTTCAGACAGATGTGCTGTAAGACCTGCCAGGGACACTGACGCTGCTGCGGTTGCGGGGTCAAACAGTAAGACTGAACCGTTTCCACTGAGCCTCGCTGCAGCAGCCTTCACCGTTTCTCCTTCGGTTCAAGCTTGGGGTCCACTGTCGATGCTGACAAACAGATCCTGAAGGTGCTTTGTTTTCCTCGCCTCACTGATAATCCAGATTTTGAAATCTCTGGACCAAACATCATTCCACTGGAGGAGAGGGTCCAGCGCTGAAACCTGGAGAGGAAGGAGGGAGGGAGGCAGCAGCTGACCCTCTCTTTGCCTCTCTAAACTTTGACTTTGTCTTAATACTTTGGTGCTATACGTTTTATTTTGGCTACAGGACTGGTTTCAGTAATCTTAAACTCCACTTCTTATTACTTGAGTGGCCTAAATGTTTAGCCTGTTATACGTTTTTAAAACATCCACTTTGAAAGGAAATGATTTTCACGGTATCTGTGCCCACAGAACTGCAAAAATGCAAAATCTCACAACTACTAAAATCTTACCAATTAATTTTGGTCTAATTTCTGGCTCATATATCTTAGTACTTTTGAAAGAAGACAAAACTGACCTACAAGTAACTTGGATATATGAGCTTGTTTCAAGTCAATAATTTATTAAAATTGATGGGAAAAAATATTTGTTCCATTGCCACTGATAGCAAGATATTATTGCACGTATAAGTGAAATGATCTGTCTATGGAATAAGTACAATTTCATAAATATTTAGGAATTATTGACTTATAGCTTCTTTACTTCTAAGTTAATTTTATTATTTTAGGTGCACTAAGACATTTGCACTAGAAACTAGACCAAAGTACTTGGATTTTGTGTTTTTGCAGTGAAAAAGATTAGCTCCTTTAATTTTAAAACATATTTTTATGTTAGCTTTTACTTGACTTACTGTTTGTATGTCCTCGTTTTGTTGCATATCAGTATAACCGAGTCCTCGCAGATATTCGGCTGTAAGAGCAGATTTGGATTTGCACAAAGCATCTGCAGTCGGAGGACTTGTGTGTTTTGAGTTTCTTGTCCCATCATTTGACTTGATGTCTTTATGGAAGTTGTGGAAAACGCCGCGGTCTTGCCATTTGGGTAGTTTCCCCGACAGTTCATCACCTCTACACCATTAAATCGCAACACGCAGCAGAGCTTCACTGAAACTTGTTTTCATACAACAGGCTGTCGGATTGTCAGACTTTGGCGCAAAGTCTCAGACATTATCAGATTTCACTCCGCGCAGCCTGGTTGTAAAGTTTTTGTTTTATTTTATTTTTCCCACATGTGTAAAGGTGCAAATACTGAGTGGAAACACAGAGCACAGTGAGCCACAGCTCTGCCAACAGGAAGAGGCCAACAGAGGAGAGAGGCAACCTCACATTTCGGTCACGTTCTTTGCATCAGGAAAGCTAATCTGAGCTATTAAATGCATCATTTATCAGCCTTTTTTTAAGCATGACCCCCACCTTTCAGTTTCCTTCACAAAACTGCAGCTACTCTGACTAAAACTTTAAACCAGCCCTCATTTCGTCATAACTTGCTTCTGGAGCTCTTATTTCAGACGATTATCTCATCTTAAAACACCTTTTCTTTCCTGTGAAAGACAAAAAAGAAATAGAAATATCCAAACCCGAGAGCACATCTCGTCTTTTGTGATTCTGGATATTATTTTCTACCTGTGAAACTTTTTTTCTTATAAATTCAGTGAAACAAAGGAGAATAAATTACATTTTTGTAGCCTTACAATTAAAAAGTGTCCAGAGATAGAAATTTAAGGTGATTTATTGTCCTTTAGCCTTTGAGACATTTTATGCTCACTTTGTTTAAAGATCAGAAACATTTAAAATTCCTTCAGTGAAAACAAAAAAAAATTTAAAAAGATCACAGTACATTCTGTAAGAAAAAAACAAATACATATTTTTTCTGGTATGGATGCAGTTTGTCATATCGCAGCCTGTTTTTTTATTTGGTATGTCGAAAGGGGAGCATGATCATTTTAACTTTAGTGCCTGTGTAATTTTGGAGCCGTTTCAATGAGTCATCAAACGTTTAAATGCGTCATCAAATGTTCACACCAGAGATCAAATCCCTGCTTCCAGACCGACGTTACAGGATCTAAACCATCTTTTATTTCTTTATGCATTTTACGAAGTCAGGAAAGTGAATAATTGATCTAAAATGAACGATCAGCTGCAGATAGATGGTCATGTCTTCAGGAAACTGTTAAAAAAAAAGAAATACAGACAACATGATTACATAAAATAAAGAAATGTAAGTAATATTTCAATAGTCTAAAAATGAAACATTATGATGATGTGGTTGGTTTGAACTGGGATAAAAACTACATTTAGTTGGAAAATGAGGGTAATATACAACAAAATTACATTTAAAACAGATTTTTTAATATAATTTCCATAAATCTATTTATGGAAGAAGATAAATGAAAAAACATTCTGTCTTCTAGAATCAAAATAGTTTGAATTGTTTATTCACCCTGAGACAAATCTGGTCTTAAGACTAAATAAATGTATGGAAGGCTTTCAGTGTTGATAAAGTACAGGTTTACAGTCCCATACCTGCTCAGTACAGCAGCAGATTAGGGACAATGTAGTTAAAAATAAAAGTACATTTCTGCCAAAAAAGTCAGAAATTTTCTAGAAAAAAAAATCGCTGAGTTTGAAAAGTCCAAAATTTGCCAGAAAATTTACAATTAATTAATTAATTTAAAAAAAAACTTAAGATATTTTCATGTTTTTTTCTTGAAAATTTGCAACTTTCCAGATTTTTTTTTTTTATTTCTGAGATTAATCTCAAAATATCTTGGGGCTTTTTCCAGCAATTTGTTTTACGTTTTAAACCTAGAAATTTTCTCTTTTTTTCTAGAAATTTTCATAGATTTTTTTGGTGGAAACTTACACTTACTGATTTTTCTTTTTTTTATCTTCCCTAATACTCGGTTGTAGTTATGTGATTATTTTCACATACCAACAATGTAATTGTTGATATACACCTAAGACAGTCTGGTTATTTATTTGGATTTTGACAGATTGACACAGAATGAGATTCTGAGAACTCTGAATTTTATATAAAAGAATTTTGATGGCTATAATCCTCTTCTGTGTAAATAATAAAAATCTGATACACAGTGATGAAGTAAATGGGTATTAAATACTTGAAAAAAGGTAATAAAAAGTAAAGTAATGGGCCTACAGAGTCCCTTCTCATCTTTTCTGAGATTAAGAAATCACAGCATTTTGTCAGAAACGCTGACACCTTTTTTTTTTTTTTTTTTCTGCTGGGGAAATTTTATTTTTATCATGACCTCAAAGTGTCCCACTTTTGGTACGACCTCATCTGATGCAGTGCGGATTCAGTGACGCATAAACTGTGTTTCTCTGACTCAAAATGGCAGAAATGGCGCCTCAGAGTGTTTTCGGAGCTCAGTCCTGGCGCCTCGTGGCCTTGCTGTGACGCTCGCTGTGCGCGCCGACCTGCTGGGGCTTAGTCAACACTTAGGCAACACAGCTACTCGTTGCAACACTCAAACGTTTCTCTGTGAAGAAAGGAAGTGACTGTCTGTCTTTGTGGGGATTGGCTGCACTCTTGTTCCCGTTACTTCTGATGGTGCTTCGGTTTTGAATGGTGCTATTTGTGTTTGTTCCTCATGTATCATGTAAGCAGTTGTTAAAATCTTTTATTTAAAAATCAACTTGAGCCTTTTTTTTTAATATTACAGATCTGCAAAGTAAGAACGTATAGTGATGAAGTGTATAAGTGCAGCTGTTTATAAAGGTTCATCCACTAGAGGTCCTCTTTGATTCATGTCTTCATTTAATTGTGTGATCTCTCAGATTTAGTGACAATGTTTAAAATCAAATCATTAATTAATCAGAGGCCCTGTTTCCTGAATGCAGTGACGTGATCCAGCATGATGCACACTTTTCATGCTTACAAGGAGTCTTACAAAAGTATTTTTATCTCCTGAAATTGTGGATTTTACATTTTTACAACCAAAAACATCTGAAAAGTGTGGCATGCTTTTGTATCATATGTAAAATTTTCTTTTCAGCTGAAAATCTTCACCAGTTTCTGTAGCCTAGGGCTCAGATTGTTGCTTAAGGGAACAATCCACAGTAAAATACTTAAGTACTTAAGTTACTTGTTCTGGAATGACTTTAAAGAAAATAACACCACATTTTAAAATGTCTCAGTTATGTCTTTAAATGTGATTTAATGGCAGACATGTGTTGGTCCTCTGGTAAATATGTATAAAACATAAGCAATGATCAAATTTAATTTAATTCAATCAAATTAGTTTTATTTTAAAACTTATTTGCCTGGTTTTTTAAAAATAAAAATGCTGTTAATGCAAAATAAAGGAAAAGAAAATGACACTTTGATAGCATCCCTGCTAATAATGCTTTTTGCAGACCATTTTAACTGCAGATAAACGGTTTTCCTGTAACAATAAGTCATTTCTGCACCGTTAGCGCATTTAGCAGCACATACATGGGGTTGATTGACAACATTAAGACCCTCCTCCTTCTTCTGATTAGTTGTTTTTGACCAGGAGCAGATCACTGCAGTAACCCAAGGAGATCCGTCTTCATTGCACATATGTCTCATTATACGTTTTAGCAACTGTGACAAAAACAAACATTTAGATTTTCACTAAGAGTAAAAACTAAATATGTCACTAATGTTTCTCCATAGAACTGCTGTTATTTTTTTCTGTTTTGTTCATGCATTTTGGTCAGCGCTACATCCATTTCTTTCCTTTAAAGGAAGCACTAGATTGATTAAACTTTTTGTTGATTTAAGGAAGTGAGCGCTGATCTGCTCTCAGTCTGGGACGGATTTTTGCTCTGACGTTTTTCATCACCGCTCATCTATTTCAGAATCGGCCTGTTTTCACGGAAAAGCCAAAATGAAGCAATAACTTCTGCTTTTTCCTTTCGTATTCAGGCTGAACCGACCCGTCAATGGAGTAAGACTGTAAGAAGAAGCCGCATTGCTGAATATTCACTTCTCACTGTGCTGCATGTCATCATTACTATGTAATGTGCTATTTTTGAATTTAAAAAAAGCCTCAACTGACGTTTAGCTGTGACACATTGGAAGGATGACTTTCAAGAGAGCTACATCTGCTAGTAAAAGCAATTACATTTTTAGGTTTTCTGGCTTTTAAAATGTTAAAAAGCTTTTGGGTCTGTGAGAAGACGGCAGTCGGTGCATGAATCAGTGCAGCAGGCGCAGCAGCTCCACCCAGAGAGAGATTAGCAGCACAGGAAGGGAGGCGGCAACACAAGAAACGGGGAAAACAGACACAACGCAGAAACAAACTGTTTACACTGCAGAAACACTAAATATGACCAAGTTTTATGTCTGGTTCCCAGTGCAAATATCTTGGTGCATTTGAAAAAAGATAAAACAAACTTACAAGTCACTTGTAAGTTAGTTACAACTTACAAGTGACTTTTAAGTCACTTGTAAGTTGACTTACAAGTCACTTGTAAGTCAAGTGACTTACAAGTCAGCAACAAAGCTAACAAAGGGTTAGCTTTGTTGCTGACATTAAGATTATATGGATTTATAATTTTTTACCTAAAAATAAATTTTAACCTGAAAATTTATTTTTCTGGTTAAAACAAAATTACCTGAGATGTTTTTTTCAGGAAAAAGATAACAAAACCAAGCCCTGTATTATAGTGGAAAGTTTTGTTTAAGTTTGCCATAAGATATGCACTAGAAATAGACAAAAATACTTAAGATTTAAGTTTTTTTTCAGTGTTGTTCCAGCAGAAGAGAAAAACAAAGTTTCCAAAGAAACTGAAAAGATTCAGAAACTTTAACTTACAATCTTAAAAAATGACTCCTATTTAAATGATAAAGTGCCGTCAGAAAGTGACTCCAACCCCAGGCGGCCTTGAAGGTGGATGCATCTCAAGAAGCACTAAAACAAACCAAAAACTGCCTGCACACCCACACGCTGTCCTGTACTCTGTTCCTGAACCCATCGGTTGGTTATCAAGGGCGTTGGAGGCTGCGTGAAGCAACCACAGCCTGGGTGGAGTCGGCACCTCTCAAACAAAACACCCATCATCATTTGGCAGCACACTAGAGAAAATTATCCCTCAGGCACCAGCACCTTTCCTCCGCTCATCCCAGAAGAATCTGACGGACTAATTTTGGTGCGCCGCTTTGATAGCTGCAGCCAACACACCGGTCATTACTTAATCCTCCCTGGCTGCAGGGAGCATGACAGAAATACAGAAGTAGCTTCTCTTCAGTGTGCGGTGAGCGTGTGTGTGTGTGTGTGTGTGTGTGTTCAGTTCTTGTTTCACACACTGCCGGTGGGAGTATGAGGAAGTAGCTGTGACAGCTCTGCTGGAGGTCTTGCAGTGCGAGCGCCTGCTGCTGGTTTCGGCTGTGCCTCTCCTGGGTGATGGCCGCAGTCTGACGAGGTCGAACCGTGGATTTTAGCGGCGCACACACACAGCCGACACACACTCTTTGGACGGTGGACGCCTGAGGAGGAGAGGCCCACAGGAACAATGGTAAAGCACCCCTACTTTCATATCCTCTGCGCTGCTTTGACTTGTGTGAACTCAGGTGTGTGACTTTGACATCCGCATTCAGATTTTATCTACAAAGTACAAACAAAATGTTGAACTTTTGCAGCCCTTTTAGTAAGAAAAGTGCTCCTGTGCTGTTTGATGGCTTTAAAACTGATAAAACAATTGAACTAACTGTATTTGAAGTAAAACAACTTTTGTTTATACGACAGATGAGGGTGTCAGATGAGTCAGATTTTCATCTTTACATGACCAGTGATGGGTTGGGGTGTTTAAACTTAAAAACCGTTGAGATTCAGCTCTTCACAGCAGCAGAATGAGTTTCCCCTTTTTCATGACAAGCCGTTTTATTGAGACTCAAGTTCAAAGCTGTGAAATACAGAAATTATTTGCTTTAATTCATGTATTTAAGGTTGAATTTTATATCAACGCATCAGTTTGCACACAAAGAACAAACCTAAAGAGAAGATTTAGGGTTTAAGTGTTGCATTCATTCAAAAATAAGCACCAAAATCCATCAATAAGTATACACATATTGATCTATTGTGTTGCCTTGAGGGATTCATTGCACTCTTTGGGGCAAAAATGCACCAGGGGGGCCGCAACAGGAAAAGACCCCAGAGCATGTACAAAGGTTGCAGGTTTCACAAGAGGCAGGGCTGAGGTGAGAGGAGGAAGTGGACTCACAGGAGAGGCCGGTAGTTTCTGTCACAACACTTCCTGAAAATGCTGCGTGTGACTCACACACACAATCTCTTAAAGATCATCCAAAGAGCAAATTCACTGTTTCTGCCGCCTCCAATGAAGCCTTTCAGCCTTTCAAAATAAGAGTTGCTGCTGACCTGATTGCCATTGATAATCTGTGCCCCAAGTTGTTGGGTTAAAAAAAATGACAGAAATGACATCTACTCTCAGGAAGTTAAAAGGTCTTTATTTGAGTAACTGTGTGTGAAGTTCCAGTCTCTGCTTCTCTTTTTAAGTTCAATGATCAGTTTTTAAGATCAAAGTGAATAAATGTTTCAAAGAGAAACAAAATGTAGGCTGATTGTATCACTAAAAGGTTTGAACTTACTGTATGTCTGATTTCTTCCATGACTGAAATAATTCAAACAAAACTTTAATATCATGCAAAAGGAGGGAGATTCAGATCCAATAAACACAATAACATAAACTAAGACCAGATTTTCCTGAGAAAACAAACGGCAATACACGATTTGCTAAGATATCTAGACAAAGTCACCGAGAAAAAGTCAAATTTTTCAGTCAAGACTGAAAGAATTATGTGTCAATCACGAAAAACTATTTTCTTCTTCAGTGTTTTTAGCGGTTAGCAAACAACTAACTTGGTGCTTCACCTCCACAACACAACGAGATTAACTATGGCAGAAGAGAACGACAGTAAGATTCAGCAAAACAGGAAGTGACATTAACAACGTAGAGCGGAAGCAACGCTACGTTCCAGTTACCTGGGCAACGTAACGACGTAACAAGGTTCTAGGCTAGAGAAGTCGGAATGCTCACTTTGTTCACGGAACCGTTATAAAAACATCATTTAAAGCTTTACTTTCCAATAAGCAAGTTCCACTTTTCATTTGTTTAGTTTAGAGATACAAGCGCTACAAGTGCCTTGTAAAAAAAAAAAAAAACATGTTTCCGCCACAGCTTCGTACAGTTGATGCGAGGAGCGGCCATATTTAAAGTCCATTTTACTGGGGCTAGGCGGAGTTGCTCCCAGTGACATTCCGACTTCGGAAGGCGACTGGGAAGTTAGAATTTCCCAGTTCTGAGTATAAATGAAAGCCAAAGGGGAGAGAGAAGATTTCTGTGCTTGTACATGCTAAGCTAACATGTATAAACAGCTAAGCTAGCATGCATAAACCAGAGAGATCATGCCAATTCCATACTTAGTTAAAACCCTGGCATGAACTGAAAAAAACGACAATAATTAAACACCTGATTAAAACATCTAATTTAGTTTATTTACAAAAGGAAAAACAAGATTTTTTTTACATTCACATTCGGGGTTATTAAAGAATAAACCTTAAAACATAGCATGAAAGGAAACATGTTAAAATATAATATCATGTATATCACTTATCTGAGGTTGGGATAATAATGCAATTGGTGAGACTGATCAGAAGTTGCAATATTGCTTTCAGTATGGACTGGATTATTTTTGCAATATTCATGTTTTTGCTATTTTGTCAGGATGCGTAACCATAGCAACAGGTTGGTTTACAACAGCCTGATAAACATTAGAGAAGCTGAAAATGAGGCGAGGAGAGAGAGAAAGAGGAAATTATTATATTTAATTTCACTTTGGGATTAATAAAGTATTTTTATATTGAATTGAATTGCCTTTGTTCAAGGAATGGCTGGAAGAAATGTAGCTCACCCAGTTAGCTACATGGCTAACTGGGCGATATATTGGGGTCATGAGGTCAAATCAAACAACCATCTGATGCAACTCTACACTGTAAGTGAGCACCGAGTGGATTATTCCTCACACTCCGTGTGTTTCTGGTATGAAACAAAGCATGAATATCTTCATCCCTTTGTTTAGTATAGCAGATTATCAGTGATGCTGTGGGCCCGTTCCTCATAGAGTGTGTGGAATCATCAATTCTCCTAATAACAGCCAATTATTATATTTTTTAAAGGTTTTATTTTGACACTGGAGTCTTTGTTAGAAGCTGGAGAAAAACAGAGCATAAAGAGAAGAGGAAGAAATCCAAACTGAACTCAGGAAAGCTGCATCAAGGATTGTGTTGTAAATAAGTATCTGGTAGCCAAATGACAAATATGGGTTGTAACTGGGTTTTTCAGGGGGATAGTGATCCAAAACATGCAGCCAAATCAACACAAAATGGTTCACCAGACACAAAATGAATCCCAGTCTCCAGATTTAATTAAGGATTATCTAGAGTGATTCTGCAAAACAAAGTAGTTTTGATCTTGTTTCTAGTGCAAATATCTTGACACACTTGAAATCAGACAAAATTAACTTACCTGTAACTTTTCAGCAAGATAGAAGCTTGTTTTATGTAAACAATTCCTGAATATTGAGAAAATTTACTAATCCCACTGGCAGATCATTTAACTCATAACATGGAAAAATGTTTTGTTATAAGTGAAATACTTGAGCTGTACATTTTTAAGGAATTATTTTTGTAAAATAAGCTCTTATGTTGAAAAGTTACCATTTACTTATTTGAAGTGTACTGAGATATTTACACTAGAAACCAGATTAAAAAAATGTTTTGTGTTTTTTGCAGTGAAGAAAAATAGTTAAAGATCTGCTTCTCTCTTTGGTCCAACCTTGTGAGAATGTTGTGAGAATGGTGCCGTTTTTAATCAGACATAAATTTCAAAGTTAAAATATAAATATCTTTGCAGATGTTTTTTTGGCATCATAAAGTTTTGAAAGCTAGATTATTGCACGTAAATACAAAAACCCAAAATAAGAGTTCAGGTGAAAGCTGAAATGAGTCCCCAACTAAAACACAGTTCAACACTTTAAGGTCAGCTGTTCTGTTTGTGGTCCGATGTGTTAAAATTATTCACTGCAATGTTTGAAAATTAACTGTGGTTTTTTTCTGCTGTATTTTGAGATCAGCTGATCATCACAGACTTCAGGAAACAAAAAAAAGTGGAGCAAATTCAAAAGCTTGTTACTTTAAAAGGCCAAAGCTGTGGCCTTCCAAATAATCTAAACACTTTCAGTTTTGTTATTTATAGGACCTTATTACACAGTTCTGGTATGACTGGACCGGCCCTTTTTTAAACATCACCTCAACTCTTCTGATGAAAACAATCTAGAAAACAAACAAACTTTACATCGTGACATCACCAGAAGCCTCCAAGACTGATATTGATGTGTTAAATATTGATATTCTGCTTTGTAAAAGTAACTTTGGATTGGATTGGACTTTGGACCAACCAAAACTAGTTTGGCACTAGTTTTGGTTTGGTTTGATATTATAGGTTTGGTTTTGATATAAACCAAACATATAATTTGTTGTTTTTTTAAGCCCCCAGTCATGCTGCCCTGAGCACAGAGCCATGTTACATACAGCTCTGGAAAACATTAAGAAACCACTTGACATAATCAGTTTCTCCGATTTTACTCTTTATAGGTTTATGATTGAGTAAAATGAACATTGTTCTTTTATTCTATGAACTACTGACATGTCTCTGAAATTAGAAGCAAAAAACTTTGTTTTTATTTGCAGAAAATGAGAAATTATAAAAATAATAAAAGAAGAAAACACATTTATATTTATTCTGAAACAACAATTCTAATGTTTTAACTCAGAAATCAACATTTGATGGAATAACCAGGAAGTTTTCAACGGGGTTCAGTGCAGCAGGCTCAGAGCTTTATGTCCCAAATCTCCCCTGTTTATAAACAACGCACAGAAGAAACATTTTCAAATTTACTGAGAAATCTTTGCTGTATTTAGACAACAAGCAGAAACAGTTGGCTTCAATTCAAAGACATTCTTTAAATGTGATTTCCGTGTATCATGGGATTTTTTAATTTAAAAATACAAACTGAGTGACTGTTCTTGGCATTACCTGTGTTGCTATGTAAGAGAGCTTAATGAAGAAGACTGATTATGCCTGAGCTGTGCATGATATTTTATACAAGAAATGCTCGTCTTTTATTAAAATTATCCTACAATCTTGTCTTTAAAGGTTTAAAATGTGAGTAAATGTCTGAACGTCTTTCTCTCATCACTCTGATGATGAAACACCACAGCAGGGAGCTTCTTGCATGTCAACGTCAGACTCTGTCTCTGACCACATACCACATTTTGCCAGCGACAAACCCTGAGTAGCTTCACACATCAAACAGACCAGCTTCTTTTAGGGAAAAGCAGAGGTTCATGTGAATTTAAAGGTGTCAAACACCAGGTCAGCTGGATTAGAAGATGGCACCTCAGATTATTTAAAAGGTTTCAGAGTACAAGCTGTGGTTGGACAACGGTGGGGTTTGTTTTCAACAATGTCCAAGTAAAAAAAAAAAAAAAAAAAAACGGTTTAGGGTTTCTTTAACCTGTTGCCTGGCAGCCAACCTCAGTTTCCTGCAACAATAACCACAACTAGTTTTGCTTTCAGCAAATGTCTGTGAAGATGCCAAACAGGCGTTTAGATGATCTGCCTCATCTAATGCTATTTATCAAACTATGTCAGAGTTTGTTGTTTGTATTTTCTTCAACAGTGGCTGTAAAAAGCAGTCATAAATGTCAGGATTTCATATATTTAGCTTTAAAAGTGCTTTTTAAATCTCTTTACAAGTTACGACTTGAAACTAAACTTGTGCAAAATAAGTTTTTTCAGGTCATTAATAATAATGACCTTAATTTCCACTTATTAACCTCCTAATTCCCGCCTGCTTATTTTTTTACTGTGTGAAACTGCAACCCCCCGACTTAATTTTGGTCTTTTGTCACATTTAAATGTTTCAGATCATCAAACAAACATAACTTGACGAATTACGAAACTCTTTTTTTCTAAAGGTTAGAAAAGGTTTTTCAAACCTGTCCCTAATTGAAAAGGTAATTCCCCTCCAGACCTATAGTAGTGTTTTACTAAACCTTAGATGAATTTTGGCCCACTCTGTTTTACAGAGTTGATTTAGACATCATAGGATTTTCAAGCATGAACAAGTTTCAGGTTATATCCAAAGCATCTCAATTGGGCTTCTGTATAAACCTTGATGAGGCTGATCCAAAACGTGAACTGCTATTTTTGAGCTGTTCTGGACTGAACTTGCTGTTACAGCCCCGGACTTTCAAACTACCACAATGTCTGTTGTGTGTCTGATGCTTCTTTTTCTAATGGTTTTGTACCAGGACACACACATCAAACAGTTTAGAGTTTTTCTCGTCAGTTCACAGAATATTATCATAATGGTTTAAGGAATCAGCCTCTGCTCTTTGGTCAGTTTGTAACTCTCCCATTGATGGTATTTTTGCCCAGTCTCTCTTTAATTGATGAATCAGGAACACTGACTCTAAGGGTGATCAACTCTGTTCAATTACGGATCAAAACTGAAACAATTATTATATTATCAGCTGGGGTGGTTCACTTTCACACTCCCTTTGAAAGACCTATTCCCCTCTTCGCCTGTGGTGGCGCTGCACCAAAAATCACTCAAGGAAACAATATAAAATCCTCTCAAGAAAACATAAGCAAAACTTCGTGATAGTTTTTTTTTCCTTCACAAAATGTAAACAACAATAGAGACAGAGTTTAGTGGTGTAGGATTTTTATTTTGTGTTGTCTTTTTAAAAAAAAATACGAGCCATTTAATCATCAAGACACAAGCGTTTGTTTTGGGTGCATTTACCCAGAATGCCCTGCGCCAAGAAAGTTCGGGTCGTTTTAGGGAGGCGTGCATAGAGATTAATACATACATAGACATTAATACGTATTGATGTCTATGGGAGGCGTGAATCTGCAATCAGACCCCCCCAAAAAAACCTGACGCATTTCTACTGCATATGTGGAAACCAGTGGACCGGAAACCACCGCGAAAGCCGGAAGCCGACGGAAGCGCAGGGCATTCTGGGTAAATAAAATCAAAACAAACATGAGAACGCTCGAATCAAGGGCTAGTTGGAGAAATGTCTCGTTGTTTTTTTAGCAAAGATAAGAGAGAAATCATACAGCAGGTAAATCTAATGCTTTGTTTAGATTTTCTGAAGTTGGAAGTCGCGCTCGTTTCTTCTTCGGAGATTCTCATGTCGTTTGTTTCAGTGGCGTTTGGTGCAGCGCCACCTCAGGCGAGGGGAAGAACAGGTTTTTCAATTAGCTGGGGTTGGTTGAGGCAGTGTAGTGTGAAAGCAAACCTTCCCAGCTGAAAATGGAACAAATGTTGCACATTTGGTCCTCAATTGAACCCAGTTTACCAGACTTTTAGGTGTGAAAACACCCATTAACTTTGATTCTCATATATTCTTTAGCTAAGGGCACATTTTACAGATCAACAGACAGACAAGTTGTATTTGAGTGAATTTTCTTCAGATCTGGCAAAGGTCAGTCATTATGGAGGTGTAAACTGAAACAAAATATTGTGGTTAATTGGAGTTCAATAAGGAGTTAATTTCCTTATTAAACGAAAGAGGAGACATTACATTTTTTACCGTAGCACCGTAATTTGAGTACAAGTCACATCCACTGACTTAATTATGAACTTTTAATGAAATATAATCATTTTTAACGATTGCTATCTTCATCTTCCTGCTACTAAAACCATTAAAGTTGTCTTAAGTCCAGAAATCATGGTACCAAAAATGTTCTTTCATACTTTTGGCTCCGGTTATATTTGGTGGATATTCAGATTTATTTGTTGTACTGAAACTTTTAGGTGGTAAACATTGTGACAGGTTTTAACCATTTATGGTTAACAAATAAGGAAATGAAGAAACAGGATCCTGTGTCTCCTGTTAGAATTGGGCAGATATAATAAAGCGTTTCCTTTAAAGGTTTTGGTAATTGTTGACCAGAAACTGAGGAACAAACTGTTTCGACACATGAGACAGACTGTTAGCAAAGCACAATAGTTTAATTTGTGTTGCTTTTGTAAAAAGATTCAACTTGAACATGAAGGTTCACCTGCTGAAATTAAATAAATTAAAATTAATGAAGAGATAATTTGTCTAAACATTGTTTTTTTTTAAAGTTCTGATAGTTTATTAATCTTCATTTGTGAGTTGTTATAACTTAATACTTTCAAACCAAATAATTATTTCTCATTATGCAAGAAAACTGACCTAACGCAGTTAAGCAGGGACACATTTTCATTTACACTGTCAAGTTATTTTTAATTAGAAACATATTTTTTAATTTGAGGCCTTCCAAAGATAACCAAAAATATCAGAGGAAACATGAAAAACGCTGATTTTCAGAAGGGTCTTTAAGGGCAAATACTTTCCACTACTCATTTAGAAGGCTATAAATAATTTTAAAGATGCTCTTTGTTTAATACAAAGTGTCTTTACTAAATTAATGCCCATTTTACATAGTTTTATTGTCTTTTATGTCTGATTCACTTTCCAACAGAAACAAACTTCTCAAGGAAGGAAAGAAAATAATTTTAATTCAAAATTTGTCAGAAGTCTAAACTGTAATTTAATTTAATTTGCAGTTAAAGATGAGCAGATATTACTAATATATCAATACAAGTCTTATTTTTATTCTATTAACTGAAGTCTGAAAGCTAGCTTTGGTTTTATTCACTTTTTTTGGAACTGTAGTTAACTTTCATGGATGATCCATTGAATTTATGGGAGTGATGTGCAACATCAAATCTCATGTGAAGCAGTTTGATAACCCGAAGTTGTGGCTTTGAAATCCAGGACGTGTAAAACCAGGAAGAAACACCTGGATGACTACATTTCTGTGTTTCAGGCAAAGTACCACTGGCAGAGTCAGAATGTCAAGCAGAGCGGCGTGGACGACATGGTCCTGCTGTCCAAGATCACAGAGGACGCCATCGTGGAAAACCTCAAGAAGAGATACATGGACGATTACATTTTTGTATCCTGCATGCGGTCAGATAACTACCAGATTATCAGAGTTTTAAATTTACTAAATGAAGCTTAAATAAGTTAAATGACTCATCAGATTGATTATTATTTAATAGAAATAAACTTGGATTTGATGCATCACTCTGCTCTCAAGCATAAACAACCCAACGTTTAAACATATATGGTCATAAAAACAAGAGATTCGCTCTTCCTCCTTGCTGTCAGCAGACTCACTTCCGTCTTCTCAAAGCACAGCTAAACTTTATGCTAACAATGAAAAAGCAACCAAAAGAAATGTTGAACTTTATTCACATTTAGACAATAATTTATATGATCTGTATCTATTATTTATAATTATGGATAGCAGTTTAAATCTCAGGTAAAAGCTGTTTTGATCAGGTTTTCTTTTTAGCCTGACAGGACGAATTTAAACATTTTTAGAAACAGTTTGCATGTCTGCGTGTTTAAATTTGTACTCCTTTTGCTTAACTAACCGTGCTGTTGGGAAATCAGC
This sequence comes from Poecilia picta, assembly GCA_033032245.1. Classification (NCBI taxonomy): domain Eukaryota; kingdom Metazoa; phylum Chordata; class Actinopteri; order Cyprinodontiformes; family Poeciliidae; genus Poecilia; species Poecilia picta. The sequence continues at coordinate 26,240,323 of CM065356.1, forward strand.
AAGGCTGTTTCCTCAAAGTCTATGATGAAGCTTCTTTAAGAGTAAAAAAACCCTTTTTTGTCTCAATTTGATGCCATTCGCCACTTAAACATTGAGTTTTAACAAAGCTTTGGGATCTAAAATGATTTTAGCTCATTTACATGAAATAAAAACACTGGCATCTTCCTCTGCTACTAAATCATTTGTCGGTTTCACTTCGAAGGCAGAGAATTGGTTGTTTATTCCTCGACAGGTTTGATGTCTGGACTTTTTTAGGTACCAGGAAGCGAGTTGATTTTATGGCCTGTTATGGTCAGAGCTGCAAGCGTTCAGGAAACACTGAGATCATCCAAGAATGACGGCATGACTTCACTTCATGGTTTCCCCACCTACATGCTGGCAGCTGTGGGCCCACAGCCTGTCAGCTGACTGCAAACATCCATGTTTCTGTAAAATACATGAAGAAAACACTGAGATTCAAATCACATGTTAGACCACTTTAGATATACATTTAAAATTTAGTAAAATGTAAAAAAAAGGAATAACAAAAATCAAAAGTTCACATGATCAAAGGAAAATGCACAGATCCAATATTGACATCTGTATCAGTGTCGATTCAGTCTAATTGTGCGCTTTGTTATTTATGTTACATCATATTTATTAGAAATCCTTCCTGAATCATTGGAAAGTTTATTTTTTTTACAAATTTGACCAAAGTAGTCGACTTGTTGTTTTTGTCTTTCAGTTTCTTTATTATTTATTTTATATTGGCTCTTGTGGTCCTAATTGCACTGACACAATAAATAACATTTGACTTGTTTGTGCCTATTTGACCAAGATTTTGAAGCTATTGGTACTATTAGAGTTAGAAAATACATTTAAGTTTTAAGTAATTCAGCACAGTTTATCTGATTCGGATCGGTATCAGCCGATACTGAAAGTGGATCGGTGCTTCTCTAATTCACATTTCTTCCACATGCATGAGAAAAAAACAAATGGAAGCGACTTGTTTTTTGTTGCAAGAGTTCATTATGCTGACATTATTTCTATGAATAATGACAGTTTTTTTCCCTGTTATTTTTCATTACCAAGAATCGACTTATCCTAATTATTCCCAGATCAAAATCTGTGATTTGAAGAGGAAAACGTTTAGGCGATCTGGCTTTGACTCAGATGTAGTTACTGACAGCCTGACTAAATATCGTTTTTCTTTTTGACTTTATTGTATCGCGTCGCTCAGCTTGTGTCTCTTGCACGTCTCTGATGGTGATCAGATAGAAACTGCAGATGCATTTGAGATAAATTTGCTTTACAAACCACAAAATATTAGCTGGCAACTTAGATTGTGCTACTAGACGCTTTTATTTATTTATGGGATTTTTTTTACCAAAACAAAAAAAATAACAAGATAAAAGTCCATTATTGCGTTATTTTTCATATATTCTGACATCGGTAATATTGATTCTGTTCAAGTTAGCCGTCTCACTTTATTTCTTTAGTTATTTTATGTTTTCATATCCATTTTCCTACTGTTTAATTTGTGTTTTCAATGTTGAAAAGTGTCCTTAGGTGTTTTGAAAGGCGCTGACAAATAAAATACATTATTATTATTATTATTATTAATATACTTTGCTGTGAACTTTGCAGCATTAACATTAGAGTGATTATGTTAATTATCTTTTCCTTCAGAGAAGGAAAATGTCAGATAAAATAAAGATATTTTGCATTGTTAATGTAGGTGCAGGACAAAGTGGGAGGATTAAATATTCCACTTTTATTCTGATTCACTCGCACGCAAAACCGAAAATATCTGGTTATGTTTGTGACTTTCTTTAAAAGAAAATAACTCAAGATATATTTAATTTTTTAAAAATAGGACTACGGTTCTTTCTGCACCAAGAATTATGCTAGACACAACCATGTTTTTGAGCTTTCCTTGACCCTGCGCCTCAGACGTACATCGGCCCTGTGTTGATTTCGGTGAACCCGTTTAAACAGATGCCCTACTTCACTGACAGAGAGATTGAACTCTACCAAGGCGCCGTGAGTGAAGACATCTTCACATGAACTTCTGCAGACCTGTGGCGTTTGTGGTGCAGTGCCTCTTCCTGCTACTCTTTACCCCAGTGTCTGTCTCTCTGCAGGCCCAGTATGAAAACCCCCCACACATCTACGCCTTGGCAGATAACATGTACAGGAACATGATGATCGACGGCGAGAATCAGTGCGTTATCATCAGGTGAAAACCCAAGTTTTCTCAAACTGCTATCTTTTTTCAATGTCAATTCCTCTTTTCTGTTAAATTAAGTAAGTAAAACTGGCTTCATTTAGCAGCTTTCAGGACTTTAAATCAGAAAACCTAGTAAAAAGTTTTAAACAATTTTAAATAAATCTGGTTTTTGCTGCTTTTTAAAGCTGATTATAATCTGTTTAAGCATTTATTGGAAAAGCATTGATTTATTACCAAAAGTAATACTTTGGTGGAAACACAAAGCAAAGTTCCTGGTTGTAGATGTAGCATAGAAATAATCCAACATTCAAGGATTTCAGGTATTTTCTTCATCTGGGTAAATTATTTTTGCCCATGCAGTTTTTATATTTAAAAATGTGAAAATGATCTCTCATATATTGTCTGGCATGGCAGTGATAAAAATGATATTAAATGCCTAAAATGCTTGAATTTGACAATGAAAGACATTTAGAAAGAACAGTGGCCTCAGTACACTACCTAGAGGTACGCCATGGGAAGATTGGCTAAAATATGTGCCGCAATTTTAGATAATTACAGAAAAAGACTAACCAGGTAAATCTGAAATTCACTCATTAAATGTCAAAGAAGGTTTAAACTTTAAACCCTACTGATTCTGATGACTTTAATAAAAGTAAATTACATGAATAACTTAAAAGTTGTGGTTTTGTTCTAGCGGGGAGAGCGGAGCTGGAAAGACGGTGGCTGCCAAATACATCATGGGTTACATTTCCAAAGTGTCTGGAGGTGGATCCAAAGTGCAGGTAGAAACAGGAACAAACAACATGGGTTTTATTTTTGATTCAAATTAAATCTGAGTAATTGTTTCTAAATAACTGGTGTTTATGCGTCACAGCACGTAAAAGACATCATCCTACAATCCAATCCTCTGCTGGAGGCGTTTGGAAATGCCAAGACGGTCAGAAACAACAACTCCAGTCGTTTTGTAAGTGAGCTTTAATTTCTCAAACATCACCTGACACAAGACGAGCCAGGAAGTTGCATGTGTTTCCTCACATTTCTTCAAAATATTTAATGCTTCAAAACTGCACGTATGTGATTAGTTTTTATCATTTTAATACATTCTGCTTTATGTGTTTTTTTATAATTACAGGACATATTTTGGATATTATTTAAAATATTTTATTTTGTTTCATTTATTTGCATGTTTTTATGAAAAATTTATTTTTATACATACTTTTTTAAACAATTGTATTTTTTATGTGAAAGAAACACCTTAAAAACCTTTTAAAGAAGTTTGTTTTTGTGCAAAATTCAGAGACGTTCCAAACAACACAAGGTAGTTAACTTTAGCATTAGCTTTAGTTTTACGTAGATCATTAATTGGGTTAATGGCTGCAGACAAAAACCAGCTTGATCTTGACTCGGTTTCATTTCTGTAAATAATAATTTCCTGAAATACATGTGGTGCTACTGCACAAACTGTACATTTATTTAAGCCTGGAATGCCAGTTGTTATGATTTCTGGTTACAAAACGCTAAAAATCCTTGTCTCCAACACAGACAGTGACACAAAACCCACTCAACTTGACTCACTTCTTTCTCACCAGTAATGCTAATGCGCTAATTTCACACCATTAAACCACATCAACTTCCACATGTGCAGCTTTAGCTTGTGAAATTTCCTGTAAGCCTCAGTGAAACATCATAAAGTCTGTTTATGGGTCACTGCAGCCTCATGCATGCACTTAGCGTTCTCACTCATTATATATATATATATAAATATATATATATATATATTTTAAAAATGCATATTTTTGTTGCTGCTGGAGAGCTTGGTGCATTTCCGATCCCAGCGACACAAAACAATATGTGCAGTGGTGCAACTCTGACAACTGATTTTGTGTTTACCAGGGAAAATACTTTGAGATTCAGTTCAGCAGAGGTGGGGAACCAGATGGTGGCAAAATCTCTAACTTCCTGCTGGAGAAGTCGAGGGTGGTGAGCCAGAATGAGAGTGAGAGGAACTTCCACATTTACTACCAGGTCAGAGGCGAAAGATCAAAGCGCAAAACATCATACGATCTAAACCCTGATAATATATTTGCAAGAAACAACAAGTTACATGTTTGACCGTTGTCCTGCACCATCTGCTTCCAGTTGATAGAGGGCGCCAACGCACAGCAGAAAGAAGCCCTGGGCCTCATGACTCCAGACTACTACTACTACCTCAACCAGTCTGGGACCTACAAGGTTGACGGGACCAACGACAGCAAAGACTTCTCTGAGACGATGGTATTTACTCATGAAAACCACAAACACTCCTGTGGAAAATCTGGTTAAATGTGTCACATCTCTGAAGACAAAGATAACGAGCAGAACCTGTGCAGAGGTCCATTTAATAAACACTCACAGATCAGATAACGGGAAGATGTCCCCTCAATAACACATTTAAATATACCCAACCTGAAGTTAAAGTATTATTCTGAGAAGTGGTTCTGTTTTATAAATGCGATTGGCCGTGAACAAGTCGAGGGCGTTTTGAGTTATTTACAAATTCTTAAAGTCTGGATTGTAGATTTTCCAATAATATCAAAAACATGGAAATAAAAAACAAGTTCTTCACTACAAGTGTTATTTCCATTAATGTCATTTCAGGACTATTGGTGACTTAAAATTAAATCAAAATAGATTTAAGTTGCTGTGGCAGAAGCAAATATTATCTTCATTACATATAAAAAGTATTCACCCATATCCATCAATTGTATTTGACAAACAAAAACAAAAAAGAATTCTGACTTTAATCTCAAAACTATGAGATTAAAGTGTAAATAATATTTTCCCGGTCCCTAATCCTCGTCTGTAGTATTTATCTATTGTGTTTATCCACCAATAAATCATTTCCAATTAAATAAAAATAATAATAACTGTTAACGTGACCTGGTTATATATTACTTACCCATTATTACTTTTAACGATAGTCTTTTGGTAAGCCAACTTGCATGCAGTACCTTGCTGACCACTAGGGGGCACACGTGAACCCTCCGTGGTCCGGGAACCACAGTTTGAGAAAGGCTGCAATAAGAATACAATACTTGACTCATTTAAGGTCAGTGCCCATGTTTCAGCAATTAAAAACACTGAGGGAAAAAAAACAACTAAATCTTACAAAATATTTTGGTTTAGTTTCACGTTTAAGTATCTTAGTTCACTTGAAATGAGACAAAAGTAACTTAAAAGTTACTTTTCAGCAAGATCTAGGCACTTGTTTTAAGTATATAAAACAACTTTCTCACCCTTAATATTGGTGAGAAAGTAATATTAGTTATAAGTTAAACAATCTGCCAGTGGAATGAGACATTTTCGGTATTATAAGTGAAATAATATCAAATAATCATTGTTGTTTTTTTTAATTAGGTAACATGTAGTGGTGTGTAGAAGTTTCATGATCAGAGTAGACAAAACTGTTGTTCCAGGTGACAAAATAAATGTGCAAATTAAAATAATAATAATAATTGTTTCAGTGTAAATGTATGATGAAGCTATTGTTATGTTTTGGATTCTTATTATCTGTGTTCACCACTGAGCTGTTGCTCATTTGCAGGAAGCCATGCAGGTTATCGGCATCCCCAGTGACATCCAGGCTCAAGTGCTGCAGATCACAGCAGGTATCCTCCATCTGGGCAACATCAGCTTCATCGAGGCCGGAAACCAGAGCGAGGTGGAAAGCACAGACTGTGAGTATAGCACTGAGCTGCTACACGCTCATTAACCAATGATGGGACGGAGTAACAACGCTCCTCCTCTGAGGGTTATGAGCAAATTAGAGCTCACCGCTGCAAAAGCAGCTCCCAAAGGCTGAATCCCAGCTAACTGTTAAAGTCTGCTCAGCTCAGAGAGAGAGAAAGAAAGAAAGAAAGAAAGAAAGAAAAGAAAGAAAGAAAGAAAGAAAGAAAGAAGAAAGAAAGAAAGAAAGAAAGAAAAGAAGAAAGAAAGAAAGAATGAAAGAAAAGAAGAAAGAATGAAAGAAAAGAAGAAATGAAGAAAGAAAGTAGCCATTGAATGGTGAATGAAGCAGTAAAACTAGCCGACCAAACTTGGGTTGCTAGGCAACGAGTGGAACTCTGCCACTAGGGTTGCTAGGTAACGAGCTGGTCTTTGCTGGAGGTGCATTTAGAGTTGGTTTTGTACCAAAATAAATGAAACACCAACCAACTGTACCCGTTATAGGTATAGATGTAGAAAAGCTGTTAAAACCAATTAACATGAATAGTAATTTATTGTGTGATGCTACAAATGTATGAGGGACGAATGCCAAATAAAATAAGTTTATTCTTCTACCCACTCCTTTGAACATGTAAAATACTTTACTATTGTTCTGTTGTTTTGTTTGCTTTTGTTTTAAATGTATTTTGTTTGTATATAGCGTTGTTTATTCTTTTACTACACCGCATTACACATTTTGATACAATATACATAATAATTATATATGTTCGTTATATAATTGTTTTGTTTTTTTAATAACTGATGTGTTTTGTGGTTGTTTTTGTTTGCGTCAGTGCTCGCCTTCCCTGCCTACCTGCTGGGAATCGACCCCACCAGGCTGCAGGACAAGTTGACTAGTCGAAAGATGGACTCCAAGTGGGGCGGGAAGTCCGAGTCCATCAACGTAACGCTTAACCAGGAGCAGGCGACCTACACGCGTGATGCCTTAGCCAAAGCCCTTTACGCGCGTCTCTTTGACTACCTTGTAGAGGTTAGCATGTCATGCCGTCCATTTACAGCCACAACAGGCTAAATTAAACACATTTTGCTCAGCAGATATTAGTTTTATGTCCCTCTGACTGCGCTCTGTGTACTTTAGGCCATAAATAAAGCCATCCAGAAACCTTATGAAGAGTTCAGCATCGGTGTGCTCGACATTTATGGCTTTGAGATATTTCAGGTTAGTACTTTCACAGCTTACAGGTGCATAACATTTATAAATAGGCAATAAAACATAAAGTGGTGGCTTTATTTAGTGATTTAATGTGGATTGTGATGCGTTTTCCTCTGCAGAAAAATGGGTTTGAGCAGTTTTGTATAAACTTTGTCAATGAGAAGCTGCAGCAGATCTTTATTGAACTCACTTTAAAGGCTGAGCAGGTAAACGCAAAATGTTTTTTTTATGTTTTTTTCACTAACCTCATTTGTCCTAAATCTCCTGTTTTATTAAAAATTCTTTCTTTTTGATTTATTTCCTCAGGAAGAATATGTTCAGGAAGGCATCAAATGGACCCCCATCGAGTATTTTAACAACAAGATTGTGTGTGACCTCATTGAAAATAAACTGGTAAGATAAATATTTTCCATAAATTAAAAAATATTGACACCCTTCATAAAGATGTATAAAAGCCCTAAAGATGTGTTTTATTTGTGTTGCACAATCTCACGTATAAGGAATTTGAAACATCCAACCTTTATTTGTAGATTTTCTCTAAAATCAGTGTAATTAAGCACTTTTCTAAAATGTTTTATGTATTTATGTTGCTCGCATAATTCATAGCTTTGCATTACAGCGAGGCCCATTTTAGTTTGTCATTATTCAAAATGGGAAAGACAAAAACGCATATAATTCAACGTGTTTAATTCAGACAAAACAATAATTAAGTTTAAAATAATTGAAACTGAAACAAACAATGAAGGTTCAGAACCGAATTAAGCTTAAAATAAGATGAATAAGGGTTCTTTTGTTTTTGCTGCGTGGAATAAAACCTGCATTAAAACTGTTCTTTTATTGTTTAAGCATCAGTTTCCCGTAGAGTAAAATCCTGTTTTTATAGCTGTTTTATGTAAACCTTTAAACTGGTAAAGTTGTGCGCCCTGCTTGCAGAGCCCTCCTGGCATCATGAGCGTCCTGGACGACGTCTGCGCCACGATGCACGCCAAGGGCGAGGGCGCAGACGGCACGCTGCTGCAGAAGCTGCAGGCCGCTGTGGGAACCCACGAACATTTCAACAGCTGGAACTCTGGATTTGTTATCCATCATTACGCCGGGAAGGTCAGACTCAACTCATCTGGTGCAGAAATTCCAGTTTTTGGGAATCACAGGTGAAATTTAATTTCTCCTCAGGTGTCGTATGATATCAACGGATTCTGTGAGAGAAATCGAGATGTCCTCTTCCCTGACCTCATTGAGCTCATGCAAAGCAGTGAATTGTAAGCATTTTGAGCAATAGCAAAGATCAATTTTTGCAATTCTTCTTGTTAAAATTAGTAAAAGTCAAATTTCTTGCTTTAGTAACTTCATCCGCAGTTTGTTCCCTGAAAACCTCAATACGGAAAAGAAAGGACGGCCGACCACAGCCAGCTCAAAGATCAAAGTAAGTCAATGTATAAATAAGTAAATACTTCAATTTTCCATGTTTAACGTATTAAAAACCTGTTGATGCTTCCAACAGAGACAAGCGAATGAGCTTGTGAGCACTCTGATGAAATGCACACCACACTATATCCGCTGTATTAAACCGAATGAGACGAAAAGGCCGAAAGACTGGGAGGAGAGCAGGTCTGCATGCACACTGTGGCGAAGCAAACGACCAGCAGGAGATTCTTCCCCGTTAACAGGGATTTCCTGACTGTTTTCAGGGTTAAGCATCAAGTGGAATACCTCGGTCTGAGGGAAAACATTCGTGTGAGAAGAGCTGGATTTGCTTACCGCCGACTCTTCACTAAATTTCTGCATCGGTGAGTTTTATGATGATTCGTGTTTAAATGTGTTTGTTCTGAAAGAAAACTGAGATGGTTTTGTGTGCCTTTTGGCTCCAGGTATGCCATCCTTACAGCTGAAACATGGCCGTGTTGGAGGGGACCAGAGCAGCAGGGGGTCCTCCACCTCCTCCGGTCTGTCAACATGGACACAGACCAGTATCAGATGGGACGCACAAAAGTCTTTGTCAAGAACCCAGAATCGGTACTGAGATGTTTGTGTTTTGTAGTATGTTACTTGGCTTAATGTATGAACAAAAAGAGCCAACTTAAATTCTTAGTTTACGTTCACATGACAGGTCTTGATGCTCAATTCCAGTTTTTTTGTTTGTTTTTGTTCATGCTCCTAACTAAACTAGACCTCAGTCAGACTTCAGTGTGATCGGTTTATGTCCCCAAAACGACCTGCATGCGCAGAAGAAGAACATCGACGTCACACAAGCAGAGCGTTGCTCACAGAAGTGATAATGGATGGAGGCATTTATGGATTGGTTTTAAAGTCTTTTCAGAAATGAGAGCCAACATGTCACAATATCATAAAGTCATAAAGGAAGCTAATAAAAAGAAAACACACCTAGTAGCAAATGCATTTTCTTCTGGTCAGAGTCAAGAGTGGTGTGACTGTGATGTAAGCATTTAATGACAGATTTATTTCAAAAGTTTACAATAATTTTTAGCCATTACGTCCAGATTTACGACTACTGGTGCAGAATTATGACAAAATATGACATGACCGTTCAGACCGTAGAGGCTTCGAAAACTATTGCATCTGTTTCAGATTTAGTACATCATATGGAAGTGGCTCAGATGGGATTATTTTTGGGGAAAATATTTTTATTTGGCCATTTAAGGTCAAATATGGGTTGCATTTGGGGGAAAAAAGCGCATTTGGGTCACATCTGCCTGCTGTGTGAAAGTAACCACTGAATGACACATGAGCGAGTCAGAACCAGTGAGAAACGTCTTTCCGACCTGCATTTCCCACTGCGGGATTGGGCTGTTACCTCGATCCGAGGAGTCGACCTCGTCTTGCTCCCACTAGTCCAATAAGTGGGCAAACATTGCTGTTTTTATGGGATGTACATTTTCTACTATTTTAGGTTCCTCCTTCGTCTAGATTAGTCAATAAGTTTTCCCCACAGATGATGCTAGGCGATACTAAATTAAAAATGTTTTCTATTTAACATTATCACATTCCTTTTTCTTCTTCAGCTGTTTCTTCTTGAGGAGATGAGAGAAAGGAAGTTTGACACCTTCGCCAGAACCATTCAGAAGGCCTACAGACGGTACAACGCCAGGAAGAAGTACGAACAGATGAGGGAGGAGGGTGAGCAGCACCGACAGCATGAGCTTCTCCATACTGCTTTTCACACAGCCTGACTTCTGTTTTTTAAACGTGTCCTCACTTCTTCTTGACACACAGCCTCAGACATCCTGTACAACTCGAAGGAGCGAAGGAAAAACAGCATCAACAGGAACTTTGTTGGCGACTACCTCGGCCTGGAGCAAAGACCTGAGCTGCGGCAGTTCCTGGCAAAGAGGGAGCGCGTCGACTTTGCTGATTCGGTCACAAAGTTCGACCGCAGGTTCAAGGTGCGTGTCACAAATAGGGATTAAAACACAAAAGCTTGTGTTCACTCTTATTCTTCCCCTTTCTTGCAATACACGGTTGTCAGTTCTTCTTTTTTTTTTCTCACACAGTCCATCAAGAGAGACTTGATCTTGACCCCTAAGGGGATCTATCTGATTGGTCTAGAGAAGGTGAAGAAAGGGCCTGAAAAAGGGCAGATTAAGGAGGTGTTGAAACGTAAAATGGAGTTTGCGAACATCACCGGCGTCTCCCTCAGGTAGGCTTCACACTTTTATGATGAATAAATGCAGATGTTTCTGTACCAGAGTTCAAAGATGGCTTTCTTTGAAACAATGTCCATGCTAATGTTACATTTACCAGCAAATTCTTCTGTTAATTTTTGCATTTAACTAGGAGAGTTATTGAGAAGAAATTCTTATTTATGATACCGACCTGGCGGGAAGATTAAGCAACAAACATTAGCAACACTGTTGAGATCATAAAACAATAACAATATTACTGAGACAAAAGAATAGGATAAAATGTATTACATTAAAGATATTTATCTGAGACGTGCAAGTTTCAGATAGCATATTTTTTAGAATATCTCTAAGGTGCCCAGCTTTAATACTGCTGAATAATTTGATACATTATCAAACTTTTTAAGCCTATATTTTATTAGCCATTTTTATAATGGACAGTGAATTGCACATTCCTAATCAATATGAAATTTAATTTTTGCAGAAATAGATGTGAAAAAGCAACACAAACTGAGCAAAATAACTGCTTTGCATCAATGTATTTTGATTTATACCAGTAGTTAAGATTACCTCTCCTTAGTTAAAAACTCTATGAAGATTATTAATAAAACGTTTTTTGGTCTATAAAATGTTAAACACCTTAATACTTTGCATATTGAGCAGATGCCATTCTGTTTCTTATCTTGCCTCATTGGTTTGTTTTTTGATTAACATTTTGTTTTTACATGACCAAACGTGTCATGAGAAAATGAATCATGAAGTCCCGTCACATGAAAGTCTCTGCAGTGCTTTTATTGTGTTCCCCATTTTGTACAGTTTATTTATACTAGGGTGCAGTTTTGTTTTTGCACACTTGAACAGAGTTTCTGCAACTCAAACCAAAATAATCTATGTTAGCTGAGCAATGTCGCATCCCTAAGTCACTGTTAGCAGTGGTAGCTGTAGCAGCCCACCTCATCTGTGGCGACTCATCTGTTTTCTCTAAGTTCGCAACAGGAAGGTAAACTACTGGATTTTGTACAATTTCTCAAGTTTAGCACATTAAATCATTTTTTTTCCAGATAATTTCTAAACTGCTCATTTTCCTGTCTGTTTAGTAAACCTTTAATTGATTGAAGTTCTACATTTGTCGAAGTTTCAGCTACGACCGTTAAGAATTCTTTAACCTTTCTATTCATGCTCTTATTTTGAAGTGAGGGAAAATTACACAGCACTTCCGTTTCCTCTTCTATTTTTTCTCTCTCCTCTTATTTCACCCCAATAACTTTACTTATTAAACACAAAACATGGAAATTAAAACACGGGCAGTAGAGGGCAAGATATGAACATAAATACAGTACCTAAGGGTGTTACAGAATTTATTATAATGCCAAAATTTAGTTAAAAGTTTGCAGTCTTTCAAGGGCAATTCAAATTGAAGTTAGCACTTTAGCACTAGCTTCCATGTTGGTGCTTTATTGTTAGCAGATTTAATGTTTAGTTCTTTAATATCAGTGCCACTAACTTTTTAGTTAGCAACCCAGTACTAGGTATTACAGCAATCAAACTCTGCTCAGAATTGCTGAACAGTATTTTTGCATATTTCCGCTGGTGTTTTTAGGACTTATTTTTGGTGATGTGGTCTAGTCTTTGAGGTCAGAAGGTCTACTTACTATCACTCTAATCTTTTAGCTCACAGAGTCTCTTAGCTTCAAGTCCTTGGTCGCTCCAAGACATTAATATTGCAGAAAAAATGACATGTTAGTAAAATAGGAAGATTTGGGACTTCTGGCAAATATTGTTTGGTATATCATTTGTCCTGCTCATCTTGCATCATTTCGAACCCACAGCATCAAATGCTGGCTCAATTGCTCTCATGCAGGCATGCTGTGGCTTATTGGTAGTCAGACTTAAATGCAAAAGCTCCCCCTGACATCAGTTTCCACATTTAAACTGAGGCTAAATCTCATCAAAAGGAACCAGCTAAACAGTCGTTATTTTACAATATACCATAAAACAGCAATAAATTAAACTGATGAGCACATATGCTGCATAACACCTGCCATCAGCGCGGGAATAAAGCTTCATTTTTTAATTTATTATGTTTCAGTAATGAGAAAAAAGTTAAGGAACTGACTGGAAGTCTATGTGGTTCTATGAATACAGAATAATTTCATGATTTCTAATTTGATCTTATTTCTGTTTCTAAGTACTGCTTCCTTTTTCTTTTTTTAATCTTAGGGCAGAAGTTTCAAAGTTCACTTTTCCTCTTTTCAGTTCCAGACAAGATGATTTCTTCATTCTGCACGAGGCCCAGTATGACAGTCTGCTGGAGTCCAACTTTAAGACGGAGTTTCTCAGTTTGCTCTCTAAACGCTACGAGGAAGTGACCCAGAGAAAGATGACCATCTCCTTTTCTGACAGGTAGAACAACATAAAGTGGTCAGAGGCCTGATTAAGCAGAAATAAAAGGATCTGATGCGGATTTTCTGTGTTTCAGACTGGAGTTCAAAGTGAAGAAGGAGGGCTGGGGCGGAGGAACCTCCAGGGTCGTAGTTTTTCAAAGAGGTCAAGGAGATTTGGCTCAGCTCAAACCGGGAGGAAAGACTCTCACCATTTCTGTCGGAGACGGTCTGCCCAAGTCCTCCAGTGAGTCAAAACAAATAATTAAAATATCTTTGCAGCAAACTTTATCATATCATTCTATGTTCAGATGTTTTAATATGTAATTTTGTTTTTAGAGCCAACCAGAAAGTCTGGTCTAGACGTTCGAGGAGGAGGGAGAAACCACATATCTAACAGAGGTGTGACTCTCCTTAACCTGAATTTATGTTCTCATTTGCAGTTACTTTGACTTATGTTTGCATTTTGACTCAATTTACTAATACCTGGCACAATAGCTGAACTATCGTTTATTATTCTAACAGCTTTAAGCAGCACGAGTTCTTCAGATTGCACTTCAAGTTCATAAAAGTTAGAGCTCAATTTTAATTGGCTCTTAAAAATGCACTGAAAAGAAACAAAAAGTAATCCTACTTAAATATATTGCATTAATAGGTCACAAGTGATGATATTAATTTAAGTTTATTAAGTTGTCAGGTTAAACAAATGTAAATAAATTAAGTCTAACAAACTTCACTCAGTTATCACAATATTTTTAAATTGGAGCTCCATCTTTTTTTCAGTGAAATATAAAAACTATACAAACAAAAAATGGCATTTTTTTAATGAGTTAATTTAAAAAGTGAAATTTGTACACTGATTGATAAATTTCATGTTTTTATTTTTAGTGAATGTATCTCACACTAATGACAACTCAAACTTTTACTTAAAAAAACATTTTAAAAAAGCAAAGATAAAGAAAAGTTTTGTTGTTCTCATGCTATGGCCATGGGAAGACAATCATTAAAACTCTCCACATGTAAGCCACCCTGTAGCAATGCAATATGTAATGATGTAATAAAATCGACCTTTGAAATGTAATAAAATAATATTTTATTACAAGGTAATAAAATATTACTTGAAATATTTTGCATACTCTAATAAAACTCTAATATGTTTTATTAGAGTATGCAAACTCTAATAAAGCATAGCGAACGCTCTGGTTCTGGAAAATGGTCATTATTAAAAGTAAAATGATGAAGATGAACTGGTTCCACCTGAATGTGCTGCAGTGACCATGATATCACTGCTTTGGATTGGAGTATCATCAGGAGGATTCATGCAGAATGAGTCTTAGGAATGGAGATTCCTTTCAGTAGGACAGCATTTGGGTCTTAAAAATAGTTGTTTTTTTGTCTTATGTGGTCTTCCAGGCAGGAATGGGGCTTAGAAAGATGAGCTGAATTTGCAGAACCAATTCAGTTCAATTCAAATCAGTGCATTTATAAATCACAACAAATATTGTAAAACAATTGCCTTGATTATTTGTTATTGCTGTTAGTTGTGACTAAGCTCTAAGCTGCAACAAAAAAAGTCTGGAGCATTAAACGTTATGTTTAAAGCTGCAGGACTTCTGTAAGTTTAGTTCTCTAACCTTTAAGAGGAAAACATGTCTTCTTAATTTAATTTAATTTTTTCTAGCACATGCCAATGGCGGAGCCAACTTTTCTAGAGCCCACCCCAACCAGCAAGCAGATATCACATATTCCTCCCCACACAAACAACCCCGGCCTCCCAACGCGCCGCTTCCCAAACTGGACTCCCAACGGAGCCGCCGGGCCCCGGCCCCGAACCAGCACAGCCAGGGGAACCTGGACTTCCTCAACGTGCCTGACCAAGGCATGTCAGGGTAAGAGGCCAGCTGGTGAGACGCAGAAGAACAAGAGGTGCTTTGGGAGGATGGGTGCAGCTCTCAATAAAATCAGTGCAAACACGTTGCAACAGGTTGTTAGGACTTGTCAAGGTGAGGCTTGTTTGCCGCCATAAGGCATGACAACAAAAAGTGCCAGTTTATAAAACCTTCTGTCCTTCGCAGATGAAGTATCACAGTAAGTTTAAGGTAGAAAATGTAAAGATTGAAAATATATTTCTATAAATGACTGACGGACACCCAAGAATAAAGTCGTATTATTACAGGAATAAAGTTGTATAAGATTAAAATCATAATAATATGAGAATAAACATGATAATAACATGATAACAAAGTCAAAATGATAAAGATAAAGTTATTATGTCACCAGATTAAAGTTATAATGTGACTAGAATAAGGTATAATATCAGAAGAGTGAAGGGGTAATTTTAGGAAAATTCTTCCACAAAAACATAAATTAAAAATAAAATTGAAAATCTTGAGCATCTTATGACTTATACTTTTGTATTGGTTTTAAAAAGAAGGAAATGCTTAATCTTTTAACACACGAACAACAAATTATTATCAGTGACAGGGATTTTAAAATATTGTGCCAACAGTTAAGTTAAAGAAGCACACGGACTTGACGATCTGGTCGTTTCACATCTCCACACCGAAACTTTTCTCTCTTAATTTTACGACTTTCTTCTGTTGACACTGCAGTTTTATTCTGCTAGTATTATGACTTTATTCTGGTAATATTATGATAATATTGTCGTAATTTGAAAAAAAAAAAAATCTTAGTCTGGTCTTAATAATCCATGATAACAATCTATAACAACTGGTGACAAAATGTTTTAGCCCCTATAAAGGGACACGACCCTTTTGAATTGAATTGAATTGAATTAAACTCAGTTCAATTTATTTAGTATTAGATCACAATGCAAAACAGTCCAGTGATATGAATCTGCAGAATTCAATCAGAATCAAATTTGTTTTAAGAGTCACGTGTTAAAGTCGGTGTAATATCCAAATGTCCAAATTAATTATAAATAGCTTGTGGTAAAAAAAAGTTCCTTGTCTAAACAAGGAAGTACTTACTTAGAGAAAGAAAAAAGAGGAAGCTACAAAAAAACATAATCGAGAGTAAACAAAATTAAATAAACACATTTAGCTCCATTAAATGCTACAACCTGTAAGAAGACTCAACAAGGAAGCAATAGACCAGGAATACTTTCTATGTGACAGAAACTAGAATGGTGCACATAATAAAAACAAGGAGATTAATGGAACCCGTCACCTAGCAACCCACTCGTCGCCTAGCAACCCAGGTTCCAGCAGCAGTGCAAATTGTTACTTTCTAAGGCTGCGTTCACACTGCAGCCTGAAGTGACCCAATTCTGATTGTTTTGACGTAATGCAACCTCTATCCGATCTTTTCATGGCAGTGTGAACAGCTCAGATCGGATTCTTTTTCGAATGTGACTCATATCCGATACGTATCCGATTCAAATGCGCCCATAACGTCCAGGTCGCATTCATCCGAACTGAACGTCACTGATTTTCAACAAATCTCACTATTCTGAGTCCTGATACGCACAAGTGGAAAGAAAAACAACAACCATGACGGACTATATGATGATTAAGTTGTTAATATGTTGCTCCAGTTGGACAACTTCAAATATATAAGCTAAGCTCCACCGTTAGCCTCCATGTTTACTTCCACAAACACTGAGCTCTTCTTCTTCTTATGGCAGTTGGCAGAACACTGACGCTATTGCGCCCTCTACTGCGCATGCGGGACACTTTCAGGTCATTTGCCCGTTCACACTGCATTTACTGGCAGTGTGAACAGCCCTGGCAAAAACATTGGAATTGAGTCACTTCAGGCTTCAGTGTGAATGCATCATTTACTCCATATTGTTCTCCTACTTCAGAATACGACTCAAACTCAAGTAAAAAGTATGATGTAGTAAAACTACAGCTGGAGGAGGTTTTTTTCTTTTTAAAGTTACTCTAGCAAATCTAATTAGTTACTACCCACTTGTGGCCAGAAATACTTTTTACTTTCTATAAGCTCCTTTTTACCATCTACAATAACTCTGTAGAATTTGACATTTAATTTCCCTTTGGGATCAATAAGATATGTTTTAATTTGAATTCCAACCAACATCCTCATAAATACACAATTTTGTACTATTTCTGTGCTTAGCTTTATTTAGCTCATTACATCTTTTGTTTGTTTGCCATTGTTTTTCATTGTGTGCATTATTTACACCCCTTTATGCTGGTTTGTTCTTGTTTTTATGATAGGAAGCAGAGGAAAAGGAGCATCAGCCATCGACCGCCTCCTGCCCCGAAGCCTCAGCCGCGACCTCAGGGTCCGCGCTGCCGGGCCTTGTATCAGTACATCGGACAGGACACGGACGAGATCAGCTTCGAGGCTAACGAAGTGTTCGACCTCGTCAAAGAGGGTATGTGGCCAATCAGTCTCCCCTTACACTTTCTTCAAATTAAAAAAAAAATTGTGCTAAGTTTGTGCAGCACCAGTTTTTGTTTCCTGTTGCTATCATTTCAAAAATATTAATAAATGTTTACAGATGTCATCAATGGTCAACCAGGCCAGCCCATATTTACAAAATCAAGCAAAATGTGGTGCCACAGCATAAGAAATTGTTTGTGCTGCGGTTATAATTTTAAGATTTATTTTTGATAAAGTTTCCAGAGGTCAACTTGTTCTTCTTTTCCCACTTTAACAAAATCCAACAAAATTGCTAGAAATTAATTATGCTATGTTTGTGCTGCTAAAATATTTGTAGCATAGTTGAAAGACAACAAATATGCTTGATTTTGTAAATGTCTACTGGCTGGTTGACCTTTGATGACCCCTGGAAGCACTTATTAATATCTTTCAAATAATAGTAGCACAAACAAAAGATTTTGCAGCACAAACATAGCTACAGCTGATTGACACCAAATTTGCTTGGTTGTGTAAATATGGCCTGGCTGGTTGACCCTTGATGACCTCTGGGAACACAGTAGGGGTTGCACCAATTAGTCGACTAGTCGATTCTTTTCTCTGCAATGACTTTTTTCTGGGCCAGTCGACTAGACGCAATCACATGACAAAACAGATTTTTCAAAGGAAATAAAAGAGGATGGACTAGGTGAATTAGCCAGAAAGCTCAAATTGTATAAAAACGTAAATGATTTAACAAAGAGAAGCTGTAAATTACAGCATAGGCTCCCGCAATAGAGGCGTAGCGCGGCGCGGTGGTTAGCGCGGCGCCCCGCATACAGAGGCTTTAGCCCGCCGTAGTCAGGAGTCCGACTCCCGTCCTCCATTCGCTGGGCCATCAGGCCTCTCCGCTCTCTCTGACCCCTTACAGTCAGATTGCTGTCAAATAAACCAGTGCCGAAAAAATCCTTAAAACAAAAAAAAAAACTACCGGAGTAATGTGTGACAACGCGTCATGATGTCAGGGGGGATTTTTCCCCCCAACTGATCAGCGTCACCCTGTATATTGAAGCTTCTAACCTGGCAGCTTTACGCTCTTATAAAAATATGGTTTGACTACATCTGTAAACTAAGTCCAAGCTTCATCCTGAGGATCTGATAGAGCCGATCTCGTCTGCATGTCGGTTCAGAGCCGCTGCTGATCAGCAGAGCTTCCTGCTGCTCATCGGGTGGAAAAGCAGCAGGCGGTTTTGTTGAATTCAACTGTAACCAAACGGGATCCATTCATAGTAAGTTTAGTTTGTGATGTTCCAAAAGCACCATGTGGTCAGTGTGATAATTTGACTCCTATAGGAGTAACTAGAGATCATCAGTATCAGCCAGTGTTTTTGAAAAAAAAAGAAAAAGTCAGACGTGACTTTGTGCAACAAACTTTTCTCCACTGCTCACGAAGAATGATCTGTTTATTGCTCTTTTAATTCTACATAATAGGCTTGGTAAAAGCAGGAGAAGGGGTGTCAGTATTTGGCGTGAAAATAGCTGATAAAGCCTCCAAGTGGTTGTGAAAGGGTTTTGCGTTTACGTCGCTATGACGTCACCGCGACTAGTCGACATCGACTCGACTATTATCATAATGTAGTCGACCCTAAAAAATATGTAGTCGTTCAACCCCTAGAACACAGCGGCATAAACGAAATTGTTGCGGCACAAAGATTGCACAATCATTGACACCAATTTAGTTTAATTTGATGAAAAATTGAAGGCTCGGGTAGCTTAAATGCTTGAACATTGACTGTGTTTTTTGCTTTTCCTCTGCAGATCCATCAGGCTGGTGGACCGGCAGGATTCGAGGAAGGGAAGGTCTCTTCCCTGGGAATTATGTGGAAAAGATTTGATAAGGACTTTTCATGGACATTCTGGTGTTTAACAAGAACAAGGCGTGTTTTGTCCCTGGCAGCAGACCTTGTTTGCTTACAAAAAAAACAGCCTGAGAGTTATTCAAAGTTGCATGGAGGATCTAGTGTAAGGGTGACATTTTGCTGACATTTGAGCCCTGGCTAATTACCTGTGGCAGCATAAGGTATGAAGACAAGACAGGAGGCGTCATCATGATTGTTAAAACAGGACGACAATGAGCTGCTCCGGTTTCATCTCCTTTAAGACAAAAGATCCCGCTCTGAATGGTCCGGCAGCAGGACCTTTGACTTTATCTTCCAGAATAACTCCGGGCATCAGCTGAAAATGAACTGAATAAAAAGAAATCTGCGTTTACCTCCAGGCAGTAAAAGAGCTTTACAACAAAAACATAAACTTGACTGAAACTTTGGCGCTCAAGTATTGAACCTGCTTCAGATCAAATCAAATTGTTTTAGAGGAAAATTTTAGTTTTTATTGTTTTTTTTAAAGTCAGGATTATTGGTATTTTGTCATCAAGGAATATATTTTCAAACGTCTTATTTTCAAACTATTTCCATAGTTTGCTATAGAAATAGCAAACTACTGTCAATGCAATAATAACTTATTGCAAGTTATAAGAGATTTTGCATCAACAAATCAGAAGAAAATTCATTTACGGATATACCGTAATTTCTGGACTATTGCGAGCGTCTGAATATTGAAACATGGACCGTAAATAGTTTTCCAACAGTGCCTGTAACACCGCTGCTTAAAAAAGGAAGGAAAAGTAATTTATCACTGTCTTCATCTTCCTTCAGTGCATTAAAACCACTAAAGTCTTCTTCAGAGTCGGTATTGAATAGCCTCACACACACTTCCTCAGTCTCTTTTCCGTTGTCACTTTAGTCTTCGAAAAAATTTGTTTTGTTCTCTTCATCACACAGCAGTCCAGCATTTCTATGGTGAAAAGCATTTATATTAAACACATCGCAGTGTTTTTTTTACACATGTGAAAAAATGTAGCAGCTTATAGTCCAGACATTACGGTATTTATACAATAACACATTTCTTTGTTTTATGTTTGATTATTTTTTTAAATATTAAAGTCAAGTATTTTTAAAGTATCCTGTTGTTTGATTTGTTTATTTAGAAGTGACAAATATGGCTGTATAGTGAAATCAAATAAAAGACTCCAAATAGTTAAAAATATGTTTAACTGAGCAACTATGACAGTTAATCCTCGATCATATATTTGGAAGCTGAGCACTTTTATTTCAACATTTGGTGTTTTTCTTGTTTTCTGTTGTATTTCCAAGGAAGATTTTCTCTGCTAATCCTTTTTAACAGACTATAATATCACACAATGCAACACTTTTCACACTTCACTGAAATTCCTCCAAGAATGTAGTCTATAGCTACAATGGTAGTGCTGGAGAGTTTTGTTAGTTACTTGAAAACACGTTTGTTCACTTAAGCTAATGTTAGCTTTTAAACTGCTAAGCAGTTAGCATAAACTACTGCTATAGCTAACTGCAATTTTTTTGGTAAATTCTTGATATAATCAGGTAATATTTTAAACAGTTTTACATCTTGAGTAAATTTTTTTTATCACATTTCACTTGTTTGACAACCAAATTCTGAGTTTTTAAGGTTTTTGTTGGCTGCAACACAACACAGTTAGCCTAGCACAACACAGTTAGCCTAGCACGCGACACAAAAGAAACTGGGTTCAAATCATAACTGCAGATTTTGGGGGATTTAAATGTTACCATCTAGCTCTCAATTATACCATGATAAAAAAAATATAGGCATTATACTATTACCGTAGTTACACTAGAAAACAGGTTGTTTATTGAAATAGCTTTTTCTCAGGTAGTTAGCACAAGTTAGAGCTAATACTGCTCAACATTCACACTTTGTCAGAACTCTACTTAACCTTGTCTTAATTGTATTCTATTTAATTTGTCAGTGAATGAAGATGTTAGTGCTGCTCTGTGGGTTTTAACTGCTCTCCTCCAGTTCAAGTCACAATAATTAAATGAATATATAAAGTTTTCTGAAATGTAACACAACCCAGAGCTAACTCTGTTAGCAAAATAACCCAAAGTGGGTTGTTCTTTACCCAGTTTTAAGGATGTTCTGTGCCTTAACTCACACATTCAAAACATTGCAATAGTCATTTAATTATTAGTTACACAGTGCTTTTTTTTAAAGTAAATTGACTATTATTTTGTCTAAATTCTCCTATGTCTTATATAAGGACTCATATGTAATTCTAAAGCAGCAAGCAGAAAAATATGACGTATTCAATGTTTTTTACAATAACCCAGTGCTGGTTTTATTGATTTAGTTTTTGAGGAATCTTCAAATAACAAGAGTTTAATTCCCCTTTGGGATCAATAAAGTATTTCTGATTTGAATTAAAGCAAAACAAATATCTGTACCAATGTTAAGAAGACTATTTAGTTCTTAACGGCTCAAAGCTCAGCAGGCGGCTGTAATTGGATTGACTAAATCCTCCTGAATTCAGTTACATCCTCTTGTTTCTTTAGCTGCTCAATATGTTCATGTACGTGGCACGCTAACACTCAATGCTGCTGAGGACCTTTAAATCTACCCATACTTTATTATGCAATGATTCAGAAGTAAAACCAGAGTTTTCCAACCAAGTTTAAAGTTTCTGTTCAAGCAGCCAGGCTTCCCAATAACCTTTTTTGTTGGTGTTGTTCTTTAAATAATTTTTATTATTATTATCTATCCAACCCTGTTTATGACGGAACATTGTTGAGTTTGGTGAGTTGAAAATATTTTCCAAAATAATTCTGAGAAACTGATGGGACACAAGTATCTTCTTTACAAAAAAAATTAAATACAAATACACAACTAGAATATAAATGAAATGTGATTATGTCCATAGCTTGCTATTTCTCTAATTCTATCAAACAAACAGAAGCAGATTGGCTCAAAATTGTAACACATTTTCATTAAGAGTTCTTAAAAAGGTATTGTATTGTTGCTAAAATACCACCTTATGTCTATGGAGAGTCATTTTAGCCAAAATTAAATAAATAAATTGAGGAAATTATTTAATTTTGGCTAAAATGGCTCTCCATAAAAATAAATCCACGAATTAATAAATTAATAAATGTAAATGGGAATAAAGATGCCAATTACTCATTTATTTTACTCATTTATTGATTTTGGCTGCAAATGACTCTCCATATATGTCTGCCTCGCAATGTTATTTTAAATATTAAGTTATAAACTGGAAAACAATGGGTGTTTTTTGTGACAGACTGTAAATTTTAAATTGCTTTATTTAAAAAAATCACCTTGTATGTGTGGAAACAATCAGGGGCAGAAAAACATCTGTGTACGTTCACAAACCCCGCAGACTCAACGTGCAGCGTTACTCCTTGAAGCAGAAATAACGACGTAGGATGAGACATCCGTTTTTAAAACAAACGTCTTTTCCAGCTTTTCAGGAACCAACACACAGTTAGAAAAACAAAATTCCTCCAGCTTTAGATCTGAACCACCCACAAGCTGCTTTTACAGCCTTTTCTGATATGGCTCGACCGGTCGAGTTTGTTTTCGCAGGTAAAACCGGGGATCATTACTCAGCCCTGCCGGCAGCAGGCAGGCCGGCCGGGCCGGTCCAACCGTGCGCTCCTGGATCCAATCTCCGCTTTACCGTTAAGGAAAAGCGAGAAAAACGAGTTCCGGATGCATCCGTTTTAATGTTTTTTTTTTTTTTTTTTATTATTTATGTATTATTATCTGAAGACTGTAACCCTAACGTCGTGAAGCATGATGAACGGATAACGTCACTCCGTCACAGAGCGCCAGGTTTTTGTCGGTCCTCCTCCCAGGTCAATCCACCTGTTGTACCACCTGGAGCGGAGCAGCCATGGGAGGTAGGAAGTCCGAATCTGATCATTTATTACCGATATTGGTTTGGATTTTAAAGTATGTAACGTTTTCAGCTAGGCTGCATGAATGAACTGTAGCATTTATGAATGGAAATGACGTGAATATTCTCATTGTTGACGGACTGAGCGGATGAACAATAGTTTTTTAACCTGTAACGTTTGCATTGTATGTAGGCAATAACTGGTGATTTAGTGCATATATATGTGTATATACAAAATTTATTTCATTATCTCAAGTGAGACACCACAATTGTCTGTTTTCAAACCTTTATTTCTGTTAATTATGGTGATTTTCCACTAAGGAAAATATTAGAATATTATTACACACACACACACACACACACACACACACACACACACACACACACACATACACACATACACAAACGACAACAATTTTTAATACACAAAGTGAGATTAGTGAAAATTATGTTTAATACCTTAAAGTTGATTGGATTTAAAACTATAACCTTTATGGAAATGACCTGAACATTCACATTGTTTGCAGACTGACTGAGCAGGACAATATGGCAGTCCTACAACACACACACACTTATTTATATTTATATATTTTGAAGTAAATTTGTTAATTTCTGTGCTATTGTAACCATATTTTTATACTTATTTATATTTAGTCATATTTAATTTACTTACAACATCACACTTAAGTTTCATATCACATCTATATTCTAATATATCATACTGTATATATTCTACTATATATATATATATATATATATATATTATATATATATATATATATATATATATATAACACACATATGGATGGAGTAGCTTTTGAACACATAAGCAAATTTCCCTTGGGGATCAATAAAGTCTATTCAGTTCTATTCTAATCTAATCGAATATAGAATAAATAGAATAGTATATTCTATTCATTATAAATAACAATCTTATTTATTCTGTTCGGTCTAAACTGTCTCAGTGTTGCCCTCCTCGGGTGAACTCCGGCTCTTGCAGCTGAATTTTTCAGTGTGTAATAAACCGTACAGCCTGATTGATGCCAACCTCATCCCGGTTTAAAACCATCTCAGTCAGGAGTTGGGATAACGATCGTTAATCGATAGTATTTGTCAGCTTGCACATGTGCGATTGATTTGCAAAGTGGATCCAGAGTGGAATGGGTCTCCTCTGCTCTGACTGCAGGCGGTTTGAGTTTGTAACTATAGTGACAAAGTCGCCAAATTGGAAACCGTTCTCACCACATCCCCACCCTTGGCCACACCACTTGGTGTCATATGTCTCGCACGGGCAAATAAAACACTTAACGTTTACATAATATCTGTGTAAAGCTGTCTTAGACATATGAGGCCTTTCGGTAAACACTTAAACGATTTATGAAGTTCTTTATTAAGTTTGACACATACAGTTTAAATCCATTGTCATTGTTGGAGCTTTTGAAAATGTCTGAGTAGTTATATAACATCACTAATAGTCCTGCAGCGACTGAGGAGCCAATGCTAAGTGCTAACGTACTGCGCACCGGAAGTGGCCTAAAGAATACGGAAATGCTAAAACGGAAGTCCATAGCACATTGGCAATTTTGTTCAAAAATTGTTTGTGGTAGGGTTATGCTTTCACAGGAAGGTTGGTTACACTTTAACTTTGAACAAAGATAACATCGGGCATAAATCAGACCTGCAATTGTTTGTTTAACAAGGCAGGGTGCCTTCACAAGCCATTCAGAAAAAGGAGGACAAAAAGAGAAAGAGAAAAAACTAAATGTTGACAGTTTATTCAGAGGCTGACAAACAGGAAGGACTGGAGAAAATGAAAGAATGCAAACTCAAAAAACAAATTACTGAAATGCTTGACGTGAAGATGTGCGTACAGTGATACACAGGGAGTGTATTTACTGGGTCAAAGATTAATTTCATTGCTGACTTACAGCTCATTCAAAATGTGTGATTGGCAAAAGTTTATATGGTACCCACAACGTCTGACATTAAATACACCTTTCTCAACAGGCGGGGGCGCACTTTCTCACTTTCTCGGTCTATAATCAGACATCCGAGCGACTTGAATCCATTCCTCACTCCCTGGCTCCTCCAGACCTGGGCCCCCATCGGCGCGGCCCCCCTATTGCTCCGCCCCTGGGTTGCAGTGCCCATTTAGAGCATCACTTTATCTACTCAACCCTTAAAGGAAAAGACAGGTCCTAAAATTTAATGTGGATGCAATGGAAATCTGCAAAACCCTTAAATTCAGGATGTCATCTCCAGCACTTTAAGCTGGAAAACAGCCCGATAATTTGGAGTCAGTTGGGGGGATCTGAGTATTTCTAAACTTTTAAATTTCTTTTAAAGACTGATGTCTGTGGTTCTGTGGTGGTGCAGGGGCAAAGCACAACCCTTGTATGGAGGCCTTAGTCTTCATGCCGGTGGTCACAGGCTCGATTCCCAGCCTGGTGACATTTGCTGCATGTCATTACCCTCTTTTCTGTCAAACTACTTTCAGATAAAGACCATTAGAGCCAACAAAACCTTTAAATAAAAATGACTGATGTCTGCAGAATTAACCTGTATGGAACACCCATCCTGGCAATAATCAAACCCAAACCCTAAAAATCTCAGTTTCAGTTTGTTTGAAGCAAACTCAAATGCATATGTGAATGGCAAGCACACCATAGACTGCTCCAAAAGCAGGAAGTGGACTATAGTGCAGGGCATTCTGGGTAAATACAACCAAAACAAACGTGAGAGTCTCATGCTAGCAGGAGAAATGGCTTGTGGTCTTTTACCAACGACAAAAGAGAAATCCTAAAATTGCTCAAATCTGATGCAACTCCATTTTTGTTTACATTTTGTGCAGAAGGAAGTTGTTCATATGCGTTTCTTAGAGGTTTTGTTGCCATTTATTTCAGCGGTTCTTGGTGCAGCGCCACCAGAGGCAAGGAGGTGAACAGGTTTTTCAAAGAGTCTGGCTCATTTGACACAGTGCAGTGTGAAATCACTCCAGCTGAAAATGTAACAAATGTTGTAATTTGAAGCTGATAGTCTAGTAGGCTATCAGGTGAAAACAGCCTAAATCCAAATCTGCTTTGTTTGTAAATGTGTTATCTGAGCAAAGTAATAAAAAAAACCTCACAGCTTTAACAACAAAAAGAAGTAAAATCAACACACAGAGAGAATGGAAACTGATTTTCATGAACCACATACTGTATTTAAATGTTCAGCTGGGATGGAGATGGCATGCACAGCTTTATTTGAATGCGTACAGGTACAGGTGTGCTACACCTGATGTTTTATTTTTCTGATGTTTCTCTTTCTTCTCGCTGCCTCTTCTAGCCGTCTATTCCAGTGAAAAGATGGCCGACGTTTTTGCCTATGAGAGCTCAGAACTTGACTGGTGTGAAGACAATTACAGATACTCTGAACATGTCGTGGAGTATTTCAACACGGTAAGCTCCTCAGACGGCACATTGTTAGAAATATCATGTTTGTTATCATTCTTACATTTGTAATTTTACTAGTTTTTCCATTTAGAGGTTTAGTGTTCAAATTTGTTGAAACTGTGGAGACAATTAAATCTTCCTTTATCAAGCATGTGTTTACAGATGGTGACTTAGATCTTCCTGGGATAGTCCTGAGCTGTAAAACATGTCTATGGGTTAATTTCGTTTCTGTGTCTCCCCTCTTTCTGTCTGAATTCACATCCTAATGTGAAGATAGTATGTGGGTTTCACCCCCTCCATTCCTTTTCACACCTTTTCCTGCTAATAAAAGAGACAGACAAACTCAAGGTTTTCAGAACACATGGTGAGGGGCTTGGACAAGCAGTTCACTATGTCTTCTCCTTCTGCAGAAGTTTGGTTGAAAACTCATATATGTTGTCTGTGGTTCTCTTTTTTCATGTAGGTTTAAGAAAATACCTGTCACACATCATGCAGGATTTCTATAGTTTGATGATGTTTAAAGTCATTTTGCCCTTTTTCACTTGTTGATTTGTTGTTTTCCTGCAGGTCAGCAGCTTTTTCTTCTTCATTGTTGCTCCCATTATGCTCTATCTGCTGCATCCCTATGCGAAGCAGAGGAGCCTGGCAATCCACATGGTCTGGATCATGATGATTTTTGTAGGCAAGTTCATTTTATTTGAATTGATTGTATTGGACCATTGAATTACTGTTTTTTGCATTAGTAAAATAAAAATGAAATCAGCAAAAACGTATTGGAGACAGCTAACATTGGGCTAAACCATTATAATATTTTTCTGATCTTCCAAAAGTATGTCTAGAGTTTTTTTTAAAGAGACAGGCCCACAGCATTACATCTCCTCCACCATACTTAACCATTGCTTTATGCGAAACACACTTGGAGTTTTTGTTGCTGCTCTATTTCACCAAAGCCAACAGTTCAGTTAAATTCACTGCAGGATTTTTAAATGTCTGCTTGTTTACATTTGTGATACTAGAACAGAAATTACTCATTTGTTGCATTTAGACTTGTCTAAACTTTTTTTTTGTTGTTGCTCTGATTGTTGATATGAACGAGTTTATGTGATAAACATCAACATTCATTTGTTTTACTTGAATAGCATGTACACTTGTCTTTGCCATTTTGAAGAATGGTGAACAGGAATCACATCATAGCTGTACGCAAGAGAAACTTAAAATCATGGATTGGTAATTAAAATGTCTTCAGTTGAAAAATGTAAAGGCTGTAGTGTAAAAAATATTCCAGTTTGTTTATTTTATAGGAATTATTTGGATGAGCTTTAATTGCAAGGCCAGTGAAAAACAATTTAAATACTGTATATTATGGAGGATTTTATTTGTTTATTTATTTAGTTAGTTATTATTTATTCATTGTATTTAAATTAAATTATTTTTTATGTCAGAGTACCTCTCTTCATATTTAAGCATTCATAAAGCCAAATATATTTTCAAAATTAATTTTAGGGTTGTTTTTTGTTACACATGCAAACAAGTCTAGTAACATTGCTGGATGGCTACATGGATATTAAAAAATATCAGATGTATACTAAAAGCTTTTAGAATTACAAAAATGTGTCAGTTTTTATTACGATACTTTTTAGATGATTCAAAACCAATAATACGGATTTTGAAAAAAGTCCTGCCAAGGTGTAATCTTACATCTATTGTAGTTTTCTCCTCTAATTTATTATCCGTATAGCTGTAAACGTCAACCTGTAACTCTTAGCAATGTGAGAACTCCACCAATCCTCGGTTTTCATATGTTCACCTTGTGTGTTTGTGAAAAGCAGGAATATATATAACAGTTTGTTTTTCTGCAGGACTTTTCTCTGCATACTTCCACATGACTCTCAGCTTCGTCGGCCAGATGCTGGATGAGCTCTCCATCTTGTGGGTGTTGGCTGTGGGATATGCCACTTGGTTCCCTCGTAAACTGTTTCCCTCTTTTATCAAAGACAGGTAAGTTTACCTTTAAACCACTGAACCAGATGACAAATCACTGCCCTGCCCTACGACAAGTTAGCACAAAGTCCGCTAGTATTTTCACTGTCATTTAAAACTACACGCACCTCAATAGGCCTTTAAAGAAGAAACAAAGAACTGTTTATGTACGCCGTGAAAACCTGTCCTGTCCTAAGAGGCAGTCACACAAGATTCATTGTTCTAGACTGGAGAATAATTTTGTGTTGTTTCAACTTGGAGTTCAAGAAAGGTACAGATTTGGCCCTCAAGTAAATGGAACTGTTAAAACTTGACATTTTTTCTTATTTATCTTATTTATTTAGGACAAGAGTTTCATGACAGATTTAGATCTCCTTTAAGGAGAGCTATTATGAAAAAATTCACGTTTTTATACTTGGATTTGAGTCTCAACTGCTTCTAAGAACAAGCGCTTACAAAGCCACCCAGTCATTTGTTTGCCAATAAGTTAATATCTTTTGCTGCCTGGAAAACCCAGGCATTACGCTGTTACCTAGCAACCCCAGCCGAGCCCAGCCCCGTTACCTAGCAACCCCGGCCGAGTTCCAATACATTTGATCTGCTGGTTTTTCCCCTGTTCAAGACTTTCCATCAAGTGTTTTTACAGCAAAACACTTGACAAAAAAGACAAATGTTATGTTGTTGACTTACCAACCAGAAGCCACTTGCTGCATTCATGTTTGTTGTACAAAAGGCTCAATTTATTTACAGTTATATAATTGCGTATTTAGGGGGCGTGGCCAGCAGCGGCTTATTTGGATTTAAAGAAACAAGAAACCTCAAAAAAGCTCAAAATAGGAAGAACTGAGTGAACTGAAATAACATTTTTATTGCAAGTCAGATTTTGGTGCAGCTATTCATTAATGTCTGCAGGGAATAGACTAAACACATTTTCTCAACCAATGAAATATACAATTTGACTCAAAATTTGGGAAACTGTATACCTTATTATTATCATTATTATTATTCAAGCAAATAACGTGATGAAAATTATTTGCACTAACAGACTAAATGAATACGTTTACTTAGGTTTGTGTTTTTATTTTTGATAATTATGAAATAAATAATAGAAGAGCTGTCAGAGTTGGGAACGCAAGAAAATGCTAGAGTGTTTATTTGTTAGTTTAGTGACAAGCTTCCATTGGTCATTTATGAACATGGTTAGTTGTACATGATTTGGGGTTTTGTAATGTTATTGAGTTTTTGAATTAAAATGTTACAGTTTCAGAAATATTTGTTGTGTTTTTGTGCAAGTGACCCTGAAATGATGAGACATCATTACAGTTTTATCGGTTCATTTTAGTTTGAGGCTTCTGCGTTACACAGATCTGTCGTTCTTCTCTCGTGTTAAACCCTTGTTTTCCTTCATGCATTTGTTTTTTCAGTTGAGCATTATGTACATTCCTAAATGTTTCCTGAAACTTTCTCCACTGACTTCCCAACCACAGGTCTGCCTTTTCGCGGCTCGTCCTGTTGATCACTGTCATTACTACTGTGTCATCTTTTGTCAAACCCACGGCCAACGCCTACGCCTTAAACTGTTTTGGCCTCCACCTTCTGTACACCTTGGCTGTGGAGATGAGACGGTAAATAAAAATAAGGTTTTTCATTCCGTGAAACTTCAAAACACGCAGCTTTTTGCTGTCAGTGTGACGACAGATCTTTTCTTAACCTCAGCTGCACTGACCAGAAGGCTCTACGTCTGGCCAAGCTGTCGGTGGCTCTGTGGGTCCTCGCCATCTCCTGCTGGATTAGCGACCGTTTGTGCTGCAGTTTCTGGCAGCGGTTAAACTTCTGCTACCTTCACGGGATCTGGTAAGACCTCTGGTCACTTCCTGCATATATCAGACTCGTTTTACTCACAGAAAACAGGGCTGTGCTTTTTCTTCAAATTAAGCTTAAAGTCAGACAAAGATAACCTTATGGAGACAGTTTAGAAATTATTTAATTTACCAATGTAAAAAAGCAATCCTCTTTCTTAACCCTTTCATGCATTAATTTAGATCCTTTATGTCCTGATTTCTTTCTAGTATTTTTTGATTTTCTTAAAGCACAAAAAAGGGGGGGATAAAAAAAATTATTTTTTTTTTCTAGTTGTAATTTTCTCCATATACAAAGTTGTTATTTGGAGAAAATAGTAGTATTAGTTTTTTCTTGATGTCACAATATATAAGATATATATTATATATATATATATATATATATATATATATATATATATATATATATATATATATATATATATATATATATATATATATATATATTTACCTGCAAAAGGGGGCTTGGATATTCCTGAGTTGTTTGACTTGTTTTTATGTCTCTCGGCCATATTGGATTTATAGGAGAAATTTTCTTGCACTTGCAGTTGATGACCAGTAGTTGGCAGTGTGTTGTATGATGTAGTGTCAAGTTCAGTGGTCTGTGTGCATTTATATAACATAAAAATCCACAAGAAACAAAAGAAAATGGCTTCTGGAACAGCTATCCGCTGCAGTGGCCGCTGTGCATGAAAGGGTTAAAGCAACATATTTGTTATCATTATGTCTCAACAGTATAATGTGAGAAAGATAATCTGTGAAAAGATTGAGTTCTCCAATTCTTCCCAGTTCTCTTATTTCTGTCCGAAGAAACGTACTGGTCCTGGTCAAAAAGAGACAATCATCCTTGCGTATGCACCGCTCAATATGCTAACGGCAGATAAACAATTTACAGTTACAGAAAGCAGGATATCATTGTGCATATTCTGTTTTATCTGTCTTTCAGGCACATTCTCATTGTGATGGCTGTAGCCTACGGAAGCACTCTGGTAGCTTATCTGGATGCCAGCAATGAAATACCTTATTCGCTGCCTGGACTGGAGTACTGGCCCTGTGATAAATGGGCCGTTGGATTCCCCCACATTGTTCTCTCCAGCTCTCCTAAGACCCAAAAACGATGCTGACGAATCATTACCCCTGGCATTTCATTTGTTGTCAAATGTTCGCTTAACAACTGAATTGCCTCACATCTGAATCCTACCAATTAATGTCATTGCTTAGACTGAAGTTAGCATTTAAATGTATATCTGTAGCCACCAAAACAATATAATCATAGAGGATAATGAGTTCAGTTGTTGACAAAACATTCATCTCATCACTTTACAGTATAAAAAAATTTGCACCCAAGTGCTACATAGCAAACACTTATCTAAGCTAGTAGATACGTTTTCTACTATTTTAGTAGTAATTAAACATTACAATATCGATGCAATTAAACGTTGTGACAATTGTTGAAATGTTTAATTGCATGTAAAGAACAATACAGCAGAGACTGATGCTAATTTTTTTGCTTTGTAAACATGCATAAAATGATACTAAAGTGAATTAATATAAAATATTTTAACATTTGGAGATCCTTGAATGTTACCAAAATCTTTAAAATTAGAGTTACCCTAGCTAATTGCTACAATAACTTCCTGGTGAACTTCCACTGTTTATTGCATATAAAAATAATGACTGCAAATGTGTTTAAATTGTTCCTTTAATAACATTAAAAGCAGCAAGAAAAAGAAAGCTGCCCTTAAGCAGACAAGAGGCTAGCGAAGCGCAGCCAACACTGCTGCTATGTTTACATTTCCTTATTCTCAGGGAAAGATTTGTGCCAGCTTTTTGTACCAGCTTGTGATGGTAAAGAAGTGATTATTTTTTTTACTTCAGTCCATCCAGTTGTTCTTGCAGTATTTTGCATCCTTCAGTTCAGACCAAAGTTTGGAAAGAGGTTATAAAAAATCAGTTAGATCCACTTGCGAAGAGGGATAAATATAGAAAACAAGCCTCTAGCTCAATATGTTGCAAAGATAGTTATCAGTATTTGGCAATAAATAATTAAAAATTAAAATAAAAAATCCAACCAAAGCGTCCTTTAAAAAAAAAAAAAATCTGAAAATGTGAGTAATCATTGTAACATTTTATTTAGAGTTTCAGTTTTTTAAATGTGAACCGACTGTCACTTGTACACTGAAATGATGTTTTATATTTTCACTTTAGGTATTAAATTCTAGTTTACTTTAATAATTGATCATGTTTTTTAATGTATTTTATAGTAAGTTTAATAGTTTTTAACAGATGGTCAGAAACGTGATTCTTCCGAATGTACATAAAGAGTTTTAATATTACAGATGCTTGAGCAAATTTCTCAGTCTGGTTGTGACCCATCTTGCTGCAATAATTGTATTTATTTTTTGGTAGGTTTTAGAGCGTTCCATTGCAAAAATGGGATTTTATTTTCATTTATCAAGTCTTAATTTTGTGTGAGATATTTGTCGTCAACCGACCATTGCCATTCTTTACCAAATTACCAAATTATTTACCATTACCATCTTTAGCATTATTTATTATTTTTGATTTACATAAGAAACAAACAACAAAACTGAAAACTGCTTTGATTTAATTTATTCTCTGGAAGTTTTATCCTAATCCCATTTATTTATTTAGATTGTTTTATTTAGTTTATTTTTTCTATACATCCCAGGCAAACAAATTGTTTTTGTTATTCTTTTTCTGATCATAAAGCTTTTTTCATAGTATTGTTTTAACTAATGACTTTCTGTCTTTGACTCTGTTCTTATTGAAAACGTAAAAACAATTTGACAGCAATAATCAACCTTCACATATTAAAAAAAATGTTTTCTTACAAATATTGAGAAATCTTGATTTGGTTCCATTTATAAAGAAGAATATTTTACCTTCTAATTTGCATTTTTACACTAACCGTGGTTCCATATTGTGAAAAAGCTCAACATTTATTTGAACATTTTATCAATTACCATTTATATGAAATCTACATAAAATCTAACATTTAATAATGACTGATTTAAATTCTCCTTTTGTTGATTTTTTTATTTTTTTTATCTTTTTCTATGTTCTAGTACCTGAATGTGTAAACTCCTTAATTTAATTTCATTATTGTATGTTTATTTGACACTAATTTTAAAATATAAAGCTCTAAAATAAATCAAAGTATTGTATATGACATCACTGCTGACTGTGAAAGGGAGCTTATATTTGAGCGCTCCTCATGTTGATGTTTAAAAATGAAAATGATATTATGTTTTCTAAAAATGTTCATGTGTATCTATGAAAATTAATTCTGTGAAAAAACCTGTAAGTTAGATTTTTTAAAATGAGTGTTTATTGTAATGCTGTTTTCTTTTGGTGGGTTTCTTGTATTTATGTTAGATACCGACTTATTCTTCAATAAAAGTTTTGCTTTCCTTGAGGTTCAGTTTGTTTGCTGGTTTTCTGAAGTGATTCACTACAGAAACATGTTTGTGCGTATTGTTAATTATCCTTCAGTGTACAGCAGGTTTACAGCAATAACAGCCAGAGTGAGCTGTTGATGTCTCTTCTTATTTTAAATAAATTGTTTTCAGAAACATATTATATTTTTATATGGTCTTCACTTTTTAGAAAATAGAGATAGAGTTTAAAAACTTTTAGTTGTTGGATTGGATGACATTTAGAGGGGTGACTGTGGTTCTGTGGGACGAGTGGTCGTCTTGTGATCAAAAGGTTGCAGGTTTGATTCCAGCTTCTATGTGTTGATGTGCCCCTTGGCAAGGCACTTAACCCCAAATTGCCTACGGATCAGTGCATCAGTGAGTATTTGTGAGTGTGAATGGGTGAATGGGACTCTAGCGTAAAGTGCTTTGAGTGGTCGAAAATGATTGGAAATTCAGTCGGTTTACCATTTAGAGAACATCCGGGGAGACTTTGTGATCATTATAAATGCAACAATGGATCCTGATAGGTATTTTCTTAAACCTACATGAAAAACGGGAACCACAGACAACGCATAGAGTTTTCAGCCAAACGTCTGCAGAAGGAGAAGACACAGTTAAGCCGCTCACCATGTGTTCTGAAAACCTTCAGTTTGTTTGTCAATCAATCAAATTTTATTTGTATAGCACATTTCAGCAGCAAGGCATTTTAAAGTGTTTTACATAATTAAAATAAAAAACAGCATGTGACATTGAATAACTGTGAGAAACAGAAAGAAATTAAAAAAGACAGTGAGAAAGAGAAATAAAAAGAAATTTAAAAGTAAAAATAAAAACTTTAACATTACATAAAAAAAGGCATTAAAAACGTAGACAGTGAGAAAATAAATTAAAAAAAAGTTAAAAACATGAAAGACATCACGAGGATTTACCCTTATGGGGTTCCCTCAAAGTAAGGGGGCTCCAAGAGCCTTTTGCCTTTAGTTGAAACTCTGTCACTCTGTGTCTTTTATTAGCAGGAAAAGGTGTGCAAAGGAATGGAGGAGGTGAAACCCACATCCTATCTTCACAGTAGGATGTGGATTCAAACAGAAAGAGCTCCCCTCCCACAGAAACTAAATTAACACATGGACAGGTTTTACAGCTCAGGACTATCCCAGAAATTTTGATTAAAGAAGATTTAATTATCTCCACAGTTTCAACAAATTTGCACACTAAACCTCTAAATAGAAAAGCCTGTAACATAAAATTACAAATGTAAGAATGATAACAAACATAATATTTCTAACAAATCCTTTCCACACACAGCTCACAGGAAGTACTTAGGATCGAACTAAGTAGTCAAAGCTGCTAAAAAGTTTACTTTGGTTAATTCTCCC
Source organism: Poecilia picta (assembly GCA_033032245.1). Classification (NCBI taxonomy): domain Eukaryota; kingdom Metazoa; phylum Chordata; class Actinopteri; order Cyprinodontiformes; family Poeciliidae; genus Poecilia; species Poecilia picta. Next base: position 26,275,717 of record CM065356.1, read on the forward strand.
TTTAAAAAATCCCATGTTGTTGTAACCAATAACTTGTTTTTGAACTTACGCTGACTTGGTTTTATGGTCAGATGGGACCAAGGTTGTCCTGATTGAGCACAATGAAAAAGAATTAAGAAAAGTGTCCTGTTTTTCACCACTAGATGGAAGCAAGAGAACGTCAGACTTAAATCTGACGGTCTGCTGCTACAAGAGGAATCTGTTCACTTCTGCCGCCCTGGTATCCTGGGCAAATGAACGTTCAGTTTAGGAAACGGAGCACATGCACTACTGAACTGGATCCGAAGGTTTTACTGAAGTGTGGATGTCTTTTTTTCATATAATGAAAATTAAATCTTCACAAAAAATGATTTAAATTTCCCATCATATATTTTGTCTAATCACAACAGAAAGAACTAAAGCGTTATTATATGTTAAGTAAAATATGTATTTAAGGTCATTAATTAAAATTTATCATAAATTGTCAGAATTATAATTGATTTAGCCATTATATTTGTGTTGATTCATTCACTCCTAGGAATACACTTTTACTAGACGAGTATATTTGATTTCTTGTTTTACAAATGCAGTTCAATATATTTTAATTTTTTATCATGTAAATTCATCCTTTTTAAAACTTTAAAGTAAAAGGAGGTTGCGGAAGATATATTGTTGACCCTCAAACACCCAATCCTGACAATCCATACAATGATTGATAGATTTAGCAGAAAATTCAGAAGAAAATTTGAATATAATTCAAAAATCCATTTATTTCAGTAATTCCTTTCAAAATATGAAACTCAATTATTTATCTGTGTTCATCTATGATATATAACCAGTTAAAATGTATATGTTTGGGATGGATGGACGGTTGTTGATGCTTGAAGCACAGATCAGATTCAGCTGCAGTCCACCGCTGGTGAGTTTTCCTCTAATTTCTCCTCTATGTTTGCTGCCTTTTTCCGTGTTTTCTGCCATATGTTTTCCTTCCACTCAACTTTAAATTAATACATTTGATGCTACATTTGATGGTGTCACTGACTGCTGCCGGAACAACTGATATGTCAGTAGTTTTACCCATAATTGTTTAAAATATAACTTGAACATAACATTCAGTCGATAATAATCATTTTTAATCCAAAACTCTTTTCTGAGAAATTTAATTTTAGACTTTCATGTGCGCCATATTTTATTTAATTAATAGAAAACATATTTTTAATGCTTTCTCAACATGTTGTGTAAAATATAATCTGTTCTCAATCCAATTAAACAACAGCTAAATAAATAAAATGAGATAAAAATAAAATAGTTTAAATTCTCTATGTAGTTAGTTGATATACGAGTTTCATTTTTTAAAATAAATTACCTTTTTGATGTTATTCTAATTTATTGAAACAGCGGCACCTATCATTTGTGTAGAAGAAAAGCATAATGCTGGTTAATTTCACAGGACAAAATACATTATACAATGTGTCAAGTTGGGCTTCATGTGTATGAAATACAAAGTATTATGAGAAGTATAAAAATCCTGAATGATTGTTTTGACTTTCCTACATTTCTCATTCTTAAGGAAGCTAGAAATATCAGCCAGTCAAGGTATTTTAGATGTTTTTAAACAACGCCAGGTAGTGCATAATTATTTTACACAATAAGTCAAAATTGCCAGCTGAAAAAAGGAAGGAATCAATCAAGTATTGCACATCCGTGCTGTAGTTATTGTTCTAATTAAGACTTTGTGACACTAATGATTTCCATTTATGGTCAGACAGAGACATGCAGCAGAGATCTTAAGTAGGGAATTAAATCATGACAGCTGCACTGACAAATAATGACCTCATGAAGACTAATTGGTTACCGCCCCATAAATACTTTCTTTCTTAGTATCATCAGACGTTATTGCTATTTATAGAGTCCTTTGTTGTCATTGGATTTACTTTACAATATAAATAATACAATAATAAGAGGTGACAGGTGAGATTTGCATGTGATAGAGCCTACAGAGCTCAAGTTCAACCTAATTTTTATTGACTTTTTTTTAAGGAGGCAAGGGCAATGGGCAGGCGCGGAGCTTGGGGGGGGGGCTGGGGGCCCGGGTCTGGAGGCGCCAGGGAGGGAGGAATGGTTTCAAGTCGCTTAAATGTCTGATAATAGACAGAGAAACTGCGCCGTGGCCTGTTGAGAAAGGTGTATTTAATGTTAAAGTCAACAGTTTCAGTTTCGGTTTCGCCTCTCCCTGCCCTCATCAGTTTCCAGCGGCTGATGCACTTAGGGGCCCGGTGATGGTTGGCGTGTGAGTCAGCCCCAATGGCTGATTCAATCACGGTTTAGCCGAAATGCTTCCTGGGTAAAAATCAAGACAAACGCGGCACTACCCCCCCACCCCGCTCAACAGTTTCAGTTTCTCCCTCCCCCCCCTTCCCCCCCCAAAGAGGTTTCCAGTAGCACAGTCAATGCAGTTAGGGGCCCGGTGATTCGTTAGGGGCCCGGTGATTCGTTAGGGACTGGTGATTCATTAGAGGCCCGGTGATTCGTTAGGGACCCGGTGATTCGTTAGGGGCCCGGTGATTCATTAGAGGCCCGGTGATTCATTAGGGACCGGTGATTCGTTAGGGGCCCGTTGATTCGTTAGGGCCCGGTGATTTCTTTAGGGGCCGTGATTCATTAGGGACCCGGTGATTCATTAGAGGCCCGGTGATTCATTAGGGACCCGGTGATTCGTTAGGGGCCCGTTGATTCGTTAGGGGCCCGGTGATTTCTTTAGGGCCCGTTGATTCGTTAGGGGCCCGGGATTCGTTAGGGGCCCGTTGATTCGTTAGGGGCCCGGTGATTTCTTTAGGGGCCCGGTGATTCATTAGGGACCCGGTGATTCGTTAGGGGCCGTGATTCGTTAGGGGCCCGGTGATTCTTTAGGGGCCCGGTGATTTCTTTAGGGGCCGGTGATTCGTTAGAGGCCCGGTGATTCATTAGGGACCCGGTGATTCGTTAGGGGCCCGTTGATTCGTTAGGGGCCGGTGATTTCTTTAGGGGCCCGGTGATTCATTAGAGGCCCGGTGATTCATTAGGGACCCGGTGATTCGTTAGGGCCCGTTTATTCGTTAGGGGCCCGGTGATTTCTTAGGGGCCCGGTGATTCGTTAGAGGCCCGTGATTCGTTAGAGGCCCGGTGATTCGTTAGGGGCCCGGTGATTCGTTAGGGGCCGGTGATTTCTTTAGGGGCCCGTTGATTCGTTAGGGGCCCGGTGATTCGTTAGGGGCCCGTTGATTCGTTAGGGGCCCGGTGATTTCTTTAGGGGCCGGTGATTCATTAGGGACCCGGTGATTCGTTAGGGGCCCGTTGATTCGTTAGGGGCCCGGTGATTTCTTTAGGGGCCCGGTGATTCGTTAGAGGCCCGTGATTCGTTAGAGGCCCGGTGATTCGTTAGGGGCCCGGTGATTCGTTAGGGCTCGGTGATTCGTTAGGGCCCGGTGATTTCTTTAGGGGCCCGGTGATTTCGTTAGAGGCCCGGTGATTCGTTAGGGACCTGGTGATTCGTTAGGGGCCCGGTAATTCTTTAGGGGCCCGGTGATTCGTTAGAGGCCCGGTGATTCGTTAGGGACCTGGTGATTTTAGGGGTGATTCTTAGGACCCGGTGATTCGTTAGGGCCCAGTGATTCATTAGGGACCCGGTGATTCGTTAGGGGCTCGTGATTCGTTAGGGGCCCAGTGATTCGTTAGGGCCCGGTGATTCGTTAGGGCCCGATTTGTTAGGGGCCCGGTGATTGGCCCCGTACCCCGGCCCGACGCTGACTTGTTCCGCTAGTGGCAGTGGGATCATTTGGAGTTATTTATACACCTCAACCACCACCACTTCTTCTTCTTCCTGACCTAAACATGATTCTTGAAGTCTATCATCAGATTGTAGAATTTTATTGGAAAAGGCACATTTGTTCCCCGGATATGAACTACTTTGTGCTGGTTTTATACATAAAATCCTATTAAAATGCATTAAAACCAGTGACAAAATGTAAGAAAATTAAAGACGTGTGAATACTTTCTTAAGCCACTGTCTATGTGTGTAAAACTCTGTTTTCCATTCATTTATAATCAATTAGCATCGAGTGCATTTTATAATTGAAACTGAGCGGTAACTATTGGGACTCTCTTCCTGTCACTCGAGACAACAACCAGAAAATGCTTCAATTGTATTTGCAGCTCGGTTATTGCCCCGCCTCTTCCCTCTTCCGATTGGCCAATTTTCAGAGTAGGGCTTGAATTCGGAGCGCGCTGATTGGCTCGCGGGGCTTTCTGTTTTGGTGGCCTGCCAGCAGGCGTCTGGAAGGGGAGGGGAACCGTCTGCCTTCCGCTTCTGGGGCTGGATTGACACACAATGAGGAGCAGAGAGGCCGGGGAGACGCTCCACAAACGCCGCTGTAAATAACTACAACAATCACAGAGGCCGGAGAAACATGGAGAACCAGGTAGGGTTCGTGTCTGCTCTCGGAACGGGAGGTTTTTTAATGGGGGAAAGAGGCCGAAAGAGGCTTGACTGGCAGAGAGAGAGAGAGAGGAGGGAGGAGGGGGGGAGAGAAACGAATCTTCCTTTCTGCGTGTGAGAAAGGGGAGGAAAAAAAAAAACCCCTGGTAGTTGTTTGGCTGTGGAGCTGTGCTAGCTGGTTCACTCATACATCGGTATTTACTACTACAGCACTCGGCAGCGCTGCCTGGCCGCATCCAAGCACACAAAGAGACCCGCGGCTCGGGTTTCCATTCTGCCCCGGTTCCTTCAGAAACACGCCAACCGTTTACGGCTCGCGACACTCACTTTATATCGGGGCTTTTGGTGAAGCTAAGCTAAGCTAATGTATGTATGAGGAGAGTGTCGCGGCCGTTGGCTAAAAGGCTAAGGAGCAGCTACGAGGCGCCGGTGGAGGCGGGGATGGGGGGGGGGGGGGTAAAGGATTTGTGCTGCCCCAGGTTAGGCTGCTGAGGCTGGGTGTTGTCCCCCGCCGCCAACGGCCTGAAATCTGAACAACACAGAGGAGCTGATAACGACAGGAATCTTACAACACTCTGGAGTATATTTGCATTATTTGCTCACAGCTGGTTAATGTTCACCACGTTCAGGTCTGCACAGGGTTCCTGCGCAGAATGGAAAAGTGTGGAATTTAGTGTTAGGTGTTCTCCAGGTTGGATGAGGAAGAAATGTTTGTATTTCCAGGTTACTTAAATCATTGTGCAAAAGTTGCATCCGTGCGTTTGTCCAGATATCTGTTTTTTCTTTTCGTGCATGCAGTCATCCATTGATTCAAACAATACATCTATATATATTTACTTTTACAATTATTTTTCCTTCCATCCACCATCTATTCATAAATCTATCAATACTTTATACTATATATTCATGCGTATATTTTTTCATTCATTCATTCATCAATGCATAGTTTCCCCATCCATGTTACCTGTTTTGTTACATAAATGTCTTTTTCAGTAGAGCCACTCATCACTGCACGCACATTTCCATCACTTTATTTAAAAAATTCATTATTTTCCATATGTACCTCTATTTATTTCCTCCACTGACTTAAAAATATCTATTTTCACCTTCTGTACATATGAAGATACACATAAATATCTATTTATCTAGAGGGGTTACAAATACCTGAAAAATTTCTGATATTTTATCATTTATTTTTGTAATTCAGTGATGTTTTCCCCCATTTATCTTAGGTTTGTATATAAAATGGGCAGATATCTTAATTAGGAAAACTATGAATTTCAATATTACAGGTGTGAAGTAGACCTGATTTTAAATTGGAGGAGGTAAAAATGACCAGAAGCCACATGAATAGAGAAGGACAAGATCCTAAGAGGTGTGTTAGCTAAATAATAGAAATAAAGTATGCCAAACTGATGCTTTGAACTGAAGGACTAAAATTTAACATTCAAATAATACAAACGTATGTGTAAGTTAAAAAGTAAGACAGCTATGGCATTGCTGGACCAATTGTCCCCCAATTTATAACACAAACTAGCTGATACCCAGAATAACTGAAAAACATAGTTTGTAGATAAAAAAAATATATTGCCAACAAATGTTAATAAATGAAATGTTTTAATAAATGAATAAATTAAATAATGAAATAAATAAATAAATAAATGAAATAATGTATGAGCTGACTTGTAGTAGTCGCTTTCTATAGACAAAAGCTTGTGTTCCTAGCTTTATAATTTGATATTTCTACTGTTTAATCAGCAGCAGAGAATGTGAAGACTCAGAAGAAGAAAGTCATTCTGCTTACATTTTTTATAGTAAATATTGATGTTAAATGCTGAGATATCTGATAGAAATCTGATCCTACTCGTGTATCAAATCAGCTTTTTTGTTAATGTAGCTAACTTGAGTCCTCTTCACTCAGCAACACCATACAATCTGAAGAGTGTTGTCAACCAGATCCAGTAGTGATTATGTATGTTGTATTTAGGAACCAGAAAACAACAGTATTGTCAGTATTTTCTCTTGCAGCAAATCTAATTATTGAATCAACACAAAGTCTGCTGAATTAGTACAAGGTGTAATCCTAGTAGCATTGACAAAAGCAGGATTTGTCTAGAGTGACACAATCTTTACCATTTCCAAGGTTTTTCTTGCTTTTTGTAAATTTCAGGTGCCAATATGTCTGAAAAGAGCATTTGTGTTTATAGGTTGCATTTTTTTATTATTATCTTCTAAGAATATAAAGGAAGAAGTTCCTAAAATAATTATAGTTTAATTCACATTGTAAAAGACTTAATGAATCAAACCTAGTTGGGTTGTTCTCTTTTACGGTAATTGGGAGCATAATGAACCCTGTGTTTTAAAACAAACCCTGTCATTAAGACTATAAAACAAACAGAAAGTAGGGTTTTTGCTCGTTGTTCATGTTCTGTAGACAAGTCTTCCAAGTCTTCCCTCTATTTTTTTTATTTATTGGTCTTATTTGCTCATGAAAAAAATCCCTTTAAAACTATGTGTTGGCAGAATACTGTAGTTTTTAGTATTTTATATGTCCTGGGTAAAGAGGGTAAAATGCATGTAGGTAAATATCAGTCTGTGTGTGTTAGTGGTGAATCCAGTCTCCATGACCTCACAATGTAATGTATAATTTTAAGGGTTAGTTTCTAATCCACATTTGATTAATGTACAACATTGCTCACTTTGGGTTTATGTCATCTGAAGATGAACATTTTATGCAGAAAGCTCAGTAAGCCAAATTATAGATCTGCTGTCTGTGGAAGAAATGCAGCTTGGTGCGTCCCAAATGCCTGAGGCTGCAGGAGGCTGGGTTTTCAGGGGGAAGCCACACACACTCGTGGAAAGTGGCTCATCCACTTTCATGGAGCTAGACTCTATTCAGCGTTGACCCCTTTTGAAGTCTCAACCGCCCAAAGTCGACTTCTGGTACAAGTTAAAAGCAAATTCCAGCTTTTTGGTCTGTTGGAACTGAAACTCCAGGTTTGTCACTACTATTGGAAAATGGTCTAATCACGAGTATTTAATACCGCTGTCCTATATTTTACATTTTACAAAGAAACAGCTCAAATCTGCCAAAAATGTTGCACTCCTCTCAGTTTATTCCAGTCATTTAACACAAGTTTTTCTTCTTCTGTGGTTTGGTAGCATCTTGAAGTTTATTTCAGTGCGCATTTCCTGATATTAACATAATTTCCAATTTCCAAAATTAAGGACAGAAATGACAAAAACTGGATTTTTAATCAGTTTGAAAGTAGTTTTTATTTTTTACAGACACCCAAAGTAAAAGTTAACACTAAAAAAGGACCAATCACAATTTTATGGCCAATTTCTGATCAGCCTTGCCAACTGATATCTAAAAACGTGTTTTGGTATTATTTAAAAGCAGAAAATGAATACACCATTCACATTTTACTATTTTTCCTCATCTTGTATTGGTTGGTGTGGTTCGTTTGGATGGTATTACTGAAACAGAAATCCTGGAGAAGCTCGGTAGGATAAAACCTAATTGTCATTTTAGCGTAATTTACAATTAATCAATCACTTTGCTGTGTCCGTTGTTTCCATATACAGAAGGAACCCACCATTCACTCGTTTGGCAAATCCTTCTTTATGCTGGTGGCACTCATCCTTGAAGTTCTTTGTGCAAATAAAGAGGATTTTCCCCACCGGTGTGGGTACATTTCTAAGAAAAATAACATTTAACCGGTCACTTAGAAAAGGCTCTGTTGCTGAGTGTAATTAAATATGTGGGTTAACACACCCTCACAATTTTAATCCAAAAATAATGTGATAAATCCACCATAAAAATGGTGGATTCACACAGTTGGTTTGCAGGAAATTGATGAACTTGTTTATTCTGTGAAGTAATAGTTCAAAAAGACTAATAGTGACTAGAGAAACTGAACAGATTTGAAAAAAATACAACAGATATTGCTTCATAGTCCCCTTTAAAGAAACCACTCTTTCTTCTGACTGACCTGTAACCAATCAAAGTTAATCAAGGTCAATATCGTCTGATTCTTGCTGACAGATGATTTCTCAGTGTATCTATTAGTTGTCTCTGTGTTAAAGCTCCGTAATTGAGTTGTCATTCGCAGTAATGTTTTGAAGATCATGTTACAACGGCAAAGTGTGTCAGTCTGCAGTGGTTGAAATGTGAAGATGTTCTGCAGAGTTTTTTGAATGAACTGAAGTCTGTGAACGTTTTGTTTGAATTAAAGTCTTGGGGAAATTGGAATATCGTTGCATCACAGTGGTTTGTTTAGTCAGGCTGCTTCATATGTCTATAACTAAAGAGGAATTTATGTGCATCTGATCTCCTCTGGTTTCTTATGATCAGATCTTATTACATGATCAGTGCAGCTGGGTTGACATGTTTGATTTGTCATGCAGCTTGTTAAATTCCTTTCACTCTAATTCACACACCCAGTTTCAAATAGTCACTTGCTTTCATTGGAGGCCTCACAGACTGTATTTGTAATTGGACAGTGTCTCTTTAGGACGTAAGATTTTCCAAAACAGATTAACGTTTCACTGTTCTTGCTGATATAGTCTATGATCGTCTGATCTTCACCCAAAGACAAATTTGGTAATCGCTCGGAGTCCCTGTGTGTGTGTGTGTGTGTGTGTGTGTGCTCTCTTTGGGTCAGTGTTCCTGCTTTTCTTTCAATCGTTTATTAGCTTGAAGAGATTAATGGATGTTATTTATTTATGGCCGCCGGGAGTTCATTGTTTTCATGGGAGCCAGCATGTCTGCCAGAATTTGTGTTTCCCCTCTGTTGGAGAGAAAAAAGCAGCGTGGTCATGCACACATCGTCACTGTTTTAGCAGCTTTGCTTTATTTGCTTTTTAGTCCTGAGCATCTCTTGATCAAAATAGCCTTTATTTTTGCTTCAAATTGTGAATTTGTCTGCATCTTATTTCAGATTAAACATTTTATTCCTGTAATTAGTATCCATGTGTTTTAAGCTTGTTTTTTATCTTCTTGTTTTTTATAAGTTAATATGATCTTTGATTTTAATAGACACTTGGATTTAAAAAACGCTACAATATAGATTTTATTTATTAGTAACTTATTATTGCTACTTTTCCTGACAATGCTGTGACTTGGAGGGTTTTTCTCACTGAGGAACTTAAAATACAACAAATGTATCGCTGTGTTATTGGTGAATGTCACGAGCATTTACTGAAATTAGGATATTGAGAGTCCATCCAACTACTTAAATATAATATTTGGCACACAGAGAGTTGAAGCTCTGGACCTGACTTATTTACTGTCTGACAGGAAATGATACTAAACCTTTCCTGTTTTAGTAATTTAGGATTGCCAACATTATTTTTTGCCAAATGCCAATTCAGAAGTTCCCAACTACTACCTTTATTTGGAAAGCCCAGTTAATAATTTCATGGCTTTGCTCAACAATGACTGGTCATATTTTAGCTCACTCTTACTTGAACTTTACTACTCACCTGGAATGACGCAGAGCAAAATGTTAAAATCAGCTAAAATACAAACGTAGCTCCCTGCATCATTCAACCATCAAATATTGGCCCAGTCTTATGAAAACATTTCCAAGCAACAACATGATATAAAGGTGGTTTTATAGTAATCATTTTATTGAGAAAATCAAACAAAATACTCATCCTGGATTAAACCTGATTCATCAGAAAGTTTTGAGTATTTATTTATTTTTGCTGAATAAGGGGGAAAAATAACCAAAAACCATTTGGTTTAAAATGTTTGTGTGTTACACACCTAATATTAATGCAACAATGCAACTGATTCGACATACAAAATTACAGAGAAGGAAACTTTGGGTCATCCTTTCCAGATGCTTGACGATTATATGTTCATCTGTTCCAACAATTAGGCAAATACAACATGAGAGTGTGCAGCCGTCATGCTGTTCAGGAAGCAGACGGGTTATGAAATGTCTGTAAAAACCCTGAAGAACAAAAGACCCTGGAAAGATGTTGGTGAAAGCTGGTAATAGAACCTCGATATCCACAGTGAACTCTGTACTAACAGCATGGACTGAAAAGCTGCTCTGAAAGGAAGAAGACGTTTCTCCTGAAGTAACAGATTACAGTGTATAAATGCACTACGAGGCTTTAGGAGCTCCAGTTTTAGAGGATTGTTCAGTATTTTTATGCAGCTAAAATTAGAGTATTTGGTCATAAATTAAAATATTTAAATTAAAATGATCATTTCTGTGTGCTTGTTTGTGTTTTTTTGCTTAATTTATTATTTTTTTTTAACAAAAGTCCTAATTGGCAGGTTTGCTTGTTTTCCCTGTCTGAGCTGAATCACTAATATGTTTTGAAAGAAATTTTTGTTTATTTGAGATGGCATAATCCATTTTATTTGTTTTTGTTTATTTTGGATAATTAAAATGTCTTTCCAGCTCCAGTACTAAATGTTCTTAATGTTTGAGAAGGTGTTCTTGCTTAATTATGCCTAAATCATATGAAAATGGTCTCAAAACAATCGTTTATCACCGTAATGTTTGGAGCAATTTATTTTCCATCCAAATTTATCGTGTTTGGGCTGTTTGACCTTAATTTTTATTATTCAAAAAGGAGAACTTTCAAGCCTGAAAATACCGTTCCTCCAAATCCTGACTGTTAAACCAGTTCTGTCAGGAGGAATAAAACTGGACTGTTTGACTCAGATACACATTATTTTGGCTTTTAGCAAGTAAACATCCTGGTGGTATTTCTAATTGGCTTTAAATGATAAAAGTTTAGTCTGATTTAATATTATAAGTAAACATTTGATTATCTGTTTATATTTCCATGGCAATATCAATTTTTAATGTGTAGATATGCTTCTTCTTTTGATTGTATTGCTTTAATTCAAAAGGTTATTTTGTGTTTGTATGTTTTGTTGGTCTTTCTGCAAAAATGCACATTTCCTAATATGGTGGGTCCTTTGTCCAAACAAAAGAAACAATTAAGCACTGAATTTTGGCATTGATTATCAACATTTAAAAGAAAACTCATCTGAAACAGCTTCAAATTATTCAGCTGATTTAAATTGTACGCTTAGGTTGAAGTCTATTTTTATTACATTTACACCGATTTTATTCGAAAGCATAAATATTATCCATTTGCAGGATCTTGTCCAATTAAAAGCTTAAAGTTCTTGCAGCCGAGGAGTTGGGGCAAATGACTAAGCCATACTTAACTTGAAATATTGGCTTCATTGATTGTTATGTCATTAAAAGAGTGGCTCATTAATTTCCCTCTATTTGTCACGTCTGTAATTCATCACCCTCATTTATTCCCTGTTGGGCTAATATGTCTTGATTATTGGCAGATATTCATACCCAGTCTCAGCCATTCAGCATCAGATTAGCCGAATCAATCGATAAAATGTCGGTGTAAAATTAAACGTTATATTCAGTTCCTTAATAAAACACTCCAGCCTTTCTCTTTATGTTTTGCTTATCTGATTTTCTGCGACTCCTCGGTGGGGGAGGGTGTGGTTAATGATCAGAGCGACTCCCTCGTCGTCTCCCCGTTGGCACGCTGCAGTCTGGAGTTTAAGGGCATTACTGCCACAGGACGGCCAGGCAGAGAGGAGGCGAGCGCCAAACGAGCTCATCGCGGTCCCGTCCCGTCTAATCCCTCCACTCACGATCTGCACAGTGCCATTTCCAAATCCCCACATTCTTCAGGCCGTCCCTGGACATAAAGTGCCTCTCTGCCCCCCTCCGTCTCTCTCCACTTCATTGCTCACCAGCACCCCGTCTCGGTGTTCTCCTTCTGCACTCCTCTTCATCTTCTATAATCACAGCGTCATTTGCGAGGCTCTCTCCTGTTATTGTCCGTGGCAGACAGCAGTAGTCCAATAATGTGCTCCTTTTCTGGACTCCTCTTTTGAGATCGGGCTGCTGGGGCGTCAAATTACTCTTAATTTCGCTGAGAGCGTCCCGACACCAGTCCAGCTTTGTATCTGTCCAGACGCCACCCTTTCTTCCCCTCTGAAGTGTCACCAGACTTTGAGCGGAGGCTTGAAGGTTTTTGTTCAAGGTGGAATCGAGGAAATGATGAATAGTGGGTTCCCGGATTAATCGCGTTGCCGGCTTCGCTTATGTTTATTTCATAAGATGGCTTAGTTTGCAAGGTGTTTCTGCTGCTGTAATTTATCACCGCAGAAGAAGCGGTATGAAGCCACCTGGACAGGGCTCACGCTAAAGGTCGTCGTCATTGTACATCAGTGTAATTAAATATTTCCATTAGGGATGGACCGATGCACTTTTTTCACTTCTGATCTATCGCTTCAGCCAATAGAGAAAAACAGGTGAATTGACGTAAAATGTTTACTTTTTTAGACGTAGACAGAGATTTACTGAATTACAAATTTATTTGACAACACTGCACCAGTAGAGCTCACTTAAATACACCAGTTACTTCACAAGCTTGGCCAAGTATGGGAAAAAATCACCACTTTAATCTCATTTTAGGAGTATAATCGACAAATAAAAACAACTTCTTGACTGCAGAGTTCTTTCCTCTATGCTTGAGGTTTGAACTTGAAAATTTTTCAGAGTTTTGTTCCCCTGGTAAGGCACCACCCCACCAGTGAGTGTGAGTGTCCCACCACTCTAATCCTAGCCTCGGTTGTCTCTGACTGGCCACTCTGGGCTGAAAGTCCTCTCCCTCTGTGTTTGGACTTTGGTTTGCTAAGTTAAAGCAAACTTAAAAACATGTTTGTGAAATTTATAAATTTATCTTGAATATTATGTATGTCAACCTTTTCTGATGCAATACTTCAAAATGTGCATGTCAAACGTTGATGGAGATCCACCTGTGAATCTGTGGCTGGACTTGTAAAGATGTTCAGCGAAGCTGAAATGAAGAAACTCATCAATTTTTGCCTTGATAATATAAAACTATCAAGAGAAAAGAAGCGATACACATAGATTACGAGGTTGGAGCAAGTTGCTCTGAAGTTTCTGCCTCCTGATAAACCTTTTATGCGTTTTTTTCAATTCTAACTTTGTTTTTGTTGTGGTTCCTTTCCAGTGCACGGTGCAGGTGAAGCTGGAGTTGGGCCACAGAGCTCAGCTGAAGAAGAAAGTGACCTCTGAAGGCTTCACCCACGACTGGATGGTTTTCGTCAGAGGCCCAGAGACCGGCGACATCCAGCACTTTGTAGAGAGGGTCGTCTTCCGCCTGCATGACAGCTTCCCCAAACCCAAGAGAGGTAAACGCTCAACATTAGATTTAAAAACGTATACTTGCTTTGTTTAATCAAAACTCTCTTTTTTGTGATGCATCTGAAATTCAGCAGTTCTTTAAGCTTTGAAAGAGGTCAGATTAAGGACAGATGATTGAGATAATCTGTATAAGAGATATAAGTGTAATAAAAACGAACAAAAAAGAATAATCCATCAATGCAATTTTCATTTCTAAAACTTATGAATTCATATACAAATTTGAGCATTTAAACAGATGTTTTAAATTATTCCATCATATTAATCTCAAGTAGACTGGTACGAGAAACAAAAAAGCGAAACATTTGGTATGTGAGAAGTTTTTGATTTTGTAGAGTTTTTGACTATTGTTTTCAATTTGGAAATGTTTTTTTTTAATTCTGTTTATTTTAAATTGGGATTATTCTGAAAATTACACTGAGTTAGGGATGGGCATTTATCATATTTATCATTATTGGGATTTTTTTTTACTGTGATAAAATATTTGTTTTATTGTGAGAACGATAAACTGCATTTACAGTGTTATCACTTTTGCTATTTTGTCCTCCGTTGGTTTTATGAAAGCATTATTATATATATATATATATATATATATATATATATACTTTCAAAAATATGATTACATGCAGGTGAAGTATACAGTTTAGTGAAAAAATTAATCTAACTTTTGTAGAAGAAGCCTATTATAAAAATAGACACTGTTTTGTTACGGGACTTCGACTGCAGCAGTCAGACTACAGATGAATTAATAGATACGGTACAGTAGTTGTAAATACTTTGTCATCACTTTTATGACCGCAAAATATCCTGCAACATATTGTTGTTAAAATCACCCATGTGAATGTATAAATTAGCATTGTCAGTGATGAGAATGTGTTTCTGTCTGCAGTATGCAAGGAGCCTCCATACAAGGTGGAGGAATCGGGCTACGCAGGCTTCATCATGCCTATCGAGGTTTACTTCAAGAACAAGGTGCAAACGCCTCAACAGTACTACACGTATTTTATGGTGTGAAAGAAAATGTGGGACAACAGAGTAGGAAAAAATCTGTTTTTAAATGCCTGATTCATTGTTCCATAAATGTTTCAAACGTCCTTCCATTCATCCTTAAAGTGTATGGAATTTGGTGTCATTTGAGTGTGGACAGACGTTGAATGCGTTGGAACCAGGTTGTTGTTCAATAAAGTGGTCGACTTCAGTCCTCAAAGGGTCGATGCAGGTTTTAGACGTGGCCCTGCTCCAACATCTGATTCAAATCACCAAATTATCTCCTCAGCCTTTCAGCGAGTTCTGCTGCAGCCGGAAAATGTTGCCGTTGTAAGGAAACATCTAAACCAGTGGTGTCCAAACTGTCAAATTAAAAAATTCATTTGATTTATTTTTAATTTTACCCGCTCAGTAATAATTTTATTTTTAATCAGGCAAGTTATTCGTACAGCACATTTCTGCAACAAGTGCTTTACGTCACAAAACACAAAAAAGCAATAAAAACAGTCACCAAAAATGGAAATCATTAACAATCAAAAACATAAAAGGACTTCAGATGCCTTTTTAAAAAGACCATTTTTAATTTTTTTTTGAAACATTTGTTGTTTTCTATTCATTAACCAAATGTTTTACCTTTTGTTGACTTTTGGTGAAGTGCAAAACAAATTTACTTCGAGGGCCATAAATAGCCCCTGCACCACTCTTTGGACACCCTGGTCTAAACCATGCATGTCACAAGCTCTCTGACTGGAGTTCTCTGCACCTGGTGTTATTTATAAATGAAAGAAAATTTACATTTATTTTGCAAATCCAAATGTGCTGCTTTTATTTTGAAAAGCTTTTATTGTGAAGATCTCTGCCTTCATTTCTTTGTTTGATGCTACTACATGTTTGCAGATATTTTATTTAAATGTTTAGTTTTATAAAAACGCATCAAGTATTTTACTTGCATGTCACTAAGAGTCTGATTCTTGACTCTGATGAATTAGTTCACTTCTATTTGTGAGCTCACATAATTTCTCTGTAATTAATTTTGCAACATGGCGATTTAGTTAAAGTTTAAATGGTTGAAGTTCAAAAGGAAGAGAAAATGTTTGTGCTATTAACATTAGTTTGGTGTTGACATAACATTAAGTGTACATAATTCTAATTTCCTTCCTTATTTCTTCAAAATTTCCTTCCAAGAAATGTCACTTATTATTCAGTGATTATTATTCAGAAATACTTTTTTCTTACAAAAACAGTTTGTTTCATTAAGCTTCTGTTGTGGCACATAAAGCAAGTTTTAATCCTCTCTCTCTCTCTTGTTCAGGAGGAGCCAAAAAAAGTCATCTTCAACTATGACCTGTTCCTCAACTTGGAGGGAAACCCTCCCGTTAACCACCTGCGCTGTGAGAAACTCACCTTCAACAACCCCACCAAAGAATTCAGGAAAAAGCTCATCAAGGCGGGAGGGGTAAGTCTGTCACTGACAGCTTTACTCAACAACAGCCAAGAGGACTTTAGATCAGATTACAGTAAAAATCTGACCATTTTAATTCTCATTTCACTCATTCAATACAGTTCTTGTAGTTGTTAATCTTTAAAAACAACCAGAGCGTTTTTGTGCACAGCTTCCAAATCATTAAATTATTTAGAAAAAAATGCTTAAAAGTGAGTTGTAGCACCACTGTGTGAAAATAAATGATACAATGTGTCAGCCAATCAAATCAGTGTTCAGTGGTAAAACTCTGATATGTTAGTCACTGTAAGAAAACAATAAAATCCTGCAAGAGTGGCAGCATTTAATAAAATTCACCCGAGATATTTTCAACAACCCAAGTGATCAACATGTAGAAAAGACACAATTGATAAAAACACAAGTGTTGAACAAAACTAAATTGTATTACTTTGTTGAAGCCATTCTTGTTGATTATACCTTCAAAATGTCTTCTATATGGAGAAACATTTAACTTATTCTTCCTTTTCTTCATGTCTTTCCATATGTTATTATTTGAATACAAATCAAGTGATCAAACTTGGAAATTCACACTTATTTCTTCAGAATCTTATCCGTAATGTTTAGATATATTTCTGTATTTGGACAACTTTTGGTGAGTTGTCTTAATATTGTTAAACAAATTTTTAAAAATATTATTAGTTGCTACATAGCATTTTGTGTTTTAACATATTTGATGTAATTCAATGAGGAAGACCCCCTCATTGAGATCCAGATCTCATTTTCAAGAGGGACCTGAGCAGAAATCTGCAACACACAAGTGTGGCAATAAAAAACATTTAAATAAAAAACCTGCAGGCCAATAGTCACCGAAAACATTTCTAATCAAATCCAGGTTCCGGCATGATCTGCTTAGAAATTGTTTTCAATATCAACATTTGCTTTGACCACCAAACAAAACCAACAAAACAAAACCAAACATCTGTTCTCGCATATTAATTTCAAAATGCTTTGTGTTGATCAAAACAGTAAAACGTTACTTCAAATGAGCAGAACCTCTTTGTAATCTGCTCCAAATTACTGCCTCCCGTTTTTGAACTTGGAGTCTACCGGTGGTTTTGAGTGTCGGCAGAGAAACACAGTGACTCATGTGTATTTAATTTCAGATACTGGTGGTCCCTGAGGGGGCTGAAGCTATGTCGAGGCCCAGTCCGGACTACCCAATGCTTCCCACCATCCCCCTCTCAGCCTTCTCAGACCCCAAAAAGACAAAGACCTCTCATGTATCAAAGGTAGGACAAAGGGAGAAACATAATTTGGTTAAAGTCCCCTTGATCACGTGAGCTCCGTCCGCATCGTTTACAGATATAGATGAAATAAAAATGTATATTTTTTCCTTTTTGAGAAAAAGGCCAACTGGAGTTAGTAATTGTTCCCAGCTGTTTTTGTGCATTCGTGTGCAGGATTTCTCTCTTCTTATCTGCGGAGTGAGGGTGCACATTAGGAGGAAAACTGACTCCTTCGCATTTTTCAAAGATGAATCAGTTGCAGAGTAGACCTGACGAGGACTTTATTCTTTTGCAGGCTTTATTTCTATGATTTTTTTTACTTTTTTTATAAAGATATAACCAGAATCTAAGAAAATCTTGATAATTCCTGGTTTTCAGTCTATCCCTGCATGTTTTGAGTGTTTCCCCAGCAGCCAGGCACCTGTCTTAAATGAATGTGTGATTTTCAGGCTTCTGCAGCATTGCATGGTAAACTGAGGAGGTAATGCATTCATTTGAATTAGGTGTGCTGGAGCAGAGGTGCAGTAAAAACGTGCTGCACTGTGAGCTCTAAGGACCATTGTAGAGAACCGCTGGAAAGCAAATGCTTTATTTTTTTGACTTCTTAAATCCATATTTCTAGCTTTTAATTGAAGAGATGCTTACTAAAACCTGATTTACAGTAAAATTAACTTGTTTATTAACTTATTTATCTGACTTTAAATACTTAACCTGAAGTAATTTTAATTAATGCTTATCTTGTTCATGTTAGCTTTGACACCTGAAGTAATTAACAAGGTAACTTGCATGTAATGTGTGAATTTCTACACATTTTTCATGTTTAGTATTTTCTTAGACGCGATACGTTTTGAAGAACATAAGCGTTTAAAACAAAATTAAAGTGTACAGATTTTATTGAATTTAATTTATCACTCCTCCAACTGTTTTGAGTTCTGGAAATAGATTGAAAAATATCTTATCTATCAAACTTTTATCAACAGATTAAACCTTTAAAATCAGCTTTTAGGTCAGTTTGTTTCCTGTAGGTCACTTCAAGCAAGTTGATAAATATTTCCAAACTAAGAAGGTGGGAGTTACAAAAAAGAAACTTGGTTAGTGGTGCATTTATTTCTTCTTGTCTAAACTATTGAAACACACTTTTCTTTGGTAGTTTCTTTTAACATGGGTCATGCAAAATCCGTTGTTGCCTTCAGTTGGTCCAAAACTGCAGTGAGAATCTGGAGCAAACAGAAGAGCTCACATCTCTCCTGTTTTAATGTCTCAGCCCTGGTAACACATTTATTTTGGTGGTAAATTTAAAATTCTGACCATGTTTCTCTGTTACTGAACTGTAGAGAAACAATCAGATTAATTTACATAATTGTCAAATAATGTAGGAATCGATGAATCGTTACCTGGAGTAAACACTTAAAAAAAGGACATTTGCTGAAAGAACATCGCATTTAGAGCAGTAATTAACCCAAAACTGTATAAAAATATTTTGAATTTATGATAAAAAAAAATCTTCTTTTTCTGCAAATATCCTTTTCTCAGAACTGAAGTGGCATAGTTTTAACTACACATACATGAAGGGAATGATATATTATTGGATTTTAGTCTGCAAGATGTTTTTTTTTTTCTTATGTGACAAATTTTCACCTTATTATAATTTTTGTATAAAACAAGCTTATATTGTTGAAAAATGTTCCACTTTTTTTTAATTTGTTTGTCAGAATAATCAGTCATTAAAACAATCGTTAGCTTCAGCCCTGGTGAGTCAATCAGGAAGGACTGAGCGTTTCACATGTTTGGAGTATTTATGTAGCTACAGATTTGATCTTTGACACAAATAATGAAGCGTCAACTACAGGAATACTATTATTACATTTCAAGCAACAAAATGTTTCTCTTTTGCTTTTTTGAGTATTTTCAATCTTGTACAAAAGTGGTAGAGTAAAAACTCTGCAGAATGTGTCAATTTATTTATTTTTTCCAGTTACTCATCAGTATTATTTCCAGTTAATCATCAGTATCTAATATTCTAGCTGAATATTAGAATATTCATTTACTAAAATAATCTCTATCTGCAAACATTAGTTTAAAGTAATGGCCAACAAAATGATGTTATTTAGAAACTGACTGATTTGAACATGTTTGTGTAGCTTTTTGAGCAAACATTAAGCATGCAACAATGAGCCAAGATTTAATGAATGTAGAAATTTAATTCTAGAAATGCAGCATGTATGAGCCTGAACCTGCATATTTTAATTTGTAGAGCCGATGAAAGTCCTGCTGTTTTCCTCTCCTCAGGAACCAAGCAAAGAAGGAAGTGGTGGCAGCAGCAAAGGACCCAAACCACACAAACTGACCAAGGAGCACCGCGAACGATCGCGGAAAGACTCTGAGAGCAAAGGGTCGTCCAAAGGCGACGACCGAGATGGGAGCAGCAAAAGCGGTCGGGACCCTTCCTCGTCCTCCTCTTCGAAAAAGCCGTCAGAGATCAAAGTGAAGGACGAAGTTAAAGTTCAGCCGAAGGCGGCCTTCAAGGAGCCCAAGCTCACCCTGAAGGAGTCGAAGATAGACGGCATGTCCCCTAAAGGAGGGGGGGCCGGAAGCGGCGGGGGAGGCGGAGGAGGAGCGGTGGAGGCCAAAGCTCCGGGGAAACGCCCCTCCACCGTGGAGTCCCCCAAACCCAGCGCCAAGAAGCAGAAGAAGGGCAGCTCCGACGGGCTGAAGGGGCCGACGGGCGGCGCGTTCACCGGGACGTCGCCGCGCGTCTCCTCGTCCTCGGCTGTCAGCCAGCCCTACGGCGAGAAGAAACCTTCCAAGGAGAAAGGCCGCTGGCCGCCCAAGAACAAAAACGATGCCCAGGAGCTGAAGGAGCTCAAGAAACTTCCAGAGTCGGAGGAGTCCAATTCAGAGGACGAAGCGTCGTCAAAGTCAGAGGTAGGAGGATTTTTTAGGTGAATACGACGGTGAAGAGTTAAAACCCGCTGCTACGAACACAAACCAGGATGCGTTTATGACTGTAGCCCTGCTGAAAATGTCTAATTTATCATATTTTCTTTAATAATGATGATTTTGTCATTTTTAGTTTTTCCTTCATGCAAGAGAATTGATGTATGCATTTTTTAAAACTTGTACAATTGGTTGCATTGTTTTGTATTTGTAGATATCCTGAAATTTATTTTGAAAGTAGGATTTTTTTTCTGCTAGATATTTCATTGGAAAATGCATCTTACAGAAATGAATTTGGGAAAAAAATTCACAAGTAAAACAAGAATAACCTAGTCTGTAATTAACTCAGGAATAACTGGATACGTTTTCTTTTGCCTGCTGTCTGCTGATTTAGAACTTTTTTGTGGTAATCAGCATAAGACAAAGAATTCAGTTGATTCTACTCATCTTTCCCATATATTTGTTCATGTTATTAATATTTATTTAACCTATTGTAATTTTTTAATTTCTGTTTTTCTAGCAATCAGCTGCTTCGAGTCCTTCCAACTCAACTTCCAGTTCTGACTCCAGTTCAGATTCAGACTTTGAGCCTGGACAGAAACCAGGGCAAGGTGAGTTTAATGATTTAATAATTAGTCACTCGTTTTGTTTTCTACTGGTTAACCTTTTATTTGACCTGGGCTTTCAGTTGTCTTCACTCCAAATCTTTAGGGAATGCATATGAATTTTAAATTAACTGTTTTAATCCCAACTCCAGTGAATCGACTCTTCAAGTGGCATAGTTATAGCTTCACCTGGTTCAAATTCTTTCAATAAAAAATATTAAAATCTCCTATGAAGCACATTTAGCTGTATAATTATTAGTTTATCTAAAAACTAAACAACACATCAGCTCTTGATTTTAAATTGAGCAGAAAGAGCCAAACTTTTAAGGTGTTGTTAAAAGTATTATTTTAGCAGAAATGATCAAGGAATGCTGTTACATTTTAGGAAATAAAATCATTTTTTTAACCATTTTTAATTTAAAAATAAGCGTTAAGTGGTTAACTGAAATATCTCCAAAATGTGCCCATTCATTTTATTTGATTAATCAAGTTTAGTCATCAGAATAACCGATTAATCAGTTACTTAATCAATCAGGATAAATTATAACCTGGTACAGTTCGTCTCTCCTCTTGCGGTGAACTTTGTATCACTCCTGATTTAAACAAAATAAATTGCTAAAAAATCCTAAAACTAATAGTTTCAGCCACACTTCATTCATTTTCAGAGACATTAACTGATGGTTTGGTAAATCGTTGGATCAAAACGTTTTAATCTGCTCAGATTTGACGTGTTTCTGTTCTCGTCTCTCAGGCCCGCTCAGATCCATGGTGGAAGAGATCCAGTCTGAAGAGTCGGACGACGACGACAGCAGCTCAGAAGAAGAGACGCCCGTCAAAACCAACCCCCCCAACCGAGACTCTCGGTCAGTTTGAGCCAAATCACAAAGTTTTAAGCCAGTATCTGTGTTTTATACATGCAGATTGTTTTTTATTCCCACCATTATCAGGATTTTTTTTTAAAGCCAGGTAGAAAATGTAGTTCAGTCAAACTGGTTCACTTAACTGGCTGCTAAAAGCCTCTACACATCGTCCGATGCAGACGGGCATTTACGAGTGCCAGACAGAGTTCCTTTAGTCTGTTTGAATGACCTCTGACCTCGACCTGTGCCTCCGACAGACTCAGCCTGGACAGCGAGAGTGACAGCAGCGACGAATCGCACCGCCCCAGTCGAGACCCCGCCCCACCCCCACAGAAACACGGCTCGTCCAACAACAAAGTGAGTCTCCCACCGAGCGTTTTATTGTGTTTTCAATCAGCGCGTCGACGACGGGGGTTTCAGTCGTCTGCTGGAGCCATGTCTTGATTCTGGTGCTGCTCAGACATTAAACGCTTAGTCAAATTAAAGAATCGTAGAAATGAATTTACCTTTTTGAAGATTTACATTTAGAAAAACGCATTCAGGACGGGAGGCATGCAGTCATTTAATAAACGGCGACTGATGAGCGGATATAACCCAACTTGTGCAAAACCACAACGAACTGATGCAACATTTCAAAGAGCTGAAGTTCAAGTTTCTCAGAATAATATGAGACAAAAACAAGATCTTATGAAGTTTGTGTTTCATGGATGCTTAAAGCAGCTGTACAAGCTCTGGTGTAGCAGAGTGTACTTACAGATTGTCGCAATTAATCATTTAGTCGCACAATAAATTAAAAGTAGCTCAATCATTTACATGGTTGTTAGAAAGACTCGATGACATAAAGCTGAAGATCAGCCCCTTAATTTGAAGGGCAGCTTTGTTTACAAATATTAAACAATCCATTTTATTTTTTGTTTTGTTTTTTTATTTGGGAAATGTAAAATGTCTTCTAGTTCCAGTGTTAAATGTTCATTAGAAATGAGAGATTATTGATCTTTGTGCATTTGCATTATAATATGAGTTGAAAACAGTATCAAAATCTAAAGAATAACTTCTGGGACAATTTATTGTGACGCCTAGGTTTGCTAAATTCTTCTTCCATTTTAAATCAATTGTTAAATAATTCAGTCTTGCATTTTTTGTCAGTCATCTGTTGAAATATATTAAAGTAAAATGTAAAAAAAATCAGTTTTTATTTTTAAACCTATGATCCGTCTCTCTCTCTGCTTTGCCTCCATCTTCTGCCACAGGTTGTCCGAAAAAGTCCAGATTCCTCTTTTCGCTCGGAGAAGGTGATGAAGAAGGGATACGACAAGGTAGGAAGGGTAAATCAAACTTTTTATGTCTAAACTTAAAAATAAAATAACCTTTTTGCTGCAATACTGTTGTATTAAGAAACAAAACAAATCTTTGACTATTTTACCTTTTTAACGACACGCTTTTGTTTGGATTTTCTGTTGGCAAGAGAATCAACACACCAAAAGTTGTTCAATAAATCAATCAATATGTCAAATTATTATAATTTATTCTTATAATTTATTGTAAACCAGGGGTGTCCAATGTTTAATAATTTTATGTGGCCCTCAATGGGCTGCTACTAAAAAGAGATGATGCAGAAGGAAGATGAAAGGAAAAAAAATATAGATTTAGAAATCGCCTTGTTGTGGAAATTCAGTGCAATTATTGTAAAAGAGGATTTAATGTAAAGAATAATCTGCATTCATCTGCATTTAAAACATTAGTTGGCTCTCTGGAGCCTCTGGTTGCAGACTCCTGTTCTAGACCAACAAAATAAAAAATATTCAACCCAAAACTTTATTATGTTTTATTAATGGAAACATCTTGACACCTTTTCAGATCATAGACATTTCTTCTTTTCTATGCTTCTTTAAAATATTACATGACCATTTATCAGTTGGCAGTTAAAAAGATATTTGTTTTATTTAGCATTTCTGTTAATTAACTAGTGTTGTTTTGCTGATTTGGGTCAAAAGTTTGGACACCACTGGTTTAAGCTTGGAGAAAAAAGAAAAAATTGTCAAAGAATCAATCAACAACTAACGTCTTCCTGTGAACTTTGTGTTTTCTGACGTCGTGTTTCATGAATGCTGCAGGCCTACACAGAGGAGCTGGTGGACCTCCACCGCAGACTGATGGCATTAAGGGAGCGAAACGTCCTGCAGCAGGTGGGCGACCCGACTTTCTCTGCCACGTTTACTCCTATTGTAGTTAAACCTGTTCTACGAAAGAGCAGAAATTTTATCGAGGTTTCATGTCGTTGATAAACAGAAAGTAGAGGATTATTAAGAATATATTCCACTTTATTTGCCACACTCAGCTCTTCTAGACTAGCGCAAACGCCTAAGAACGGCTGTAAACAGCATAATTGTGAAGATGAGCTGAAGGCGGAGTGTCAGAAAGAGCAGGAGCTTCTTAAAGAGACGGTGCCCCGATTTCAAGGCATCAAATTACAAGATCAATTTGAAGTCATTTACAACATTTTTATAACTGAAGGCAACAGTAAATGTTTCCGTAGACCATAAAACTGTTCAAATAAATCTACTTAATGGAAACATGGAAGTTTCGGAACGACTCATTTTTTACGACAAGTTTTTGCTTTAGGATGAGGTACATTTTTGGATGCGTCAAAATTTGCAATGGAAACATTTTATTTTGCATCATGAGTCACATGATCAACAACCGGATACTACTGGCGGAAAATATGAAGACGACGACAGGAAGTGGTTGGAGGATGACGGTGCTTCATGATTTTTAACGATTTATAGCGTGAATAAATTTATTCACATGCGATTTTAATTATTTAATGCAAACACCTCATTAAAAAGTAGTTTTCTTTAACATTGATGACATATTGACAAAGTTTTGCCCATTTTAGTAATGGGAAAGCAGAGACTGTTGCGCATTTGTTCTGTAAAATGGCACAGACATGACACCGCTTGTTTTAGTACCTAAACATGGAAACTTCAAAGGACTTGGAGCTCTAATTTTATCAAGAGGATTTTTTTTTTAGGGGTGATGAATACAAATGTATGGACCACTTTTCTAGTGTCAATCAGATTTTAATATCTATCAATAAGAACAAATCTATTCAAATTCTTTGCACTTTATTTTTTATATTTGACCAACTAGCTAACCTGTTTTTCTCAGTTTCAGTTTTGAATATTTGTTGCACTTTATGTTTTTATATTTGACCGAGTTAACCTGTTTTTCTCAGTTTCAGTTTCTTTATTGTTGCCTTTTTACATGTTTCACCAAACCTGGGAAGCTATTGTTGTACTGGTGGAGAGTTATCAAATAATTTATAATTCACTATATTTATATCTGTTGATTAAAATAAGAAAAAGAACTTGACAGTTCACCACCGTTTTTCTGGATCGGAAGCTGAATCTCAGATCTTGGTATTGGAAGTAAAAAAAAGTGGATCGGTGCATCTTGGGATTCTATTGTTAGAGAAAAATAGTAAATGCAACATTTTTCTTCGATATCAGTTATTAACTTTTTTGTGTTGGTCTGTAGTATCAAATCCCAGTGGAATGCATTTAATTTTTTTTTTGGCTAAAAGACAAAGATATGTGAAAAAGTGTGGATACTTCCTGCATCATGTCCACATTTCTGACTAAAACCTTAATAGTTTCTGTTTTCGTCCTGCAGATTGTCAACCTGATCGAGGAGACCGGCCACTTTAACGTGACAAACACCACCTTTGACTTTGACCTCTTTTCATTGGACGAGTCCACCGTCCGCAAACTACAGAGCTACCTGGAGGCGACGGCCACGTGACAGGAAGCGGTGGGGGCCGGCGTGTGGATGTCAGCGGCAGAGGTAGCCTCGCCATCATGCCTGCTCTTTGCGGAAGAGACGAGCAGAAACGTCTGTCGCGGCCTTTTCACGAGAATGACTGAAGCATCGAACAACCACACCACGAAACAGAAACACACAAACAGTCGCAAGCACACAACACCACCTTCACGTGACGCTGGGGAGGAAGCAGCAGCAGCAGAGGAGGAAGGAGTAGGAGGAGGAGAATGGTGGTGTGTGAGGAAACGCCGGAACGTCTGACCTCCGTCTGGTCAGGGTTTTCACTACACACACTTCGAATCTGTGCCGAGCTGAGGAATTCGCCCAACAAACCCCCACCCCGTCCCTCCCTCCTGCACTTAAACCGCTCCCGCCTCTGCAAACCTAATACTTCCCCTCCTCCTCTTCCGCCTCTCCTCCTCCTCCTCATGCACACTCCTGTCTGAGCAGAACACTCCGGCCCCTGCGTTGTCAGCTGGAGCTCATTTCTCTTCCAACACACTCCTGAGTTGCGTGTGAACACCGTCCGTGAGTCTGCGCGCGACTCGTTCTGCTGAGGTTTAAGAGGACATGTTGTCTTTGTGGCCACCGACTTCTTTGTTTATGAAACTTGAGCACAAACAGCCGGTTGCATTTCTACCACCAGTCACTCGCCAACAAGCACACTTTGCCCTGCTAACCTCCCCCTCACCCCCGTTTGGCATTATTAGTTTATAAGCACTGAAAATGCTTTTAACACACTTTAGTATTCATGTAAATGACAGAAAAAGCTTCTCAACATTTTTTTATTTTGGGTTTTAAGAAGTAAAAACATTGATTTTTAACTTGTTTTTTTTTCTCGCCTATGTAAAGATTTGTTACAGAGCTAATTGATGGTTGTCTTCCAGAACTGTTAGGTTTTTTAATCACTACACAAAAGATTAATGGTTGCCTCATTGTTGTTGCTTCATTATGTTAGATACAAATTACCCTAACAGTAAGCACACTTTTGTTTTTAATTTAAAAAATTTTAAATTGCAAAATTAAGGTTACTTCAGCTAAGATTAAGAGAAGAGAGGCTGTCTGATTGCAACAAATCTAGACTGAGTTTAATCAGGTAATGAATTACAAGTAATGATATATATTTTGAGTTTATATTGAATTAATTTGCATTTTATCTATAGTCACACTTTCATTCAAGCTCTCCAGCGCTCTATCCTTTCATTGGATAGCGTGAAAAGTTTTCCACCGAGTACTGAAACATTTTTTCATGAAAAATGTTGTTAAAAGCTTAAATTATGTATTTATGATCCATGTAAAAAAGGCACATGAACTGAAGGATAACACGTTTAAATCTGCAAGGTTTTCTGATTGGCAGCTCAAGCCATGAAAAATCTGAATTTTACTTTTTCAATTAAATGACGTCACAGTTTACAACAACCACTCGTCTTGAATTGCATAAAAATCAGGGAAAATGCTTTGATGCCTAAATGTTAATATTTTTTAATCCCTTTTTTCTGTTGAATTAAAACAGAAACATCTTTATTCATCCCTCTGTTGAAATCTGTAAAAACGGTAATCATCCTCTCACGGAAAATTAGTATCTACCAGCAAAATTCTACCATCTTAAGATTCATTTTTATGGTACAAAATGGGTTGGGATAGGATGATTTTTCTTTCTTTGCCTTTAAAACTAAGGAAAAAAATAAAACGGTGATGGCTCGGAGAACACCCAATTTGAGAGTAAAAGTTTTGCACAGCGCTCTGTGTCGTTATTTCCTTTTTTTGTTTTCAGTGCTTGTAAACACAGTAAGGAGGGGTTGTGGTGAAGTGATGCATATTTTCTCCTGCTCCGGTTTTCAGCCGTCTGTACATTCGAAAACACATGTTCTGTTGCGTTCCTGTGCTTTCCCACTGAAAGCTGAGCCTTGACCTCCAGCAGACCCCTTAGCGCCCCCCCCCCCCCCCCCCCCCCCCCCCCGCTGCTCTGCGTGAACGACAGGCCTCCGAAGCTCCTGGCCACAGCAGTGGAGGATCGCTCCTGAATTTGCCTTCTAGGTGGGGTGGAAAAAAGAAACGACAAAAACAAACATAAAAAAAACAGTAGCCATACTTTCCAAAAAAACAAAGAGGAGAAATGGGGGGGGGGCACGCTTTTTTACATTTTATTTTTCTACAAGTGCATTTTGTGTATTTATTCCCAAGACAACCTGTGAGCTCTGAATGTATATTGCTTTTACTTTTTTACGGCTTGCAACAGCCCCACTCCAGTGCCTTTTCCTGCAGCGCGCAGCACTAAGCGGGGGGGGTGCGCTCTGCTAGCGTCGCTCACACAGATTGAAGACCCCACCCTCCCCCTCCTACTATAAGCCCCTCCTGGGGGGAACAAGTGTTAATTGGGATGCCTGAACATCCAGTATTGTCTTAATGGTTCCCATCCCTGCTGTGGTCCTTTTTTTCTTTTTCTTTTTTTTTTTGTTAAATCAAGAATATCTCCGTTAGTCCAACATAATTGATAGTTTTCGTGGATGGTGGTCATCTTTTTTTTCTGTTCTAAGGTTAGCGTTTGTAAAAAAAATATATAGAAAAAAGTAAAAAAAAATCATCAAAATACTGTGGTAGTTTCTCACTTTAATTAGCTCGAGCGTTTTTTGTTCTGTGTGTTTTTGTGAGTGTTTGTCGTCGTCGATGAGAAGGGTCTGGCCCTCTTCGGCCGTTTGATCGTCGTACGGCGTAGCGCTCGATCGCAGGACGCCAGGCACTTAAACGGCTACAATAACGAGCGCGAAGGCAGATGGAAAAGAAACGCTCCTCTTCCCCCCGTGGCGTCCATTAATGGCGGAAACGTCTCGCTGAGGCCTGAGTCGAGAAGGCAGCTCGATTGATCAGACGGTCTAGAAAAACTGGCTCACTAATTGCATCAGTTAGACCTTCACTGTGCAAAAGTTTTTGCACTCCTGAAACATTTTCTCATGTGAAGTCTACCAAATTTACCTCATTTTGTTTGGATTTCATATGATCACATCAGATAACGAGGGAAATATCTACACCTATTCTTCTGATTGATTTTAATAATTTCTTTCTAAAAATTAAATTACCGGTAAAAGGAAAATATTTTCAAAAAGTGGCTTTTATTTCAATCATTCTGTGATTTCTACAGGGCCAAAGCTACTGCAAATGTTTGCTTAATTCATAATATGAACAGAATAAAAAAGCAATTTTACCAGAATGTCTTAAAATTATAATTCTAATGAGAAAATAGGTGATATGGAAAGCTCAGTTTAGTATTTTGTTTTTGTTTGCTCGGCCGTTTGAAGCATATTTTGATGCTGATGTGTTAAAAGACAAACTATTTATCTTTAAACAAACACCAAAGCAGAACTTCAACATTCTTCATTTTAATTATTTTTAATGTTCTCATAAAATTACTACTTCATTCTCTTAATGTTGTGACTGTATTTTTGTAATATGACTTCATTCTTGTAGCTTATTTATTAGAAACGCACCGATATGGACAGTTTTTGCCAGTGCAGATATCTCATGATGTTAATGCCCTCCTGAAGCAACATTGATACCGATATATGTGCCATCTCTGATATTTATTTAGAAAACTTTTAACTTTTGTCGCAGCTGCATTTCCACCAATTAATTTTTGCCCAGATAAAACTTAATGCAAGTCAGTTTTGGTGACTTGATGCTTGTAACTCAGCGTAGAAATGTTTGTTTTTCTCTTGGGAGGATAAAAGTGCTTAAAAGCCCGAGTGCTTATTTAATACTAACATCTAACCTGAATTCAAGAGAAGTTTGGAAATTTAAAATGGAGATTTATATTTTGAATCCCCTCATTTTTACTTTGTGTGTAATTAGTAAAAACTGGAGATCAAACGCTCTGGTTTAAGAAGTTTAGCTGCTGTTGTCTGTTAACTAAAATTAAATTACTGTTTTACTTATAAAGTTTTACTTGAACTAAACATAAGGATGTAGGTAAACCATCTGATGATTAATGTAGAAGTAATGAGCAATAAATAACTTTTTCATCAGGCAGTACTGTAAACAGCTATGAAAGCAAACTAGAGGGTTTTCCTCTCTTGAATCCGTACGTTATTTTTTAGTTTTTTTATATTTAACCTGTTTATTTTCCCTCGGTTTAGTCGTTTGTTGCAGTTTCTCCTCCATCAGTTTCAGTGAGACCAGAGATCATTGTCTTGACTCAGGCCCTCAGTGTGTTAGGAACACACACACTCACACACACACACCGGCCCACTGTGGGACAGTAGATGAGTGGGAGGTCGCCTCCCTCGTCTGCCCACTGTGTTTTTACTCCGACAGCTTTAATTCTTCCTCTCTGTCCGGTTCTCTTCTCTGCCTGGCTCCATTTTTAAAATCATAATAAAAACAAACGGATCCGCGCGGCCTTACTCACCCTGCCGGTTGCCTCCTGTCTCTCTCTCTCTGTTCCTCTCTCTCTCTCCCCCTCTCGCCCGCCCGCCCCTCCCTCTCTCACCCGCTGCACCTCCATTTCCTCGAGGTGCGCCTCCTTCACTCCCTCCGTCAACTGAACTCCCGGCCGCGATCGCTGAGAACAAACTCTGAAGAAAGAATCGATGAAGAACAACTTTCCTCTTTTTCTGTGCACCAACTTGAGAACTTCTAGGTCCTACTTCATGAACTCTGACCCCTGACCAGGCACTCATTCAGGGGGGAGTCACGATGGGAAACCCTCCTTCCCCCCAGTTTTATTTATGGACCTCTGCACTTTTGGCTGTGATGACTTCAGTACTTAAGTAGTTACCGAAACTGTATTTTTAAGGATTTTATACAATATTTACATGCAATACAATATAAATTGATTCGTTTTTCCTTTGCCGATCTTGTTGTTTTTATTTAACTTTGTTTATTTCGGCATATGATGTCATTATTTACAAGCAAACATGGCCGTCGAGTCTATTTTTAGCACGTTGTTATCCGGATGTGATTGTTGTGTTTTCATGAATCTGAACACCAAGAAGCAGGAGGAAAAATAGGCTTGCCTCTTTTTGTTTTTTTTTTTCTAATATTACCATCTGGGCCTGGATGAGATTCTTACATTTTGAAAATACACTGGTTTCACGGTATAAAAGCAGAAATCTGAACAGACGTTCAAATTCCTTTCATTCAAAACAAGAAAAGCAAAAATAATTGCAGCTGCTTCTAAAATATTTTCTAATATTTTGAGCGATGCACCGATTGGCCGGTCAGATATCGGAATCAGATGATTTTCTGTTGATCAGTTTTGATCAGTGGGTCAAAAAATATATTTTTAAATCATTCTCTAGTCTCCTTTTATCTGTAAAACTAAGAGCTGCCATTATTTTTCTATAGTTTCACCAACAAACCGCTTTTATTTTGGTGCGAGTTAATCCGATAAGTTAGGGATTTATGCTTTCATTTAGAAGCGGGGACAATCTCATAACTTTTTCTGTTGGATTTAGCATTATTACCTCAGTCAACAAACCTTTACTTTTATTTATTTTTTGGTCTAAGACTTTCCCTTGGCGAATCAGAATTGGAGAAATCAGAAAATCTCTGGTGAAAGCTTGATCGGTGCATCAGATTGTAATGCATAGATTTATTCCTAATCTCGTAGTAGTTGTGATTTTTGGGCAGAATGTTCTGACTTTTTGATGTTATTTTAGATTAGCACAGTTAGAATAAAGTAGTGGTAGTTGTGTATTTAGGTTGACTAGCTGTAAATTAATTATTGATTAAATTATTGATGCACCGATCAAGATTTACCGATTTCTGCCTTTGTTTCTGGTTAAAATCCCGCTGAGTCAGACTTTCAATGATTTCAGATTCCTATAAAACTATAAAAGGGAAAAACAACAAATATGAAAGTAAAAATGGCCTAATTTAAAGTCGGGCTGGGCATTATGACTTAAAAATATCCTATTGTTGTGTTTTTAGTCAAAATTCAATTTCTGATTTTAAACTTTTTTTTCGCAGCAATAGGTAGTTGGACAGGGAACATCAGGGCAGACAGGCGGTTTCAGATAAATCCCAGATTGGAGGAAAAAAAAACATGACTGGAAATATTTTCAAAAAAGTTTGTAATTTTGCTAAATTATGAGAATAAAGTCATAAGAATAACAGAATAAAGAAGCAAGTTTTACAGAACGTCTTATAATTGATAGAAAAAAGTAATTTTAATGAGAATAAATGTTTTATATTAACATGACCAACTCAATCTGACCATTTATTTTTCTTCTAAATTGACTCCTGTTACTGATGATAATTTGATGCTGATGTGTTAAAATATGAAATATTTTCTTATCTTTAAACCAAAACCAAAATTTTGGTGTAGTTCTCGATTTATTACTTGTTCATTCTCCTAATATTATGACTTTATTCTCATAATTAAAGAATAAAGTAGCCTATCCCTCAACTAAGTAGTCCCTTCAACTAAATAGAAGTTGTAAAATATGACGGACTCTGAACTACAGAAACACAAGGATTAAAACTGACTTTCCAAAAATTAAATCTTCAAAATCCAAAAACTGGTTTATTTCCCAGGCTTAGGCATGACTGCTAAGATCATGCCTAAGCCTGTTACATTTGCTGCTAGAAATGTAACATCCAAATAGAAAAATCAGCCTTTGTAGGCCTAGAGAAAAGACAGTTTTATCTGTTTTAAAGCTGTGCGTTTTTAAAATCTTGATTCCAGTAAGCGACACATTCCCAGTACAAATAACTGGACAAGAGGAGGAGGAAACCTGAAGTCCACACTTTCATTCCTGGACTTGATTCAGAGAAACTGACTTCCTGCATCATGTCTAGTGTTTAGTTTCAAACATGGACGTCCTTTTTTTATTTTTTCTTATGTTTTATGGAACAAATACATCCCAGGTGAGTTTCAAAGTGAAGGCAGCTGCTGCCGCCGCCGCCTCTGCTCAGATTCAGTGCATTTTGTGCCTTGATAACTCTTAAAACAACCAGAAAATATTTCAGTTCCGCTCCTCCTCCAGTGAGCAGAGGATCATGGGTAATGTAGTGAAGTGGGACGGATGAAAGAAAGCAGCAGAAAAGCCTTTGCTCTGTAACTCTGTGAGGCAGCTCGGACTATATTGTGTGCATGTGTTGTGGAGCTGCAGCGGAAGGTTATCTACTGTGTGGATTTTTAGCAGATGGAGGGGAGATGCGGCGCGGCGCGGGAGGGCGCCATGTGCGGACCGGCTGTTTCCTGTGTCGTTTGTGTCATAATGTGTCTGTGACTGAGGGGACAGGGTTGCCTGTATTTATAAAGGTTTGATTTGTTTTCTAAGGGGGGTTTGAAAAAAAAAGAACGTTCCGCGTTTGTGTTCAAAGCGACGACTAGAAGAACAAATGACGAACTGGACGGCAAAAAGAACAATTTGGTATTTTTGAAACGAAACAAAACTTGGCATTGCGATGCCACCATGTGGCCATATGATGCAAGTTCATGACGAGGATGAAACCTTTATTTTAATTTGTTTTTTTATTATTATTTTGAAATCATATTATTAATAAAGTCATTAAGAACTGAAGCGCTGTGCTCTGAGTGTGAAGTCTTTGACCGGCGTGTGACCCCAGGTTCACCCAGGGGTCAGGGGAAGTTCATGTTGTGGTCAGCGCAGACCGTTTGGGGTTAAAAGGTAACGGGGGATGCCTGTTGGTAAAAACTGATCAATAAACCTGCTTTCAGACTCAAACAACAGAACTTATTATTTGCAATTCACAAGTGGCAGAGAATGCTGTGAAAGGAAAAAGTTAATGGCTTTTTTTCCCCTTTCCCTAGCAAAGGCAAATGTCACCTTTTTCACGTTTTATGCTACAATCCTTATTCTAAATTGCATAAAAGTAAGGTTTCCTCAAAAAGAAAAGCTGAGTTTTGTGAGTTTATTAAAAATACAAAAGAAAAATCACATTTATTCAAAGATAAAGCTCAAAAATTAATGTTTCTACAACTAAAGCCTGTGTTAAATTCAGTAGATTCCATTTGACTTGGAAAGACACAGACCCAGGGCTGAAATTATTAATCGATTTATTAAAATCAACTAATTTAGACATTGATAAATCATGAACTGGAGTATACGGACTCCATATTTATTTTTATGCAGAAAGAAATGTGTAGTTCTTTCTGCATATTTATGCAGAAATTTGCATATTGCATACTGCATATTTATGCAGAAAGAAGCGGGAAATAAGTATCTCAGTTTTGCATCAAAGATGAAGAAAAATCCTTTTTTAAAAACACATTCTACCCAGAACTCCTGAATCGGCAGTTTTCAGCTTCACCTGGGTCTAATTCTGTAAAATAAATAAAAATGAGCATGTTAGGTCTTGGAAGTATTTTTATAGCTGCAGACGGAACCTTTGCTTCAAATGATTAAGTGTTCACTAAAGGAATGGTACATTATTTTGCATTTTAACCAATGAAATGTTTTTATTTAAAAATGGAAGTATGTTTGCATCTTTTAATGTATAAAAAAGGAAAAATGTGCAAAATGCCTTTTTTTTTATCTGATCATCAGAATTGATTACTATAATCATTAGTTGCCTCCTTCAAGTGTGAATTGCTTTGGATCCTCTGACTTGATCATGACAAGTCAAATGTACAACTTAGGATGGACAGAAAGTCAGTGGAGACGTGGCACAAAACTTACAGTGGTAAACTAAATGCGTTTTTTTCTGTTTTTGGATAGAAATACAAATGCACACCACACCTTTCAGATTTAATATTTGTAAAAACTATGCATTACTTTGCTTGTCCATCACAAAATCCCCAAATGATGTGATAAAATGTTGCAAATCAAATGAGACTTTTAGAGAAAATCTAAGTTTAATTTCCATCCAGATTCCTTGGAAATGCTGCGGACCAAACTTCAAAATTAATAGTTCATCTTTAAATTACAAACATGAACTCCTTCATGGTCTGGATGATTTATTAAAATATTTATCCGCAGCAGACGTGCTGAAAGCCACAAGAAACAAACTCCTCACATGATTGCAATCATATTTTTATTCCAGAACAGATGAAAGAAATCTTCACATTTGCATCAGGATGAATGGACTTCCTTCACTTTATCTGCAGCATATTTCCTGATTAAACAGCCGCTCAGGTTCAGGTAGATTCAGTTTCTGACTAGGCTCTCGCGCTGCTAGAAGCGTCTGCAGCTTGTTGCTCGTTTACCGATGAGCCGCAGCTTTATTTAGATCTGCTTGTTCTTTAGACGAATGATTCAGGAACTGAAAACACACTTAACCCCGACGCTGAATTACCGTCATTTCCTTTATTCGGCTGTTTAAATAACTCTTATTTACAGTCAGCTTTAGCTGCTTTAAGAGAACCAGAACCACCGAGTTATCACTTCCTCCACCGCTGTCTGAACGCTTCACACCCAAAGAATCATTATATACAAACAACCGCATGAATACATCAGCTGTACTAAGTGCAATTAGCTTCTGTTTGAAGTTTATGGTTTATAAAATACAAAATGAAGAAGGCCAGAAGATGCACAAGGATGTCAGAACGAGGCGTTTCCAGCTGATGCACGAACTTAACATTTCACCGTCTGCTTGGATGAAACGAATCTGATTCAATCAAGAAGTGTAAATAAAACGAGAAATGGCAATTTTTTTTTTTTACAATATTCCACACAATAAACAAGTGAGCATAAAACAAATAAACACAGGATTTTAAAAAAGCAACAGATATGGCTTCATGTTTTGGATTTAGAGAAAGTTTCACTTCATAAACACAAAATACTACCAAGTGTTTTTAGTCTAGTTTCTAGTGCAAGTATCTTACAAATAACTTCTTAACCAGATATCAAAGTTTTGTTTTAAATCAATTTAGAATATTTATTTAAAAACTTCTGGTTCCTCTGGCAGATTATTTTACACACAACCTGTCAGTGGAATTAGTACCTATATTTTTATTAATAATGACTTTACTTGAACAAGCTCGCTTGCTCAAAAGCTACTTGTCGGTTGTATTTAAAGTGTACTAAGATACTCACACTGGTAATTAAACCAAAAATACTTTGTAATATTTTGTGTTTTTGCAGCGTTTGACTTCAGATGTTACATTTCTGCAAACTGCAACTAAAAAGTTGTTTGTTTTTTTATCAGTCAATATGTTTTCCTTGGTAAAAAACACCAACTTTGGCAAATTAAAAAATAAATATGAGAAGTCATTCCTTTAAAAAACAAACTTAGCATCAACCACTGCGTTTTTGGATTTCATGTCTGTAGCTCAAGTATTTCAGTACGACAAACGGCTCCGTCTGGATTCTTCTTCTTCGTCGTGTCAAATAAATAACTGCGTTTATTTTTGAAAACATAAAGCTGATTCTCTGCTTTTGCCTGCACAACAAGAACAAAGCGAGATGAAGCGGTCCGACAGGAACCAAACGACATCAGGAGACGGAGCAACGAGGCGGAGAATGTCAGAAGGTCAAAGGGCGTCTACTTGGGAGGCAGCGGGTTCTCCTGGGTCGTCGGGGTCGGCGTTTCTTTGTAGAAGTTGTCGATCTGCTCTCTGTACATCTTCAGCACCACGGGTCGCTTCAGCTTCATGGTCGGACCTGTTGGACGAGCGAAGGTCAGCGGTTAGGATGGTTACCCAGAATGCAACAGCCGCAGGGCGATTCTTTGGGGCTGGCTCAGCTGTTAAATCGCAAACCTGCTGCTTGAATTCCTGTTAGTCAAAGAGGAGAAAACTGAAGGACACTTTGCAGTTTGTCTTACAGCCTCTGATTTAAAGTGTTTTTCTCTCATTTCACTGCAAAAACACCAAATCTGACCAAGTATTTATGGTCTAGTTTTAGTGCAAATATCTTGGGACACTTGAAATAAGACTAAATTAACTTACAAGTGGCTTTTCAGCAAGACATAGGAGCTTATTTTAATTGAATAATTTCACTTAGATATTGACTAAATAAATACTAGTTTCCCTGGGCGATTACAATATTAAGTAATTATTGACTTAAAACAACCTCTTCTAGTTACTTGTAAGTTAGGTTTAGTTGAAGTAAAGTAAGATTTGAACTAGAAACTAGACCAAACAAATGGGTTTTTTTGCAGCGTATTCTACCTAAATGTCTTATTTTGATTTCATCAGGGCTCCTAATCCTGCTGCATTTTACTGGAGCTCTTATGTTGTATAAAAAAATACATTAAGATTGGATTCAATTAAAAAACTAAGTACAACATTTCTACTTTTGCCTGTATTAAAAATGACTTGTCCTACTGATGCACTGATTGATTTGCAAGAAATCTAAATTGGCTAATTTTCCCCTGACCGGTTCTAATTGATCCGATCCGAAGAAATGCCAAACAGAAATCATGAAACTCGTCGTTCTGACTGACCCAGCTCTCCTCCGCCCACTGAGAAGTCCCGCTCCAGAACGATCCACTTCTGGATGCGCTGCGCGTTGGACGTGGCGTTCTCGTTGACCCGGTTGATCCCCTCCTGGATGGCGGCGTGGACGGCGCGGTCCCGGCCGCCCGCGATGTCGGAGACGCGCGTGGCGCTGCTGCCCAGCTTCCTGCAGAGCTCCACGGCTTCGGGCGTCAGCTCGTCCTCTGGGTCGCCCGTCTCGCCGTTCACTTGGCTCTGCAGCGCAGCAAACACAGAACGACTTCGGCTTTAAACCCCTCAGACTTTCACAGCTTTGAGATGAGACAAAATGAGTCACACCCAAGATGGTTTAATAAATCAAGAACTTTGGTTCTGATAGGAAATGTGCAGCACAGCTCATCAGTTTCTATTTACGTTTTGTTAAAAAAAAAAACTGGCACTTTAACAAAGACTTTCAATAACAAAATCTTTAGTTGCGTTATAAAAGTGAAATCTTCTTAATTCATGAAAATTTGTCTTTGAGGTTATCACCCTAATCTTTAGCTGCCTTCTCAGGTTAAAATTGAGAATCTCGCTGGTGAATTAAAATGGTTTTGTTTTGTATCTAGACTCACCATGAAGAAGAAGAAGAATAAATATTCATTAATGTGACTTGTCTTTGTATATATTGTAGGAGCCATTTGTCTTTTCATGGGTTTATTGCCACCAGGGGGCGTATTTCATTTTGAGTTCTGAGTATATAAGGTTAAGTGTGATTCTGCTTGGTTTTGATTTATGTCGGATTTCTGTGGATCTAAATGGAAATGGTAAGACAATGATCATTGTATTGCTAAGAAATGACTTTATTATAAGTCAAAGTGAAGATCAGCAGCACGAATCTTAATTGAGGGTTACCAACGGTTACCTGGAACAACAACCAGTAGCCTAAAATACCAGATTTTAGCCAATATATGTGTATTTTTAACAAACTACATCAGCTCTGAACTTTTTAATCTCTTTATAATTATTTTAATCGCCTAATTCCCAGAATAAAGGTCTTTGTATGTTTTCATTTTTCTTGGAATATTTTAAAACTGTGTGTTTTACCCTATTTAAAACTTTCTAGATGGAATAAATCAAACTTTAATCCATTTCTATCATTAGTTTTTTCCGTTACAAACATTATTTTGCTATTGTGTTTCCATTAAATAACTAATTAATTAAAGCCACGTTGGAATATGTTTCTTCACGCGATAATCATTAAAAAATATGCTGCCGTTACCCTACGACCACTTCCTGTCGTCTTCTTCGTCTTTTCCGGCAGTAGTAACATCCGACTTGTGTGATGCGAATAATGTGTTTTCTTTACAGTTTTGCGAAATTCAGTCGAAAAATCACCTCATTAGAGCGTGAAAACTTTTTTTTGCCATTCCCATTAAGTGAATTGAAAATAATTAAATAATCAGTGCATTAACTGATCAACATTGTAAAGGCATTCAATGGTAAGATCTTGGTGTGAAGTAGGGGAGGCTGATGTAGATTTATTTGTAATTGGGCTAAAATTATTCCTGATATATTCTTCCTACGATGAAGAATGTTAAGTACAACACAAAGTATTAATTTTTTCACTTCCACCTGATCTCAGTGACGTAAACGTACCGCCACATTTCAAATCCAGACTCAACACTCATCTGTTCAAAGTAGCATAAGATCAATGATTTCAACTACACTCTTATTTAAATCCTATTTTGAATTTATTTTTACCGTATATTTTAATATTGTCTGTTTCTATGTTCTCGTTTCTTGAGTGTCAAAAAACCCAAAATCAGATTTTAAATGTATTAAACTTGACTAAATATAGCAAAATTAAAGTAAACCAAATCCTGTTCTAATTTCTGGAAATAACTAGATGTTTTTATTTTAATACCTCAAACGTGGATCATACTTTTTAAAGTTTTTGATCTAAAATAACATATTTTCTTAAGCTTAATTTTACTTTTGACTCAACAACTTTGGCCCCTGTGACAAAAGGTTTGTACCAGTATCAACCTGCAGAGCCTGCAAACATGATGATGTAGTTTTCTTAGGCAGCAGCAGGGGGCAGTGTTGGACGTTAAACGTCAAAAAAAGGTTTGCAGTCTTTTTGTTTCTGCCATCAGTGACGACGATGAATGTTCTCAGATTAGATGGAGAAGATAAAGAATACATCTTTACAGCAGTAATGCAGTGATAACATTGTGTCTCCATCTTATCTGAGTGACGTTGGTAAAAACAGAGAAGTGTGCTGGAGTTTCTCACCTTAATAGTGAGCAGCATGGTGAGAAACTTCCTCTTGTCTCCTATCAACATGGCGTTGCTTATCAGAGGCACAGCCTCCTTCACTGCGTCCTCGATGGGGATCGGAGGGACGTTTTCGCCTCCCGCTGTGATGATCATCTCTGCAGAAAAACATGCGGTTGGTTAGAAAAATCTAAGGTTTATGCTTTTTTTAAATTATTTTATTGAACAACACATACAGGACATATAGGCATATACAGGTTATGCTTTTTAATTATATTTTATTGCAAACAAGCAACATACAGGAACAGTATAGAGCAATAGTAACTAAGGTTTATGCTTTTTTTAATTATTATTTTTATTGCAAACAAGCAACATACAGACAGTAGAGCAATATAACTAGGTTATGCTTTTATATTATTTATGAACAGCAACATACGGGAACATATAGAGCATAAACTAAGGTTTATGCTTTTTTTAATTATTATTTTTATTGCAAACAAGCAACATACAGGAACAGTATAGAGCAATAGTAACTAAGGTTTATGCTTTTTTTATTTTATTTTATGCAACAAGCAACATACGGGAACAGTAGCAATAGTAACTAGGTTATTTTTTAATATTATTTTATTGCAACAAGACATACAGGACAGTATAGAGCAATGTACAGTTTATGCTTGAGTTTAGGATCGTTGCAGCGTGAGTCACATGCGCAAAAAATCCCACCGCTAGGCAAAAACCAATGCTAGCTGACGACTAGCATTGGTTTTTGTTGTCCACAACGCGTTAAATCTTAAATGTACGCCTGATGTACATGTTCAAGAGGAACTCGGCGCTTTGATACTCATTGTTAACACTATGTTAACTAGATAAAGTTTAAATAAAATTTAATTAAGAAAAGAAAATAGTGAGGTGGTGTAGTTCATTTATGCTAGCTTAACTTTGACAACCGTACCATGTAGATGTGCTGTGTAATAAGGTGTGTTTCGGTTCAGTTATAAAAAAATAAACTAACTGAACCGAAACATTTAAGTTAGGGCGTTTAAGTTGGGACAAGCTTGTGCTTAAATTAGCTAATCAACCACCGCAGTGGTAGATTACCAAATAGCATGGTAGCTAATCTTCCAACCCCTATCATTTTTTAATAATCCAAAAAAAAAAACATTAAGCCTAAAAAACATGAAACTGCAGCGGACTAAATGTTCTTTGTGTGGGAAATGTTTGAGTGTTTTTTGAATCCAAAGTAGTGACGTTTTTTGTCAGTTGCTATGGCAACGAGTCTGCGTGTAGCGTAGCAGCCGGCACAATAAAAAAAAAAAAAAAGAGAGAAGAAATGGTTTTGAGTTGTTCTTTAACGAGTTTTCTGTATTATCTTCTCTTTGCTGTGGCGCACCGCTCTAAATTAATCATACCAACACCTTCAGGTTACATTTAGTCATCGGAGTTGTTCTATCGCGACAGCGCCGCTACTAACGGTACGTAAAATAATTATCCCCCACCACCACCGTTGTGCGCATGCGCGAAATCTAGGGACGTAAACGGTAACATGCCAAAGAGGGTCGTGAAATTCGCCCGGGGGATCGGAGGAATACCTTTGATACGACCGGTGATGAAGAGGAACCCTTTCTCGTCGTGTTTCCCCAGGTCGCCCGAGTGCAGCCAGCCGTCTTCGTCGATGGCTTCCTGCGTCTTGTCGGGCATGTCGAGGTAACCCATGAAGACATGGCGGCCCCAGAAGCAGATCTCACCGTTTCCCTCGTCGTCGGGGCTGTGCAGCCTTGTTTTACATCCTGAGATCTCTTTACCACAACTACAGGACAAAAACGTAATTTAATCTGCTTTTAATTTACCAATAATGATTTATAATTAAAAAAAAAAAAGTGAGTGGCAAGTTCATGAAACACGGAAAAGCTAGCTAGTTAGCTAGCAATGATATATTTACGGCTAGTTAGCAGTAGCCTAAACAGCTTCGGGTCAGAACAAAATGAAGATGTTTGTATGCAACTCAAACTTTTGCCTGACAGAAAAGCCCTTTAGCAAAAAATACACATAGTAGACTAAAACAATTCTTCATTTAAGGCCAACTTGAATTGGTTTTTATGACGTTAGGACATTTTAAGACATTGATTTTATATGCATTCGTTTTTTTCTCTAAGTCTTTGACCTGTTCTCTGTATCTGCAGATGCAAACAAACGAATTTGTATCGATTTGCATCTGTACCGTATTTTCCGCACTATAAGGCGCACAGAATAGACGCCACAGTTATGTTGCCACCCGTCCGGTATTGAACGGGACATGATTTGTTCCGTTCACTACAAATATGGATGTCTAATAATAAAAAATTGGTCCTGAGTCGGCAGCTGCTTACCGTAGTTGCTAGACCTGTTGTGGCTCAATATTGGTCCATATATTAGGCGCACCGGGTTACAAGGCGCACTGTCGGCTTTTGAGGAAATTTAAGGTTTTTAGGTGCGCCTTATAGTGCGGAAAATACGGTACATATTAGTGCTAGTGCTACATATATTAGCACACATATTAGCACTATCTGCTTTGTGAATGTAGTGATATAATGATATGAATTTTACCTGGTGAGTTTGAAGGCCTCAGGTGTGGAGATGGTGTGGGGTCCGGTGCTCTCGCTCATGCCGTAAAGCTCGTAGAGAGGAATGTTGAGGCTGAGGAAGAACTCCAGGGTGTCTTTGGTGATGGGGGCGGCGCCTGTGAAGCATTTGGTGCAGCGGTCCAGGCCCAGAGCCTTGCGTACTTTCTTAAACACGAGCTTTTTGGCAACCTGATAGCTGAACGGGGTGCGGGCAGCTGCTACGCTTCTGGGGGAAAAAAAATATGGAGAAGTGAAAGGTCAACAAAATGTAACGTAGGAAAAAAAAGCTTTAATTTCCACAAATTTAACCGAAACAAATTCTCTGAATGACTTTAATGTTGTTAAATGAGACTTACTGATTCATTTTGGTCAGATTGGTCTGCAGACCAACATCTTTGGCCCAGGCAGCCACTTTCCTCTGCACAGTTGATGATTTCGCTCCGACAGATTTCATTTTCTCCTGCATCTTTTCCCAGACACGCGGGACGCCCATGAAGGCCGTCGGATGTGCTTCCTTCATGGTGTTCACCAGAGATCCCTGAGAAAATGCAACAAAATTTTTATTTACTTGGTCTCCATGGAGAACCCTTTAACTAAGCCAAACAAAGCACACAGACAGTCATGTAGCCCTGTGGCTATCTGTGTCCTGTTGATCATCAACTCTTCCCAACATGACACGCTTTAATTTCACCAATAAACGTATTTAGGGGTTATATTAAATGGAACTGGTTTCAAAATAAAAGCCGTTGTTGAGAGGAAGCGCATTGAGGTTTTATGCTGTAGATAACATTGTGTAGAGATAAAAACAAGAACTTTTTAAAAATAGGAGGTGATTCATACGACTTGTTCTTCCTGTTTTATAACATCCATTACCTGAACGACAAACTGGAAAACATTCAAAATGTGCTCAAACTTAAAGGTTATGCTAATATTTTTTTATTTGAGATTAAATTTAAATCATTACATTTTGGTTAAAGCTGCAATTTGTAACTTTTATTAAAAATATATTTTGCATATCTGTTGAAATGGTCACTGTCATTATAGTGTAGTATGAAACAGGTAATACGTGAAAAAAAAACAAGATCCTCTTCTCCCAGTGTTAACTAGAAACAACTAATCAGAACCAGCAGGAGGGGCTTGGCGCTGTCAATCATGCCCGTGTGCGCGCCCCTTGCTCTTAGCAGCTACTTCCTGACAGCACAGCCTGTCTAGTTTCTTCATTATTAATGAATTGACTAAACAGTTTCTTTATATTTCTTAATAAGTTACTTGTTTTGTCTTATTTCAAATGTATTAAGATGTTTGTACTAAAAACTAGACAAACTAACTGGCTATGATTTTTGTGTTTTTGCAGTGCTCTTAGATCATGGTTCAAGAATGGATATTTTTAAACTGGATCCAGTTTAGATGAAGTTATAACAGATTACACCTGTTAGATCAGATGATTGTTACCTGATGTCATTTGTATTGAATTATCCTCAGTCTAGTTTGGGTTTTCAGCATTTATGATTAGTAGAACAGCAAGATAATTTTGTATGTAAATATTCTGAATTTAATAAAAACTAAGGAAAAAAATTTAAAAAAAATAACATTTTGGAAAATTCTAGACATTGGAAATGTAAAACCTATTGATGCTAAGGCTAGTTTTCATCGCCAACAAAAATGGCAGAAACGGCCATTAACACATTTAGACATGGTGACAATTTTAAGAAATATGAAAAAAACCCATATATTTCATATAGTTAAATTATGCAGCTATAACTTTGTAGAACTATAAATGTAATCTGACATTATGACTCCAATC
Organism: Poecilia picta; assembly: GCA_033032245.1. NCBI lineage: Eukaryota > Metazoa > Chordata > Actinopteri > Cyprinodontiformes > Poeciliidae > Poecilia > Poecilia picta. Next base: position 26,319,348 of record CM065356.1, read on the forward strand.
ATATGAACTTTACGACTTGTGAGACGAAAGGTGAAACTGGTTCTTCTGACGGACCTAAAGCAGGAAAGGTTTCGTCTGATTTTAGGTCAGGCTGTGAGACAACGCTGGCAGCTCCTCTCACCTTCAGGGCGTCCGGCTGAGCGAAGTAGGTCAGCCCTCCGACCTTCATGGCGATCCAGATGTCGACCATCTGAGCCGCGATGTGGCTCAGCGGCAGGTAGCTGACCAGCCTCTCCTGGAACTGAAGGCTGTCCTTCAGCTCGACGTGTTTACACGTTGCAGCTGCTGTCCAAGTTATCTAAGGAGAAAGATGAGAAAACATGGATTAGAGTAGATGTCGTACACCTCTGGGGAAGCATGAATACCCAACTGTGAGTGTTTTAGAATTATATCTACCTTCGAAAATCATTTATTATTAAACAACTGACCTACAGAGTCCCTGTAAATTTAACATTCCCAATTTTTGAAACTGAAAATTTTTGATTTAGTTTTTATTACATTCCAAATATTTAAGTGCAAAATCTGACCATCTTGCTGTTGTACTAACTCAAACTAGACTGAGAATAATTCAGTTCAAAATCACATCAGGTAAAAATCATCTGATCTATACCAACTTCTAGTTTGTGAGTCTTAGTGCTTTGTTTGCCATCAAAACTGGATCCAGTTTCAATTTTTTTAACCATGAAACTTAAAAAAAACCCCAAAACCTTAAGTTATTTTTTATCTAGTTTTTAGAGCAAATATCTTGGTACACTTGACATAAGACAAAACTAACTTACAAGTAACTTTTATCAAGATATGGGAACATTTTCTAGTCAATAATTCATTAATGATGTAAAAGTACTGGTGTTTATTTCACTTAACATTTTCTCATGTTAAAAGTGAAATGAATTATTGTATTAAAACAAACCACTGCATCTTTCTGAAAAGCTACTTGTAAGTTTTGATTTATTTCAAGCGTAATAAGACATTTTCATTAGCAACTAGACAAAAATAGTTGGTAAGATTTTGTTTTTGCAGTGCAGGAGCCTCAAACAAGCAGACAAATAATGTGTTTCTGTAGTTTTTTTTTAGTGATGAACATTTATTTTAGGGCAGTAACTCAAAATTCATAGCAAAGACTCCAAGTACGCCCATAAAAATAAAATGCACGCTATTTTATTTTATTAGAAAATTAGATTTCATAAGACTTAAGAACACGATCGTTTGTAAAATTGATACATTTTGATTGAGTATTTTTTCCAGCTGCTCAGGAACTAGAACACGAAATTGGGCAAAAAGCCTCTGAATAATCAATTGAAACCTAAGAAGGACTGTAAGAATACCTGTTAAAAACAGTTTGAGATCCTAATTCCTCAGATTTGATTCTTTGCTCCTGAACTTTTGTTGCAGAGTTTTAAACAGTCATGCGTCCCTGTCTGAGTTTCATCAGAGCGTCACAAGATCAACCTGAGGGGTGCAGAGATAATCAGCAGGCGAGGACAGAGATGAAGCATCTCTTTGTTTATTTTTAGACCTTCTCACTTTTAATTTGAGTATTTCTTTGTATTTTAAGTGGTCATCATAACCAAACCATGCAGAAAGTTTAGGTAGTAAACGGCTGATAACTGCAAACGTAATCATCGGTCAGATTAAAAATTGAGGGATTTGTGGCTGTTTATTATATTTAAATCTGAAACAGTGTGTAGTGAAAAAAAACTTGAACTTATTTAATATTTTATGAGATATTATTTAGTGTATTTGATTGGGATTTTATGTGATAGATAAACACAAAGTAGAAGTGGAAGGAAAATGAGGTGTTTGAAAAATGTGAAAAGTGTGGCATGCATTTCAGCCCCCATGGAGCTATGCTTTGTCTTTATCTGCCTGCAGATTATTCCTCTAATAACCAGAACTTTTTCATCAATATTAATTGATATTTTTTACTTAAAACAAGCTGAAAAGTTGCTTGTAAGTTAGGTTTGTCTCATGTCAAGTGTATTAAGATATTTTCAGTAGAAACTAGATTGAAATCCTCTAAGATTTTGTGCTGTTGCAGTGTAAAATGTGTTTGTCAAAACAAGGTGGCCGGCTTTGGGCTTGCTCAAGTCATAACCTGAAACCGGAGGAGTAAATTGGTGGAAGTTGAACTTAAACAGGAGAGAACATTTCTACTTGTATCTATCCTGTCACTTCAGATAGTCTGAGCCTTCACATGATGATAGATAGAGATCTCCCTGGAAAGCACCCAGAGTCACTGACGTCTGGCTCAAAGCATGTGACATTTGCGGGTCTCGTTACTCACGTTGTCGTGGCTCAGCATCACGCCCTTCGGCTGGCCCGTGGTTCCTGAGGTGTAGATGAGCATGCAGCACTGGTTGGGCTTCTGGCTGGAGATGATTGCATCAAGAGGCCCGTCCGGATCGTTGCGGCCGAGCTCCATGAATTCTGCCCACTGTCGTGGAGAAAAACCAGTCAGACGGGCTTTTCCACGCTCCCTCTCTGTGTGTGTGTGTGTGTGTTTACCGAGTACAGGTTGGGCCTCTTCTCCTTTAGTGCATCTTTGTACTGGATAATTGCTTTCAAGTGAGGCAGCTTATCTTCAATCTGGGGGCAGAAACAATACATTCCTGTGAGGACAATACTTTTTTTTGTCTTTATCGTTTTAGTTCTCACTGCAACAACACAGAATCTCACCAAGAATTTTCGGTCTTGCTTCTGGTGCAAATATTTTAGTTCACCTGAAATAAAACAAAACTAACTTGCAATTGGCTTTCAGCAAGGATAGGAGCTTGTTCAATTATAGTACTAGTTCCACTGGTAGACATTTCCCCCCACATTATAAGTGAAATAATAACACTTCTTCATCAATAAAAATAAATTATTGACTGAAAACAAGCTCCTATGTCTTGCTAAAAAGTTGCTTTAAGCTTAGTTTTATCTTATTTTGAGTCTACTAAGATATTGGCTCTAGAAAATGGACCAAAAATACTCTTTAGGTAAGGTTTTGAATTTTTGCAGTGCAGAATCTTGCACTGGGCTTTTATTTTTTGTAAAATACTTGCTAAACTCTAATTTTTGTGGCTGAAATTGAAACATATAATCTGATGTGAGGTGAACAAGTTTCCACCTTGAGTAAACTAATGAAGAAAATGTTAGTAGCTGAAATGTTATTACGTTTAAACAAAATGCTCTATTTCTTAAAAATAAAATGGTGTCAGACGTCAGAAAAGCTGCATTCACACAGCAAGCAAATGCAACCGAAACCTGATTCTTTTTTTGCACATATGCAACTTTTTCTTGGCAATCTGAACTTCTCAATTCTGACATTTTCACCAAAATAAAAAACTAATCTACAAAAACAAACAAAAGTACAAATCTAAAGTGGTAAAATCTGTGTTTTGGTTCCTTTCTCTAACAGAAAATAAATCAGATTTTCTTTTTCTCTGTGATTTACACGGTCATTCTCGTCTCACCTGGAGGATTTTCTGCAGCTGTTTGTGGTTCTCCACCACGATAATGTTTGCTTTGGAGTTTTCTGCTACGTAGTGACAAGCCTCAGGAGAGTTGGTGGTGTAAATCCCCACAGCGAGGCCCCTGCAAGAGGAGAGGGAGTCAGAGTTAGCACAGCTCATCCCCACGGGTCAGTACTGAGAAAAACCTTCATGAAGGCAGCGAGGAGGCTGAGCTTCCAGCAGGACAAAAACGGCAAACAGCTACAGCAGCTGCATTTCTGTTACAAATGTGTGAAAAACACGTTTGTAACTTCGTCAATGTTCTGCAAATGTCAAACAAAACACACTCTTGCAGCTGCATTGTTTAAATTTGACAAAAATTAAATCTTGCGTGAACAAATTTCTTCACACGATAAGTAATTTAAAATAATACCGCGCCGTCACCCCCTGCTACTTCCTGTCATCGTCTTGTTCTTCGTGGTTTGCGCCAGTGGCAACACCCAGTTAATCATGTGGCTCACATAACACAACAAAAGCGTTTCCATTGCAGTTTTGTTAAATAAACCAATTTTAACAAAACCTTTATTCAATAAACAAGTTTTTTTTAATTGGTGTGTTTCCATTAGAAGCAACTTTATTTTATAAATGTTAAATTGCACGGTTACATGGACATTGGAAACGCAGCTAGTGAGACGATTTCTACATCAAACATGAGATTCATGTGTTAGAATGGCCTAGTCAAAGTCCATTTGTTAGTCTTTGTCATAAATTTCTAATTAAATACTCTCAAGTTTTGTTTTTTTTTATTTTTTGGTTAGGAGGAATTAGTATTACTGCAAAACACTGAATCAGGAGTTAGAGAAAAAGTTTAATTTGGATTTGAGAAAAAAACTAAGATATGAATGGATTTTCATGAAAGTGTTAAAATGAACAAGATAAGGTAAATTTAATTAAAACCAGGTTTAGGGAAGAGACTGAAGTACGTAGAGAATCAGAAAGTGCTGAAATGAAGAGTTAGTTTGGAGCATTTCAGAAAATGTTGCATAAACTGTAGCACTCTAGAGAGAAAGATGGTAAAATAAGCAAACAGTCAGATTTAATTCTCTCCGTTTCAGGATTAGTAAAAATTAGAACATTTTTTCATATCTACAAGGTTCCAGAAGGAAGAGCATCTAATCTTTATTAAGAATGTGACGCTGATGACATGAAAGCTAAGATTTGGAACATGGGAGCTGGTCGGGTCACATTCCTGGAAATCAGGCGTCAAATCCAGAACCTGCATTCTGTGCACCAGAAGGCATCTGTTATCTGCATTTCATTCCTGGACACAGGTGAACCCTGGTGAAGTTTTATGAGACTAAGTTACTTATTTTAATGGACCTTTAGGAAGAAAACCCCCCAGAACTAAATTCATTAACTATTCCCATTATTACATCACTAAATTGCAAACGAAGCATGAGATATCCTAGCAGATGTTTGGTGATGGTGCAGCTGTAACCGATGGCTTTGCCTTTTTCAGTTTCCAGTCAGCTGATGGAGAAACCATGAATTATCAGAGTGACTTCAGTGAGTCAGCCTCTTGTTTGGCATATCGCTTTAATCAGTCATTTGATCAGAAAAATGTCTCGGCTGGATAAGAAGCGACCTGCCGACCTTGACCTGCCAGTTGAGGTCGGACACTCGTAAACTCGGTGATAAACATCTCAACACGCCGATGCAGAAACGCTGATAAACCATCGTGACCAAACCAGAGGACTCAGAAACTCACCCGGCCAAAATGGCGCCGATGTCGGCGATGAACCACTCGGCAGAGTTGAAGCCCAGAATCCCGACGCCATGGAAACGCTCCAAACCGAGCTGCAGAAATATAAGACAACAAAGTTTAAAAAATGAAAAATACACAGTTAACTGATCTCAAAACTTTACCATATCCTCACTTATGGTAAAAGTAATTTATTAACTAATTTATTAAACTTTTAATCTTTTTTAACTTGATGATTTTAAAAAATGTTCTAAAACTTTAACTTTTGATATTGTTTGTTTCTCATTGGCTAAAAATTATAATTTGCATTTAAAACGTAGGAGTTTCAAGTCCCAGTTTGAGTTTAAACAATTAGTTGAATAAATTGTGATAATTATTGACATAATCGTCAACTAATTTAGTAATTGATTACAAACATACAGACTCAAAAAAGGAAAATTGCTGAAATAAAACACTGAGAGCAGTAAAACAAAACAAAAACTGCACAAAATTTATAAACATCTTGCATTTAAGATGTAAATCTGTTCCATGAAAACTCAAGTAAAATTTGTAGCTACACAAGATTTATATTCTGTAAAATCAATCAATCTATCCATCCATATATACACAAATATAAACCAGAAAGCATTTATTTAGCTCCAGATGCGTCCTTTGCCTAAAAAGTACTGCATTGTAGGCTACTTATTTTTGTATGCCAAAAAGTTGTTTTTTTTTACTTGCGTCTTTTAATGCATTTCTAATATTTAGCAAATTAAAAAGACTTAAGTGGTTAAATGTAAAATCTGCAGAATGTGTTAATATCTTTATCTGATTATTCAGTTAATCGTCAGAATAATTGATTTCTGAAATAATTGCCACTATGTGATCCGTTGCCATAACGACACCCGACCCTCCACAGCGATGTAAAGCGACGCCTAAATGAGCCATTTAAATTCACCAAGTCTTACATTGCAGAGAACTAAATATCATGTAAATATTATGCTGCTAATATCTGCTGAAGGTTTGTTTAAAAAGAAAAAAATCATGACAGAATGCTGGTGGATGTGGAAACAAATGTTAACTGTTAATTATCCAAAAATTATACATACATGAGTATAAACGTCCAACTAAGAAATTAACTGAGTAATACATTTAGTTGGAACGAAAAGTTAAATTTTTTGTTCCAACTAAATGAAAAATTAGTTTCGTTTAGTTATTAGTTTTATAAATGAATAAAATAAAAATAAAAACCTGAGTCAACTATGCTCAAAATTTTAAAAGATTTTTTAAAATCTTTTAAAAAGATTTTTTTTTAAAATCCAGATTTAAAAAAATCTGGATTTTTTTTTAAATTAATTTTCTAATTCAGGAGAGTTTAACTCCTAAACCATGCAGGATAAAGCCAAACAAACTGAACTAAAATGTGTTTTTAACTATAAAAGGAATGCCGATAAACAAGACATTATCTCCCCTAAAGACTTTCTGATTGGATTAGAAAAAAGAAAATGAAACCAGCCTTTAGGAAGCTCTTGGCAGCTGTGCGGCAGTCCTGGTAGTATTGTTTGTAGGTGAGGGATTTCTGCTGCTCGCCCTCCTTCCATCTCAAAGCTGTGAAACCACTGAATTGATCTGCAGCTGCAGCAAACATCTGGTTCACAGTCAGAGCATCTGCAGCCTCACCGGAGCCCTCGACCCGGAGTTTCACCTCTCCGTCGCGCTGCGTCGTCCAGAGATGGAGCTCTGACGACGGCGGCACAGACAGGGAGTCCAGGCGCTGGGCGTTCACTAAAACACGCAGAGAGACAAAACGCTCAGAGCTCTGAAAACAAAATCAGTCAGTTTCAGGAGAGACCTTCATGATTTCTAAAATAAAAAATATTCAGTTTGTTATTCTGCTGTTAAAAGACAGTAGGACTTGTGTCTACTTAATTACACAAATTTTAACGCTTGAAAAATTAAAATACAATTTCTATTTTATTTTACATACAAGAGATGGAACCTTTGTGTTGTGTTTCTGGTACGTCCGTGAATCTGTTGCACAACAGCAGTGGACGAAAAAGCCGCTTCATTTGCCCCAGTGGGGTTTAATTTTAGCTTTAAAAAAATAATCTGGTTCAAAAAGGAGTTAGCCAATCAGCGAAGCTACTCAAGACTAAAAACAGCTTCTCAATGTTAAAAATGCTGCAGCAGCACAGACGCTTTAGAGGAAGTTACATGAATGATCAGGGTTTCCTGAAACACTAAAAAGCTGAATGGTTATAATATAAATGCACTAATATCTTTAAATATCCTAAATAACAGATAAAAAAATATGTTTGTTAGTAAGTTCATATTTATATTTATTCTATAATTTTACATCAAAAAGGGTTTTGGATTGAAAATATTACTTATTTTGTTGATATATGATTTTTGATTAAGATTCAATTAATTAATTAAAACTTTTGAGTCCTGCCAATATGAAAACACAAATACATCTTGTACATAGGGTATTATGAGTAGATGTTGGATCTAATGAACCTCTGCTATGCTCAGACGTGATTCACTCAACGGCAGATTAATTAGAAGATTTTCTAAATGGTTTCCAAAGTCAGATGTTTACATACATCTCAAAACATGCCCTATAATAAACTTTTGAACTGCACAAATTGGGTCAGCTCAACAGGAACTGGCCTCCTGACAGAACTGATGCAGCCCGAATCTGAGTTTCAATATTAAAAGTTTTATTCTGGCATTCAGTAGGAGGAAATAACTTTCTTAATCCTGACTGAACAGGAGACGTTTGGTCTGATTTAAGGTCAGACACAGAGAAAACAGGATGTGTGTCTATTTATATGGTGTAAACCGCAAGCTAAAACTGACGGGACACAAAGATGTCAGCTGATCGTTGGTTTAAACTTTAGCAAAAATTTGAGTGTATGTCACATTTAGAGATTATTATTCTGGATTAGCCATCAAACTCTCTGTCGTATCTAATCTATCATTTTACTTTCATACTCGAATCACATGTAGCAGCAACTAGAGAACAATCACTAGAACCAAATTACCGCAGCAGCAGCTAGCATCATCTTCTGGGTGCCATAAAACCCAAAGGATTTTAATAATTAATCTAGGAGGCGGCTTTTCGCCCCTCTGGGAGTTTACAGTGTGACACACCAGATGAGATGTAGCCTAACAATCTGCAGGATGTTTTGAATATACAGTGGGATCACATGGTGGATTTATTACAGGAACAGCAGCTGCTTATCAGTTCCTCTAACAAGCTGGACGGTGAATAACTTTCTCATGGAAAAAAAAAATCTGTTAGCTTTGGTTTTTATGCAGATACAGGTTGAATAAATTTCCACAGAATAAAACTGTCTAAAAGTAAGATAAGACATGCTCTGGTGGATACGCATGGAGTTTATTGTCATCTTCACAGATAACAATGGAAACACTTTTCCGTCTGTGACTTTAACGGGAAAGAAAGTCACAGTTTAACGGAAGGAAAGAGGAAGGAGCGTTTGTTCTGCCAAATAATGCGTTTTCTCCTTCCTCAGGAAGAGACATGCGCTCACAAATGCTGAGTTCAGCAACAAGAGCAGACAGAATAACTGCATCCAGGATTACAGTAAAAAGCCTAAAAGCTATTTTTTAATCTTGTCGTTTAAGTCCAGCTGCTCAGACAACAAACACGTGGCGGTTTTCCTTGGGGCCTCACCCTGTGGTGTGCCTGAGCTCTGCAGAGCGGCGGCGGCGGCTGCATCTCCAGCAGCGACCTCCTCCTCCTTCTCCCCGGTGGACTCTTCCTCTGATGACTCACTGAGGAACAGGAAGGAGGAAAACACATTTATGAGCCAGTGAATTCCCAAAGGAAGCGGGGTAAATCTGAACAACGGTGCCAAGTCACCGGGGGAAACCAGGGCTGTCAGCATCCACTATTTTGATCTGTATTTAAAGGTCAAAATAAATACAGTCAGCCTGGACTTAATTAATACATGCAAAGTTATGCAAATTACGCTCTGAAGTCCCAAAAACAGTTTCACTCTTACAACCATTTCAGGAAGTATTTTAAACAAGATTCTGATTTCCTTCTTTCTGTCAAAAGTGACGATGAGGAGTTTCAGCCTGAACGGCTTCTGAGCTGACAAGCATGCAGAGTATTTATAAAGGTAAAACATTCCCACAGGGCAGGCAAGTAAGTTCCAGTTTTTTAAAAAAGAGGAATAAGTTAAATAAGTTAGCTGCAGCCCCATTTGAAAACAAACCATGAGTCTTTTTGTTAAAATAGCTTTACTTGAAGACATAAAGAAATTACATTTTGTTTTCTCTGCTGTAGAAAAGGATAAATTCTGAATGTTTTGTCCCAAGTTATATGCTGTATATAAAAAGAAATAACAAATGGGCCAAGAAATGAACCTTGAGAAACTTTTTTTGGAAAATAATAAGCCTGTGTAGACCATACAAACCATCCACTGGCAGCTGAAGTTAAGCAAAAGGAATAACAAACGTTTTTGTCTCATTACGTTAAATGTAATTTCCTAAGCTAGCCATTGTAACGCATTCGTGTTAACGTACTTTGCTGTGTTTCCAATGCCGTCATCGAGGGAGGCTGAGCTGTCTGCTGCACCGCAGGACTGCAGTGCTTCTGCTTTAGGAGGCTCCACCACCACGGGTTCGGACATGGCGCTGGACTCGCACACGGTCACTGCAGGAGACAAACGTCACGATTCTTTAAGCTTCAAACGCAGTGAAAGGCAGCTACAGGAACACATGAAACATACATCAGCTGGATTATTTATCAGAGAGAGGAAAACAGATGAAACTTTGTTGTTTTCTTACCGATATCGAAATGTTATTGTTACAGAGAGTGAAGATCATATGCAAAACAACTTCTAGCAAGTCGCAGAAACCAAATAAGCTTCTGGACATTTGATCTCTCTTCATGTCACAAATACTGCAGATCATTTAAAATAGTTGGTTTCAGTAAGGCTGAGGTCAGGGCTTTGAATAGGCCATAAATGTAAGTTCTCTAATGCTACTTTGCTTTGTGTCTCCATGTTTCAATCATCAAACCCAAACTTTGCGATGAAAGGAAATGGGTTACGATGTTCCAGAACAAACAAGGAAACGCCGTCATCGGCTGAAATTTGTAGCCGCTCACATGGACGACAAAAATGCCTTGTGGAGAAACATTTCATTATTAGATAAAGGAAAGACTGAAGTATTCGGCCACAATGACATCAAGGTGAGGCTTTCAAATCTATGAACAACTGATGGTGGCAGTGTAATGCTGAGGGCCTAGTTAGTAGTACACTACTATTAGTTAGTATTCAGCAAAATTCCCAGAAAGTCAGAAGCTGTACAGATCAGCAGCTGAATCCATCTTCACAGGCCACATCCGTTTACACTATAAACATATTTATATCTTCCAGATCCGTGTTTGTTTTGAAACACAAGTTTGGAGTGACCCTTTATATATCTGTCAGTTCTTGTATCTATTTTTATCAACAGCATATTGACAAATGGCAGTGCACAGTGAAACATTAAAGATAAGCACAACTGACTCAAAAGGACCCATTTAAGATGTAAGAAAATAACCCATTACTATTTTATTTAAAGTTATCATTTATCCTAGATGTTATCTGGGAGGTGACATTTTTAGGTGATGTGTTTTTAACATGGTGTCCAGTATTTGTCTTTGTACCAGTATAAATCAATCAATCAAATTTTATTTGTATAGCACATTTCAGCAGCAAGGCATTTCAAACTGCTTTACACCATTTAGAATGGAAATGAAAATAGAAATAGACAGATATTGAAAAAGATTAGAAGATAGAAACATTATTAAAAGTAAAACTTAAAAGTGAAAACATTTTAAAACATCTCAAACCTCGACATCATACAAGGATCCTCAAACCTCAGAGTTTTTGTATCTTACAAGGATTCAAGGCATTTCAAAGTGCTTTTCACAATTTGAAATAAAAATAAAACAAGACAGAGTTTGAAAAATATTTAAAGAGTTAAAATCATTATTAAAAGTAAAAACATTCTATCCAAGGCATTTCAAAGTGCTTTTCACAATTTGAAATGAAAATAAAAACAGAACAAGACAGTTTGAAAAAGATTTAAAGAGTTAAAATCATTATTAAAAGTAAAAACATTCAATCTATCCATAAGCAACTCTAAACAGGTGGGTTTTAATTTGAGATTTAAAGGCACTCAGTGTTTCAGCTGTTTTACAGTGCTCTGGAAGTTTGTTCCAAATCTGTGGTGCGTAGAAGCTGAATGCTGCTTAGCAGGACAATACCTGTCCGGATCACTTCAAGACGATATAAAAAACAGAAACACAAAAAACGGCTGTCTTCATTCTAATCTCAGAATGATCACCTGCTTCAAGGAACCTAAGATCGAAGTAATCCCAGTCTCTAGGTCACTTAAACTGGCTCTTTTAAATACTAGGTCTCTCTGTGCTAAAGCCTTATTAATCAATGACTTCATCATTGAGCATAATATTGATTTTTTATTTCTGACAGAAACATGGCTGAATGACATTAATGAAGCAATCGTACTAATTGAATCAACGCCTCCCACTTTCAACTTTTTAAGTGAAAATGGAAAACTCAAAAAAGGATGAGGCGCGGCTTCAATATTTAAGGATACCATGAACTGTAGCAAAATCTCTCTGGGTCAGTTTATGTCTTTTGAGTATCTTGCAATCGAGCTAAAAGGCCACAAACGAACCTTAATCCTAACTTTATACAAAAGTCCAACATATGTGGAAAATTTCTTTACGGACCTGAATGAGCTTCTATCTCTCATATGTATTGATTACGATTGTTTAATAGTTGTTGGTGATTTTAACATTCATGTTGACAACCCCCAAGACCGAGGGGCTAAAAAGCTTTGTAATATATTAGAGAGTTTTGGTTTAACACAACATGTCAAACAAGCAACACACACTCATGGACACACACTGGACCTGGTTATCAGTAAGGGTGTGAATATTTCCAATGTCTCTGTAACTGATGTCGCCCTGTCGGACCACTTTGCTGTTATCTTTGACGGTTCTTTATCTGCTAACATACTTGGACAAACAGCCGCTATCACAAAACGTACTTTCACAGAAAACACTGCAGAAATATTTAATCAAATCTACTCTTCTTCCTCGCCGTTAAGCCATAATGACGTAGATAAGTTGGTAGATGATTTTCAGTGCAAACTTTCAGATATCATTGATTACATTGCCCCCATTAAAGTGAAGGTTGTGACTGGTAGGAAGAGTCTCCATGGAGAAATGCACAAACAGTTCAATCTGCAAGACAACTCTACCGTAGGGCCGAACGGAGATGGAGTAGAGCTCAACTTCACGTCTACTATGACATCTACAAAGAAAGACTACATAACTATCACAAAACACTAAAACATGCAAGAGAGGCTTTCTTTGCAGATGTCATAAACAAAAACATTAATAATGCTCGAGCTTTATTTGCTACTGTTGACAGGCTAACAAATCCTCCGATGACGTTACCACTGAACTTCAATCTAATGCTGCCCGCAACAAATTTTCCAGTTTCTTTTCAGAAAAAATCCAAAACATCAGAGGATTAATCTGCACATCCACTCCAAAGCCAATACCAATCCTGTGCCCAAACAAAACAAATGCAGGAACAATGACCCATTTCCAACTACTTAACTATAAAACCTTAGAAGAAATTATAAGTCAATTAAGCTCCGGTTCCTGCTGTCTGGATGTCCTACCCACATATTTCTTTAAGAAAGTCCTGCCAGTCGTTGCTAATGATCTGATCCAAATAGTAAACTCATCACTGTCTTCAGGTGTTTGAAGACAGCAGTTATTAAACCGCTGATAAAAAAAGAACAATCTGGACAAATCAATACTACAGAATTACAGGCCAATCTCCAACCTACCATTCATCAGCAAAATGATTGAAAAAGCAGTTTTTAAACAATTAAATAACTTTCTAACAATAATGAATCGATTTGACTCCTTCCAGTCTGGCTTTCGGGCTCACCACAGCACAGAGACGGCCCTTTTAAGTGTTCAATGACATCCATATAAATACAGACTTGGGAGAACCACAGTGCTGGTTCTGTTGGACCTCAGTGCAGCTTTCGACACTGTTGACCACAACATTTTACTGAATCGACTGGAGACTTGGGTTGGACTCTCAGGGCCGGTGCTCCACTGGTTTGAATCCTACATAAAGAACAGGGACTTCTTTGTTTCCATCGGAAATTTTTCATCGGAGAGGTCAAAGGTCACATGTGGGGTACCCCAAGGTTCAAACCTAGGACCCCTTCTCTTCAATATTTATATGCTCCCACTGGGTGAAGTTATAACAGGAAATAAGATCAGCTACCACAATTATGCGGATGATACACAGCTCTACATCACGATGCCACCAGGTGACTCTGAACCCATCCAATCACTGAACAGATGCTTAGAACAGATCAATGTATGGATGTGTCAAAACTTTCTCCAGCTGAACAGAAACAGAACTGAAGTTATTATCTTTGGACCGAAAAAGGAACGAACCAGAGTCAATGCGCAGCTTCAGTTACCACAACTATAAACCAGCAATAAGGCCCGAAACCTGGGAGTAGTGATGGACTCTGACCTGAACCTTCAGAGCCACATAAAGACAGTCACAAAGTCGGCCTTCTATCATCTGAAGAACATCTCCAGGATTAGAGGACTTATGTCTCAGCGAGATCTAGAGAAGCTCATCCATGTGTTTATCTTCAGCCGCCTTGATCACTGCAACAGCGTCTTCACGGGTTTGACTAATAAATCAATCAAACAGCTGCAGCTGATCCAGAACGCTGCTGCTCGCATTCTCACTAAAACCAGGAAAATAGAGCACATAACACCAGTTTTAAAGTCTCTACACTGGCTCCCTGTAGCTCAAAGGATAGACTTTAAAATACTGTTGTTAGTTTATAAATCACTGAACGGTTTAGCACCATAATACCTGAAAGATCTGCTAGTGCCGTACCAACCGTCTAGACCCCTCAGATCTTCTGGTTCTGGTCTGCTCTGCATCCAGAACCAGAACGCGACGAGGAGAAGCAGCATTCAGCTTCTACGCACCACAGATTTGGAACAAACTTCCAGAGCACTGTAAAACAGCTGAAACACTGAGTGCCTTTAAATCTCAAATTAAAACCATGCTGTTTAGAGTTGCTTATGAATAAACTGAATGTTTTTATTCTTTCTTTTTACTTTTAATAATGATTTTATCTATTTAAATCTTTTTCAAACTCCGTCTTATTCTGTTTTATTTTAATTTCAACTTGTGTAAAGCACTTTGAAATGCCTTGAATCCTTGTAAGATACAAAAACTCTGAGGTTTGAGAATCCTTGTATGATGTCGCTCTGCTAAAACTCTGAGGTTTGAGAATCCTTGTATGATGTGGAGGTTTCAGATGTTTTAAAATGTTTTCACATTTAATTTTTAATTTTAATAATGTTTCTCTAATCTTTTTCAAAATCTGTCTATTTCTGTTTTCATTTCCATTTTAAGTTGTCTAAAGCACTTTGAATTGCCTTGCTGCTGAAATGTGCTATACAAATAAAATTTGATTGATTGATTGATTGACAACTATTTTTACTCTCTAATAGTCAAAGGTTAGAGCTTTAGCCGTGTTTTAAACATTGAATACAGGCCCTTTAAAGTTTTGTTTATCGGCTTTATTGTTGCATCCTGACAGGAACTACGTCTAATACTCTTCAACAATAAACGCAGTCACATCCGCGCCTTTTTCCCTTGTTCAACCCTCTGTTGTTGCTCCCTTATCACATCTTTGACCTGTTTATTTAAGGGGGCTGACAACACGTTCCAGCAGCTTCGTCTGCTTGTTGTGGCAGGAGCCTATCATGGCTCGCCTGTCAGGAACAATTAGGCTCGGATAATTGGAAAGAAAACGACTCCAGAGGTCAGAGGGAGCAGGAACAAACATAGTTTGCTCAAACTTGGCCTCCATTAGGCAACTACAAACGGTTAAACTGAACATTTTACCCAACAACTGTGTCCAAATTGGCGCTGATCAAAAAATTTGAGGCCCGCTCTCACTTTTATTGGTTCACGTTGGGGAATACTCAGGTTTGGGGATGCTAAATGACCCCGTCCAGCCAGATCAGCCTGCAGAGTGAACCGTAGACGGATGAGGGGGGAGGCCGACATGAGGGGGTGAACTGAGACCCCAACCCCCTCCTGCGTCTTCAGTCTCTGGCTTTGTTTGGGTCTTGGGCGTGACGGAGACCTAATCAGTCATGGGTCGGTATGACATCACTACGGGATGATAACCTTGAGTAAAAACACCATTTTATAGTATCACTGTATTTGCTTAAACTACTGTGGTATATTGATTATCACAGTCAGAATAATATCATCTATACTATATATTAGTTGTTTTTCCAATATGATAAACAGCTACAATAGCTGATTGTCCTTTTAGAAAGCAATGATAAACAGAAGTAGTCCTTTTCAGCCAGCTGCTTATTCTTGATTTTCTCTTGTTAAAATGCCTTTTAACAACTAATGTAAAAAAGATAAAAGCAGGTTTGAAACTATCCATTGATATTGTGAAGAAAATTCATTTAAAGTAAGCTAGTTGTAAAAACTTAACCATATGTTCACTATTAAGTAAAATTAATAGTTTTAAATAAAAAAATTCACTCCAAATTATATCCATGGTTCAATTAGCGTAATCTCTTAAGTAGGGGAGTGTCCTTAGCTAAGTTCATTTAAATCTAGTTGACTATGTTCCAGTAAAAAACCTGTTTTAAGATGAAAAAAGTGTTATTTTCTTTTGAATGAAGACAGATGTTTTTTATGACCCTGTCCCAAAGGGAAGCTCTACTCTGTTGGCAGGACCAGATTGTTTTACACACCAAGTTATTTTTGTTCAACTTAGTGTAATATATTTCAATAGAACTATCCTAAATTAGAATACAGCAGAGAAGGGAATCTTTAAAAGTATAGGACCCGGAACCTTAACTTCAGATCGCTCTGGGGTTACCCGGGGAACGGTGCGTCGGTGAAATGGTTCCCCTTAAGTTCGTCTTGGTGTGTGGATGTCTGTGGAGTGGGGTAAATATTGAATTGGATGCTGGTTTGTGATTTTATTGAGTTTTGTCAGTTTCATTAGTTGTTCGTCTAATAAATGTTGTTTATGTTTGGACTTGGGAAAACATTTTGTCTTTGTCTTTATGGTTCAGCTGATACAATGATGGCATCAAAGAATCTGGGCAGAAGAGAGAATAAAGCGAGTAAATCAATAACTAGATCAATTTTTATACCTAGTGAAAATTGTAAAACTCTTTGAGGTGTTTTAGGCAAATATTGCTTTAAGCGTACGATTCAGAATTAGTCCAAAATGTATGTTGGCTCTCAATAAAACACATTTTGATAAATAATTTCCATGTAGACCATGAAACATGTCCAGTATAAGCTAAGTTAAACTTATTACAGAAAAGCACATAACTGCTAAAATGTTGCAATAATCTGGTTGTACACAACTGATACTTAGCTGAAGCAACACGTTGTAGGCATGCTACAAAGGGTTAACGGGATCCTATTGCACACAAAAATGTTATGCTAACTTTACAGAAACTGGAAATTGTTTCGACGAGAGTGAAACTAGTCAGGGAAGCTGCCAAGAACAGCAACACTGAAGGAGCTGGATGAATCTCCTAACAAGAGCTGATTGTGTTCACCATGTGACAACAGATTCTTGTTATTTCCAGGATTACAACACTGAATTATGTTTTCTTCCAACGAAAATATCCACATCTAAACTTTCCTCGACTCTTAATGGAGAATGTGCTGTGTCTCCAGATAACAGATTCAGTCCAAAACCTTCAAGTGTCTGCTACAAAGTTGTGGATATAGAGTGAAGTTTCAGCAATTACTTAATAATAAGTTTTGGCTTGTGAACTAAATCTATAAATGTACTCAGAATTTGAATGATATGGAGAAAGTTTGGGATGCAGAGTGGAGAAATGTCACCTAACTAAACACAACTGAATGTTGAAAGAGTTTAAGGTCCAACCAGGTTGTTGCATCATTATTTCATCTTTCATTTCACTTTTAGAGGTCATACCACATTTTTTGTGAAACATTTAGAAATAATGAGCATGCTGTAGTTTTATTTAATTACTTCTTTGTATATTTAAAAACGCTGCAGCCCTGTCTGATTATCAGTTGCCACCATCTGAGCCCTTCATATTCAGCATCACATACATTCTTGGGATTCCACCTCTCATTTAGCTTTGAAATCAACAAAGCGACCTGCAGCCACTACTGGTGGGGAAAAAAACGCCTTAAAGCTTCAGTAAATGGTCAACATGGAGGCCAGTGGTTGACACTTTAAGGCCAACGCAAGACGGTTTTATTTGCGTTGCGCATTTTCAGCAGCAGGGCAATTGAAAGTGGTCTACATGATTAGAATAAAATGAAACAAATAAGTAAGAAACATTGGTAAGGAAAAACTGTCAGTTGAAAAACAGGCTACATTGAATGCTGTTCTGGTTACTATTAACCATGGGAAGCTCTAATAAAATTGATTTTTAAACTTTTAGCGGTTTTGAAGCTTTCTGGAAGTTTGTTCCAGATTTGTGGAGCATAGAAGCTGAATTTTTCTTCTCCATATTTGGTTCTGAGTCTGGGGATGAAGAATAGACTTAAACCAGAAGACTTCGAGTTGCCTGGAAGGTTGATATAACGACAGCAGGTCTATAATGCCATCTATTATTTATAAGTTAACTGAAGTATTTTAAGGTATCCTCTCTGAGCTACAGAGAACAGACTGTAGCTCAGTTTCGGACTTTAAAACTGGGGTGATGCGGATTATCTTGGTGAGAACGCCAGCAGCAGCGCTCTGGATCAGCTGCAGCTGTCTGATTTTTTTAATGCAAACCTGTGAAGACACTGTTGCAGTAATCAGGGTGACTAAAGATAAAAAAACACATGGATGAGTTTTTTAGGATCTTGCTGGAATATGAGTAGTTTAATCCAGGAAATGTTCTTCAGGTGACAGAAGACCGACTTTGTAATCGTCTTTATGAAACTCTTAAGGTTCAGGCACGTCACTGATCAGTAGTTTCTAGCTCTAATAGCTGAAGCTGTAAAATGTTTGTGTAATTCCACTTCAAACGATCTTTCAACACATTAAAATAATCAAATTAACAAAATGTAAATTATTTATTTCACATCCTATGACATCGTCTGCTGGAGTAAACACTACACAGGTAGGTTACGCTTGTCGTGGATAAAGATTTACTGCTAAGGATGAATCACCCGGTGGGGTTCGCCCCTCACCCCCATGTACAGACTGACACCAGTAGAGATGCCGCAGTCTTGCTGATGGGAGAGGATTATGACGATGGAGGACAGTGGAGCTTAGCAGCAGCTGTCCCAGTCAGAAAGGGAAAAGCAGCAACAGTTGAAGCAGCAACAACACTTTTGTTTTTGGACACTAGTTAGCTGAGAAGAAGCTTAAGTAAAACCCTAATAGAAAAAAAAAAATTTGGCATGAATCAATAGAGGGAATCCCCACAAAACAGCATAATTTCATCAAGAATTTTCAGTTCCACTTTGATTGATTAAAACTACAGGCAAAATCCCCTTCTTTAAAAGTCTTTGTTTCTGTTTTCCCGAATAGGCTAAAGTAAGGTCAACTGAATTCATATTATAGATGGATCTGCTGACAGACAGAACTGGGCGTGATCCTCTGCATCCTCATTTTTTCTGTGATCAAACTAATCAGTTCACAAGAAATTGATTTCATTAACAAATGAGCTTCTGCTATTAATAAAGACAGAAAAGCAAAATAGAAAATATATTCAGCTCTGCAGGCTGGGCTACACCCACTTAGCAAAGAGACAGAGTATGTGTTGGCTGTCCGACCAAACCAAACACTTAAAATACTCATCAAGTCAAGATTTACCTTTACTGCGGCAAAAACTCAAAGAAAAACAAGTGAAATAGTTATTTGTATTAGAAAATAAACTAGTAAATTAGCTGATGGCACGAAACCTGTGGATGTTCATCATCTTAACTCATAAAATCAATCAACCTGTTTTCTCAGAAATCATTGCTAAAAACTTTCTTACCAAACCAGATTTGCTAAAATGAAGCTTGTTATTCAAGTTTAAGCCACTTCCTCCTACCCACACATTTTTTAAATTTTAAATTCAGCTACTCACGTTGCATCGTTAGATGATGATTCTCTTCTCGGCTGGTATCCAACACGTTTTCTCTAGGATTGCCACCCTTTTGCTATTCTCCTTTTATTTATTTATTTTATTTTTTTAAATGAAGCAGACGAGACACTAATCCTACAACTGACCAGGATGTCTACAGCAAATCATTCATTTTCAAACTAGCAGCCGGCCGGCTCTGTTGGTCCCTCCTCCCGCTGTTACCCCACCCAAGACAGCTCACCAGCGTCTTCCAGGCAGCTGCCCTCCCATCTTCATTTAGCTCGGCCTGATTGGCTGAAAAAGCTCACACCATGCATTACACGGAAACCTAAAAAAGAAGGAGGGGAAGTTGCCGAGAGGAAGCAGAGGCACGTTTCCCTCCCCACTGATGATGCTGAAACTGAGACCCATCCCCCTCGAGAGAAATACCGCCTTTTACACTCATCCACATGCAGCGTGGGGTTACTATCGGACGAGTCGTGTGCAGAAATATTTCTGAAGGGCTGGGCTGCTTCATAATGTGTTCTGCTTTTAATGTGGCCTTTTCTACATAACCTACAACCTGCTGTGCACAAGCTTCGGTTAAACAAGCTTAACCTCGAAGCCTTGATGGCAAAGAAAACATTCCTTTCACTGTTTTCTACTCTACACAACTCTAGAAGTTTTATGGAGCACAGTTAACACATTAATCATGAATATATTAACTGCAAGCAGTTTTAATGGGTTCCTCACCCGACCCTTACACCTCTCCTCTCCACGGGCTTCCTAGAGGCATCTCCGGCGCTCTAAGTGCAACAACTGAGTACAAATTTTCAGGAGGTTAATGAGTGGAACGAAAAAGTGAGTGGGATTACCAGATTCAGATCTTACTGGACAGACCGTGGCTACTTTTGCCTCTTCCACAGAGAAGTACAACAGGTGGCGGTACACGACTTTGTGCTTTTCTTTAGAAAAAGTGGCCAAAATACTGACAGTACCGCATCATTCCTGGGCCCAGTTCAGGACAATTGTAGGTCTATGGGATAATGGCACAGTGTGGCTAGGGTGGAGCCACAGGCATGACACTATTATTCGTGATAAATCGATTATTGAAATAACCTCCACAAGGCAATGGCATGGTACAGTTGGGGTGGAGATACCAGTATCAACACTGATATCCATTGATAGAGGGACAGAAAAACAAATGAGACATATTAGTGAGTCATGTTTGTTGTTGCACTAGTAATCGCAACGTTACATGTCTGGATTTAATCCCACTTGCCCAGTTAAAGTCAAACTGGAGGTCATAAAAAAGCAATAAAAAAAACAATGGGTCACTTGGAAGTTACAAATCATCATAAACAGAAATTTTATTTATTTGTTTTTTTATTGTATTTCTCAAGGCTCTGTTCTTGGCTCATTTTATTGCACTGCCAATCGCAACCACCAAGACCAATGCTTTAACTTGCTTGAACTTTGTTTTGCTGACCTAATTTTAGGAATTTGAATAAAACTCTTAGCTGTCAGCTAAACTCTGCTGCTTGACAAGCCAATCCTGCTCTTCTTGTTTTGTTTTTTCCTTGCAGGAACATACCTGTTAAAACGAACAAATACCAGAGGTGCGGCAGGACAAAATACAGGTGCACAACTTTAAGAAAGATGTAAAAACAACCAGAAAACCACATTTTAACCTCCCTTGACGGTACATGAATCTAATCTTAAAACTCATTCAAATTACAACATATAAGAGCTTAAGGGTATACATTTAAGTTTCCAGAAATATATTTATATAGAAATAAATCTGATCCCACTAAAAGAACTGACCTCAACTTGTACTCAGAGGTCTGCATGACCTCATGAATGTGTGCAATCAGTACTCTGTTGAAAAATACAGCCAATGGCCAAGCGAGACCTCATGACAGGGCCACCTCACCACCGCGTCACGTGACGCCCAGAGCCGGCTGATCTGGTGCAACCACACATGCTGCAGGGCCGTCTAACGCTGACGCACTCTAGAGATCATTCTCTCATCCCACACTCTGCAAATATGCATCTTACAGGAAAAGAAACACATGAATCACCAGGAAACCGATTAAATAGACAACCAGATAAAAATAGGCTCTTTTAATATCTTATTTACTTGTATATATCTAATGTTCTTGTTCCTGTTGGCTTAAACAAATGAGCTAAGTTTTACAGAAAGACAAAGTCATTATGTAGTCAAATAACAAAGATGGCAGACCAACATCGTTTTACATATTACTCTTAAATGCAACCCACTGAAGATAAAGGAAGTGTGATGTATTCTTATTAAAGCTTTGTGCTATTTTTGTGCTGACATTTCAATAATGACAGTTTAGCGTTTCAGGTGTCCCAATATAACCATAAATATGCAAGAAAAAGTTGAAAAATAAAGGTATGGTATTCCATAGTGGTGATAGTTTGTAATGCAATGCCAGCTTACTCAGCATTACGATATCAGAGCCGGCCCAAAGAATAAGCAACCTTAGCTGCTGCTTGTGGTCCATCACAGCAGTGGGCTTCAAGACCGCTTACTTCTTCTCATAGTTAACTACATTTATTAACAATAAACTTCTTCAAAATTATAATGAGTCATTTAAAGTTCAAGTTTGACTCAAACTGTCCGTCTGATCCTTATTTAGGATCGGACGGACAACTACTGACATTGATACACCTTTCTCAACAGACGGGGGCGCACTTTCTCCCTTTCTCGGTCTATGGTCCGACATTCGAGCGACTTGAGTCCATTCCTCCCTCCCTGGCTCCTCCAGACCTGCCCCCACCGGCCTGGTTCGGGGGGCAACCGCCCCCCCAGCGCCCCCTATAGCTGCTGTTGTGAAATAAAAATGCTCTTTATCAAAAAGGGTCCTTCAATTGTAATTCAATTGCAGTGCTAAACCATACAGAGTAAATGTGTTAAAAGTATTTTAAAACATAAACATAGACTTAATCAATGATCTCGTGTGATTTTTTTTATTAGACCTAAGCCTTGACAATCTAAATTAACAAAAATACATCACTCTGTGGATAGTGAATATATAATTCAGAAATATTTATTTATTTAAAATCCTTTATTATTGGTCTCGTGATGTTTGAATTTTCTAAAAAAAATCTAAATTTTAGACTTTTATTATCTGTGAGCCACGATGATCACTTGTGTATAATAAATGTATGCAAAATATGAGTTACACTTTTTACTTTTTATCATTAAAAAGTTATACTTTTTAATGATATTCTAATGTATTTAATAATAAATTCAAATCATACTAAATCTGAGTCAGTTGTATTTAATTGATTACTACTATAGTACTTTAACATTCTAATACTTTGTGTAGGAGCTATTTTCCCATTGTTTGGTTAAAACTTAGAATTTAAATTGTTTAGTTTATTTTTAGCATTTGTTTTTCTTAGTTGATTTATCATTAGAATTTTTATTATTTAGAATAAGTTTTTTGGTTAGTAATTCACTTAATAAGTTAATTGATTTCAGGTTGGGATGTGGGTATTTCACTGTATAAATAGGTGGGTCTTAGGTAGCTTATTATGCACGTGGGTGGTCACAAGGTTTTTTACCAGCCAGATAGTCACAGCGGTTTTTTGTTAGTCAGCGAACAGGTACAGGAATGGGACCACAAACCTGTAGCCTTTTATTGCCTGAACTAAAAATAAAACCACATAATTATATTTTGATTTTGACTCTTTTTGCTGCGTAAACCAGAATCCACAGTGCATCAAGTGACTATTTGAGTTTGATTCACCTTTTGTTTCGATCACTTTTGAGTTTTGAATTTTTTTTTTTGATTTTTGAATTTAAGTTTGGGACAAATGGTCACTACACTTTGGTTATTATTACTACTAATAGACTAATAATTTGCTTATTATTAGTTACTTATAATAACTTTTAAGCTTAATATCTTAAGCTTAAAGTTTTATTTAGGCTAAAATAATACTCAAATTAGTATTATTAATAGATACTTATTACTATTGTTTAATAGTGAGCAAAGAGCCGACTTGTAGCCGAAAAGAACAATGAGCCAATTGATCCGGATCCTACGGAAATCACATCACTGGCTCATCTGAGCGACATTTTATCCCAGAAACAAAAAAACTCCGATATCTAAATTATAAAACGGTTGTAGATACTTCCTAAGTAAAGCATCCCTGTGTTTTAAAATTGTTCAATTTTATCTGAGAATATTCACTTAATTCCTTCGCTGCGGAGACGGAAACTAGTTTTATGATTTCATTGAAGCATCTTATAAACGTAGCTTGCATCACCAAAGCAGGTGTGCATTTATAGCAGACGGGATTTTAATAGAGGTTAATGAAACTGGTTATGAGTTAGAGAAAGATATATATATATATAATATATATATATATATATATATATATATATATATATATATATATATATATATATATATTAATTAACCTAAATAACTTAATGAAGCTGTTGAACTGAATGACTGACTGCGGAATGCTTAGCAACGGGCGGACACGCTTGTACTCTTATAGCGTCAGGTTTTAGCTTTTAGATTTAAACTATTACTGTACATTCTTTGACATTATCTGAACATTATGCCATCGGGATGACAAAAAGATAAATAGAAAAGATAAAGGCTGTGTTAACAACCACTTACCGCCAGAAGAAGCTGTTGAAAGACGTTGGCAGCAGGGAAGTGAAATGAGCTCTGCTCTGCCAGCTGTCACTTTTATAGCTCCAAGATAACACTCCCATTTAAGCCCACAATGCTGGATCTCTCTCTGAAAAATTCATGGTTTGTCGTATGCTCATAAGAAAACATACGCAAAACAAAACAAACAAACAAAACAAAAAAATTCTGATCATTTAAAAACTTACTGTAAAGTTTATTTATATGTGTAGTTCAGCAGAACAGGTGTTACCAGTTCATCAAAAGACCTTGGCAGGATTATACTGAGATTAGATTAATCTGACAATGTAATTTTTGCAGCATAGGTTTGTGCTGCCATCATGTGTTAAAGAAATGTGATTACATGAAGGGGAGATAAATCTGCAGGTTGTTTCCCTGTGTGGGTTAAAATAAAGATTTCTAAGGCTATAATCCAAGAAAATATTGCAGACTGAGAAAAGGAATCAGATGTATATTAATGACAGAAACAATCAGGCGCTACATATTTGTATATATAGTTTTTATTTCATAATTATCAATACGCTCATGCTTGGATGCAAAAATAGAAAAATACTTTTCAATTTGGAACAAATGTATGCTTTTAGCAAGCTTTTTGTGTTGACTTATCAGTTATACTGATATATTAGTTTTACAATATTTTATGAAAAAGTTTTACAGAACTGTATTTTTTACACAACAGAACACGTACTCACATAAATAGAGTACAGTCAAAAACATTAACTGTACTTTAATTGAGATTTTGTTGACAAATCAACACAAAGTATAGTGCATAACTGCAGGGATGAAGTTTGTGTCTTCCTTAAACACTTCAGTGTACATTAATATTTGTGGTTGTAAGGCAACAAACTCAAAGATTGAAGGAGTGTGAACACTATTGAGATGCTGTAAAATTAAGCCTATAACTTAGCAACTCTAATTGTGCTATTTTCTCATCAGAGACAGCTGTTTTAAATATATATGCAGTATATTAATGCAAAAAAACTGTAAAGGTTTTACACCAGGGGTATCCAAAGTGCAACTCGGGGCCATTTGGGCCCTCTAAATTATTTTGTACGGCCCTTAAGCACAATTCCTCAGATCCAGGTCCTTGCTGCAAAACAACTGCATCACCCTGCAGTTATAGACATAAATATTTTATAACTTTTTTATTACATGAGATACACAGCTTTTGGAACAGCTATAAAGCCTTTCTAATAAATCTCCTTTTCTGATACTACTATGTAATAATATAACATCTATATACCATGTGTAATATATTATTGTGTAAGCATTATAGCATTAGAAATAATTTAATACAGTTTAAAAACAGTGACGTGAATGAAATTTTTATAAGAGAAACGTTAAGTATTCTATTTTTGTTAATACATTGATCATTAATATATCATGGCAAAGATAGAATATAAAGATAATATATTTTTGGTTAAAACATTTTTCTATTAGTTACACACAGTGGATAGAATAACCATAACTTTTACTTATGTAGGAGACTACTAGGTTGTAGGATATCACGTGTAACATATTATTTTGTTAGTATACTAGCAAGACATTAGATAATGTGACTGTATTTTAAAAATAATTAAGAAAATAACATTTTAACAAGGGAAAGAATAGGTACTGTACTTTTGATTATCTCTGACAAAGATCGAATATATAAAGACAATATAAAGTTTTCACTAGCTTCTTTAGCAAATATAAAATAACTTTTGTACAGCAAACCTTATTGCATTTTTGGTTAAAACATGTTTTTTTTCTTCATAAGTTACACACAGAAATTTGACTCTTCATAATAATATTATTCAAATAAAAATAAAAAGTAGGGTGTAGTACAACTACCGCTAAAAACTTTTTTTTCAACTGTTAAAGTATATAAGGATAATATAAAGTTTTCACTAGCTTCTTTAGCAAATATAAAATAACTTTTGAACAGCAAAGCTTATTGCATTTTTGGTTAAAACATGTTTTTTTCCTCATAAGTTACACACAATGGGTAGAGCCAGAAATTTGACACTTCATAATAATATTACTCAAACAAAAATAAAATGTAGGGTGTAGTACAACTACAGCTAAAAACATTTTTTCCAACTGTTAAAGTAAATGTAACTAATTACTACCAAATAATTAATATATAAAATATACAAGCTTTACCGACTTAAATTGAAATAACTTGTACACTGATATTGTAATTTATTTACAAACACATAGATGACAAAATCACCAATGGAAAAATTTGACTGTATTTTTTAAAAATAATTAAGAAAATAACATTTTAACAAGGGAAAAAATAGGTACTGTACTTTTTGATTATCTCTGACAAAGATAGAATATATAAAGACAATATAAAGTTTTCAATAGCTTCTTTAGCAAATATAAAATAACTTTTGAGCAGCAAAGCTTATTGCATTTTTGGTTAAAACATGTTTTTTTCCTCATAAGTTACACACAATGGGTAGAGCCAGAAATTTGACACTTCATAATAATATTACTCAAACAAAAATAAAAAGTAGGGTGTAGTACAACTACAGCTAAAAACATTTTTTTTCAACTGTTAAAGTAAATGTAACTAATTACTACCAAATAATTAATATATAAAATATACAAGCTTTACCGACTTAAATTGAAATAACTTGTACACTGATATTGTAATTTATTTACAAACACATAGATGACAAAATCACCAACGGAAGACGTAACCCTACAAACTATGATTTCTCTTCGCCCACAGCTCCTCCTAGCGGTTTAATTTAAACCAACAGCCCTCTTTAACTGGGCGGAGCGTTTTTGTACGTCTAGCCCCTCCCTCCCGTAGTGACGTAGGCGTTCGAGGGTAGCAACAGTTGCCTTGAGACCCCACCGCGCTATAGTGACTGTAGCCGTGGAGACAGTTACTTACCAACGGGCGCAACACTCAGCAACAGCAGCAGCAGCAGCAGCAGCATCTGGAGGTCACCGAGTGAGTTGGAGAGAGGGAAAGAGAGCAGAACTTTTCTCAAGGCAAAGGTGATTTTATGTTTGTAAAATTTACAGAGTGATTTCGTTTGAAGGGAGGAAGAAATGTATGTTCTCGAACGCGTCTTCCTGAATGTAACTTTCTCCTCTTTCTGGCATCCGCCCCAAGTTGCGAACAGCTTTTTCCTCTCCCCCCCCCCCACTCCCCCTTCCGTGAAACGATAACATTTCGCTTCTAATGTTCTCGTTCCCAACTTCTACAGCAGCTTGCTTTCAAAAATATATTCTTGTGACTACAAATCCGAACTAATCAATCACTTTACACTTGTTGCTACTGACGTTGTTTGGTGGAAACCGAGACGTGAGACGCTCCTTCAGCTCAGTTCCAACAGGATGGATGGATGAGCGCAGAGTAAAGTACGGCTAATGCTAATTCCGTCCGTTCGCCGACATGAGAGCAACTTCACTCGTGAGTTTAATCGTGGGTGGAGTTGTTCCGGTTTTGTTGTTGTGGGGGGGGGGGTTTCACGGAGACACCACGGTTAAAGTTCGGCCGTTGGCGCGTCGCTTTTTCTGGGCCGTTTAAACAGGTGGAAGAGTAGCTAGCTTAGCGTTAGCACCGCTGCTGCTGCTACAACTGTTTCCAACGTCTGCTACTGCCAAACTTATTCAACGTAACGTTCACGGCGCAGTTTCTTTTTAAAAATTAGTTAAATATCAAACAGCAAACCGAGCTCTGGTGTGTTTAAACTTTTTTTTTTTTTTTTTTTTTTTTTTTTAGCAGCGTTAGAGTCTCATTAAATCGAGTATTTTAGTTGATTTCCATCACATTGAAATTGAGCCTAATTGTCATTTTTACATAATGAGATGAACCAAGAGGTGACAAAGTTAGGCTGCTGTCAGTATTTCACGCCTAACTTTAATAACCCGATGTGTTGTTACAGCTAGGTGGTGCCACTGCATGGAGATTCTTAAATATTACTTATTCTAGTGTGGCGTTTAAAGTCATTTTATTAATTTTCAGGCATCACCTGATGGTTTACTTAATATTAAGTGATTGGAGTTATCTTTAGGCTTGCCTCTTTCACAAATTACTCTTATTAAATAAGTTATTTAGAGCAAAGTGGTTGTTAATAGGCAAGGTGTAGAGCTACACATTTCTCTTTGTTCAACCTCCAGCTATTTTATCTATTTGCAGAGTAGAAAATCCATCTGAATCTCAGCCATAACTCTAAAGAGAAACGTTAGATAAAGTTCGTCCCTTGTGATTCTTAGTCACCCTGTTATCCATTCATTTTATAGCATCTTTTGACAGATAATTATATATATAAAAACGTCTTATCCTTTCACGATTTTGTCTCAGGAGGTGCATTATTTCTGTTAACAGAAAACATCTCACCAGATTCTTACTTGTATTTTATGCTGTTGAAGAGTTTTGCATATGCATTAATCAAAGATTTTGTTGATAGTGTCGGGTTCTTGTCACTGATTAATTTCCTTTTAATTTTTTTAAAAGTTGTTTTTATGAACTCTGTAACAGTAAATGTTTTCTCAACTTTCTGAATAAAATGAAAGAATATTAAGGCTTAGCCAAAAAGTTGATTGGAAAAATACAATAGTTTCTCTCTAACAGGCAATATTTACAGAGGTCTCTGCATCACTGAAAGTCTCCAAAAACTGTACAATTTTACTGATTGTGGAACAGAAGAATCTGAGTTAAAGTAAATTACATCATGTCTCCTTCACAAAGGAATTTCCTTCAATAAGGAAATTATGATCATTACAGTTTTCATTTTTTTTGTACAAATCTGAAATTAAAAAAAAAATCAAAACCATAAGATAATCCACGTGTTTCCTTAAGCACCTTTAAAATAAATAACCTTGATATCCAACTTAATATTTGAGGAAAAAGGTTCAGATTTAGTATGACGTGTACCGTTAAATTCATTTATTACTCTACAGGAGCCAAAGTAAGATTCACTCCAGCAGAATCGGATGAAGGGTAAAAATATGCCGCAGTTATTCCCTGTTGAGAAATGCACATTGGTAATGTTGGCCGACTCTTCAAGTTGCGGCATTTAGTAATCATCCGGCAACGTCACTGTTTCCTGTAACTCTGTGCTTATCCACACTTCACCTGGAAGTGTGTGTTATGACTCCAAATGACAGTTGACAAGACGCTTGAGCATCATGTTGCGTTTTACACCTCAGGCATTTTTTCTGTGATCAATCATTTACAAATTCCTCAATGTTTGGGCCAAAGGTGATGTCACACTGTGTGTGTGTATGTGTGTGTGTGTGTGTGTGTGAGAGAGAGAGAGAGAGACAGCAATCAGCATTACCCAACTCTGCAGTTAAACAGGATTTGTCTATTATTTCAAGGAAAGAATTGAGAAAAGGATTATTAGGTTGACATTTTAAGCTTCTATTAGCACTTAGCGTGACAGTTAGCATTGCTAACAGTGGTCTCTGTTTCTAATCTGTGTAGAGATATTAGATTCATATCTGATCCAATTAAATCCAATTCCACCTGGCCGTGTTTTTTCTTTATTTAAGACTGAAGCTTTAGCTTGGATCAGAGCAGGATGATGTTACATTGACAGGCAACATAGGACTCATGTTGCTAACAGATGATTTCTCTCAGTACATCTCTGTTCTTTCAACATGTTTCTAATAAACATCTTTTTTGAATATTTGCACTTGCATATTGAAACACCAACAGGGTTTTGGATGACATGGACTACAGATCAAACATTTGGAATCAACTTCAAGTTTCTATTTTTGATTTCTGTCTTAAAAACAGAAATTAATTTTATGCATTTTGGTATTTACATTATAAATCAGACTTTGCTTTCGTTGATTTGTTCCATTTTCCTCAATTCATCTTTAGGTATAAAATATCATATCAAATCTGTTTTCTTTTATGTAAAATTATTTCAGTTATTCTTTATATGATATCAAAGTGAATGTCTTGAAATTTGAAAATATTGCATATGTTTGGGATTCTTCCAGCTACAAAGTTAACTCCTTTCAACTCTGAAGAAATTTAAAGCTTTGTTTTGAAATGAGAAGCTTTGATTAGTCTGACATTCCTCCCAGCAGCAATAACATCAAATCATAACCGTGATATCAAAGCGATGACTCTGCTGAAACTGCGAAACCTCCACCCGCCCCACCTCCCTGTCTAAGCGTGACACTGTTATGTTTACATGGCAACTTGATACACAAAAATACAGAAGGCATGGAAAGAAAAGGGGTCAGAGAGGGCCAGGGAGTGAAATATCCTCGTCAGGTATATTTTATCTCCCTCCTTGTGGCTGCCCTGCATACCTTCAGTTTGCAGAGGCAGGTCTGATAAAAGGTATGTGGAAAACACTTGATGTAACAGAGCAGAAGTAATTCAGGAGATTGTTGTTGCTAACTGTCTGTTAGGTCACGTGTCAGCTTTTAAAATTTGAGGAATAACCTATTTTAGCTCTAAGCACAACGCTGGCTTGTAACTTGGCAATAAAGAGTTTCTACCCTGTGTCCCACAAAACATTTTGATGGATTATCGTATTCCATTATCAACTCTTACTCATTTTGCATCTGACATGTTTAATGGATCCCTAAGTGTGCAGTCAGTAAGCAGCAGAACAGCTGCAGAGATCTCCTGGGCAGTGGGTGACCTAACACAGCTTTTAGTCGATGTGTGTATGACTTTTTTGTCTGCATTCATATGTGTATGATGTCAGTGTTTGCCGATGATGTATTTAGCTATCTTGATGAAACCATCCACTTAGATTATACAAAAAAAGTTGGATTTGTACTGTATCATAACCTTGAGTAAATACCACGGTTTCATGTTATCATGGTACTGACATAAACATTAAAAACAAATGTTTGATTTAAAGTAGAGAACAATTATTCCAACTGGTTAATAGGCTTTATGAACCAGTTAGATGGATTTAAAAAATCCATCTAAAAACATTTCCAGACATCTGAATTTCTAAAATAGCCTGAAAAAACGAGTTGGTGCCTTCTTTCATCCAGCTGAGCAGCAGTGTATAGCAACAGGTGGAGAAGGGTTATTAGTTTTTTATGCTTCAAACAGTTGGAAAAATGAAACTAAAAAAATGTAGCTGCTTTCCAAACCTTAATAATATATATATATATATACTTCTGGTGAGTGTTGTGTGTCAGATAGAGCTGTACTTGCTTTGGAACGTGAGCTCCTTTGCTATTTTTGCTCACGTCTTTGTCATATTTTAAGACCGTTTTAATGGTTTATTGCAGAACTCGAGTCGTGGCATGTCAGAAAATCACAGAGCGAAACTGAAGGGCTGAGAGGAGAATGCCTCGCGGGGGCTTGTTAAGTAGAAATTAATAGTGCCATTAATGCATTTGAAATGTTACAGGTTCATACTTTCCACAACTCACTGGTCTGTTAAGTGATGCAATATTATCTGTTGATAGCAAAACTGTCTCTCTTGCTTCAAGTTTGTCTGAAAAGATTTTGGAAAATGCGGGTTTTCGCTGCTAGGAAACGGAGAAACAAGTCTTGTTGTTCCCTCAGAAAATGCAGTGACTGATTCCTGGTGTAGCGGTAACAAGCTGAGGCTTGTTGTGAAATGAAATGTTTTTCAGTCTGTACCCTCTGTCTGAGTGTATGTGTCGGCCACATACCTTGCGTTACACCTGCTTGTTTCGTGGCTACACAACTGGTAATTAAATTTCCTGCCACAAACTGAAGACAAGGCACCAAGATTTGCATTACAATGACCCGCCCCCTCCCTGAGTTCAGGCAGATAGCTGCAGACGCCTATTTGCTCCCACTTTTCCTTTGTTTTGTTGAGTTAGAGGCTATTTAAGAGATAGCAATTTGGTAATAAAAAAGGTCTGTTCATGTGAACCTGCCTTAAACGTCTAAGCAGGCCGTAGATGCTTCTTTTGGCTGTTGGTAAAGAATGAATTTGAGGTGGTAGATTTTCCATTCAGTGTTTCACATTAAACCTTCTTAAGCTGTGAGAGAGTTAGGAAGGAAGAAACAACTTTGTTTTGGTCTAAATGTGGAGGTGAATTACTGTCTTTAGTGTTTGTTTTTAACAGTTTTCTTGTGTCTAAATGTGGGTTGCATTGTGTTCTTCTGGGTGGTATTTATTACTTTAGAATATGTTTTTTGCATGGTAACAGAGATTGTGCCATAGTTGTATCTTGTTTCTGGATCAAAAAGCAACCTCTGGCTTTTGTTTTTATTGGTCAAGAGTTGAAAGCTTCTAAATTTAAGGTAATTATGGAACAAAAACCTCTTAAATTCTGTTAAAGACTTGTTCTGGTTGCTGCTGGTCCTGATGTTCACCTCCCAGCAGGATAGTGATGCTATACATGTAGCCAGAGTTACGACTGAATGATTTGGATCAAACTCTTAGAATGGCCTAGTCAAAGTCTAGAAAATAATTGGTGGAAAGACTTAGACATTTTTGTACAGGTGGTCTCTGTCCAGTCTAACTGAGCTAACTGTTTCATATTTTTTGTCAATGTTAAGGTTATACACATTTAAGATATTTTATTCATATATGTTTGTTATTATTATTGCTTTGAGAATTAAACGTATGTTCGGTTTTTCTTTAGAGGATTGGGTGGAGCTGCAGTGTTTAAAATTAGCTGGGCTAATTTTACCTTCGAGATTTTTGTTGAATAGCACAAACGTTTCGCAGCTTTGTAGGCAGTTAGTTTTTATGTAAGACTAAATCATTGAAAATCCATTAGCTTTCTGAAATGGTGTCTGTTCATGGCAGTTCTTATTAAAACAGAGATGAATTGGATTATGCTTTTTCAAAGCTTATGTTTATTTAGGATTATAGTTTGTTTTTACATGAGAAAGCACCTCCAGGATTAGTCATTTGATGAAACGCCTCCAGCTTTT
The DNA here is from genome assembly GCA_033032245.1 of Poecilia picta. Lineage (NCBI taxonomy): Eukaryota > Metazoa > Chordata > Actinopteri > Cyprinodontiformes > Poeciliidae > Poecilia > Poecilia picta. Next base: position 26,352,253 of record CM065356.1, read on the forward strand.
CACAAGGGTATGTATAACCTGAGATGGAGTTGGAAAAAAAAACCCCACATAAAATGAAAAGATCTTCTGAATGTGCTCAGTTTGCTTTTGATTCAATACCTTTTACTATTGTAGTTTTGCTGGAAATTGAGCCATTGAGAAGAAAATAAAATAATAAAAATGTAGGGAATTTCTGGTATCTAGGATTTACCTACAAGTATTGTGGAAATAAACATGTAGGTCATGTGTATCTGCCACAGGCTCTGTGTACATTTGATAAGCATCAAGTACTTAACTCTGAGTCTGACGGTAAGATGTGAGCGCAAAGAACAGATACTTGGATCTGTCTCAGATTCAAAGCACTGATGGCTTATTGTCAAGTGCTTCCTTTAAAGGCATACTGTAACTACGGTGATGACTGAGCCGTGCCGCTCTGCAGTTGATCCTTGCCAAGAAAGTCGACTCTTTTTAGTGTAATATGATGCATATCTTAGGTTTACCAGAGAAGATCAAAGCAACAATTACTAGAATCTGAGGTCATTTTTGTAAAATGTGTTTCCAGGTTGAAAATGCTGCACAATTAGTTTTTATTCAGTCAAAAGTATTAGGGCCAGGCTAAGAGATTTTAGTAATTGCTAGAATAAGGTCATAACATTAGCAGAAAAAAGATCTATTAAAAATATGAGAAAGTAATCTTATTGAAAAGAAAACCTTGATGGAGTTAAGTTTTGATGCTCTTCAAGTCAGTAAACCTTTACTCCCTTTTTTCCCTCACAGTTATTTGCTCAAACTTTTCAGAATCCTGCTACTGATGATAATTTGATGCTAATCTGTTAAAAAATTACATCTTTCCTTATTTGTAAAATCAATACCAAAGTATAAGTTAACAAGATGCTCAACATCGCTCATTTTATTTGTAAATTATTATTCATCTAAGAGTTCCTATGAAATTACTACTTTTTTGTATTACCACTTTATTGTGGCAATATTATGAATTTATTCTTGTGTTATTACGACTTTATTCTGGTAAACTTATGACTTTTTTATTACAATTTTATTCTTATTTCAATATTCTCGTAACACTGATTTTTAATCTGGCAATATTATGATTTCCAGCATTGTTATTCTCGTATCATTTCGACTTTATTGTACAACGTCTCGTAATATTCTGACTTTATTCTAGTAAAACGTTTTTCTTACGATATTCTGACTTTATTCTTGCAATGTCATGACCATTTCCTTTAACTCCATCATACATATCAGACTCTTTAAAACGATCTGCTGTAATTTGTATAACTTTCTGTAACGTACACTTCTAACTTAATCTTTAATGGCTCTGCTGATACTGAGTGGCCTTGTTTACTCAGTAATAACTTCCACGTCGGTGTGTTGCCAGGGTCAGCTCCAGTTTTTACTTTCTGACTGGTGTGATCAGTGATCAGGGCCAGTCAAGCTGGAAATTAGCCAGTTCCGGTCACCATCCCATTTCTCTATATAATTCTAGTGTGTCATTATTGTAGCTTGACATCAGACAAATAAGTGTGATGGAGAGGAATGCCCACGCATTAATATAATCTGATAGCATTGCCGGTTGTCTTCATCTCTTCCCCCCTTGTTTTCTGTTGGTCGATTTTTCTGGTTTACGTTTCAAGACTCAAATTGTGGAACTGTATTAGATCAGCCTCGGATCTAAAGATGCCAAATTGTAAGGATATGAGGGTAAGGGGTAGATGAAGGTAGGAGGCAGTGGAAATTTGGAAAGGGTTAGATGAGGTATGGTGTGGGGGAGGAGGTGGCGAACATACAATCTCCATGGCAGCAGTTTGATCTTTGTCTCTCCGTGGCTGTCAGGTCTGCAGTGCACACAGTGACAGAGTGGACAGGTTGTGCTGATGACCAGAGGAGGGGAGGAGGGTTCTTGGATCAGAGGCAGTGGTCGGTTCCTCTTTTCTCCGTTAACCCCCCCCAGCTCTGCCATCTGCAGACACACGAGAGCTGCTTTGATTGGATTAGCCATGAATTAATGAGACAAGCTTGAAGAGCAGCTTCTGCCGTGGAAATCTCTCATATCTTAATTTGCTCTTTGTGTGAGCATGTGTGCATCGGATTTGATTTTTCCCTCAAGAATATGCATGATCAAAATGTTTTTTTTTTAAAACATGAATAACTTTAAAAATATATTTAAAAGTGTAAAACATGTTACATTTTAATGGAACCTGTTGCTTTTTGATGTAGAGTAAAGCTAATGGAGACATTTGCCTTCCTCATGTCGTCTTTTAAAAGTGTTGCTTTAGTTTGAAATGAGTTTTCACTGAGTTGAAAAAAAAAACAGTTGTTGAGTGGTTTAATGTCTCATCTGACCAGGAATCTTTGGAAAAACTTTTGCTGGACTTGGGTGTTTATTTTTTTCAATGTTGGAGGTATAAAGTTTCTAGAAAAAAAAAAATCCATCGTTCTGTTTATGACTCAAACATTGTTCCTTCTTTTGACCACTTAGTGGTTACAAAGTAACAAACTTTATCAAGCCATAGCAAAAACATTCCCATGCGAGTATCAAGTCTGTACATTTCTATGTGTCTTGAGCACTAAAATAACTGCCCTGAGGCCCCCCTGCTGTCTGAAATTAACAGCTTACATAGTATTTATTGTTGTAAGTTTCTACTTGGCGTGAGATGGAGGAATCAGGTGGGGGGATGGCATTGTTTAGTTTGGGAAGTATTCTGTTGGTTGCGTAGCAACAGGCTCCTGGAAACGGGAGTGGACGGTGTTGCCACTAGCAACCGTTGTTGCTCTGCAAACAATGTGGGCCGGTGCAAACACGAGCCAAGACTACGGGCTCCTGCTTTTAATTGAACATCTGTATGTGTTTTTCAGCAATTGAGCGCTGTTTCCGTTTGATATATCAGTGACACAGCCTTAGATTTCGTCTTTGCTGGTAACATGATGAACTGTGCAATTACTTAGACTTTCTGCTTGTTATAAAGTCTCTTGTTGTTTCAGTGCAGCTTGTGAAACTTGGGTATTTTTTTTCAGTGGAGGAGCTGCTGTGATGCTGCTAAGTGCTCTTCAGGGATTTACTTACGTAAAATCAGGCTCAAAGACTTAACTTGAAAACAGACTTTTTGGATGGAGTTGTCTTTGTGTTGGACTCAGAAAGGACTGGCTCTCAACAGCAGACTTTCCTGAGTATTGGTTTTTGTAGCAGTGTAATGTACCTCATGCTGTGTTCTACCTTTGTGCCTTTCTGAGCTGCTGGTGGGGAATTTGTGTGACTTTTAACCTTATCCAGACATGAAGCAGAAGGACTCCTCTAAGGCCCCATTCTTTGTTCCTACTCCAACTCGATGATTTGGCACACTTCAGCCAACTTATTTAAAGTTTGACTTTACAGGATGAGAACATACAGGTCAGCAGCACCCAGTTCTAGTTTGTTCTGTACCATCGTGACACATTACCACCCACTCTTTATTGACATAAATTGCCCCCTAGGGTTGTGCCACTTCCTCTGGTGAAAAAGACAAGTTACAGAGAAAAATGATGGGACTGCTGCCATGTATTTAGCTCACACTTTGGGTCCAAAACCCCAGACTTCAGCGTGATATTTGAAAGTTGCAGGAGCCTTTTAAATGTACACTTGTTTATGTTGGTCTCAGGCATATGAGTTAGAAGTGAAGCTGTTTTGTAAAATACGAGAACCCGTTTACAGGGATTGCTTTTGTTATCTGTTCTATGGGAAACTTTTAAGATCTATCCATTTTAAATATTAGGAACATTTACATTTCAACACAGGTCTTATTGACTCAGTGTTAGTCATGTAGGCAGATCATTTGTGACATCGCATTTAATATGTCACTGATGGCGCAATAGTGTTCTAAGAAAACCACATTATTTAAAGTAATTGCTCTCTAGAACTGAGGAAAGTTACATTTCCAATATAAAGGTACTGGTTTTTATACTCTACTGTTTGCAAAATTCACCAGTAAATCAAGATGCCTTGATCAAACATTTTTGTGACTGATTTGTAATCACCAGTTCTGTATAACTCTGACCTTTTGCATGTTTGAGCTTTGAGACAGATGGCACTGATGGTAGGCAATTTGGGGTTGGGTGCCTTGCCCAAGGGCACATTGACATGTGGCAGGAGGAAGCTGGAATTGAACCTGCAACCTACCGATTACAAGACGACTACTCTATCCACAGAGCCACAGTCGCCCATATTTTGTGATTTATTTATTTACTCCCCACTTGGCTGATGAGGAATGAGGCAGAAGGAAAAGTGAAGACGTGCAAGTAAATCCCTCGGGGTGTGGAGTTGAACTCTAGAAAGCTGCGCTGACGACTGTAACCTCCAAAAGAGACGTCTGCTCTACCAGCTGACCCACGCTGTGACTCCCGAGTTGACATTTTAAGTTGTCTATATCATGTTATGCTATTATTATGGATGGTTAGCATTATTAACTGCTACGCTTTGTGTTTTCCCTAAGGCGAATGAAGAGTCGTACCTTAGATGTGAAACTTTCAAAAGATTGCCAACATTTTGTTTTGTTTCTGCTTTCTGTTATCTGCTGCTGTTTCCCTCCAAATGTGACTTCTTTCTAGAGGTTTCTAAACCTTTTTTGAATTCTGTGACACAATTTTTGAAAATCCTCGTTGACTTTTTGTCTCATGAAAGAAAGGCTAACTCAGTCCTCTTCACTCAGAAATGACTTCCACACTGAAAAGTGTTATCTGTGGCCTTTTAGTGCCTAAGAACTATGAGCTTACTAAACAGAAATAATATCTTTTGGGTTTCTTACTGATTAGGTTGTATTTAATTTAATCTAATCCATGTAATATGACTTTTACCTTGTCTTGAGATGATAATTTGAATTGATACATTACTATTACACAGAATCTCTTTCAGCTAAGTTGGTTCTGACTAAAATTACTAAACTTTGCTCTAGACAAAACTAAACCTAACTATTCAATAAAGAACCTATATAAAAAGTGCTAGTCCTTAAGTTGTATCATGATGCAGTGTTAAGCTGGTGATCTGAAATTCCTACGTCTCATAGTGAACAGTGCCAGTAGCTTGTGTGATTGTGTGAATGAATGATGACCATATTTTCCTGAAATGATCCACCCAAGCAGATGTTTTTCTGTGTGAGCTCAGCAGTTTTTCAGAGCTGTTCGTATTTATTTCCACTTCCTTTTTGTAACCACGATTTTGTAGTTCTAAGCAGTTTTTTTTATTTTGAAGAGCATGGTTTGGGTTCTTTTATTCGTTCCAGAGCTTATGAATCCTGCCGACTAACTTTGGTTTATTATTTGAGATTGAAAGTCTTATCAAATAGTCTCGCTAAGCTGATCTAAAATATAACAAACACACAAGCTTTTCAGGGTTTCATCCAGTGTATTATAAGCCTGGCTGGATACCAGGTTTTACTTGCCACCCCCACCAGGCTAAGGATCATTTGTTTATTTTAAATCATTTGTTTATTTACTGGCTGGTGTTATTTATACACCAGCCAGTAATAGTAAGGATGGATTATAGATGACAGATTGAACTGGGTGCAAGGTAGTGCACACCAATTTTGCTGTTATGATACCTCCATATAGTTGTAATTTTTAACATTTAGCAACACATAAACACGGTTTCCTGGGTGAAGTCTTGCGTTTTATTGCTAGTATCCTTGAGCTAGACTTAAGTTTTTTAAATGGTGTTTTTGCTTTGTAAATATTTTGAGTCCTCATTCCATATTTATTGTGTTTACAAAATACATAATGAACAAAACTTTCCTAGTCAAATAATTTAAAATTGGCTCTGTACTCTCTTGTTTATGTGTTGGCTCAGCTATGATTGAAGTGGTGCTTGTCAGCGATGGCTTACTGGAATCTGAAATAACAAAGTTACGCGGGCTGACTGACGAGGCTAATAATCACAGGATGTGGAGATCAGGCTGTCTCTTGTAACTTTTCAATGATTTTTAATCTTCCGCTGGTCTGCTAACTGTCCAGGATTTCTGCCGTAAGCTACATCTTGCTCATCAGTTGAGCCCACTCCCCCAGCTGTGCTGCCGTATCTCTCACCCTTATTGCTGCTCTCCTCCCCCTTTCCCTCTTTGTGGTCACACTCAAGAGTTCCTGTGGAAGAGCTTTATAAAAGGGATGAGGATGGGGAGCGAACGCAGAGGGGTGGGGGGTTGACTCATGGTGGTCGTCATGGAGTCCTCACCATAGCAACCGACAACCGTTTACAAAGCATTGAGGAATTTCCTCATATCAGCTGGATTATTGGAGCCCATGGAGACGTCTCTCATTTAAAACTCATGCTGGATATCGTCAGGACCGTAGCAGGGGCTGAAATCCCACTGCCGTTTTCATCTTTCCCCCCCCTTTTTTTTTTTGGAAAGTAGGGAACTTGTGTTTTTTTGTCTCTTCGCTCTCTTCCCCCTTGCAGTACCATTCTTGTGCATGCGTTACCCCAGCTCTTTCTCTCTGTGTCTTTGATTTTTAAAGAGCCTTTGTGTCACTCCATTTTTAGCTCCCCTTTGCTATGCTGCACACATTGTGACCCAGTGGAAAGCAAAGTGGTGGCAGTGGGTTCGGCCTGCAGGAAATGGTGCAGTACTGTTGGTAATTTTAGCTTCTCTGCTGTAACTTTCCTACATGATTCTGTTCTGATGGTAGATGGTGAGGAATACTGTTGGGACCTCCTATTTTTCGGCATTGATTAAAACCAAACGATATCCAGTGGGTGACTGAAAGTTTTGGTGACACAGCTTAACTTGGTACAGCCAAAAGACTCTGCCAAGTCTTTTGAACGATGATTACTTTAATTGACTGTGTTTAGCAACTCGGTTAGCACAAGTAGCATGAATAAAACAACAGCCACCGTTTGTTTCTTAGTGAATATAGCTCCTCATGTTAACGCTGAAATGTTCAAAAGGTTGCTAACATTTCCAATCCCCTCATTTCCCAAGACAGACGAATAATTTAAAAGGTTTAAACCAATCGCCTTTGACGTTCTCCAGTTGGCCTTCCTGTTAGCAGCTAAAAGTCTCTCTCTATATGGCTGGAATCAACCACAGGCATGTCTTGACATGTCAGAAAATACATTTTCCTTTTTAAACTGCTTGTTGCATCTCTGCGCTTCCCCCTTTGCTGTCAACTTACTGACTTTGTTGTTGCATTGACATTATTTGGATCCCCCTTGTTATTCTGTGATCAAAAAAGACTGAAAATGAATCTGGTGGCTTTTTTATTATGTTTTTGGAGACCTTTGGAGACAGCAAAAATCTGAACAAAACCACCCAAACCACAGTTAAGAAAACTGAAACAACAAAGATACATAAATAAAAAATCTAAGCAACTTCTAGTATCCAGCTTGTTGGTCTCTTTTGCTGATACCAGAGTAAAGAAGTTTTTTTTCTTTTTGTACATGTTATTTCTTTCGTTAATAACTTCTGGTGACTTTTAGTCAATAGCTACTTTATTCTCTAAAAAAAATGCAACAAAGAGTGTCTGGTATGTTCACTGACTGCAAAAAAGATTGGATTTTTCATTTTCTGACTGACCAGCCAGTGATCAGGACAGATCAAACTAAACATCATCCAATCCTTGATGCAATTCTTATTTTAAAGGTTTCATTGGCTCTAGTGGCCTTTACTTGATGGCGGTTAGACAGGAAAGTGGGTAATGAGAGACTGGGAAGAAATGTGGCAAAGATCAACAGGCTGGGACTCAAAGCTGTGACAGCCGCGTTGAGGACTAAGGGTTGTTGACATGGGTTGTGCTTCACCCCCACAGCACCCCAAATCTCTAGTTTTAAATCTTAATATTACCTCCGAATGTTCTGCATTATGAGATGCATTACCTCATATTTATTTTCTCTCTATGAATTCCAGCATGCAGAACTCAGAAGCAGCGTCAGACCCCCCCACTGGTGTGGCAACACTACGGACATCATCATCAGCACAGGCTCCTGTGGTACAGCCTGTCCCAGCCTCCCAGCAGGTAGGGACCCCGTCCATCAGCCCACCTGCTGTTTCTATAAGGACAGGAATAAAGCCTTCTTCGGTTGGACTTCCTAATCCTAGATAGGATAAAATGTCAGTGAGGAGCTTATTGTAAATGTTTTGAATGATGTTAAAACTGAAGGCAGTAAATTCTGAATGCACTTAAGATTAACTGTACAGGTAAAACCAGCAGAAATAGTGTTGGATTTATTTTTCATCAGGAATTTGAAATTATACTATTTAAAGTTAATAACTGGTGTCTTTTTTATCAATTGGTGACACAAATGAGCTGCTTGATGGCAGAAAATTGGACTGGATGCCACATAAACAAAACCTACACCTCTCATCTCATTTCCATGTCGCTCATTCCATTTCTCTGTCTTTGCTGCTTCTGTTTTTCAGTAAAATGTCAACATCATCTTTTCCGAAACGGTGAAAGGTTTAACATATAGTAATCAGTGTTTTCTTGATAAAGGTGTTTTCTTGTTGTGTAGACGTCCAGAGTGTTTCTGTGTGTATGTACATGCATACCTATGTAATTGAGTTGTGTCTCATATTCACACAGAGGGTGCTGGTTCAAGCCACAGGCTCAGCTCAGAAAGGAGGACAAGTATCAGTATCCAGGGTCCCCCAGCAGGTACACAGTACCGTGCATACCTGTACCGTGTTCTGAAAATAGTTGGACACCCCTTGACTTTTTACAGACTGCTTTAAAGATTTTCAAAAGTCTTTTTACCAGTTTAATTTAGCCAGAGAAATATACGTTCTTTTCCTAAAACATGGGTATTTGGCTACAAAAGAACACCCAAGTTTCAGATTACCAAACTTTAATTATTTACTCATTTTCAAGTGAAAAACAGTTGTCCAAACCAACCTGACACTATGTAGAACAGGTAATTGCCACTTGTGCTACCCTTGACTTTGGTTAAACCACTCCATAGATTTTTACGTTTTTTTTCCTTTTGAGCGACTCAGAGTTGGACTTATCATGATTTGGACCATTATTTTGGAGTAAATCATTTTCAATGCTCTGTATATTCTCAAAGATATATTATTTATCTCTTTGTGACACTTTCCACTCAGAAAAAATAATCTTAAATTTGATTTTTGTTGAGACTTAATTTACCAGCCTGTTCCTCTCCAACAAGCTTTGTGCGCCTCTTAAGGATATGAAAAGTTTCATTCAGTCGGTTCACAAACACCCAAGTTAAAATGAGGCTGTTTTTGAACTGGCACTGGTTCCTTGTTCCCTGTTTGATGGGAGGAAACACCCTCGTTAGGCTCCCTTCTTCCAACCCACTGAGGCTGATTTTGATGCTGCACCTCACTTTGTTAGAAACATTTTTCTACTGACACACGTTTTTGTAAAGGAACGTCTGCAAGATTGTCTCCATCTACCCCTCTTTCGTTTGAAACACATGCACTTGTGTCATTAACGTTGACATTCACATACTAGAAATTTGGAAAATGGAAGTCCAGACAGCAACACTAAAATATTTACAGATAAATTAATGTTGAAAAAATTAAAGGTGCAATTAGAGCCAAAATTAGACTTATGTCTGGCAGATGTAATTGTTAATAACAAAATTTTTATTCTGACTGCAAATAGTATGAACATTTTGTAGTGGCTCAACTGGATTGCAAACCTGTATTTGATAGATAATCTGTGAAAAGAGCTGAAGATTAGCGTTATGGTATGGAGGTTTTCCAAACTCAAAGACGTGGAGCTCATCACCAAAAACGGATAAAATGGTAAAAATACACCAAAACCTATTCAGCAGTTCAAACAATGATTTGATTGCTGTGATGCCAGTAAAACATATTCCTATTATTGAGATGGGTGTAAATGATTTGTGACATTTACATAAATGTAAACACAAGCTTTTTCTTTTTGAATTTGATGTTCTAGAAACTCTAGTGATAAATTGATTTTCAGAAAAAAAAAATTAAATCTGAATCTGCCAGGAGTATGAACAATTTTGGGCTTACCTGTAAAATATGACTTATGACATTATGATTTTTATTTTTTTTTGGTCTTCAATTCGTCTTAGTCTCAGTGCGTTGTGTCAACCTGCTGCAGAGTTTGAGTGGTATTCCTGAAGGCTTGAACCAAAACCCAACCGTTTGTTACGACTTTCTCTCCATTTTCATCCTTAAGTAGTTCCTACATCTCTAGTTGTGCATCTGCATCGTTACAGTCTGCTGAAGTTCGGATGCGTTTCCTAACCGGTAGCAATTAATTTAGTTTCATCGTCCAATTCCAATTTTCTTCACATTTTTGTAACATCCACATCTATTGGCACACCAGGTAAAGATGTTTTTTTTTTCACTTCTGTACTACAATCTTAGAGAAAAATTAAGAAAAGTGCAAACATTAGTTTGAATTTAGTTATGCAATTTGGAAGAAAAATCCCAGACAAATAAGTTATTCTATACACTTTTTTTTTTTTTTTTTTACCAAATCACTACAGCTGGTCTATGTTTTTATTTAGTATTTTTCAGTTTTGCCAACAGGACAGAATTTGGTCTTTTTATCACAATGTTGGGACACGGACAGAGGAATCTTTGGCCGTTCTTCTTTTCATTATCTCTATGTTGTTCAGAGCTGGGGATATTTTTTATGTCACAAATTCAGCTTCCCCTGCAGTTTTTCTGTAGGATTTTGTTCTATAGACTCAGATGGGCATTGAAAACAGTTTCTTGTGAATGATTATTGTGCTAATGTAACCGGACATTATGGATCATTACTGAGCTGAAAGACCCAGTTATGACCCATTTTCAGTTTTCTACTAGTATCTTATTAGACTTTATATAAAATGTTCTGGTATTACATGGAGTTAATGATGCAATATGCTCTGGTAAACAAGAGAGAAAGGCCCAAAGCCTCGGATGTTTTAGGCATGGCAGAACATCTGATATGCTTCCCAACTGCTGACATGTTTATAGATTATTAAGGAGACATGGCGACCCCTCAATATTTACTACAGACCTCAAATGGTAAGCTTTGGAGATTTTTTTTAATCCGACACTCTCTGTATGTGATGGCAGGATGGATCTCTGTCCAGCACTGTTTTTCAAAGTTTCAGTTGTCTTAATAATAATTTCTCTGATATTAAATATGTGAAAGTTTTGTTGAGCAGCCATGTTTTTGTAGCCATTTTATGACTTAATAATAATAATAATACACACATCTGCTTTTGTTGGATCCCATGTTTTTTTTTCATTTTGAAAGAGGGGTTAAGCAAAATGGGGCTCTGTGTCAAATTAAATCTGTGTATATTCCAGGGTTCCAGAAAGTTGTGGGTTAATAATCAAAGCTTTCATTCCTATCATCTGTAGAAGCGATCAATTCAAAGTGTTCATTAGTTTTTAGACAGCTGGATTTGAGATTTTTAGAAGAAAAACAGAAAATTGTGGGGTTTTTCCTTCCACTAAATAAATTGACTTGCACAAAAGGTTGGATTTTTCTTAATTTTTCATTTTTAGATTGTTATGCTGCAGTAAAAAAATATTTTTTTACACACCTTTAGCTGGGGTTTTAATTGATGATTAATAAAAAATATTTTTGAATAACTTGTCTTTTGGACAGATTGTGAATAAGCCAAGGGGTGGACAGGTTTTTCCTTTTTCTGCTATATTTTATTTAATCACCTAACTGCACTTTTTCCATTTCACAGCTGTTTTAACTCTGAACACGACTTTTTGTACTGTGTCTCTTTATACAAGCAGCAGGTGCAACATGTCTACCCAACTCAAGTACAATATATAGGAGAAAGCGGAGAAGCAGTTTATACCAACGGAACTATGTAAGCCCAGTTCTTTAATTTCACTGGTTTTAAGGTGTTTTATTCCCGTCAAAGAAGTTTTACGTGATTAAAAAAAACACTCCCCATGAAATTTGACAAAAACCTGCAGATATTTTTCCAGATTCTGACAAAGACTCACAGTTCACACCACAGTGATTACAATCTTCTTAAATTATGCAAGAGTGAGTGGTGTGTTGAAAACATGGTGGCGGATAAGATTTCCCTCACCACTTGTCTCCTCATGTTAACTGCATCACCAACTGTTTTTAAAGTGACTCCAATCAAAATGCCATTTAGGCTGATTAAAGCTCAGCTGTTTTTTTTTTTTCGCCATTTTGCAATTTTATTGTTTAATGTCGCTCCAATATGACCGAGTTTTACGACTTAATCTGTTGTCCACGTCGATACAATTAGATACCAGCAGCAAATCATTCCTGTGGGCTAAACAAGGGATACGCTGATCAAAATTGAGATTTTCTGATCTACCTATTCAACACATCAATAATCCACAGCAGTGTAGGACTGCAACTAATGATGATTCTAGTTATCAGTTATTCTATCTACTATTGTGACAATTAATCGAATAATTGGATAAAAAAAATTGCCCATTCTGAATATTTTTCATTTAACCAATAAAGTACTAGAGATGCAATGAAAACAAATACTTTGTTTTGGAAAATAAACTGACGTTAACGTAGCACTCCTTTTAGCGAATGTTTGATCGTTTGTTGCAAAAGATGCATCTACAGCTAAGAAACACTTATAATATTGTGAAATGTCCATTCATCTCTTTCTGCTTGACAACATCAATGCTGTGTAGAGATAATCTGTTTACAATTCAGCCAATTAATAATTTGATAAGGAAATGTTTCCTTATCAAATTTAAACCATTTAAACCAGATGAAGCTAAAACAGCCACTTGAGGAGTTTTGGGTCGAACATTTTTACAAAGAAGTTTTGTTTTTTTAAATCATGTACAGTTTTGGCTTACTAACTGCTCTGACTGTTGCTTTTTTGAAAATGGCCTCTCTTTGAGTCTGTCTCCTCCAGTTAATGATTAATCGATTACTGAATTAGTTGACGATTACTCCAATAATTGATTAATCACGATAATCCTGATTAATCGTTTCAGTGAGTGTGACCCAGTAGAGCTTTGGTGTGATAAATTCACTCACTGAAAAATGATTAGAAACATTTGAGTTTCCGATGAAATCAAAAATCAGCAGCTGATTTCTTGGTGCATCTCTGCTTTCATTGAACCTCTTCTGAAACAGGACAAAGCAAATTTATTGAAAATGTTGTATGGTAAAACTCAGAATGCACCTGACGCTAACCGCAGCGATCTGTCTGCAGCCGAACGGCCTACTCCTACAACCCGGACTCCCAGCTGTACGGACAGGGCAGCGGGGGGCCTACTTTGACTCTCAGGCTGGAGGAACCCACGTCACCTCGGTGGTGTCCTCCGCCAGCAGCGGCGTGCCGCCTCACGGCATGGTGGGCATCGCCATGGACGTGGGCAGCAGCCACATCATTTCCAGCGGCAGCACCTACCTGCTGCACAGCGGCGGCATGGAGGGGAACCGCAACCACATCTCGCACTCGTCTCGCTCCTCCTCAGCCATGGTGAGTTGATCCTGAGGTAGAACCGGGAAAGTCAAAGTTTTCTGTGGATTCTGTCGGCTCGGCTGGCAGGACCCGTTTCCTGATTAACACTCCTTTATGCCAGCAGTCCACAACCTGATTTGAGTTGTTGTACCTGAATGACCACACACTGAGAGCAAAGTGGTGCTAGGCAGCTAGTCTGCAGAAGTGGGACTTTTCCTTAATTCAGGGCTGAATTGTTTTAAGGGTTTTCACGGGGCATTTAAGAGCCCCTGAAACAAAGAAACCCCTGGGGCTTCTTACCATTTGGCCCAGAGCCCACTGGATCTCTCCTAAAGCCTTGGAATGCTGCCTGCTTCTTTTTCCTTCGCTTATGTCTAAAGTCTGGCATCAGTTTTGATTGATTTTCCTCCATAGATGTCTCCGCTTTAGTCAAATAATGTAGTTTTTTTTTATCTGAAGAAATAGTTACTTTATGTTGTGCCTGATTTTGTCATAGTAGCTTCTAACGTATCTGCCTATTTTGGTTTTATAAAAGTTTTTTTGAAGTTGAACCAACTCTGGGATGATTGACATTGTTGACCTAGGTCTTTATTTGACCTGTGACCCTGTTTGTTGTTCCTATTTGCATACTTTAGTGTGTCAGACCCCGAGCCGTCACTGAGCTGCTTAACCCTATGAGTCCCTTGATTTGCATGCCTTTGTCAGCCAATAATGGATTTGGCTGCAACACTGACTGATTTTAATGGAAATGCAGAGATCTGGCTGCTTGCTAACAGTCTTATTTCCCTTTTCTCTTCTCTTCTTCTTTCTCCCCAACATTATACCCCTGCAATCATCCTGTTTTCTCTCCCTCTCTCTTCCTCTCTCTCTGTTCTGCCTCCTCCCTTTCTGTGTGTCCTGTTTTTTTCTGTTTTGCATGCTTCTTTCTTCAGCTTGAAATGGCGATTGAAAACCTCCAAAAGTCTGAAGGAATTGCAAGTCACAAAAGCAGCCTGCTCAACAGCCATGTAAGTCAACCAGGAACTTTCTATGTAAAACAGAACAGAAAGTTATGGCTGAATCTGTGGACTCTGTGTTCTGCTTGTGTCTGCTCAGTGAAACACTGTTTGCTGCTGGCTTTCTTTCCCCTTCCCAAAATGATTTGATTGAGTTTCATTGTTGACCTAAACTCATGTGTGCTGTCACTTTTCCTTATATACAGATTTCAGATGATTGCTCTGATGCTCTGCATGAACTAATGTTGATTATTTGTTTTTCCTGCTTTTTCACCAGCTAGCTTTCTTTTTGATTCTTTATTGGAGGGAAACAGTTAGTTGGACGAACCAAAAGAGTTTTTTGTCCCGTAAGTCAGTGACTCGATGTAATCGTTCCCTTGGATGGAAAACGTTTTACAAATTTGAATAATAATCTAAAATTGGCTCCTTACATATTGTAATGTGGTTCCAGTTGATCTTGTGTAGACAAACGGTAAATAATAAGTAAAAAAAAACTTGTCTACATTCTATAAACTTCGTGCTGTGTTTGAATTAAATATTAATAATTAGTTTTTCAGCTGCTGTTTGCATGGTATCCCTGTAACAGTGTCAATAATGATATATTTTAGTGTTATTTCTCCATAAATGGTGAAACAGAACAGCACAGAAAGATTAACATTGTGTCACAGAGGTAATGTCTAAAGAAACGGATGAAAAAAAACCCTAAAAAACATAACATCAAACACACTGCATGTTAAATGTAAAGCTCTTAAAACAAACTTCAAAATGTTCTCGAATTATTGTTTTTTTGTTTTCTATAGGAATTATTTCAATTAATTTAATGACATATTGATTGTAAGAAGTCTGATAAAATTGCAGAGATAAATCTTCAATCTTTTGTCTTATGAGTCTTGAGTTTCTGTAGAAAAAATGTTACATTTGTAACTGTCTTCATTGGCCTTTCTAAATTGCATACCAATGACAGATTCAATGTCCATTTTTTTTTCTCCAGCTACAAAACACTAAAGAACAAAGACAGCTATTCCGTTTTCTATTAGCAGCATAAAAGAGTAGAGGTTACTTAGAAATAGTTTTCAGTGGAGACGTTCCAACAAAACGCTTCTGTGGTGGAGGAGAGGAAAATATTCAAATTAAAAGACGGAAGAGGAAAAGTTGCAACACATCTTTACAGCTTTATTTCACATATTTGTCACATTTACAATTTATTTTATTGTCACATTTAATGATTTCATTACGTTTTATGTATCATTGACTTTTTATTTTTCACTTTTACATTTTTGTTTTTAATTTGTCACAGAGTTTATTAATATTTTTGTCACGTTTACATTTAAGTGATTTTATTGCGGTGAATATTTAGGTCCTTGTTTAAGGGCTGTTGTAATAAAAATTAAATGCACATTAATTAACATTTCTGTAAATATGTCATAATAAACCAAAAGGCTATTTTCATTTGTTGTCCCTGTACAATGACTGTCTACTTAAAATACTTTAAAATACTTAACTAGACACACTTTGTCAATAAATGCAATCAGTGCAAACAGTAAATGCAAAACGAAGGAAACTACAACACAGTTTTTATAAAAAAATGTGTAAGAAATCATTAAAACTAAATTACATATTTAAATTGATAGAAATGTGATTTAAGGTCTTCCCTTTAACGTTGAACATCACGTGTCCAAGTTGTGTGTTTAAAGTTCAGTTCATTGCTCCGGTTACTTACAGCCGTAGCTCAGAGACAGACATGGTGACGGGTGGACGTTTAAAAATCAGAGGCTGTGTGATGTGTGCGCTATGTGGCGTTTGATATGATAAAACGATGTGCAGCTCTCCTCTGCAGCTCAGGTCCGTCTCCTGGGAACGCTCCGGGTGTGAATATATTCTCCTCCATGTTTGCAGCTTCAGTGGCTGCTGGACAACTACGAGACGGCGGAGGGAGTGAGCCTGCCCCGGTGTTCCCTCTACAACCATTACCTCAGGCACTGCCAGGAGCAGAAACTGGACCCGGTTAACGCAGCGTCCTTCGGGAAGCTCATCCGCTCCGTCTTTATGGGCCTAAGGACGCGGCGCCTCGGCACCAGGTAGGAGGACGCTGATAACAGTAATCACATAACTTTTCAAGAAGTGATGAATATGATCACGCTTGTATGTGCTGGGAAGCGACTGGTGGAGAGTAATGATAGTAATTACTCTGATGGTGAGGCTTTTTCTCACTGCTTTCTGGCTTCAGAGGCAACTCCAAGTACCATTACTATGGGATCCGGGTGAAGCCAGATTCTCCCCTGAACCGGCTGCAGGAGGACACCCAGTACATGGCGATGCGGCAGCAACCTGTCCACCAGAAACAGAGGTCAGACTTTTAGCAACAGGTGGAAAAATACAGTTTCCAGGTTGACTTGCATTTTGTTTTTTTGTAATTTGTGATTAAATCGTTTCAGCATTTAGACACTTTCTGTCCAAACCATTTTGTTAAAATTTTAACTTTAGGTTTTGTTTGGTGACGTTTCGTTTGGAGTATCATAGAGGTCTTATTGTCAGAACCTTCAACTGTTCCTGTAAACCTTAGCAGTAATATATAATTGACGACAGTTAGGCCTGTAGCAGTAATCAATAAATCAGTTAATTGCACGATGAGTTTAAAACGAGCTCAGTGATCTTTATTTGAATGATTTGTTGTTTTGCTCTTTTTTGTTTTCTTTTTCTACTGAAAACTGGATGACTTCAGTCTTCAGTCTGGTGTTTTTTCCTCTCCTTTTCGTTATGTTTACAGAAACTTCATAGTTCATGTTGTTTCTGCTGTTTTATTTATTTTGGATATTTAAAATATCTTCCAGGTCCAATGTGAAATATTCATTAGAATTTAAAACTTATTGAGCTTTGAGACTATTAATACAATTACCAATATATTACTTGAAAATTGTCTCAAGACAACTGTATTTATCCAGCAAAATTTGCCAGAAGACGGTATAATTAAAGCATTTTTAAAGTTTTGTGTAGGGGTATCAGTGCCTTGTTTTGACTTGTAAAACTGAGTTCAGTTTTCTAAGAAACATAACTTAGTCATCGTTAATTCATGATTTAATAAGGAGGTGGTTGCTTTGTCCCAGAGGGCCTGACTGGGTTGGGCAGCTTTTTTCCCCCTCAGTGAATGAAAATGTTGTTTTAAAACGGCTTTTTGTGTTTACTCAGGTTATCTGTCCACTATTACAGCTAACACGAATGTCTCACTCTCGTGTTTGTGCAGGTTTAAGCCCCTGCAGAAGGTGGATAGCATGTCTGACAGTCTGTGTGGAAGCTCTCAGCACTGCAGCAGCACCCAAGAGCAGTCGGTGGCCGCTCAAACCCAGCAGCACCAGCAGTACATCGGTAAACACACAAGCTGCCTTTATGTGCCGATTTTAGACATTTCCCCCCCGCAGATTTGATATTTTTTGAGTTGCATTTGAAGGTCTTCTTTTGGCACCATCACAACAGATTCCCATAGATTCTGACTTTCCTGCCTGGAGATGTTGGGTTTATAGACAAACACTCATCCATGTTCATTTCCACAGACACGTCTCACTCCTTACCTGCGTTTCCTTCTGCGGACCTGGGAACGCAGCCTCTTCCTGAGCGCATCAGCATGACTGATATTAAGAAGCTGCAGACGCTCTACAGAAGCCACTGTGAGGTGAGACTCATCTCTGCACCATCATTTCTGGTTTATAGCTGCATGTGCTTCTTAATAATCATTAAGTTTTTTTAATTGCAGAAATAGAGTAAAAAACTGGAATACTGCATAGAATTAGTGTTATGTACTTTGAAGGTTCTGATGTCTGTGCTTTTGCGTATGGTTGTCTAAAACAAAAACTAAAAAGATTATCAGATTATTGGGTTAATTTGACAGTTACTGCGACTGACAGACTGACAGATTAGTATCCAAGAATACTAATGGAAAGTTAAGTGGAAGGAAAAAAGTCTGCTAGAAAATGTAAACAGCCACCATGAGTGAGAGTAACGTGAATCAAAGTGGAACGACCGATCTCTTCCATTTAGGGCTGGGCGACTTGGACTTAAAGTTTTATCTTGATACTTTGTGTTATGATAATAAAAGCGACAATAGGGACTATTTATTATTTTTCTTTTAGGCAACTGTCATGGCATGACTTTTAAAAAACATGTTCATTTGTTACACGCTTCTTTAGAAAACCAAAATGAGGTGTCATTTGTACCATTAGACGGCACACAGTAACTTCATTGAATCATATTTTCAAATTAATTGATTTTTGTTGGTACTTTTATTGAACAAACATTGGAGAAAATAATAAAACTAGAAATCATGACAATATTTTTCAACATCTTTAATTGGAATTTATCAGAATTCTTATCATACTAATAAATATATCACGATAAATGCTGCATTCATTAGTACTTTCATGTCTCTATCACTTTGTGTTTATTTAAGCTTCACCTTTCTTTTGAATTTGAATTGGTGAAACACATGAGGTTTTTTTGTAACGAGCTAATTTACTGATTTTATGTGTTAAGCTGAGGCTCATGTCGCTCCTGTTTCATCACATAGTGAGTGAATCCTGTGCTTTTGTTGCTGAATATCCCAAATACCTTTACAATCGATGGTAATTTAAATTTCATACGAATGAAACCACATCGAGTCTGTTTATGGAAACAGCTGAAATTCCTTCGTAATGTCCCAATGTTGGGAAACCGGGCCGCAGCCTGCAGGTGTCTCATTTCTAAACTGTAAATATTCTGGGTGAAGTAATCGGAGTTCTTGAGAAATGACGTTTCACAACCGTAGTTTACCCGCCGTAGTTCGGTTCAGTTCCCTGACAGAAAGAGTCACATGTGCAGCCTGAAGATGGAACCCAGATATGAGAGCGGGAGAAACAACCCGAGATTTTTGGGTCTTTGGATCCCGGAGAGAGGCAGCGCTTAAAGCGGCGAAGCTCGGGGTTTTATCATATTATCCCTGCCCTCCTCTTGTCCGGCTTCTCCACACACCGCCTTTGTTCCAGCCGTCTTTTCATCTCTGCACGGCTTTCAAGATATGCCAATTAACCTTTCAGCGTGCTGGGTGGACATCTCGGTGTCTTTGTGGCGGCCTCCCCTCGGGCCTTTGTGCCGCCGTGTCTGCGGACGGATGGACAGACGCCTGTCTTTGTCCACCGTCACATTTCTGCCACTGTCTCGCTCCCAGGGACTAATCTGTCTGCTTTGCGTAATCTTTAGACTTCAAGAAAAAACAAGTTGTTAGTATGAGGAATGCATTTCCTTTTTTACTATTACTGAGCTAAATGTTTGAATTACAGCTTCATTTTAAGTTTAAAATTAGGATTAATAAAAAGCTATTATCATGTCCTTGTACAGTGTATGGAGTCATCAATGCGGCGTGGCATGGACATGATCAGCCTGTGTTAAGGAAGCCCAGTTTGCTCTATTGTCTCATCTTCATTGTCTCTCATCTTCCTCTTGATGCTCCAGAGATCATTTTAGGAGTTTCACGTCAATCAGGTCCAGTGACTCCAGGTGTCGGTCCTATTGGCAGAAGTCCAATCCTGCTGGAAGATAAAATCAGCTTCTCCATAAAGATGGTCAGCAGAGGAACACATGCAGTGCTTTATAACTGTCTGGCAGACAGCTGTGACCAGCGCAGCCCAAATCATCACCAACTCTTTGCTCTTCCTCCAAAGTCTCTCGCCTGAAAACTTCTCTGCAACTATTCTCTCTTTCTCTTGCATTTTCTCTCCCATACGTTTTCCTTCCACTCAACTTTCCATTGATATGCTTGTATGCAACATTCTGAACAATCAACTTCTTTAGTGGGGTTTTTTTGAAGTCAGCAAGCCTCCCGTTATTGTGTAGGCTCTAATATAATATTTCTATATTGAAAATATAGATGTATATATTTTGAAGCAACTTTATAAGAAACTGAACGTATGGCTAATGGTTTTCATTAGCCATACGTTCTGCTGATGTTAAGACTCCCAATTAAAGCAATTAATCAATTAATCACATGATAAATTAAGATGATCTTGATCATTTCCCTTCTGATTGTTGGGTGAAGTGCAGTTTTCTTCAAAGAGACTTTATAATTCATTTTATTTTTGGTTTCACTTGCGTGTGGGTTTCATTTCCTCTTCATTTATTGTGTTTAGTTTGGTTATCTTCCAGTTTCAGTGTGGAATGTCCTGTACAAATTAAAGTTTTAGTCTTTCAGAGGGAGAACTTATTGTTATAATCGTTTTAATGCTTGAAAATTGTCTTAAAACAACACGATCATTTATCCCAATAATTTCTGGTACAAATTATAGTCTTTACCATATTTCGTACTGTGACAGGCCTAATCCTATGTATTGAGATTTACTTGTTTTTTTTTTTGTTGTTGTTTTTTTTCCCCTTCCTCTTCCTGTTGTCATGGTAACACAACAGTTTTTTTTTTTTTTTTTCCCTGGCCGGGCTTGAAGCCATAGGAGTTTAGTGAAGCGTTTTGGTGTAAAAACACTTCAAACATGAGCTCTGATTTCTGTGAAGGCAGAGGATCTCAGAGGTTCAGCTCCTCCGTCAGCGACTCGGTTTCTCCTCCACACTCTGTCGGCTTGTTGTTGTCGGGTTGTTTTTCCTGCGTCGACAGAAAGCTGCGAGGCAGGACGAGCGGCGCGCGCTGTGTGTCTCTCTCTCTCTCTGTCTCTCTCCGTCTCCCTCTCTCTGTCTCTCTCTCTCGCTCGCTGGCTTTGGAGGAAGGCAGAATGTGCTCGTTTGGAGGGAATGGGGAATTCTTCCTTTTGTTTTGGAAGCTCTGTGTTTGACCTGTTGCTGGGGGCAACTGTAAACACGGTTGCCATGGCGACGGGCGGAGAGGAAGCAAAAACATATCATGTGATCGAGACTTGCGCTGCCGTGTAACAGGATCCCGCTTGCAAGCGTTCACCGTGCTGCACGGAGGGAGAGGAGGAAGAGGAGGCTCGGCGTGTTCTGGGCGCTTTAGTAACACAGATAAAAACTAAATAAACAGATGACATCTGGGTGTCCCCCCCCCCCCCCCCGAGGGAGACTCATCTGGCCTGAGTACCAAGGCGTTGTACAGTTGTGATCTCTGTAGAACCAGGTTGTCACTCACATCACCTCTGCTGCCTTTACGCTCACAACTCTGCCTCCGTAACTCGAGCTCAGGAAAAGGGAAAGAAATGTTGCAGGTGAGTTCAGGTCACTCAGGGCAGGAAGACGAATCTGTCAAGCTGCTTCACAAAAGCACTGAAACCGAATGGACTCTGTGGATGATTAATGTGCAGGGAGCTGGGTTTTTGTGGAACCGGGAGGACCCAGGTTGAGGCTGCCCGCCCGCCTGCCTGAAGAAACTTTGTTGTGTGTCTGGTTGCCATGGCTCAGCTCTGTGTGTTTTCTCCCCCCCCCGCCTTCCTCCTCTCCTGCAGGCTACTTTGGATGTGGTGATGAATCTGCAGTTCCACTATGTGGAGAATTTCTGGCAGAACTTTTGGAATGCAGCAGCGCCATCTAGTGACGGCAGCACATCCATCCCCAGCAGGTCGGATCAGACGGAATCGGCTCTCTGTGGGTTCCAACGTTCCAGCGTTCATTCACGCCGCTTTTCTTCCTCTGCGTTCTGTGCAGTGATGATGACCTGGAGCAAGTGATTCCCAGGGAGAAGCTGGTGTCTCTGTGCAAATACGAACCGGTCCGGCTATGGATGAGGAGCTGCGACCACATCCTGTACCAGGCCCTGGTGGAGATCCTCATCCCCGACGTGCTGCGCCCCGTTCCCAGTCAGTGGCTTTTATCACCACATCGCAGAAAGGCTCTGATTAACCTTTGACCTGCTGGTTGACATAGTTTTTATCAGATTCTTTAGGACTATAATCAGCAGCTCTTGCAGCCTGTCCAGCATGAAGTGATGCAGTGATGATGTCACACTGTTTGTAAGGTTTCACTGTTTGAAAAGACATTTTAATTCATACTTAAATCAATTAAAATTTATATGGCACCTTTAAGTAACAAGGCATTTATTTCAAAGTGCTTTAGGTCAGAAAAACACAAAAATGCACAATCATAGAACACGGTCAATAATTGAAACATTTCATTTTGTTAAGTGTCATCATATTGTTGATTATATTTCAATAGCAAATTTTTACTTTGTCTAGATTTAAACTCCTTAAGGGATTATCGCTCCTAGATTAGAAAAAAACTGAGCTTAACTACAGTCTGGGTCTTTCTTTACAGAAACTTCAGCTTAGCTCTGAAATTTCCAGAAGGCTGATGATATTTTCCAAATGAAGCCGTTTGCTCTTTCCCCGTGATCACGATGTCCAGACGCTCGCTGAGCTTCAGCTCACAAGACACTGGATGTCAATCTAACTGGACAAACACACAATCAGGAAGCAGATTGTTTTTATTTCAAATGCGTCCATGAAATCCTCCCATGTTGCTGCACATATCGATGCTGTGATGATGATGATGTTTAGTTTGGCATTTTGCCCTGTGACTCTGCGTTTGTTGGTTGGTAATCCAGGCCGCTCTGTGTCTTCAGGCACTCTCACTCAGGCCATCAGAAACTTCGCCAAGAGTCTGGAGGGCTGGCTGACGACCGCCATGACCAGCTTCCCACAAGAGATCGTTCGCACCAAGGTAACCGGAAATCTCCACAAAGACATTTTACGTTGATTATTAGGTAATTAGGGCTGCAGCTAACGATCATTTTACTATTGATTATTCTGATGATTCATCAGTTGAAAGAAAACTGATTCCTCCCTCAGATTTTTCATCTGACCACTTGAGCCTTTTTTTTCAATACAGAATTAGAAATGCGTTAAAATTTGTAAATAAATATCTTAATTTCTTCTTTACGTAACAAAATAAACGTATTGTTGCCTAAAATGCGAGAACTTGGCATTCAGTTAGTGAACGCTGATCATTTGTTGCAAAAGAGTTTAAAAAAAACCCAAACTTCTTTTTATAGCTGATTATTTTTCCATTTAACCACTTAATATTTGGATTAATGGAATGTTCTGTGCAGAATTTAAAGGAGGTGGAGCTGAAGTTAATTCTGCGTATTATAGATTTTATAGGGTTTGTTTTTTTTTTTTATCTTGAATGTGAAACGTTTGTTTTTCTCTCAGCAGATGTTCTTTCGTTGAGTCGTAATGACCGTATTGTCTCAGCAGCCGGTTCCTCGTGTGTTTTCCTGTGCAGGTGGCTGTGGTCAGCGCGTTCGCCCAGACTCTGAGGCGTTACACCAGTCTGAACCACCTGGCCCAGGCGGCCCGCGCCGTCCTGCAGAACACCTCCCAGATCAACCAGATGCTCTCCGACCTCAACAGGGTGGACTTCGCCAACGTCCAGGTGAGCTCCGCCCCCAGGAGGCCCCGCGGCGGCCCGCCCCCCCCCTCTGACCGACCCCGGGTTTGTCCAACAGGAGCAGGCGTCGTGGGTCTGCCAGTGTGACGAGGGCGTGGTCCAGCGCCTGGAGCAGGACTTCAAGGTCACCCTGCAGCAGCAGAGCTCCCTGGACCAGTGGGCCACCTGGCTGGACAACG
Source organism: Poecilia picta (assembly GCA_033032245.1). Classification (NCBI taxonomy): domain Eukaryota; kingdom Metazoa; phylum Chordata; class Actinopteri; order Cyprinodontiformes; family Poeciliidae; genus Poecilia; species Poecilia picta. Next base: position 26,376,180 of record CM065356.1, read on the forward strand.
TGGTCTCTCAGGTCCTGAAGCCTCACCAGGGGAGCCCCAGCTTCCCCAAAGCCGCCCGCCAGTTCCTGCTCAAGTGGTCCTTCTACAGGTGCGGCGCGGCGCTCAGGCCGTTCCTTAAAAATCCAGAGTAACGGTGAGTAACGGTTCGTCTCTCTTCTTGCAGCTCCATGGTGATCAGAGACCTGACTCTGCGCAGCGCCGCCAGCTTCGGCTCGTTCCATCTGATCCGCCTGCTTTACGACGAGTACATGTTCTACCTGGTGGAGCACCGCGTTGCTCAGGCAACCGGAGAAACCCCCATAGCGGTGATGGGAGAGGTGAGAGAGATCAGAGTGGGGTGGTGACTCGGATTTTATCAAAGTTCCTGTTTAATTTGTGGAAAATTAGGATTATTTTTTCATCAATACATTCTCTGGGTTTCCATAGCGACGTTAGCAAACCAGGATCTACCGTCTGCGTTTGACTAGATGCTTCTATTTATTTCTATTTATTTTCTTAAGGAAAAAAGTGAAGAAAACTAAATTGACTAGAATCATCCTCAGGTTTTAATGATGATGATGATGATGATGTGCTCCAGGTCGCACAGCGCCACCTGGAACGCAGGCTGAGGTTTTCATAACTCGTGGTTTTTCTGTCGTTCTGCCACATGGAGCCACAGGTGTATAAAAATAAAAACATGCCACACTTTATAGATTTTAACACAGTGAAGCCACTGGTGCTGCTCTGGTTTGCCGTCGCACATAATTCCAGTAAAAAAAAATAAAAATAAAAAATTAAACGCTGACGGGATGTGAACAACTAGAACGTGTTTAAAAACTACTAGCAAAGCACCGTTGGCCTAAAGTCTCCTTAATTTTGTTCTGTTTACAAATTCTCCCTCTAATCTCAACTTCCAGTTCAGCGACCTGAGCTCCATGATGCCGTCGCTCCTGGAGAAGGGTAAGCGCTTGTTTTCTTGAAACCTCGGTTGCCATAGCAACGCGTTCTTAACGGCCAGACGAAAACGGAGCATCCTCTTCCTCCCCTCAGATGCGTCGTTTCTCAGACGAGATGAGCAACCTGGACGGCGACGGCGCTCCGGCCGAGCCGGCGGTGAAGAGGGAGAGGATTGAAATAGGCCACCCTCTGCAGGAAATGTGAGGTCGAAGCAGCAGAACGAGTGCAATGTACATAGAGAAGAGTGCAGAAGCAGTAGAAATGTTTATAAAGATGGTGTGCCCCCCCCCCCCCCCACACACACACACACACACGGTTTTTATCCGCCGTCGTTTCACAGGGGTGTAACGGATCTCGTCGTTTTCTGTTTTTGTTGGGACTGTGAATTTCTTCTGCGCAGTAGCTTCTCATATTGGATGTTTAACTTCTAAACCGTGGCGTTTTTGTGCTCCGTCTGTTTTTGGTTTTATTATTTTTTCTTTAAATCCGAGTCTGTTGTGCCATAGTGTCCTTTTGAGTGCCTTAGATTAACTTTGAAATCGCCGCTACGGATGTGGACCTGTCCCCTCAGCTGTGCCTCAACCGCAGTATGAATGTACCGTCTTCAAACCTCAAAACGCTCAGAGCGCCTTCGCTCTCTCTCTCTCTCTCTCCCTGATGCCTCTGCTGCACCTCGTAGCGAACAAAGGCTAAAAAACAATAATAAAAAAAATGGGTCAGAGGACGTAAGAACATGCAGCCTAGGAACCCAAAGGACTTTCCCGTTTGTTTTCCAGCTCAGCCGAGAGTTTGGAAAAGCTGGATTTTTACCTCAACATTTCTGTTCTGTTCTCCGGATGGCTCAACAAAAAGCCTGTTGCCTTGCAGGAGTTTTCACTCCAGAGTTCATCATTTATTTGGATGGGAAGAATCTGAAAACATTGGTGTTTGTAATCAGTCCCCCTGATTTAACTATCAGTTTTACTCGTCCGAAAAGTGAAGTCCAGACATTTTCAGAATGATTTAAATATGAAAATATTTAGAGCCAAATCAGGGGTGTCCAAACGTGTGGCCCGGGGGCCGTTTGTGAAACAATTCAAACTGCGGTCACTTTTGTAAATTTTTTTTTTATTTGTTAAGGATTTCATTGACAAATTTAACACTTTATTTCATCTGTTAAATTTGGCTAATACAAGTTCTCATTTTTGTTAGAGAAATAAACAAAAGTCAGGAACCTGTTTGCTTTTTATCAATTCAAATACATTGTCACTTTGTTTCATTAACATATTGTTTGTTTAATTAATTCCTGAGCAAATCAATATAAATAGATAAAGCTTAAAAACAGAATTATTTTGTTTTTTAAGTTGGAAATACAGTATGACCCCAAAGCATTTTCAGCAGTGGGATTCTGGCCCCAGTCACAAAAAACGTCTTCTCCCCTGATCTAAACGATTCCTGTGTTGTCCCAGTAACTGCTGCATGTAAACAGTCCCCACAGCATGATGATGCCATCACCGTGTTTCAGAGCAGGTGTTTAAAAAAAAAATCTGAATAGAATATTGTTTTCTCCTACGTGGTGCGTTAAATTCGACTTTCTCAAGGTCAAACATGTGGATCACATGACTAATTCTTTCCTGGTAGGTTTTCAGAAAACAGCCGATTAGCTTCCACATTCACTAAAACATAATTTGATTAAAGTCACTGGACTTTATCTAGGGGCTGAATACAAATCCATGCTGAACTTTTCAGATTATTTGTGGAATTTTTGTTTTAGATGTTTCCGTTTGCTAAAGTAAAAAATAGATGATGGATGTGAATAGTTTTGCAAGGGACTTTGCATGTAACTCGCTCTGGAGTTGGAAATATTCCAGAACAATCAACAGAAAGGAGGCAGGATGTCAAACAATCCGTGTTGACAAAACGTGGAGCCTGCAGAACCTCTGACCTCACGCTGCGGCTCTGTTGACGTCTTCTGTTCTGTTCCGGTGGGAAACGCAGCGCGTCGTTTCAGAAAACCTGAGGAATCTGTTTATGATGTAGAAAATGCCTCGTCTCTCTGATGCCGTCGCGTCAGAAGGAAACACTTTGCTGTGTAGTTGAATGAGGCGAATCTGTTCCAAACCTGATGTTAAATGTGTGAAGCGGTTTATTACTGCGGCGCCGCAGTAAACCAAGGTGTCTGGAAACAAAAACAAAAAAAAAATCCTATTTATGAGCTAATCTGAATTGATGGAATTTTTGTGTTGGAATTATTTTTTATTTTCCCTCAAATGATTTTGTTGTAGCAACAAGAGTCTTAAGTTATTTAAGGCTTTTAGTAACTTGTGCCTGTCACAGTAATTTGCCTTAAAGTGCTTTGGAGGAAAATTATTTCTATGTGTACTTTGTAACGTTTTGTAAAGCTGTTAGATTATTTTTTATTGAACTAGTCTCTTCTCACACGTATACTGAATTTATTGTGTATTTTTAAACCTGTTCTCGACTCCACTTTAACTAGCCTAAGGACAGATGATTGTCTGTAATAAACTGCATAGTTTCACTGTATTTTGTACTTGGTCACAAAGTGTAATAAATTGTTGTAAACCCAAATGGTTTAAGCACATTTGTTTATTATTTAATCAATTTTGAACATCACAAAAACCTCTACTTAAAACCAGTTTCTGCTTTACAGTTTTTTCTACAGTTTGATAGAAGATCACAATGTTGATACAAAGATACAGTATTTACATTAATTAAATACCCTAACTTCATGGCAGCAGCTTTTTTTTTTTATAATTTTTTATAATTTACATAAAGAGATGCAGCTTAATTTCCAGTTTCTCGATCCAAACACAACACAGTCTGAACAAAGAAACTTCAGTAAAAACAGTTTCTCTCCAGGAAAACGCACCACAAACGGAGAGAAACAGTAGAAGAAGAAGAAAAAGGTTGGTCCTAAAACAGCAGGACGTGTCAGAAGTAAGTGCACGGTGTCCTCCACCACTGAACGAACGCTGAGTTTGATGCAGCAGCGAGGAGCCGATCAGAATCTGGCGGGTCACAGGGAGCAGCCGGCCATGTACTTCCCTGTACAGCAAAATAATCCAGATTAAAATCAAACGCACCACAACAGATTATAAAATGGACACCAGTGGAGATACCGACCAAACTCTGCGTAAAATTACATTTTAGTTTGGAAGATGAAACCGCTCAGTCAAAATTTAAAGCGACAGCGTCAATATTAATAAAAACACAGCAACACATTTTTAAAGGAGCATATAGAAGCAACAGCAGCTGTGATTTCAGAATCACCTGTGGCGAATCTCTTCTTGACCAGCGACATGCGGTACCGGGTTCCCACCAGCTCCAGGTCCATGCCCGACAGCGACGTCCCGGAGCCCACAAACTGGACGGCCAGGCTGGGCGGGGGGCCGTGGGGGGCCTCCAGGCACTGCCAGCTGGCACACAGCGTCCCGGAGCCTGGGACACACACACACACACACAACTCTGTTCACCACCATCCATTCAGGAGGACCAAGGATCCTGGAGCAAAACGAGAAGCTCAACGGGTTCTGAAGATTTTATCTGGTTTTGTTTTTAAGAGCCAAGATCCGAATTTAATGTTCGAGAAGTCAGTTTTACAAATTAGCTGCAAATAACGATGAGTTTAGTTATCGATTAATAGGATAAAAAATTTCTCCACATTCTCCTGACTTTTTATTTAGCCGTCGTTTAAGTGGAGTTGGATACAAACTGAATGAAGAACAAACATGTTTTAACCAAACATTCACCAGAAACACCTGCAGTTTATATTTTGCCTGATTTTGTTTGTTTTTGTTTCTTATATAAATTGTCACTTAAATTTGAAGCCATTTAAAAATGACTCAAAATGCATTTAAGTCATTTTTATACAATATTAGAAATATATTAAAAATTGAAAATAAATAATTCAGTTTTTTTTTTTAAATAAAAATAAATTTATTGCCTAAATGCAACAATAAACTATTTGTAGCAAAAGACTCATCGGCAACAAAAAAATAAATAGAATTTATATCAAAATGTGAAAAGATGAGCTCCTTGTGCTTCTCTGGTTTAAACTACTAGTCTGAGTTTGTTATTTTAGAAAACTGCATTTTTTTGTGTTTGTATACGCCACCTAATTACTAATCAATAACTAAATTAGAGAATATGGACCCGAATGCAATTAATACAAATTAAACTATATCCTTACAGTTTGTAATCTTTGAAAGTTTCATCGTGAAACAGAAGTTTCTAAAGAGGAACAATCAACAAACAGCAATTACAGCTAAAAACAAAATGATCTAAAACTAAACTTTGTTTGTCGACATCTGGAGGAACAGAAAACCTCGGATGAGCTGCAGACACAGAACCCGCCTGGCTTCTGTTTACAACACAGACGGCGAAACATAAACCAGCGGCTCGCTGCTGTCAGGCGGCGTTAATGGAAACCTCTCCAGTCGTAAACAAAGAGGAAAACGCTTGGAAACCAGAGCAAAACCTTTCATTGTCGCTTCTGGCTCGTAAAACAAAACACTTTTATCTCCCGACGATATATGCCTCTTTGAAATTTCCTTCATCTATTTTCTGAGAAATCATAAAAAAATAACAGAAAGCAGCATAAATAAATTAAAAAAGCCAGAAATGAGGGAAGTTATTATCAATCTACTGAATATATTCAACATTTATCCTGATTTAAATCTACAGAGGAAGTTTTAAAGGAAGGAAGAATAAATGGATGGAAGATTCATCTGTGTTCCTCTTAATGTTACAGTTAAATTAATAAAGCTTTATGTTTTCCGAGTCATTGATCCTGATTGGTCGGCAGAGTTCTGACCTTTGCTGTGATTGGTTGGAGAGAGGTTTGGAAGTTTCCAGAGCAGCCGACGTTCCTCAGCGTTCCTGCAAACAACCAGGAGCGTCGTTGAGATGAAGAGACACTGAGCATCTTCAGAAACAAAATAAATTCCTGGATCAGCCAAAAGAAAAACTGGAGCTTGAATGTGAAAACTTCCTAGAGACTAAAACTAGTAACTTTTCTAGTTACTTTTACTCTTTATCTTAGAGGGACATTTTATTTTCCAACAAATTTCTGAATTTACAATGTAGTTACAATACATTTATGCCTTAAATCATGGGAAATTGTCATTTTTTTTCTGGAAAACTTTTGACTTTTCAACATAAGACAATATCCACGTTTTGTCTTCTAAAAGTCTGTAATTAAGCTCAAGAGTTTTTTTTTATATAACAGCCTTAATGCTGTCATGCTGCTTAGACATTGTTCTTGTTGAACCAGCAGAGCATGTAAACATGTCTCTGCTCTTTACACTGCAAAAACAAAATCTTACCAAGTATTCTTAGTCTAGTTTCTAGTGAAAATATCTTAGTACACTTAGAATGAGACAAAATTAACTTAAAAGTAACTTTTCAGCATAATAAAGGAGCTTGTTTAAGTAAATAATTCCTTATTTTGTATTTTAAAGTTCTAGTTCCACTGATATTTATTTCACTTATAACAAGACATTTTCCCATGTTACAAAAATATAATTTTGTAGTAGAGCTACTACATTTTTCATCAATATTAAGAAATTAAGGACGTAAAACAAGCTCCTGTATCATACTAAAGAGATATCTTTAAATTAGTTATTTTGAAATAGGATCTTCTTTTAAGTTAATAATTCCTTAACATTGATGAAAAAGTTTTATTTACAACATGGGAAAATGTCTTAAGTGAAATAAATCAGCCGAATAAACCAATACTAAACAACTGACTTAAAACAAGTTCCTAAATCTTGCTGAAAAGTTACATGCAGCGCAGTTTTGTTTCATCCAAACCAAAAATACTTGCTAAAATTTTGTGTTTTTGCAGATGGATCAGTTAATTCATGGGATCAAAAGATAAAAGTCGTGTAGTTTTTGTCCCTAACGGCTGCTGCTCACCAGGAGGCGGGTGGCTGGCACTGCAGGTCTGTGGCGGTGTGGTCCAGCGGCAGCAGCACCTGGACGGCGGTGAGCTGGGTGGAGGGCGCCGTGGCGGGGCAGCAGTGGTAGTCCAGGGAGACCCGGGTCACCGTGCCGCTGCGCTGGCACTCCGCCGACAGCAGCAGAGGGGCTCGGCCCGGATCCTGAGAGGAAACCTGAGGGAAACGGAGAGGTTCACAATAGGAACGAGTTTCAAAATTCGTTTGCGGAGGTTTTCCCTTTTTTTTATGTCACATTTCCCTTTCCTTTTGGATCTCAACTGCTTCTAAAGAAAACCAGAGTGCTTAAATAATAACCAGGCGTTTTTGACAACAAGGTAATGTTTCATTCAACAGGCACTCTGCCGTTACCTAGCAACCCCAGCCTGTTACCTAGCAACCCAAGCTATGCTCCAGAATGTTTGGTCAGCTGGTCTTACTGCTGCTAGAAAAGACAAGTGTTTTGTTGTTCACTTACCATTCAGAAACCACTTACTGCATTCATGTCGGTTGTGCAGGAGGCTGCACTGATGCTTTTCAAAGATGTCCTGTTGTGTAATTGTGCATGTGTGCAGCAGAGGCCTATTTAGATTTAAAGTGACAAGCTGCCCCAAAACAGCTGAAAGGAGCTCAAAATATCTAATAATGATTTTGTGCGAAATATGTAATGAACATGTTTAGTATAACCCGCAGATCTGTCCTAAAGTGGTTAAAAAAACATAACAGGTCACCTTTCTGGTCCATGCAGAAAACTAAATGAGTAAATCAGTGAATTCGGACCTGATACTTGAGCACGCCGACGTTGTAGTAGGAGGCCTGGGGGTTCAGCTCGGCCTCTTTCTGCAGGTAGAGCTGCAGAGCCTGCATGTTGAACCAGAAGTCCCTGCTGTCCGGGTCGCTCTGCGATGGATCGCTGCACACAGAGTTGGGCAGCATCTAGTTACATTTACTGGAGTAACTAAATGTACTTTTAGTAGTGTTTTTACTATGTTTTTACTTGAGTAATTTTATCATGAAGTAACGCTACTCTTGAGTATGTGTGTGTATATATATTTATACTATTTTTTGCACACATATTTTTATATTTATACAAATGAATTAGTTTATAGTAGGTATGGTCTTTTTTCTACACTGTACTCTCTTTTTCTTGTTTTTACATTTATGGTGCTTTTATTTTGTGACACCTGAAACTTTACAATTGTTTGTGGACACATATAATCTAATCTTCAATTATTCAAAAAATAAATTCTGGATCCTATATGAATGATTTTAATTTTGGTACAAACATTTCCACAGAGCTTTACATTTCGGTCCACCTTGGCGACTGACCTGTAGAGCAGCTTCTGATTGGGCAGGAAGTTGTCGATCCTTGAGATGTTGACGAGCCGGAAGCTGAGCACGGGAACGTTCGGGTTGGCTGTGAAGATCCGCGTGATCCCGGCTGGGAAGGACATCATTAAATCACCGGTGATCTTCACCAGACATCTGAAGAAGAACCAGAAACAGGGTGAGCTCATCCTGCTTTAACCAACTAATAAAATCTGACCGTGACGTCATCGTGATGTCACCACGCTGACCGGTTGTGCTGTCCGCCTTTGAAGTATGCGTTGATGTATTCTGTTATGGCGGCTGCGACCGGCCAGGCGTCCTGCGTGCTGAGGGAAATGGGGCTTGGTCCTCTGGACAGGTGCACTGTGGAGAGGATGTAGCCGAGGTTTAGGATTCAAAAGACTTTTTACAGTTAAAGATTGGCTGAATGAACTCAAACTAATTAAACTAGAGCTTTTAACACATCCAATCCTGGAGACATCAGCTGACCTCTGGAGCTGATCCGTAGATACAACAGATTCCTAATCAAAGATCTGGCCTGGCTCTAGTTATGAGAGCAATAATCTAAACTGTTAAACCTTTCCATCATTTTTGGAGACTTAAAATGTAACTAGCAAAAATCACAATTTTTTCCCCTGGATTAACTGTCAAAGTAAACAACATAGGGTTCTATTGTTATGTTTCTGTCCAAATTTTGAATTTTTTCTGTAAATTTGCTTAGTATTGAATTCTCCTATTGTTACAGAAACGCATCTGAGGAACCATCTCTCTCAAACTTGCGGTTCCGCTCAGCAGCTGGATCCAACAGAATCCAACTGGGCCACACCGATCATTTCCACTTGCCTCTTTAATATTGAGACAAATTTACCTCCATACAGCTGCATGTTTGTGTTTTACAGTCAGTTGACATTTGCTACAGCAAAGTAAAACACAGGGTTTGTCCTTTTCATTTACATAAATCATAAAATAAGGTTTATAGTGACCAGGAACTCACTCTGTCTCTGCTGGTCCTGGTGCTGGTAAGGGAGCGGGGAGGCCTGTCCCACCCTGGCTGGACTGGGCCCTCGGTCGCCATCCCTGCCTTGGGCCCCCCAGTCGCTCGGACTGGAGGACGAGGAGGACGTCAGGGACTGGCTGGGCTCCGGCAGAGGAGACGAACACAGAGATCGGGACTGAAACACAGAGGGACAACATGATGGCCGCCATCTTTAAGGTCCTCGTTCATAAGTCAGGTAGCGCTGATGACAGGGACTCACTCGCTCGCTGCCGCTGAGTCGGGCTGACGACCTTTTGGACCGGGTCGCTCTTTGAGGAGCAGCGGAAACCACTTCAGTCGTGTCTGACCTGTAGTTATGTTTGGACCCTTTGGGGTAGAAAAATAAAGAGCTGAAAACAAAGACATACCAAAGAAAATGGCAGCAAATATAACAAAGGTTGATCTGCTTCAATAAAATGAAGAAATGTAACATTCTGTCAAGGTCCAACATGTTTAATGAGGCATTTTTCTCAAGTGAGGTAAAACATGAACAGCTCCCTCAACATCAGACATTATACTTGATGAAAGTAAGGACAGAGACTCACAATTTCACGTTTAATACTTTCATTTGGGTCTGTACTCCTTCTAAAAACAGCTTAATCGCTTTAAAAACAAATTAGAAAACGAAACACAAAATAACACAGCAGGTGTTTTTGGCAGCAAGTGTCTGGAAAATGAGCCGTTTCAAAACCTTCCAAAAGTAACATCCCAAATCAGCAGGCACAGACGGTCACCTAGCAACCCCAGCAGAGTTCCACCAATCACCTAGCAACCCCAGCAGAGTTCCGCCCGTCACCTAGCAACCCCAGCAGAGTTCCGCCCGTCACCTAGCAACCCCAGCAGAGTTCCGCCCGTCACCTAGCAACGCCAGCAGAGTTCCACCCGTCACCTAGCAACCCCAGCAGAGTTCCACCCGTCACCTAGCAACGCCAGCAGAGTTCCACCCGTCACCTAGCAACGCCAGCAGAGTTCCACCCGTCACCTAGCAACGCCAGCAGAGTTCCACCCATCACCTGGCAACCCAAATGGAGCCCCAGAGTGCTTTGTCAGCTGGTTTTATGCACTTCACAATCCAGAAGCCACCAGCTGAATTCCTGTTGGTTGTGCAGGAAGCTTCACTAATGCTTTTCATTAGCTATTTTGGTCTGCAGCCATTCTCTCATGTGTCAGTGTAAATATTGAGTTGAGGGACGTGGCCAGCAGCAGATTATTTGGATTTAAAGTGACAAGACGCCCTGAAACAGCTCATTCTGAAAGGAGCTTAAAATCTGATTATGCAAGGATGATTTTGTGAAAAACAACGTTCTGTGTAACTTTAAGACCTTTACTAACCTGTTCAAGGAAGCATAATAAGTCACGTTTACATAAATAAATATTCTATTTGACTTTCTCAACAGGCTGAATTAAAGAAGAGTAAACTTGGGTACCTTTGTGTGAGCCGACGCTGCAGGCCGTCATCTGCGTGCTGAGGTCCAGGCAGTCCTCGTCTTTGTCCGTGGAGAAGCACAGATCCTCCTGAGGTCCTGAATGCCGGGTCAGAGGAGGGGCGTTCCGCCGCGGCTCGCTCTTTGAAGTCCGGTGCTTCCTCCGCTCCCCTGCTCCTCCTGCCTCCATCTTTACGCCTCCGTCCTGCGACTTGGAGCAGCTGCTGTCGCTGAACGGGTTGTGGACAGACTTCCAGTGGGTCAGCTCCTTCTTCGGCGGAGCTGAAGCCGCGTCGACTCCCGGTCTGCTGCTGCTGCTGTGTGACGGGATCATCCCAGCTGCTGCAGCCAGCGACGACTGGTGAGTCGGACTCCCGATCATCGTGATGGCAAACGGGTCGTCGGACGTAACCGGCGGCGGGAGACTCCGGTCTCGCTTCCTCTCTCGATCTTTACGATTGGAGGAGGATGAGGAGGAGGAGGAAGAAGGGGGCAGGAGAGTTTTTGTTTCGCCGATGGAGACAGAAAACGGGTCCTTCCCTCTGGTTTCCTGGGAATGGCGTGGCGGCGGCAGGCGGGTCCAGGCGTCAGACAGGCTCAACGGCTCCTGCGTCCTTTCGAAGCTGGCGAAGAACGGGTCGTCTGTGGGAATGTGTTTGCAGTTCCACACGGACGACTCCGACTGGGAGAAAGCCGGGAACCGAACAGAACCGGGGTCCGTGTCTGGAGGCGCCCGCGATGGGCGCGTTGAGGCGACAGACCAGACGTTAGCGGCGGCGTCCGGCGTGTTGGAGCTGCGGCCAGTAGAAGAGTCGTGGAAAGCGGAGAGGAAAGGGTCGGCGGGTCGGCTCAGCGTTTGAGTCTGTTCTTTAGTCTGCGACACCGGCGGCCAGGCGGCCCAGCCCGCCAGCTCAGGAGACGGACCGAGAGGCTGATGGGACGGCGAGTCCAAACCGGAGTCTTCAACATTCTCTGGTGATGAGGAATCAGACGAGAAGGCTGCATCTGAAACGGAGAATAAAACATTTTAGACCAAACTGGCACCAGAGCAGGTCAACCATCAAAACCTCTTAGGTTCCAGTGATATTGGACACTGGTGATCAGTGCATGGTTGGTTCAATGTTCCGAAATTATGCAAAAAAAGTGAGAAAAACATCTAAAAGTCAACATTTGTTTACATATTTTGTAACACTACAATGTTATAAAAGCCTCATAACCTTAAACTATTATTACTGTGTGACTATTATAAAGTAAAAATATTAATTTGCTTTGTTCTTCATTATGCCAAAGTGAACAAAGATGAAATCAGCTTCTTACATTCAGAGGCACCAAACGCGTTCTGCTCTCTGAACTGATCCCGGCTGTCGAAGCTTTTGGACTTGAAGGCCAACTCCAGCGGAGGACCGAACAGGCTGTCCGAACCCGACGCCGTCGAACTCAACCTGACGGAGCAGACGCAAAGTCACACCTCATGCCTCATCATCTGCTTTTGAAGGGCTGTGTCTAACACTGACATGGAGCTGAATTAAATCTGACATAGCATGAACGAGTCCTCATGACTGTTGCCATGAAGTGTAAATGTTGCTACTTTTAAAGCAAAGTTGCATTAAAAATTGCATTAAATGTTCATTAAAAAAGTGTAAATTAAAAGCATCATTATTTACCAAATGACACTTTATGTCACCAGTCATAAACATTCATGAAGACTCCTTCATGTTCATGATTTGTGCTGCATCACGTTTATTTCTGTCAAACTCCTTCAAATAAAGTGTTAAAGTGTATTGCATTTTAATAAAATGTGTTCTTGAATAATAAAAAAAAGAACTAAGCTGTGTTTTTTTTTTTAGCATTTTCTCTTTCATATATTAATTTTATTAGCTTCAGTAGCTACTACAGAATGCAGAAATTTGATTAATCGTCAGAATAATCGATAGATTATTCTATTACTAAAATAATTGTTTACATCAGCCCCAATTATAATAAGATAAAAAATGTTATTCATACTTTTGCTCAAGCCCAAATGCGTACATGCTTTCACTCCTGCATTTTCTTTTGTAATAAAAAAAGTTTGTTTTTTTTGTCCGACATCCAAAGGAAACAGGAAATAAGGATTTGAAAAACAACCTACTGAGCATGGAAGCCAAGATGGAGAAAAATAAATGAATGATGCAGAGAGGCCAAGGTGAAAACCTGCAGAGCTCCAGACTGCTGAAAAGGCCACTAATGACACAGCTCAACCTCTAAATGCGTCTCTCTGCCCTGCAAGCAGATGCACACCAAGAGGAGACGAAGCAATGAGGCGAAAGGCAGACCCCTCTCACCTGTCGTGATCAGTGCTGGAGGTGGACCTGCGTAGGCCTTCCTGCTCCTGGTCTGCAGAGACAGGACACACATGAGATAATCTCACTCACAGCAGAGGATGTTCCCTAATCAGTATTAATCAGCAATCTTCCTCGAAGCGCTGAGAGGAGGCGGCACAAGGGAAGAACCCATCAGTCGGTTCCTCTACGATAAATATGAGCATTTAGTCTGGAGTCACTGAGCTGCAACAACTCCTCACGTCGAGGAGGAATATTAATCTGCTGCTGCTGGATTTATGAGAGAGAGAAGTTCCCTCCCTGGCAGCAGGACGTGTCCTCCCACTGCCGCCTAACCTGCTGGCAGATAACGACCCAACTGGTGATCAATCAGGCCTTAGAGCACCAGCGGAGTCACCTGCGACTAATTGGAGTGGAGCGGCTCGTGTAAGGTCAGCTAATGAAGAGATTTACTGTCTGTGGGGGTCCGAGAAGGCTTCTCTGTTAGGGCTCTGCTAAAAAAATGACATGGAGAGAAGAAGAACTGGTTTCTACAGAAGAAGGCCAGTGAAAAAATAAGGATTCTGAACAATCTTCTGAGATCAAGTGAGAATTCCGAGTAAAAAGGTCCATATTCTGAGATCATAATTCTGAAAAAGTCAAAATTATGAGAGTAAAGTTAAAATTCTGAGAAAAAGATCCAAATTCTGACCCCTGAATTCTGAGAAAACAGGAAATCCAGCCATTTCTTGAGTTCTCGGGGAGCTCCGCTGTCGGGGAAGCGCTGTGGAGAGGTTGGGGTCTAGTGCAGCTTGTTAAAATCTTGATTCTGTCCACGGTTTTCTCAAATCTTCCTCCTGCAGCTTTGACCCCATAAAGTTGAACACATTGTTTCTGATATGCGTATTTCTGATGTGGGCCAGTGGACAGCTCTGCTGCCTGGTAGAAAGACGGTCTGAGGTTCGCATCCCAGCATGCTGTGCTTCTGCGTGTTCTCCATGTCCATGTGTGCGTATCTCCAGGTACTCCAGCTTCCTCACACAGTCCAAAAGCATTTAGGTAAACTGGGAATCCACATACTGCTGGTTATAAATGACAAGTCTATTAAAATGATGGTTACTTGCATCATTAATGAGTTTTTAAATTAGTTATGACTTTTCTTCAAAGCTGTAAACAAAATCAAATAAAGGTCACTTTGAAATAAAATCTGCTTAAAACATTGGTAAATGAATAGAAATAAAAAAAAAATGTATCTTTTTTCTTGTTTATAATTTCCTTTGCCAGTGTTTATACACGTTATTCATTCCCAGAAAAAGGTGATTAACATGAAGTCGTCGGCATCACAAACATAATTTCACTTTGAGTTGATCTGCAGTTTCGGTTTGAGTCGGAAACCGCCGACTCACCTCGATGCGCGGCGGCGTCGCTGTCTTCTGATCGGCCTGCAGCGCCGCTGGAGTTTCCTGTGATCACACAGCAGAGCATTTAGCCATCAGAGGCGCTGAGTCAAACACAGTTTATAATTAACATACACTCACAGTGAAAGTACTTAACCTGCTTTTGTTTTTCTGTCACTCATAAATGTTTCATATCAAGAAACAAGTTTTAATTCCACACAAAGATAATCTGAGTTTTTTAAATTCTCCACCGTTATTTATTAAGGTCAATCCAAACCAGCCTGGTAATTTTATGAATTAACTCTAATTAAACATATTTTTTATTTTATTTCAAAAGTCACACTCGGGTCCGAATACTGAGACTCATACGGTCTTAAATGGAACCCGTCTAAGAACACAAAGTATGTCAAACTTGTAAGCGCCAATCTAAAGGAATTTAAGAACATTTTAGAAACTGAAAACTGCAGTAAAAACCATTATAGAGCAACAAATCTGCAGTCAAACATGGCGGTGTTGGAGTCCTGGTCTGGGGGCTGCTTTACCATTTCTATACTTTGACGACTTGCTGTAAATAATTAAATCATAAATTCTGATTTCTACCAGAAAAGCTTGAAGGAAAACAACCAACTATTATTTTCTGCAGCAAATGCAATGAACTGGAGTGAATGGATTGGATAGAAACCCTTCTAAAAATCAATGTTTTGGGCTGGCCCAGTCAAAAGTCAGAATTTAGAGATGTTGTGGTTGAATTGGTCAAATTCCTCAAAAGGATGTAAATGAGGCTGGCTTGGAAAGCTTTTTTCTCCTCGTTATTTGTTAAAAGCACTGGAAGATTAAATATTTAAACATTAAAAACATTCAGAAACAAAGTGAATGAATTAAACTTACTGGAGAGATGCCGCTTTGCAAGCATCTGGAAATAAAAAAAACAGCACAAACTTTACAAAAAAGTCTTTCAAGTCAAATAATTAATGGAATTTCTCCATCTGTGCCAGAGCTAATATTGAGAATGTGTTCTTTTCTAAAATGTATAAATGCAGCAGATCTCAGGAATAACCTGCTGCCTCGTTCCTCTGTTGGGCGGCAGCGTCAATGTCCCCACGGTGGCCTTCAGCTCCTTCTCAGTGGCGACAGAGTTGCTGCGGCTGCTGCTGGCTACAGGTCGGATCTGGATGTGGAACTTCTTCGGCTCTTCGTCGTCAAAGTCTGAATCGCTGGAGTAGAAGTTGTCCTCCTTCTCAGAGCAGCGTAAAAGGGAGCGTCAAGAAAAAACAGCTCAGATGGCAAATGCTGCTGCGAAACGATGGAGACTGGCTTTTGACAGAAAGCTGAAAATTAGTTTAAAATTTCCTCTGAATTGAGAATAGTTTTAACAATAATAAGGTTTAATTGTTGCAGACTATCTGTGTCACATATAAAGTAAATAAAAAAGTCTGGACGTTTCTATTTTTTTAAATTTTACACTCATTAAAATGTGTTTAGCCCATTTGGAAGTTGTTTTTATAGAAGTGGAAATATTTCGTATAACATACATATCTATTCAATTCTTTTTTCAAAAGTAGTTTGGGAGGTTGTGACATTAAGGAAAAAGATTATATTTTAAAGAACAAAACAAAGTATACATTAAAGCGCAACGCTATTGATATAATTCACAGGCTGATGTAGATTTAAAATCATTTTAATTTAACTAAAAAGTTTAATTTGATAGGAAATGAGACTATATATTTTTTAAAAATAGTAAACCAATGAAAGAGTATCAAAAAATAGCTTTAATTCTAAATAATCATTGGAAAAATGTGTATTTAAACCCTTCAAATAATGGCTGAGAAGACTTTTGCATGATATTTTGATGATTCATCTTTGGCTATAAACTCGGAGGACTTTAGGTAGTAAGTCCTCTTTGCAATCACCCTAATATTTTGCTCCATCAACAAATATAAGATCAAGTTGGGGGAAAATAAAGGATATCATTCTGAGTGCTGTCAGCTCGGATGACGAATCCCTCGTCGTCTACTTCCAGCGGTGAATTCTGCAAAAACAAGAATAATTACAGAGACAGTTGGAGAGACAGACCGCAGCAGCAGCTCAGAGACAAACGATGCACATTCGACACACAGACATTTTGTCACATGGCGTAGTCCAGCGTTTGCAGAGAGTCATTTGAGAAACGACTGAGTAAATAAATCGATTGCAAACAGAGTTTAACTCAAGTGTGAGTTAGACTTGCGCAGGATCTGAGTAAGAGCTCAAACAATGCTGCGTCCTGAAGCTGAAAGAGTAATTTAGCTCATTTATTTAGAAGCTGTACATAAATATTAAACAAAGAAAAGTTCAAATCTGACCCATATGAAAATACAGATTTCAATAAGTCAATCTGTAGAAACTGACTTACTGCTGATCGTTAAAATGTCAGAATCTGATTCAGAGATTATGGTCTAATCCAAAGGAATGGAGATTATAATCCAACACTGCACCACTTCACTTTTCAGGAACAAATATTCATTATTTGAAATATGCACATTTTATTTATTATGGTCTACTTGGTTATTTTTGTTAATATTTTTTTATTTCTTTAAAAATTTCAAATTCAAGTTTATTTTTTTAAAAATGTGACAATATGCATCAAAAATTTAGATCTCCATCTCTCGTCCCATTAAAGTATGAAAAATATCCAAAGAAATAATTTCACATCATTGCATCTGCAAAGTTCCAGTTAGCACTGAAATAATGTGATGGAATATCTTGCAGCCTGTTTTCCTATGCTTGCTTACTTTGATCAAAACTGTCTTATGTTTTACAGAAATTGGAAATTAAATAACTGAAACTGCCAATCACAACTTTTCCTGCATGGTAAATGTTAGTGCAAGCTCTGAAGTTGGTTTTTGGAAGATCTCTCATCGTTTATTACACTCACTGATTGCTATCAAAGGTATTTTGCATCTAAATTTACATTGCATCTTTGCATTTGCTTTGCATTAGATAAAATCATTAATAAGCATTAAAAAGTGAACAAAAGATGCTTTCTAAGATTCAAACAGGCCGATTACTATTTATAAAATTGTGTCCTGTAGTTTTGATTCCATAATTAGAACTTGTTTGCCTCTGTCCACTCTTTCAATAATGCATAGAAGGAAAAAAATATATATCCAAATGTTGAACTGATCATGAAAGTGAGTATAAAATGTTAACTCCTTATGACAAAATCTAGCAGTGAAGAAAGGTACGGAGCAGTTTAAAGACGTTTTGTTTACTCTCTCCTTCATCATCCGTCTGTTAGGTGGATTTTTGGCAACGTCCAAAGCCCTTTTACACACTAACTGCTCTTAACACCGTCCTACATGTAGGGAAATACGTACACACGTTTCCTCACGTGTGCACACTCACGTCCACTGTCCCAGCAAGATAATCTTAGAAAGTTCTTCTCAGAAGTGCAGAAATAAACTCGGGAAACCCCACGTCGTCCATCTTGTTACTCACACTCACACACACACACACACACACACACACACACACACACACACACACACACACACACACACACACACACACACACACACACACACACACACACACACACACACACACACACACACACACACACACACACACACACACACACACACACACACACACGATCCCTCCCTTCCAAACTCTGGACAAAAACACTGTTGTAATAGGTTACACACCCTCAAAACTCCAGAGTATCTGGTATCTAGGATAGGGTTAGCAACAGAGTCTGTTTTTTAGTTTTTAGCTGTGAAATATGTCAAATACTCACCAGTGCCTCTGGGACAGCTGAATCTCTGCAAATATAGAAAGAAAGAAAAAACAAAAGGTGTTACTTTTAGCTTAGTCTGAAGCCAAGAAGTAAAGAGCAGATGAGGGGAGTGAGTAGGAAGGAAGTGCAACACCGCTGAGTTTCTGAAAAACCTAAAAATTGCTGACATATGGTGACACCTGGGGATTTGACGCAGGGGTTTCATTTCTGATTTACTGAGAGAAGGGAAGGCTAAAAACAAGATTTATACATCTTATTTTTTAACAGCTGTCCTGATAAAACTTCAACAGCTGCATTTCCATTACACATGTCATATTTGATCTCAAAGCACAGTTTTGTCATTACAATGTTTTCTTTAAATAAGAAATGCAATTTAATCACACGTAAATAACTCTGTCCATGCAATAAATTACTAAAAATCAAAGTGTCGATGGATGTTAACGCTTACAAGAGATGTACAGCTCTGGAAAAACATTAAGAAACCACTTAAAAAGATCAGTTTCTCTGATTTTACTCTATAGGTTTATGTTTGAGAAAAATCAACATTGTTCTGTTATTCTATGAACTAATGACAATATGTCTGCGAAATTCCAAGCAAAAGTTTATGTCTTGCCTGATTTGGTTGAAACGCAGCAAAGCTAAGACCAAACATCTGGTAAATGATTGCTCCTTTCACTTGATTTCACTCAAAACTCTGGAAATAAGCATGTTACTCATTCATTATATTGTGGTCTAGTTCCTTTCAACTATATCTGACCTAGACATTACTCCTCCTTTCCTGTACGGCTTTTTGTTTGCACAAACTCACGTGGAGTCCGGCTCCTTGTCCCTCTTGCCCAGACCGGGGATCCTGAAGGCTTTTGCTCGAGGCTTTTTCCCACCTTCAGGGGTCAAAGCTGCCATGTACTCCTCAAAACCAACTGAAGCTGCAGGCAAAAAATACAAATAATTTTTTACCATCTTTTTTTCTTAAATAGACATTGCCACCAAGAAAAAAGTAATGTTTTCTCTTCTCTTTTTGTTTTATGCTCAGTCTTAATTGAGAGTAGACGGAGAAGGATGAGCTCACTGTACCTGGCCTCTCTTTGCCCGTTCCTTTCTGCTCAGCAAATTTCTGAATGAGGATGTCGACGCCGATGTTTTCCACATTCTGCTTAAACTCCTCGTGGACCTACAGCCCAAAGTGACAAATGAGCTCTGAATGTAAGGTTTGCCCCAGCTCAGGCGGTCCACCGTGGTTTTATATTAAAAGATATTAAGGTGACAGGAAATGTAAACATATTACTGGGTAATTGTCTTACTTGAAGACATTCCTGACCATACTTAAACTCACAACTATAGAGTCTTAAAACAACAAATCAAAAAGTTAAATGAAAATAACTACTAGTTATTTGCACTTCACTTAAATCCAAATTAAGTCATCAGTTAGTGGATCTAAAAACATATGATGCTGATCACATTTAGAACCGGCCCGATGCATAAATGAAATAACCAGCTGCACACTAACAAAATGTCAATGCTGTTAAATTTGATTTAATGGTTCCAGCACTTATTAATCACAGATTTTAAAAATCTATGTTTCTAAGGAGCTGGCAAGTTTACTTTGTAAATGTTCACAGAACAATCTTTATAGTGAGTTTGTTTTGTTACCACAGCTACAGTCTGGTGCTGTGACTTTAATCTTTGAGTTTGAGCTCCATCTGTTCACAAATACATCTTATAATACACTGGAGGAAACCCTGAAATGCTTTCATTGTTCCAACATTTTCACAAGTAAACTCAAGCATCATCTCTTGTGCTAAATCAATAAACCAAGCCTTAAAAATAACAAAATTTAGAAAGAATTAACCAAAACGTGATGCTACGTCCATCTCATAAGTTATTCCACTCTGAAGACTGAATCCCAAATGCTTACAGTACCAAGGGGAGAGAAAGACAGAAAAGCGAAGCTCCAGATAAACAGGATCTTCGTCATCAAAGCCGTGATGTCCGACTCACCTGTCCCACCTGGACGTGGGTGTCCTCTATGGAGTGAGAGTAACTTTTAATCAACTGTTTCATCTGCCTCAGATGCGCCTCTTCGATCTCCTGAAACCTCTGCTCAAACGTGAACACAGTCACAAAAACACACAGAAGAAATTAGAAATGTTCCACAGAAAATCCTGAACTTGTCAAATTAACTTTGTTTGATTTGCAATCATTCAAACAGGAATCGTTACAAATAGGCACACAGACGAGAACTTGCTGTCTAAGCATTTCGAAATCTAGAAGATTATTACGAAAAATGATCAGTTACACAAAAATAACTGTCACTGTGCAACTTAAAGTACTTTAAGAAGTTAAATCCACATGGCATTTCACTTTCTCAACCAAAAAAAAAACAAAACATATTTCAATAACTGCAGGTGTCAGTATTTTCATCATTTTGCTTGTTAATGGTAAAAGATGCACCGAGACACATAAGAGAAAGCAAAAAATACTTATTTTAAGAAAAACTTTCAAAAGACACCATTTCCAGAAATGAAAGAACATTTATATTTGTTTATACTCTCTTTCAGCCAGATCTATACTAGTTTTACAAGTATAGACTTTAGGAAATGTTTCTTTGTTCAGGAAGTTTCACCAGTGAGAAAATCGGAATAGGATTTTTGTAAATTTAGTTTTACATCCAAATCTATTTCTCTATAGTTGCTATATGCAGTGACATGCATTTATTTTGTCGTTTGATTGGTTTAGATACTGCAGTAAAAACTAAAATTATTAAAAATGAGCGCCATCGTTTACCAGTGTGGTAGCTTCAACTGAAGACTGGAGCTTCTTTAACCCCAACATTTAGTAATAAAATCAAATGGGAAGTACACTGAACCTTCTGTATTTGCAGGGATTGGGGATCACAACCATCCACAAATAGCTTTGATTTTATTTATGAAAGGTTTCCCTTTCTTCATTCACTTCACAATAATCCACTAACCTGTGTGTCTACAGACAAAATCCAAGTAAATTCATAAAAGTTTTGGATTTTTAAAGTGGCAAAATGGGAAAAAGGTCAAATGAGATGTCTTATAAGGCACTGTAGTTTCACTTTAATATTTGATGTCAAATCATCCTAATAATAAAACAAGGAGGAGAATGCACACACAAATAAAAACCTAAATTAGTTCTCAAAATCCAAACTAGCTAGGCTCATTAAAAAGTGAAGCAAATTATATATTTTCTAATCTAACAAAAACACCTTAACAATTACAGCCAGACCTTCCTCCTCTGAGCTATTACAGGAACTAATTGGTCACCAGGACTCCATTCATTATTTCAAATGTAAAACACAGAAGTGCTCATTGGGATTTGTTAAATATTTCCATGGAAACAGCTGCCGTAACCATGGAAGCACAGAGGCAGTGATTAAAGGTAATGAGCATTTTACAGCTTGTGTGTGTGGAAGTGGATGTTCGGGAGTCGGGGGGTTTAGGTGGGCTGAGGTTCCTTCATCAGGGGCAGCGCACAGTTTGATGGTACATGAATGGATGGGATAGCGGGGTTCTGTTCTGGTGTGATGCCACACAGAGCAGCTTGAAGCCAGTGAGAAGGAGGAATGGATGAAAAGTCAGATCAGAGGGAGGGTGATCAGTATCGCTGACCTGGGCGGACTCGCTCATCTTCTGCTCAAACTCTCCTCCCACACGGTTGTACTTCTCGATGCACAGAGCGAAGGACTCCGCCGCTTTCTTAGACTTCAGCTCCGCCTAGCGAGGAGAAGAAGAAAGAAAATTACAGCTTTCAACCCGCTGACTCACAGAGCTGACATTAAATTTAACAGAACAGCTATATTGAGACAATGTCGGAACTGTAATTAGAAATACTCAGTGTGAACTAATGCGATATGTGATTACAGAGCTGTAGCACGCTGGGTGTCTGCAAACAGTGGATCTTTGCTCCAGAGCGACACAAGGGAGGTAACTGTGCATTGTAGTCACACGACAGTCAACAATAACGTGACATGATCAAACATCTCTGACGAATCTGAATGCATAGCTTAAGAGAACATTACCAACAGCTGAATACTCGTCCATTTCCTGGTAATTTTGAGGACTCAAGTTAGCAATTCTAAGTACAACTACAAAAGATTGCTATAGAGACATTTTTAAATTTAAAACTGGAAGAGAAATATGGATGTATGGATGGATCTATTAGACAATGGTAGAAGGAATAAGGTGTGGAAATATCCTCCTTTTCATTTTCCATACTTATCCAAAGTAGGAAAATTCATTAGTTTTATTAGCAATCCAACCACATTAAGGCATTACTCTGTTAACAAAAGATACTGCAAATGTGGTAAATTTCAAGTCTCTGAGTCTTTAGGATGAAAAATGCAGCATAGTTTAATTATCTCAATTTATTTTGAGAAATTTTTATTTTAGTTTGCTCACTTCTGTGCCAATTGGCAGAGAAATAAATGTTAAAGTGGCAGCAAACCTTCTCCAGTTCTTTCTGCGGTGCTCCTTCCTTCCTGAGTCGGTCCAGCTCCAAACACTTGGTGTGGTAACCTTCCTTCGACTTCTGAAGGTGGCCGTTCTGGACCTGCAGCGCCTGCACAGCATCCACCGTTCCAACCATCTCCTCCTTTGTCTGGTTGACACACAGTTCACATTTGATGTCTTGGCTCTATTAAGAGCATGATACAAACAGGCTACATGCAACACATAATATTTACATTCCAGACGTTTACCTTACGATGAACTTTAACTTGCTCGTCTCCGTACTTGTTAACGTCCCGGATCAAATCGTTCATCTTCTTCATGAGCTCCAGGTGACAGAGAGCCAGTTTGTCAGAAGATACCCTAAAAACATCCCACATGGGCGCAAAAGTCCTGAAGAAGACACAGATAATCAATCATTCTCTAAAAATAATACTAACGATTGGAAAAATAAAGATTTAAAAAAGAAAAAATATTCTTTTTGTCTCAAATAATTAATAGTAGAGCTGTAAATGGCTATATGCATGTGCAACTTTAATTTAACCAACATCTGGTTTCTAACGTTTATTAAAGCATGTAGTACAATTTTGTTCATCCTTTGATAAACAAAACAACACAAACAGTTAAAAACACATATGCATTAAAGTATATAAGCCAAATATCACACAGGGCAGTAATTTAATTGTGAGTATGGACATTTGGTGATGCAGATGGCACTCATACATATAACACGTGCAGCCATATTGATAATTACAAAAACAACCCCAGAGAGAAAAGGCAGCACCAGCTACATGTCTGTACTCACCCCAGTTGACTTCCATTACTTGCTATTTTTGCTAGTTTGCTCATTGATTTGGAGTAAGTCTCTTCAATGGCAGCCCTGGAAAATAAAAATATTTTAACACAATCAAGTCATTTAGAGGAACCTGTGACACACAGGAAACAGGATTATACAAAAAAATTACAGTGCTGTAAAAAATAAATGTGAGAAGACAAAGTGATCCATCATGTGGGGTTTCTGGTTGCATCTTTATAGCGAAACTATTAAAGAAAAAAGGCTATTAAAACTCTGCACAGAATAGCTGTTATAGCCCTCAGAACAAATCTAATTGCTTTGATTTGCCAAACAAATTGAGGAATTTCATAAAGTTTTCCATAGCAAAAAGCTTTCAGGGAACACAAAATAAATAAAGTAAGGAGGAAATTCATCAGAACAGTTGGCTAACCCCGATCTGGCTGGATTACACTCTGGTACCAGAGCGCTTGCGTTTCATTTCCTGACCGCTGATTCGTTGTGTGCTGCTGTCAAACAGATAAGCGAGTTCCTCCTGTGAGGAATGTGGACAAGTGTTCTGAATCAATGTCAGGATTATATCAGTGGCATAACAGCTTCCTCTGAGCGAGCCAACTTTCAGCTCTGACATCCAATACCCTGTGGAATCCTACTTTCATAACAACAACAACAACCTATTTCACTTTTTATTTTGACTGCAGCCAAGTCTATCAAACTCATATGTATTCTGCAGAAATAAAGCTAGGGTGCATTTACACTGCAGCCTGAAGTGACCCAATTCCGTTTTTGTTTTTGATGTAATGCGACCTGTATCCGATCTTTTCATGGCAGTGTGAACAGCTCAGGTCGGATTCTTTTTAGAATGTGACCCATATCCGATTCAAATGCGACCGAATGTCCAGGTCGCATTCATCCGAATTGAACGTCACCGTTTCTCAACAAATCTCACTATTCTGTGTCCTGATACGCGCAAGTGGGAAGAAAAATAACAACCCTGATGGACTATATGATGATTAAGGTGTTAATATGTTGCTCCGGTTGGACAACAACTTCAGATATGTAAGCTAAGCTCCAGCGTTAGCCTCCATGTTTACTTCAACAAACACTGAACACTTCTTCTTCTTTTATGCCGGTTGGCAGAACGCTGATGCTATAGCGCCCTCTACTGCGCATGCGGGACACTTTCAGGTCATTTGCCCGTTCACACTGCAGAACACATACAGGTCCATTTAGTGGCAGTGTGAACGGCCCCGGCAAAAAAATCGGAATTGCCAAAAAATCGGAATTGAGTCACTTCAGGCTGCAGTGTGAACGCACCCCAAAGTGAGCATCATAACTGCTAATAGTGCGTCAGTTAGAAAGAGAAACTTTGGTTTGTGTCCTGGGTTCAGAGAGAAAGTGTTTTGAAATGAGATAAAAAATTAACTTTTCTTGTTGTTTTGATTTTAAATATCTACAAGCATCGAAGGAGATAAAAACAACTCAGAAAAAATACACTAGCTTATTGATTTAAGTGTAATCAAATTTTGTACATCAACCAGATGTAGAAATATGTGGAAGGCTTATTTAAAGTGAAAACTTGAGTCAGTTGATCTTAATAAACAGCGAATCGGTCAGGAGTGGGCACCTTATTCTATTAAAGTCAAACTTTATTAAACTCTAAATTTTACAACATTAGTGCATCACCGCACAAGCAAAGGAGGTAGAAAGCTGTACTTTCAGACAGAGGCATTTGAAAAAACATCATAAGATTTTGACTTTTCAAAATTTAGGACCACAGGAGTAATTAACACATTCTACAACCAACTGATCAACAGAGATCACCTGGATTCAAAGTGTGGACTCGTATGTCACAAAGAATACTTCTGAGCAGAATGAAATATTTCCTGCAGCATAAACTTTACAGTTACTGTGTAACTATAACAAAAACACAAATTAAAGTGAAAATAAAACCCACGTGAATTCTTTCAAAAAGCCAAAATTAAACAGATTAAATTGCCCCCCTAAAATCTATTCTTATCCTGATAAAATGAGAAATAATCTGCTGATTCATGACAAAAGCTGCCTGTTGTTGGATTGTCTTAAAGTATTACATATTGTTTTTTTAATGAAAGTTGTAAAGGTTTAAAAAGAATACAGATGTAAGCTCCTCCACTGTCACTAAAAACTAAAATCAGAGCTAGAACTGAACAGAATATTCAGTCTCAGCAGTTCTTTTGTATGTTTTCATGAAATATCTGCAACAACAGAATGGCGATAATGAGATAAGGTTTCTTAAAGTTTGTTTTTATTAAGTAGATGCAGACATGTTCTTTTGTTAACAACTCAGCTACTTTTACCCTTGAAAATACATATATGCTTCTTTGTTCCAAAGTAATAAAATAGAGCACTTTATTTAAGATTTTTTTTATCTGAGAAAATATTTTCACCTCACCCAAAAGATGAGTTGGGTTTTCTGGCTCTAGAACTTTATTTATATAAGCGACAACAAACCCAGTTCTTTGGGTTGAAAATGTTGTGAATGGAAAAGGAAAACGATGTTCATTTGATCAAATTTAAAGTTCTCTTAAATTTACTTCACCAAATGAAGTAATGGTGTTTCTCCAAACACCTGATGTACTTAAGCAGCAAAAAGTAATGGTGAAGACGTGAATCAAAGGTCAGGGAGTAAATTTGAAGGATATTAAGAGGGATAATACTTGATTTTTCTGTAATCTGTTCGCTCCTGACGCGTCTTTGAAAGCACACAGGTTTAAACGCATGAGCGATAAACCAGCAGATGAAACCAAACACTTCATTTCTAATCTCTGAGCACATCACCCAGCCTTGCCCTTTTTTCCTCTTTTTCTCCAAGTACAGAGTCAGGAATGTCGGATTTCACCGAGCCACCTCCCACATCAACCTTACCTCTCTCGGACAAACTCGGCCAGCTCTTTGGTTGCCAGCTGGCCATGCTTCATGTTGTGGTACAGCACGTCAAAACCAGCATTTTTCTCCCCCTGCAGAGGCACAAATTAAAACAGTTACCTCCTGTTGGCACCAAGACAGGAAACGTCAAACTGGCAGAGATCATCTAGGTGATGAAAACTGTTTTTCAGGGTTACAGAGAGCAAACAAGTCGCAGCAAAACAGTCTCACCGATATATACTACTGACAGTTTCAGATCAAACTAATGTTGCAAAATATATTATGACCGTTATTTGGCTGTTTTGAACTATAAACAACCGGCAGTAACCTGGTTTCAAAATGTTATAATGCACCTTTCTTTAATACATAGCCACTGTTAGTAACAGTTTATATTTTCACACAAAAAGAAATCATTTTGGCAACTAAATTTACTCACTTGTACTGATCTCATCCTACTTGGTTTTACATTTTGGTGTCATTTCAGATTTTTATTTTCTAAACAACTCTGTTTGAGCCCATTAGCTTTTGGCTGGAGGATGAATAAACGTGGATTTCTTTGCTCAACACTAAATTCCTGGAACCTTCCAGCCCAAAAATATATAAACACACAGAAAAAAAAAAGTTGGGAAACAATTTTAGAGATGTTGCTGCCCTAGAGGAGACATGCTTCCTCCTGGCTTAATGCAATTAGGTTATGTGTGAGCACTGATGTTTAGTGAAATTGCTCAAAAACATGTAGGATCAGTGATCCAAAGGAGAAACTTTGTATTTTAGTGTCCATGTCCTAACTTTTTATTTTTTTACACCGACAGCATCAAGGCAAAGCTCTCGATTTACCAGTTGATCCAAGTTCTTGTCCTGCAATGATTTGCACTGAAAGATTATTTTAGTAACCAACTATTGTTTTAATTATTTTGATGATAAATAATATGGAAAACTGGCCCATAATTTAACCGCTTCAGCATATTAAGAATACCGTATTTTCTGCACTATAAGGCGCACCGCATTATAAGGCGCATAGAACAGACGCTACAGTTAGAGGTGCCACCCATCCCGTATTAAACGGGACACGATTTGTTCTGTTCACTACAAATATGGATGTATAATAATAAAAAATTGGTCCCAGATATAGTAGGCTGCACCAGTCATTGTTTCACTCACGGTTTTGGTGTTGCGATATTGTGCCCAACTGCTTTCTGGTTATCACAGACCAACCGACACGCTGCCGCCGCAGTCTCTGTCTCTCTTCCACCGACCCCCACGGCTTTAAACGTATAGGTGCTGGTCCCTTGGTAACTCTAGCCGAAGCTCCCCGGATGAATGTCTAAAGCTACTTTGTTGACATAAAGAATGTCAACAAAACAGTCCGATTCCGGTCGGCGAGGAGAGCCTGGAGAGCGACTGGAATGGGGCGTCTGGGCCGGACGATGGTCACCCTTCTCCGTTCGCGCACAGCATGTTGGTGGAGAACGTAATGCTAGATGACCTGCAGATGACCTGGTTATCATGTTGGTAGATAGATAAGTCAGTCAAACTTTATTAATAAACGAGTTTTTTGACAACTATCCGCTTCTTCTTCTACGGGGGAAAATGAAGTCGGCTGCTGCTTACCGTAGTTGCTAGACCTGTTGTGGCTCAATATTGGTCCATATATAAGGCGCACCGGATTATAAGACGCACTGTCGGCTTTTGAGGAAATTGAAGGTTTTTAGGTGCACCTTATGGCGCAGAAAATACGATACATAAAAAATGCAAATGTATAAATAAATCCCTTTTAAAATAAGAAAATGAAACATTTCATTGCATTCCTTTGGAGTACTTCATCTTTTGAGGAAATCGATGCATATTTGCAGATAAAGAATATTCTAATGTTAAACAGAAAATACATAAATCGTTTGCAGTGTTTTGGCTTAACTGCTTCTGACTGTGTTGTGTAAGAAAATGGCCTCGTCAGAGTCAGTATCAATAATCCAGCTAACAATAAATTACTAAATAAACTGACAATTATTTCAATAATCAATCAATCACGGTTAATTTTTTCAGCCCTAATAAAGACACTCATCCATCAATACATCTAGTATTTAGAGCAAATATAGCCTGTCTTGGTGAGTCGTTTTGAATATATGATGTAAATGTAGTGTGATTTTTGAAGTCTGGCTCCTCACTTGCTCCACAATCCGGTAAAACCACTATCAGTTGTAATTTTGATGGATGGCGATGCGGAGGTGCTGCACGCTGCACCACCACGGCAGAGCAAATGCTCTCATTAACTATAATGGGTGAGTATTTACTGCAGAGTCCGTTCTGTGGTGGAGTGAAGTCAAGATGTAAATTGGGTCTAAGTGATGATGTGTCCAACATCTGACATTTTTCTATGAGGCATTCAGCATACCACTACTGTTTGAGAAAAAAAAATGTGTCAAATATAATGAAAAGACTACAAGAAAATCACCACTCTCTTAAGTGTTACGTTCATTTTTTCCATCTGTCAAACACAAATGTCAAAAAAATGTCAGTAAACCAGAATGCCCCCTGTGCAACCAAGTAGATTTAACCGACTACATCATCACCTCGGGTCCATCAGTGCTGTAATTTTACAAACCTACACCTGTCTTTACATAACTCTCTATAATCCATGCAAGTCCAGCTCAGACAGACACACAGTCACTAAAATGGGTGTGTCTGGACTTTAGCCTCACCACATTTTTAGTAAACAGACAGTTGGACTCCTTGAGCAGACACAGACAGCCAGCTGCTTCTCAAGACCTAAAAATAACCCGTTTGAGAAGAACAGACCCTTTTCCAGGTACCAGGGGAATGGCTGGAATGCCAAGAAAAGCTAGGCGGTCACCACATAGACGTGTGTACCCAAAAAACAGAGACACACCGTTTGTGTGTCTTTGTTTTTCTGATGTCTGAAAAACCAGACATCAGAAAGCAAGCTGAGAGGAATCTTAAACCGACAACACCAGAATAGACAACATTAAGTAATCACCATCAATCTCTTGTCCATAACTCCATTATTATTTAAATAGAAGATCTGATTTGACTTTAATAGATGTCCCATGTCCTTTTGGTCCTTCTTAGGTAATTTGTGCACATTTCACAAGCTAACCC
Source organism: Poecilia picta (assembly GCA_033032245.1). Classification (NCBI taxonomy): domain Eukaryota; kingdom Metazoa; phylum Chordata; class Actinopteri; order Cyprinodontiformes; family Poeciliidae; genus Poecilia; species Poecilia picta. The sequence continues at coordinate 26,405,602 of CM065356.1, forward strand.
AACAGGACTTAATATGTCTTTAAAGACATATTTTCCTCGTTCCAGAAATAAAAAAACTCCTAAGTCGTGGTTCAGGGATAAGATGGATAAAAAGTGGTTGTTTGTAGGAGCATTTCTTCACATAATGCTCCTCCAAGCATCTTTCTCTAACCCTGTTATTAATCAGACTTGTCAAGTCTCACCTTCAAATAGTCCTTTAAAACCTTCAGTACCTTAGAAGATTGAATACTACTAAACAATCTTAAAATATATTGTGTTTTTACACAAGTTATGGAAAACATTTTAGGAAACTTTTACACTAATTTCACAATTTGGACAAATAATTCAAGATTTAAAGATATTTAGTTTAACAGTAACCTTAAAACAAGATGCTATAAATGAATACATGTCAATTGTTCCGTTTAATTTAATTTATTTATTTACTGTTGTAAATGGTGGTACTGTCAGACAACCTTTGTAATTGAAAAGGCAGACAAAGGAATCCACCATAGCTTGTTGCAGTTGTGAATGCCTAATGTCGAAATTCTACCCTCACAGAAAGGTGAGCTGACAGCTTCAGTTCAGGCTTCAACCACACACACACACACACACACAACACACCACACACACACCACACACACACACACACACCACACACACACACACCACACACACACACACACACACACACACACACACACACACACACACACACACACACACACACACACACACACACACACACACACACACACACACACACACACACACCCACACACACACACACACACACACACACACACACACACACACACACACACACACACACACACACACACTATCTTCACAAGGACTTTTCAATAACTTTCATTCATTTTTTATTCACTTTTATTGCCTAATCCCAACCAAAAGCAGAAATACTTCTTTTTGCCCAAAGGAGCAGTAGGTCTTCACAAGGTAGTATTTGTAGGAAAATTAGGTCTTACAAGGTTAGAAATGCTGAAACACACACACACATACCTGCCTATTCAAAGCTAAACACAGCACCTGTCCACCATAACTAGCAGGCTGGAGTAGCAGCTGCATACAAAGCTAGTCTGACTGTTGAAATGTTCATCTGATCCTGCATGTTGCTTCAAATTCAATATGCAACAGAAAATTGCATTCCAGCGTCTTGATAGTGTAATTATGGTGATTCAATATACAGAAGCTCTGCTTCAAATCAACTAAGATCATTAACAGTTTATAATTTATAGAACTAAACTAAAAATGTAGCAAGTGTGAAAATACTCTAGGACTGTAGAGTATATGGTAATTATTTATCCTCATCACAATATCAGTGTCTGCAATATTCACATTGCAGAGACACTGATTGGAGTGCAATGATGGTTTGAAAATATATCCCAACAGTGTTGGACAGCAGATGCTCACAATAGACAAATATGACTTTACCTAAAATACTAATAGTCACAGATTGACAGAAGATCAAATGAGAAAGACAAAAAAAAGAGGAAAACAGGCATATGTTTTACCTGATAATCGCATTAGTAACCAATATCACAATCGGAAGGTTCTCTAATCAGAATTGGTGTTTGTCATCATACAGAAGTACAATGAAATTAGTTTAATTCAAAGAACAAAAAACGAAAAATTAACATCATAAGACATGGTGCAGCTCTTGAAAAATCACTGATGGAGATTGGCATCATCCCCAGACCTGTGAGAATGAGCAGACAGAGACTACGGAGAGAAGGATTTTAAAATCCATCTAGAATTATACAATGCATCAACATGTTACAACACTTTAGATCACAAACCTGAAGCTATAAAACAAACATATCTGTAAAATTAGAGTGCAAACACACTGAAATGTCCAGCATATCACTGACATTTAAAGATATTGCTCCAGCAAAGTGATAAAGAACGATGTTTTTAGATGTGAATTTTGGCCAAACCTTGTAAATTAGGGAAGCTACAAACATTCCTTGAGTGCCATAATATATTCTTTAAACTTTAGCTGAATGATAAATTTTTGTCTTCTGATCTATTCAAACCCCCATTCTTTACTCTCCTGCTAATCTCTTATTCATCAATTAAGTTGACCGAGTCAATCAGGCGTGATTGGGTTCATTACCATGACAATAAGACGAATGGTGGCAGTAGAGACGCCGGAAAGTTTGGGGGAGGTTTAAAGAGATTAACAAGTTTCTTACAATGATTCAGACACTGTGGGCCTCTGAAACTGGGCAGAGATCTACTTTAAATTCTTAAAGAGAAATTATTTTAACTCTGTAAACCGGGAGCCTGTAGCGGTATGATGAAGTTAAGATGACAGTTTTTCCTCTTCTTATTTGAAGCATTAAACATTAGGATTTAAAAAAAATTTAGGTTACAATCTTAAATCTCAAAGCAAAACAAATGTAGCACCAAACAGCAACTTTACATGACTTATCAAATAAAATAAAGTTGTATTTTTTAGCTGTTAAAGCACGTTAACAACCCAAGACTTTAAAATAGTCAATATTGGATTTAACTGGGACTTTTATGTTTTTTTCCTCCTGTTGTCCTCATTTTCTGTATATGAGGAAAATACATACAAATCTCGGTCATTTTGACCCGAGGACAACAGGAGGGTTAAACTAGATTATTTGTTCAGGTTTAAAATTAAACTACAAAATACAGATTGTAAAATGTGAAGTCACAAATGAGCTATTTATTTACCAATGCAAAGCAAACTCTGTTGCTCTAAAACTATAATAACTTGCTGGTAATTAGATGGTTCTTTCCAGCAGTTGCAATGCTCATTAAATAGTCAAGCACACACAAGTGGACCTAATAATTTTCTTTACATATGGTTACTGAGGAACACGTTCCTCTGTGTCGTCTACTGCAGAACTGTCTGTGTGTTTTGTGTGTCCAAGTTGAAACCAAGCTCACTTGGTTCTGATGAGAGACAAATGGCTACACATCTCCCAGGCTTTAGCTCTTATAACATAAGGAAGTGAAGCCGGTCAACCTGTGTGCCAGAGGTTTGCTGACTCGTGCAGATCGCTTCTGCTTAGTGGGCAGGGTGAGCTGAGTGAACACTTCCACAGCAGAGACGGGTCGGTACCATCAGAAACAGAGAGCTGCAGCTCTGCAGCACAGATGGCCGGTTTGTAGACTGATGTAAATATTCACATCTGCTTCTCTGAAATGATTTTCCATTTGTTGTATTAAACATGAGAAGTAGACATACGGCTGATTCCTGGATACAAATAGACGTCATCTCTCATGATGTCTGCTTGTAACTGAGATATTAATTTGTGCTCTCTGAAGGGGTATTTCCTGTAAACTGGAATAACTAATCTGTCAAACACCAAATATAATTTTTTTAGATTCCAAGAAAAAAGATTGCTCTTTAGAAGGCAGTACCTTCATAAGTGTTATGCTTTTTAATCAAAAAAAGAAAAGCAAATAAACAATGGAACCCTAAATTTAGAAACAAAGGACAGCAATGCAGGTGTCTAGAAAAATGTACTGTATTATATGTTTTGGCTTTTTTTGGCTGGTTGACCAGCAGTCTGTTGCAACAAGCAACTTTCATTGGCATCTCTAGAAATCACTTTAAACCACAGGAATGATCTACATCGAACTTGAGAAAATGCCAGAGAAAATATTTTCGTATTTCTTTCAGGTGGATATTTTGGTGCAAAGCAAACTGGAATAATGAAGCAGCACTTTCATTTGCTGAGGATGTATTTAATCAAAGCTGCAGGCTTCCCCCCTGAGCATGGTCCTTATGCAGTTAATGGAAAAAGACAGAGCTCCATGAGGAGGCTTTGTGACCGGCTGTGAATGTTCTTGAGCCAAACAAGACGAGGCTGTGTGAGCAGCTCGTTCCCAAGCGGCTCTGTTGGCTAATTAGCTAAAGGGCTGGTTTGTCTTACACAGCTTTTTAGATCTCAACACAGACTGGGTGGGAAAGCGCTTTTTCCTTACTGTTAAACAGACAGGCTTGTAAACAACAAACTGTAGCTAAATAAGTTTAACTCACTAAGAAGCTACTTTTGGGTGCTCTACTTGCGTCTCCAGAATTTAAAATTACCTCTGCATATGTTGAATATGATATTTTTTAATGTGAATATGCGCCAAAAAGTACCAAGTGTAAACTATTGTTCACTGCCTTCAATTGTAATAATGTATTTTGTGTACATTCATTTGGAACAAGATAAACACAAGAAACTTTTCATGTACGAGTTAATAGGGCTCAACTTTGCTGGAAATAAACCCCTCCAATCTCATCATAAAGAGTTTTTTTTGTCTTTTTTCATTCTGTTCATATTTCTGTCTAGTCTTCTGTGTGTTGACTGTTCATTTACAAAAGCACTAAGCAGAGCTGCACTATTAATCTCATTGTACTGCTTACTGTGCAATGAGAATAAATCTAATCTAATCTAATAATAGATCATGACTTATTTCCAAAAAAAAATCTAATTCAAAATTGAATTTCCTTAAGCATGAGTTTATGGATAAATAATGACATTTTCTAAACAAATGTCTTCATGTACAAATCCCACATGCAGAACTATTTAAATATAAATACATTTATGTAAAGCCAAAAAAATAATGCAAATCAAGTTCACACTAATGTCTGAAATCTCTTCTTCATCCTGTAAAAATGTTTACATAATAGCAACCTGACATACTGACAGTTTGGTCATGTACGTTATCTGTCTTAATGAAGTTTTTAGCCAACCTTAATTATTATTGACATTTTCCATTTATCTATAAATTTAGACAGTTTTATTGCCCAGCACTAATTTCAATGCCCCACAAACAAGCATTAGTGTGGATATTTCAAAGTCCAAGGAAGGGAAGAAAGGGAAGTAGGACACACCTGAAATAGATGTGGCAGGTGTGCAAGAACACAACAGAATGGAAAATGTCAGGACTCATTAAAAAAAGCAGGCGGCAAAGAGAAAAGGAGGCGACTACAATAGCTGAAAAACATACAATACAATCAGGACAAAGCAGAAAGGTCAAAAGAGTCTACATGACAAAAATAGTAGCCAACGTCGGTCTGTCATTGAAACAACTCTTTAGTCCCAGGTGGCCCATTTGGACCCACTGGAGCCAGGTTCTGGAGGAAACAGCGTGATAGAGCTAGTTCAGTTTTAGAAAATTCACAGAAACTGAGTTATCACAGTGCTTAGTTGTTGCGTCACAGCAAACATCAGTCTGTGACAGACTTGGAGCTTCTCCAGATTTCCGGGCCAAAAAGAACAAAATGGAGTTGATATCAATCACTGGCATCCAACCAAAACTGGAACCACCTCATTAAAGAATGGTTAAATAACAAGAGCTTCCTGTAGCTGAATCCAAATCATTAATCTCCTTAATTTGCCATGAAGCAAACAGGAAACTGGCCATTATGATGTACATTAGGAATCTGGTCGGCCAGTTTAGAAAAAGGAAGAATAAAAAGAAAACTGTCAAATTTCTGAACTGGTAAAACAGATTTCATATCTTCCCTCCCTTTTCTGTTAATTCCCAGGTAAAAATATAATGTAAGCTCATGTTTTCAGTTGTATTCTCCAGGTTAAAACAGTTTTAGCACAATATTAGACAAGCTACCAATAATATTGGTAAATATTGGTATGACAACTTTAATTGTGATATTTTCTTCTTTCCTCTCTTTAAGCAGCAGAAGCATATTGTCTATCAGTGACTGGATTGCAAACATCTAGAGTTCAATGCATGTAAAGTAGTAAAACTGTAGTTATTACACCACTAATTGTGTTTTCTAGGATACTCACCCAGAAGTTGTTCTGAAAGACGGCCATTGTCACTCAAAGGTAGCCAGCAATCTGTGAGATAAAGAAAAAGAGGTGAAGAATCATCCCAGCAAAGACTGGTGTTTTTATTTTCTTCCAATCTGACATTTTTTCCACCGGAGGAAAGAACCCCAAGAAAACATTTTAGATTTCTTTATTAGTTTGGAAAATGCATTTATTTTCCATCCTGGTTGTACCAATTGGCAACCCACAGTATCAATATCGCAGCAGATTGCGCAAAAATGAGCTACAAAGAAAAAATGTTTTCTTTGTAATAGCTCCTGAGACACCTTTAGTGTAGGATGGGAGTCCCTGGGAAAGAGAAGAGAGAAGCTTAACAAATGACTTGAAAGCAGCAAGTCAAAGGATGGAGGCTGCTAATGAAGGAGGGGGAGTTGCATTAGGGAAGAGGATAAGAAAGAATGGAGGAGAAGACAAATTGAGGCATCAGTAAATACAAAGCATGAAATATATACAATTATACGGTATGAAGGGCTCTTTAGACACCATGTACAACATTAAAAATGATTTAAAAAAAGCTGTTCCTAGACCTGATATTTACAAAACCCTTAACTCCTGGTTTCAAAACCAGGAAAACTTATACATGAATAAATAAATTAGTGCTGAAGCTAACAGTTATTTTAGAAATGGATTATTCTGACAATTAATCGAGTAATCAGATTTATTTTTAAACAGCAGTCTGAATATTTTTCATTTAACCATTTAAGCTCATTTTATACAATATTAAAATATGTAAAAATGCAAATAAAAACATTTATTCTTTTTTAAATAAGAAAATAAACATTGTTGGCTAAATCATTTGCAGAAAAGAATGCATCTGCAGCTAAAAAATACAAAATACTTAAGCCCTTTCTGCTTCACCTATCAGTGCAGTGTAATCCGTTGACACTTTTTTCAATTAACCCATTAAGTCTTTTTTTTCAGCAAATGCTGTATTTTAGAGTTATACTCCAAGTACACTCCAATTAATGATTATTTAATTGCTAAATTAGTTAACGATTATTTTATCAATCAATATAAATTGATAAGAGGATGGATGGACACACATAAATAGATGGAAGAAAAGATAGAAAGTTTCAGAAAGAACAAAACCACAGAAAGACGCATGATTCAAAATGAAATCTGGAAATTATTTTCTATACTTTTGTTTTCTTTTTCCATAATATCCAGAATTGAAAACTACTCTGCATGTTTCCAGACTCTGTAGCAATAGACTCTATATTAAAATTCACAGGCAACATTTAAAGAAATGCATTTCAAACAAACAAGCAACTGCCCTTTCCACAAAATCCATAATGAGGAAATTATTTCCCAGGGGTTGCCCTATAAAGGATTCCTGCTATCTCCTCTATTCTGCTGACTGTGTGTGTGTGTGAGTGTGTGTGTGTGTGCGCACGTGTGTGTGCTGACAACAGCCTTTTCTCTGTATTGGCATTGACTTGGCCTAAGCCTGGTGACCTGGTATTAAACAGCAGCTGCACACAGACAAAAACTCTGCAACACAACACACACATGCACACGCACACACACCTCAAGCCAATACACCTCTCACACCTTATTAATTAACTCAGCAGAGGGAATGGAGGCCCTGCAGAGAGATCGCCGAGAGGAAACAAAAATCTGGATTCACAAGAAGCAGAGAGAAATACAAGAGCATGGCCAAAATGATACCGTCGCATGAATTACCTCAAATTAATATCTTATTAAATATTATCACAGCTTAGCAAAAGTAATCACAACAGACTAGAAATAAGCATAAAAAACCCTCCAATGGTTCAACGTAAAATCATGACCGTCTGGTTAATTGGTCTCTAAATTCTCTCAAGTGTGAGTAAAACATTAATTTTGTGAATAAAGCGGTTGAACACTGGCTCAGTTGGGACCACCGTTGCCTTGAACAAGACAAATCCTGGGTTTGAATCCCCTCTCTCATAACCCTCTTTACTAAGTGGGGGGGGGGGGGGGGGGGGGGGGGGGGGGTCTGCGATTCAATCAGGGGTTTCCCCAAACAGCTGAAACAGCGCAACGCTAAGCCTGGCGGTGGGGCTAGCAAAGCATGGCGGGCCACCATGCTTATAATACACTGGGGGAAACCCTGCTCTGTATCTCCATCTACATATAAAGATAGATAGATTTCTTTACTCTAAAAAATATGCATGTTTTTTAAATATATACAAACATTACTCTAATGTTTGCATGATGTTGCATTTTGCATTGCACCTTAGCCTATCAGAAGTGTGGAATCCATCAAGTTAATTTTCTAAAGTCCAATCTTTTGTCATGTTATTAACATGACTATTAAAGACAATATGTGTCCAAAAAGGACGTTATGAGCTTGCATTTTTGTCTTCCTGAGATGGATGTTTGTCTTCCTTCAGCACAAACTGTTTTGAGTCTTTTAAACACAGGCTGCGCCTTGCTGGAGTGTTTAAATGGTACACAGACAAAATGTGGGTTCAGTTTGTTTTACTTATGTCCCAACAAAACTATATATAATTTGGTTGCACATATGTTCCTGTACCCATATTTATACTCCATTGTAGAGCTACAATTCTTGAACACAACAGGCCAAACCTGAAAGCATGTTTTCTGCTCAGCAACAAAATACTAAGATTTGAATGAACAGGGTACAATGAAGTTTATCAGGCTCTGGTTTATGAGAATGAACCACAAAACAAAGGGATTCTCAACTCAAAGTTCTCAACAAGATAGTGTTTCCAAAATTGGAAGCAATTAAACAACATATATATACAGTATATATATATATATATATTGCTAAATAGCTAAAAGATTTCCAACTCGACTCTAAATGTTATCCAGGTCAAAAATGCCTTTATTAGAGAAATATGATCCACAAAACGATGTTGAAAGCCTAATTCAAATCCTATTTATTTTTTCTTGCTTTAACCCACTGCAAGGGCTGCAAGAAAGAAAGTGCTACAATGGCAATAATATTGGTAAATATTGTGATGATGTCAGGTGCAGTATATCTCCATCTTTTTATTTCCTTATATTTCTCATTCGTGCTTCCATTCTAACATCGAGACCAAAGTCATTTGTGTCGGGTGTGAGAATCTCCTGCCGTGAGACTCTGTCCAACCAGCTAAATATTACATTAGCAAATAAAACACAAGGTCATGACACTTGAAATATATTAGCCAACCATCATTGCACTCCAAACAGTCCTTTGTAATATCAGTGTGTGCAATGTTTCTAGCTCAACCACAATATAGTTCTGTGTATTTGATACTGCGGAGTATGTATCGGAGCCACACAGGTGGAGGAGGAAGAGGAAGGAAAGCAGCTTCCTGGCACTGAAAATTTGATTCTTCCTGAAAGCATAAGACAAATAATAGGACCTGTATTTGCAAATGCATTGCCAACTTAAAAACAGTTTGAAGGAGGCATTGCATGAATCCTACCTTATTTTGCACATATTTTCAACAGAGAACAATCCAGAGGCAGATAGGTGTGTATGCTCCCGCATGAGGGATACCCAGTGCGGTGGGCTGTGGAAAAGTTGCTGACATCCAGCAATCTCCATCTGGTTGCTACTCAACGTTTAGCTGAAATCAGCTTCGAGGCAGACAGAAGGACACAAGGGGACCTCAATATTGCAATGTCTTTCTGACTGCATTTTAAGAAAATAACCACATATACAGCCTCCATAATTCAGCAACATCAGAAAATATAGTCTGTAAATTTTCTCTTGTGAATATTCACATTTTACAATATACTTCTAAAGCTTCAAATGTATTAAATTTATTATGAAAAGCTTGGTTGAATAACACTCACAGCTAGTGGTAGCTGTACTTCTTTCAGTTTACCAGAGAAAAATATCCTTTAACATTTTGTATGATTTTTCCAATAGAATCTGCATTTGTTAACATAAACTATGCAAAAATGATTTAAATGGGATGTATGTGTCTTACAAACTCAGCCCAAATAGCTCTAATTAAAGAATGATCACAGCATATATGTTTTAATCCTAAATGCTTAAAATGAAACTACCTGGATTTAGTCTTTTTGTCTGAAAAATTAGTATGTATAGAATTCAAGGTTTGAAAATTCTATGACAGCAAAAACCTAATGCATCAAATATTATACAAAAATATACATTAAAATCTATCAATTTTTTAAAGCACCTAAGACAGTTTTTTTAATACCATTCATTGAGAATTATTTCCTTTATCATGCTTAACAAAATAAAACCTTTGTTTTCTAAAAAGCATGTCTGTACAATTGAAACCATTTTTTTTAAAGAAGTTAAATGAGAAAAAAGAAATTATACAACTAGCTTTAATAATAAAACCAAACAGATATTATTAACAGTATGCAGTACACTGATATCCAGGGTAAGTATTTTTTTCTTTTCACCTTTTTTAATATCTTAGTTTGTTTCATCATATGAGGCTGAACTTAATCAAAAATATGTGTGATTCTTGGGTTTGGAGATAGAAAACTACATAGTTCATAGAAAAGAAACAACCTCTAGGGTCCCTGAAGCACACCAGGAAACTGCAAAATGTTACCTAACAGTATTTCCTCAGTGGTGAAAGCAGTACATTTCATTATAATTAATGTAATTATTGCACTTTTTCCATTCGCCGTATTTTCCCAAAGTTAAATTAATGATCTCTGGACATCTGAGAAAAAAATAAATGTATTTAGTTGAATTTTATCATATCCCAAGTTTTATAAATAATAAAATCAACATGACTGAGGTCATCCAGTAGTGAAGTGCACTTGTTTTTTGGTATTTTTGGTCACCTGACTTCTACTTTAAAATCTACAGACTTTGATTTTAAAGATTTAAAAAATATAATAGATTTCTTGTAAACATTTGCCACAAATTTAAACAAAAATACTTAAATTAAAAGATGTGTTCGGTATGTGAAAGTTTAGAAATAGATGATTTTTAAAAACAATTCAATTTTGTCTTATCAAGCAAAATAAAAACATACATACTTTTTTCCAATACTTGTTCAGATGTTTTATAACTCCTTAAGAACAATGCAAAATTCAGATTTTCAACATCACCATCTATAGAAATGCTTTCAACTCCATTTAAAATAAAACTAACTACTTTCATCCACATTTTCAGGATTGAATGTTTTTGCCTAATCAACCCTAATTGTTGTGACATTTCATAGTCACCTCATTAGCAGCACAGTTAAACACACCGTTTCAGATGTGTTGTATAATCTTTAACAGACACGGAGACCAAAAATCCAACCGGCCTCATCAACAAAGACACGCCGACCTCCTCCTCTGCCTCGCTCCAAGTGTCTGACAACACACAGATGGCAGCCAAGAAAAATTAGGACTTTAAAAAAAGCAGATGGGGGAGTGAAAGAAAGTTTCTCACACTAACAAATACTTCCCATGAGCCATACAATTCTTAAAGAAAACAAACGATAGATCTTCTCCACCAGTCCTTCCTTTTCTCTGGCTTTCTGCCAGAGCTGGGTCAACTGGCAGATGTTGACCAGTATAAACTCACTCCCTCCTTCACCTGCTTCTCTCTTGCCACAGGGTAAGTGAGGCAACAAAAAAAAAATGAGGCTGTGGAGGAATTGTCCCCCATTTTTCTCCTCTCACGGCTGCTCAGAACAGCAGATGAACCAGGCAAACTAAAAATGGAATCAGGCTAAATGTGGTGACAGCAAAGCGTGGAATAAAGACGCTTTGGTAACCTTCGAACAAGCACATTTGTCACACAGGTTTTGTAGCTGAAGCGAGGAACCAAAGGATGCAAGAGGAAAAAAGGATGCTCTGAAATGAAAAACAAGTGAAAGTAAGAAAAGGTGGGTAGAAGAACAGCCTTAAAGATTAACCAGAAGAATATAGGGCAAAGGCAATTATGCAAAAAAAGTTAGAATATCACTGAAAATAAAATGTTTCAGACATGCAATTCAGAAAGTAGTTTGCTATATTACAGATGAGATTCATAAAACAAAAATGTATTTCTCTTGCATTTGATAATTATTCCTTACAGCAATAACATACCAATTTCATCAAAGTGTCTTAAAACAAGTTAAACAAAAAGCTACACATAACTCCAAACTATAAACATTTAAAGAACATAGAAATCTGACATAAAAATGCTAAAATATCAATCTCAATAAAGCCAATTAAAAGAAAAACCTAAAGAATAAAGTGAGTTTTAAGTCAAGTTTATATGTAAAGCACATTTCAGTAACAAGGCAGTTCAAAGTGTTTTATATGATAAAAACATAATTAACACAGAAACATTACACTACAAAACAAAGAAATAATAAAAAGTTAGAATTAATCTATTTTTCCCAGTTATTATTTAAAGACAACTCTAAAAACATTTATTTATAGCCTAGAGTTTTCTGGAAGTTTGTTCCAGATTAGTAGAGCACAAAATGTAAAACTTATAGACTTAGACTTATTTTATTATGCTGCTTCTCCATGTTTGGTTCTGATTCTGGGGACACAGAACCAGAAGGCCTGAGTGGTCTGGACTCAGATATTTAATGATTTTGGTGCTACGCTGTTCAGTGATTTATAAACTAACAACAGTATTTTAAAGTCTCTTCTTCTCCGAGTCCCAGGGAGTCAGTGTAAGAAGAGGGTTATGTGCTCCCTGTTCCTGGTGAGAAAACAAGCGCACTGTTCTGAATCAGCTGCAACTGTCTGACCTTATAGGCAGAGCCGTAAAGACATGGTTATCTGAGGTAATCAATTAAACAATAATTTGAAGATAAACTACTGGAGGAGGTTCATTGCAGGGCCTGGAGTTCAGAAGAAAGGAGCCTCAAGTATTGAGCACAATAAGTACTCAATACTTGACATTAGCAATTATTATCTGACATTAAGAGAATGACAAACAGTCACCTATTCTCTGCATTGTAGTCTTGGTTTGAAAACTCAAATTTGGTTCTTTACACAACATGAAGCATTTCTTTTAAAATTTATTTTTGTTTAAATAAACTTTTCACAGGTACAGCACATTGAGCCTTTCTTGGTTGGTTTTTCTACATTTTGTGGTTTGCAGGTTACACTGTTTCAGTCTTTAAAGGTTTAATAAATATATTTTTGTTACCATTTTGCAAACATACCAGGACAAATTTGTACTTGTTAAGACATAAAAACTGATTAAGTTTTTCTTTATATAGATGACAACTCTTACATTTTATACAGGCCAGAGAGTCCAAAAAGCAGATGTGGGAGAGAAACAGGGCAAGGGCAAGGACAAAGCAGACTGAATTTATGGAGCAATTAGAGTCTGTTGTGCAGAAAATCCAGTTTGCTGTATTTCCATACTGATTTTAATCGCCTACTTTAATAGTTCAAACTAGTTCAAACTGAGTTTTAATCTTTCCATAAGATTGGCTTATGTTTTTATTTACTATGTAGATAAGCAGAGTTGAACTAAATAATTCAATTTAGAAATTAATTTAGCTAAACTTAATTTTTATTGCTTTCAAATAAATTATTTCACATTAAGCCATATAATAATATTGCCACGTTAAACTGATGTCTTCTGAAGCTTTAGTAAGTAGTAATCTTGCTTTAAAATGTTAAGTCTCAATTATGAGTCATGTCTGTCAGCAGTACAGTGGCAGTGGACAGGAAATCAAACCAGACACCAAATCATCCATCATCTTCCATTCACGTAATGATTTTTAGAGGGGAGCCTCAAGTATTTGCCGTCAGCTGTGGCACTGAATCACGCAGCTTTACATATTCTTATAACAGACTAAAATCGGCATAATTATGCTTCTTTGAAATTTAGTCTTCCGGTAATTTGGCTCATCTACTTCATTTACATTTTAACACACAAAACAGAAAAAGTACTGAGTAAACACAATAGAGATAATAGTTTTAATTCAAACTGAAAATAAAGGAACTGCAAAAACAACATTAATGAATCAAAGATGATGGATTCAGTGCATCATCAAATGCTTTTCTTTTATTAAACTTGAAAAATTACAGTATTAGAGTACATGCTGTTTGATGTATTGCTGGATAAAAATGATGGAAGTTTTCAGTTTTTATGCATTTAATGAATAATGAGAAGACATTTGTCTGACCTGCTGACTACCAGTTAGAACCAACCAAAAAAAAACTAAAACAAAAATTGTTTTTCTAGCCGATTCAATGAAGTAACTCTAAAATAAATGCTTAGATTCAGTAAAACTAATGCTTCAAACTTCTAAAATGCATTTCTTTTCTGCGGCTTTTCAAATATATAGGGGCAATTTTCCAAAATCTGAGTGGTAATCTAATTCCGTGATTCAGTGGTTGGTTGAAAAAATTAAATGGATGTTTGCTGCTTGTATGTTTTGCATCCTGAAATTGTCAGATCACACGTCAGCCCAGAAATCCAAGCGCTTAAGCAAAACAATGTCTGATGACTTTGCTAAAATGATGACAGAATTACACCCTGTATTCAGAGACCAGGCAACACAAGGCAAAGCTTTTCTTGTGAAGTGATAAATTATTGAGCCAGTAGCTGAGACGTACAGAGAGCCAGTGAGACAGCAAACACAATAAATATGAGGAGGAGGTAGCGTGAAAGAAAGTGAAAGCTGAGTGATAAACACAACCCGGGCTGCCAGTTCCCCATTGTCCCAGTCTGAATGTGCTTTTGTCACTGCAGTGTACAACTAGTCCAGCCCCGACTAGAACAGCGTACCAAGCGAGCATCCCTTCAAAGTCTTGGCATGACCAGCTGGATGAGGACATGGGGCATGACTCCACACAACAAGTGAATTCAGCCCAAGAGTTACTAAAAACTTCAGGAACTACTTAAAAGAATACTGTAGTTTCTAACTTAGTTATCATGTACACAGTGCATATTAAACACTTCTCACTTTCTGACTGTTTATACAGTTAATATAAGAGATTCCAGGAATCAATGTTACTATGTTACAGCTTTTCTTTAAAAGCTAAAATGCATCATTTTAAATAATCTTATGGCTTGTTGAACTTTACTTTTTTTTGATGAGAATGATGACCAGGCAAACTGGTCATCATGATCAGGAAAGTCAAAGATATTGATTATAACAATTTCAATCAGCACATAATGTCGGTGTTATTATCTCTATATTCTTAAATATATATTAGCAAAAGATAAAACTATTTTCCTTCAAATTCCTGTGTGCAGAGTGCTGCGTATGCAGTCTGCAGCAGAAGTACATCTGTCTGTCCACCAGTGCATGCAATGTACATCAGCAAAGTCCGATTCCTGCAAGACTAATGTTTCAAAAACAATGGCGTCTAAACTGCCAAATGACTTTTTCAAATGTTTCAAAGACTGAAATTATGGAAGTCTGGTGACAACAAATGGAGGATTAATTAAAGCATTCTGCAGGGTTTGTACAATGCATGAGACCCAACTGATTAGCCAGGAAAAACAAAGTTGTTATAACTTTTATTAAGCTCCCGAATGAACTGTGAGGTTAAATAAAATGCCTTTTCGCTAAAGTCTCTACTGTTTAACATTTATATGCATGTTTGACGCATAAACTGCTTGGTTACTCCACTGTGAGACTTTCTGTAGCCAGAAAAATAGATTTCACCTATTTTAGTGAGGATAATATCAGACATAAACTGAAACTCAAACGTATATACTAAATACTGGTCATTTTATAGTTACAAAATTACATTTCAAGTGAAAAGTGTAAAAAAAAAAACACAAAAAAAACAGAAGAGTTTGACATCTCAGCTGATTTTTTTGTGTTTTTGCCATGCTCTTTATAGTTAAAATGCTTCCTTTACACATTAAAACTGCTTGTTCTTTTTGTGGTCAAATGAATTAATTTATTGAGTTAAATAAAAAAAGTAGTGTGTTCCAAAACTGCATACACTACTACCGATTGGGATATTGTGCAACTCCTTGAGGTAAAACGAGCAGAATATGATTATATTTGTAAGGGACAAACAAGTGTGGGTAAAAGAGTAGTCAACAGAATCTTAATTTTTCTTCATCAGGGCTCTTGGGGAAAATGTCTCACTAGAGATAAATGGTTCAGAATTGCTAAAAATTTACTTGTCCAGAACAGGATTTACAAAAAATGTTAGTCACATAAATTAGTGGATTATTATGTTGCCATTTATTCTCGTCCTCACAGTCCGGTGTCAAGCTTCTCTTCTGAAGTCATTAACCCAGACATAAGCAGTTTTACATTTCAAAGCTTTGGCATTTTATAACAAAAATGCATTTTTTACTATCCACCTGTTTAGTAATTATTGTACATAGTATTAAAAGTAACAGAATCTTTCCCAACAGCTTTAAAGTCTACAAATGTTTTTAAGGAAAAGAAACTGAGAAATGTTTAATTTCATGTTCCCATAAGGCTTGTGCTTTTTTGATAAATTACTTAATAAGCAAGCCGACAAAAACTAGATAAGTGCTTTTCCCTTCTCTACTTTGATAAATGATCTAATTTTCTCAGCTCTACTTATCTGATTCATCAATGAATGATGCAAAAAGATGGTCATGAACCTCACTGTCGTCATCGTGGTTTACTTTGCTTGTGTTGTAATTATGAGGTAGTTGAAATCCTGCAAATCTATCTTCATGCTGGTAAACAATATTTTAAAAAAAAGGTAACGCAGAAATAGACAAATGAAGGTCCGTACCCAGAGGGATGAGCCCACTCCTCCATCCTGCCCCATGAATCTCCCATCTGCCACATGTAGACCTTGGCTCGACTCATTACTGCCTCAGGGACAGGCCACAGCTTACAGAGAGGGTTAATATTAAATTCCCCAACTCTTTAAATAAATTCACAACTATATGCATGGTGGTCCTCTAAATTCATAATATCTACACCAAAATCATTCTGTTTATATTTCTATTAAGTAACAAGTTAGCTCAGTTTACAGTTTCCTGCCTCTGGGTGCTGCCCTGCTTGGCAAAGCATAAGGAGCGCTTGGAGCCCTGTAGCCTACATATTAACAGATTACACATGTATAATTTATGAACATCATGAGATCCAATACTATGTTGAAAAAGAGAGCAAGTACTGACAAAGGACAGCAGAAAAATGAGGGGTTATGACATGTTTGTGAGTCAAAGAGAGGAAAAAAGGAGTCACTGAGGAAGAAAAAGAGTCGTTCTGATGGCTTCAGCTGTGTGAATGTTATCATTCTTGACTGTTTGAATAATGAACAGAACTTTTCAGAGCTGTCATAAAGCACTAACTCAGAAATCAAGATGCAAAGAAGCAAGCACTCCTCATTCAGCCGCTGCGTTCATCTTTCTGCCAAGCTCCATCACTTATGTCCAGGCTCATTTAAGTCAGACTTTGAACAGTTTTTTCTGACAGTCAGTAAAACATAAATAGCAGCAGCAAAGATTTAGGAAGTTTTCCTACCGAATTACCCGTGTTATCACCACCACTTCATTTTCTAAACCAAAAGAATAGGTTTAGCAAATTCCCTACTTTTAAATTCAAATAGGCCAATTTGTTTCAGTATTATAGCATTTTTCTGCACCAACATGAATGTAAGGAAAGACCACAGATTGTTAACACAAAGTGCTTCACTTGAAGTATTTATATGTTAAAATGGCTTAAGGTCTTCATCTCTGCTCTCCAAATCTGACTGAGCTTAAGTTATTTTGACAAGAACAGGTAAAAAATCTATCTATCTAAAGATAATATAACCCAAAACACTCTCAGTTGGAAATGATTTTTGAAGATAATTACAGCCAAATTGGATTAAACACAAAAATCATAATTTTCAGATTTGTATTCTTTTTAAATTGCCTCCTCTTCTGGTCTCATGCACCATGGTAAAGTGGCCAGCCTACATGTGGAAGACATTATATGCCAAATACATCTAAAAGGATGTCAGAAGACCACCACACAAGCTTCACAAATGTTAACATTAACACAAATTAAATTTCATCACAAAAATGTCCTAGAGAAGATATAAAACTCTCTGCCTTTGTTACCAAGCATATCCAACAAATGTTGCTAAACTAAAAGTCTTCTTATTCGATAGCCAACTCAACATATGTGCTCCAGACAGCCAAAACAAGTCAGGGTTTTTAAGTTTCTTCTCAAATGATTATACAAAGAAATAACAGTGAAATATAACATGAAACTCATCCTAAACCACATTAAGCTTACAAAACTCACAGACATTTATCTTCTGACATTCGGTTAATCTTCCCAAGTCAATTGCCAAAGGCAGAGTACCTGAATATACAAGTCTGCACAAGGAGCTTGCAATTAAGAAGCAATTTCAGTTTAGTTCAAGAAGATTAACATACATTTAAAAAGGGACTAACACAAGATATGCACTGATCAGAAATTTTGTGGCCAATTTTCAATCAGTAGTTGATATCAGTTGATATAACATTTTGGATAAATTAAAAACTTAACTGTCCTTACAATAATGTTCAGAGTAAAATAAAACAGTAAGTTCTCAAAACAACCCAAAGTTGAGGAGCTTTCTCTCACTGCCTCCCTGAAACTTCATGAATCTAGTAAAAGAATGTTGCACCATTTCCTCTTTCAAAGATTTCATTTTTAAATTCCTGAACCAGAAAAAATGCCAACTTTGTTTTGTCTTTGTTTTAACATAGTGATTGGAGCAACCTGGTTGCATTTAGCTAAGGCACTGATTTGGAAAAGGACTGAATTTCTGAGTTTTTTTCTGCCGCTCACCAATCAGAACCAATCAAGATGAAAATCGGCCAGTTCTAGTAACCAGCCATTTTTTGATGCATTTCTACATTCTGGGCCTAGGATTCATCTTAACTGCAATTTCTGATGATCTTGAAACTATTCTGTTAATAAGTCCCATCAGTCATTACTTACAGGTGCGCAATATCCTGGGATGGACAGCAATCAAATGCAATTTGTCATTAATGTGTCTTTAAACTGAAAATTGGTGCAAAATGGGAGCTCTAGAACATTTTCATTTAATTTAAATAACAACAAAAAACTACATATTTTTATTTATCACCTTCACATGCAGTCACTTTCAGTACAAAAAGAGACTAACTGGGGCATTTCAACTGTTTGAACAGTGTACCCACCAGCATTCACCAGCAGAGTTAGTGAAAAGAAACATGGGATGCTGCAGGACAGCTGCAGTACAGTTTGATTTTGCAAACATTGTGGCCTCTGCTATTATTGCTTGCATATTATTTCACATGATACATAAAACTAAAATATCAGGCTTTTAAGGGGAATTCCACACAGATTTCTCAGGTGAAACCAAACGGTGGTTGAGTTGAGGCTCAGAAAAAAATTATGTAATCAAACCTTAAAACCCAACTTTCTAAACCCTATTAAACTTCAAATAATCTGAAGTTAGTTTAGTCAGTTTACAAAATATAAATAGAATCTAGTTATGAAGCAGATTTTTTGTGGTTCTGCCTTCGCCTTTAAGAGATTAAAAAAACTGTTCAAAGTGGCATAAAAAAACATGGAGAGTTGATTTGAATCAGTAAATTTCTGTTGATAGACAGACAGGTTTCAAAACCACAGTCATAAGCCCACCCCCATGTGCACTTGACTGCAAAGGTTTGATGCTTATTTACATTCAGAAGTTGAACATCAAAGTTTTCAATGAGTCAGAGCAAAGTATTAGACCAAACTGCAGATATTTTTGTTTTTGAGGTAGTTGTAAAAAGTTGGGGTCAGAAATATATTAAGCATGAAAAACAAGTGCTAACAGCATATTCATGTGGTGACAGAAAAGCTAACAACAGTAGCTATATATATAAAGTGTATGAAAACATTATAAAAGTTGAAATTATGAATACATCTTCACCAATGTTGTAT
Source organism: Poecilia picta (assembly GCA_033032245.1). Classification (NCBI taxonomy): domain Eukaryota; kingdom Metazoa; phylum Chordata; class Actinopteri; order Cyprinodontiformes; family Poeciliidae; genus Poecilia; species Poecilia picta. The sequence goes on from CM065356.1 coordinate 26,425,196, forward strand.
CATTAAGGCTAGGGATGCACGGATGTGAACATTTTGATCAATCTTGATACATAGCTATTGCAATAAACGATACTATTATTGCTTTGAGATTATTTTCAAATACTATAATGGCAATGCCATAGTAAAGCAAGAACACATGATCAAAGATCAACAAACTTTAAATTCTAATTAACATTTAACACTGGAACTGGAAGACATTTTAAATATCCAAAATAAATAAACAACAAACAGAGATGACATAAAATAAATTCTGAAGTTTTTGTAAACAGAACTGTTCTTTTAAAAAGATCAACACAGCAGATTGGGGACTTTTGTCATCCAGTTTTTGGTAGATGAAGAGAAAGAAAAGAATCATACATATGGAAATCGAGTTTGTTTTAATATGCTTAGCAATTTTATAAATACTTTACTATCCTTTCAACACTGTGAAAAATCGACCACACCAGCTGGAACAAAGACCTCTTAGTTGATATTCCAACTAGGAGGACAGGAACTAACCAAGCAGGCCAAGATTTGTATCCAATAATAAGGCTGCTGCACATGGTGAACGTAATAAAAGCTCCAAGTATAGACTATTTATTAGAACTAAGTTCTAGTGGTTTGCTTACCATTTAATTAGAGGTAACTTTTATGTTTGAATTGCATAAAATGGAGAGAAATAAATTGTTCTTTGCGTGTCTGGCTAACAGTTGTTAGCACCAAAACACATAGTAAATCCCATAGTTATCCAACCAACAAGAAAACCTTTTGCAACTCAGAAATGATTCGCAGCTCCAACTTTTCAGTCAAATCCGACACATTATGAAAAACTAGCAACTAGGGATGGGCAATGGATCCGCATCAACATCGGTATCAGTCCAATAAGCAAAACTGGACTGATTTTAACAGCCACAAATTGTTTCTATCGTATTGAGGTTTGTGTAGGTGTTTCAGGAGGGATAAGGCAGAGAGTTGGCCAAGTGGCATTTGCTTTGTCATGTGACAGTAATTGTGATGCCTCCAAATTTAATAAAATGAGTTTAACAAAAAGAAAAATAGGCAGTGAGGTCACCTTTATATAGTTTTGAAAGTGTAGGGAAATATATATAATCATACTGGTAAATATCAGTTATTGGCATGAAGAGCAGTACTAATATCAAAATTTACCCTAATTTTTATATCAGTTCATTTGCTTGTTACCTTATATGATGTCACCAGAGGAATGTGTCAAAGTTTGTTTTGGGGAGACTACTGTAGTTAAACAATGATTTAAAACAAAAATAGTAAAGAAAATAAAACATTTACTCTGTCAATGATAAACTAAAGTGAGTTTTATTTGTTGAGAAAAAGTATGGCTAGTAACTTTAAATGCTTTATTTTTACTAATCCCACTATTATGTTCTAAATAAAAATCACAGAAGCATGTTAAGACAGAAACAAAGCTACAAAATTATTCAAAATTTCAAAGAAACCCAACATGCAGGCAGCTGTATGACAACAAAGCAGCATCAGACATCAGAAATAACAGCTAAGTTGGACCATACAGTCTTAATTACGTTAAAGGGATAATACAACTAAATGCTACCTTTGAAAATTAAGATGTTCTAAAACCACCAACTTGTGAGAGCTGCATATATTTCAAACATGTATGTTCTTGTTTGTTTCAATAGTTGTTTTCTCCTTCTTACGTTAGCCAAATTTCCCTCCGTTCAAATGTCAAACAAGCGCTTGTGCTCTTGCTCGCTATTTTTAAAACGCCAGCGTTATTTGGCGTAGTGTTTCCTGCCAGTCTTCTCACCTGTATTCACAGAATAACGAGTGATAAAAAAAAAAGACCCGGAACAAATTTCTTACCTGGAAAGAGTCGTCAGACAACGAGACGTACATTTCCCATCCCTGGTCCGACCAACGGCTGCCCCGTTGCCGCACGCTTGCTCTTTCAAAGAGGTCTGATCATAGTAGTAGACTTTCACCAGGCAGTTTTCAGTGCGAGCTCACGCGCCCACCCTAGCTCAAAGCTGATTGGCTGGTCGACCCGTCAATCACAGGGAAACATGTAGTAGACATAGCAACCACAGAAAGGCGGGTCAACGGGTGTAAAGAAGCGTCTTATTGGCTACCAGTGAGCTCTTCGAAACGAATAAATAAATAAAAATAGAGCTGATAGAGATTAATGTTTGCAACAAGAAGGATAAATGAAGACAAAATGATTTTCGATTTTTTGTTTTAAAATACTATAGCATTACAGTACAACACAAGTAGTGTTTTTGGGATCAAATAATAGATTTATTTAAGCGTGGCTTTATTATTTTCTAATATGGAAATAACAATAAAAAAACTCACAAGCAACAAGAAGGATAAACGAAGACAAAATATTTTCGATTTTTGTTTTAAAGTACTAAGCATTACAGTTCAACACAAGTAGCGTTTTTGGGATCAAATAATAGATTTATTTACGCTTGGTTTATTATTTTCTAACAATGCAATAACAATAAAAACAACTCACAAGCAACAAGAAGGATAAATGAAGACAAAATGATTTTCGATTTTTGTCTTAAATACTACAGCGTTACAGTACAACACAAGTAGTGTTTTTGGGATCAAATAATAGATTTATTTACGCTTGGTTTAAATTATTTTCTATAATGGAAATAACAATAAAAACAACTCACAAGCAACAAGAAGGATAAATGAAGACAAAATGATTTTCGATTTTTTGTTTTAAAATACTACAGCGTTACAGTACAACACAAGTAGTGTTTTTGGGATCAAATAATAGATTTATTTAAGCTTGGTTAATTATTTTCTGATAATGGAAATAACAATAAAAACAACTCACAAACAGAGAAAAATTAAGCAACGACCTAAGTTTCTTTTTACATGAACAATATGGATTCTGATCTATTTCTTATAGGAAACTAGTAAACTAAATCAGAAGTCAAAACAAACATACATTTCTATTTAACAAATTTAACAAAGAAAAATGAAAGAGAAATGATAAAGAAGCTTAATTTTTAATTGAAAATGGAAAGAACAAACTCCACATACATTTACTACAAAGCAAGATTAGAAGAATTAGAACATTTAAAATAATCAAATATCTTCGCTTCTGTACAAGTGAAGATATACCCATTGTGAACCCACTGTGTGAACCAATGGGTTCACACAAGACCTTAAGTGAGCCCCCATTGATGAAACTATAATCCTGCCTTATATGGACAGTTATGCTACGAGGGGCATTGTATAGCTTCCCCAAGTCAATGTGTGAAAAATTAAGGTCAAGGAGATTTGATTTGCTGTTTGCACATTTTTATTGTTTTAAATATCAAAAGAAACCTAGACCAAATTGAATATAAATACAAATATAAACTTTCAATTTAATAATTTATATCATAAAAGCTCAAATATCCACTTTGTTTTTATTGATGCATATCCAAGTGTAATTTACAAAAAAATTACACCTTAAGGGACTCACTAAAAACAAAATACATTTCTCTCCAGGGTTACAAACAGATGCAAGTCAATTACATATACTTAAAAAATTATCTATCATGTATCAGTTTATTATTCAACTTATTATTTTCTGTCTAAGGAATCCTAGCAGATAGTTTGAGTGCAGCAATCACTCCTCCTGGACTGCAGCAATGGTAAACTGTCTCTTGCGTTGAGTTGTTGACTTTGCAGCAATCCTTGCAAATTGAGCATGCATGTAGCGACAGCAGAAATGAAAAGAAAACCCTTTTTAACACGAAGGAAATGTCCAGCCAAACCTGTAACAGTGTGAACAATCATCTGTCACAGTAAAACTGGGGGTTATTATGACAATTGATGATGACAAAACACAGGTTTTTGCCAAATAGATGGAAAAAAAAGAATCTTGTTTGGGAAAAACATATCACACAGATGATAAAGTTTGTCAAATCAAACTTTATCAGATGGAGATGTTTTTAAATGAAAAATGTTCTGTATCCTATGTAAACAGAAGCAACAAGAAAAAGGGGAAGAGGTGTCAATACTGGTTGCTACAGTAACCAGCAACTGACAATAGCAGCATAACATAACTCTTACTAACAAATGTCATGGACAAATAACTTCTTGACTGAACACAATTAATTTGAAAATTAATAAACCAATTCTGACAAATTTCACATGCATCAGTTAAAATAAAACACTGTTTCATATACGCTGCAAAAACACAAAGTCTTACCAAGTATTTTTTTTGTCTAGTTTCTAATCTTAGTACTTGAAGGAAGACAAAACTATCTTACAAATAGCTTTTCTGAAGACATAGAAGTATGCTTTGTGCCAATAATTCCATAATATTTTGAAAAGTACTAGTTCCACTGGCAAATTATTCCACTTATAACATGGGAAAATGTCTGAAAAAAGCATAATCTGCTAGTATCCGTGTTAACAAATTATTGAAATCAAGTTGTTATATTTTGCCAAAAGGTTACTTTTAAGTTCGTTTTGTCTAAATTAAAAACTACTGAGATATTTGCATCAAAAACTAGACCAAAAATACTTGGTAAGATTTTGCAGTATTACCAAGAATACAAACAATTGGTGAACACCCAGGTACTTGTAAGAGTCCGCTACAATGCATGGATACTTTTGCAAAGTATTTGATCAGGAACAAACAGAGAAAATCAAAATTTTTACTGGTCATCAGTCATATAAAAAAGTTTGTTTTGATTATTTGAGTCATAGCTAATGTAAAAATACATCCAGTCACAATCAAGTTTGTTTTCAAACATTTTTACTTCCTGCTGGCATTTAAAATGCAAAATTGAACAGACAAACATGCATTGTGTATTATGAAATGGTGTAACTTCACTTGTCCTTTCAGTTACTGTTAAACATCAGATTCATGAAGAGAAATAGTTCTCTGCTGGAAGTATGTAACCACTCAATGTGATATTGTTTATGCCTGATGGGATCCACAGGGTGCAGTAGAAGATAATATCAAACCCAGCAAAGTGGCTCCTTTGCACAGCTTTGAAGCGTATTTGTTTCCTGTGCACCACTGGTGATGGTTAAATATGATAACTTCCGTCTTTAGACCTGCAGTAAGAGACAGGGAAGATGAAAACATTTGACCACAATGTCACAAGATAAGGTATATATTGAAGGGCTTAAAATAACACTATACATTTTAACTTAAATCACACAGAGTCCAGAAGGACCTAGAAATATCAGTTGCTTTATCAATACATTTTACTGGCAGAGTCTCATCCTTCCATCTGTTTATACAAAATTAAATGAGGGATAATTATTTGAGCATTTAATCCTGATTTAAATCTCAGAGATAAAATGAAATTAGCTGCAGAATTTAATCAAACTCTGCCACATGTTGGTATTTTCTCTACAGATCTGCTCTCATTTGTCTTCCTCTAAAGGCTCTTTTGTTTCTATCACAGCTTCATGTTTATGTTGTTTCAGATAACTCTCAAACTGATCCTTTAGGTTGCTTTTTAGCACATTGAAAAAGAACTGAAACAGTAAATGCGTAATCCGTTTCCTGTTGTGAGCTCTTCTTTAGACTGCTCGTGTCTTGCAGGAAGTCGCTGTGCTTCCGTCATCAGGTTTTCAGCTCAAGTGTTAAAAATGACTGACTGAAGAAGACCTGGTGGGCTCACCCTTTGTCCTTGGTGTCTCACTGATCCTGCCTCTTTTAGAGGGGGCTCACATAAATCAGCTTAGCTGCTGCTTGTGCAGGCTGGCTTATTAAAGCTGCCAAGACAGAAGATTGCCCTCCTCTGCTCAGAAACCACAGACACAGTTCTGGTGCCAGGACAGCAAACCCACTGAACCCCTCAAAGCTCATCTAATCTCACTGGGAGATCAAGTGTGTGTGTGGGATAAATTTGCAAAAACAAGTGCATTATCTCCATCTATCACCTTTCCCTTTGTGTCAAGTGTTTGTCTTTCTATGAGCTTGTTACCCTGCAAAGACTCAGATAGAGATACAGCTGTTTCTATCTGTGAACCTTCAGGGCAAAATGAGGATGTAGGACATAAAATGTCTCAATGAAAGAAAAAAAATGTTAAATTAAGGTTACAGCTCTATATTATACGTAGAGGTGGACATTTATTGTATTGTTTTATCATTTATCATGATGCATTTCTTGTTATGATATGAATTTTGATGTTTAAAACTCTATATGGATTATTGGTTTTAATATTTTACCCACTTTGTTCTATGAGAGCATCAATAAATATCAATACATTTAAAAAATATGGTTATGTTATGATGCATTTTTATGTGACTGTTGTCCAAACTTCTCATTGTCTGCAAATAAATACTAATTTTTTTGCTAGAAATTTCAGAAACATGTTGTCATTAGTTCATAGAATAAAAGAACAATGTTCATTTACTCAACATAAACCTATAAAAGGTCAAATCCGAGAAACTGATTATTTTAAGTGGCCACTTCATTTTTCACCACAGCTGTATATTTATAATTATTTACATTGCATAAAAGGACATCTAACCACATTTCTTTTACTGTCTAACAGGAGAGTAGATTACATGCTTCCTGTTTTTGTTCAGCTAGGATTGGCAAAATTATCCCATTTTGTTAAATGCCAGAATGAAAAGATAACATTAATAACAATAATAATTAATGAACACCAGGTGGCGCTCTAACTCTACTCCAAAGAGAAACTGAAAGGGCATTGCATGGCTTCTCTTTGTTTTGTTTTGTGGCAGGAAATAGAGGAGAGTGTTTTTCCTTTAATATGTTCAGTTGGTGCAGCCATTTTAATATCACTGCTTTAACATTAGAGCACTAACAGACACCGATCCTCTAACTGGACGATGACACAGCAGGAAATTCCCTGAGCTGTGAAACAGCTCAGTAAGATTTCCAACCACAAAATGCCATCTTCATCTGATCCACAGACACAAACATATTTGACCTGTATGTAGGGTGGATGTGGGTTGTTGCTCTCATTACATTTTTGATGATTATCTTAGACCCAGTTCCATTTTCAGTCTTTTAGATATTTTTTTTTAAAAGAGTTCACTCATTGCCTTGCAGTCTGGTAAGATTTGCAGGACCTTTGAAGGAAAAACAGGCTCACAGACTCACAGATCTTCCTCCATACTTAAAATTGGGTACTTTTCATAAATAATAATCCTTTGTTTCCTGCCAAACTCACCTCAGTTTTAGTCTTATTTAACCAAAACACATATTTTCAGTTTAAATTTAACAAAATCCACATATACATTTGAAACAAAGATGCAAAAACAAAAAAAAGGCTCAAATGCATAAATATATGTAGTAAAATTGCTTCGACAAGAATTGTTTCAGATTGCAAGAACTGCATATCCACTGATTTTGTTAATAATTTTTAAGAAGTAAGCTTTTCTGCTTTTATTAACCACTTAGCAGGACTTTCCCTTTCAAATAAAAAATAAACCCATAATTAACGACAGAATATGGTAGAAATATTTGTTTTTCTTAACTTTTTCATTTTTATTTATTTTATTATAGCCACAAACTTTTATTTATTTTGTTATGATGTCAAATAATAGAGCATGATTATGAAGTGGAAGGAAAAATACCCTATAAGGTGTGTTTTATTCTGACACCCGTAAGTAAAACGTAGTTACACCAGTGCAGTTGAATCTCAGTATGATTTTAATTGCTTGGTAAAGGCTTTAGAGGTTTGTAAGTGAACATTAGTGACCAAAAGGAGTCATGGAGACCAAAGACAAGTCAGGGATTAAGTTGTGGAAACATTTTAGCACTACGTCTCAACCCTTTAATATCTCCAAATAGCATGAAAATTATGTAAAAATCTAAATTATAGGGCAATAAAAACCTGGCTGTCCACCTAAAGTGAGAGGCTGGGCAAGAAGGACCACAAAAGGAAAGGGATTAACATCTAAGGTGGGACAATTTTGGCTGAACAAAAACTTGCTGTACTTCCCCAAAAAAGCTGGAATTCTTGACAAAGTGTCAAGAAAAGTCATTGTTGAAGGAAAACCATAAAACGTTTAGTGCTACTCTGGAACTCATTAATGAACACTCATGCATTGGAGTGGACAACTAAAAGTACCAGTCTAAACTGAGATGATGTAGTAATTAAATTGATACTCTCTCTATTAAACTGACTGAGCGTTGGCAATTTTTCAAAAAGGAGTCAGTAAAAATCTCTGTCACTGCAGATGAAGGCGTCTGAAAATGACTCAGGGAAACCAAATGAAAACACACACCAAACCTTTCAGTGTTAATTTGTGGGGAAAAAAATTAAAATAGCATAACATTTCCACTACACATTATACTCATTTGCTATTTTGTGTTGGCGAATGAGATCGATGACAAAATACATTAAAGTTGTATCACAATCATTAAATGTGTTTGAAATGGCATAAGTTGGTTTTTGGTTTGTTTACAAAGGGCTGCAGGTCCAATGCTTGATAACAGGTGATTCATTCATATTTGTTCTCTGTGACTAACTTTCCCTTGGGACCATCAAAAGCTAGAAAATAAATTTATCTGTGGTTTTTTTCTAAATGTAAGTAGATAATATTTTTGTTGATTTACCAGATATTAGATAGCTAACCTGGATCATAGATGTAGGAAAAAGCAAATTGTCTGAAAATTTGAATCCTGTTTGTAAAGAATGAATAAATTAAATTAATACTATAATAAATACAATTAATTATAAAAAAATTAAGATCTAAAAGTTCTGAAGATCTAAATATATAATAAATAAATAGGATAAAATGCCAATGAACAATAGGGCAAATAAAAAAGTAATGACTAGTTTGTTTGACGGTCTTTGACCTGGAAGGTCTGGTGGGATGAGAAACTCCCCTGTTCTGAGTTTTGACCGAACAACAAGCCCCAGCCACTGTTATTTCCTCTGCCCAGAAGTGTGTGAAGTCAGCCGTCTGTCTGGCACAGAAGTGTGTTGATGTGCTTCCAGGTGTTTGTGGTAAATCCTAATGTCTGGACTGCAGAACCCTCCCTACACCCTGTGAGATCATCGCCCTTTTAATTAGACCGGATTCGACAATTAAAGACACTTAGGGCGTCTCTCTTCCTCTCCCTCGGTTCTATAAAAGGAGCCCAGGTCACCGATTCAGCAGACAGGAGCTCAGGAAAGGTGAGTTTACACCATGTTTGTAGTAGTTTGCCTTTTAATTTTGAAAATGAAAACTTTATTTTTAATTTCTGATGGTTTATTTCAGATTTACTGAATAATGTCTTCCAAAACGTTTATGGTTGCCACTTTGCTGGTTTGTGCTTTGAAATTCATCTCATCTCAGAGTGAGTATAACTTCTGTAACTGGCACATTTCATTCAGAAAATATTTAATTACCAGTCTATGCAAAAAAAGTGCATGAATATTGTTAATTTTTCTGGCAATCTGTTAAATGTTTTCTTCCCTCCTACTCATCCATGTTTGCTGTGTTAATGATCATTAACCGGAGGGAGGACATGTGCCTACATTTGTTTTTGTTGCTCAACTTCAGAGATCGATTTCTGGCAGCCTGTGCTCCAGAGGATCACATCAGCAGCACACACTGATTTCTCAACTCGTTTCTGATCGTTTTTTCTGTTTGCGTCGTTTCCTGCAGCGAGCTGCAAAGGACGATGTGGCGCCGAGTACTACAGAGGCAACATGTGTCAGTGTGACTTCACCTGCCTGTCCTATGATGAGTGCTGCAATGATTATGAAGCTGAGTGCACCACAAGTAAGATTTGCTTTTGCACATATGCGCACAAATAGGATTGATGCTTGTGTAGAAAATTATATTAAACTTTTTTTTTTTCATTCTGTTTCTTAGAGAAAGTCTGGTATTTTTAAAGAACCACCATTTTATTCCTATTTTTAGAATTTCAGCTAAAAAATAAACACATTTTAGCAGGAGTATGGATCTTTTCTGCAGGATGAAAAATGGTGTAAAAATTTTAAAAAAGCACAAGAAAAACATTTAAAAAAATTTTTACTTGTACTTTTAGTGTCATTTTTGTGAAAAACTGTTAAAAACCTGCCTTTATTATTATATTTAAACTTAGAAACATTAGCTGATTCACTTAGTTTTTAACCAAAAGTTATTAAAAGCCATTGTGGCTCAGGCTGTATAGGATCAGAGAGGCTGAAAACTATTGAAGTTCCACGACTAGGTCAATAGTTAATTTGTCAAATGAATATTTAAATTGTAATAAATATATAGCAAATACATGATGTACAGTCAAAACCGCATATTTACTGTAAATACACTGTAAAATACAACTAGTCTTCTCACTATCTGACATTAAAAGTAACTTAAATACTCTCTTCTCTTTATATTTATATTCTCGTATCTATTTAATTTCATGTTTCCACTTTTCTTTAACTATTGTTAACAGAAAACTAATTTAATCTTCAATGGTGTGTGCAGCTCATTTATTTATCAAATAGCATTAGAGTGAAAAAAAGAAGCATAGAGAAAAATGCTCATATGCTGAACTCGACATGAGTTTAATTTCTCAGCTGCAGTGCACAGTTGTGTGTATCTGGTATCTTCCAGAGGAACTGTGTGGATCTGTCGTGTTTTAAGCTTCAGATTTTTATCTGTGCAACAGAAAACTCCTGCAAGGGCCGTTGTGGAGAAACCTTCAAGAGAGGCCGGCGATGCAGCTGTGACCTCGAATGCTCAAAGTTCAACCAGTGTTGCACAGACTTCAAGAAGCACTGCGATGTGGATGGTAAGCCTTGATCAGCTCATAGAGCAGTGGTGTTTGTGTTGTCTTTTTCTCAGCATGTGAAACATTTTTTCTTTACAGAATACCCAACAAGAAACTCTAAGAATGACAATTTAAACACGTCTTATGCACAAATTTAATTAAATGAATCTCAAAAAAAGGAACCTAATATGCATGTGCAGCATGTACAGTGGCATCTTGAAATGCATGCAGTTAATCTGCCCTGATGCATTTGACGGTATTTTCTGTATCAGTAATTACTGCAGAAAAGAGTGGCGGAGCAACAGGACCAATGACGGGTAGTTCATGTGATAATGTACATGATAACAATCCCAAAGGTATTTTTTCTTTAACCAAAAGGTTTGCTACATTTTTATCCATTTAGGCTTTAAGGAAAATGCATGTGTTTCAATGGAAATTCCAGCTAAAATTTACTTGTAAATATTCTGACAGATTCAACTGTGACAGAGGATCCTGAATTGGGTGAAGGAAACAATGCAGGTGAGATCACTATTTGTTTTTTTTCAGCTTTTATCTTACTAGATGTTGGTAGAGTATATGACACCGTACTCAAATAAGAGTAGCACTGCTTAAACATATTTCAAGTAAGTAAAAGGTCTACATTTTTTAATAAAAGAGAAAAAATCTAGTTAAAAGTACTTAGTGACTGATCAGAACATCTGATTTAATATTTTAAAATGATTTTAATCAGAGAGACAAAAATGTAACATTCTGTCCAAATTATATTTAATAGACTAAAATAAATAAAATGATTACAAAATAGCAAATTTAGGTAACAATTTTCCAAATAATAAAAATAATACCTATGAAAACGATAGTTAGAGTTGATAATACCAATATACTGCATGTTAAAATAAGGTGAAGTATTTCCGGTGCTTAAACTGTAATGGTATTTGTACTTCGTGAATTGTTTTTTTTTTTACTCAGCAAAGTTACTCACAGTGGGTAGAGTATTTAGAAATTTTATTTAAGCAAGAGTAAAAACATAAGCTACTCTTTTCTTCCTAAAAAGTTACTCAAGTAACTGTAGCTAGTTTCTACCCACCTCTGCATTCAGCGCTTTGTTTCTCCAGCTGCAGCCCTGAAACTCACATTTTAAGCCATGTGAATACAAAAGTCAGGAGCTGAACTTTTATTTCCGAGTGAAGCTGAGCAGGGAGATGTGCCCATCCAGGCGACTGAAGCTCTGCCACTGAGGCCTCCTTTGAAGGGCCGAGAGCCAGCAGGACAAGCCAAGGAGCGTCGGCCTCAGGAGCCAAAGGAAACACAGGGCAGCAGAGTCGTTATGAGTGGAGGAAAACTGGGCTCACATTCAGTCGCATGAGAGGAAACCGCAGAATCAAACATGAAGAATAATGACATAATATATCCTTGCCTATTTTTTTTGAAGGATTCAGGAACACTGCAAAATCCTAACAAGTTGTAACAACTGGATAAAGAGAAACAACAGGAAAAGTGGAGGAGCTGTCACTTGCTAGTGCGTCCCCTAGCAACTGTGGTTGCTATAGTAACCATCAACCATCAAGCTCAGCGTGACTATAATTTATATGCTAATAAATAAATGTCAGGGGAAATAACTTTTTGACTAAACATAATTAATTTGAGGAATAAATAACAATTTTCACAAATGTCCCATCTATAATATTGTTAAAATAAAACCCTGCTTCATATACACTGCAAAAATGTATAAGCTTATAGGCTACTTTGTAGTGTTTTTGTCTAATTTCCGATGCAAATATTCTTAGTATGTGAAAGAAGGCAAAACTAACTTACAAGTAACTTTTCAGCAAGATATACAGTAGAAGTATGTTAAATGTTTTATTTAATGAAAAAGTAATAGTTCCACTGGTATAATAAGAAGGTAAAATCGACAATAATCTGCAATTGGAACCAGCAATTTTTGGTTTTGAAGAGTTATCTACTTGTAAATTATGAAAAATCCTGGCATGTCTGTCAAGATTGTGATTAAACATAATAATGCTATTTACAACCATTTCCCAATTTTTTCCAATTCATCTGCAGATGACGGCTCATTTACTCCAGACAGTTCGACACCGTACCCACCCACCGATCTTGGCGATGGCGATGGTGAGCAGAAACATCATGAAGAGTTTAGCAAACAACGTTTTCCAGACACAACAATAACAGTCAGTGCAAACCTCTCTCTGGTAGATATATTTGCTGAGATTTTTCCAAATGACTTGTCCACCAATGGAGATGTGCAACCGGAGGCGTCTCCGACCCCAGAGGTCAGCAGTGGTGATGGACTGACTCCAGTTGAGCCTTTGGACGAAATCTCGACTGAACCGACTCTGGTTAGAGACGATCCACAGTTCAGTACAGAGCCGACGCCTGTGGATGACATTTTTACTTTGGCAGCAATTACGACTGGAAGCACAGGTGTGTGATGTTCAGTTTTCAGATCCAACCAGGCCCACAGCATCATAGAACATACACTGTACTTAACAGTAACCCTAAGGTGGATTTCAACACATCAATCTTTTGTTTCACACCAGAACCATTTCAGAACCATTTTTCTATTTAAAAAAAGTAAAATCTCCAATTAAGCACCTTTTGCTTTTTAGATTAATTAGTTAATCTAAAAAAATGGATCAGTCCTACACTCTAGAACTGAACATTTCACATGTTGACGCTAGAAGTGTTTTAAAGTTTTTTGCTGTAGTGTCAAAACGTTTTGTCTTCAGGGACAAAACTTGCAAATGTAAACTACTGACAGGCTACAAAATTAATTAAATAAGGTTTTGTAGTTTTACCTGCTTAACAATAAACACACCTTTTATTAAATCTGTGTATTATTGAGGATCCAAAACATAAATGTTAGACTGTTGCCTTCTTAAAAATAAATTATAATTTCCAAATTTTTGGGGTCATCCATTGCTTTCAGTTTGGTAAGCCAATAAAATGTTGATTTTCTTATTTAAAGGATTTTAAAAATGTATTTTTAACATTGCATAAAATAGGTTAAATGAAAAATGTGCACAATGTGGTAACTTTTTCTAATCTGATTGTTAATTGTGAAAATAATCATTAGCTAAAATAACCACTAGTTACAGTCCTATTAAATTGTCATTGTTTCCCAATCTCAAGACCCTACAGAACCGACAAGTGTCGAACCGGATCAAACGACGACTCCTCTGGTTCCCTCTGAACCGTCAACTGAACCGAACTGCGGTGTCCTTGACCCTTCATCGACCTCAGAGCCACAAACTGAACCTACAGCTTCGTCCGGAGCTACAGAGACCGAGACGGAGATTTCCCCCTCGGACACACCAGAGGTCAGCCCCACCAACGTAGAGGACTTAATGGAAGAGCTGGAAAACTCCCAGCTCACCACAACTCCGGGCTCGTCAACGTTGGCTTCAGTTATGGAGGAAACCACTTCAAGCCCAAACACAGAGAGCAGCCCAGAAAGCATCACAACCAGCTCTCCTGATGTTCCACAAGACGTTTCAGACGCCACTCTCGTCCCTGCTGGAGACGAGTTGACCTCGTCCACAGCGCCTGGCCCGGACAGCACCAGTGACGGTAATCCAGAGGAAACAACTGCTGATTCTCCCACGTCTGAACCCGACTCCAAACCGGACCCGTCCAAAGCATCACCCACCTCTAAACCTGAGACCAAGCCTCTGGACCCACAAACCCAGATTACAGACAACCTGAAAGATTACCAAGGAGGTAAGAACACATTTTACACAATGGAGACATGTTTTAATGAAGCACTAACTTGTTCCACTGGCGGGATTCTGTCGCAGAGATGGATGTTTCCAATTTGTGTTAAATATTCATTGCAGCTGCTAGCAGCAGGTTTTATGAGCTCCATTTGGTTTTTATTCTTCCTCTAGGGAAGAAAGTTTAAAACTTCTATTTAGGAAGGGGAAAAAGCTTTCCAAACTGACCTGGGTAATTCGTTTTTTTTAGCTCATTTGAATAAATTTGACTGGATGAATAGTTCCCGGTTTTCTCCATTTGTGGATAATGGTTCTCACTGTCCTTGACTGGAAAATCAAATATTGATATCTATGACTTTGTTTCAAATATATTGCTATTTTTTTTAGATCATTTTGCCTAATTAATGTTTCAGGCAAGTTCGGTTCTATGGATGGGCTGATTGTAGTCAGATAGCTGCATTTACTTGAGTAACGTTTTGGGAGAAATTTACTTTCAGGAGTGTTCTTACCATGCTGGGTTTTTTTTAACTTTTACTTGAATAATTTTATTAATTAGTATCGCTACTCGAATAAAATTTCTGGAATCTCTACTCACTGCGAGTAACTTTCCTGAATGAAAAACATGTTTTAACCAAAAATTCACCAAACAGACACTCACCTGCAGTTTTTGTTAATTTTATAAGTTTTTTTTTTATAGAAATAAACTGATTTAGAAAAATGTTTCTTTTAGCTATTTTGTAATTAAGTTAGTTTTGTTCTGTCTGATGACGTCATTATTAAATATTAAATGACTGATGTTTTGAACACTTTTTTACTCAAGTAATTTTGTTTGATGGCTACTTTTTACCTTTACTTCGGTAAAAATGTTGAAATAGTTCTATTCTTACTTGAGAGCAATTTCTGGCTCTATCCACCTCTGATTTCAGTCAGTTCATGATTTAACAAGCTGATCCATTATGTGATCCCAACTTTCAAGATTTGACTTCAGAAGTTAGGAAACATAACACACAACTGAACCCCTATTGAAAAGATTCAGATCAATGTGCTTGAACAACATATCTTTTTTGACTTTTAGTGCTTATTAACTCTACTTTATGGTTTAGTCATTCAAATTGACCTTCTCTGTGTACCACTACTGTGAGCCTGGGCCCCGGCAGAGGAACTTGTACCACAGTTTAGACATTCATAATCCAGTCGCATCAAAGCAGCAGCTCAGTGTATTAAAAGTTCCTTATTTTTTGCTTTTAAAAAGACTTGGCATTTAATGTAACTTGGTTAAAAATATGAAACTATTAGCATCCTGCTTTCAATTTAATGGTAATTCAAGAGCAAAAAATTACCCATGTTTCCTGCTGCAGTGTTTTGATCTTTTCTTCAGCAATGTGCTCATTTGTCCTTCAGATGACAACGATGACACAAACCTGTGCAGCGGGCGCCCGGTCAGTGGGATCACCACACTCAGGAACGGCACAATGGTGGTTTTCAGAGGTCAGTGTCAAAAAGCTGGATTCTGTTCACAGTCATCTGTAAGACATTTTACCAAGTATGATCCTGTTTGCACTTGTTTCTAGTGCAAATATCTTAATGCACTTGAAATAAGAAAACTAAATCAGAAGTAACCTTTCACCTTGACATAGGAGCTTATTTTAATTTCTTAATGTAGATGAAAAAGTACTGCTTAAAAGTGAAATAATGTGGAATAAGACATTTTATTAGAAGTTAAAATTTCTTCTACTGGCAGATTATTTTCCTCCTACATTGTGCTAAAAAGTTACTTATAGCTAGTTTTGGATTAATTTGGTTTATTTACTTACACATATTCACATTAGTTCCCAACAAAGAGACACATTGATTAACTATGCAATATTTGTTTAGCTTGCATGGAGGGCTGTTATACCTTATTACTATTATTATTACAGGCCATCACTTCTGGGTTCTGGACAGAAACCTGGAGCCGAGTTCACCCAAAGGAATCACAGCGGTGTGGGGCGTTCCCTCACCCATCGACACCGTGTTCACTCGCTGCAACTGTCAGGGCAAAACCTACATTTTCAAGGTCAGACGCCTCATAGCAGCATCCTGCACAGAGATTCATTTAGAAGTACATTAAAATGTACAAATAAACAATTGAATTCATTTTAAATAAGAAAATAAACATTTCAAAGCCTAAAATGCAATAACATTGCTTTAGTGCATGTTTGATCATTTGTAGCAAATGATTCATCTGCAGCTAATAAATGTCAACATGTGAAAAACTTGACTTAACACCAATACTGTTTTGAACTAATATGTTGACTATTTTTTAGATTAACTGGTTAATGATTGAATAGCAAAAGGTGCTTAATAAAATGTTTCTATTTTTACAGAATTCGAACCAGGTGACGCTAAAACTATGCAACTTGAGTTGGTAGAACATATTTACAGATAAAGGTTTATTTTATCTCAAATGCAAAATATATACATATTGTTTATATGTATTGTTTAATTAAACCTTTAGTTTAATTACTGATCTGAGCGTGTTGTTCTTTCAGTAAATGTTTTTTTTTGAGTCTGTACTCACTCCAGTTACAGATTAATCGATTAGACAACGATTACTGTGTCAGACACTTGAGACGGAGGTGGAAGTTCACCTACGACCTTAAACATACAGTCAGAGCAACAACGTAATGGTTTAAATCAAATCAGTCCAGATGATACAATGTAAAGTTTTGGCTCATTTCTGTTTCAAATTTGAACAAATTTGAACTATTTTGCAAAGAAAAATAAACTGGTATAGGAAAGACTCAAATTTAGAGATGCTAAATGAAAGAAGAAAAAGAAAAAATTTAAAACTGTGCAAAATTTCCATTCTGCTTCACAGTTATGAACTTCTTTCCTCTGATGACATTTCCAGCAAAATTGAAGCGCAAGAAGCCTAAAAAATTCTTAACTAGACTCTGATGAACATTTATAACATTTTCTTGTTTGTTGTACATTTGCAGGGAGGAAAATACTGGCGGTTCGAAAATGATGCTCTGGACCCAGGTTATCCGAAAGTGGTTAAAACGGGCTTTGACGGGCTGCAGGGCCACGTTACAGCCGCCCTGTCTGTGCCGCAGTACCTCAGCAGGAAAGAGTCTGTTTACTTCTTCAAGAGAGGTAGTCAAACTATTCTAAAGCATTTTAATATTTTTCTCTGTAATTTGTTTCAAAAATGTTTTTTTTTGTTTGTTTTGTTGACAGGGGGAACGGTTCAGAAATACTCATACCAGTTTGGCACCAGTCCCAAATGCGGAAGGGCGGCCAACGCGCCTGTTTATACCGTTCGCGCTCGGCTGGTCCGTCAAGCAGGTAAGCAGAATTAATATTTCTTATTGAAATATTTCTACAATGAAAAAAAAAATATTTTTAATCTCTGGATTCAATAAATATTTTTGGAGCGTGAATGCTTTTTTTTTTTTATTATTGCTCAATACATCAATAGTAACAGAATTTTAGGGAGATTTCAAATCATGAGAAAGTACCCAATGAGATGAGAGGATTTACTGACCTGCATTGTGGTGCATTTGACTGGTTGGTCACTAAATATTTATAAAGGAAGCAGCAAAGTTTAGCGTCCAGGATGGATTAATAATCCCTTCTAACACTAACTCAGCAGAATGGAGTTAAACTTCATTTCCAATCTCACTACAAAACTGACCCAATTCTCATTTTCCACCTCCTTGCAGTTTCTGTTTTGGAACCAGCAATAAACATCCGTAGATCCTGGAAAGGCTTCCCCTCCACCATCACAGCAGCCGTTTCCGTGCCAACCAACAGAAACCCAGAGGGGTACAAATACGTGGTCTTCTCAAGATGTAAGTCAGAAACACAGCATCTTATAATGTTTAACTTTTCACATTTTCCATTTTTTAAATTGGGACTTTTTGATAGACCAACAGGAAGAATAAAACTTTATACACCCGTTTTATTTAGTTGTATAAAATAAAAGCAATGAAAGCATCTCAATGTGTTAGATTGGCTCAGTGACAAGTCCAGATCTAAATATAATAGAGAATGTGTGGTGAGTGGAAAATGGATGCCCAGATGTTCTCCATCCTGTCTGACAGAGGTTAAGCTATTTGTCAAAGAACAGGTGAATCTCATTACATTTAGATGGAAGGGATGGATGTCAAAGAATATTGTAAAAATTAGCAGCATTGATGACATGGGAAGTTCGACATTTGAAGTTGTTTTATGCATTTATTTTGTAGTGTCATTTTGTGGTTTTTATCTTTTATTGTGCTTTAACATCAACCTGAAAACGGGACTAGAGATGGAAATTAGTCACTTAACTATAATCCCATGAATTTACATGTAAATATTATTTAATACATTTCATATTTTTTTAAAAACTTCAAAAATATTCACCCAAGCAAGCATATTTTGTAAATAACTTTTCCTTTTGGTTTTACTTCATATCTATCTTCAGATTTTGTCGGTCTATTACAAAATCCCGATAAAATAGTTTGTAACTGCAAAAATACAAGATATAAACAGATGTAAACATTTAAAAATCTTAAATCGAGTGTCTAGTCAATTCAGCACTGACAAGCTCTCAACGAATCAGTCAAAATTTGTCATTATTTGACAGATTTAGCTTCATTTTTAGATATCCACTGTTAAATCATTGGATAGGCACAGATTTTTCAAACAAAACTTGAATATCTATAAGCAGCAAATGTGTTTTTTCTCCATCTATATTGTTTATATCAGCAAGCTAAACTTTAAAGGAGTTAAAAACCTTGACAGTATGTCCAGCGCGTTTAATGAGGGATGCTAAGCAGATGTACAGATCGTGAAATGTGGAATGTAAAGCATCCTTTAACAAATGGAAACTTGAAACGCCAGCATGAAAAAATACGCTGAAATGCATTTGTTCACAGAATATGTTGACCAAGCCACACCTAATGTTTTGCAGCGACGGCGTACAACGTGAGGATGCACAGCGGCCGACCCGTCGTCGCCGCTCCGAGAGCAAATGTGTTGCCGAAAACCGACAACTTCTTCAGATGCCCGAAGAAATCCTAACTGGAAAAATAAAACAACAAACAAAGGAGCATGGGCTAATTTCAAACAGTTTTATTTTCTGATTAAAACACAGCATCACAGCATCAACTGAATAATAATAAAAAAGATTCAAATAAACAAAATCTAGCCAAGAAACAAGAACATGGATGAATGCAGATCTGAAAGTTGAATGTCGTCTTCTCCAGTTAGGAGTTAGTTCTGATTAGTGCTTCATCTCAGAAATCGTCTCCCATGGAAGCCGCGGGGAGGGAAGGTTTGACCTGTGGAAGACAAAGTTCAACAATGATGTAGATTCTGTACAGTTACTAAGTATTAGTTAATGTTGTGCCTGCATATCATCTCCTGGCAGTTTTGGTTAATGAGACAGGATTTTATTAAATACAATGTTTGTGCATAAATAAGAGTGTGAACATACGATTTGTTTTTAAGGAAAATTAGAGGGCAATAAAGACCAAATGTTGTGAAACTTTGCGGCTGTTTTCCATTTTCTTCAGCTTCCTAAGTTCTTTAGAACCACCAGGAACAATAAAGTTGGTACCTCCTCTCTTCATCCGACCTCCGCGGCTGTCCTGAAAGCGCTGCAGCTGTCTGAGCTGTCCGGGACGAGTGGGTTTAGGGATTGTACCTGCAGAGATGAGACATTTATAATCACATCGGTCTCACCTGGTATCCCAGACGGCCATCATGGATGAGTTTTAAGGCTTTACCTGCAGAGCTGGAGGAAGGCTCCTGGCTGGCGGAGGGAAGGTTGGCCTTGTCAGATATCTGGCTCGGCTCCTCCGCGTCTCCCTGCGACACCACGGCATCCAGAGACGCTTCAGCACTGGGCCTGGAAAAAATAAACATGTAGGATCGCAGCTGGAAATCTTCCACCACTGCTGTGTTTTCCAGGAAGCTTAAACTTTTAAAGATCGTTTCTACTAGGGGTGCACTGAGTGCAGTTTTCTGGCCAATCACCGATTACTGATCTTTAAAAACCTGACCTGCTGATTTTGATTTTGGCCGATACCCATTTTATTTTTGTCTGGAATGTTGCTAAATATAGCAAAAAACACAGAGTTGGCAACAGTGGGGTGACTATTGCTAACCGCAAACATGCAGTCATGACCTGGTCTATCAGTCAAACTTCTCTCACAGCAGGGCAGGAGAGAACAGAGGTTGATTTTTAGACCTTTGCTGAGGGAGATGAGATCGACTTCACATGCAAGAATTAACTGAGGAGATTGGTGGAGGTAAATCGATGCACTTCTAGGTTTTACCAATGTTTTATATCAGGGCAGAAACAATGTGTCAGATTAATCGTGATAAACCGACTATTGAAATAATCGTGTACAAAGAATGTCTACAAAATATAAATGCGTACATAAATGTATATACAGTACAATGTGCATTAAAAAATTTTTTGTAAATATTTTCTACCCAAGTGGCACAGTTTTAGTGTTTACATAATTAATCTGTGTTTAATGCTGCTGTGCATTGTGGGTCTTGTTGTTTGGTTGCAAAAAACAAAACAAACAAACAAGAGGAGATGTGGAGCGACTGAATGCATGCATAAAAACTAAAGAAAAAAAAAAGCCAAAGAAAGACTCAAACCATAAGTAAAGTTAATAAGGTCATAGTGTGAAAAGAAAAGCAATTTTTAAAACTCTCAAGGTAGTTTATCAAATTAGGATCCTAAGATGCTTTAAGGTGGTGTGGAAACCGTGGAGAAAAAAGACTTGAGAGATAATCACCTCTCCGTGTCTGGCTCCAGGAAGATCTCTCTCTGCTCCCCGGCCCCGGCGGTTCCTGGCAGCACCAGGCCCGGCGTGGACGTGCTCACCATGGGAACCGACTGCGAGGCGTGCTCCGTCGTGTCAGACTGCGCAGCCTCCGAGAAGACAGTTACTGGAGAAAAAAGGAAACTTTAGCTTTACAAACGGCAGAGACGCCAGAATCTGAAATGGTTGGTTGTATTTATGAAAAGGGTCGAGATAAATGAATGAATGTCTTCGTGTCAGACTGAGTGACGGATACCTGGAGCTGCAGCTTGCAGTGTAGTGGTGGGAACGCTGCGGACTCCCGACTCTTCCTCATGAGTCGCCAAGAACAGAGGACTTTCATACATCCCAAGACCTGCAGAAAATAATCATTTCACCATAAAAAATCCAAGAAGATCCCATTCTTATTGCTTTGTTGTATTAAATCACCATTTTTTAAAAATGTAATTTATTTTTAAACGTGTGATGGATCACCTCCTTGCGAGGCGAGCTGGCCGAGGTCGTCAGGGGAGTGGCTGAGGAGTTAGAGCTGAGACTGAGGCACGTCCTGAAACCAAACTGAACAGGAGCACTGCCAAACTAAAAAGGGAACAGACAAACTGAGAACAGAGACATGAACAAAAGAAAACAGAATCAACATGAACTAAAACTGAAAACAAGATGAGTCAACATGAACTAAAACTGAAAACAAGATGAGTCAACATGAACTAAAACTGAAAACAAGATGAGTCAAACATGAAGACCTTAAAACTGAAAACAAGATGAGTCAACATGAACTAAAACTGAAAACAAGATGAGTCAACATGAACTAAAACTGAAAACAAGATGAGTCAACATGAACTAAAACTGAAAACAAATGAGTCAACATGAACTAAAACTGAAAACAAATGAGTCAACATGAACTAAAACTGAAAACAAGATGAGTCAACATGAACTAAAACTGAAAACAAATGAGTCAACATGAACTAAAACTGAAAACAAGATGAGTCAACATGAACTAAAACTGAAAACAAGATGAGTCAACATGAACTAAAACTGAAAACAAGATGATCAACATGAACTAAAACTGAAAACAAGATGAATCAACATGAACTAAAACTGAAAACAAGATGAGTCAACATGAACTAAAACTGAAAACAAGATGAATCAACATGAACTAAAACTGAAAACAAGATGAGTCAACATGAACTAAAACTGAAAACAAGATGAATCAACATGAACTAAAACTGAAAACAAGATGAATCAACATGAACTAAAACTGAAAACAAGACGAGTCAACATGAACTAAAACTGAAAACAAGATGAATCAACATGAACTAAAACTGAAAATTATGAAGCGTTCACTAACAGACTATTATTGCATTTTACATAATAAAATGTTTTTCTTATTTAAAAAAAAATAACTGAATTATTTATTTCCCTATTTTACATCGTCTAAAAAAGGCTCATTGGGTTAAATGAAAAATCTGCAGAATGTGCCAATTTTTTTGTATCCGATTACGTGTCAGAATAATCAAAAATTCAAATAATCGTTAGTTGCAACAGATGTATATTCTACAGCTTTTTGAGCCGTACTGGATAGCCTGGTCAAAGCCTTCTGAGCGAGGGGGAACCAGAGTGGGAATGCTGGGAACCATCCTGTCGTCTTCTTCAAAGAAATGCTGCTGCAGAGCAAGAAAAATACAATTTAATGCTGATATAATCACACAAAAACAACAAATTTACAACAATAGGAACGTTATCAGTTGGTGACCAGAGCCTAATCACATTTAAGCCAATTAAAAATCCCTGGTTGAACTCTCAAAAATATATTTCCTGATCTGTGAAAGCACCATTATAATGTATTATCAGGGCAGCAGATTTGTGATCTGATGACTCTCCACTGGTTAGCTGCAGAATCGATATTTTGAAATGAATAGATATGTAGAATGAATAGATAGAGATGTAGAAAAACTTTTAAAATTGAAAGTGCATTTTCTACAACATTTTATTTCAGCTGCGAGAAAGCGAGAGAGAGCTAAACTATTGACTCCAGACTTCATATGATCATCAGAACAAGCAATGGGTGAATCAATTACTAAAATATCTATTATTGGCAGCCTAATGTCAATAACAGCAGGAAACTTAGAAAATATTTTGAATGGAACAAAGTTTATTTGGTGCTAAGCAAAGAAGCAATTAATTAATTTCATGTTAAATTAAAATGAGCTTGATCATTTCTATTCTGACGATTAATATTTTTTGAAGGACAATTTATGGAGACTTCATAATCTATTTTATTTACGGTTTTGGTTGTGTGCTTTTATTTCCATTTAATTGATTTTTTTATTATGTCTTATTTTTGATGTTTAAAATGTCTCAGTTCAAACGTTCAGAGTTCTTTACAAAATTACAGTTTATTGGGCATTGAGAGGACAAACTTGCATTATTATACCATTATCAATATATTTAAAAAATGGTCTTAAATAAAAAAATAACTGCAGGGACAATTTATTGTCCAATAAAATTAGTTACTGTGACAGGCCTATTTGGTGCACATCTAATAAAATGAAAAGTGACTTACCGCACTGCTTGCCATGCCAGGATTGAGTCGGCCCACTGACTGGCGACGGATTCGCTGTTAGACATACAAAACCGGTTAGAGGAGAAACAAAAACACCCAACAGATCTTCCAGAGAGACACTCGCAGTGTCCAAACCTGAGCAGACGGTCCCAGTTCTGAAGACTGAGCGGGATGGATGTTGAGTTGGGGCAGAAGCTGCTGCACAGGTCGCCGTGGCGACTGGGGCATTCGTGCTCCGGAACTTGTGATTGGCTGTTCTGTTGACAAGGCCTCCATCGGGCTTCCCTCAACTGAAACATTTCACATGGAATTAAAACAAGCTGCTAACATTCAATTAAAGTATTAAACTGCTAATCATGTTTAAAACAAGGTAAAAAAAATATAATATATGGTGCTGAAAGTGGCAAACTTAAAAGAAAAAGTAGAAACAAAAATGGTACAGTGGACCTCCGGTGGATTTTTTTCACAGAATATATCTGAAACATATGGAAAATATTTAAAACATCAGCTTGGAAAGTTGAAACAGTTTTCAAATGCTTGAATCAGCGCTTACAAAGAAGCCAAACCAAGAGCAACATTTGTTTCCCTGAAGCTGATTGGCTGTAGAGCAGAGATAAGGAAGAGATAAGGAAGTAAATATCAGCCAAGAGGGTTTCCACTGTGCGTATTAATGCCTATTGAATTAGGCAGTTATGAGTGTTTTAAAACAGGGACTCAAGTATTTGTAGATTTTTTTTTTTTACAAATATGGATTAACTATTGCGTATCTATACTGAAAGATATAAAAAAAATCTGTAGCAAACCTAAAAACATTTTTCCAAGACTGTTTTTTTGGATGTTTTCCAACATAGCTAGATTTTGTTTCTTGGAGTATTCTCAAATTAATTACTTCTTTATTTTACATAGTTATTAAATAATATAAAAATCTAATCAGATTTTAGCGTTTGAGCATTTTTCCGAGACTTAATCTTTCAGTTTTTCATACACTTTGTAGTTAATTTTTTAAAATGCAAATACAAAAGTTCACTATGAGTGTCAGGCTTTAATTATAGAAGCGTGTAATAAACACCAACTGGAGAGGTAGAATGGACAGCTGAAGAGATGGAAGGCTGAAGGAATGCGCATAAAAAGAAGGAATAAAATAATTTTCCACTAGACCATTTTCTCTTTCCGTACTAATTCGAAGGAGGAAAATTCTTAAATCGTAAATACGTTAATAAAAATAATGAGTACATTTAGTCAGTGATAATGTTTTTGAGCTTTTTGCTTCCTCAGCCTTTAAGGTCAGATCTACGGTGGCCGTGAGGTGCAAAGCAATTACAAATTACAAAAACACTACAACATTAACGAAAACACTACAACATTAACGCAAAGCAATTACAAATTACAAAATCACTACAACATTAACGAAAACACTACAACATTAACGCAAAGCAATTACAAATTACAAAATCACTACAACATTAACGAAAACACTACAACATTAACAAAAACACTACAACATTAACGAAAACACTACAACATTTACAAAACGGAAAAGGTAGGTCTCAGTGGAGACCTAAGAAATCGCTGATTGGACTACAGCTCGTTAGAAAACGGAAAAGGTAGGTCCCAGTGGGGACCTAAGAAATCGCTGATTGGACTACAGCTCGGTTTACTTTTAAACCGGAAGTTATTCTGGCTTTACGTGTTTTTTTAAAACATGAATGTACTTGGTGATCCACACATAGACATAATATAAGGATAGACGCCTCATGCACCGCTCTCCCCTATTGTCGCTGACTAGATTTAGGGCGGCCATCTTGAAGCGGTAGACCACTCCACTTAGCCTTATGTGTTTAGCGGGCAAAATAACATATCAGCGCATTTAATCGATCATAACACACTTTTTTGTCACTGGAAACTATATTCAGACATCTATCAAAGCTACATTTATAAATAATTGTATTATTTATGTATGTTTTTAATACATAGTTCAGCATTTTTAAATATGATTAGTAGCTATAACAATAGAATAGGAATCGATATCAGAAATATTCTGATATCGATGTATGATGAGCATATTACAAAGCACACAGCCGTGAATAATTTATGGTGAACGGCTGTGTGTATAATTTATCATAATAATACATAGTTATACAACTATACAAACACAAATAAATAATGATTAATACTGAATAATATATATTGGATGCATGTTAATATGTATATATATATATATATATATATATATATATATATATATATATATATATATATATATTGCCTATATAAAAAAAAATCTTAGATTGTAAACAAAGATCAAGACAAATATTTCACTCCACAACTGTCAGTTAACATCTAATTTGTTTTATAGAATTACACTTACATACAAATTAATTTGCACAAATTTCATTAAAAAATATATGTATATATACATACATATAAACATGCATTTAATATATATTATTCAGTATTAATCATTATTTATTTGTGCCATTATTAATTAATCATTATTTATTTGTGTTTGTATAGTTACATAAATATGTATTATGTAGTGACCATATGTCCAAAAAACTTAAATTCAAAAATAAAAAAACTCAAAACTCAAAGGTGATCAAAACAAAAGGTGAATCAAACTCAAATAGTCACCTGATGCACATGGATTCTTGTTTATGCAGCAAAAAGAAATCAAAAGTCTAAATATGGTTCTTTGGTTTTATTTGCAGATCAGGCCAAAGGTTACAGGTTTCTGCTCCCACTCCTGTACCTGTTCACTGACTGTCAAAATGAAAACCGATGTGACTGATTAGCTGGTAAAAAACCTTGTGACCACCACGTGCATAATAAGCTACTTAAGACCCACCTACTTATACCGTGAAATACCCACATTCCAATCTGAAATTAATTAACTAATTAAGTGAATTACTAAACAAAAAACTTATTCTAAACAAAAATTTAAATAAAAATTCTAATGATAAATCAATTAGAAAATCAAACAAATGCTAAGAATAAACTAAACAATTTAAATTCTAAGATTTAACAAAACAATGGGAAGAATAGCTCCTACAGGTATATATATGTCTATCTTTGTTGTGAAATGTTGTTTGTGGAGCCTGACATCAATAATCCATCGATCTGAACAATAATATCCCTGTTGTTTTGATTGGCAAAGTAGGAGGGACTATCGCTCTAAGATGGCCGCCGTATTTCCTGCGCCGGAGCAGCCAATGCGGGGTCTACTCTTATATTATGTCTATGCTCACTCAAACGGAGCGTGCCAGAATAACTTCCGGTAAACCAAAAGTAAACCGAGCTGTAGTCCAATCAGCGATTTCTTAGGTCCCCACTGGGACCTACCTTTTCCGTTTTCTAACGAGCTGTAGTCCAATCAGCGATTTCTTAGGTCCCCACTGGGACCTACCTTTTCCGTTTTGTAAATGTTGTAGTGTTTTCTTTAATGTTGTAGTGTTTTCGTTAATGTTGTAGTGATTCGTTAATGTTGTAGTGTTTTCGTTAATGTTGTAGTGATTTTGTAATTTGTAATTGCTTTGCGTTAATGTTGTAGTGTTTTCGTTAATGTTGTAGTGTTTTCGTTAATGTTGTAGTGATTTTGTAATTTGTAATTGCTTTGCGTTAATGTTGTAGTGTTTTCGTTAATGTTGTAGTGTTTTCGTTAATGTTGTAGTGATTTTGTAATTTGTAATTGCTTTGCGTTAATGTTGTAGTGTTTTCGTTAATGTTGTAGTGTTTTCGTTAATGTTGTAGTGATTTTGTAATTTGTAATTGCTTTGCGTTAATGTTGTAGTGTTTTCGTTAATGTTGTAGTGTTTTCGTTAATGTTGTAGTGATTTTGTAATTTGTAATTGCTTTGCGTTAATGTTGTAGTGTTTTCGTTAATGTTGTAGTGTTTTTGTAATTTGTAATTGCTTTGCACCTCACGGCCACCGTACAGATCTCATAAGAAAACAGGACATACTGAATTTTTTTTTTTTTTTTTTTTTTTACCAAAGCTAATACTTTGCACAAAAATATGAATATCTGACAGTTGTCAACATGTAAGAGAAAATCCCCACATTAGTTTGAAAAATAATGACCGTCCTGTGTTGGAGAGGATTTACTTTGGCCAGCTTCACCTTTTCTCCCCAGCAGATGTTTTTACGTCTTTTCCAGTCATCACTAAGTGGCCGATAACTAATTAGAAGCCGCGGTGGAGAGTATGAATCAGATCTACGCAGTTTATGTTTTCGACAGGGTTTCCTGGATCTTACAGCTTAGTGTCTGGGAATCGGCGGGTCTCTGGGTGGAGTCCGACCCCCCTAAGCTCTCCTCTGTCTCAGTGCCCGGGTCGGTGACATCAGCTCCCTGGGAAGAGCAGGAACGCAGGAAAATTATGAAAGAAAGTGAGGAAAAAGAAAAAATAAATATATAAAAATGATGGATATTAAATGTTGAATGAAGTGAAGGAAAGGGGAAAAACACTGGGAAGAAGATGGGTGAATGTGAATGAAGTTGGCATATGATTGCTTAGCAGAAGACACAAATTACAGACTCACTGCATTGAACAAAGATGCCTTTCAGTAGGTGGAAAAAGCTTTAACCAGGAATCAAAATGACAAGTCTTTAATCCACACAAGGATTATTCATTCTTGTGTGGATGTGTAAAACTACACAGAAATCTGTTTAAACACACAAATAAAAAAAATGCACCAAGAAATCCTGTGATATTACTAGAAGAAGAGTCAATATCATCTGGACATTTTAAGACTTCATTAGGCCAGAAGAGAGCAATATAAAGCATTGCTTCAGATGACAGGAAGGTTGAACAAAGTTGTCATTTTGTGCTTTCTGACTATGAAGTATGCAGGATTTGGAGATGCTGGCAGCTTTTTGGACATTTTTACTGTCAAATAGTTAAACCTTGACTTTTATTTTTTATAATATGGCACAAAAGCTAGAAAAAAATACTTTCAATGCTTATTGCTGCAAAATTAATGGCTTGATGCAATCAACTGGATTTCTTTTAACTAATTTGAATACAAATTAAACTTGACAGAATAGATGTTATTGATTCTTTTTGTGCAGTGCCTTGAGATGACTTTTGTTGTAAACTGACACTCTATTATGTTATAAAAATTAATTATTTTCATTAAATCGAGAATTTTATCACTGTTAGAGACAGACTGTTCTCTTATTATATCACAAACAAACTATGTAAAAAAAAAAGAAAAAAAAAGTCATTTTATTTTCCTTTGGTGCTGAGCTTCAAATATTTGAGGTAGAAAGGCCTCCTTGCCATTACCCTAATCTTCAGCTCCCTTCACAGATTCTGTCACTTCAAAATATTTTTATCGCCTCCAATGAGAAAAAATTCACTGATAGTTACATGTGTGTAACTGAACCTGTCCTAAAAATACTGAATCCTTGTTCTTTATTTGTAATGTAGGAGACGCCAGGTCTTCTGAGTCTTTATTCAGAGTCTGCAGAAAAACTGAAGTAATTCTGGCGCAAAAACACAACTTTTTGTACGAAAGCTAATATTAGAAACAACAACGAAGCGGATTGGTGTGTCTCTGTTTTCAGAGGGGAGTTAAATGTCACTTTTGAGACGCTGACTCATCCGACCGAATATGTGCGACTAACAAAAGAGTAAAACTTAATCTAGACAAAAGTGTAGGATTATGACAGAAAGGTCAAGTGAAAAACAGACACTGGAACAACACAGTATGAGCTGGAAAGGCTGAGTGTGTTGGAAAGGAAAATAATATGTGGGAGGACAATTAATGACGAATCATTTCATGAGAACGAGATTTATGTTCTGATGTCCCAACCTCTGTCTCGTCTGCTTCATAAACTTCGTTGCCATCATCGCTTCCTTCGTTGCTCTCCTCTCCTTCCTCCTCCATCCCCCCATCATCGTCATCCTCATCTTCTTCGTCTTCTTCCTCTTCCTCCTCCTCTTCTTCCTCCTCGTCTTCCTCCTCCTCCTCTGCATAGTCCTGTAAGCATTACAAAGCAGCAATGAGAGGAATTGGGGACATTTCATAAAATGAGACTAACAATGTTCAATCAGTACTTTACCTGCTCTTCTCCCTCTTCCTCCTCCTCCTCTTCGCTTTCAGAGTCCGTCAGTATGACGATGACTTCCTGCTGCAGCTGGTCAGGCGTTTCACTCTGACTTGGGGTGACCGCCGGCTCTGCTGGGACCGACTGAGACGCTGAAGCTTCCTCCGCTTCCTCGAGGTTTGAAAACTCTGTCTGCAGGGTGAAATATATCAATGTAACATAAATATAGAAATATAACCTTAATGCATTTATAAATGATAACATAAATTTTGTTTTAAAACAAGTTAGAATAATCTGATACAAACCTGGCTTGCTTCTGCTCCATCCTCTGATGGCACCACGCCCTCAGCCTCTGCACTCTCGTCGGCCATCGCTTCCTCCTGAGATCAGAACCAATACGCCATCGATTGCTATTAGGATTAGTAATTATTGACTAAATCGAAACAAACCAAGCAAATCATTTAAAGGTTCAGCCTTTCCTGCTCAAATTAAATGCTCAAACAAATAAAGTTAGAAAAAAAATCTCTAGTAAATATAAATAACTGGTGACTGTAACTGATCTGAAACAAGAAAAGTTTATTCTGGTTTAACTTTAGGAAATGAGAAAAAAACCCACATCTGTCTTTTTATTAGGTGACGGAAAATATCTGATTTCAACTGTAAATAAGGTTTAGGATTTTAATCAAATGTTACAAAACACTGCAGTCTGAACATGAATCACTTTCAAAACCTTGGAATCACCTCATTGAAATTCAGGAATAGTCAAGGATTCCAAGCACCAATATAAATCTACCAGACAACCATGTTGTCAAATTGAAACCCTCTTCCTTCTCACCTCTGGTCCCACCCTCTGGATGATGCGCAGCTTTTTGGCCACCGGAGCTCTGGGTTCCTCCTGGGTCGCCTCTACCTCAGTGAACGCAGCAGCGCTGCTCTCCTCTTCCTCTCGAGGTCTCTTGGACATGGTCGACGTCCAGGTGTCGCTGAAACTGGAATAAAGGTCCAATTAATACGATGTGTACATAAACAGGATGCATACATTTAATGCAATGCATTTTTAACTTGCAGAAATGAAAATGAATTCAAATTAATCTGAATGTGTGTGTATTTCTTCATTTTCCAGATTTGGGAAGGGTTTGTTTTTCCATTTATTTGTTTTATGAATGTAATATAATGTGGAATAAAATTTTTGGTCCATTTCAATGCCATTCATTGCAAAAATAATTCCAAATCATTTACACATTAAGGTAAGGCATTTCATTTATGCAACATATTTTCAGCAACAAGACAGTTCAAAGTGCTTACAACCTCAAGTTTTATTATTTTGTTTTTTTTTCTGTGACATATCAAAAGACTTGACTGATTCTGAGTGACCAGCTGCAACTCTGGAGTGCATTGGTCAAAAAACGAAAAAAAAAAATCCAGATTTTCCTGAAATTAAATCTCCATAAGAAAAAAATATTAATTTATCGAAACAATTCAATTTATCACCCAATTAGTCAGATTTCACAGCTTGTTTTATTTCACTCTGGACTCTGTTGATGCTGTAAATGCTGAAGAGTTTCAAGGTATTTTGAAGTTTTGAGATATTTGAAGCCAAAGTTTAGTTTTTATTCAAACAAATGAAACATTTACGTAATTCTAAAAGTTGCAAATACGTTTGTGGTGAACGGTAAACTGAGAGAAAAGTAACACCAGAAAGAAATGATTTTTTAGAACAAATGTCTCACCAGTCCCGAACACAGAGGAGGAAGAGGAGGAGGATGTTGAAGGCCATTCCACCTGCGAACTGGGCGTGGCCTCGTTCGTAACAGGCGACGGCTCCCGATTGTCCGGCTCTGGGTGGGTGACGCTCTGCTGCTGCGTCGGCTGAACGAACGCCGTGGCCTGAGTCTGCGTCTGCTGAACGGTCAGCATGGAGCCCGCCAAGGTGGTCTGGACGTTGGGACTGGCGGAGCGAACGGAGCCGCTGGCGCTTCCATACACGGTCACATGCTCCACCGGCGGCGCTTCGGTAGACTGCATGGCTGTTGGAGAGGTTCAGATGGAGAACATGATTTTTTAAAGCTATAATAATTAATCGATTAATGAAATAATAATTATCTACTCGTTAACTGGATTGAGAAAACTCTAAAAAAAGTCAATTGGTTGAAGTAACAGAGCAAAAATAAGTCAAAACTGTAGTAAAAAATTGATATATTTTGAACTTAAAATGAAAAACTTTTTTTTTGGTAAATATGTTTTATGCAGAACTCCTCCGATTGCATAGTTAGCTAAAAAAAAACAACCCTCCCTCATATTAAGCACCTTTTGCTGTACTATTAGTAAAAAAGGAGCTTTATTTCAGCTACAAATGATCACTAAATAAATCCTATTGAATTTTATTCAAGAAAATGATTTATTCAGAAAATTCATTAAATTATTTGTTTACTTACCTTTTTGTGAGCATTTCTAAATTTGTATTAAAGAAGTTCAAGTGAAAAATTTGCAGAACATGTATTTTTTTTATTTTGATGTTTTATTGGCTCTAGTGGCCTTTATTTGATAGTTAATTGACAGGAAGGTGAGTATTGGGAGGTGGGGAAGACATGCGGGAAAGGTCGCCAGGCCGGGAGTCGAGCCGGCCGCGTCAAGGACTCCATATTGTGGGTTGTGCCTAACCCCTCCGCCACCACAGCACACCATTTGCAGAACATGTAATTTTTTTTTTTACCCAACTAATCAGTAAATCATCAGAATAACAGTTGTCCTTCGTTTTCTCTTTTTGAATCAAAGGTATTTGCAGATGGACCGACCTTCCTGCGTCTCCACCTGTGTGGTGGGCATGACTGTGGCGGTGGGTGTTGGCGGCGGCACGGGCGTTATCATCGGTCTGATGCTTGCCCGGGGTGTCGGTTTGTTGCCGGGGTTGACCGGTTGCTTGCTGGCCGTGGCAACCACAGGTGTCGGCTTAATGTTGGCGGTCGGCGGCTCAGAGGCGCTTGTGCTGAAGATGAAAAATAAAAATGATGGATTGAATGAACATTTTATAGATGCATCACCTTCATACCAGAATACTGGTATGAAGAGTGTTACAGCACCAAAACCACCAAAATATTCAGTTTTTCTATTGAATTCTTTTGTTTTACAAAAAATTTCTAAAACAAATGTCTCTCTAAGTTTTCTAGCATGTAGCAAATGGAAATAATTTTGTTTAATGCTAACTGATCTAAGGTTTAGCCTGATTTAACTTCAAATAGTTTGAAAAAAATGTGTTAAGTCTTTTTGTTAGGTGCATAAAAATATCTGGTTTCAACTGTAGTTTTTTCCTAACTTGGGTTCTTAACGCTTAGATTACACTTCATTCTAAAACTCTGCAGTTTGACAATCAAACACTTAATACAGAAATCGAGCAATTTCCAAATAATGAAAACATCTACCTGTAATTGAAGCATTTTCAAGGATATTGAGCACTTGTATAAACCGTAATGTAGAAAAAAATGAATTTCCTAACCTTTACGAATGAAAGTAATTGTCTTCATTCTGTAAAATAACGTCAGCGGAAAATTGAGGATTAATTTTAACACTTACCTGCCCCTGTCTGCAGCTGGGGTCGTCTTCAGACTGATCTGCCTCTGTTCTGTCGTCCTTTGTTGCTCTTGAGTCTAAAATGAGAAAAGAAACATTTGTTTAGAAAGCGCAAAAGACTGGGACAGAAATTTTACAAATCCAACAAACAAAGATAAATGTTTTTACATATATCTGAAAAATACAAGTTAGGTTGCTATGCAAAGTGAGGCTGCTGTGGTTTCTAATCTTTGAAGATTTCTGCTGTTTTCCGGTGTGGGTGCTATGGAGATGTGGTGGAGGCTGTTCACCTTGCTTGGCCCGGCCTCGGGGGGCTCGTCTCTCTGCTCCTGTCTCTCCTGCTGACCCCTCAGGTCTCTGAGCTCCCGCTCCTGTCGGCTGAGGCGGCCCTCATAATTAGACCTGAGAGCGCTCACTCGCACCTCCAGCTCCTCACGCTGCTGCTTCAGCTCCTCGTTCTCGCGCTGTAACTGCTCTTTGGTGGCTGGAAGCAAAACATTTAAAGGCAATATAGCAATACTGGAAACAAACAACATTCTATTTTGATTTGTTCACTTTTCCCAGAGTAAAATTCAGGCATCTCTCCAGGTAGGTTTTCAAACATCACATTTTGGAGATAAAAACAATTTTTTTTTTTAAGATTTATTACTGTTACTAATAATATCTTCAGATACTACTTTACATTGAACAGCAGGGACAAGATAAACTAAAATACAACAAAGTTTTATGTTTTTAAATATCCCTCTCATACCTGACTGGTACAAGAAAGTTACAAAAAAAATCTCTTTCTGATATTTAGCAAATAAAAATAGTTTTGGTAATTCTAGCCAAACAAAAACAAGAAAAAATTGGTTTGGTTTAACTTTAAACTGATAAAAAAATCTGCATATGTATTTTTATTATCTTTAAACATTTTGTTTCAACTGTAAATTTAGGCTTTTAATCAAATGTTGGATTGCAGTTTATTAGAAAACTGCACATTCTGAATATCAAGAACTTTCCAAATCCTCAGAACAACTAATTGAATTTCAAGGATTTCAAGCACCTGTCTGAACCTTGTTTATGATTTGGCAATTCTTACTTTTTTGTTGGAAGTAACATGTTGCAATATGAGAAAATCCTCTCACCGGTGACATGGCTGATCTTCTGTCTGGCAACCAGAAGCGCCTTTCGTGTTTTCTCGTCCTTTTCAGCCATCTGCTGTCTCAAACTTTCCTCCTGTGTCGTTTTCTCCTGCAGCTCCTGCCTCAGGCGGTTCAGCTCCGTCTGCAGCCTCGACGACTGTTCCTGGACGTTACGCAGCTCAGCCTCCCGCTCTGTGGCCACCTGAAGAGTCACAAAACAATTTATTAATCTAAACATCGGAAAAGCCTTAAAGTCAAAATGAGTCTTAGAAGTTTCATGTGTTTGTTTTTTTTTAATTCTTGACACTTGTGATGTTTAACCTTGTTGATGTTCTCCAGCTGTCCCTCCAGTTCTTTGGTTCTGGTCTCCGCCTGATTCAGGGAATCTTTTACGCTCTGCAGCTCTTGAGCCGAAGCCTGATGTGCCTCGTCGTCTTGGGATGGGCCTGCAGCGGCCTCAGCAACGAGCTACAGGACGTAAACAGAGATATCAGCAGAGATGGAGGGAGAAATCAGTTGTCGTGGCACAGTGAAGAGGATTGGCTAGTTTTAGTATCAGTAAATAGTTTAATAATGAAGTTCACTTGTTTGTTCTGTTCATTCAGCAAAAGCAATAGAGAAAGCAATACATTTTACAAAAACAAGTAAGGCTGATCAGAGAGAGTACTGCAAAGTTAGTATGCTCAATAACAAATGGAAGGGTAAATCAGACTGGAAATGTTGGCCTGAACTGAGTTAACGGTTTACCAGCTATGCTAATCGCTAATTTAAGATGCTGAAGGCAACCCTTTAATCATTTTGTCTGTTAGAGGAATATTTGTGTTGGAGCAACTGCTCCCTCACAGCAGGGCATCATATAATCTTTTCTTCTAATATAAATCATTCCTATCAGCTCAGGAAGGCAATAAAACCTTTTAATTATCTTGTTATAAAATAATTTGGCTAAAATTTTTATCAATAGGTAATTTTTTTTTTTATTGTTATTGATTCAATCAGCTATGCATTATCTCCTAAGTGTTTAAACCAAGGCAGAGAGAAACCCTTACCTTGTCATGTTGCACCTTTAGTTCATCATATTGCATCTTGTAGCGCCGTCCGATTTTCTTCACCTGGGTGATGGTTCGCACCTTTTCTTGGATTTCCTGGTTTTTAGTCTCCAGGTCCTTCCTCAGCACATTTCTGTCATCGTTTGCTTTACCCATACCTTCACGCAGGTTCTGCATTTGTCCCTGGAGCGACGTTGTCATGTTATTTAACCTGCGCAGCGGCAAGAAGAAGAAGATATTAGCTAGGTTGGAAAAAAATAAGTGACGGCGTCCACAAAAGTCAACATTTCGGTAACTTGATTAAACGATGTTTTGTCACAAAAGAGAAAAGAGAGAGAGAAAGAAAAAAAAAGTCTCTTACTTGTTCAACTCAGCTTTAAGTCGAGAGTTTTCCTCCGTGAGCTGCTGGATGCGTTTCAGATGTAGCTCTTTCTCGGTGTTGAGACGCTTGTACTCGTCAGGGTCCGAATCTTTTTGCTGACTCAGCAAATTCTGCAGGAAACACAATAAATTAACATAAAACTTTCCCAGGCTTTTTTTTAATTTTTAGAACATTTTTTAATATCAAAGCAGAAAATACATACAATTTACCGATTTATTATTATTGTCAGTGTTCCTTTTTTTTTCTTAGCACAAGCACACACGGTTAATAATGCTCATTCTTAAAAACAATACTTTCTGCTTCTTTTCCTTTGTTTGCTCTGTGGTGTTTCTTTTCTCTTCCATTAAAGTAATGTACCACTCCATGTACCTTCCCAGATTTTTTTCTTTAACCTCTCATGTCTAAACTGACCTGAGTTCGAGCCTTCCAGCGCTTTATGTCCTCCTCCAGGATCGCCTTCTCCGCCTGCAGCATGCCATTTTTCTCACTCAGCTCAGAGTTGTTTTGCTGCAGAGGAAAGACGTCCGACTCCATCTTTTGTACCTGAAATATGCAACATTCTGGAGTTGAGTGTGAAGAAATGTTCAAACAATGAATTTAAAGATAAATCTAACAGCTTAGCAGCACTGTTGCAGTTCCAGTTGATGTCTTCCTCATGGGCATGAAAGTCATTAATTTAGTTTTTATATTGGTGCATTTCAACTATTTTGTTCATATGCTGGCATAATGACCTAGCTGAATTAAAAAAAATAATAATTAGGTGCTCAAGTTGGAGTTTATTTAAGATTTTACTTTAATTTCCACAAGATACAAATTATACATCCAGGCTAAAATGCAACAGAGAAGAAACTGAAAATATTAATGGGAGTTTATATTTGAGCCCTTCTGTTTATTTTTGACCATGTGATTATTAGTGAAAATTCAAAACTTGTGCGCATAGTCATATCATCTTGGAATAAAACCAGGAAAAATAGTTCATTTAAGGTTCAAAATTAAGACGAAATTTATTAAGCATATATATGTGAGAACATAAATTCATGACTGTAACTGAGAAACAGATGCACAAAGAGTTCAACCAGCTTTCTCCAATAAAACGAGGTGAACACCTTAGCTCGAGTTTGCTGCAGCTCCTGCTCCATTTTGGTTTTCTCCTCTCTTAGCATCTTATTAGTCTCCACTAAGATATTCATGGTTTCAGTCTTCTTCATAAGCTCATCATGCTGGGCCAGAGTCTTTGCAGTAACCTGAAACAAATCATTGGATTAGAACCAGAACATGTGTTGGAAACTTATTTTGATAAGTGAACAGTGTAAGTTTTGAAACACACCTGCATTCTCTCCCTTGCAGCAGTCAGACTGTCCTGCACCTCCCTAAGTTCTCGTTCCAAGTGTTCAACTCTCAGACGGTGATGTAAGCTCTCCCCTTGCGCCACCTCAAACCGGGATTCAGCCATCTCCTTTTCTCGACGAACAAAACTGCGTAGGAAAATTAGAATAAAACTGAAAAATAAACACCAAGAATGGGCAGGGCACCAAGAAATATTAATCAGTACAGAAGAGAAAGACTTTCAGGGTTTTTCAGAAATACTAGAGAAAACTTTGAAGGGGGAAAATTATCCGGCTTACCTGAGAATCTCAAGCAGCTGGTCTTGAGATTTTCCCTCTTCACTCAAAGAAACGTTCAGCGAGCTCTCATTGGCGACACGCTGAATATTGGCGGCCATCTTGGTGCTCATGACTTGGACCTGCTCATGCAGAAGGGTGTTCTGCCTCTGCAGCTCCTCATAGCGACTTTCCATCTTAGATGTTTCCTCCTATAAGATATCGTGGCCACAGTAAATCAATCAAGAACAAAAAGAATGAATAATTTCTTCATTTAAATTTCTTTTGGCTCGCAGTAGCTTGTTCTGACCAAACCTTGAGGATCTTTTCCTGCACCTCCCAGGAGACTCTGGCCTCCAGCAGCTCAGCGCTGACTCGCTGGACTTTTTCCTCCAGCTGGTTTCTGAGCTCAGCAGCCTGCAGGGCCTGAGCCTTGGCGGCTTGCAGGGCCTCCACGTCGGATGCGTGCAGCATCATCTCCCGCTCGTATTTATCTTGAGCTTCAGCGGCCAGCTTAGCCTTAGGGAGAAAAAGATTTCATTAGATGTTCATGTGCAAGGCTCCCAACAAGACCCATCAGCACCAATCTAGCTGGTGTTTTGAGAAAACAACAACTTTGGCTTATTACTGTGAGAATGGAATGGATAAAAGTTTTCTGAGGTGGTTTTAGTCTCTGAACCAAGTTTTCGGTTCAAGGAAGCAGATGTTTCTTTGTGAGAAGAATGAGAAAAAGACACCTTGAGATGAGGGAGTTGGATGGGAGGTGGCAGTGTGTGTTACTAAAAGAATTATTAGAGAGAATTGTATGAGTTAAGTTTCACTTCTTACTCTTCTGTTTTTCTCTCTAGTTTGATGTCTGAGAATAAATCATTTACCTTTTACTCTGATTGACTAAATAAAACATCAAAAGACAAATGTGTATTTTTCTCTGATTGACTCTGTGTTTCACTATTATTACTAAGAACATTTACTACACTGGTTATTTTCAATTAGCCTATGTGTCTTAAATGCATGAACTATAAACATATGTACACGTCAATAAAAGGCAAATATCACCAAAAATGTAAATAAGAGAATTCAACTTAAAAAGTGAAACGCATATTAAACAATAACTTATTGTAAACACCTTTCTGTGTTTTATGCTGTGATCACTAAATCAACAAAAGTCAGATATAAGAGTGTAAATAGCAAACAGTAAGGAACAAACAAGGCAGGTTTTAAACCAGAAGTCACAAGAGTCTGGATCGTTCGGTGGTTTTTAATCACACTT
Source organism: Poecilia picta (assembly GCA_033032245.1). Classification (NCBI taxonomy): domain Eukaryota; kingdom Metazoa; phylum Chordata; class Actinopteri; order Cyprinodontiformes; family Poeciliidae; genus Poecilia; species Poecilia picta. Next base: position 26,463,998 of record CM065356.1, read on the forward strand.
CAATTTTTGTGTGGATTTTAGGAAAAATGCTAGTCACTATGCACATTACAAAAAAACTGATAAATTGGGTGAAATATTAGGAGAATAAAATTCACAATTCTTAAGGAAAACGGGTTAAATGATGCAAAGAGCAAAATGAATAACTTTCTCCTCCTGTTTTTAAGAAGAAAATGTTGAATTTAATTTGTTCCATTATTTTTCTGTAGTAATTATACACTACTACAATTATAGTAGTGTATAATTGTGATTATACACTACTATAAACACAATTATGAAGACTACTGTAGCTCTTCACCACTTTATGTTGCTTACATGGTTTCTTTTTTATTGCCTTATAATGAATAATCACATAGGTATATTAATATGATGCAAGTATCAATGCTAGAATAAAAAAACAACCATTTTTTAAATGTTTTAATTTATTACCTTGCACCTGCATGTTGCAATATCCTCACAGATGCTTGAAAACTAAACTGCTGTTTGTTGGGTAATGCTTACCTGCTCCTCTCTGTCCTGCAGAGCCTGCTGCTTCTGGGCTTCAGCTACAGCCAGCTGCTGCACCACGACCTGGTGATCGGTCTGCGCACCGCTCAGGCTGCCCTTCAGGTCATTAATCTAACACACGAACCAGTAGATATGTCACAAAAAGTGTGAGGAAAAAGGAGAAGCCCATCCCGCTAATTTATGATCTCCAGCCGTTTCCCTAGTTTGATGATGGTGGATTTCATACCTGCTCCTCCAGAGATGCCAGGTCTTTTCTCTTGGTCTCCTCCAAGTCCTGCTTTTCCTTCTCTGCTTCCTGGAGTTTCTCTTCCAGCGTCCGATGTCGCTCCTGAGCTTCCTTCAAACAAGCCTCCACTGACAGGCGAGCCTGCTCCGTTACCTGGGGAGTGGGCAAGAAGTCAACACAACCGTCAGAAGAAGTGAAGATAAAAACCAAGAGGAGGACTTCTGTTTTCAACATCAGGAATCAAACTTTTTTTTTTTTGACCATTTAAATTAATACTTCTTTGGTATATTAGGAGTAATTTATAGGAACTTACTAAGTATTTTTGGTCTAGTTTCTAGAAAAACATCTTGAAATAAGACAAAACTAACTTAACTTTTCAGCAACATGTAGGAACTTGTTTTAAGTCAATAAATCCTTAATATTGATGAAAAAGACTTATATGATAAAAAAAAATAAAGTCTTGTTCCACTGGCAGATAATTTCACTCATAGCTCACACTTTTTCATTAATATTAAGGAACCATTGACTTATATCTCACTGAAAAGTTATTTTTCAGTCTAGTTTTGTCTTTTTTCAAGATGTTTGCAGTAGAAGCTAGAACAGAAATACTCTGTGAAATTTTGTGTTTTTGCTGTGAATGACAAAAATAAATGTTGCCAGCCCTAATTTGATATGGTCTGTTTAAACACTACGATTTGTTTCCAAAATATTACTGTATTCATAAGATCTTGTTTTTAAAAAATTTATAGTATTGTGAGGCGGCTCTTTGTGTGTGCTTTCATGGCTAAGTGTTTTTCCATCACTGTTTTGGCATAAAAATAAAGTGGTTAAATGTATAAAACCGAAAGGAATTTCTCTATAACTCGCTTTACAGCACTCAGGATGGTAAAACATGTAAGCAGTTTATGATGTGACAGTCCTGTAAACTGGTGGTGGATTGTGTCTACACTGCGTCCTGACCTGCTTCTCTCTCTCCAGGGACTCCTCCAAGCTTTGAGCCATGGCTCTGTACTGCTCCATGCTGGAGGTGGCGGCCCTCAGGCTCTCTGCCAGTTCCTCTGCCCGGGTTTCAGCCAGCTGCAGGCGGCCCTGGAGCTCCTCCCTCTCTTGATCTGAACCCTGCAGGCCTGCAATAAGACAGAACAGCTTGGGGAGCGTGCATTTTTCCCTGCAGGAAAAACAAAATCATTTCAAGTCTCGAGTCTTTAAAAAAATAAATAAAAAAGTGTGGCTGAAACCATCAAATAACCGAAAACTGAGGCATCTACAACTGGGTCAAACCACAACAATACAGACAACTGTTAAAAACAAAACAGAACGGTGCAATTGTGTTTTATTAACATTCTTTGCACGCACATTTAAATAATCTGAAAGAGAACCAATTAACGGCTTCATTTAAGCAGATTTTATAACATCCAGTGAAAACGTGTTTACGTACGCTTTAAACAATAAACTATACTGTTCTCCTGCAATTTTCTAGTAAAAAGAATTTATGCCAAGAAAATACACCAACATCAACCGTGCAAATAATAATAAAAAAAAAAATTGTGAAAAAGAAACCAAAATGGAAATGACATCAGAAGAATGGCAACATGTTTGCATAAGTCAGAGCAGAACAACAAACTGTGGGGAGAGTTTGGGTGGAAAAATCTCACTAGATAAAGAGAAAGTAAACCAGGTTTTCCATATTTGCTTCTGTATTATTTCTGTGGAAATATAGAAGCAAATAATGCACATATATTCTGAGTGTCGAAAATTAGACTTGTTTTGGAGAAATGTGAATGCTACAATTTAAAGAATCTGTGGGCAAGCCTGTAACAATAAACAATAAATCGATTAATCGCATTAAAAATGAAAAGAAACTCAATTTTAATTTACTTGATTTATCGTGTTTCTTTCTTTTTTCCCAAAACTGATCTTCACTTTCTGAACTGTCCCTTTCTTTTGAAAGACAATTTTGTTTACAGAGACTTCATAATTTATTTATTTGTTGTTTTTTAATATATTTTGGATATTTCAAATGTCTTCCATTACCTACTTAAAGTTTATTGATGTTTGAGAATGTGTTTTTGCTTTATGACATTATTATTATATTTCTTGAAAATGGCCTCAAAACAACAATACTATCATCCATCACAAGTACTGGGACAATTTATTGTCCAGCAAAATCTGTTATTGTGACAGAGGCACAAATTGTGGGTAGCCAGTAACAAAAGATTTTCAGACAATTTGTTTTGTAAATATAAAAATAAACATTTTGAATGAAGATGTGTACTTATTTAATATTCTATTAATTGCTTAGAAACAAAAGCCACAACAAAGAGCTGGTCCCAGGTAACTGCTCCCTCAATACAACGACTAAATATTGTTAAGGAAACAACTGGTCTTCATTCTTTATGACCCTCAAGAAGAGACGTAAGGAAATCCAACACAATTATCAAAAGACGCTTCTAGATTCCAGACACTTGCAACTGAGATGTTTTGTTTCCTTTTTATCATTTTCTTCTGTCTAAATATATGTTTACTTTATGTTCTGGATGCTGTGAGGCGGGGCTGCAATACGCTGTGAAATGTCTGTGGTATATCCTTACATGCTGGTGTCCAGTGAAAATGTTAATAAAAATGAAAGTAAAAAAATAAAAGTATTTATGCTAACCTCTGAAGACGGGTGTGGGCGGAGAGCCCAGGGTGTGGCGTGCCTCGGGGCGGCCTTGCTGCATCCTCAGGGTGTTGAGCTCCAACTCAGCCGCATTCAGCAGCTCCTTGGTTTTCTGATGTAAGGCCACCTGCGTCTCCAGCTGCCTCTTGACTTCCATTAGTTGGATCTACAGATTAAAAAATAATGTTTTCTTTGTGTATGTACATATGACATCAATTGATTTCAGAAAATAACTTCGACATGGTGTTTACTTCTTGGTTCCTGCTGCATAGATGGCGCTGTTCCACTTCCTGCTCCAGCTTCTTCTGAAGCTGGGAGATCTGCAGTTCCTGCTTTTCGATCTGGCCGTTGAGACGCTGACGTGCGTCGGCCTCAGACCGCTCCAGAGTGGCCTGAAGTACAGAACGACAGACATTTCCAGCTTCTGCTACCTGATCCTTACTACATTAGGTAAAAGTAGGTCTTCAATTACCTGTATGGTCTGGAGATTGGTCAGCAGCAGGTTCTGGCTCTGCTGTTGGCTCACAAACGTCTCTTTCTCCTGGTTCAGCCTGGACTCCACCAGCTTCAGCAAGTCTCTCTCCTTGCGCAGCTTCTCAGCCTGACCCTGAGTGATGAGATAAATTATGAGGTAGCTCGATTCACCTCAGAAAAAGGGACCCTCAAAAGCCTTCAGAAGTGCATAATTGTGACATGTGAAGAGAATGACATGCTATTTTCAACATGCTTCACAAATAAAAGACTAAAAACTGAGGAATACATAAATACTCCTTACTCTGATATTGCTTAATAAAATACAGTGTGCTCAATAGATTTAGAAGCCAACTAATTAGTGAATAGAAACCGCGGCTGTAATGATTATTTTGGTAATCGATTTCTGACAGTTGATTAACTGGAAAGAAAACATTAACATATTCTGCAGATGTTTCATTTAACCACTAAACCCTTCTTGGGTTCTTTCCAGTACACAGTAGGAAACAAGCTAGCGAACCTCAGTCAAGGTAAGTTTCTCCTTTGCAGCTTTCAGATCTTCATTTAGCGTGTGGACACTCTGCTCAAGTTTCTGTGTGGCGGCGGCCGTCTTCTGTTCTTTCTCTCTAAGTGAGGCGATCTCTTTCCTGTAGCCCTCAACGTTATCCTGCAGCATCTCATACCTGCAGAGACACAAGTAAGGGGAGTAACATTTCCGCACAATCTAATTTATTTTCTAAGCAGTTTACAAGAACTAAATCAGGTTCACTGAACTTTACCTCTTTGATGCAAACTCTAGCTGAGTTGATGTTTTGGCATTTTGAGAGCGGAGGTCAGAGAGCTGCTCCTGCAGCTTTTCATTCTGCTCATTCATCGCCTTATCGTTGTCCAGCCGCTCCTTCTTATAGGCAGAGAACACTTCCTGCAACTGAACATAAAACCAGACAAATGTATTTACTGTCATATATATATATCTTCTGTTTGAGGGGGGACAAAGTAACTTTTAATGCAACTTTGTATTAAAAGTTTCATTATAAACCGAATGACACTTTATGACAACTGTCATAAACATTCATAAAGACTTCTTTATGTTCATGACAGGTGTCATGTCAGTCATATGCACATCCCTTCAAATAAAGTGTTACTAAAGTGTAAAGCATACTTTAGCAGTGATAACTATTTTTTCCTCTGCAACTTGACAAAGAAAGACTTAAGTTATTTTTTTACAGCACTTTGATTCCTTGCGAACATAAGAAATGGTTTGCAAAGGCCTCTTCTCTGTAGAGTGAACAACGCCATCTGGTGGCCATCATAAAGCTAATGATCAATTACAAAAATACAGGTCAAAATACTGGGTTCCTATTGATTATTTTACCACACATGACTAAAATAAAAACCTTTCCAGTTTAAAATTTTTGTAATGTTTTCTTCTTGTATGTTTTCATAGGATTTTGTACATTCAGGAATTAAACATTTAGCTTCTTGGGTTTTAGCTGCAAGTTTAAAATGCCCAAAATTCAAATGCAAACACTTGCAAGTTGTGCACAAGTTGTTGGTCACCTGCCGCAGCGCTGCCTTGGCCTCCAGCGCCTCGACAGACTCGGCCATGGTCACGAGTGCAGTGGCAGCTCCAGTGGTGGGAGTGGTTGTTGGTGAACGTCGGGGGGTCGATGTCAGAGAAAACTCCTCCGGTGGTGTTCCTAAACATGTTAATAACATGAGTGAAGCCATATCAGTAAAAGGTTTATTGGACAAAAAAAGTAGACTGAAAAGCTGGAAACCAAATTAGATTTAAATTGGAAATTTCCAACATAGGACCTTAGATGCAAAGGCGGATTCTCAGAGTGATCACTGCCTCACCTTGTTGAGGGAAAGTCACTCCTGTTGCCTGAGCCAGCAGCACACGGTACATGTCCCTCTGTCTCACAATGGACTCTGTCATCTTAATCTGCTGGCTGCGCTGTTCCTTCAGCGACTCCAACTCTTCCTGGGCTTTCTCCAAACTCTGCTCCAGCTCCACACGCCTAGAAGAGCACATCATCAGATTTTTAGGGATTTTATTCCTCCATATGTGAAGATATTAAAGATGTAACAGACGCACTTATTGCCAGTGCTCTCCTGCTCTTCTTTCTCCTGGGCGTCACTCAGATCCCGGAGGGCCACGAGAAGTCGCTGGTTTTGCTTCTGGAGCTCTTCCACGCTGCGGAATGTCACCAGGTGTTGGCTGATGACCTCTGATGTGCTGCTGATGTCGGCTGAGCTCACTTCCTCCTCCTGAAGCACGTGGTTTCCACGGGCCTCTTCCAGCTCAATGAGCAGCACTCGAACCTGGCAGGATGAATAAAGGATTTTAGATCCATTTAATCTCCAAGGACAATTAAAAATGCATAAAGGTGGATGAGGAGTTTGAACCAACCTGTTGAGCCATGTCAGCCACCTGGAGTTCATATCTCTGGTTGTCTCTTTCCAGGAGAGTGGATCGCTTATTGGCTTCATCAGCCTCGTTCTGCAGACGGTGAACTTCCTGTAAAATAAAACATAAAACTTTCAGGACCCGGCAGAAGCAAGACCGATGCTTGAACCTTTCCGCATTTTGTCGCATTACAGCAACAAACCTCAAATAATTTCACTGGGATTTTATGTGATGTACCAACATAAAGCAGTGACTGATTGTGTAGAGGAAATAAAATGATAAATGCTTCTACTATTGTTTATATTAGTAATCTATTACTTTGATAATTGGATAAAAATGGGGTTTGAACCTTGGTCCTTTTTCACCCATAGTAATGCATTACTTTTTGTTGGTCTACCACATAAAATCTCTCCATAGTACACTAAAGTTAGTAGTTCTAATGTGATAAACTGAACATGTCATTTACATTAAAGTGTCAATTTATATTTTTCAGTCCAGTGTTAAGGGAAATATAAACCCATACAGACCTGCACCTCGTTAACGTCACGTACCTTAACGGCTTGCTCCAGCTTGGCTGATAGACTGGCCACAGACTTCTGCATGCGCTCGTGTTCGTCCCTCTGCCGTTTCAGGATTGGGGCCTTGGCTTCGACTTCCTGCACGATGTCATCCAGATATTTGTTGACACGCTTGTTCTCCAGCCGCTCCAGCTGCAGCTGCTCCTGGCTCTCCAGATACGCCGTGTACAACTGCAAACACACGACTCGCTTGGTCAAGCATGTTGACAGAGAAACTGCCTGGCAACATTTTGAACAGAAAAAAATTAGCATTATATTGAAAATTAAATTACAAACAGTTCTATACTACATTAGAATTAGAAGTCTGAATTTTATGTTCTGTAACATAGAACACGGTGAAGCGTTTATAAATGTAAATGTTTTCCATTCTTATTTTTCTTTGTTCCCATTTGTAATGGGGGAAAATGCTGGAGCAAATTTTATGCTCTCAGACTTTGTGGAAATGTTCTGAATGACGACTGCAACCAGGAAGCTGATTTGCTTACTTCAGTCAGCTTCATGCCGGGTTTTATTTTGGACACAGCAGCCGCTGTTGGAGACATTGTTGTGATCTGGTCCTCTGCCACCATGCTCACACCAGCAGGTCCTGATCAGAAAAAAAAAGTTTTTAAAGAGAGATGCTGCTGAAATGCATTTTAAAATAAGAACATGAAGTAAATTTAGCACAACTGACCTCTGAGTTTAGAAGTAGACAACAGGTCATTCGCGTTGTCCAGCTCTTTCTCAAGGCTCTGGATCTTCTCCTTTAACTCGTTAACAGTTTTGTCCGCTGCACCGTTATCTCCTGCAGCTTTTCCTCAAGAACTTTGTTGGCTAAAGTCGACAACATTTTGTTTTAAATCTTTGATACTGGCAGCCACAAGTTTACATGCATTTATTAAGGGAATGCTAATCATTAATTTTAAATTCTAAATTATTAATTTAAACTTTTCTTTTAATTTAAACCGGGAGTTTAGATCTGGGATATCACTTTGTAGACGGTTCTAAACAACTTTAGACTGAAAGGTTCACATCCTAAGAAAATAATGATATTAAACGGAGCTCAAGATTGGTTTTAGAATTAATAAAGCAGACTAAAATAACATAAAAAATCCACAAGTGTAGCAATTCTGATTATTTATTGACTGTGCTTAAAAGCGGATTCTGTTTGACAAAAAAAAAAAAACAACAAATTTATTGCAATCACTAAAGACTCTTTAAAGGGGAGTAATCAAATATTCAGCCAAAAACTGAACCAGAAATATGAACAAAAGTATGCATGAACAAAAATCCACAAAAAAATAAAGAAATCAAAGTTGTGTGTCCAATTTGATAATTCAGCGAAGTTTGGACTGAAACTCTCAGCTTTTACCTTCTCCAGCATCTTTCAACAGTTTGTGCAGTTCCTCCACCGCCCGACTCAGCTCTTCACTTTTTGCTTCAGAATCTGCTGCTGCACCCTGTCAGAACAAGAGTCAAATGTTATTCCAAAAAACACTACAACTGAGCACAAAGTTTACTCTTAGGCTTCCCCACACCTTGTATAAGTTGGAAAGTTTAATGTTGGCATTCAGCTCGTTTCGAAACTTCTCCTCTGTGATGGCCTGCTGCTCCTTTGCCTGAAAAAAAAGAAAAAGAAAGGAATTAACAAGCATCCAAAAAAAAAAACACACACACACAAACAAGTACTGCATTCCATGCATTTCTTTCAAAATATGCTAATAAACTAAACCTGGGAGCTTTAATTTAGGCAATTTTTAAATACACACTTCTTTTAGTTTGTTGATCATCTCTTCACTTTGCTTTTGAAGGTGTTCATTTGAGGTTTTCAAACTGGTCACTTGATCCTGTAGTTTGGTTAACTGCAAATTAAAAATAACATTGTTAAACTGGATAAAAGATTAGAAATTAAAATCACAACACAAACTGAATCACAGCAGAATGACAAAAAATGAAATAAAAAGATTCTCACCTCATCTTCCTTGTTCTCCAGTTTGCATTTCAGCTCCAAGATTTCATTCCCCTTTTCCCTGGACAAGGTGAGAAGTCCCTCCGTCTTTGCCTTCAGTTCATCTTTAAGCCAAGACATCTGGCCATGCAGAAGCTCCTTCTCTTGTTCCATGCGCTTCTCCTTATACTGGAGAGACAGACAGCTCTGATCAAAGGCTTGCTTTTAAAGGTAAAATTCAATGAAGACAAAAATCACTTCAGAACTCACTTTAATGTTTACTTCTGCAGCTTCAAGTTCATCCAGCTTCATCTGCAGAGCCAACTTACTAGTGTTGACTTCCATTAACTTGTCATTCAGCTGCCTCAAGTCATCTGACAAAGCAAAAAAACAAAACTTTATATGTCCAATAAACTTTTTACATGCCAATAAAGAATATAAAAAATTATAAATAATGTCAGATTATTTTATTCCTACCATTTAAATTCTCAACTTCCAGAGATCTCCTCTCCAGTGTCCTCACAAGTTCCCGCTTTTCTCCTTCCAATTCCTCTTTGGCTTTTGAAAGCAAAGTCTGAAGAGAAACAATGGAGGTGTTAAATGTGATGGCCCTAGAGTTCAGGGAAAATGCATTTCTTCCATCTGAAAGTGTGATAACAAATCTGCAGCTGTTTGATCTGTACACACATTCAATGGTAACACGTTAAATTGAATCCTAGTCATGTGATTGATTTTATTAAATCAAGAGTCTAGCATCAAAGTAAGGATGCCACAATGTTTGCTTTCAACCATTACGAGAAATTCTAATTTTTTCACTTAAAGGAATTAGAATTTAATTTTTTTGTCTACCATTGCACACATTGTAAATAGTTTAATAAATGTTTCTCTTTAAGGCACTTTTGTTTAAAAAAAAAAGATTAATAGGCAAAAGTGTCAGTTTTTATAAATTTTAAGCAAATTCTCTCCAAGCAATGTGCCTAATTTCACCAAAAAACTAAACTAAGAGTTCAATGTCAGAGACTACACCTCTCATTTAGCATTTTAAATGCTAAAGTTTATGATAAAATAACATGGCTGCAGAAACTGGGTCTACAAAGTTCCATCTGGATGAAGAAGACTACTTCAACAAGTTTTTGAGCAGATGATACCAAAGTAGAAATGTTTGGCATAGCACCATATTTGGGGTAAAACAAACAGTTTTACCCCAAATATGACAGCTTGTGCTGCCATAGCTAATTGAGATGTGCTGACGTTTATATGTCTAGTAGTCACAAGACCTTACACGGACTCCCTGTAGCTCAGAGAATAGACTTTAAAACCACAATAAAATGAAGATCTATTGTTGGATGAACCTTCCAGTTCACTCAGGCCTTCTGGTTCTAGTTTTTTTCTGCATCCCCAGAATCAGAACCAAACACAGCATTCAGTTTTTTGCTCCTCTAATCTTGAACAAACCTTCAGAAAAACTGCTGATTAATGACTGGAGCATCATAAACCTGTCAGTGCTTTCCCTTACCTTACTACAATGCAAGGTGTTTGCCTGTTTTATTTTCATGTTAATCATGTAAAAGCACGTTGAATTGCGTTGTTGCGCTATAAAAATACAATTGCTCTGCAGTCATGCATTTGAAAACAAAAGCCCATTAAAGTCAAACAGGAGGCAATCTGTTTGAAAGAAGATGGTTAGCGGAGTTTGGGTCATGCTTTAGAATGATAGGTGGGCCAAAAGTCCTAAATAATATAACAACAGACCACAATAAATTAATTTATAAGGTGTGCTTATTCAAACATGACTTTTCCATTTCGCTTAAAGATGTAAATGTGACTATTTAGCAAATAATGACAGTGATCAATCTATTTATGTGTGCTTTCGATTTCAATGAATACTTCAAAAATGTTTAAAGACTACAGTCTGTTTAATCATGACTGTAGTTATCTTTGCTTCTTGGTGTCGTCTTACCTGCTCTGTTGACAACTTCTTCCTGCGCAGACTCATTTTCCTTGTTCTTCTCACAAAGACTTTTCAGTTCTTCATCTGCATTAAAGTTTTAACAGTAAGTTGATCTATAAGTCTCGAAAAAGGCGAAAATCAGATAGGAAAACTGGCGTGTTTTACCAAGCTTCGTAAAATCCTCTTTGACTTTAAGATGTTCCTGAGCTTGAGACAAAAGCTCAGCCTGGCACCGCTGAAGTTGATCAACTTTTTCGAAAAACTGTTGCTCTGTAATGGAAACGTAACCAACACTGTAAGCATAAATCTATTTACTGAGAAGCATTTTGTCTTATCCAGCTCAAATCTAACAGTTAGCTTCAAGGAATGCCTTGTGTTAGCTTTAGTTAGCTTCCAACGGGGGGTTTACAAATCGTTAAGCAGCTTAAAAGGAGTAAGTTCATTGCAATAACCCACTAGCTTTATTAGAGGCAAATAAATGGTAAATAAAACAATTACTATTTAAATGTAACTAACGTTTCGCCATTAATACTTATCCCTCTGTAGTCAGCACGTTTAGCACCAACAGTTAGCCAAAAAAGCACCAATAACTCACCGCTGTCAACTCGAAACTGTTCATGCAGTGCTTTTAAAGAATCAATTTCATACTGCCGGTCTAATAAAAGTTTCTCAAGTTTGCTTTGAAGAGTTGTCGGTAGTTTAGTCAGCTCGGACGTATCCAGCTCCTGCAACAGCAGTGCCGCCATTTTCGCCACAACACCTAAACGCGCAAGCGCGATGGGTTGCCTTGTTCTTTGAGACTTTACGAGAGGGTAAAAATACGTACTGCCACCTAGTGGAATGACCCAGAATCACCAGTTTATTTCGAAAACATCAAGCAAAAATATTTTACTATTTTATGTGAAACACAAAAATGGCTAGAGTCCCCAAAAATTGTACTAAAGAAGGAGTGGTACTGCTTTAACAGATTTTTACACAAGTGAAAGTAAAAAGTAATCATCCAAGGAATTACTCAATTACAAAACGTAATGGTAAAAACTCTACTCCAGTACAGATGGTCATAAAAGCTGATTTAAAATGTGAAAAGGATGTAATCAGATAGATAAAAACATATATTTATGTGCAGATTCTGTTATTTAAAAGACTAAAGTGAAGGAAGTTATACAACACAACTGAAAAATAACAAACTTTGATTGCTTCAATATCAAATTTTCTATCCTGAAACATATCAGACCACTATTTTCAATAATTAGTAGTTAGAACAGAGTAATTCCAGTGACACAGTAGTTGACCTCCAAATGTCTCAGCAGGCTCAACAAATAGAAAATAACAACAGAGCAATGATCTTGAGAGAGTGATCATTCGAAGAGACGGTATTTTATGCATATTGGTTGGAAAAAAGACAAATGAAGATGTTATAGATACTTTTCAATTATCTCGAACCAATATGTTGAGTTTAAACTTTATACTTCTCTATAATAGCCACAGATTCGTCATGTTCTCCACCAGGTGGCGCCAAGAGCACTGATAATAACCTGCAAGGGGATTTTAAAACCTTGCTGAGAGATATTGCGTTACCGTATATCTTAATTTTACACACACAACGACAGAAAAGAGGGCTAGTTAAAGAGAAAAAGGGCTAAAAGCACAAGGAAATGTAGAAATGAACACATTATTACTGTTTTGGTCTTTATATGTTTTGAAGTTTCACGCTGTATTTATATACCTTGCAAATGAAGACAAAAAAAGTCAATTTTTCACTCATCACTCACAAGATGCATGCAACAGACGCTTACCTGCCGTTTGTTTCACGTTGCCATGGTAACCCAGAGGTTGGCGCTGGAGTTGGAGTTGCTGTATTCCGGTGGTCAGAACATTTCTCCTTCTTTCAGCAATATCGAGGTACGTCAGATGTTTGCAACATGTTGTTAGAATTTATGTGGGTTTACTGACAGAAAATGATTTGTTTGCAAGACATAAAAGTGAACCGGAAGTGGAATTGAAAGTGGAATAAGCCAAACAGACAAAGGCGTGAGGCTCCCTCTTAATTCTGCAACTGTTTTTATTTTAAAACTGGCAAACACGGTATTGTTGTTACATTTTTGACATTTGTACACTATAATACGGTACGGAAGCGCATTGCTATCACGCCGGTGACAGAAACAGAAATCACTCAGTACTGTATGCTGTACTGAAGTTTATGCTTAAATACTTACTGTTGTGTATAGATATTTTTAGTTTCGTTCAGTAGAATAAATAAACTGGACATCAGTATGAAGCATGGATTTTTTTTAAGACCAGTGCAGTTACTTTGTATATTAAAACAACTTTAAATAATATATTCATTCATGAGCATAACACTAAATATATATTTAATCATTTATGTGTTAATGTTGTGTTAATGTTCAAAATCAAATCAGAAAACGTTTGATTTGGCTAAAGTTTTGAAAAAGGTTAAATGAAACGCCAGATGAAGTTGTACTGTCTTGCAAAGGAGAACAATGCTCTGTCATTTTGTGCTGCAGCGGGACACAGTAAGGTACTTTAATGACTCAAAACCCCACTTTCATTCTTTGAGTGGAAAGCAGCTCGCTTCATTAACTTGCTACACTGAGATGTAATTGTCCACAAAGCCTTATATATGTTAGTGATTACTTTGTAAACAAGAAGTAAGCTGGAGTTTGGCATACTGGTTCCTGAGGCAGTTCCCTGTAATTGTGTTTTTCTATTTCTGTTTTGTTGTAACAGATCATAAAACAGTGTCTACCAACCTGAGTTAGTTTTGTAACCACTGAGTGTAAGAACTTAATCTTCAACTGGAGAAACAGTCATAGAAGAACAAATTAATCTAATACGCAGTAGCTTTCATAATTGAATTTATTTTTAAAGACACAACATCCACAAATTGATCAACCCGGTTTTTCTAACATGTCAGATAGAGTAACATCTCTATAAAAAAGTCTTAATTTTCTATTCATTTTGATTTTGGCTTTGCTGGACTTGTTGAAGTCCATTTATATTAGAAAGATTGGTCTCTTTTATTCCAAATAAACTATAAAACTTAAGAATGATCATAAATTAAAAAGCTTGAATTTGGTGCAAAAATATTTAATCAGAACCACAAAATCACTTTTAGCAGTGAGATAGTACTCATTCTGCACAGATGATTTAGTACTTAAGTCTGCCTTAAAATAGTCAGTAAGTAATGAGAATATTTTGTGGTTTCAAATACCCAATGAGCTGATAGGTGTGCCTCTATCCCTGTAATGTAATTGAAAGGTGGGGATGTTAAGATTGGTCACTACAGAAACCTTGCAAGTCACAACCAGGCCCGGAAATATTTTTTTCAAGAGTTTTACTTAAAGGGATGGTGTATCCTTTTAAGTTCCTGTAACTGCCTTCTGTGAAGGCTTGAATTGTTTCCGCAGTTTCAGTTAAAGTTATTTATTAACCGTGTCCTTTGTGACATATAGCTTGAAGGTATTCAGCTCCTGTCTGGACCAGTTTGGACAAATTCCTCACTGCCTTATGGACCCACAGCCTTTAAGGTACCGTTACAGAACAAAAGATCCCAATTAACCACAGAAGAGTTGCAGGCAATGTTTGCTGCAGGTTGCTAACTATTTTCTGACATTCAATTGTCCCGCCTGGTTACCAAGATGTACAGCAACATTAATCAGTGCAAACCCCCTCAAATCTGAGTCATCCGAGTCGCTGTCAGGACTTGTTGCTGCATTGCAGCATGATCTTAATCATGTTGACAAGGGATTCAAGTAATACACATAACAGCATAGCAATGTGACAGTAACCTTCTATTCATGGAAAAGTTTTAAAGAAATTTATTGCATTTTGTCAACAAGGAAACATCAATTCTTATAATTCTGACTAATAGTTTCCCAGACTTTAGGACTTTGGACAAGGGCTGCTTTTAATTTTTGTTTAATACAATCCATTTACCTAAACACAAGATTTTCTGCAGGAATGCCGAGAATAAAAAGGAGTATCAAATGTAAAAGTGCTACACTGAGTGAACAGAAGATGAATCACTTAAACAAGTGGAAAAAAATTAATGTTTTGACTTAAAACTCTATTCTTTTCAGTTTTTTTAATAGATTAAACCAAAAAAAAGGAAAGAAATTGAGTTATTGCCTTCTATTAACAAAGTGCAACATGGAAGTATAGAAACATTCTCTAATTAATCTTCATGTACTGGAATAATAATCACTGAAAAAGTATTTAACTTTGAAAGATTTTCAGAAAGCCAGAAAAAAGATTTACATTGAGCGTTTTAAAAGTATTCAAGAAATCTGTCTCCTTGTACTGTGTACGTTGGCTGAGTCATTAAAACTACTGGAGACATACGATTTGCACCTAGACTAAATGTAGCAAAATAATGTTAAGTGCACTGTAATTTACTTTTCTCCAACTGTTAGGCAATAGTACTCATGCTCAGGGAGGGCAAAAGGAAACATGACTCAGTTATCTGAGTCATGTTTCCTTTTGCCCTCCCTCCTTTTTGTTCCTCAGTTGTTAACTCACAGGTTTATAACATTCATCTGGTCTGGTGTCAACTTGCGCCGAAGACTAAACCTAATTAATAACATGAGTCAACACATTTTTTTACATCATCTTAGCACTGTTAAAGTGATGCTAAGATGATGCAAACCCATCATAAAACATTGTCTACCTGAGCTAGACTGGTAGTAAACGGAGGTGAAAAAGGACTGAGAACACTCCCTTTAGACAATTTTTGCTGCACAAACCACAAAAATACCAGATTTGACCTTTTAGCTACTTTAGTCCAAATCTATTGTCCTTGTGAATAAAGTCAAAACTTCTACTTCTGCATGTGCTGTTCTGGAATATCCAAAGTATCAATATTTATATGACCTTGACTGTCGCTACACCCAGAAAAGAGTTTTCTAAATGAGTGTCAATGTCAAGTCAAGTTTATTTTTATAGCACATTTCAGCAACGAGGCAGTTCAAAGTGCTTTACATGGTAAAGCACTAACCAAATATATTGAGAACAGCAATCCATTTTAAATGTTTTCTTATACACAGAAAGGAAGAAACTTTCAAAACAATAAGTACCTGTGGTTGTACAATGTCTCCAATCTGATTGATTTATTAGCACCTTGTGACGACTCCTCCCCAGAAACACACTCTGCCAAGAAGAAAGCTGAAACCTGGAAGACTCAGAGAAAACAGGACCTGAGTTTTCACCAACAGTGAGCTTCCATAACATTTTTGAGATTTGATCCCTATAAATGTTTCACATTTATCCCTATAAATGTTTCACATTTACCAATGTGGTAAACCCAAATATTTAATTTGAGTTTAAGTTCTCAAATTAAATATTAAAAACAATCAAAGTTCATTTATACAAATATATTTCCACACCCATTTTTTCCATATTTTGTCAAGCCTGGAATTCCATACTTTTCCACACAGTTAGCAATGACACTCATAGTAGGCTTTAGCCTTATAGACAGTGCCACTAATCACACTTTTACTGTTACATAATCTTCCTTACATCCGCTGTCCATGTTTGGTCCCTGAGCTGGTGGGTCATCCCATTGCCTCATGGAAATTTGTTTCTATGTGGATGAAGTAGAGCATGACAGCTGGGCTTTCCAAGAGTCCAAACATAAAAAGCACACAAGTTATCCAATTAGCAGAGCTGTAAACAAAGGGGGGATCAAATGGTTTGAGTGGGAGCTGAATCATGTGGTCAGTGCAGCGGTAAACACTGAGGTAAACATTTGTTTGAGAGGAGCCATGAGTCACGTCATTTTTGGGGTCTGTTTCAGATAGGAAGTTCAGATGGTTATTTGTGTAACTGGGCGGAGGAAATACTTGGAACTTATAGAAAGTGTAACTAAGAAATGCTACTTTTTGCAGTTGTAAAAGTTACCTAAATAGCATCTGGTTTTGTTATGAAATAATGTTCTAGAAAATTCAGCAAACAATACGATCTTGTTGTTTCAATGACTTGTAGTTGAATGAGATTGCAGGATTTTTACCCTTCCATGTCATCATGTTCTGCATTTCCCAGGTAATGAGCGATTTATTTAAGTGAGTTGGACCAGGGATGTGTTCAAAAGCTGCAGTAAAGAGGTTATCAAGGTGTAGTTGGAAACATTTTCAGCTGACGTTATGTACATTCTCTATTTTTAGGTTGCTAAAAGCTTAGACTTTGGAAGAACACCATTTTTCACCACTTTATCTCCTTAAAGTGCTATTTGTTGAAATTATTGCCAAAGTAAAATTTTCATGAATAATACAGCTGATCCAGTGATTATATGTTTAACTGTGTCGACTTTCTCATTTTCTTTTAGATGGAAGTGCTTTTGACACAGTCCGTACAGCAGTTATTTTATGGTAAATTTGCTGCTATTAACATTTTCTTGTGTTTTTGTTGTTCTTTCCAATACAAAGTACCACTGGCTCACTACTTCTGTGTTTTGCAGTGTCTTTTTTCTCAATAGAACCACTAATGGGGAAGTTGCTGTCCTTAACTTTGTTTACTCTCTGATTTATTTTTTATATTCAGAGAAGTCCTGTCTCAGTGCATATGTGTCTTTTTCCCAGAGAATTCTATTGAAAGAGCTACTGCTGTTATCAACTTTGTCTATTTTATTTGCGTCTTTTTAATTGAAAGTTTCTCCTGAACACTGAAAAATTAATTACAAAAAGGGAAATGAGGTGTCTTGTACAGCGATGTGGGACTCTGAAATGTTGTCTGAGTGGTAGGGCGTTCATCATAAGTTGCACCAGAAGTTATTGTGCTAAACAATAACATGATTGTTTTGAGTCCATTTTCAAATAATTTAATAGTAATGGCATAATAATGCAAGAATATACTACCAAAGATCAATAAACTTTAAATTCTAAAAGTTCAAAATTAAAATTGAATTAAATAGAATGTTAAATTGAATTATGAAGTCTCTGTAAAAAGTTATGTTTCAATAAAAGGGCTAATTGAGACCAAAGCTTCATACTGAAGACTTTTGTCATCCATTTAAAAGAGAGAGAGGAGAAAAACAACAAATCATCCAAATGGAAATTACTGAGCCTGTTTTAATTTATTATGTGATTAATTGATTTATTTCTTGTTGCAACAGAGATTAAACCCAACAGATTTACTTTCACAAGTGGAAACTTTCGGCTTTTGCTGCAACGCTCCACTTAATATACATATAAAAACTTTTATTCAAAACTGCTTTGGGTTTACCTGCATTGTCAAAAAATTGTTTCTTGTTTGTTGTCTGCCCTCATTCAGAGAGTATATAGGTCTAGGTCAGCAGCAGCTAGTCTGACTGACATGTCTAGGCTTCTCAGGAAAACTTCTTTAAAAAGCTCTTGGACGAGTTATCAAAAATGATTCAATGAGTCGTAGGCATGCAACTTTCTAAAAAAGAGGCCTTCCTGCTAGAGGCAGTTCACTTAATAGCAGATGTGGTGTAGTGAACTCAAAAGCACATGTCCTCAGTCAAATATGTGTTTGTGTGTGACTGTCTAACTGCCTTTACTTGATAAGTAATTAAAAACCCAGTGCTTCCAAAGATTATTGGAAGTTGCTGTGCTTGCATGAAGGCACACTGGAGGGTGTTGTTTTCTGCTAAAAGGTTCAAGACAAACCTGATGAACTGTGCCTGCATGCATGCAATCCAATCATTCTAACTTTGAAAGATGTAAAGAGCAAAGAATGAATAAGAAGACAATATTAATACTGCAGGAGAATTCGACTAGCATGTAAAATACAGTAAAAAAAAGGGTCAAGTTTAGCCTTACAAA
The DNA here is from genome assembly GCA_033032245.1 of Poecilia picta. NCBI lineage: Eukaryota > Metazoa > Chordata > Actinopteri > Cyprinodontiformes > Poeciliidae > Poecilia > Poecilia picta. The sequence goes on from CM065356.1 coordinate 26,482,526, forward strand.
AAAATAAAACAAATCAAAATTCATAAAAAGAGGTGATGTTTTTATTTTACTATTGACCCTAATAGATGAATCCATCATCAGTTCACTGAAAGGTTTTCACCTCAAATGTAGAGCATCAACAAACTGGGTGGTCTGACTTTTGAGCCCTGTTGGCCAGCGTCTATGCACTAACAAATTAAAGTTAATGATGTACTTTAAAAGCCTGTGGTTTTCGTTTTAATAGACGTATTTAGAAGTTTGGCCATTTCTGCAGATATTAAACTACTTAATTATATGCTCTTCAGATTAATCAGCGGGTTAGCATCGAAGGTCTTCATCTAAAAAGCCTGATCAGGTTTTATTTTCTGGGTGTGACATGCCAGGGGCTTAGCAGGGGTCACGGGCATGTCAGAACCTATGTTGTTACATGACAAATAAGGTTGTTTAACATGAAACATCCTCCTTCCGGAGTTTCGCTCTGATATCTTTAACATCTTTGCATATGGGTGACTTTACACCTGTGGCCCACTGGTGCTTTTATTTAAGGTAAAACAATTCAAACTCTTAGCTAGAGAAGAAACAAACCTTTGTCTTGTAAATCCTAAAAAGAGGAAATTAAATATTTTTTAACTTCAAATCATAAGGTTTTGTTTTGTTTGAAGATTTTTTACTGATATTTTTGAAGAACCATGCACATAACATTTGATTTTTTCATATGTTCTTTACAAAAATCTTAGTTTTTATTTTGAATCATTAACAGTTTTCAGAGAGCATCTGACACACACAAACTTGCCAGATTGAAATTCACCGTAAATTCCTTTACTTTTCAATTTTGATTCTCAGTTTGAGCTTTACCGAGTCATTTTCAGCATTTCGAGAAGTCTAAATGCAATGAGTTACTGGCAAGCAATTGAAGAGGTGTACCTAATAAAGTAGCCACTCATTGTATGTAATGCATTTTAAAGAATCTGACAAAACATTGCAACAGATGTTATTTTTTTTATGTAGTTTTACAGGACACATGCCAGGCCTACATAAGCAAAAATTAAGTAACTTAAGTAAAAGTACATTAGCAAGGTTACTAGCTGCTATTAGCTAGCAACAGCAGCTAGCTAGCTAGCAGTAGCCATGTCTGATTTCTAAGCAATACTCTCGGGTATTGTGAGATACTGGTGCTGGTTTAGTTTCCTTTTTCAAGGCACAGTATTTTGCATTACTCCAAAATATTATCTGAAAATCGACTTTCCTCCAATTTTGAATATCAGAAAAAGTTTGGCAGGTCTCCTTGACTGTTGTGTATCACTACTAACGGCTTGTTTCAAAATGAAGCTAATATGAATGGTAGTCCGAGGCTGCACAGTTATGGAGATTTTCTCGCCATTTTTGTCAAAATACTACATGTAGATAATCAAATTAAATAATACTATTTTAATATTATTCTATGCTTCAAAAAATGTTAAAAGCGTCATACTAATTAGGTGTTTTGGAAGCTAAAATTAATTGGTTGCGTGGAGCTTCAAGCTGTCATTTATTTATTCTTTATCAGAACAACACAACATAATAAATATACAGTACATATGCATTTTATTTTACATTCAAAAATGTGTAGCTCATGGATGCAATTTTTTCGACTTATATACATTCAAATGCTAAAAAAGACACTATAAATGAATCTGGTCATGCACATGTATATATACAGGAAGATATTTCCTAATAAAACAATGTCTTTATAGTTACAGTTATCTTGTTTTGGCTTTTCAGGTGGTGATGAGGAATGGAGTGTTTTCTCATTCAGCAACTCCTTTTTCAAAGCTATTACAGTTTCCCCACCACTTATGTATATATATAAATACATTCTTAAGAAACAGTCCAATACTAGTGTTATAGAGGAAAAATTATAATTTTCCTACTTTCCAAAGCAAAAAAAACAACAAATAAACGTGAATATTTTATATATAAACTGCTTCACTTATATATTTACCCAACCTCTTCCTCCTGCAGCAGCCAAACTCCTGTCTCATTCTATGTCATGTTCTTCCTCCTCGTCGTCTCCAGGCAGCTCTTTCTCTGGGAGCAGGCCGTAACTGTTGAGGAAAGCTTCAACGTCGGTTGCAAAGAACTCCTCGTTCATGTGCTGCGTGCAGGACAGGAAGTTCCCTATGAGCTCCCCAGCCTTGTACACCAGCAGCGTCGGTAAATACTCATCCGAAAAACGCTCGGCGGCACCGGATGAGACGGCATCAATCCTGCAGAACTTTACAGTGGGGTACTCTGTGGCCAAGCAGTCCAGGCAGCTGTTGAGCTGCTCGCATCCTTTCACCCCAACCTTGTAGATGTGCACAACCACCACTGTGCTGTGATGCTCCTTCTCGATGACTTCGAGGAAGGCCTCGCCACTGTCCAGGTCGTGAACTCCTTCAAACTTGGGGCCGAAGCTGAGCTTGCTGTGCATCTCTTCCATGCATCGTCTCCTGTATTGTTTCAGACATCCTTCATCCTCCTCCTTGAGCAGTTCATACTCTTGGACACTCATCTAGAAAAAAAAGGAGAAATTACGTAAGTTGATGGCATTGGTTAAAAAAATAAGCTTCATTTCATTTTCCCTGCTTCTCTGTTCTCATCACCCTCCATAATCTCAGTCACTGAGATTTACATGAACATGAAGGGCAGAAAAAAATTCATCCAACTGCTGAACATACTGTATATTACTGATACATCCTTCTTAAAATAACACAATATTGATTCCAAGCAGTCTTTTGGGATTGTGATTTTGCACATGATTTTGCATTCATGGTTAGTATTTTCTTTTAAATGCCTGCAAAAAAGTCACATACAGAATGAAATATCTGTGTGTTTAATGGGGAACATTTCTTAAATAAAAAAACTTCCTGTGCTCTCTCATCTGGTTAAATGATTTGGGTTGTACCTTGCGGTTCAGGTTAGCTCTGGAATCATCTTTTGATTTATTGGGGGACGACATTTGCCTCAGAAGTTCCCTTTTTGCAGGAGGCAAATTCTCCCGGTCCATACTTTCCAACTTGAACCTCCTCCAGTCATTAATGACCCCCTTTGGACCTGCGGAGAAAACAAAAAGTTCAGCTCAATGCACTGACGAACGTCTACTTGCTTATCTCAGCTATTTACTCACTGTGCACAGAGAAAAGGGTAATGCAGGAACCAAGCAAATACAGAAAACAGTATTTGTCTAATTAAAGCTTCTAGTAGCAGGAACATTTTTATGGTTGAAATATTTCTAAATAAGGTCAAAGTTGTGAAGAGACATGAAGGCCAAAATCTGAATACATTTGATCTAATGTTTGATGTTTTTTTTTTTTTGATGCCCACATTTAATTCTGAGAATTTAGATGATATCTTAATGTAAACTTTTGTCAGAAAAGACCAAAAAGCATAAAAAAGCAGTGATCCCCTCTAGGATGAAGGTTACAAACCCAGTTAACCTTTGCAACTACACACTTGCGAATGCTTATAAAATGTAAAAGTCCAGCATTTTTGTACTTTTGTTGTCCTGTTGTCATCTCATCACAGTTGACTGACTGTTTTTAACAGACTTTAAGTCAGCAGTTTTCCATCTCAGTGTTATACGGGCACATCAACAGTTCAATGTAAAGGTGTATATAAGTGACTCTGATGTATGATAGTATATGGTCTATGTTAAAAACTTAAAATAATGGAGAACAATTCATGTTTTTCTTTTGTAATGAACTGAGCTTAATCTGAAGTAATTTATAGAGGATCCTGTCAGTTTAGCAACATTTAATTTCCATCTGCAAGTACACTGCAAATGTGTACCTATGTCTCTGTATTTACTAATATCCTCTCAAAGAAAAATATGAAGGCTTTTCACACATTAAAAGGATTATCCCAATATCACAACACAATGTGCCCTTAAATTTAAAATTCAAACTTCCTTCGCCTAAATGTCACATTTTCAAAGAATCAACACCTAGGTTTAAGATTATTTAACTCTGGCAGATTTAGGTTTAACATAACATTTTAATTTGACTGCCATGTTTCCTTTGACTTGAAAAAATAATAATGTTGGATAGAGAACCAGTACGAATCTTAACCTGAATCTGGTAGAGGTTTTGGGCCAAAGGTCGATGGCAAGTCGACCTTTCATTCACTTTGAGCTCATGGACAAAAAATGTGTCAGAAATACCAGTGGAAACGTCTAAAAAGGCCAGTTATTATATATGAGTCAAGATTTATTGCTTCAATGCCATTGAAGACATTTCTAGTAACAGGAGTATAAGTAATTTTTGACATATATAAAATAAGTGAAGACAGTGACATAACTTCATATCTGAAGCTGTTAGAGTTTGAATCATTTTGAGCCCGACTGTTCATTTAAATTTAGGTTTTGCATTGGCTTCCCACTGACTCATGTCTGAATGACTCTTTTGTGTGGCCTCAGTGTCGAACCAGCTCTCTAGCTTGTGTTGTTGCAATGTAGAGATAATCTTGTCTTTCCAGGAAGTGGACTAATTAACCCAGTTACACAAGAAAAAGATTAGACCATCTGCTAAACGGTTCTCTCCTCTCCATTGGGTTTCCTTTCACCTGTCTTAATCCTTTGCCATTGTTAGCCATTTTTCTCTGTAGGAACACAATGTTTCAACTGCTTTCCATTAAGTTTTTAGTTGAATCAAAGATCTTTTTCGCTTGACCTAACCACAGAAAGTGCAAAGTAGTCTTTTTTTTGTTATTTTCTCTTTATAAATGGCTCATCTGCTCACCTGTATGGGTCGCGGTCTCTTCCAAATCAATTACTCGGCCAGACATTGTTGTGGTCAGCTACCTGTACAAAAGAAATGTGATGTTGTTACTTTAATGCTTAATTTTCATTCACCAGAGTTGAAACTGTGCAGCTAGAGATGTTGAGTCACTGGACAAAGCAAACAAAAAACACAACTCTTTAATTTTAATTAAATTAATGCAGTTTAAGAGGATTACATGATCTCAATCAGATCAGTGTTTTGCTTGCCGTTGGCTCTCAAAGCCACTGTTTGTGCAGGTATGCATCCAAATCATGCAAATTTGTGTTTGGTTTGCCATGCAATGCTGTGTCATTTCTGTGGTGTCGCTTTTTAAGCCGGTTGATGGTGTGACTCATTTTAAGCCAATATCTGATTGGATTAGCTGGCCTTTTGTGAGGAGTTCTTCCTCCAGGCTTGCAGTCACAATGCTGATCTGGTATAATGATCTTTATGACCATCATCTTGCTCCCAGTTGACTAATGGGGAACTTTTTCCCACGAGCAGCCGGAGCATTTTCAGATGAAATCATGTTTAATTGTTTCAGTACAGAGCTAAAGGTCGACAACTAACTTTAGTAAGCAGCTGTGCTCTAATAAAGCACGGAGGGATGAGGAAACGACAGCTCCAAAGAAGAAATTGTTTGTTCTGTGACTGAAAAAAAATGCATCTAATTTTGCAGCTTTCTGTTTGATGCTTTGTGTGGTAACAGCAAAAACGCAAAACCGTCCAAACAAATATAAACAAACTTAAGCTGTATGGAGAATAAAAAAAAAATAATTAAGACACACTGAGCTGTTATAAATCAACAACAATCTTCACGTATCCACACTCTGTTGATTCCACTATATCAATAAAAGCTGTTTATCTTACCTTTCACTGCCAGATAAAGTCCTCCCTTTGTGTCAGCAGTTAACCATGCACTGCTGTTCTCTCGATCACTTGTTGGAGCTATCTGTTGCTAGACTGTGTGTGGTTTTTTTTGTGTGTGCCTGCGTGTGTCGTTTCCAACCAATGAGATAGGTCTATTGGAGATTTTAAAAAAAGACCCAATAGACCAAACAGAAATAGAGCATAGATCCTAAGAGGATTTCACTTCAGGAATTAGAAGCCTCTGCTAGATAAAGGCCCTAACTACACCATGAAGAGGAAGAATGACAAGGTTACACTTTGTAGACCAAAGCAAAACTTCATAACTTTCTCCATTTAATCAGTGAAAGCAATTTATATTCAAATATAAAGAGGAGAAGCTACAGTGTTGCAGTTCTCTGGTATAAACGGCATCGTGGGAGTTAACTCAAGGAACAGAACCAAAAATCCCAGAGATGAACTTTCAAATAAAAGGGATTGTGTCGGAAATTGAATCTTCTTCCAGGCATGAAGCTTCACGCAAAACGACCACATGATGCAAGTCTTTCAAAGCAACGTTAGCTAAGGGCTAAGGAAGAACCAATGATGCAGAATCATGTGTCTCACGACTATTTTCAAAACAAATATTCCCATTGTTCACCTACCAAATTCATTCAGACTTTATTTTCCGTCACAGGAGCTTAAAATAAAAGGTCTAGGATTAAAGTGTTCTCAAGACAATTTTTAAATACTTTTTTTCAGATTACTGAAAAACATTGACTTTGTCTATCCTAAAGGCTTGAGCCATGGTCAGACTTTTTACTATTTCATTCCTTAAAATGCCCAAATGTAATTGATATTAAATAATTCTGGACACATTGCCATCTTAGACTGTATATCTTATTTAATAAAATAAAGCATCATAAGGAAATTACAACTTAAAAATTCATAATTTCCTAGTATTATTAGTATAAGTTAGTTGCAAACATTTTTAAATCAAATTTTAATTTGTAAACTATAAGCAAGTGAGTGTTGAGCATAAATGTAGTAGAGAAAATACAATTCTCTTTGGTATGTGGTGTGGCAGTATGGTAAAAATGACAACAAAGAATAAATGAAAAATAAAGTTGTTAAAATCATGTTGCTGTTCATCTTTTGCAGGTTTTAGATTAAACATGATTAGTTTCATCTGCAGCGCCTCATTGTAGGACAGTATGACTGAATGCATTTGCACAGTTTCATCTGCAAATGTTCCAGATGCAGAAGGAAACCTCCTTTATGCTTCTGTCTCTCCCTGCATGAGTCATGAGAACTTTCTCTCCGTGTTGAATCACAGCAGTCTTCACATTCAGATCACCTGTCCCGGGAACAGTTCGTGGAACGGTGTTTAACTTCTGTCCTTCGACTCTATGTCTGTGCCCTGCATTTATTGGCTTAAAGGATTTACTGGACTTTTATGTTCAGGCACACAGGGAATGTATGTCAGGTTGGTTTACGCTACCGGATGAGCATCAGTTGCTTAAAATGGAAGTCAGCTGATTTTTTTTTTGAATCTTTTTTTGTTTTAACTATGTGTGACAGGATCAAATTACAGCTCTAAATTAGACCTGCCAATCTATCTGCCTGCCAGCCTCAATAAGTCATGATATACAACAATAACTCACAGTAATGAAAGATTTTAAGAGCTAGACAAAATGTGGATTTTGGTGCACATTTAAATAAGTACAACCATTTTTATGAAGACGTCATAGTCATATAATATTTTTGCTATTACATTGTCTTTTTAAACCCATAAGGAGAATCTTGATTCATGTCTCTTATCTCTACTGTGATAAAAAGAAAAGGAACATTATTTTTTTAATAGAAAAATACCCTTGTAATGGGAATATGTCAAATGGAAAAATGGTCACTTAAAGGAACAGAATAAAAAGACTGGTCTTAATTTCCTCAAAAATCCAGGAAACTAAGAGACACAGAGAAGATCTGTGAAAGAAGGAACAATAGATTTATTGCTCCTGTTAAATAAAAATAATTCTGGAGGAGTCAGCAGCCCGATCACACAGGTAGTTTTTGAGCATAAAGTTTCCCAGGTAATGAAATGTATTATTGTCCAGCAGATTAGTTTTTGACTTTTAAATGTCAACTATCAGCACAAAACATCTGCAGACGTCCAAAGATCCCTTCATTATATGAAATCTGAAACTGCTCTTACCAAATGTTTCTCTTGCATGTTTACCCACGATAATGAGCCGCAGCATCAGCAGCCTCAATTTAAGCCTCAAGGGCAAAACTCTACTTGCTTCATCAACGCTTTGCAAATGCTCTGTTCACTAAAAATAATTCATCCTGGTATTGGGAGGAATGGCTGTTCCAGCGTCTGTGCTGTGTGCAACAGATTAGCAATGCTGATCAGACAGAGATGAAAGTGTAAAGTTTTAATTTTTGCTTATATTTGTTTTCATTCTCAGCAGTGACAGTTTCAGACTGCCTCACCACAGTGCACTTTTAAATTTCTGGGTAAGGAAAAAACATTTTACACATATTTCTGTATTTTAGACATTGAAAGAAACATAACTATCACGACCTACAAGCAAAACTGAGATGTAAAAGTTCTGAAAATCATGATATGCTGATTAATCAAAAATAAATTAAATGTTTTTTTTGTGGAATAAACTGTAAAAATGTAGTTTTATGGAGTAAGGAGGATAAAATATCTGACGATGAGCAGTTTTGCTGGTGGTTGTATTTAATTGTCTTTTTTAATTATTTGTTTTGCAGATAGCCATGTTTTTGAAATCTTTAGTCTTTTAAAGAAAACACTAGAGGTCAGTCTTTTACTTTTAGGATTTGTGTTTCTTGGTTACTGTTGAGGAAGAATTTCTGAATTAGTTACATTTGGAAATATCTGGCTCTATCTTCCTCTTTGGCTCCCAGGTCCTCCCGGCAAGGCCGCGTGTAGCCACAGAGGAAAACAACAATGAGTGTTGACATCACAGAATTGCAGAGTTTAATCCAATAGAAGACAACATACGAAATTACAACAGAATTTGCAGAACAACAGAGGTACACATTCATTTGCCTGATACAAATGGAAAGAAGAAGGAAAGAAAGAAAGAAAAACAAAGACGTCTTTGGAGAATTGCAAGAGCAAAATCTAATCTGTTACTCCTGTGCACAAAGTTTTATAGTCAAGGATTCAAATAAGGCGTATCTTTGCTCATCCAACAAGATCAAACACCAGTTGTCACCATTATCTAAATAAGGTGGAAGCAAACTCTCCTGAATTTCTGCTGCTTTATGGCTTTCACAGATCAGTGTGAAAAGCTGGAACTTCTACTGATTGCTATCTGAGGGCACATCAAATTCTTGGCAAACAATCTGCTTTAACTACAGGTAAAATAAAGGTCAATAGGCCAGAGTAAGCTTTTAATTTTAAAACTATAATTAGGCTATTTCAATCAAGTCATGTTAAGTTTTAAAACTAGCATATTTAAATTAATATTCTTAACATTACATAAACATTAAGTCTTTATTTAATGATTAACAGCTTTCATTGATCTTTTTCATCTTTAGTTAATTGTTCTCACCTTTAAGAAAATGCAGTTTTATCAGTCCGTTTAGACGCCAGTCTAATAACATGCTACTGATGTATGCAATAAGGAGGTTCCACATATTTAATTTGATTAAAAAAGGTTAATAATACTTAATTATCAATATTAGTAATGAGGTCCATATCATGGCATTTTCTATCTTTCTCCTCATCTTTGTTATTAATCATTATTGTTCTGTTAAAACAAAATTGTTGTAACTTTTATCCAACTTTTTTACCTGGTTAATCCAATTTAGGGTCCTGTCTACAGTGATCAACCGGATAAAATGGACCCTGAACTGGTCTCTAGTTGCTCAGAGGCCAACACACACACACGCACACACACACACCACGCGCACACCGCGCACACACACACCACACACACACACACACACACACCTCAGGGCAATTTAGAAAACCTGATTAACTTACACACAGCTCTTTGACTTTGGGAGGAAGTAAGAAAGAGAAGGAGACACAAACTCCTCAAAAAACAGGACCAGATTGGGATTCAAGCTCAAAGTGCAATCATTTTTTTAATTTACTTCACTAACTGACATTTTATTTTAATTTTTTTTCTTTATTATTTCACCTTTATTCTACCAGGAGAATCTGACTGATATTTACAGCTGCTTTTATAAGGATATTATGACCAAGATAAGCAACAACACACACAGTTTCAAGAAACAATCAAAGATAGCGCTGCTAAAACATAAGTAGATGATTTTCAATTTTTAATGTCATTCGGTCACAATTATCACAACTTCAACTGGTGTCTAAAAATAAAGTAAAGAGATCTTAGAAACAATTTAAAAGGAAACTATATTTTCCTAGGACATGTTGAGACAGGTCTATGTAACCTGGTTGTATTTCTCTTTTGTTATAATTACACAAACTTTCTTTTTTGGTTATTTATATTGTTAATGGTATTGTTCCTTACCTGACTGAAACACCTCTAAAAATCTCTGTCACTGTTTTAACCGTGTTACTTCAAGATCGGAAGCCCCTCCTTTTTATTTCTTCTTCTGCTGTATTGTTTTTAAAATGTTTACCCCCTTAGATCATCCCCTTTGGTCACGTTGTCCTGCAGGAGAGATGTGTACTGTTTATTTTTCATCTAAATACATCCAGTTTATTTATAGATTTATTACGGTAAGTACATTTTTGTTATGTACCTTTGTTTTGTGTAGGACTTGGAGCAGGCAGCCTATAGCACGGGTGTTTTCTGTTTGTTGTTCTCGTCAGAATAAGTCGAGAAGCCATCCTTTCTAAAGACAAACCGTGTCACCGCCTGATCACTCAATAAAACCAGCACAACGCAGAAATGATCCGGTGACATCTACAGTTCAATCAGGGTGCAAGAAAGAGTGAGACTTTCAACAAATAACAGGAAGGGTGAACAGACATCTACAACTTTTCTCTCTTTTGTTAATTTTTTTAGTTTTGTTGTCTTGATCTGAAAAAGTTGGCAGCCTTTGGAAGATCTCAGAAGGTTTTACACATTCTTGAATCTGCACACAACATGATAATTGCTAACATAAGATGCTAAATATGATTTAAAATGTCATTTGTTTTGTCTTTTATTTAAAATGTTAGAAAACAGTTTTTAAGCATCTTTTCATGACCTTATGTGACCTTTGGTCTTAAAATAATTAATTAAAACAAAAGCAGGAAGGCTAAAAACTGTAGATAGGTCTCAGTAGTTAAAAGATCTATTAAAAAATGACTTTTGAGACAATCTCGGACAATAAAACAATCTCTTCTTGCAAGGAGACCAGCGAGTTTTGCTCAGGTTCACTGATTGAACTTCACATTTGTGCTTTCTTTATGACGCACCAACACCACTGTGTAACTGTTTAGTTTATAAATATAGCTTTACGTCTGCCAGCATGTTCCACCTTAACAGAGTATACAGAAAGACATCAGGTTAGGATAAAAAAGATCTGTAACGTTTGCAATTTTGAAGTTGTTCTGTCACCATAGTTTCTGTTGCAACCGATAGCTGGTGTAATGTATGCTTCTCTGACTAATAAATATTTTTTTTAGGATATCCTTTCTATGTGTAATAAGAAATGTGGCAACATGCCATTTCAAACATGCCTTTTATAGTTTTTGATGTAATGTTTCTTTACCCCTAAGTGTTTCTCAGAAAGGACAGAGAGGCAGAGAAGAAACATGACGTAAAGGTGTGGAATGTAAATAGCCCACATTACTATGTTATGAATGTAAGCCTGGAAGATTTACATGTATATATCTTTCTCTCTGTTTCTCCCACATGCTTTGTTTTTGCTAAGTTAAATACACCATTTGTTTTCCTGATACACCTCAGGTGACTGGGCCATGTGCACATTCCTTGGATTCAGTTGGAGAGCTAAAAAAAGCACCACCTATTCCTGTTTCTATTGATCATGCACTTGATAATGGAAAGCTGGGCAAACGGCATCAGAGTCATTTGTCAACAATGTTTCACGGAAGTTTATGCAAGCTTCAGACACCACAATGAGATAACAATCAAGAAATGAGGGTAGGAACAGCTCACTCGTAAGTTTACATCTACTCAACATCGACATAAATGTCGTTTTACCTTGCATTTTTAGGTATTTATTAATCATTTTATTCACATTTCTTAAATTATTTTTTCAAACAAAGATTGCCAGTTAAAAAAGAAGTATAGTTTGGTGAATAAAGATCTCTTATTAAGCATCTGTGTCAAGCCAGCAGTTATTTAAAACTATCTCCAGAGTGTGTACAGCCCTAATGTGAGAAGCAGCTATGGAGAAACTTGTGCCAACAGGGGGTCACCTCTATCTTAAATGGTAGATTTAGGCGAGCCTGGCCACTGGCTTCTAATTCAAATCTGCTTGATTCTCATCTCTCTTCACTGCTCAGTCTGGAATTTCTCCCATTGAAATAGAATTTCAACCAGGTTAATCAGCAAACAGAAAGAGAAGATGTGAATGACACTATTAGTTTTCTGCACTGTTTTAGGACTGGTGTTCGCCTGTGGTTTTAGGAATGGCAGCAGAGGAAGTAAACGCAGCTGTTCAGTTCATGTTCCAAATATTGAAATGACATTACCAGCTGCCTTGTTCCGTTTGTAACTTCTCTCTTTGCAGTGCAGGATGGTTGTTTTTAGTACAGGCAATTTCCGCTAAGCTCCATAGCATCGAACTGGCGCATATTGTATGTCACAGACAAATGTTAGCAACTGGGTAAAAATTTAAACTTGAACAGAGTCCACACCCTCAGCAAATCTCAATATCCAAGGGTCAGAACCCTCTGCGTAATCCAGAGGCTAGATTTAGACTACGATTCATCTTTTTGCATCAACTGTATTTTAGCCTGTGTAAGTTACATAAATATAATTCCAGTGTTTCACCTCTTTGTTTTACAGGTGGAGGTCATTCCTCCACTCTAGTGTGCTAAACTATAGGAATTTTGACAGCAGGTTCTATCATTACCTGGGTCTGATGAATATATCTGATCGATGAATCGGGGTGTTGTTCCCTTTGAATTAGGTAGGCCTCGTTTAAAAAATACATTGAATGCCTTGTTTTATTTTATTTGTTTTATTTTATTTTATTGTTTCATGGAGTGTGATACAGTTATGCATAGCTTTTTGGAAAAAAAAATGAAAAAATTACAGTTGAAACCCTTAATGCTTGGGAATTAAGTTGGACAACTTAATGTTGGTTCAATAGTCGTTTGTTTTAAGGTTGTCATTGAGCTGAAAACGGACATGATGTCAGGTTTTCTTTATTTCAAACTGGGTGTTTCTGTTTTGGAAACAAAGTTATATATATTTAATCTGTTAGCTCACTCTTCAAATATCACCACAAGCTGCTGCTGCTAATCATCATAAGATGCATCTTACTTAATCGTGAACTTTTTGTCATGTCACTGTAAATATATTTTGTGTTAGTTTTACCCCCTGAGGGATATCTAACTTGATTTCATCTTGTCAGTTAGTAACCGTAACCTCCACACCCGCCGCCTCCAGAGGTTTTCAGAAAAAATGTCCCTGAGCAAGTGAAACAGGACGACTTTTACTTAACTGAACTGGAAGGCTTTATTTAATGTGGTTGCCTTCCCTGGAAGGCCTGGCTTTAAAGCTTAAACAACAACTATCAGTGGGGTTGAGATGAAGAAGAAAAGTTCATTTTCTGTGTGATTTTGACATCAGTGATCCGTCTGAACACCAAGTTGTGTTCTGTGTCACATCTAGTTGTTGATTTGGGGTCAAGTTTAAAAACTTAGACTATGATCCTTCATCATTTTTGTAGCTGAAGTTGCAGCAGAACAGACCCTCATCATGATGTCACCACCACCATGCTTGACAGTTGACATGTTTATAGGTTTGGAAACCTAACCTTGACGCCTCTGAACATACATTTAACCACTGTAACCATAAAACTTGTATCTGGAGGGGTGGGGGTAACTTGTCCAGCTTCATGCATAAAATGGTTTTGAAACAGATTAATGATCCTAAATACGCACTGAAACTCATTTTGGAATGGAGAAAACAGGTTAAAATGATATTTCTGGGATTGCCTTTCCAGCAATCCTGTTTAAAATGGATATACTTTGTTTAAAAGCAAAGTCTGCAGCAAGAAAACAGACTTTTAAATACTTTTTAAAAACAATTTTAAAAAATCCTGAAAGGAAGCGTGATCTAATATTCAACCAGACTAATACAAGGACCTTGGTGATGACTGAAAGTCTGCAGTTGAGGTATAAGAGACTTTTAACTAAATATCTCTGAGGGTGTAATTAATATTTTACCCTGAATCCATGGTTTTTCTTTTAGCACTGGAGAATATTGCTAAATATTAATATAATTACTATAGTAATTTTATATCAGTATAATAAACTAGAACCTGCTGTTCCAATAAAAAGTTTTCAAGGATTCTCAGAAAAGCATTTCCACCCCCCAACTCTACTCTGGAAAAACCGTTTAAATGCATCATTATCACCTAAATAAATGCATCATTCATGTGTGTGATTTACAGTAGTTAAAGCCTAATTTCTAAAGAGTAAAACAAATATTTCCTTTATGACAAAATTGTTAATTAGCGTGAAGGATTAGCAACATCAGCGCTTCAACATGGTAAACTGCCTTTGGACTGCATGCTGAGCTTAGTCTGCAAAACAGAAGACATTTCTGTAACCTTCCTGTGTTCTGGCCCAGACTGGAGTTTTCCTTTTCAGTCATTCATGGACACAAGAACTTCCAATATTATGACATCTGCTAGCGATTACATTGTTAGCGTAAGAATCCAGACATGCTCTTTCACATGGCCAAAGTAAATACACGTTTATTCCTTTCAGTGGGGAAGTTTAATTTCCTGCTCACTTGCCACATTTTAAGCCAACCCTGAGGAATGCCTCGTGGAGCCTCCTACTGGGTTTTGTGGCTCTGCTCTGCGATGAGTTTTGAAGTCATTTAATGGAAATTATAAAGGTGATTCTCGTAAGAGGTCTGTTTTTTTCCATTGACTTTCTTTCCCAGCAGTGCTGTAAAGTGGAGGTCAAAATATGCTTTGCAATGAAATTTCAAAAGCTTCTCTTTCAAACTTGGAGCGATACACCTTGACCCGATTTCCCCCAAATACTGGTAGTTTGTGCATGCAAGTCTACACAGGTGTTAAATTATGCTTAGGGCTAAGATTCCTTCCTGTAAACTTCTTTAAAGTTCAGAACAGTTCATCACTTTTTTCATTCTTTGAAAAACACAAATGACAAAGTCTCGTTGATTGAAATGTGAGCAAAAACTGAAAATAAAGATGATTCTTATATCTTTATATTTGCTACTTTACATCCTGGTGTTTTTCAGCTCTGGTCCTCAGGACCCACTCTCCTGCATATTTCAGGTGCTTTCCTCTGCCACACTCCCAAGTTTAATGAATGGATGTTTAACAGGCCTCTGCAGAACGTGATGAGATGCCAGAGGATATTAATCAGGTGGGCTGAAGCAGAGACTCATTTAAAACATGAAATGGGCCATGAGAACTAGGATTAAGAACCACCGTTAAATCTACTTAATAGTAAAGAAGGTGTTATTTGAGATGGAGTTTTTAGTTGAAGTTATTCATGCTTCTCAGTCAATAATTGAAGTACAGCATCTCTGTAAAACATATTTCTGAATCGTGTGCTAGAAAGAATAGCCTGAAATGACTCAGTCTTTTATATTGTTAATTGCCCTGCAGGAGAGTAATTCACTACATGAATTCTCGTAAAATGAAGTTTCCAGTTTCGTTTTGAATAAACCCTTTGAGTATTGCACCAACAAGCTCAGCTCAACACCTTCATGTTGTATTTTTGCTCATATTGAACTGCATAGGTGTCAGTAGTGCTGGAACTTTTTCACATTTCGTTTCGTACAGCCGCAGATGTTTGGTAGGATTTTATCTAATAAATCATCCCATAGTTGCACATCATCGTAAAGTGGAAGGAAGCAGATTCTTTGTAGAAATAACAGCTTTACACATCTACTAACTGGAATTCTAGCCCAAATATTTCTGCAACGTGTGTAAAGCTAAAATCACATCAGATGGAGACAATCTGTGAGCAGCAATTTTCTTCTTTCTACAAATTGACAACTGCATTGGACTTTGGGTTTTCCACACAAATATACTTCGATCCAATAATACCATTGTTTACCATTAAAGTTTTTATTTTGACAAATGTGCAAAGTTTGAGGGATATGCAAGAGAGTAAATAAGCTACTTGAAACAAAGAAAACATAGAAACAAAAATGGAAAACCAAGAGAGGCAAGTGACACATAAAAGGTTTTTTTCATCCAAATGTTATGTCTGCACAGATGCTTGCCAGTCGTAGCGTCTGAAAGGACTTAAAGAAAATGAACACTGGTCTGAGCCACTTTTTGTGATTCATGGTGAGCAATGACCTTTCTTCTCTAAATGTGTTCCAGCTTATACTATGGTGCAAATGTCCTAACTATAGCAATAAAATTAAATACCAAAAACATAAGAAACAAGATGAAATTGTTATTTTTATTCAGTATTCAATTACAGAAAAATGTAATCAAGGACAACAGCATTGACTTACTGTTTGTGTCTTTCATGCAAAATTCTCATTCATCCATCTGTTCAAATTTATACCTAAAAAAACAATGTGACCATTCAAGCCCAAGAAGAGGAAGTTTTTACAACAGAGTTCATAAAATATAAAAAAAGAAATAAAAAATAGCATTAACCATGACTTGCAATGTGCCCTAATGGCTGCATGACGCATGAAAAAAAGGACATCTGGAGTTAAGGTTGAGGAACGTCACAACGGTTTGTAATACCTCTGGTAACAGGAAACATTTTTGCATGTTCTGAATTAGGTCTCGACTTACTGAAAATGTTTAGTTTAGTTTTTCAGTAAGCAAATGGTCTCGCAAACTAGATTAAAATTATTTTCTTGAATGAGTCTTGTTTAGGAAAGTTTTGTGGTCAGCATAAATTAGTATAACTAAAATTGCATAGTATAATTAGAGCTTCAGCTAACTTTGTGCATGTTTACCATGTTGTGTGCCACATAGTTTTGTAAAGAGAAATATTTAAAAGTTCAGAGAAAATTCATTAGAGCCCATTCTAAGGAAATGTTTCGACATTTCAAGTGGCGGAAACGCATGGCACCCACATCTGCAGGCCTGTGCACATGCATGAAAAGCTGGTAATGTGTGGGCTCTGACAGGACAGGATTCAACAGAGAAGTGATTCAGAGCTTTTGCAATGGACCTCAGTTTATCAATTATCTTATCCTATAGTTTTAGCTCTTAAGTTTCTCCACTTCTGTTATATTTCATATTTCCTTACTTATTATAATGACTGAACAAAAAAAGCACTGAAATCTAGATTTCTTTTACAGTCTTGCTTCTATGTCTGTTACAAAGTGACCCTTTTAGGTATTATTACAGGAGCCTGATCATTATAATTGCTAGCTTTTCCCTGTAGCTTCAGTGAGATGTTTGTTGAACATCCTCCACTTGAAGACTATTTACTGTACAGTGAAATGTCTGATTTCATATTTGTTTGACAGCTCTTTAAATCCTTCTCTGACTCACAAAGTTAATCAGTGTTCTTCCTGAAGACCTCAGACAGCTCCGTGGTTCACTCTTACCTCACCAGTCACAGCAAACCAAAATAAACATCTAAGGTTTAAACAGAGTAAAAATCTTTCAAAATGCTGAGGAACCATCTACTTATCATCCTAATTTTTTTAGGATTCTATTCTAATGTTATTTTAAGTTTTAATTCAGTTTATTATTTTCTATTTTTCTCTTTTGTGTGTGTTAGCAGTATCACTGAACAAAATTAGGTTGTTATTTGGGATATGCACTGATATAAATGACAGAAAAACAAATGTAAATACGTTTTGAGCCTGGACACAATAAGAAACATTGCAAAGCTCAAAGGTAGAAATTCAGTAAACATCAAACCCTTCTCCAATTTTGACCCAGAAAACTGGAGAAAGGGTTTGATTTAGTTCTTCTTTTTGATTTAAAGTGCTCAAATTAAAAAATATTTGTTCATGCATTCACTCGCATATAGATCACCTTAAAATTACAGATGTAATTTTCCTCTTTGTCATCCTCCAATACATAATCTGCAGTGTTCCTGACATTGAGAAAGAAGAGAAAGTCATGTGAGACAGGGCGAGGTGGCACTCAGTCAGCAGATGAGTGGACAAAGACACTGATTGCTCTTGTGAGTGTTTCTGTTGCATAACGTCTTCACCTACGTACAGGAAGAAGGGAAAGGCTAGTCAGCTCTCACCCACATACATTTTTGTCCAGTCTCTGTTTTACTGTTGATAACCGTTTGTGGATGTTAGTCACTGTTCTGCTATGTTAGTGTTTCTGTTTTTCAAATATGACGTTTGCAAAAACGTTTTTGATTCATTCATGCATTCGTTCATTTGTTTATTTTCCATGCTGGTTTTGTCCGGCCGAGGTGAGTGGGTGAGTGGGTGGGGCACGGGGGAGAGTGGGCGGGCGGGTGGGGTGGGTGAGGGCTTTTCCCAGTGTCTGGAAGCTTCTTCAACACCACAGGGAGGAGCTGCAGGAGCATGGAGTAAACGGGAAGGGCTGCTGTAAAGAATGGAAAAATGCCAACTAAAGATTTATAATTTTTACCTCTAGTTGTGATAAACATATCATAAAATGGAAGATTCATATCCATCACTGATCCCAACAAAACTACTAAGTATTTCTATACATGCTGACTGGAATTTACACAATCATTTGCTCTGTCCTTACTTATTTTTAAATAACATTTCCATGATTATTGCACGTCTGTTTTTTCATACTGATATATGATATTTGATATGTAAATAGTCCAATGTGCCTATTTCTGTTATACTTATGTAAAGTATAATTATAAATCTAAGTTTGCTATATAAATACTTTAAAAACTAAGAATTTCTTTTGTGAACCTTTGTATTTGGTGCTGCTCTTTCCCAATCAAGGTTGTTTCATTTCTATTCTATTCTATTCTATGATCTAATTATTTAAGACGTTTTTTTGTGGAAAATAAACTTTCATGAACATCAGCTGGCACAAGCAAAATGCCAGAGGAAAATATTGTGTATTATTTTCCTTAACGGTTTCATCTGTCTTACAAGCAAACACCAAAAAAAAAAAAAAAAAAAAAATCATTTAGGATAAAATTATGGTAATTCCCACCAGTTTGTGCCACAAAATGCTGGATTTTAAAAAAAGAATGTCATGCTTCATCAGATATTCCTACTTCCTTAGTTTACAGAGTGATGACAAATGTCAAAGGATGTTCCTTGGCTACAAAGCTTACTTTCAGAGTGAGTAATGATGTTACTACAAACATGAAGCACTTCAGAGCGGTTTAGGTCAGTTTAAACCAGCTGCAGGTTCATTCACAGATCATCTATTTGTGTTTTCAAACATCCACAGCAAGCTGTGACAGCAATCTAAACTCCAGGAATTTTCCTTTCTGAGAACTTGGATAACTGATACTTGATGATTCACGTTTTGTCACGCCACACACATTTTAAATTATTTTAGTAGAAATTTAGGTGAAATATTAACACACAGTAGTACATCGTTGCTAAGTGAATAAAGGTTCTTTATTTCATCAATAAAAATCTGAACTGTGTGGAGGGCATTTAAATTCTTCCGATATGTTGTAAAAGCCATTCTGGCTGCAGGTACAGCTGCAAATCTGTATGGGTGTGTCTTTACTTGCTTTGCAAATCTTAAATGTTTGTCTTTCGGTCTTCAGATTAGGTAGATAAAATCTGTCATACAGATCAAGAGTCTTGCATAGTTTGCTGTCCTTTAGAGCTGCTAACATGCCTCTCTTTTGCTCCATCCGTCTTCCAATCAACTGTCAAGCTGCTCTGACCTTCATGATGCTTTTCTTCAGTGATCTTCTCAAAGGAACTTCTGATTTACACCGACACGACATTCCACATTTCTGCAAGAAATGAGAAAAAAAACCCAATTTGATTCACTGCAGGATCAACATTAAGATCCTGATGTAAAATAAGTGTGCTTCAATAAGTAGTGCTCTAGTGCTCTATAAATTGATTTAATGACTTCTGAAGGCAGCTTACTCCACTTTAAAAAAAAAAATTGTGTCGAAAGAGTAAAAAAGGCAAACATTTCAGGTTTTCTATGGATTTCCTTCCACTTCCCCAACTTTGTTTTTGTCATAGTTTGCGGTTTGTGAGGCGAGTGAGATGGAGGCAGGCCAGGATAAGGAAGAAAATTATATTTTTTAATGAGAAAGTCCAACTGCGGAGGCACAGGGAAACAGACTGATGATGGTGATACGACGAGGATCCACAACAGACAAAGACAACAGGTGGACTTAAATACACAGGGAGGGTAATCAGGAAACTAGACACAGCTGGGATCAATCAACAGGGAGGACAGGACAGAGACTCACGGGAAACAGGACTAAACACAGAAAATCTCTAAATAACTACACCGAAAAAAACAGATCACAACAGTAACCCCCCCCGCCCCCCTCCCTCAAGGGCGGTTACCAGACGCCCCGAAACAAAAACACGAGAAAACACAAGGGCGGGTGGAGGGGCGTTGGACAGGGGGCTCGGGTCTACGGGGAAGAAAAACAGAATTACTCAGTCCAACGAAAAAAACAAAACGCACGGTCAGGACGGGACCTGCCATGGGCGGTCCGGCTGGGCGTCCCCAGCAGGCGTCCTCGGCGCAGGAAGCGGGGTCGCGGGGGAGGGTCCGGCGAGGGCCGGCTGGAGGGCCGGCAGCAGACTCTGGAGGGCCGGCAGCAGACTCTGGAGGGCCGGCTGGAGGGCGGCAGCAGACTCTGGAGGGCCGGCTGGAGGGGCGAGCAGCAGACTCTGGAGGGCCGGCTGGAGGGGCGGCAGCAGACTCTGGAGGGCCGGCTGGAGGGGCGGCAGCAGACTCTGGAGGGTCGGCTGGAGGGCCGGCAGCAGACTCTGGAGGGCCGGCAGCAGACTCTGGAGGGCCGGCTGGAGGGCCGGCAGCAGACTCTGGAGGGCCGGCTGGAGGGCCGGCAGCAGACTCTGGAGGGCCGCCTGGAGGGCCGGCAGCAGACTCTGGAGGGCCGCCTGGAGGGCCGGCAGCAGACTCTGGAGGGCCGGCTTGGACGGAGCACAGGGAATCTCGGCGGCTCAGGGCAGCGGTGACGACGGGGTCCGACCCCCGGCGGGCGGCTCGCCAGCTGCGAAACCCCAGGCGGGCCCAGGTGTAGAAGAGCCCCTCCACAAAACTCCTCCAGGGAGACTGCTCCAAACACCCGCCAGGGGTTTCACGGTCGGGTCCGCATCATGCGCCTCTCACCTTCTGTTTGGTCGGATCCTACTATCATGGTTTGCGGTTTGTGAGGTGAGTGAGATACAGGCAAGCCAGGATGAGGAAGAAAATGATTTTTTTTTTTAAAGAGAAAGTCCAACTGCGGCGGCACAGGGAACCAGACTGACGACGGTGATACACGACAAGGATCCGACAACAGACAAAGACAACAGATGGACTTAAATACACAGGGAGGGTAATCAGGAAACTAGACACAGCTGGGCTCAATCAACAGGGAGGACAGGACAGAGACTCACGGGAAACAGGACTAAACACAGAAAATCTCTAAATAACTACAACGAAAAACACAGATCACAACGGTTTTGCTCTATCGTAAATAAGTTAAGGTCATGTTCAAACTTTTTTTGTTTGTTTATTGGCATAATTTGTATTTCCATTTGTTTTGAATTAAATTCTTGTAGAAATACGAAGAAAAATATTTTTTTATAGAAAACCACAGGAAGACATGTGTAAGGATTAAATATCAGAGAATAAGTTAAAAAAATGTTATTTTAAAGATCATTTTAAAAGTTGCCAAGAAAGTTTGTATCCTTGGAAACACAATACAAAGGAAAAATGGATGACTCAAGACTGGATAGTCCTGTGTTTGTAAAACATAATATGCTGGACAGAAACCAGTTATAGCAGAAAATCTGTATGTGCTTCAATGATCTCCACTCCTCTTCCGTTCTGGCTCCTGCTTCCACCTCCTTTATCCCACCGTGACTCATCCAGTGTAAACATACACAAACTCTGAGGTTTTCCAGTGTTGTCCCAAGAATTATGTTATCATCTTAAATATGAAGAATCGCTGCTTTTGCAATCACTGCCGTTGCTCCTGACATGACATCATGCTCCCAGAAAATACAAATGCTGGATAGTTGACCAAAGAAAAGCAGCATTGTATTGCATTCTAAGTTATACTGGCTACTCTACATTTGCACAAAATGCTCGGGATTACAATTTTTTATTTGTTTCAATCGAATATGTAGAAGTGGATTTATGAAACAGACAGCGATATTTTGCAGCTTGGGGACTAATTCCTGACTTTTTTCCTGTCAAAATGATCCACAGATATAACTTTACAAGCAAGTCCTCAAAGTTGTGTGTTTAAATGCAATCATGGTCAAGTAGGTGAATTACAGCCAATAAAAATATGACTTTATGTCTGGTCACAAAATATACACCGTCTAAAAAAGGAGGTTTGTTTGTCGTGGCATTATGTTGCAATTTACATCCATGTTTTATTTTTTATAGTCAACACTACTAAATCATTAAATAAATATGAATGTTACTTCTGTTACAAGGTGAATTTCTGGTGAATTACTTGTGTTTGTTTCTTTTATGCTCACCATTGTTTGTTCCTTCAGGTACTGCAGCCAGGTCAGGTGTGTGGGCCGGCCGGCCAACATTTCCTCTTTAAATTGGTGCCACTGATTGCATCATTGGATAGAACCAAATGGAGGATTTTCCTTTTGTATTACATTGCTTATTCTCTTTAAAGGAACCTTCCCACTTGTGCTGTTTTAAATGTTTTAGTTTGCAGACCGTTTAGTTGTGTAGATGAATATTAGTTTAATAATCATATTCCTGTTTCCTTGGTTAGATTTTGTTGTGTCGTTCGACCTATTTAGTGGTACAGATTAATGTAATGCAGGTGTGTTTCTAATCCTGTTTAAAACTAGTAAGATTTTTTATGTCGGAAAACAAAGACAGCAAAGAATAAAATCCACCAGGAGGAGCATTGAACAGTCTGCTGACTCCACTACATCACACACTGAGGCACAGACTTATTTTATTATACGATGATTTATTTCAGACTCCCACATCTGAGTGCAGTTCAGTGAACCTGAATTGTTTCCCAAAGCACAGTGATCACAGTGTATCTTTATAGCCTTACAGGCAGTGAACACACAGCTTCCCATATTTGACATTTTTAAACAGCTCCACCTATATAAAAACACGGCCTTCCTTCTCTGCAGGCTCACACTTCCCAAATATGGCTGTTGCATTGACTCTCTGTAAACACTGTTGGCCATCCATAACTTTCCTTCTTAGTCACTCTAGTGTAAACCTGTGTCATTGAAATCTCCCCCTGAGACATGATGAAAGCTAATATGCTATCAGACACTTCACAGATATTATTAGGAAGATGTATCAATGCGGAAATGAGGATTGTGTCTCATCTTAGCTGACAGGGGATTTTTTTTCCGTGTGTGTGCTAGAATTACATTATCAACGAAATTAAGGAAATTGATAAAAGATTCCTATGTATCGGAAAACAAAAGTAAAAGTAGAAACTAACGGATACGCAGCAGATTCTGCACAATCTTTGTTACAACATTTAGAAGACTGGATAGATTGATGGAAAAATATTTTGGAAATATGTAAAATAGAGATGCCCCAGAAAAAACGCGTTTTTTTTTTTCTTATTAAAAAATTATTATTTTTTGGCTTGGTGTCCCATCTCACACTCTTGGGTTCTTCTCTGTTTAATATAAGATTTTTTTTTATTTATTTATCTTTTTTTCCAACTGAAATGATTCTGCTTACTTCCTGCCATGCTTTGTCATGATTTCCTTTCAATTCGTGACAAAGCAACCTTGCCTGGAAATTCTGTTATTCATCAGTTTTTCTTCTTTTACTGCTGGATTTAGACAAAGCACGGGATCCAATTTGTGCGTTGTTAACACTAATGTTTAGAGATTGATGTGCAGCATGACTCAGGCATTTGAGCATTAACAGGTTCAACATTTCAGGTTTTAACTTTGAATGTTCAGACTGTGACTCACTGAAAGAGGAGACATATTGCGCACAATAAAGACATGTTCACGAATTCAGTTTGTAGAGTACTATAATTAACTAAGACAATAAATGAATATAGAAAACATCAAACTGAAAATTTCCACTGAAATTCCACTGGATCTGAGGCAACATGAGCAGAACAGTACTAGGGAGTATGACTAAACTGAGCATCAGGGCCTAACTACCTTTGGGTAGATGGTGACAAAGGAGGAACCAGAGGGAGGAAAACTGAACTCAAGTCTTAAAGGGGAAATTTGTCTGCAAACAATGAACTGCAGAACCTGGTTTGCACAATTTTGCTGGTAATAAACACACCTAATGAAAAACAGGAACAAGGGAACAGAGATAAGGTTGCACAACCAAGAGAGCCAAGCAAAGAAAGAGCAAACCTAAAACATACAAACCTTCACAATCTCTAACCTACACATCTTAAGCATTTTGATAAGTGAAAATAAAGGTTTTGCGGTAAATAAAATAAAACATTATAATCATATCTATCCAATTCCACTTTCTTCCACCTTAAACATCTGCCTTTGCATTTAATGAGAGCGAGACTCTGTCACTGCTTTGCCTGAGAGGTTTTGGGGAATGTAATGTGAAAATCATTAAACCATATCTTATCTGTGAAACTTATCTCGTGCCAGCCATGATAAGCTTCACCTTCCATCACGTCAAATAAATAGGAATGAGGAAACTACCTGCAGGTTATTAAAGGTAGCACTAAAAACTAATCAAAAAGTTTTTCTATGAAACTGAAATAATAGTTTCATAGCGTAAGTGATGGAAAACACAAGAGAATGTGGCGGTCAAATGAGGGAAATATATGCTGATCATCATAAACTGAGAAATTACAGCTGGGCTAAACTTTCCATGGTCACAGTAATAAAACCAACTGGAACTGGAACAAACAAGAGTAGATACCATGAGAAGAAGAGTAAAAAAATCCCCAAACTCTGTTATTAAGGTCCTGTTAAAGCTGTGACTGAAGCTGCACTTAACACCTTGCGAATAAATCCAAAACTTCTGACTCCAAAATCTTCCCAAGGCTGTAATTGTGACATTATGTTTTTCCTTCCAATAAATTTTCCATTACTTAGCATATGAGCAGCCGATGTCTTTTGCCTTGTGGTATTGTGGACAGTGACAATGCATGTTTCACAATGATTTCCTCATGACTACCTTTACCATCACAATGTTGCAACTACATGTGTCATCAATTTTATAGGTTTCATGTTAGATTTTATTTCATAGTAGAGGGAATTTTTGGTTTTATATATTCTCTATTATAAAATAAATGTGAGTCTGATATATTTTTGTATCTCTTTTATTGAAATGTTCTACTTTTTAACATTAGGTCTCCACAAAAAGTCTCTGGCATTAAATTAAGTGTATTTCTCACAAAGTTTCAGCTTAAATGTGGGAGAAAATGTCACCTTGTTTAACCCACATTCACAACATTGTTCATCAGCTGCTACGTGCAGAATCTCAACACCAATTAGATGTTGTTTTACTGAATGTTCTCCTCTGGGTGTTCTGTGAATGTCCTGCCAAATAATACCTCTGTCCTCCCTCTGATTCAGAGAGCTCTTTGATTGAGATTCATACTTATTTTTATTTACCCAAATGAAATTAATTAAGAGTTTTCTGGAAATATTTTATCATACAAACATTACAAGAGGAGTTCCTGTCTGGAATGAACCTTTCACAAAACAAATTACACATTAAGATTTTTGTTTACTCACCATTTTTTACCCCCACGCAATAGTTTTACAGCAACAGAAAAAATTGATATTACATGGAAAAATTTGCTTAAATTGTGAAAGGCCTTTGACTGACACCTTAAATATGTCCCTGAGACACCCTATTACTAATATGGGAAAGGGACAAAATTTAACAGATGTCATTTTACAATTGTGTCTTAGCATTAGTCACCATGTCTGATGAACAGACTAACTGATCAACACAGATACCAAAATGTGACTGATAACAGGTGTTAGTCCTTCTTTATGAATCACATCATTCACAACATTTTAATTTGTTGATTTGAAAGGGTGTATCCAAGGATGCCATTGACCTTCTGCATGAAAAATGTGTCAGCTTAAGATGCGTCGTTTGGAAATATTTTAGTTTGTGCCAAATATTTAATATGGGTTGTGTGAATAGAAGGTGTGTGGTTTATGGTTATGATGCCCCACAGTCTCATTCACAGATCAATAAATGAAGCGTAACAAACACATTTTGTCTAAGTACATGTGCTTGACCCTCACATAGAAGGACTGCTGGGTGAAGAGCCACATTACCCATATCAGGACCTGAAACCGTGGCTGTAATTTCACACATTAGTAGCAATTCAGAATCAACAATAAGCTTCACACGTATAGTTTTTGAATAAAATACCTGCTCAACTCACACAGAAACGCCCCTGATTCGGAGATTGCGAGAGCAAACACAAACTACGCCACCTGTTTCAACACCTAGATTATAAAAATCAGTAACACTCCTATATCTACTAATGTTTTACAAAAAGTAAATACAGACCCATGTCAGCTAAGAGGAGAGTCAAGATTTGTAAAGTCAACAAATGGTCTTTGTACTATGAAAAACACCAGCACAGCTGGCTTTAACCAACGTTTGTGGTGTTACTGTTTTAGACATTGGTTTATTTTTTTTATTGCATAAAAAGATGTGTAAACCTTAACTTCATAAAAAAAATATATTCTTAAGCAAGTGCTAGTTTTCCAAAGTTATTTTAGAATAAATTATTAGAGTCAAAACTGTGCTGTTATTTCGTCAAATCTATCTTAACCCTATCATTGGTATGCAGGAGGCAATGAATGGAAAATTTTTGTATATAAAAAAAACTAATCTTCTCCTGAGGATTTCTAAATGTATTCTCATCAGTTTTCCGTGCAGCTCAGATAGTGAAATCTGATAAACAGGATTTCTCCCAACATTTCTGGCACGCTATTTTGTCTGTTGAGTCTACTTTCCATTGATGGCTGCAGGGCCATGCAGGGACTTTGGAGGGGCAGGGGCTCAACCCCCCTCTGCACATGTCTGGATGGTCATGTTTAACATATTAGAGTGATGAGTGAGAGTGTCTGATGGACAATCAACTATATTGTCGATGTAACCTCACGTTGACCTATTGTGAGGTAATTTAAGGACTGTTTGGGATTTTTCTTTATCTCTTTATCTCTTTATTTTATGTAACACATTTTTATATAAAAAAAGAAGAATTTGTTTACTGTGGTGCACGCAACTCCACAAGCAGGTCCTGTGGGTAAAGCAAAACATTTTGAAGATGTTTTAGCGTTCAAACTCTTAAAAACTAGACGCTTGAATCATAATGTCCACATCGGACCTTTTCAACTTTAGCCTGAATGTTTCATGGAAAACAACTTTTACTTTGTCTGATGGACGATCAACTATATTGTCGATGTAACCTCACATTGACTTGTTGTGAGGTAATTTAAGGACTGTTTGGGATTTTTCTTTATCTCTTTATCTCTTTATCTTACGTAACACATTTTTATATAAAAAAAAAAGAATTTGTTTACTGTGTTGCACGCTACTCCACAAGCAGGTCCTGTGGGTAAAGCAAAACATTTTGAAGATGTTTTAGTGTTCAAACTGTTAAAAACTAGCCGCTTGAATCATAATGTCCACATCGGACCTTTTCAACTTTAGCCTGAATGTTTCATGGAACACAACCTTTACTTTGTCTGATGGACAATCAACTATATTGTCGATGTAACCTCACGTTGACCTATTGTGAGGTAATTTAAGGACTGTTTGGGATTTTTCTTTTATCTCTTTATCTCTTTATTTTACGTAACACATTTTTATATAAAAAAAAAATAATTTTTTTACTGTGTTGCACGCAACTCCACAATCAGGTCCTGTGGGTAAAGCAAAACATTTTGAAGATGTTAGTGTTCAAACTCTTAAAAACTAGACGCATCAGACCTTTTCAACTTTAGCCTGAATCTTTCATGGAAAACAACCTTTACTTTGTAAAGATGCTGGTAGACATCAAGCTTCTGAACAGTTTTAAGGAGGATCGATGTTTTACTCAGAAATAAGATTGTCAGCAAATTCAGGTGAAAAAATGAATGCCTTCAAAACTTCCTTAGGATTAAGATGGAAAGTTTCAGGGAAGTGAAAGTAATCAAATACATTTCATTAATTCATCAGCAAGTTGGAACACCTCTACACAAGCCAAAGGCATTTCAGCTTACTGGTATTGATTGCAATGTCAAGCTGGAAAGACAACAGAAAGAATCTTTGAAAGCTGTAGGCTGAAAGTGCTTCAATTACATTTTGAAATAATTTGAGGTTGGAATAATTTGAGTGAAAAAGAGAGTATTTACGGGTAGAAAATATTTATTGTGAGTGTGGATACCATAAGCATGGCAGAATCAAACTGACAAGTGATTGAACCTAACATGGGTGATGATTACTAGATGAAGAAAATGGGGTTGTTAGTGAAGAGGGGAGGAAGAGAGAACAGAGTGAACATGCTGAGAGGAATGACTAATTGAAATAAAACGACATAATGAAAACACAGAGATCTGACTAAATACAGTATCTTAAACAAGATGTAACCCCCCACTACGCCTAAAAAGACTAAAGACAAAATACAAAGCTACAATACAGAAACACAAGAAAGGATATAAAGACAAACCAGAAAACTCAAAGTGCTTAAATCCTAAGAACCAAAACATACCAATCTCAGACTCATCAGTTCAAGACAGGATGATTAGAAAAAGATTGCACATTTATTAAAAATGATTCTCTGGAGAAAAACTCCTCGAGGAAAAACACAATATGGCAGCTTGACTTAAGTTTAGTTTGGTTCAAATTAGAGACGATTGAATGAAGAAAACCAAACAGAATATCATCAGTTTAACCAGCGGCTAAACATGGTGGTGAAGGCCTTAAATTTTACCCACAGGACCTGAAAACCTTCCTGTCACTGAGTCACGTTTGAAATGTTTTGTTTGCAAATGGGAGGCCATCAGTGGCATAGTTGAACCTTGACCCTAAATTGGATCATACAAGCAATGAAGTAATGTCTAGAAGACACCAAAGTAATGACAAACATTAATTGTAATTCGGAAACTGTGTCATTTGTGCCTAAAGGTGTGTGCAACTTTTGAATACCATTACAGACATCATTGGCAGTCATGAAATGCTTCTCTCTGTTTTGTATCGACACCACAGGCTTCTTGGCAAAGAATCAGTGTCAAATGTTATCAGACACCACCCACACCCTGTCAGTTTCTGAAATTAAAACGATGAAAATAAAATATTTCTAATGGTTTTGAGAAAGGAAGTGATACCCAAAGCGTTATTTACTGACAACTGAATCTCTTTAATTTGTTTAATTTTTCCCTTTGGGAGTGTAAAGGGTCAAATTGAGTTTTTTTGTCCTCTACTTGTCAATGGTTGTTAGGTAGTGGACATTAAATTTGTGACTAACAAAACACAGAGCCCCCAAGACCACTTTAAAGTCCCTCATCAAATAACAACCATGCAGGTAGTTTAACGTCAAAATGTTCTTCTATGTAATGTTTATAGTTTCTCAGGTCAGGATAGATCCTACTAAGGTAATTTTGGTGTGAGAGGTGATGTTGAAATTGAACGCATTGCTCACTGCTTTGGCAGTTTCTATGTGCTTCTGAACTGCAGTCGTCATGTGTAACATCTGGATTGTAAATGAGAAAGTTTCTCACACCGAAAGTCACCGATGGATGAAGTGGAGACATTGGAATGAGGATAAAGAAACAGTGTTTTGATGTTTGAATTATTTACTATCATTTGTTTCTATTCTTGACACACATACTTTTTAATTTAGTATTTTATTAACTTGATTCCCTTAAGGTCGCTATTGTCAGGAGTCCCAATAACGATAATAATAGAAAAAGTAGTAATCAATTTTTAGATCTCTTCCTCCTTGGTACACAATGCCTTGTTGTTGGAGGGAATTTCTCTTTCTCTTGCTTTTCCCTGAACTTCCTGAAGGAACCGGTTCTTGTTTTAGGTGTTTTCTGTAACAAAGCCATGTGGATAACAACTTTTATTAAATCAAAGTCTCTGCGTCAAATCTCAAAGACTGCTTTTCTTTTTGAATCTGTCTTTTTATTACCTGACGTGACACCTGACTGTGCACTCACGTGTCCACAAACCACCTGACATGTTTATGGGTAAACTTACAACTACTTACAAAGTTTTGTCAATAACCATGGTAACATTTTACGAATTTTAACAGACCAAGCCTAATAAAACATTAAAACTATTTGTTGGTAGTTTGCACTTAGCCTTGAATTCCCCCCTCATCAGCCCCAGGCTCATTTCCTGTCACCATTACCTCAACGGTTTGTTTCTAGTTGAGGTATGACAAACGTGTTATTTACTAAGATGCGTCAACCCTGAAGCAAAACCTCCATCATTAAGAAAGAATGACATGAGGATGTTCCCAGTAGCTAAAGAACAGGATTGTTGAGTCTTACACCAACACTGAAAATAGAACCCTAACAAGTCACATGACCCGTTTGCTTTTATTTGAGTTTATAAATTTTTTTAGCATATTTTGTACTGTACAAACCAAGGTATTCATAGTGAAGGTTAAAAAAATTCAATGTCCATTTCATAACCTCAAAATGATTTGAGACATTGATTTTTCTAGATTTTTGGTATTTTTAAAAGCTTTTATAGGAAGTGTGAATTATGTGTGTTTAAATTTTCAGAGAATATTTAAAGTCCTCACCTTTCCTTCTAATGTCACATGCATTTTTGCGTTGAAATGCCTGTGATTAAAAAGAAAAATAAACAGTACAGCAATTGAATAAATTCTGACCACATCATTGTTGAAGCTTAAATGGGATTTAGGAGGGAAAATAACAGCAAGGTGCTTCGGATATAAGTATGAGATTAACAAACAGTGTGTGTTAACTCAATGTGCTAGCAGAAAACACATCAGCACTGACTTTAGAGAAGAAACTGTTGCTGCCTATAAGTGTCAAGTCAAGTTTTAACTGATTTCTAATAGTTTTTCACTCGTTTCCTCAGGTTGGATGTGAGTTCTAAGGGATTTCTAGAAAAACTAATTTAATTCACGACAATTCAGAGCCACATTTCCTTCCAGCTGACCTACACTGCACCACTTGCAAGGTGTCACGTAATTCTGGTGGTGGTCCCACTCCCACTGTAAGTCTGGATCCTGAGCAGTGAGAAGGACAAAAGACATGCTGAGCTGTCTTGATCATCTCCCGCGCTCGAGCCCACGTTCTGTTCATGCTCATTAGATCCACACAAAGCAAGATGGGTTCCCCATGCCCGATCTCATAGAGCAGGATCTGAGCAGGCCACACATTGACGTACAACCAAACAATAATAGTCACAGTCATGCCCTGGCATCAGACAGTAAGGAAATAACAACTAACTAATAATGCCCCCACACAATCAAGTCGTTTTCGTGCTGTGATAGACCAAGTTCTTCCAACGGGATATTCCGAGCCAAACATTATGTGATGGAGAAGCAACTCTTTATGAGGATGAGCTGAGATGACAACTGATGCACATGACTTAATTAATACAATGCTCTTAGTTCAGCATGTGGGTGTGTTTTCATTTGGATGTGGAAGCTGCTTCCTTTGTGAGAAATGCGATGAAAAACTTTCTATTGAGATTAGAGAGGATGATGTCTAGCGCTGGCGAGCTGATTCACGACGCCATGCAGCCCGTCACGTCAGCATTTTGTCGCCGTGTTTGACTTGGACAGGGTCCTCTGGAGACTTTATCTTCCACCCACTTGCTGCATCTCTGCCAGCAGAGGCTGGGTGTAAGTTTTCAGAATGGTGGTTTTTCTTATACATCAATTACAGTAAAGCAGTTTTTTTCCCCAGAACCTTTTCCCAGAAAGGTTGACCGGTGGAAACCATATTAATACCACAGTTTGTGTGATAATTTCCCTATTTCTCTTTCATTACACACAGTGTAAGGAAATGTCATCTTTAAACACTGAAGAGTTTATGAAATAAGCCAGTAAATCTCAAAAAATGCATTGAAGCCATCTGAACCATTTCATCTCGTTACTTATCTGCGCTGCCTTGGCATAAATCTTGTTGGGTCTGACAAGCGTCTACATGTTTTATTTGTTCTGTTGAGATGTGAAAGCTCTTGGAGCTGCACAAAAATGTGAGCATAGGCTGAATAAATCCTGCACAGAATACTCAGAGTACTACTGCTGGTTTATTAAAGCTCACTGGAGTTTTTATGTCAGTCACATTTATTCTCCTGCTTATAGAGCTCAGGAGCAGAACAAGTACAAGACTGAAGAGGTGCAACATTTACCAATAAAAGGATCAGTCAGGTGTTTGCTTTGTTCGGTGCCATTTAAAGTTAAACAGCTCAGATTAATAATTACGTTGTGGTTCCCATTTTCATGAGAACAGATAGGGTGTTTATATTTAGTTATATGTTCAGTGTGAATGGCAACTTCACTTCTTGTAAAGTGTGAATGTCAAAGTTCTTGACCTTGTGAAGCACAGCTGACTGAATATTTCATCACATGAAAGCAGAACTATGTCCTTTTGTCACTGTTTGACCTCTTCTTGTATTTGTGAAATTAATTCCCATGTCAATTTGGGATCTGGTTGCTAAAATTTAACTCAGCTTAATGATTTGAAACATGCAAATGGGACTTAAAAGCAAAAACATAAGAAAGTGCTGAGGTGGGATATACATTTTTAAAGTATTGCCAATGCAAAAACTACTCTGCAAGAGTCAGAATCCTGTTTTTTGTTCTGTGGACTGAGCAATTAAAATGGGGACGAGTACATGAGAATATGCGATTTAAGAACGAAATGCATGTTGATCAGAATTTGGGAAAAGGCTTCCACAAATAGATACTTGCCTAAAATTGCAGCCAGAGCAAGAGCTGAAAAGTTTAAAATAAGTGAAAATGGTGAGGAATAAATCCAACTGGAGGGACAATTTATTTTAAAGTTTGTTACGTTTATCTTCCAGATGTGGAAGTAATTTTGGATGGAGCTGAGGCTCAAAAACAACATCAAGTTAGTTATCTGGAGAAATAAGAAGTACAAAAACAAAAGGTGTGTTTTCCTTTTTTCATTGATGGGCTGATTAATACATTTAAATGATTGCAAACAGGCCTAAATTTTTTTTGAAAATGTGTGCTTTAAGTTTAAAGTAGTCAGAAAGGAAGTACAAAAAATGTTCCAGTTCTGCCAGAGTTTATTCAATTCAAACAGCAACATGTCATAATGCTTGTAACAGTCATATTACACATTTGGCGATATTTCATTTGAATATTTCTGCAGTTTAGACACATATACACACAGATTCTGCACATATACTCACAACAGTCCAAGTTTTCTTTTTTAAAAAAATAAATCTGTGAATTAGTAGAAAAAATAGAAATGCATCAGACCTATAAATACGTCATGGTGAGTATGTAAGTTTCCAGTTTTAGTCATATGTGTGCAAGTCTACAGAAATTATCCTCATGAAACAACAGGAATAAAATAAGTACAACTGAGGCTGAAAGTCTACAACTTCAAGTACTAGGTGTTAGTCAAGTTATTAATTCTTTTTAAATTACAAAAATAACTTAAGGCAATTAATAAATTACTACATAGGTGGAGAGAAGACGAATAAATAAAAAAGATAAATACACAATAAATATTAAATAACATATTTTCTTTTAGGGCTACACAGTGACGCAGTTGGTAGAGCTGTTGCCTTGCAGCAAGAAGGTTCTGGGTTGTTTGTCCTGTGTGTCTCTGTGTTGCCCTGCGACAGACTGGCGGCCTGTCCAGGGTGACCCCGCCTCTCACCCGAACGTTAGCTGGAGATAGACACCAGCACCCCTACAGACCCCACTGAGGGACAAGGGTGTAATGAAAATGGATGGATGGATCTTTTCTTTTGAAATGAGTATTTAGAGCTCAGAAGTCCTTTCTTTCAGAATGACTGTGGGGTTGGGGTTACTGCCGTGCGACTGCGACGTGCTCGAGTTGATGGTCATGGATCCGGTCTCTTTGATGTCAGGCACATAAAAGGACGCCACGGGACAGGGGCCTTGAACATTGTTGCAAACCAGCCTCTGCAGGGAGGCGGTGTTGACGATGTCAAAGCCGACTGAGCCTCCAAAGGTGCTGGGCTTCCAGTACTCTGGTGAGCAAATGGGATTCCCCATCAGGCCTTTGAGGGAGAAAGGAGCCCCCATCTCCACCATTGTCTCCCCAAAAATGGCGTTTTGCCGGGGCTTCTCCACGAGCAGGCCGGTGTAGAGCTCCACAGCGTCGATGTCACCGTACAGCTCCTCCAGTATGGCGGCCATTTCTTTTTCTCCTGTAGAGAAGAAAATAAACAATTTTAGCTTGTGGTTGAGTCTGGGTCGTCTCACTTCCACCACTTCTTAACTTTCTGACTTGATCTTTCCTTTGTCTCTTCACATCTAACCGTTTCCTTAATAACCTCGTAATACCTCTTGGGGTAGTTTTCCTATCCCTCCCTGGAGCTGCAGGTCTCCCTTGTAAGTTTACATCTTTGCTCTTTGTAATGACAATCTGCTTACATTATGCCAGGATGTAATGAACATCTGCCTCTTACAGACATGGAAATAAACATCAAACCTCCCAAACTGCTGAGGTGTAAGTCCAAAAGCATGTCCCTAATAATACCAAAGCGCTGTCGAGAGCTGTGTTCAGTAGCTTTAGGTATGCTTTTCAAACTTCTTGACAATTAGACAAAGCAGAAAGAGTCTGGTATTCCGTAGAAGAGTCAGTAATAATCTCCTAGTAATCCTTTTGCGTCATCTGCTCCACCTACATGTATCAGTCGTTGTTGGTGGTGTTAAATTTGTCTCACCTGTCATGTCTTCAAACGAGGAGTAGGGCTTCATGGAGAATCTCTTCCTGTAGGCATTGAGGGATTGGTAGCGCATCTTTCTGCTGTTCTCGATGGACTTGATGGCAACGTACAAGATGGGTCCCGGAACGTTCCGCCCACCAGCAACCTGTAAAAGGGGAATAAAATATTTAAAGTAATGAAGCTTTAGAGCCATGTTGGGGTTAAAATGTAACTGTTTTTGCAGTGCATTGAGAGTCCTTACCCGTCCTGCAGTCTGCTTGGTGAATGAATCCACCAGGTTGCTGATGCCGTGCTCGGTCATCACAGTGGTGTTGAAAACAAACTCTTTGTAGCTGTAATCCCTCTCCTCGATGTGGAAGCTGTCAGGCATCAGAGGGTGCCAGTGATAAAGAGTGTTGAACTCGGATGCGATGCGGTTTTGGTACTGGAAGCGTTTGCTGAAGAGCAGCTCTGGGTCAAACTTCAGTTTGAAGTGATATCCACTCAGGTGCTGCACGTAGTCCTCGATCACAATTTTGATGGTCTCACCTACATGACAGACATAAAATATGTAATCAAATTTTTTTCTGCTTAATTTGCATTTTAAATATAACATTTCCTCTTCCTGCTGTAAAAAGGAAACTGACATTTCACTACTGCCAAAACACATTCCTGTGATTATGATCAATAGCTCTATTCAAGGAATACCAAAGCTAAAACCACAACTTCCTCTCCTCAAAACTAACATCAGTCATTCCGCATCCATGGCACCATTACAGGAAATATCTTTAAAAACTGTTTGCAGAAGTCAAGATTTCTCACCAATAAGGATGAGCCGAGAAGTCTGAAAGAGTCTTTCGTCATCCCAGTCTGGGTGAACTTCCTTCAAAACGTCACATACCCGGTTGTGCTCACGGAGCCAGATGGTGGCGTACATCATGAGGCCTGGGACCAGACCAAACGCCTCGTGGCCAACAGCGAAGCGCTGAGAGTCTGGGATATGTGGCGGGTAGTGCATTTCAGCACCAACGTCCTTAACCAGCGGAGGGTACACCTCTCCGTTTACAATCTGTAGTGTTGCACAAGAAGGACATACAGGAAGTGTGAGACACAGATGTGGATTTGAAGTCTTTGTCTTAATGAAATGTGGCTCTCTGCTCTTACCTGATATTTAAGCTTTCCATCCTTGAAAAGCCTCAGTTTATGTTGCCTCTCCAGGTTGTCACCATAAATGTGGCCAAGATCAACCTAAAAAAAGAAAACATTTTCAGGTCATGTTTTAATTTTTCTTATAAGACACCTTTTGTTTAATAATCTATTCTGAGTTAGATTTGGCTACTCACCCCGTGACCTTTAGCCACTGTGAAAGCAGGCCCGTTCTTCATATCAGACTTGAAGAACTGGTGTGTGAAGTGTTGCGCGAAGAATGCAAACATCAAGCTGGTACCCTGCGGGTCTGGAATAAACCGTCTCCTCACCAAGAGCTTTTCCGCCAAAACCTTGACATCAGGTAACTCCTTTTTACCTGAAAACAACAAGATCAGCTCAAAACGCAGCACGAAGCTGTCTTGTTATGATACGATTTCAGGGCAAACGCTTTCTTTGTTGCATGCTGAGACAGGTTTGGGCTCGATTCATAAGACCGTTTCCTCTCACACGAGCAGATAAACAAAAGGTTTTATTGTGATCTTCCACTGATGTAATAGGAACAGGATGCTCTTGTGCTCTAAATAGGAATCTAAGAAAACTGGTTCTCTTGAAGCGCAGAAAGTGTACTCACCTACGACTCCCATAGGGGTTGGGCAGTCCGCCGGAACTGGAGGAAGGGCACGAGTATAGTAGGACAGGTTGGAATAGGCTTCCCAGCTTTTGTATCCATAGTCGGCATTGTAAGTAGGAGGACTGTCAATCATATGGGATCGTGCTAGAATGAGGAAGGACATTTATTTATTATTCATTTATGTTGCATAAACCTACTACTTGTCTCTATATTAGTTACTTAATTTCTCCTCTGAGTAAAAAGCAGAGGACTTACATGTCAAGACGTATTTCATGATGGCATCTCTGAGAAATGAAATATTGTTGATGATGTTCCAGAAACCCTTGAAGTGGGTGAGGATGTAGTGCACCGTGTTGGGTGAAGGCTTTAGGGAGACTTTTATCCAAGTGAGGAACTCAGCTGCAGATGACAGAAATGGGGAAGATGAGTTAAGACGTCAACAGCAGCTCAAAAATATAAAATACAATCTGGGTTTCTTTTTATACACTTACGTGTTGTGCAGTTTTGTCCATAAAAACCGGTGCGTGTGCAGTCGCATTCATAGTTTTCTGAACCCATCGCTGTGCACACACCCCTGTTCTGGCATGGCTCTGAGCAGCAGGGATTACCTACAGCGGAGACATTTAGTAAAAATAAAGATCAATATCCTAGAAAGCACTTTAAGCATTTCAGATTAAAGCGCTGAAATGTTTCAATGTTTAAAGCACTTTAAAGTTTGATTCTCCAGACACAGACTGGAGAATCAAACTTTAATCTAAAACACACAAAAAACTTACTTCTAAAGTAATTTAACTTAAAATTCATACAAAATCATTTTAAAGTAATTTTCTTACCTCCTCTGCAGAAAGAAAAACTGATTGCCAGCAGTAAAGTAGAAAATGTTATGAGATCCATTCTGCTATGTATTCTATTCATTTTGCGAGCCTGTCTCTTTGTCTGCCAGAAGCAAATAGGAGGTAGTGCAGACCTGAAGCTACAGTTATACTCTAAGTGTCCCGCCCACTCTGCCTGACCTATTACCTACCGGAAGTCTGATTATGGACTAAGAACCGAAGAAAAAAAGGAGATTGTTATAGAACACTCAAATTTCATAAAATAGATGTATTTTATTAAAACAGTGTTTGACGTTATTATAATTATATTTTTTAGTGTTTCTGTATGTTACTCTCGCAAACTGAGATAGATAAAAAAAATTAAAAGAAAAGACAACGAATCGAATTGAAACAAAATGGATTGATTTTGAGTTTTTTATATTAAATTGTATAAATAAATAGATATTCTTTTCATCATCGGTTTTAAAATGTATTTTAAAATGTATTTTAAAACCGATGATAAAAGAAAAGACAACGAACTTTTTTTTAAATTAAATTGTATAAATAGTTATTCTTTTCATCATCGGTTTTAAAATTTATTGTTAAATTAAATAATTTCAAAAATTTGTGCTAACAGTGTCAGTTCAGCAAAATGAAACCCAGAATCCTATAGATTCGATGTGAATCAGATGATGAACGAACAGAGGAGGACGGCAACGCGATTTAGTTTATGTAGAAAAACAAATATAGCCCATATGTATAAACATCAAGATAAAAAAAAGTATTTGACCTAAACATAATACATCTCCCTGAATGCATGTCAATCATACCGAAGCATTATTTTTCATGATTCCTCCTCCGACATACAGATGACAATTACATTGACTTTTCAAGCCGAAATGAAAGGTCCGGAACGTATTGCAGAAAAATAAATTAATGTTCTTGTTGGATCAATTAAGTTAAAGTGATGTGATAATATTTAAATAATAGGTGGAAAACTTTAATCATACGATAATTAATAAAAAACCCACAGTGTCTAGGGGATTGGTCTAGTCTGGAATGTACTGAAAAAACCTTATGAGAGGTTTTGTCGTCATTGCTGTGTCACGTTCTCTATTATCTTACCAAAATGAAAAAACTGCCCTCGTGTGGAGGAAATTACGCGTTGGAGCGCATTTGGAAAAGTTCTCTGGGGGGAGTTGCACTGTTGTCCTGCTGAGTCAACTTCTGACTTTTTTTACTGTGAGATTTCCACACTGTCTACTTTGACAAATGTAACTTTTTTTTCCTTTTGAATTTTTCCGTTTCTTCATCCAACTCAATTTGATCTGTTGCATTAGTTTGGCCGCTGAACTACCCGACTACCGGGTGCCGAGAAGCGCCTCCTCCATCTTCATTCTTGCACTACGATTATGCTCGCTCAACACGACACATTTAAATGGACTTATAAATTGAAACGCGATCCTGCTCAGGTACGTTTCTGTTTCCTTCTTTATCTGCACACGATGTCGCGCCTTTTGTGAAAGAAAAATCGGACAGATGTGTGAAAGTGTGTCCATAAACTCGGTAACTACTGGAGCCTGGTTTTGAAGGGTTAACGCAGTGGACGCTCACACAGAATAAGGAAGCTGAAAATACATTATTTACGCGCATTAACGTGCATTTTAAAAGCCCAGTTCATAAATGTCTGT
Organism: Poecilia picta; assembly: GCA_033032245.1. Classification (NCBI taxonomy): domain Eukaryota; kingdom Metazoa; phylum Chordata; class Actinopteri; order Cyprinodontiformes; family Poeciliidae; genus Poecilia; species Poecilia picta. The sequence continues at coordinate 26,521,527 of CM065356.1, forward strand.
TTCAACACCTAAATCTGACAGATTATTGTAGATATAGCTTCTTGATGAGACAGAGAAAATCCGTACACAAGTAGAGTATTAGTTGGTAAGAGTGATCTTGTATTTTAATGTGTAGCTCTCACTCTCATCTGCATCAGTTTGCATGATCAAACCCAATGGATTAAAATCAATAAACGTGCATATCCGTAACACTGTCAGTCCGTCTCCAAAGAATCAGGCCAAACCAGTCGCGGGTGTCGAGTGGCCGGTTTTTAGAGACTGTGTCTGTCAGAGCTTGGGAAAGACTGCGAAGTTTCTCACAGTAAAAGTTCTTCTAAAAAGTTCACAGTGATTCATACACGTAAATCCTCCATAGTTTGTGTTGCTTCAATGCCTCAGAGTATTTGTAGCAAAACGAGGAAGCTTTCTGCGTGTGTTATAGTTTGAACCACTGCGGCTGTTTTGCATCATGGCAGCTTGCTTGCTGTACTTTATGAAAATGTTGGTGCCGCGGGGGCCGTTCGTGTCCGTCCGTCCGTCCGTCCCTGGAGCTATTTTGGCCGCCTGCATGCGCTCATTGTCCGCCGCGGAACCCGGGCAGCCAGCGAGGAGACCTGGCACCGACACAAGTTGAAGCTTTTTGCTGCAAACTACGTGACGGCTGCAGTGAACGCAGAGACCCTCTACGTGCTCTCTGTCTGCTTGATGACAGCACGCTTTGATGAGCAGATGAATAATAATAATAATAAAAAAAAAAGACTCAATGAACTTCAGCTACGTTATCTGCATTGCGCATGCACATTTGCGCACCATTCATGCAAATTTCCGAAGAGTGAAAATATTTATGTGGCTAAAAATAATCACCTTGTCGTCTCTTTTGCAAATGTACACCAAGCTTTACATTTTACTGCTGGCTATGTGACACAGCAACTTTGTCACAACTCTCAATGAGTCTTCTGAAAGTATCCATGCCCCTTGTCTGGATGTTACAACCACAAACTTTAGTGGTTTTCCTTGCAGTTTATGTGATAAGACTACACAACATCTTGCTAATCACAGAAACAGCCTGAATTCTGGTTGCTCTGAGGGAGCTGCAGAGATCTGTTGCTCAAGTAGTGAAATGTTTGGCAAGATAGCTATTAGTCATAATAGTTATCATATTATAACTATTAATAAGATAACCGTGGCGCCACAAGTATCTGGATTTGTGGAGTCAGATATGCTCCACAAATCTGGCTTTTATTAAAAGTGGCAAGATGAAAGCCATCATGGGAAAGTGATAATTATGCCATAAATGGGAGGCAACAACATTTGACAGAAAAGCTCAACTCTGAACTCTTTTGGCTTATATGCAAAACAACGTGTTAGTCAAAAATTTAATCTTGTCCATCTCACTTAACACCAAAAAATCCCAACAAACAAACAAACAAACAAACAAACAAACAAACAAACAAACAAACAAACAAACAAACAAACAAAAAAACACCATCCACACTGTAAAGCATCATGCTGTGGGGATGCTTTCCTTCAACAGGGTCAGGGAAGCTGGTCAGACTTGATGGGAAGATGGATGGAGCTCCAGAATGATCCAAACGGAAAACCTGGGGGGGAGGTTCATCTCCCTCCCAGGTGGACAATGGAAAATGATCCTAAGTATTCAGTCAGAGTCAGACTGCAACGTTTAGAGCAGGTGTGTCAAACATTTTGCAACGTGGGTCAACACTGGCAATTCGAGTACTCACAGGTCACATAAATAAATAAAAAAAAAATAATGAACTAAACTCATTAGTTTCATGCGCAACTATAATCTAAACAGGTATTTTAATTAAGCAGAGAAAATGTTTTTTTTTTCTGTGGAAATAATGTCTAAATCATTGTAAATTCAAAGCTTCAAAAGGGTTTTGCATGTTTTCTTTATTGGAAGAAAGACATTCACTTTACTAGTTTAACAGATTTGGTCTATCATTGCAAATAAAAACATATGTTAGGTCAATCTTTATTTGAAAAAAACTTTAATATTGTAAATAAAAGCAGACTTGGGTCCACCAAAGTCTGCATTAGCATATAAATCAATGGATCAATACGGTCCTAAAGTATTCATTTAAAAGATGAATACTTTGTTGTATCTAACATTTTATGAGACAATTTTAACTTCTGGGTTATAGTTTTGTCCTAATTGGATACAAAAGTTTTCATCAATCACATGCACTGGTGGGATTCATTTGTGTCATTCAGGGGCCACACAAAATCAGTCCAGGGGCCACAAATCATATTTAGTTGTATGTTAGAATGTCCCAGTTCAAGTTCAGGCCTAAAACCAGTTGGAAATTTGTTGTCAATACTTGAACCTTTATGCTTAAAGACACTCTATTAAATCTGACAAAGCTTGAGCTTTCTGCAAAGATGAGTGAGCAGGAATTTCACCCTGCATGAGCAACGATGGTATAGATATGCACATAAAACATGTCCCTGTAACTGCACTGAACATATTCATTCTCAGGGGAGCTGAATATTTAATACTTGCCACAGATTTTAAGGTTTGTAAAACAAAGACAAAGCATTTAATATTAAAGAACTTTGGACTCAACAGACTCACATTTTGATGGTTGTTTGTGCTCTAACTTGTCATATCAAGAACTGCCTGACAAAACGATGTTATAAAACACACACATTCATACACACATTTGCTTTTGGTCTGGTTGTCTTATCACAATTTAGTGGCTCAGCACACTTCCTGTTAGGCCTGCCGAGATCCAGAGGGTTGTGCTGATAATGACCGTTCTGGGCTGCACAGTGGAGCAAATGTTGAAACTTTTGCCTTTTACTACGAAGGTCTTGGGTTCAAATCCCAGCCTGGAATCTGTCTACATGGAGTTTGTATTATCACTCTTTGTGCTAATGGATAATCCATCAACGCACCAAGCAGTCGTTCATAATTTAAACTTATGGCAAATGCATTTTAATTTTTTTTATAAACTTTTCTTGTTTATTAAATGTATTAAATTCTAACTCCAGTTTGTCAGAAATAATACATTTCTGATGACTTTTTCATTTTTAGTTGAATAAAAATGAGACATTTTTGGTACGTTACCTTGTTACAGAGTGATAATCTTTTTCTTGCCATTTTATTTGGTGTTGGACTCAAAACTCATATCTTCAAAAAGAAGCTGCATAGATTCTTTTTCCCGTGGTTAACACCTTATTATAGTTAACTGCTGACCTAAACCAAAGAAAATCTGCGCTAAGGTTTGTTTGGTTTAGTTCTAGGGCGAAAAAAAATCTGAACATAATCTAAATTGGCTTTTTTTTTGTTGTTGTTTCAGGCCAACTGCATCAGTGTGTGACTGAGATGCTCTGAGTCAAAGTTTGCATCACATCGAGGGCTTTCCTGAGAATTACTCTCCAAACATTGCAATGGCTTCCAATATAATTGTGAGTATGGGATGGTGTGATATTTCTAGCATAAATGAAGTGAAAAAGAATGGTGCTTGGCATGTGCCAGGATGAGATTCTCATGATGTCGGGGTACAAAAACACAAATGTTCCTGACGTTCCATTTGGCTTTATTAAAAGCAAATGGGCAGCAATCAAAGACTTTATAATCTGTAACATTTAGTTATTATTTTGACTTTTGAGGATAAATATTAAAGGAATTTCTTGGAGTTTACATTTCTTATAGTTTATAAATAAAAAACTGAGGTATAATTACTGTTTTGGCTTCTTTGTGCCATCAAATAACTAAAAATCAACAACAAAAACCAGCTATACACTCAAATTAGTTTAGTTTTGTATATTACACTTTAAAATGTTATTTTTTTAAAATGTCTTTATGAAATGGCACCTCAGTATCTTACAGATCCTCACATTTCTACTATAGCTTTATTCAAATCAGCTAATTTTACAGGTTCGGTAGTCCAGGCTGAAAAACAATCAGGACCAAAACTCTGGATCACTCGTTTCAATTAACATCTGTTCAGGAATATGAAAAATTTAAGAGAACTTCTGACAGCTTTCTGCCCTGGTTGAGTTTCTTTTTATTATTAGTTTCTTTTATTATATTGTTTACCTGTTTTATTGAACTAGACTTATATTAATTTGCCTGTGCAGCAAATATATGCATCATAGATTGTCTTAAATGTGCCTAATGGTTTTGAATGTGTAGCTTTTTAATAATTTCATTGTACCTTCATACATGTAGCTGCTCTATGCCAAGAAGTAAAACATATCTGAGGAGGCTCAGTCATTCCACAGAACGACCCAGATCATTTTCCTTCAATAAATGCAGATTCAAGTTTCAAAAACCCAAACTGCCAATGTAGAGATCAGAGTTTTTTTTCTTAATTTGAACTCAAGTTTGAGATAATCTTTGTAAGAATAGTTTTCTTGACATTCTAGTGCCTTCTTGAATTTGTTATATTTCCTATGTTTAGAGTTTTAAAACTGAAATGTCCTTTAGGAGTAAAATGATATTCAGATCACACTGAGGTGGTAGTGTTCTTAAAAATGACCTAAAAATGACTCTGGATGTAAAAAGGTATCATAGCAACTGACGAAGAGAAACACAAGTTCTGTTTTTTTAATAGAACAAATGGATGACGCCCACAGTTTAGGTGCAGCTAACACAATCTATTTATAATCTGTCAAAATTGTTGTAAGGGCAAAAAAAAAAGTAATCTTAGATTTTACAAATGAATGTGTAACTTTGCATTTTCCTCAGTAATTCCTAGGGTGTTATCAATGGGCAGAAATAGATGCATGCCTAAGCCTATCACTGATCATACCAAAGAAACAAGCGATGTTTGATTTTGAGCTGTGACTCAGCACCTCCCGTCTGTCTTATTGTGATAGTTTGATAAATGGTTTTAACATTCTCAGCTCATGAATACAACCGGGTGGATTCTGTTTAAACTGGAGTGTTGCCAACACATTTAAATAGAATATTAACTCTTTTTTTTTAATTTAGAAATATCTGAAGCAATAATTACTGTAATTGTGTCACATAATTCTGGGGAAAGTTCAGTTTTTGCACTGGGGAGTATACTTACCGTACAGGAAACAAATATGCTGCCTATGGAAGATAGCAGTCAGTCACTGTGATCCAAGTTTGGAGAAACAAAAAATTGAAGTCGAGCTCACAACTATTCAGAGTAGAAACAACTAGGGGGTATAATTTTCTGTCATTTCGCACAAACTTAAAACCTTACGTTCAAGGCCAGCAAACTTTAGTGCTTTATTCCATTTTCACAGCAACGAGTTGTCTTCTTTGTGGCTTCTTTTTTATCAACCAAACAATGTTTGTGTTTCCATTCACAATGTCCCAATCAAAGCATTTTTGAACATCATTGTCAGTATAGTTGACTGCATCCAACCATAATAGCTTTTGTCGTCATTCATTACTATTGTATCAAGTTGGTCGCACCCTAAAAGTCGTCATCTTCCAAAAAACATTGTAAAGATGGAATGTGCCGGAAGTGCTGCAAATACGTCCGTAGTTAGCAATTATTAAAAACAAGAAAATGGAAGTTGTTTAGCTGCCTGTATTAGTCTATAACTAATCCACACAACCCTGGAAATAAAAAATAAATGTAGTCTTTAACTGTAGTAAATGCTCACGTTTTCAATCAAAGTGGCACAAAGTGAAATGTTTCACGATGGGTTTGATTGTCAGCTGTCATGCCAAACCCCCCGGATGTTTTCTCTGGTTGATGACTCATTTTACAACCAACAGATCTGTTATCATTTTTTTTACGCTGGTTTCTCAGATTTTCTCACACAGAATACTAAAGTTGTTTTGAACTAAATATAAACTGTGTTGTAGGTGGAACATCAAATTTCTCATAAATTCACTGTGACTGTCGTTCGTGCTGAAAGTGTTACCAAAGGAGCGCTTGGTGACCTGCGTAAGTATTTCGGAGTATTTTAAACAATTATGAATCTGAATGCTGCATGGATTCATTATTTTGAGTATGGAAGTTGATTTTTGTAGCCGTGTTCATTAAAAATGTGAAATAAATTTAATTAATGGTGTCTGAAAAGCTATATAGGCAATAAATTCCATCATTTAAACTGCGTTTTTTTTTTTTGGTAAGACACTATGGTTGTGAGATGATGCAAAAATGTAGCGTAAGGATAATAGAAGATGTTGGAATAATCCATAATCTGGGTTACGGGGAGCATGTCAGTATTAAATAAAAGTAACCCCAGAATAGAGCCTTGAGGAACTTTATACATGCATATATATATGTTTGCCCATATTTCTGATTTCCAAATGACACAAAAGAGTGTCTTTCTGCCATATTAGATCTGATTATTTAGTAAATCTCAAATCTGTTGCGTTTTTAGTGGATACTCCAGATCCATATGTGGAGCTGTTCATCCCAACCGCTCCGGAGAGCCGGAAGAGGACAAAGCACATAGACAACGACATCAACCCAAAGTGGAATGAGACTTTTAATTTCATTTTAGACCCCGGCCAGCCGAATGTGTTGGAGGTGAGATTTGCATTTGAAAGTCCAGTTCTAGTTCTGCAAAGGATGACTGAGTAATAATGCAACACAGCAGTCCCACTGCAACTATGAAACAGGATTATGACTCAAAATGTTTCCTTTTTCTTTTTTGCTTAGACAATTTTCCAATGTTTGTTTAATTTAATCTTGGTGAAGTTAAACAGAATTAACATGTTCTACAGCATAAACTCTACTGTTTATTCCAATCAGCTGACATTAATGGATGCCAACTATGTTATGGACGAGACACTTGGGACGGCGTCTTTTGACATTACCAAGCTCAAAGTGGGCCAGAAAAAGCTTGAAATTTTCAAATTTGGAAAAGTAAGGCTGTCACTTTGTTTACATCACCTAATATTCATATGCTTGACTGGCAAATGTTGTTGGAAAATCTTTTCATGATGATTTAAATTCTTGCAAATGACTTCGAAATGAATTATGTAAATGTGCGTTACTGCAGAAATGAGTGCTTTGGACGCATGTCAGGAAAGCTTCAGTGATAAAATGTCATGAATGATGATATGCTTACATGTTTATTGAGGTGGTTGTGTGCCAAGAGTATAACATTTTTCCATTTGGATAGTTTGTTTCCTGCTGTAGCCTCCATCACACTTAAATAATCATATAATGTTTATTTTTACAGGCAACCAAAGTACACTTGGAGATGATGTTGGAAATTTGGTATGTTTTAAAATCAAAATTAAATGTTATTTAGTTATATTTAATAAGCAATATTGGTTACTAAAGGTGCTGTCACACTAGAACCTGACTAGCTGCCTAAAACGTAAATGCGTAATCAAATTTGCAGCTGATTCCTTCCCATAATTGCAATTATTGTAATGTTCCAGAAAAGGTTAGTAATTATATAAAGGTGAGTGATAAAGAGTTTGTAGGTGAGTTTCACAGCAGACCACCTGACAGCAGATCTTATCAGACAAAAAAGATCAGTTTTGATCATCCTGTCGGAAGATTTTATTCCCCAACCACGTTCTGCTCGACATGAGTCAGCGTTTTAGTGAAACCTCAATCTTATTTTCTGCATCTTCAGCACAAACCAGGACCTGAGGTTCAGCCTGGCCTTGTGTGACAAAGAGAAGGAGTTTCGACAGACCCGCAGAGAAAGAGTGATGCTCGGCATCAAGAAGCTCCTCGACATGGAGAAGCCTTGCTTCCTCCCCAGCGCTCCGCACGAGGTCAGTGCAGAAACGCAGAGGCATTTTTTTTACATTTACAATCAAAACGACAGCGGTTACTGAAGTAATAGCTTAAATTCTCAGTTTTACTCACATTGTACTCCTACCTAGAAACAGGCAGGAATGTAATGACTGAGCGTGTTTTTAACACTTTTTTGTGTCATTTCAAATGGCAACATTTATGTTCTTACTTGTGAAAAGGTCACTTGTTTGAATTAAAAAAGTAAACACTGCTTGCACTTCACATGTACAACTTCTATCTTGTTTTTCAATTACTTAGCATCTAAATAACAACACACGACACGATGAGGTGTTTACAGAGTCTTGCAAAAGTATCCAATGCTTTCAACTTTTTCTCATGTTATACCCTTGAAATTCATTGCATGGTATTTTATGAGAAACCTGAAGTAGCACACAATTGTGGACCAGAAGAAAAATTATAGTTTTCAATTTTGTTTTTTAAAATAATATCTAGATTAGGGCTGTAGTGATACAATAATCTCACAATACGATACAATACATGATATTCTGCTCACAATATGGTATATATTGCGATATTCAGCAAAAGATAGAGACACTTTTGCAATTTTCTGAAAGATTTTAGGGGGCAGAGAGATTTTGGTGATATTTTGTGACTGTTATAGAGTTGGATTTAATTAATTTGACTGAAAACTGATTAAAAGCACCAATTACACAACACCTGGCTCTGGTTGGACATGGACACAGACTTAAAGTCGACAGCTGGACAAAATGGTCAGAAAGTGGTGAGAAAACATGTTTCTTTTAATTGAAACAGTACAAACTGTAGCTTACATGCATTAGTAAAGTAAATAAAGTGAACCAAGTACCTGCTCTGAATAGTTTGATACCTTTTAAACCTTAACATCTGAAGGAATCACTCTAAGCCTGATGACCTAATCACTCTCCCGGCAAAGCAAGCAGTGAGTGAGAAAGGTGACAGCTGGATGTTACGATACTTGCAGATGAATATCGATTTTTTTTCTAGGAAAGAAAATATCGATATACTGTATATATTGCAAAGTCAATATTATTACACAGCCCTAATCTACATTGGGTTTAATTTACATTTGTTTTTCAGACCCTTTTCTTTAGTTACAATGGATGATTAAAATCAAACCAAATTTATGTGTTAGAATGACCTAGTCAAAGTCCAGACCTAAGGGCGGTTAGGAAGGGATTTTCTATTTGGAAAACTATTTGGAAAATTTCAAAAACATATGATTTTTCCCCCTCTCACTGATTTACCACTTTAGTTTGGTTTATGGAATCGAATCAGAATGATTTACGTTGAAGTTTATGCTTGCAGTCTGAAAAAACAACAGTTCATGAGGAATAATGTTTTTTGTAAATCTCACATGGTATTAGGCCCAGAAGAAACAGAAACAATATGGCTGCCATTAGGTCAAAAAATCATCAGGAGTTTGTATGCTGGTGGTAAAATAATTATAAATTATGTAATATAAAAAAAAAAAAACTAAAAAAAAACTGAACAGATTCAAACAGCAAACAATAGTTTGTTCAGTGTTGATTCTCTCTACAAAAAGCATAAAACTTAATTTTGGTCAGAAACCCATAATAAGGAAGCACTTTGATCTGGTAAACAGTCAGCGCAATGCAAAATCAAAACTTTTTTTTTTATCAGAAAGGTAAGCTCCCGTTTATCCAGTCGCCTCTCCGATAACCTGAAAAACAGGAAAAGTTGATATTGGCCCTAAAACTGTTTCCATAATGCATTACGTTAACCCTGCCGCTGACATGAAACAACATGATATTTCCTACATTTCTACATCATCTCTGCTGAGTTTATTCTGTTTTATAAAGTAGTGATGGTTCTGATGTGTGCTTACAGTCTCTCTATTCCGCAATCCTGCTTATCTTTAGCTTCAGGAAAGGTTATTGACCAGAGGAAAAACAGTCAAAAGCATTAAAGTCTGTTGCCTTTAGACATTATAATCAGGCTTCAGTGCAGACTTGCTGACATGAAGTGGAAATCTCTGACGCAAAACTTCAACCTTTTCTCCCATGCATTTAGTTTAGCTTCCTTTCCCGCCAGAGCTGTTTTGGCGTGGTGCCCCTCCTAGCTGGCGATAAGCTCTGGCCAGTCGTTCTCTCTCCTCATTGTACGAGAACTTGCAGAGGGATGAAGTATCCTGTTACAGCCATTCACTGTGAAGGCCGTCCTCCAACTCCCTTTGACTGTGGAAATATTCAGAAATTATGGATTGTACGGGCTGGGAACTTGTGTTGCACAATTAGAATTAGGAAATAGCAGAAGTTGTTAAAACACAACTTGGGGAAGGGACGCTGCAAAGGCATGATGTAACTAGCTTGGCATTCAAGCTGTGCAAAAGGAAGTTACTAATGCTGGAAGAAAAATCCAGATTGAATCCACTGTTTTTAAAGACAATGATGTTATTAAGCATATTTTTCTTTGTCTTATTATAAATTTGCTTGCCTGTTCCAGGTTCCAGTGATAGCCATCGCAGGTTCAGGCGGGGGTTTTCGTGCAATGGTCGGGTTTTCTGGAGTGATGAAGGCCCTGTTTGAGTCTGGGGTCTTAGACTGTGCCACATATGTTGCAGGCCTGTCTGGGTCCACATGGTATGTGTTTACCTGCCCTGTTTTCTTCATGTCTCACCTTCATCTTACTTGTTCCTTTGCCTTTTCTTTATGTATCAGTATTTTATTTTCTCTTACTTTGTTTCTGCACCACATTCATGAACTTCAGTGTACTTTGGGGGGATTTTATGTAATATACCAACAAAAAGCAGTGCATATTTGGAGAGGGGAAGGAAATGATTCATTGATTTCAAAGTTTTTATATCCAAAAATATGAAATAGAGTCCGGTGACCAAACATATCTGGAGGAGTTGCAGAGGTCAATTGAGAGATTTGGTTGCATGCCCTCCATAAATCTGCCATTGATGGAAGAGAAAACCTTAACTAATAGTACAAATCAGAGCACATGTTGGTAGCAGCAAAATTCAGTTAATCAATAACTGCTCAGTGGGAATGCTTTTCTTCAGCAGGAAGATCGAAATTTGTCAGTCAGAAGTGGAAAGACGATGGGGAAAAAAAAAACAAAACAACAAAAAAAATCTGTCCGTTAAAGACTTGGAACATGAATCACATAAAATACCTCCAAAAAATATCAAAGTTTGTGTCTGTGCGACAGCAAAAATTACTGATTTGTCCTTATTTATTCTGTAATTGTAATTTGAAACCACCTCTTTCTATCTTTCTTCCACTTTATCTCTCCAGGTACATGTCTACTCTCTACTCCCACCCCGACTTTCCAAACAAGGGTCCGAAAGACATCAACAGTGAGCTGATGAAAAGAGTCAGCAGCAATCCTCTCAGGCTGCTGCTGCCTCAGCACATCACCAACTACATCCAGGCCCTGTGGACCAAGAAAGCATCAGGGCAGCCAGTTACGTTTACCGACGTATTCGGCATGCTCATAGGAGAAACTCTTATACCTGCGGTAGGAGCCACATACACCTACTATTTATTTTACTCATGAAAAACCAGTGAATTCCCCTGATTTAGTCTAACTCACCTATTAAATGTTTATTTTCTTTAAAAGAAACATTGGTTGTTTCTGACCAAGCAGTGTATTTCTACAGTTTGCATTGAGAGAGGGCAAAGATTTTTTTTTTCAAGATTATCTATGTCATGTCAAACTGTCACAGCATAGTGACATAGTGTTTTCATAAATGTGTAAAAAAACCATTTTAATATAAAAGTTACCTACTGTAGTTTGGGGAATGTAATTATTATTGTGATGTTAGAAATGTGAACATTAGTGCGTATGAGCTAATTCAAACCTTATGGTCTGTTTATTCAGAGGATGGATATCAAGCTAAGTGACATCCAGGAGAAAATCAACCAGTCCCAGAGCCCTCTACCTCTCTTCACATGTCTACACGTCAAACCAGATGTTTCAGAGCTCATGTTTGCAGGTAATTTATATTCTTGTTTCATGTTGAAAGATCATCTCTGACACCTTATATTCCCAGCAGACCTACATTTGCATAAATAACGAGTAATGTATACACATATTCAGTGAGACCACATGCAAAATAAGCAGCCAACACATATTCCTTGTAATGTAGCGTTGGTGTCACAGACAGGATGTGGCCCAATGTGTTCAGCCTTCTTTTAATTCTGCACTTACAGCAAACATTAGCTGAGCTAAATAAAGGAACTATCTTAAGCACCAGTTTGTGGTTGTTCTAGGTTTGTCCCATATAACACAACACTTCCTCTTTGTTGGTGTGGGCTCTAAGGCAACTGCTTCAGTGAACTGCAGTTAAAACTTTTAAAAAGAGAAATAACTAAGGACTAAACTGCTACTATCTTACCTCATTTCATTGTTAGTTGGCTCATTATGACAAAAATTGTCCTTATCAATGAGTGTGTGTTAACCGGTCCAGGTTTTAACTTGCCTTCATTGGTATTAGAGGACAGGCTTTAGCTTAACTTCTGTTGGATATTACATATATTAAGACATCTGTAAACAATAAAGCAAAAACATGGAGCTACAACATTAATAAAAAGTTGGATTAGTTCTGATATTTAAGGGTTTCATTGTCTCCTGTTCATTTCACAGAGTGCGACACAAGGAGTTCCAGTCCATAAACGGCATTTCTGACTCGGTTTCACCATCAATCTTTTAATTTCGCTTTGTAGTGATAAAAAATGTTGTTTTAAATGCTGCTTGACTGCAAGTGTTGCAGTGCTGCTAAAAGGAGATAAGCAATCAGCCATTCTTTGTAAAGAGGGAGACGACTTGACAGATTATCTTACACTTAATTCCATGTAGGGGTGTTTGACAGCCAGCAGCCATGATTTATGAAAACTAATCAAAACGTGGGATGGAAGGGAAAAAAGCAGAACACTTTCTTTCAGTTCAGCATGTAGGAGATAAACTTGTTTCTTTAAAGTCAGTAGAAACCATGAGCTTTTACTGATCACACAGTATTAACCACTTCCTTTGATTGCTTATATAAGTGAGCATTTTCATTTCTTGGCTGCTGATGCTCATAAAAATATATGTTTTGATAAGTTTTTTGCATTCAAACACTTAAGAACAATTTTTCACAAATAAAGGTAGTTTATGTGGTTATTTATGGGAATGATTTAGGGAGATATGTGCAGGAACTTTTCCTGTTAATTTTTTTCAATTTGAATTATTTTCTCTTATTTTAAAACAACACAAATCACTTAACTATTGTTCTGTTTTAAAACGTCTGGTACGTTTAAGATTTTGCACAATGTAATTGTTCTGAAAGGTTTAATCACTGGTTTAGACATTTGGATTTTTTGGTTTGCATTGTTTTATATCTCGGTCCCACTGATTGCTTGTTCTGTTGTTTTTTTAAAACCCATTTGAAATAAATAAAGAAAGAAAATTGCGTGTGAAACAGGCAAAAGCAAAACATGAAAAGAAACAGAAGACTTTAGGTATTCGGTGCATAAGAAGACACCCAATAAGACAGTAGAGGGTCTTTAAATCGGTCATAAATGAAGAATCTAATACACAACTAAACAGCTGCTAAAAACGGATTGGGATTGACTCAACACAGGAAAAACCAATCAGCACAATTAGAGAGGAGCAGATTAGGGGAAGTAAAGCAGGTTGCAACCACAGAAACTACCAAATTAAAATAGAAACTACAAATGGGGCTTACAAAATGCTGTTGCAAGATGAAAATGTAACACTAATAAAAGAAATAAAGTCATGAAGACGAATGTGAGAAAGACTACATAACCTCACAATGACTTTTAAAAACATAATCTTTGAAAGGAAAGCGTATTCTCAGCAGTGCGGTCAATCTTTGTAGTTAATCACATCACAAACATCTTATCGTTCGCCTGAGTGTTATCAGCTGAGCTGCACTGAACCTGAACTCTAACATCCTGAATAACTTTTCAAAATGTTCCTTTTAAATTTGTACATTTTCCAATGTACAGTCTATAGATTTACGTCTCTGGAAGTAAATGTGACGCCACAGATGCACCAGCAGATGTGTGATTTGACAGTTAAATAAAGTTTACAGATTAATCACATTTTCTATCCTCCTGCTACATTTATTTATTTGCATATAGATCAGATAATTACTGAATTATTCCGAGAAGCGGTCACCCACAATCGTGTGGGGAGATATTTCACTGTGGGCCGATTTAGTGAGAAATTTCCCTTGCGACTTGATCCACAGGGGTTTCTGTTTATTATAAATGTGCACAAGGCTCTGCTCTCACAATAGCCTCTGTGAGAAAACTGATCCAGAGTGAGGTATTCCCTCTCTTGTTGTTGTTGAAAAGATACTATTGTGAAGAGCCACTTCGACACGTATTTACAAAGATGACGCAAAACCTGTACCCAATCTGGAATTACACGTTTCTCTTTTCTTATCGCATAGCAGCAGTACCTAACAGTTAAAGAAAAACTGTCTCGACGACAAACATTGCAACCATCACAGAGCCAGTGTGAAAATGATATTTACTACCTTAGATAGCTGCTTAACCGTGAAGCGTTTTAGTTTCGTTGATGTGATTAGTAATGTTTGAAATGTGGTCATGGATGTTTCTACAAACTTAGGAATGTTTACACACACATTCACATAGAAAGTTATTTTTAGAGCCAATTATTCAGAAGACATAAATTATATTACTCATGATTAGGTGAAGCTATTTACTGTCATCCTGTTGTGTTATTTTTTCAATTATATTGACATCAGAAACTGCCCATATGGCCCTGATCAAATATTGAGAGCTTGATGTCTGTTTTTATGTAGAAGAGGTATTTTATTTTCTCAGACAATAAATATGTCAGTTCTTGGAGAAAAGCCTCCAGTCCCTTTAAGGTCTGGGTTGTCTTAAAGGAACTGCGTGTTTGAATTAATCCCAAAGTACCTCGTTGATATGAGACCAGGAGACTAAGGCTGCAACGCTTGATGCTCAGTTCCCAATTTCTTGCTGAAATCTGTAGATGGTCACAAACAGCCCATTTTTCACAGAGGCAATAATAAGGCAAAAATAAACGGAGTTGTTTCATAGCGCGATTGTAAAGTTAACTGGACAATGAGAGCCAACAGGATTGTCATAAGATTGTAACAACACAAAGGAAGATAATTAAAAGAAAGCACAACTAATATTAATGGCTTTTTGTGGTGTATTGACTGCAGTTTCTTTAGTAAAATCTGTTTGGATGCACAGTGCACTTCACTGACAGACTTATTTTATAAGTTCATAATCATAATTTTTATCAATTGTAAATGCCTGGATTTGCTGCTTCTGACTTTTTTGGTGCAGAAAAATGATTTGTGTGTCACATGAGTGACATGAAAGTCAGATTAAATGTGACATTACGTTTGGAAGTGGCACATATCAGATATTATTGGTAGTGAAAAGATCATGGAAGTTCAAACTGTGGGTCTCATTCACCTTCTGTCTGAACACAGCCTCAGATGTTCACTCCAGAAACTTTTAGCTGCTCAAGTCTGACATGGTTAAATCCTAGAAGTACTGAATCCCTACACAGGCTGTTTATGAGGCAACTATATTTGGTAGATGTACCAAAAGAGGAGGCTAAAAATAAATTTATAAACGACTCTGGTTCAAGGCAAATGCAGCTTTTAAAGTTTTAGTGTTTCTTTTGCATTATTTATTATGTCTAAAGTGAATACCTCTCCTCATAGGACTGATATCATCTCGCAATAATTTAATAGTTTAATATTATTTGTTGAGTAACACTTTTTTATATTAACTCTTATTGCAACGTCCAGATTGGGTGGAGTTCAGCCCGTATGAAATCGGAATGGCAAAGTATGGCACCTTCATGACGCCCGGCCTGTTTGGAAGCAAGTTCTTCATGGGAACGGTTGTGAAGAAGTACGAAGAGAACCCTCTTCACTTCCTGATGGGTAAGGATGAACCATTTCAACTGGAGCACATGATTTGGGTGTCTTCTGCTGACTGAGCATGTTTTGGTGTGGCAGGCGTGTGGGGAAGTGCCTTCTCCATTCTGTTCAATCGAGTGCTGGGAGTCAAGGACACAGCCGGAGGCAGCACCATGGAGGAGGAGTTAGGTAATCTATTACCCTGTTTTCTCCTCTTTTTGGAGACAAAATGAATGAGAAATGTGACAAAACTGTTTCACCAAGTTAGCCTAGAGAGCTGTCTAGAGTTTCAGCTGGAGATTTTTAAATTTATATCCCCTCTCTCTAGTTTTCTAGACCCGACTGAAATTTAAAAACAAGCAAATGATTGATATTTCTGGGGAAAAAAAGACTAAGAAGTTTCTTATATTAAAGTTCTTAGTCTTTTTTACAGCCTATATAATATTAATATTTAATATTAATATTAAATATTACAGCAAGGGTTGATCTAGTAAAAGAAAGAAATTTCTAAAAACTCTTCACTTTACAAAAATTGCAGATGTAAATAAATGTAATAAATTACATTAAATAAATGTAAATACATTAAAATAAATTTGGGTGCAGCTCAATGAATGAGATAAATAGGAGAATTTATTTCAGCAAATAAATGTAAAAAGCTGGTCAGATATTTAGATTCATTACACACAGAACAATATACTAAGTTTTATAGAAATAAATTTTCTGGATTTCTTCCCCCCACCCCTTTTTTTTGGCTTATTTAAATATTTAATCATCAAAATTACCTGAAAGAAATGTTTAAGATGTATCTGTTTGTTACAGCCACATCTAAGAGTTTTACTTTTTTGAATTGCATTACTAAAATGAATTGAGATCTCAGTGACACACCTGTAAAAAATTATTTGAATTTGTCATAAAATGAAGAGCATAAAACATATCTATCTATCTATGTATGTATATATATAAATATATATATATAGGGAGGTGATTATTGAACAAGAAGCAAGAAGTAGGTTGATTAGAAACTGGGAAGAGAAGTGAAGGAAGGCAGGTAACTAAAGTTGAACTTAGGAAATAAACCAAGAAGATAAAAAGAGAACAATAAAGACTGCAGATAATAGCTGAACAAAAACACAAAACACCAGAGTACTATCTTAAACATAAAAAAATAAATGAATATAAAAAGCAAAACAAGACCTTTGGTCCAAAGTTTATGACAGAATTTTACTAAGTAAATATAATGTATAATATTTCTATAATAGTTAAAATATTCAGGTTGTGATTGCAAGAGTGTTTTAGATTAGTTTGTAAATGTTGAAGTCTGTGTAAGCAGAGTCAGAAATATGCACTTTTAGTCATGGGTCACTTGTGTTAGTTTTCTTTTTGTAGATCTCTGATTGAAATCAGTTCCCATGGAACATCCTCACACTGCAATGGAAATCAGTGCCTTTAAATCTCAACTTAAAACCCACCTGTTTAGAGTTGCTTATGGCTGAATTGCAGGTTTTGATGTCTTCGATGTTTTTATCTTTACTTTTCATCTAGTTTAACTTTTTTTTATTTCTCTTTTATGTTTTTATCTTTTTTAACCTTTTTTCTTTTTCCTTATGAAAATCTCTTTGTCTTTCTGTTTATTCACTGTCACATGCTGCCTTTATTTTAATTATGTAAAGCACTTTGAAATGCCTTGCTGCTTAAATGTGCTATACAAACAAAATTTGATTGATTGATTGATTGACTGCATAGCTGAGATCCTTTTGTCATAAATGTGTCCAGAGGTTGTTTTTAGTCACTTCATCTCACACCTTCAAAGAGCTTTTTTAAAAAATGCAGTTTGAATACCAGACAACCCAGTTGTGAGGGGACATATTGACTTCATGACAGCTCACTGGCTCTTCGTTTGACTGAATGCTTTTGTAATTGGTGGTGTTTACGTCATACAGTCAGACTGTGACAATGAGTTTCACAAATGTGTGAGAAAATATCCACATAGTTTATGAATGTTGGTTTATCTGGTGTGGTTCTCACAAAGATAAGCAGCTGATGGTAATATGATAATGCCACAAAACCTTACAAAACAGGAAATCAGGTTAACTTTAAAACTTAAAATAAACTTGTTTAAGGACTTGCAGAGTGAAGAATTGTTTTGTCCATCTTACAGAGCAGATCAAACCCCAGCACATTGTTGGAGAAGACAGCCTGGACAATGACGATGAACCCAGAAAAGGTAAGCTGAGAAATGCACAAAGGATTTAATGCACAGCTGATTTACTCTGAATAATTGTAACACTGATGTGTTTGAAGCAAAGTTTCCGTTTGCATCAGCTGGCATGACAGCTGCATGAGAAAAGTCACTTTGCTTAGACTTTTGAAAAGCTGCCTATTGTGATAAAAAAAAACTAGACTTTTACTGAAAAAAGCTATAAATAGAAAAAATGACAATGTGTGGGAGAGAAAGAGAGACAGGTTTGAAAAAAAAAGGGTGTGCCAGAAAAAGAAAGACATTGGTTTCAAATGAACTCTGTCCCTGCATGTGAAGATGTCTAATGTTTCTCTTTTTAAAGCTGCACGACTTTAAGTAACAAATAACCAAGTCATGTTCCAATGCGTGCATAAGCCTTAGAAGGTGTGTCAGTGTTTTCTGTATTTAGATGAAATTTAAAACGTTGTATTTTCAAACAGTTTCTGGCGGCCAACAGTAACCAGCTTTAATAAAAGCATGACGGTGCCACTATCATGTTCCACTGTGGGGACGTTCTGTTCAGTGTAAAACTTTTATTCACGCTTTTTGCATATGGGTAATAAAATCGTTTAATTTTGGTGTCTTCTGACCAGCGCACACATATTCTGTATCTAAAGATTTAAGTGAGACTTCATCTACTGGCATGGGCATCTTTCCTGTTTGACAAAAAAATGTCACCAGATTCTTGGTCTTGTTCAAATCTCTTTAGAAACTGTTTTCTAAACTTTTTTTAAATTGTTTAATCTCAAAAGTCCTCAAAATTTGACTTTTCTTATGCATAGATGCAGGTGTAAAGAAATATGTACTAAACAGGGAGAAAACGCATGAGGAAATAACATTATAAAATCAACTAGTATTTGCCTGATTTGTTCAGTTTAGGCCTTGTTGAATATTCGACTGATTCAATGACGAAAAGGAGTTGGGTGAATTTTCAGATTAACTTTAGTGGATTAAGAATGAACGAATCATACTAATACAGGACAGAGAGTCGGAACTCAACCAACATGTTAACAGCTCATTTTCAGAGGGAGCCTGAAACAAAACTCTTCTTCTTTCCTTAAAACTCCAGGCTCCACCTTCACTAGTCTATGAAACAACTGCAACTAAAATAGTTATATTAAATTATAATGTCCCAAATAATAAGTCCTAAGCAAATTCTAGTTAAATCAAACAAAATATCAACAGGCCTCTCTCCATTTCTGCAAGCAAAACGTTGATGAAAGAGTTAACAATGCTTGAAATCTAACCATGATAAGATTATCTACCATAATTATCTCACAGTTCTTTTCTGTTACAACACCTGTGAAATCATTGTATATGTAGATAAATATTAAGAAGAAGTCCCTTAGCTTAAAATAAAACTACAGGTATGATGGTAGCCAAATACTTGAAATGTTTTATGGTTTACTGTTTATCAAGGTGAAATGATAAAATCCAAAACATGTTTGAAAACTCCTAAACCAAAAGGTTAAAAAATACAAGTTCATTTTCTCAAATTGGCGTGATGCGCTGAGAGCTGAATGATGTCTTTGTGAAATTCTTTGGTATAAAAAAAGAAGCAGGATTAGAGGGTAAAGTCCTTTTGTGTTGTCTTTCATAGACTTTTTCTTCACGCCTCATTGTTAGTGGCATTTTGTCACTCGACTTCACTTATCTTCCCTTTCTTTATGTACTTTTGTTTTGCAGCACGTAGTATAAGCATGGTTAGTAAAACACTGTTTGTTTTCTCAAGTATTTCCTCCTCTTTCATTTGAAGTTAGGGAAAAAAAATATTGATACAGATCAAACTTTCTTGACTTGACTCATAAGTTGCTTTCTGTTGTACAATGATTCACGTGATGTAGACCTTGGTGGGTTAAATCAGTGAATAATGGCCTGTTTGCAGAATGTCTTAGTTACTTTCTAAGTAACTAAAACTCGAGATAACTCACTGGCTCATTAGAAAGCCTCTGTAGAGCTACAGGTGACATGCTGAGGAAGAAACAACGCATGTGGGCCAATCAAAACTGAGTACACTCATAAATATTTTTTAAAAAACATGAAAAGGTAATTAGCATAATCCATCAATTTTCTGTACACCCTTGTCCTGTAAGTTATGTAAAGGTGAAGTATTTGTGTTTGTGTACAGAACATTCACATACTGTTGACCTTATTTTCAATGATTTGCACATGCGATGATGATTTTTTCCATTTTGTTTTTTAGGTGGAACAGAAAACCAAGACGCAGAGGAGGAGTTCAGCCGCACCGCTCAGGCCAGCTGGGTCCAGAGAATGTTCACCTCACTCTTTAGTGACTCTGCCCTGTTCAACACAAGAGAGGGTCGAGCTGGAAAGGTGCATTACTTAAACGTTAGCGCAGGTCAGGCTGCATTTTCTTTGTCTAAAATCTCCTTTTATCGCCTCACCAGGTGCATAACTTCATGCTGGGCCTGAACCTGAACACCAGCATCCCCTTCTCTCCTCTAACGGATTTACCATATACTGTGCTTACACCTGAAGACGAAGTGGATGCTGTAACAGGTAAGAAGAAAATCATGATTCATTGTTCTTAACATCAAGACGGGGCAGGATCATTTTACACAGTTTTACTATGATTCATGATACTTTTGCCTTTTCTTTTTAATCCATTTAGAGATTAAATTCTGATGCAACCAAATAATTCGGAAGTTAAAGTTTTGTTAACTTTTTCTTGTTTTTGGTCTCCTTGTGCACTGACCATTGTTTTATATTGTTTTAGTTTCTAATGATTCATATGATCTAATTGTCTATGAAATTAGATTTTAGCTGCAGTTTGAAAATATTTTGTATGGTGATATGTTGTGTGTGTGTGTGTGTGTGTGTGTGTGTGTAGTTTTTATTTGGCTGTTTTCTTTACATCACTCCAGAAAGTGATGTTTGATCTGAAGCTTTTTACACTAAATACCACATTATTTGTTAATTTTATCCACTATTATTACATGGCGTTTTGACATGCTTACATAAAGGTTTTAGGCAACTAACCTACATGCAGTGTAGTGAAAGTGTCTTGAAAAAACCATTAAATTGTTCACATCTTATCAGATTAAACAACAAAACTTAAATGTTTGTTTTTTTCTTATTGAGATTTTAGACCAAGAAAGATTTTTGAAATGTGAAAGAAAGTTTTCCCAACTACTCATAGCAGCAAGCTTGTGGCTTCAAGTGTAAATGTTGCAGCTATTTAAAATTTGTCCAGAAAATCTGTTCAAGCTGCACTCTGTTCAAGTTACTCAAGAAAAAACAGCAGTAATGAAATCCAAAGTTAATGTCACTTAGGAAAAACGTTTGTGTAGAACGATGTCCTCATGATTAGCTTTTGGAAGAACTGTGGCTTGGATTAGGTTACATGATATTATGCAGTTTGTTTCTTCAGTTGAATTATTGTTGGAAACCATTTCCCTTTAGACAAGAGCTACAATGTCATGAGTCAGGATCCAGTGCATTAAGGTGACAAGTTGTGGCAAATACCCAATCTGTGTCACTCAAATGACACAGATTGGGTATTTTTCTACCCTCTGAGATGTTTTCAAAGGCTGTACTTCCTTCTTCCAGTTGCATGTGTCACACACCTTGTATTTCTTTTATTCCATCTAACTCAAGGTTGGGTTATATGGAACCCAACCTTGAAATAAGAAATATAATTGTGTAATTCTTTGTGTTTTTGTAGATCCAGATGAGTTTGACCGTATTTACGAGCCTCTGGACGTGAAGAGTAAGAAGATCCATGTGGTAGACAGCGGCCTGACCTACAATCTTCCCTACCCGCTCATCCTACGGCCGCAACGCGGCGTTGACCTCATCATCTCATTTGATTTTTCTGCTCGACCGAGCGACTCCAGCCCTCCGTTCAAGGTTAGAAACTTCTTAAATCCGCTGAAATCAAAACTCACCAAAAAAACTTATCTAATTAGTAGAAATGTCCCACAGGAGCTGCTGTTAGCAGAAAAGTGGGCCAGAATGAACAAGCTCCCATTCCCTAAGATTGACCCAAAAGTGTTTGATCGTGAGGGTCTGAAGGAATGCTACGTCTTCAAACCCAGGAAGGGGGAAAAGAATTGCCCGACTGTGATCCACTTTGTCCTGGTCAACATTAACTTCAGGAAATACAAGGCGCCTGGTGAGTGTGAACATGTGCAGAGACTTTCACAGAGCTGGAAGGGTCAATGTTCCAAGGCTATGTGTGTATTGTCATGATTACACTAATTTCCTGTCAGTGCAAATGGTAAGTTGGACTCTGGAAATGTGAGGAATTTTGATGTGAAAAGAACTTGGGAATGTAATCATAATCAGTTAGCAGCAGAATGCGCTTTGCATTTTTCCCAAAAGTTACACGCTTTTTTTTATCTGAGGGCTCCAAAAGGAAACCATCTGCTCAAGGTCATGGGAGTTTCTAGGAGGAATTGGTGCAAATGTACACATGCAAAAATGAGTCACAGTGTCTTCAGCTTTTATGACTCACCCCTTTAATACAGTATATGGCTCCTGTAGGATCCAGGTGCAGATGGGGAACCCTTCAGTGTAGCTTGGAGAAACAAACCATCGTGCAAAGACAGAATCTCCTCCTTTCCACTCATGTCTCTTTGCATTTCTGTTAGTCATCTGCCCACTGACTTTCGAAGACTGTTTATATGATACCAAACATTTTGTTTTTGATCTCAAAGCCAAAAGGCATCTGAGGAAATGAAACGGTAAATGAAATTCCAGTGTCTGCACTTTCTAACTTTTAACTTGCATGTGGGAAAAAAAGTTGGAATAAAACTCATAAAGGTTCCAATGTAGTTCAACATAGACTACATTTGCTAAAACTGCATTCGTGTCAGTGGACAAACCAGATTATTAATTTCACTTCCTGTTCATGTTTGATCTGCCTGCAGGGGTTCCCAGAGAGACAGAGAAGGAGAAGGAGTTGGCTGATTTCGACATCTTTGATGACCCGGAGTCGCCGTTTTCAACTTTCAACTTCCAGTACTCCAACGAGGCTTTCATCCGACTCCATGACCTGATGGAGTTCAACACCCTCAACAACCTCGAGGTCAGCTTGGTGATGTTGCAAGACTGGCACAAATGAAATTTCCGCAACAAGAACCAATTATGATGTCAGAAATAAATTTTGCAATGTGTAAGAACATAAGGTCATGAAGGGATTGGAGAGTGATTCAGGAACGTCTCAAATAAGCCGTGGTCATCTATCTTTATTCACTTCTGTCAGTAAGGAAGCTTCGGATTCCTTAGTATATTATTGGGCAACATCAAAAACTTTAAGAATTACAAAGGAAGTCTGGCTCACGCAATGCTTTGATTTACTATCTGAGGAATGCTCTTACTTAGCCGACTGCATTTGAATCACTTCTGAGTGATGATTCAAGTTTCACTAGAGATTTTATTTCACCCATGCATCATACACTTTCCTCTGGTTACAGTAGTTTTGTTCTTGCCAACATTATTTAGTGAAAAGTAATCTAAAGAGTGTGGGCATATCATGGTACGCAGAATATGCACAACTTTTTTTCCACCAATCATATCGTACATATAAGAACATGTTCTTTAACTAAATATGAACTAAATATGATCATTTGAATGCTATACTTTAGCTTTGTTTATTTAACAAAAACTAGAGTGAGGAGAAAAACGCAGAAAAAAATATAAAAACTTTTCATGAAATTGCTTTTGAATATTTATAAATTTGTAAGGCTCCAGCAATGCATCACTTGACTGCTGTGTGACTCAGTCTTCAGCTGCTGAAGTGGATTTGTATTTATCTCTAGTACTTTGGTGCTTCTAAGTAAACCCAAATGATCATCCTTCGTCCTTCATTCTTGACAGTTGGGAAGAATCTGTCCTTATTTTTCCGTGTTTGGAGTTTGCAAGATATTGTGCTGTGCATTATAGCCAAACATTTCCAGATCAGTAAATTCTATCCTTCTACAAAAAGGCTGTTCTGACAGCGTTTTTTTCAGGAGTCTTTCAGTGTATTTTGACTCAAGCTTATAATTACACGTCATTGCACCATGCACTTTTTAAAAAATGAGATGTTCTCCTCCTAATCCCTCCTAACGAGTGATACATGTTCAAGCTTGTCCAGTAATATAGTTACAAACTGGCACTTTACACGCTAACTGGGTTTGTAAATGGATGAAATTTCTGGAGTTTCATTAAGCAATTGCACAAACTAGCCTCAGATTAAACTTGGTGAAATATCCAGTGCTGGGAAGCTTTTTTTAAGAAGAAAGTCCCTTTATGTCAACATCTTTGTTTCGCAGGAGAGCTGGACAAGAAAACAAACAGTTGTGAGCTAAAATTTTTAAATTAATATGAAAATAAGTCAGTCAGCAAAATACAGTCTCTAAACTCTTCATTCATCTCAAGACTAAAGTTGTAGTGTAACCCTCAAATACTCATGAACTCTGTGAACTCTGTAAGAAATTACATTAAGCCACTAAATATCAAATATAGATAGGATTATGCTATCTTGATAAGATCTGAATCTTTTCTGATTATTTTAATTTGGCTTTGTTTTTTTTACTATAATAATGTCTCCTTGCTTCCTAAATGTCTAGACTCTAATAAATATGGAAAGTTAAGAAGAAGCACTAACATATGGAAAACCATTTTAGAGTTTGACACCAGCCAAATGTTTTTACCAGCTGTGACTTTATATACGTCTATTTATTACACGACTTGTCCCTTTCTTTTGGAATTTTCTGCATCACTGCAATTTGTATTTAATTATTCTATTTGTGCTTTTTGCTGTAGGTTATTAAAGAGGCCATCAAGGAATGCATTGTGACACGGAAGGAGATGCCCTCAAGCCACTCCGCTCCCTTCTCCCTCAGCAGCATCCCTAAAAAGAAGTTTTTCAAAAGAGATCCTGCTTCAAAACCCTGGAATCACCTGGGAAAGGATGGCCAGTAGTTCCAGGATAAGACTTGAATAAAGAGACTTCTTCTAGTTTTGGCGATTTTGTCTTAAAGTTAAGTGTTTAACATTAGGAAAATGCTCCTGTCCTGATCTGCAGACGACTTGATGTGATTCAGACATAAAACCTTAGAAAAGTGACGTTTTGTGTGGAAAATCTCTGATGAAAATCTTGGGATTGGACTCCATTGCAACAGCATTCTCATCCGGATGTATGTTCACCTGTGATTTCTGGAAAAACACAAACAGCCGATTGTTATTTCACACCCCACTGCAATTTCATGGCTTCAGCTGCAGTCAACACAGTGTTGTTAGGGAAATCTTTTCATTTGCCCAAACCTTGTAGCTTCTTTTATTTTTGACTCGTCTTTGTCAAATCTTTTTAGTCATCTGATTTTTCTGCCAAAGCACAACATTCCCAATCGTTTTGGACGCGTCTCTTTGACGCTTCTTTCCAGAGAAATATTTTTGGCGTCCTGTTGCTCATAAATTCTACTGTCCAATTACCTTAAGAATCCTCATTTGTGGTTTGCCGTTTTTGTGGGCTGAACTGAATGTGTGACTGTAGAGCATGCACTTTTTAAAAATATTTTTTTTTTTCCCATTATATCTCCTGTCTTAACTTGTAATCTTGTTTAAAGACATGGATGGGGGAGCTCATAACTTCTGTTTGTGTGTGATGGTAGCTCCTAAACACGCAACCTGCACCCCCTCTGGATATTTTAAACATCTTAAGGATGTTTACCCACCTACGTAGCAGGAGCACTCCCTGCTGCCCGGAAGGGAGTGTCAAATTAAGGCTATCATTTTGGAAAAAACAAAACCCATTACCATAGCAACAGCTGTTCACTCTCTCCCTGTAACATTTTCGTTTTAGCACCAGTGTAAATATGTGTTTATTCACCTGACCGTTTTGGTCCAATAATGCAAACTTTCCTTGACCATCACTTGCTCCAAAAAAGAAAAAGCTGTGCTTCCGGATGCTTTAGACTTTCTAATCAAGTGTGGGTGGAGTGGAGTATGCCGTTACAAGTGCCTGCTCACATCTCTTAGAACGACGGCCCTCTATTCAACAATACCGGGTGGAATTTTACACACTACACCTACACCTGCAGCAGTAAAGGCCTGGAATCTGACACACTACACCTAACGCCTGCTGGGGCCTGAAAGGCTGCAAATACAGACAGGAGGAATTTTTTTTTTTACTGAAGCACTTCCAAGCTCTCTGCAGTCATGTTTCGACCATGGCTGTTTGGATACAGTCTGAGATAAAGGATGGAATCAAGCGTCAGGGTTGTGTGATCATGGAATATTTCTTCGTATTTTTTTTTCTTTTCCCAATTTGTGTCTTTCTTTTAGTCTTATTTATATTTGTAAAAGTTGTGGTAATCTTGTGTGTTCTTAAAAAAAAGGAAGACCTTTTGGGGAAATAATTCATTCACCATCTCAGATAGATTCATAGCAAAGATTAAACATTTTCCTACGTCACTGAAAAATTTCAGTGTATTTTATTTGGTTTCTCATATTAGAGCAAGACAAAATAGTAAAGGTACAATCTGAATACTTTGCTGTGTATTTTTATTCACCCCACCTAATTTAATACTTTGTTGAAACACCAACTGCTATAATTACATCTGCGACTCTTGATGCTCTCCACCAAAAGAGTTACAACCAACTTTGCTCACCTAGCAACTAACATTTTAGCCAATTCTTATTTGGAAAATTTCTTAAGCTCATTTATATGGCGAACAACTGTGAAAACGACTCTTCATATCTTGTTCCAGATTTTCAATTAGAATTAGATCAGGAGTTTGACATGGTATCAAAGTAAGCCGGGTGAATACATATGCATACGTTTGGATTTTCATTTGTAAAGATTTTGTGCCGCTTCGTTTTGCTCTGATGCATAAAATTCCGATAAAATATTTTATGGTTTGTGTTGTAAAGTGACAAAATACTGGAGACTGGAAAGAGGGTTTAGAGTTGGCTTGAAATTTGTAGATAAGTTCAAAGTTGATTACAAATCTTTACAAAGCTTTTTAATCACAGAAAACCCTTTAAGGACTTTATTCTGGAAACTTATTAATTTGTTTATTTATCTTGCTCCTGCAGAGCATTATTAAGATTATTTTAGACAAATTCTGTCAATTCAATGGCCACAAATATTTATAAAAAAATATATTTATGCTCACTATTTCTTCTTAATAAACTCCAGATGGAAAATAATGACAATCTGAGTAAAACCTTCATATTAAAAATATCTTAATCTCATTATTTCTTTTTTTTTGTTGGGTTTGTTTTAAACAAAAACTTCTGGCTTTTTCATGCTGCTTTGTTCACCGTTCTCATCAATCTTTGTAAAAGACAATGAATAGGGGGCCTTCCTCAGTGTAATCTGTTGGGTTTTTACTAAAGTAATAATGATTGTTTTTGTCTTTCTGCTTCCAAGCTGCATTTAAAGCAGGGTTTAAGTTGTTGTGTTGTTTTGTTGTTGTTTTTTTGGAAATTTTAGTGTAAGATTATTTTCTTTTTTTTTGACAACGTTTACATGTAACAAACTGAAAGGTCAGTTCTTTGATTTGAGACATGAACAGTCATGCTCCTGTGATCATTTAACTGTATTATAACTGGCGGAGGAATGTCATGCTTAACTGTTGTGTTTGTGTTAAAGAATGGTTAAAAAAGGAGAGAGAACGTTTCGTCTCATGATGTTTTCTATTAAAATATTCAACATCCCTAAGAATCCTGGTGAACTCTGCAGACTCCCATCCAGTTCAGTTTCCTTTTGTTTTGCTTCTTTTTATGAACATGGACAGTCACATGGTCCAGCAGATATTTAGTCCAAGTTTTTAAATGCCTTAAACTTTGTTCATGTACTGAATTTGAATTACATGCCATGGGATTAGGAGTTCCTGATTTGTTTCAATGAATTTATATCCCCTGTGGGGATCCACTTTCAAAGCTTCTGCCCTATTTAAAACCTGCTTTGTAGCTTGGATAACAAGCCAGAAGAAAGACAGAGGTTCCCAACATTAGAGCTTCAGTTACAAAATCCAGTACTCTAAAAAGTATGTGTTATCTACAGAAGAGGATTAGGGCCACTGGAAAAAAGAAAAAAAATCTGACTTTAATCTCAGAATTCTGACTTTTTTTCTCAGAATTGTTTTATTTTTTTTTCCAGTGGCCCTAATCTTCTTCCGTAGTTATTTATTTACATATTCACTAAAAAGACAAATACCAAAAATTAACATTGTTTTCCTGTTTAAACAAAATATATGGAAGAGGATTATGACCACTAAAAAAGTCAGAATTCTTAGGAAAAGAGTCATAATTATTTTTTTTCAGTGGCTCAGTTACAATACACATCAACAAAGATGTGTGTTATGACTGTTACGACACTCCACTCATTAACATCTAGGGTTAGCAAACCACATCAGTCTGAGAGAACCTGTCCGCTCTTCAGTGTCGACTGTAAGATGATTGACGAGTTTCTTGCATGTTTAACTCGTTTCAAGTCGTCCCAGAAGATCACAATGAGATTAAGTTATTTCCATGTTGTAATCCATAGTGGTTTAACTGGTATGTTTTAAATCACTGTCATGTTGCAGAGTCCAGTCCAGCGTTTGCGTCAGTATCATATACAAATCTAAAACCATGACACTTCCACCTCCTTAATCACAATTCAGTCTCTTATTTCCCCTTGAATTCTGTATTTATCCCAAACATTTCCACTGTTTTCTTGTCCAAATAATTCAATTTATTTCCAGAAGTCTTTATCTGCATTTTCTGTGGAAAACTACCATGAAAGTTTGCCATAGAGAAGACATGACTGTAAAGCAAATCATATAAGCAACAAGACCTTACTGTGGACCCTTTGATGACAATTTAGTTTTTTGTATATGAATTAGCATCTTGCAGTCTGCCTTGAGGGGAAGTTGCTTAGATTGCTAAACCTGGCCTTAAAAATCCTCCACTTTTTATAGTGAATGACCAGTCTCATTAGCTTCTACACTCTTTTTCTGAAGGTCGTACACAAGTGTTTGAGCTCTCTTCAAAAGTCAAACATAAACTAGATCGACCATCTGTAGAGTCATGGTCATTGTCAGGAATTTTAGGTACTGCTTCCTTCAAAAATGTTTCAGCTTCCTTTTAGTAAAGAAATGCGTCACTTGTGAGAAATCCCCAGTGTGAAAAAGTTATCTGTTCCAGGAAAAGAGCTGGATTTTTTTCCTTCAAGACTGTCATCAGCGCACAGCAATTATTCTCACCCTTTGTAAAGATAAGTCCCAAAACAAATGGGTTTCTATGACCTCTTGTCCACTGTTTTTGATTTTTTTGGCATTACTATCATTTCATAGTATTTTGACAGAACGGACAGAGAGAAGAGGAGGACATGCAGCAAATGTCCTAAGGATTGAACCTGGGTCAGCTGCATGGAGGACTGTACCATCTGGG
This sequence comes from Poecilia picta, assembly GCA_033032245.1. NCBI lineage: Eukaryota > Metazoa > Chordata > Actinopteri > Cyprinodontiformes > Poeciliidae > Poecilia > Poecilia picta. The sequence goes on from CM065356.1 coordinate 26,550,757, forward strand.
TAAACACTGATTAAAGGGATCTTAAAAAAACATAAAAAGTATGATTCTGAGTCTGGGAGCAAAAGATAAAGACAAAAATGACAAAAATAACTTTTCCACAGTATTTCTTTTTACTATGCTTTGAAAAAGTATTCCCACCCCTTGAATTTTCGGTAACACTTTATTTGAAGGGGTGTGCATAAGACTGACATAATACTACAATAAACATGACATAACATCTGTCATGGATTAAAAGTCCATTAAAAGTGCCAACTTTGCCTACTTTGTAAATTATGATAATTTAATGCAACGTTGGCATTTTTAATGGACTTTCAATCCAACTTTTAGAACAACTTTTCATTAAAAGTGTCATTATTTACCAAATGACACTTCATGACAACTGTCATAAACATTCATAAAGACTTCTTTATGTTCAAGACAGGTGTTATGTCATGTTTATGACAGTGTTAAATTTTTTTAAGGATTTTGTCACATCTCTACAAAAATTAGATATAATGTAAATTTTACTGCAAAATTTTATTTGAATTTTATGAGATAGACAGAACACAGTATGCAACCTCTAATTTTTAAAATCCATTAATGAAACTCATTGCAACCAGTTTCCCTGAGATCACAAAATGACAGAAATGAACGAGCAGGCAGAGCAGCGAGCGTATTAATCATCATAAATTCTTTTTGAATGAGAGGCAAGAAGACATTAAATTTTTTATTTTTTACCTGCATGCAAAACTATGTGTGAGGAAAAAATCCCTAACATGGTATGGTAGTGAAAGCATCATGCTGTGGGAACAGGGAACCAGGTTGGAGTCAATGGGATGAGGGACGAAACTAACTATGGACAATCGTTTTAAAAAAAATTTGATTGTGAAAGACTTGAGCTCTTCCAGCAGTACAACAGTAATCTAAACCAAAGCATATACTGTTATATTGGCCTAGTCAAAGTTGAGGCATTAATTCAATTGATAATCTGTTAGGACCTCCCAGGATGTTCTGCATTAAACATGACAAAGCAAAGAAGTATGAGTGAAGAAATATAAAAAACCTGGTTTCAGTAAAGAGACACTTAAATTTCAGTCTGATTTTAAACACCAGCAGATTCACTTGTGATTACCGAATAAAGAGAGCCACCCACAGTCCCACCCAAAGCAAGGCCTGCTCCAACGCAGCACCCATGAAATCATTTCATTCCCCAATTAAGACATTATTCAGAGGGAATATTCCCTGGTGTAAGAGTACTAATTATGTGATTAGGGTTGATTGCATAATCTCAGCATGAGCCTGAGCGCTGACACGGAAGCACCTGTCGCCCTCAGATCTGCTCTGGCATCAAAAACTGGCACATTTCTAAAGATGGTTTCAGATTGCAAATCAGTTCAGGGTGGTCTTAAAACAGATAATTGGGCTACAGGGGAAAATTAATCTTAACGATATCATTATTCCTTTATTTGATTTGCACGTTCACCAGAAGGCCACAAGTGAGATTCCATCCTCACCTTCTGATGTTCTGAGTCATTTACACACCACAGGCAGGTTGGGACATTGCACACAAAGACCAGAGCGAGGACACTCACAACCAATGCATGAAAAGTGGTTATGTGTGAGCTGGTGTGATTGCTGCAGGGAGTGGAGGAAAGAAAGGTGTTTGTGTGTGGCTGTCACTCAAGCGTATGGACTGCAAGAGAGAAATGAATGATTGGTGAGTAAGTGGTGAATGAAACGGTCCTGTGTCTCTGTTCAAGCTTTACTGTCAACTTTGCTCCTGTCCAGAAAGTCCAGTGAGCAACACTTCTCGTACTTGTGTGTGTTAACCGGAAAGGGCATCAATCAGTGTTATCATTTCTCCTCCTGCTTCAAAGGGTCAGCAGTCTATACAGGGGCAATAGGGAATTAAAATTCCACTTCCAACATACACACACACATGCACACACATGAACACACACACACACACGATCAAAGAAAAGGTGTGTCCCTCTTTTATTCGCTTCCCAGAAGAAGTTTTTTTTTTTCTTGGTAACGATTTGGTGCCAGTAAGCTATTTTCCGTAGAAACGTCACAAAATCCCATAATATTTGAAGCTGGCACATGTTTTTTCCGTTCTCCATTAAATTTTTGGCAGCACGCAGAGTTTGAATCACTTTCTGCAAAAGCACGCGATGATATGAATCAGAAAAACCCTGAGATCATGTCATTGGCAGTGGTTTGCACAGTCGGATTGATCCAGTTGCTAAAAACTTCCATTGACTGAACAGTAGTGGTGAGAAGACACACTGGCTAAACACACGGGCAAAGATAAACACAGGAACATTCCAGCAAGTTCCTAAATTTCATCACTGCTCCTCTCCCATCTGGATGCTATTACACTGAACACTCTGCTACTCTCAGGAGAAATATATGTAAGAGTGAGACCCACTCACTGATCTCAGTTTATTAGCATTATAAATCAAAGGCACAAAAAAGTCAATGCTGTGCCAAATTAAGCTCCTTATGGTCTTTTGTTGCTTAAGAAAATATATTAGTAGATTAGTAAATTATCTTCTACGTTCTGTACAAAGCAGTTGAGATGCAAAGCTACAAAGTCAAATTAAAGGTAGTCTACCTACCCTAGAAGGCAGGCAGACGAAACACGTAGGTATATAAGGTCTCCTTATATACGTATATATATACACAGTCCAGTCACATTAATGTGACCATCTGTCAAAAGCCAGAATAACCACCTTTCGCAGAGCGAACTGCTATGAGACGTGCAGGAAGAGAGTCACTTAGGTCCCTGAAGGTCTTCTCTGGGATGTTGAGCCATGCCGACTCTAATGCCGTGGCCAGCTGCGCTAGATTACGCGGTTGAGGATCCATGGCGCGAACAACTCGATCGAGATGGTCCCACAGATGCTCGATTGGGTTTAAGTCAGGTGAGTTTGCTGGCCAGGGGAGGACGGTAAACTCATCCTGGTGCTCTTCGAACCACGCACGTACACTGGCAGCTGTATGGCACCTCGCATTGTCCTGCTGGAAGATGCCATCATCCTGAGGAAAAAACAATGCGCATGTAGGGGTGGACATGGTCCGCAAGGACAGATGCGTACTTGTATTGATCCATCGTGCCTTCCACAATAATCAGTGAACCCAGAGAATGCCAGGAAAACATTCCCCAGACCATAATGCTCCCGCCTCCAGCTTGGACCGTTCCTGCAATGGTTGCAGGGTGGTTCCTTTCAGAGGTTTCACGCCTTATACGCCAACGTCCATCTGTCCGATGGAGCATAAAACGCGATTCATCTGAAAACGCTACCTGTCGCCACTCAGTGGACGTCCAGCTGCTGTACTGGCGTGCAAATTCTAGCCTTCGTCGTCGATGAACACCAGTCAGCATAGGTGCACGAACCAGGCGTCTGCTTCGGAGGCCCAGACGCAGCAATGTTCGCTGAATAGTGGTTTGGGAGACACTTGTGGTAGCCCCTTGGTTCATTTTAGTGGTCAGTTGCTCAACGGTAGCCCGTCTATCTGCCCGAACGCATCTCCGCAACCGTCGTTCGCCTCTGTCATCTATGGCCCGTGGTGCACCACATTTGCCACGTCGTTGATTTTGGACAGTCCCATTTTGCCATGCACGGTACACTTTTACCACGGCGGCACGCGAACAGTTCACAAACTCAGCCGTTTCGGAAATGCTTCCACCCTTGGCCCGAAAGCCAATGATCATGCCCTTTTGGACGTCGGATAAATCGCTTCGTTTCTGCATTACGCCAACGATTGAAATGTTTTCCGAAGCCCACACACACCCTTTATATACGCTCAACTGCACTGTGCTGCCACCTGCCTTCTGTGATTGGTTATTTAACTCTGAAGTGGAAAGTACGTGGTGGTCACATTAATGTGACTGGACTGTGTATATATATATATACATACATATATATATATATATACTGTATGTATATATATATATATATATATATATATATATATATATATACATACAGTATATATATATATATATATATATATATATATATATATATATATATATATATATGTTTATAAAGCGACAACGTGATCATATATAAAAGCAAAAGTCACTTAAAAGCACCTGGTACTAATTAGCACAAGATGTGCTTTATGGCAACCACAGCACAGCATCACAGTTGTGTGAGCATTTTATTTGTGTAAACCACCCACCGAACAGAAAATAAAATTTACGTAAATCTCATCATTATTTTATTTTTCTGCTTTATTTGGAAGTGAAATAAAGTTTTTGAAACATTGTTAACTCATTGTTTTTGCTGTAGCACTGCAGTGAAAACTGTCTAAATTTTTATAACAAAACCACATTAAGCAAAAAACATAAGAATATAAGAAACGTGTCGTCAGTCACAAAGCTTTAGTTTATCGTCCTGAAACAAAAACTAAAGCCTTTCATACATATTAAGAATAATAAAGTATAGTCTTCTTGTATAATTGATGAGGCGTCAACGTTGGTTGTTCAGTTATCTCTCTATTTATTACTTTCGTGCGCCCCCTAGCGTCAAGGGTATAAACTCACACCCTCTCTTGCTTTGCCCGCTAGATGGCGGTAGTGAGTAAACTGAAGCCAAGACAAACACGTCACAAAAAGGAAGAGGAAGCAGCCAGGAAGCCTTCCTGTTTCTGACAGCCGCGTCAAAGACAAAAAACACACAAAAAAGGCTAAATTAAAGCTTAAAACCGCCTCCCTGGTCAGATTCAGAGTCGAACCTTTAAATAGCACCAGCCATGTCGAAGAACACAGTGTCCGCCCGTTTCAGGCGAGTGGACGTGGATGAGTACGACGAGAACAAATTTGTGGACGAGGAGGACGGCGGAGAAAATCAGCTGGGTCCTGACGAGGCAGAGGTGGACTCCCTCATCAGACAATATCCTTTACATTGCAAGCATGCAGAACTGGTTCTTTGACGGTACATGAAGAATTTAAGAGAGTAATTTAATTTTTGCGTTTACTGATGCGCTGTGTTTTATTGCATTTCCGTAAGTTTCTGCTGCTGCCCGAATGATTGGCCTGCTAGCAAAACAACAATCACTGTCCAGACTTGCCTGACAGTCACATTCCAGGGATTGCTGCTCCAGGCTCTCCCTACACAAATTTCCTCTTTAAGTAATTTTTTTTTCTTTGCCACATTACAAACTTTAATGTACTTTGTGATAAACCGACACAAACTAGCGTTAAAGTATGAAATGAAAACTGAAGAATCTTAAAAGTGTGGAATGCATTTGTTTTCATCCTCTCTCGGTCTATGCATTGATTAAGCACTAGATGGAAGCTTTATAGCTAAATAATTTAATTCTACAAGAGCCAAATAGTGACCAGTTTCTGATGTCCCATTAGCAAAACATCTAAAGAGTCAGAATTGTGAATTTTATATGTATAATGTGTTTATAATTATCATTAGTCCTTGCAGAGTGTGTGCAGCCTTAACCTTCCATTCACAGGGAATCTCATAGAGGCGCTACATGCAGTTCTGAAAAACCCACCAATCAATACAAAGAATCAGAACGTCAAGGTAACTTGCTTTAATATTTCATTTATTTAAATAATGTTCTTGTAAACTTTGTAACGTGACCACATTTAATCATAATGCATTTTACTCATACACTGACAGCAGATTGATCTTTGTCACTTGTGTTTTAATCAGATGAGATGTATTTTTTATTTTATTATTGATTTTTCCTCCTTTTTTTTTTACTGCAATCATAAAATGGAAAATTTGAGTTGTAAGGAGAACTGTTTACATAATTCCGGCATCAGATTATAGTTGGTGTTGCTCAGGATTTATCATTTTAGCATTGTAATAGCATCGGAGTGAGTCTGTGGTAGCTGTGTTCTGTAAATGTTCCTCTTTCCTGATCAGGATCGAGCTGAGGGTCTAGTGCTGAAGGTGCTCAGTGCCTTCAAGAGCAGCGACATCGAGAAAGCGGTGCAGTCGCTCGACAAGAACGGGGTAGACCTGCTGATGAAATACATCTACAAAGGCTTTGAGAGACCTTCAGAAAACAGCAGCGCCGTCCTGCTGCAGTGGCATGAAAAGGTGAATATTCCCAAACTATTTAGTAGATATAAATTGTAAAAAGTGTTTTGCTAAGAGAAATGGGATGTCTATGTCCTCTTGAAAAGACTTGGGAACGGTTTTTCAAGTCTGGAAAGATGATAAAGATTGAGCTTCTTGTGTCATCAAACTTAAGATCATCTAAGTCGCAATTCTTTCACATTATGTGTGCCATCACATTTTAAAATAGTTTTATGTAATATTCACAATTTCAGTTTAACCAAATCTTGTTTTAATCATCTGAAAGCCAAAATTATTATACGCTTATAGTCTGAAATGAAAGTTTGTCGTTTGTTTCACTTCTTCTGTTCAGTTACTAACATAAATGTTAGTTTTGATGATATCCAAATTTAATTGAACACATCAGTAAAATCCTATTAACTGATTTGTCAATAAAGATTTTTTTTTTACCATTTATCAAAGTGGAAAAATGTAGAAGATTTAATCCCATGATGTTTGTGTTTTCAGGCTCTGGCTGCAGGAGGCGTGGGCAGCATCGTCAGGGTACTGACAGCAAGGAAAACGGTCTAAGCAGAGCGTAGAGGCACGTCACATCACTGACACGCTGCACTCTTCCTCTACCAGAAGGCATTGAAGCTGAAAGGAAAACCAGATTATTGTTCTTTTTACCCACTGAGATGCTGATTTACTTGAGGCAAAAATGTAGGACTTGAAATGTGGGTCAGAGTGGGTTTGAAAGCTGATTTTCTTTTTTTCCTTCTTTTTCAATCATCACAGCCTAAAGTCCTCACAGGGTGCTAAAAATACCTTCCTGCTACATCTTTGTGCTGATTCCTTTCCACCAGTGATGCCCAACTCTGAGATCGGTGTTTGTAAAAAGCAGGGTACCTCTGCATTTTAGCAGAAACGCTGGTGGAACTTCAATAATCAAATCTTTTCTGTTTGTATTTGTTCTGCGTTATGTTGTTTTAGCTTCACGTCTGAGTGAATAAAAGCAGTAAATTCTCTGAGAGTAACACTCGAGCTGTGGGCGTCTGCAGAAAAGCACAGTTACAGATGGCGGGTGATAATGAGCCACAGGGGTCGGCATTCACCCTGGGGGGCTGCTGGGGGCGGATTAATACCCACGATGCATCTCATGGTAATCCCACTTTGCAGTTTTCTCACATCCATTTGCTCCCCTCTGCTGCTGAACAGGGCATTGTGTGGCTAAACGGTACCGTTTACAGGAAACTACATCACAATGAGAATATGTGATTATATTTTAAGATTAATTTAACCTTAGGATAAAAAAATCTGCATTATTCTTAGTAATTTTCCTCATATTCCCATTAAATTGAAAAAAAAAAACTGTTTTCCACAGTTCAATATTAAAGCTTTTCTGTTGCAGATCAGATTTTAGTTTTGCCGTATATCAAGAGGGGATTAATTGAGATGTTTATATTGTCTGCTTGATCCCATTTTTAAAATCATACATTTCACACCCGCCTTTTCTACGCCACAAATATAAGTTTTTTTTGTTTTAAGTTTCAAGTTAATTTCCTGCTTTACGTTTTTTAAAACATCCGCTTGACCGTAGATTCTTTAACAACCACAAAGTAACAGCAAGACTAATTAAAGTACATTTTATAAGTCTTTTGTCTGCCTTCTAGGGTAGACTATCTGTTGCCAAATCCTTTGTTTTTCTTTAATTTGAATCAAGTAGCCTGTTTAGGTGGTTATTAGCTGAGCTTGTGTATCAGATGCAAGGTCTGTTGTGGTTCAATATGTTGAGAAAAGCATGAGAAAAGCAAAAGGTGAGTAAACACTCAGTGAAGTTTACTTATTTTGTCCAGTATTTTACTCTCTGGTTGCTATTTGAATATGGATTATGTTTTCATTTTGTAATCATCCAAACATTGGATACAGTTTCTAATGCAGTAATAAGATTTAACATGAAGCCAGAGATGTCTGATGATTTCCTCTGCTTCATGTCGTTTTTTTGTGATGCTCTTCAAGCCTGGAGGTGAGAAAACAAGGAGCAGAGCAAACCTACGTGCTAACTGCCTTACTCAAATGTTTCTTTTTTTATGTTTGTGCTTTTTTTGGAACAAAAATAAAAAGTATGACTGCTGATCATATTTTCACCTTGATGTTTTTATTTTGGTTTATATAATTAGCTCAGTTTCTGGTGACATAATTGACATAATTTACGGGTTGCAAGTGCATCACACTCACCTAAAGGCAATTCAAATTGGCCCATTAATATTCTTACCTTAATGTCTGAACAGTCACATTTTTTAGATTGTCATTCATTAAGCAGAAAAGATTTAGCTTTTCAGTTACATTTTCAGACTTTCTTGTTTACACTAACAGATTTCTTCTCAAATGTTAACGTCCACATTTTTGCAGATCTGGTGATTACAAATGCATAAAAATGTCTGTTTTTATATCTTGTTTTTCACAAAAACTAAGTTGTTTTTAAACTTTGAAGAAAAAAAGAGGAATTTGTGGTATTTGTTTCGGTATGTGGTGCTGATTTTGACACATCACAGGATGTGTCAAAATCACATCAAATGTGGGGCATTTAACAAAAGCAGAAAAGCAATGTCCGAGGTGTGGTTGGTTTTTTTGAAAGGGTTGAAAAAGCACATCGATTTTTGTCCAAAATGTCCACCTTTGTGCATTGTGACAATGTTTAAAATTTTAAATGCATACATCAATAGTTTGTGTTGCTAGGTTGACTTCTGCTACAGGCATGAGTATTTTATTTTTTCAGTGTAGTTTATTAAATTTTTATTTCAAAAACTAATAAAATTAGGAGAGGTGCTGCATCACAATTTTAGCTAAAGCATTATGTACAAGTTAAAATAAAATACATCCCGGTATTTCCTGGAAAGATAAAAAAACAAAACTGTTGCTGATGGAGCAGTTTCCATGACAACAAAACAGATGAAAACTACCTGGAAACCTCTGATTTCCAACATGAGCACCATGTATCTCTACTAGTAAATGAAGTTCAGTTGTGTTGATGTTCAAGCACTTTCCAGTAAAGTAATATTAGGTAGTTGGAATTACACACTGACTATAAGGAAACTGACCTTATAAATACATTTGAGTGATGTGAGAAAATGTGAAGTCAAATATAAAAAAACTAAAATAATTGATTCCTTACAGACTGGCAGAGCTTAGAGGAAAGGATCAGTTTTATCCCTCTTTCTTCAGCCTTTTTCATATTCCCATTACATCCATACATCGTCAGAACTGTATCCGCTTACTGTCCTCGCACTCACTTAACATCAGTCTTTCAATCTTCATACTGCGGTGGCCAAAAGTCCAAACACCACATCATATCGCTCTCACCACACTGTTGTTCTGCAAGCTCAAGGCGCATTTCGACCGCACATCTTCACCTCGCGTCATTTAAAGTGCTCTCAGTAAGGGTAGGCAGAGACAGCGATGTATACGATGAAGGTCGTCTGGTACTCGATGGCGCCGTCCTCGCTGTAAGAGAGCGCTCGCACCTTCATGCGGTACGTGTGCGGCTCTCGCAGCGGCCGCGTGGTGAACAACACGCCCTTCATGTTCTCGTCTCGGAGGGCGAAGGGCAAGGTGACGTCCTCGTCCACCACCAGGAACGTGGTTCTGGGGTGCATCACGCCGTCCTGTGTGTAGGCCACCAACCTGATGAGATCCTGGTTGGCTGCGATGCCGAAAGGCAGAGACAGCAGCTTGTACTCCAGCGCGTATGGACTCAGCGTGCACTCCAGGTCGTTCGGTGGGCAGTTCTTCAAACAGAACCTACAAGGTGAAAACCGTACATGCTTGATGAAATTAGCTTTGAATTTGCTGTGAGAGAGATTTGACTTATTGATTGCCCATTGGGGTATGAATCAAAATCTGGATCTGGCTGTCTACCCTGTGGCTGGGTCCCTCTGGTAGTTCGGAGGACAGGGTGTGTCGATGCACTGGTAGCTTCCTCTTGTGTTGAAGCACATCCGATTTACTCCACATTGGATGTTCTGCTCCAGGCACTCGTCTATATCTGTAGATATAGCAAATGGTTCATCCCCGAGTGTAGAGGTCATCTCTCAATCCAATGTTTTGGTTAATTGCTCAGTGAAAAAATCACAAACTTTTAAATCAACTGCAGAATCTTTGGGTGTCTGCAACTCATAGGTTCAAGAGATTAGAGTTTCACCTTGACATGTTTTTCCATTAGCCATCAGGCGGTAACCAGCAGGACAGAGGCACCGGTGGCTCCCTGGTGTGTTCACACACTCATGCTGGCAGACGTCCCTCACTTCACACTCATTGATATCTATTGTTGCCACACAAAGAAACGCAAAATACAGTTTTTTTCCCCTGTTTGTAACAAACAAGCAGCATTAAGTCTTTAAAGTTTTTCTGTTAACTCCTCTCTGTCATGTCAGCATTTCCCGTTCTACATAGTTACCTAAGCAGTGGCCGGCCCTGGACTCAAAACCTTCCTTACAAGCAGGGAAACCCTGCTTTGAGCGGTGTTTGTGAGCCTCTCTCCGGTTACGGCTCATGTAGCGCCTATTTGTGGCGGTGAAGGAGTTGTAGCTGTGAGAAGCAAAGCTGTGGTACAGCCGCAGGTTGGGCACTTGTTCGGGAGAGGACTGGGACGTGCGGTAGCCGTACGAGTAACTTTCGTAGGTGGGCAGACGCTCCAGCCCAGCGCAGGACTTGCCATCTCCCAGCAGGTGGCGTCCTGGTGGGCAGGTGCACTTGAAACTACCAGGAGTGTTGATGCACTCGTGGGCACAGGGCTGAGGGAGCCGCTCACACTCATTTATGTCTGCCCTCAGTGCAAAGGAAGACCAGCACCAGGAGAAGATGGGAAGCACAAAGTGACAGAAAGAAACATAGGGAGGGGAAAGAAAAGAAGAAAGATGATGCACAAGTGAAGAAATAACATTAGGAGTAAAGAAAGGTAAGGACAGAGAGGGGAAAATGGAATATATTATTAACCTCACTGCATTATAGAACATTTTCATGTTTACTGAGAAATGAATTGAGACTGTGCAAGGCATCGACTGGTAGGTTTCAAGGTTCAGTTAACAGTGTCAACGCCCTTGAAGTTTTCCATTATACTATTCTGACACTACTAGACTAAAGCACACTGCCTATTAATCATCAGGGTGTTGCTCTTCTGAAAATAAAGAGGCCATGCTCAAAGTCTGTAGCAGTGTGTCTGTTAGGCAGAGTGCAGGCTAGCCAACTATGCTGAATAAAACTTACATTAGCTTTCAGTTTCTATATACGAAACTAGATATGTCATTAAAAAAAACATAGGGTTCATCCAGGGTTAATACAACACAGATAATATGGAACTGAATGCCCAAGCAAAACCAGGCGAGAGCTGTGTCCAAAGGCAAAGGTGACAGAAAGGACAGAATTAGAAGAAGGTGGAAAGAAGAAGAGGCATACAAAGAGCAGTGGTGCTGGTCTTTTCAGATGAGTTTTACACTCATTATGTCTAATCAAGTGGTAAGAGTTGCCAAATCTCACAACAAAAACAGTCACCTTGATCTTTGTATAATAAAACCTGGCTGTATAATTAAGCCACATGAGCAAAACAAGAGCTAAGAGTTACACTTACAATTAAATCAACATTAAAGATAAAATACATCTCTGTCTGATGCTCCATCCTGGGCATTTTTGTGTTTTAGCCATTCACAGCTTTTCATACAGATGACTGACATGTGGAGAGGAGGGTTAGGAAGCCATCCTAAAAGTACTGTGAGGAAAGATGTGAAACGTGTTCAGGAAGTTCAAGGAGGAGCCAAAAAATAAAAAGCAAATGAAAACAACTGCAGTTCAAAACAAAAGCAAAATAAATACAAAAACGCTGAAAAATACTTCCACTTACAAGCAAAGCCATCAAGAAAACATAGCAGCTTTTCCTCCTTAAAATGAACTGATAATATGCAATGTTGTTCTGCAAAGCAAAGCAGTTGCTTTTTGTGAAGACTCAGCCAGCAGTTTTCATAGCAGCATCTGGTCACTCATGCATGCAGTGGATGGGTATGGTGTAAGATGATTTTAACATTTTATTTTTAGCTTAAATGAAAAGACCAATTTATAAAAAAAATTGCAGGCAGAAGCACAGGAGCTTTAGCAAAGTGCAGGAAATGAGCAAACCTGACAAATATCCAGTTAAAATAGCTCGCCATTATCTTTCTTCTTTTTTATATTCCAAAATGCTTTAATTGTGTTCAGTTTCTCTGTTTCTTTAGCTGGGAAGACAACACAAGATTTTTACGTACCAACACAAGGGCGTCCTACTCCCTGAGATCTGAAACCACGTGGACACGTACAGTGGTAGCTGCCTCTGGTGTTCTCACAGATCTGGTTGAATTTGCACTGATGCGTCCCATCTCTGCACTCGTCGATGTCTAAAAGCAAGAGACAAAGAAGGCATCACCTCTGTGTGCTTATTCATGTTTCCCCTTTAGCTGATGCCGTCGGTCCTGAGCTGCCAGTCACTCACCCACACATGAACCGTTCCCACTTTTGGTCATTCCACTCGGACACAGATCGATGCAGGTGTAACCACCTCGCGTGTTTTTACACTGTTGATCCAAACGGCAAACCCTCTGCCTGCACTCGTTTATGTCTGAGACAACATGAGACGAGAAAAAAAATGAGCTATAGACATTAAAAAATATCTTTTCTTCCCCATAAAAAGATAAACAACTGCTTTATTACTCATTGAAATACTCCAAGACAACACAAGTTTAATTTTGCTGGACCAGTCCTGCACAACATGGTTGAAACTACATTACAGGAAAATATACTAACAGCCAAGAAATACATGAAAAACAAGAAATAAATTAATGAAATAAGGGAACACTTTAGGCATCACATTAAAAGGGAAATATAAGGTGCACATTGAAAATACATGAATAACTAAGACATGATAAAAAATGGTTTGGCAAAATAATCTTTGCCTTTCATTGGTGGGGTACAGTAAACATTCAGCTCAGATTTAAAGGCAACTCTTGAATACATTCATGTTCAGGGCCATCCAATACTTTCATTTAATGACATTTTAAAATCTATTATTAGAAATGCAGAGAATTAATGATCCTTCAGCGATCTGGCCATTTTTTCTATGTCCTATTATCACACATGTGATTAAGATGTTAGTAGGCCGATTTATTAATAGACTTTATGTGGTTGGTAAACTTTATACCAGAGTATGTGACAACTGCAACTAACTTCAATGCATGCTTTTTCTGTTTTTTAACTACTCTGAGTAATCTCTAAGTGCATTTTGACTCACCGATGCACCGTCTGTTCCTGAGCTGAAAGCCCGGTTCACAGGCACAACGATAACTTCCTATGGTATTCATACACTGCTGATGACATGGCTGGGACTCCAAGCACTCGTCCACATCTGAGGATTATACAGTGAGTTCTAATAAAGACGGATCACACATTCAGCCAGGAAATAATTATCTGCATCTGTTGCAGTACCGGTGCAGCTGAGCCCGTCAGCCGTTCTCCTGAAGCCATGGCCGCAGCGCATTACACATCTATAGGAGCCAATGGTGTTTTCACAGTCTTGTCCGCCATGGCACATGCTTCCACCAAGGGAGCATTCATCAATGTCTAAAACACAGACAAAGAGCAAATAGTAGGTTGTGAGGATGACAGTGAACTCCCAGAATCAATGCAAAGCCTGGCTGCACATTTTATACCTTGGCAGGTTTTGCCATCAGCTGATATGGTGAGGCCATGCGGACAAGAGCAGTAGTAGGTTCCCATGGTGTTGTGGCAGGTATGAGAACAGGGGTTCCCAACGTCACACTCATTTTCATCTGCAGCACAAAGAACACAGAAATAAACTCCAACAATCAAATAGGCATAATTAAAGTGACATTAGCTGGTGTTGATGTTTTGTTTTGGCATGTGGTGGAATAGACTTCACCTGCACAGTAAGGCCCAGCAGACACCAGAGTGAAGCCATGAGGACACTGGTTGCTGCGATCACCTGGAAAAACCCCCAATATGAAACCACTATAAAACCCAAACCGGAAGTAAGCCAGAGGTCGTTGTGAAATTCCTTTGAATTAATATTTTTATCCACTTAAAAACACATTTCAAGAAGTCAGCACAGTATTAAGTACCACAGGACATTGCTATTGCATCTGCGATTTATGCAATCTGTAAAAGTCAAATACAATTTTAAACTTCGGCAGAACTGAACGTGAAGTTAATTGGAGATTTTTCAAATCAGAGTTTAACAAAAGTTAATATCGGAAGAAGTAGACCATCTACAATTAGTTAAAAAATAATAAACATCTATGAAAACCTATGTGTAACATATTTGTGTATATGGTATTAAATAAAAGCAATAAGTAATACAAATAACAGCTTCAAAAATGTTCTGCAAAATGTAACAAAAAAATGCAATTTGTTTTTTGGTAAGGAATAAGTTAGGAAACCCCCATATGTCTTCCTTCTTGAAATAGCTGCAATCAAACTTTAGTCTATTACATTAAATGATTAAAATATCATAACTCAGTAATTGGACGGTGCATTCAAAGCAACTACCACAATGGCCGTCTGGCTTTTTCAAGTTTAACCTGACAGCAGACTGCAATGTACATCGCTTCAAAGGACCTTGCTTTGCTTATATCCACCTTTGGTTATACTGGCTTGGATGCTGTATTCCAGCACTTCCTCCAGGGGGCGGTAGAGAGCGCTGATGGCCGTGGCATGGAGCGTTTCTACCAGGAAGGGCATCTTTCCTTTAGTGAGATCATAGGAGATGGTGTGGTTCCAGGAGTAGGGGACACTTTCCTTGTCGACCGTGAACATGCGGGTGGACAGAGCGTACAGCTGACCGGGGCCGGTCTGAATGTAGTCCTCCGTGTAGTCCTAAACAAATACACAGCGTTATGCAGCAGTTCACCAAAACAAATACTCATTAATGCTTTCAAAAACATCTCAGATATTTTAGGTTTTCATCAAATGAAAGACACACTTTACTCTCCTCGTTTTATTTAAGATGTCAATATAACAAGAAGTACAAGAAAAACAGCAAATGCAAGACAAAAAAGGATTTTAGGTTTAGTGGAAAACAACAGTGACAAATAAAAATACTTTAAGTGCAACAAAATAGACTTTTTCTGTAACAAAATGTATTTCATCTCAGTGATAAAATGCATCTTCATTTGCTAAAAAACTGCAGCTGAAAAATACAAACAGTGTTTTAAACTGTATTGACATCAACAAAATTGGAGCTTTGAATTAATTAATGAAAAAACTTCTATATCAGACATGAAAATAAAAAAAGTACACTGAATTTTGTTAACGAGATGCCAAAACTGATAAATAAATTGATGTTATGCTCAATAAGGTAATTTTCAACAACCACCAGTTTGTTTAAAGATTATAACTATTCTCCTCATAGCTGCAAGAGCACATAAACTCAGTTTCTCATCTTAAAGTTGTTCATTTACTGTAAAGGAAGAGGCAGATTTATTTAAAAACACAAAAAAGCTCTTTCAGAATTTTTGCAAATAATTTTTCTTCCTAATTTTCTCCTTAAAACAGTTGTCCTCAAACCTTGATTACCACTTGCCTTGATACTTATGTCAGCATGTGAAGGCAGCTGCAGAATATGGCCATTAACTACTATGTCCAGAAGCAAAGCTCCATCAGAGTCCAGGCCTCGAGCAACGTGGGTCATCCTCAGGATTTCACCTAGCAGAATCCAGTTGAACTAAACTTCAGTCACCCAATTAAATTTATCTTCAATGTGTGTTTATTTTGCTATGACCAGAACATACCTGTAGCAAACTCCACCTGTGTCTCTCGCCTGAAGGCACCACCTGTCAAGGTGTAACCGTTAACAGCCTCTCCTATTTCCTGTGCAGTGGTCCAGTAGATGGGGTTCAGGATGGAGATGAGCTTCCTCATTGCAGGACCTTACAGTTAAATGTTACACATTCAGTTTTACAATCAAAGTTTAATGGAACTATGTACCTTTGGGTGAAAACACATAAATAAAGTTGTGTATTCAAAGCTGACCTAAAGTTCTTGGTACATTTGAAATAGTTGCTTTGATGGTTCTGCTGCCCGAGTTGCTGTCAGTGATTGTGGCATTTAGGAAGGCGATGCCAAACTCAATGTCATTGATGTTTCCTATGATGCTTCCTCGAGTTTTATGAGGCCCACCTGACAAACAGAGAAAATGTTTATGACTGAATAGTAGAGGTGTAAACAGAAACACAAGAAACTTCAACAAATCAATCACAACACACACGTAACAAGTATGTGACAACCTACTGGCACCTTAACATCCATATTTTACAGAGATAAATATTATCACATATGCAATTTTTAGATCATGTCATTACCTGGGCATGCCTGATTGTTGCACCTTGATAGCTGAGTGGGATCACCTGGACAAACTCGGCCACCGCTACTGGGAGGCGGGTTATTACAAAGTCGGACACGTGTCCTTTCTCCTCCGCCGCAGGAAGAGGAGCATCCTCCCCAGGCCTGCCATAAGCTCCAGTTACCATCCACTGCAATACATCACAAAAACAGAGGATTTCATAGCAGTCAAGTAATTGTTAATGCATGAGACCAAGACTAAGACGGTGTGGTACTGACTCACCAGGACAGTCTGCAGTGCTACATTTCTGCATCTGTGAATCGGCTCCTGCACAAGCTCTCCCACCATGAGAAGGTCCAGGGTTGTCACAGGTCCTGTAGCGCCTCATCTGACCTCCGTTGCATGTCTTGCTGCAGCTGCCCCAGCTGCTCCACTGTCCCCAGTTACCATTGACTGACAAACAGTGAAAATAGAGAAATAAGGCAGAGCAAAAAAAAAAATCTGTTTTCTTTACAAGTGCTTTATTTTTATCACCCAAAACTCACTCGGACAGCGGTCGCCATTGCAGAAATCAGTGTGCACGTCATTTCCCTCACACTTTCTGCCACCATGCTGAGGGGCGGGGCTTGCACAGAGGCGTGCCCGCTGTCTGCTCCCACCACCACAAGAAACACTGCAGGGCCCCCAGCTCGTCCATGACGACCACTTTCCATCCACTGGAGAGCACACAAACAGAAATACTAGAGGTTCAGATTGTTTATAGTGGCTATAACAACTTAACAACCACTTTCCATCAACAGTCATGGTACGTATGCAGAATATTATATTTTTGAAGACTTATGCACAACTCCAATAAGTTTTAAAAATGTGAGTATGGGTAAAATAATCTACCAGTGGAACAAGGACTTTAAAAAAAACAATAATAAGGAATTAATTACTTAAAACAAGTTCCTATATGTTAATGAAAAGTTACTTGTAAGTCAGTTTTGTCTTATTTTAAATGTAAGATATATGCATTACAAACTAGACCAAAAATATTTAGTAAGATTTTGCATTTTTGTAGTGAAGGTCTATGTTCACGTAATGAGTGTCTTTATTCCAACAGCCTCTTACCAGGACAGGGTTTCTCCTTGCAGACTTGTGATTGGGTGTCGGTGCCTTCACACTGCGGGCCGTCGAATGCTGGAGGAGGGTTGTTGCACAGTCGGATCCTGGACTGTACGCCCTTACCGCAGGTCTCACTGCAGGGGCTCCATGACAGCCAAGAACCCCAGTTACCCGTCACTAAGAACACAAAACAAATTACGCTGAGTGGAAAGTATTTCTCTAAGATATAATCTCATTTAATTTAGATATTTTAACTGTAAGCCTTCTAACCTGGACATGGTCTGATACTGCACATTATAGCTTCCACTGCCTTCCCCACACATGGCTTGCCCCCGTGCTGAGCCGGTGGATTACTGCAGCTCCGGACCCTCGTTTTGTTGCCCTGACCACAGGTTTGTGAACATTCCTCCCAGGGAGACCACTGTGACCAGTTGCCGTCCACTTTCCAAACAACAAAAGTTTGGTTTTAGAATTTGTATTTGCACATAGACCAGAGCATTTCTCAAATATTATTAATAAAGCACCTGGACATGGTTTCCTCTGACAGCTGCGTGTTTCTGCGTCTGATCCTGCACAGTGGCGGCCTCCGTTAGCGGGTAACGGATTGTTACACCGCCTGACTCTTTTCTGGGTACCGGCGCCACAGGACACACTGCAGATGCCCCACTCAGTCCACTCAGAATATCCGCCATGAACTGCAAAATAAATCACAAGCCCACATTCATTTTTAATTCTCTGATTTACAAACTCAGAAACTAAAGAAACAAAAGTTAACAGTTTTTCATAATTGTATAGTATTTAAAAGTTTTCACCAAGTGGAATAATAATCGTCATCTTACCGCGGACAGTGAGAGCGACGCTGACCACCACTGATCCAAGTAAGTTCCTGGCCACGCATTCATACTCAGACGTGTCCTCCTTTTGGGCACTGGCGATCCGGAGGGAGCCATTAGACAGGGTGGAGAAGCGGTCGTTTGCCAGCAGGGGGCGTGCATGTTGGGTCCACTCTATCATGGGTGCTGGCTCACCCTCTGCTTTACAGCTAAGAACCACAGTGGTACCTGCATCCACAATCGTTCCGACTGGCTCCAAAGTCATAACTGGTGCTCCTGATGGGAGAGGACATGTCTGTTAGATTAACTCTACCAATGTCTCTACTTTTTCTTTTTCTAAATGTTATTACAGCTTAACTGGAGTGAAAAAGGCAAAAGCTTACTCTGAAGTGTAAGGGTGACGCTTCTTTCCACAACCCCAGCATCATTTGTTGCTACACACATGTAGCTGCCTGCATCTTCACTCTGTCAAATGCATTTTAAAGATGCATCAAATGCGTCTTTTCATGCTACAACAATAAACACCAATGTGTTGTATTTTTAAGTGAAAATACAGCACAAAGTAGTGCAAAATCTAAAATGGAAGGATTTTTTTTTTTTACATTTTTTACTAATAAAGTCTGAAAAATGTGCCATGCATTTTTATTCAGCTCCCTACTCAAGAGCTTGTGTGGCCATCTTTTACTGCAAAATTACATGTACAAAATTACAAACAGAAAAAAAAAACAGTTAAGAAAATTGACTCAAGTAAGTGTGCACATCTAGAAGTAAGCATGTTTGTTGTTTCTCTGTTAGGCCACACATTTTCCATTTTCTAATTTTTGAAATATAAGTCAGCAGTGTTCCAGGAGCTCTTACAACTTGGAATATTGTTTTACAAACTAACCCTCCTTTAAATTCTCTTCCTTGATATTAATGATCTGGATCTCTGCCCAGTTGCATCATTCTGGACTCTTAAAACTGACTAGATTATATCTGAAGGCCTGGATTTTATTTAGGGGATCTGAATGCAAATGCGTGCAAAACTTTTTTATACAAAAAGGAAAAGTTGATAAACCACGTATACCTTTCAGTCAGATTCATACTTTTGATCTACATTTTGCACATTACAATAAAACACATTAATATCTGTGCTTTTAAATTAGCAAAATGCAAAGACGTTTTGCAAAGCTACACTTTTTACACGTGTCATTTCCTACCACTGTGCTGTAGATGGCCAGGGAGCCGTTATCCAGCTGTCGGATTCGGTTGTTGATCTGGATGTTTATGCCATTTTTGCTCCACTGGATAGTTGGCAGCGGGTCGCCTCGAACCTCACAGTTCAGGACGGCATTACCACCAAGAGGTTCGATTCGGCTGGCATGAAGGCCCCCATCGATTATTGGAGGCTCTGGAGAATGCATTAAGATACATTTGCTAGAATTTATTAGAAGATAAAACTAAAAGATGCACATTTTAGGAGAGTTAATGTGTGCTTCATGCAATATAAAAATAGGCATGACTGTTAAAGAGAATATATACATTTCTATCAATATTTGTCATTTGTCACCATTTTCCATAACTATTAAATGATCCATTCATAAAAATCTATTAATTCTCCCATTGTAGAAGTGTGATATAATAATTTAATATCTTTTCTTGGTAGTAAAAATTAAACCTCGTATTAAAATAAGTTTTCTTTAACTATAAAACCAAGCTATCTTTTTCAAAGAATCTAGAAGGTATTGTTGCTTCACACACATGTTGGTGTGAAAATGTCTCCTTGGATTGCAAAGTTATTGTTTTTGGATTACCCCAAAACTGGACTTTAACTTCAGCCTCCACAAGCTCCTAATCTGGATTCTTTACTTTAACAGAACCTCACTTCAAAAACTCAGAACAATCCCTTTATGAATGTTTTATAAGAGTTTGATTCACCTTTAACATAGACGAATCCCAGGGACTTGATAGTCCCCACTGTGTTTTCAGCTACACATGTGTAGGTACCAGTGTCTTCTTTACTTACTCTCTCTATCACAAGCTCACTGTGACCATTCACATGATTATAGTGGACTAAAGCAGTGGGACAAGCACAAAGAAAACACATTTAAAGGTGTTACAAAGAAACATCTAAAAGAATGACAATACCAACCAATTTTTGTAATAAATCACACCTGGGATATTTTTGTTGTTCATGATCCATTTAATGGTGGGTGTTGGGATTCCACTGACACCACAGGTCAGCACGAGTCGCTCTCCTTTGTTGAGAGAAACATCTGTGAGCAGTTTGGTGAAGGAGGGGTGAGAATGAACCGACAGCGTCACCGTCCTGCTGTCCTCCCCGACTGAATTCGTTGCGACACAAGTATAACTGCCGGCATCTTCAAGCTGGTATATTATTATAAAACAACAACAACAAAAAAAAACAACATTCTTCTTAACCCACAAAAATGCACAAGAACTTGTGTGAAGAGATGAGTAGAAACATAAACATTTCCAGTTAAGCCTGGTCTGTGTGTTTTCATACCTGCGCGCTGTCAACAATCAGCTCCCCGGATGGCAGGATGGTGAACTCCCCTCGGCTTTCACTGAGAGGATTCCCGTCTTTTTTCCAGGACAGTTCGGGTTGTGGGAAGCCCTCCGCCACGCACATCAGCTGAGCCTGACCTTTTTCCACAACCACCACCTCCTGTTTTCCACCACTGATAGAAGGAGGCACTATAACATAATGATAATAAATAATAATAATAATATAATAATAATAATAATAATAATAATAATAATAATAATAATAATAATAAAGGACACGAATGTATTTCCTTCTGAAAGTGTATAGCAGTATATAAATGTAAATAAATTGATTTACAATTTTGGAATTTATTTGGACATCCCTATAATAATAATATGAGTGGAGATGAACTGATGTCCCAGTTTTCTGACTGATTTATAAAGTTTTAATCTGCCAGTTCTGAAAGTCAGCCAATCATGTCACATAAAGTATACTGTCTGGACTTTTACTACCTTCTTTTTAAACACATGACAAAAGTCCAAGAGTCCTTCAGTAACTCTGTAAAAAATTAAGGAAGGCCTTCATTTAACCACTCTACCATACAGCTCAGACTGGTGGATTTTAAATGCTGCTTAATCAACTACATTTAACACAGAATATTTTAATTGGGAGATTATGTGATATGCAGAAATCTGTATATCACATAATCTCACCCTACTATTAGGCCAAACAGCCTATTTCTATTTTTTCTTCCACAAACTTAATTTTAGTGTCCAGAAATACAAAAACCTAGAGTACAATGTGCATAGTTATGAGAGCTTGCATCTCATTAGGTTATCAGTAAATTATCTAGTTGGATGTGAAAGCTCTTATTCATTGATTAGAAAGAAAATGAGATTTTTGATTTCCCGGCCAGTTATTCAATTGTCAGCGCCAATCAAAATAAACAACATCAACGATTTTTCATCGGATCTCTACACAACATTACTAGTTTCTCTAGAAATCCAGCTAGGAATCAGATCTAAAACATAAAAGCACCACAGAGTATATTTTTAATCTTTGAATAATAACTTTAAGCTTCCAACTTACTCTGTACAGTAAGTGTCATATCCAAGCTGTCCGTGCCGGCAGGATTGGCAGCAGTGCAAGTGTATCTTCCAGCATCACTCTGCTGAACGAAGGCGATCTGGAGGGATCCTGAGCTGAGCAGCCGCTGGTGTCCGGAGTCACTCAGCAGCTGCCCGTCTTTGTGCCATGTGATGGAGGGTGGAGGCGAACCTGCAGCTTCGCAATGAAGAGTCACAGAGGAGTCCACAAGTGCAAGTAACTCCTGAGTCTCTGAACGGATCACTGGAGTAACTGCAAACAGAAAGTTCATTTACTCAGACATTAGAAAGTGTGATCAGAAAACTAATGGTATAACAGTGCCTCAATTGATTAAACGTATAACTTGTTCAAATATAGAGTAAATCTGCTAGAGATTTCTGTGAGAAAAGTGAAAATTAGCTGATTGAATCGACATCACCCACCTTGCACTCTGAGTTTGGTCTTGCCCAGTGCAGTGCCTGCAGGGTTTTGTGCCACACAAATGAAGGTCCCAGAGTCTGCTAGAGACGCCTTGGAGATCTGGAGACTTCCATCAGGAAGTATTGTGTAACCTCCACCTAAAGCAAACCAAGAGATTTATGTCTGTGCTTAATGTGGAGTAGAGGAGAAAATGCAGGTTTTGACAAAAGAAAATCTGCCAGGCATTTGGATTCAGTGTCCTCCAGTAATCATGAATAAAATAAAATTCCTGCATGGGAAGCAACATCAACTTGTGTGTAACTTATTATTATGATAAATCCAGGTGTTCTGTGAAGGTCTCAAAAGGTTTACTAGAGAACAATAGTGAATAAAAGAGAGAGGAACACACCAGTAAGGACAGGGGATAAAATACAGAGAAGTTTAAAGCAGGGTTATGATTCAAAATTATATTGCAAGCTTTAAACCCGTCATGGAAAACAGTTCAGTCCATCATCAAGTAATGGAGACTGTTTCACAATTGCAAACCTGCCAAAAAAGTCTCTCTAGTGAAAACTTAAGAGTCCAGCCAGGGACAGCTTTAATTAGAGAAGAGGACAGGTGAGCCATGGGAACTTTGGAGGAGCTGCAGGAATCGACAGCTCAGATGGGAGAATCTGATGAGCATTGTCATGAAAAATGACAGAAAAACAAAGAAAGGATGAAAACGTATACAACCTCTCAATAAAAGCATTATAGTTTATGGTGGTACTGCAACAAAATGTAGAAATATCTCCAGGGGCATTAATATTTTTGCATGGCACTGCAGAATAATTGATTACCAGTGGCAGGTATGTTGATGCCCTCCTTCTGCCAGGTAATGGAGGGTCTGGGTGAACCTGTGGCTCTGCAGGGCAAAGTAACGGCGCTGTTGTAGATCACATCCAGTGTGGCGGGATGGGACAGGATCACCGGCAGTTCTGAAGAGACGAACGGAGAAAAGACGACGGTGTTTCTCATCATCTGTCAAACTCTACAGTAAAAGTGCTTTTTAGTTTCAGAGGTTATATTTTGGGTGTAATTATGACTGTCTCGCTTCCAACTTATCTTAGAAATCAGTTGGAAATAAATCAGAAACAATAATAGTAGAGTGGCAATAAATCATTTTGGCATTCAATTATACATTTTAGAGTTTTTTTCTTCAGAATAAGATTTTTGAAAAGTTGTGCAAAATGATTTTGAGTAATATTTGCAGTGTTGTTTGACTTTTCAATAAATCAATAGGCTTCTGGAGCCACTTAAAAATGTAGCTCATGAACGCATAATGCTGATTTCTTGGAAAAACCTCAACAGCTTAGGCCTTATTTGGCTGAAGAATTTCTGTTTGTAGTGTGTATTAACTCAATTAATAAAGTACTTGTAAAGTTTGTAATAGTCTGTATACCCTGCACGGTTAGCTGCACATGTCTGTGTGTGGAGCCAGCGATGTTCTTGGCCATGCAGGTGTAGCGTCCAGCATGACTGAGCTGAGCAGCAGGGATATGGACTTGACCTGAGAGACACAAATAAACCGATAAGCTTCACATCAGTAACAAAAGTTCAGATGAATCAACCCAACAAGCTTTTAAAATGACAAAGAGAATAAATAATTTAGTGGACTAATATTGAAATATTTAGCTAAAATTATAGCATATGTTTTGCATGAATAAAAGTTGAACCTGTTGGCAAAATGTTGTATCCTTCCCCTTTATTGAGAAGCTTCATGCCGCCTTTGCTCCAGTGGATTGAAGGTGCAGGCACCCCAGTTGCAGTACAAGCAATAACCACCGGGGACAGTCTTGTCACAACTATATCTGTGGGTTCATCTGCTATAGATGGAGGAACTAGGACAACAGATAGTTTTGTGGAATTAAAAAACATCTTAAGCTACAAAACTCAATAAAAACAATGACAAGAATGATGAAATCTAAACAATTGTTTTTCTCACCAATAACTGAAAGAGTAATTAATCTGGATTCCTCTCCAGCTTCATTAGAAACCACACATTTGTACTCTGCAGTGTCCTCCACTGTAGGAGCAATAATCACCAAGGAGCCTGATGATAGCAATCTAAAAAGTTATTAGGAAAAATAAATATTTTTAAGAAAACGCATGGTAAGAGGTTTTAGTTAACTACAACCTGCTGTAAATAATAAATCTGGAATATTATAATCTTTGGGGTCGTCTGGACTTAATACAGAGCTATAAAATACAGGCCATTTACCATAAATGTATAAATACTTTGAAAACAAACTATAAAGCTATACTAAAGTAAAAGTATTCATACACTCTTAACTTTGCCACATTTATTTTATTAGGATTTTATGTGCAACAGCTACAATATGGAACATAATGTTGAAGAACGAACAAAAGGATCCATATATTTTTTCTTTTTTTCTTAAATAAAAATCAAAAGCCTCTTGGGGCATGACTGTTCCACCTTTTCACATCTAACGGCCGACATTTCTGAACACTCTTTCCTGCAAAAGAGCTCAAGATCAGTCGCGTTGGTTGGAAAGTAGCTTCAGGACTGGAATGTGACTCGGCCAACAGTACACATAAAAATGATTTAACCTGAATTATACCATTGCAGCTCAGAGTGTGTTATAAACCTTTGTGTCCAGCTGGAAGGCAAAACGCTGTGCCAGTTTTAGGACTTGCAGCCTGCAACAGATGTGGTACTATTTGTAATTTTCATTAGATCAGAGCAGCTTCTTCTACACATTTGCTGTTTTTCCTGGTGGATAAACTTTACTTTGGACATCTTATGGTTTCCTGAAGCAACTATAAACATTTTTGCCACTCTTCCATTAAGGCCTGGCTTGTTAAGTCCACAAACAAAATGATTTTGTCCAACCTGAGCTGTGCATCTCTGGAGCTTTTCCAAACTTTTTATGAACCGCTTGGACACTTGTCGGATTAATAAATGTTTTCAATGTCCTGTAAGTTTTGGTGGATGATTATGTTGTCATGATTTGTGGTGGTGAGGATGAACACGGAGACCCAGATGATGATGAAGAGGATGATTTAATAAGGAGAAGCTCAAACAGTCCAATGCAGGCGGCAAGGCAGAGAGAATAGCACACAGCTAATTACCGGTAGCAACTGATAGAGGACTGAAAAGCGAGAGCTGACGCCACACAGGACTTGACCAGTTCTACTGTGACAACTGACAGACTGACGCTGACAAAGACGAGGACCCGACAAAGACAACAGGTGGGTTTAAATACACAGGGAGGATAATCAGGTAACTAGACACACCAGGGAAGCACTCAACAGGGAAGACAGGACAGGAACAGGACTAAACACAGAAAACATCAAAAATAACTACACAGAAATCATAGATCACAACATAAGTTTAGGTAAATTCCATTTGTGAAACACTATTTTCCTTTTTCATAAGTTTGAATGAACAGCATATTTTGAGATTTCCAAATCTTGTGGTTCTTTTATTGTTAATCTAATCCCAATCCTGCTTTAAAGTACACACAAGCAGACTCTGTTTATAAATTGGAGGCCTTCCAGGGGCAGTTGGTTGCTTTAATTTCTTTTAGAACTATCATAGTAAGGGAGCTGGTTATTAGTGCCTGAAACACACACTACAATTTTATTTACAAAATATGGAACAATGTACCATTTTCTACTATGCACCTCAAAGTCGCACGTTATTCTGAGTTGCAATGTGCACAATGAATCCACCAAAGCTTGTAGTCATATTCTGACAAAATGCAAAAAAGTTCAAGAGGTATGAATACTTTTGCAAAGAACAGTACATCCTAAAACAACCTTTCACACAACATGCAAAGAGATGCATGGTTTTAAAAAAATATTTATGTTTTATAATTGAGTAAAGAGAGGTAGGAAACCTGAATAGACCTGTACATGTTCTGATTCTGCTCAGTACTGATGGGTCGACCATTCTTCAGCCAGCTGACGGCGGGTTTGGGAATGCCGGTGGCCTCACAGGGTAAGGTGGTCTGAACGTTGACAATCACCGTCACATTGGTGCGACTGCTTCCGATAGAAGGAGGCACTACAAGATGAGAGGAAAGAAATAGTAGTGAGTGCAGCTCTGCTTAACGTTGCTTTGTTCATGCATAACTATCACTCACCATAAACTTGAAGATCGACTCTCTTGCGCTGTGTACCAGCCTGATTTGTTGCCATGCACAGGTAGCGCCCGGTATCTGTCACCTGAGCTGAGGGGATGTGTAAAGATCCATCCTCTGCAAGTGTATATCTGGATAAATGTTAACAAATTAGACATTGATATGGACATTAAAATATTGTAATAGTGACAAGAAGACGGTTTAGGAGAACATGTTGTACCTGGGGTTACTTTCTGCTATTATTGCTCCATTTTTCCTCCAGGTGACTCGAGGCGGTGGCACTCCGCCAACCACACATTCAAGAGTTGCTGGCTTGTTGATGTGTCCCACCACCATCTGAGAGCCGTCCTTGATAGTTGGAGGTACTGATGGGATAGATGTTCATATTACTAAAACAGTTTGACTTTTCATAAGACAAAATGTCCAATTTTATTGTGATTTTGTTTTGTTTACTTCTTAATGTGTCAAACTATTCTTTTTATTTACCGTTAACAGTCAGGTTAAACAGTCGAGTGGTCTTGCCTGCGATGTTACTCGCCACACAGGTGTACTGAGCTCTGTCCGATAGAGCCGCCAGGTTGATTTGTAAATAGCGTCCACTGGACAGAATACGAAGCCGTGGTGATTTCTACACGTGTGAAAGACATGAATACAAATGCAAGTCAGAGTATGCATTGTATATCTGACACCAATACATAGTTTCTATTTCACTTGTATTAATATCACACATTTTTATGGGTATACACTGTGCTTCTCTGTGAAGGCACAAACTAACCAAGAACATTTCTATTCCAGTAACGGTTTACGCTACTGACCTGGAGCGGTGCGCCATCCTTGAGCCAGGTCAAAGTTGGAGGTGGAACAGCATCAGACTTGCACTCCAGAGTTACCTGACCCTTCTGCAGCACTGACAGATGCTGAGTTGTGCTTTCTCCAGAAATGTTAGGGGAACTGAGAGGAGCAACACCAACAAAAAAGGCCAGATGCTATTTATAAATGCAATTTTAAGTTTTTCGTTTAAATATTGATAATAGTAGTCATGGCTTTCATCAAACAAAAGCAAGCAAATTTCTGTAAATCCTTTCTTTCTTTTTTTTTTTTTTACAATATTTATTTACTGGTCAAGGTTGGCGGTAAGCCACTGAGCAATAGACCAAATATCAACACTAATGTAACATCTAGATCTCATTGAGACATAAGTTAATGTTACAAACTAATTTAATCATTTTTCAGTTGTGATGTTGGTTTGAACACCATCGCCTGTTAAACATTTACAAGATATGACAAGAAATTAGCATTGTATACTATGGAATAATCACATTAATCTGAATTGTCATTAAACATGGATCCATTAAAGTCATTACAAAGACCCAGTACTAACACACGAGATAACAGCAGCACCGTCCAGGACTGTGTTCAATGTAGTTCTGATCAGTAATTATGAATTTTACTGAGCAATCAATATATTTTGTTTTTATAAAAAAAGTCTTTCTGATGATATTCAGAAAGCATATTTTTAGTGTACTGCCTATATGCTTTGGATAAACATGTGTTTCTGTCCACAGTCACATTCACCACTATCCTCTCAATGTTTGAATTTTTTGTTAAAATTGTAAAGTTCCAGAAGATTCAAAACAACACAGCAGCTAAAATACTCACCATGCACTCGAACCAGGAAATCTTTGTCATCATCTCCTGCTGGACTATTTGCTAAGCAGCTGTATCTGCCCATGTCCTCCAGCTGTGGAGGAAAAGTGAATTTTTTAAAACATTTTTACAATAATACAACACATGCTGTGACAAAAAGAGGTAGGATTTCACAGTTTAAATCTGGGGAGACCCACCTGTGCTGCGGTAACACGGAGTATCTCTCCCCCACGGAGGAGATGCAGGTTTTCTGTCTGTGGGAGTGGGCGTCCGTCCTTCAGCCAGGTCAAAGTGGGTGTTGGGATACCGGTGGCCTCACAGAGTAACTCCAGGACATTATTCACCACTACAGAAACCTCTTCTGGTTGATCAGAGCTCTTGATGCGCGGAGGATCTGAAAAAGTAAGCAAAATGAAGCTAAAACAAAAGCTGAAAATGAGAAATAGAAGCTAGAGAATAAAGTTTGCTTTCATTTACCCAAAACTTTTAAGTTAAAATGGCGGCTTGCTTGACCAGCATTGTTATTAGCCACGCAGCTGTAGCGTCCTGTGTCATTAACTTGGGCCTGGCTGAACCGTAAAGTGGTGTTAAAACCAAGGAGACTGATTCTGTGGTCAGCTGTTAACGTTTCTCCATCTCTGAGCCAGGAAATGGTAGGAGTTGGACTCCCATCAGCAACACAGAGCAATGACGCCAAATTTCCTCTGATGACAGTCACATCTTCTGTGGTTAATGCTCCTTCCAGACCAGGAGGAACTGATGGTGAGAATTTAAAAGCTCATTACCGGCCGGCTCTTCATTTCGCCTTGAGAAACCTGAATGTATGAACAAATACACTTACCGTGAACCTGTAGATTGTACTGTCTGTTCTCCACTCCTGCTCTGTTAGATGCCACACATGTATAACTTCCACCATCAGACACTTGGATTCGGTTTATCCTGGTACAGAAAGTGGCAAAATGTTCCATCATGAACACTTTCATATCTACAAGTGACTACACTGTAGTTCAAACGTTTGTACAATAAATACATCCACAACCCTTGAACTTGTTTGCGTTCGATACATTACAGCAGAATGTATCAAACATTATTTTCGAGCCTAAGCTTAGAGTATTGTATATCTTTTGTCATAGAACAACAGAATGGAACATTAAGGGCAAAGGCAACCGCCTACCTTAAAAATTCATCTAAATAGATAGCATCTGTGAGTAATTTAAAGCTGCAATATGTAATTTTATAAAAATTATGTTTTTTTTAACATATTTGTTAAAGCTCTCACTAAATCTAGCTTCTCTGGTTCCTTGTGCCAAAATGTGAAAAAATTCAAATGGGAACTTTTGCAAGGCATTGGAAACCCATTATTTAATGATTAAAGCTTTTACAAAAACACATTCTAAGATAAGAGCTCTTTTTACAAATATATTAAACACAATATTTCAGACAACATCTTATGCAAAAATCCCCAAAAAACTAATAAGCCTTCTTTATGTTCCCTGACCACAGACCCACCGGAGCACTTGTCCAGCAGAGAGAAGTCGTATGTTGGAGGAGACTGGGAGAGGCAGCCCGTTCCTCAACCAGTTCAGTTGCGGCCGAGGTGACCCAGTTGCAACGCATTCGATGCTGACAGAACTGTCCAGAACTGCCGTCTGGTCCTCACTGCTGCCGAGAATGGATGGAGGAACTGAAAGAAGACAAATTTGAGGTCAAGCAATAGATTACATATACACTTTGAGTTTACAATAAAGGAATTAAACCCACCATACACATGTAAATGAAATATTCTGTCCTCTTCTCCAGCAGCATTAGAGGCCACACAAGTGTACTTTCCACTGACAGCAGGGTCCGCGTGGGTCACGGTTAGAGTATTACCATGTGGACTCACCCTAGAGGAAAAAACAGAGATGTTTTACATTTTAACACCTTAAAGGCAGTGAAAAAGGGGAAACATTTGGAATAATTTTCAAGTTTCCATTGAAAGTGCCTTTGAAAGTACTATGCTTTTGTATATATGTAACCTTCCTCAATTCGTTCTTAAGTATTGCTGCCAGACAAGATTTGCAAAACCTATAACTTCAGTTCAAAGTAATAAAAAAACAAATTCCAGTTTGCATTTTGCATATATCCCATGCTCTGGTTAAATTCAGAGCATTCAGAATTTCACAACAGGTTTTTATTTTTAAGAAAGAGAAACCCAAACCCCTAAAAACGACACTAAATACTTATTTTGATGATTGTTTTTAATAATTATGGTAATTTAGGTCTGGATGACCTGTCCCACTCAAGGAGTGGTTTGACAAGTCCAAAAGGTTCTTTGCCACAAAGTTAAATGTGTGGGAGGACAAAGCAGCAAGTTTATTTCCTCAAAGCTACACATCTTCCTACATCAAGTGCAGTAAGCCATGCTGTGAATTACTGTAATCTGTCTGCAGCATACGGGTGCAAAAGTTCAGACAGGTAGGCTAATGACATGCTACCAAGGCTATTCAAACACCTGGGAGTTGTACATTTAAGTACCTGAGACCTTTGAGTTCTGTGCTGTTGATGGCTTCTCCGTCTTTCAACCACTGGATTGTTGGAGTCGGGATTCCCTGAGCTTCACAGACCAGCTCAATGCTCTCATTCACAAGGACTCCCATCTCCCTAGGCATTTCTGATCCAGAGATACTGGGTGGGACTGAGAAGAAATTATTAGGTTAAGTGCAAAACAGCTGACAGATATGCAAATATTTGCTGTGATGGCAAAAACTATTTCATTTATTCTTTTAAGCTATTCTCCTAAGGGACTCAAATCAGCCTAAGGCTCATAGTAATGATGTTTATGTACCTTGCATAGTGAGGTGGTAACTCTTGTGTGCTTTGCCCTCAACATTAGAGGCCACACATGTGAAGGTCCCACTGTCAGAAAGCTGCAGCCGTGCTATCTGTAGTTTGCTGCCTCCTGAGAAGATGTTCATCTCCAGAGACTCAGAGTTCTCTAAGGGAAATATAAAGTTTCCATAACTGTGATCATGTACATGTTACAAAAGTTTTTCTTAGCATTTAGTGTTACTGATAAATAACCTTTATGACTTAAGTCATATATTCTCTGGATATAATCACAGTACCTATAGTGTGTCCATTTTTCAGCCACGTGAGACTGGGTGGAGGGATTCCAGTAGCATCACAAGTGAAAGCAACTGGGTTGCTGATGGTTTCCACAACATTCTCCTCTGCTGGGCCGTCGATACTGGGAGGAACTGAAGAGTTAGAACTATTTGTTATTGTGCTGTAAATGAAAAAACTATTTCAAACACCTGCTTTAGCTGTTTTTGAAATATATACTCTACCATGAATATTCAAGTTGAAGTTTTTGTTCACTTGGCCAGCAACATTTGAGGCCATGCAGACATACTGGCCTGTATCAGACACCTGCAGAAAATAAACTGCTGCATAAAAACTTTGCATATTTTTGCAAATACAAATGATCCCTGCACATACTAAAGACGCATTAAACAGTGTCTTGCAAAATCATTAATGCCCTTTGAACTGTCAGATTTAAGAATGTATATTATAAACATTATCCATTCAATCTGAATTAACTTGAGCTACCTTGCACAGAAATTTAAGTCTCTATATGTGCAAACCATACCCACAAAGGACCTAATCCTCTAATTATGCAAAAGGTAATTGTACAAAGTATGAACCCCGTATTTATTTGTGACACATTTTAACGGTCCATGTATCTTTTTCCTTCCACATCATTTATGTGCTACTTTGTGTTGTTTATCACATAAGACCCAATAAAATACAACAACCTTAAGAGAATGTTGTTGTAAGGTTATTGCAACCTTCTCTTAAGGTTGCAACGTAGCAAAATGTGGGACATTTTAAGGGGTGTGCATACTTCTGCAAGAGACTGTTTTTAAGAAGTAGGTATTTACTATGATTCCATAATTAATAGAAAAAAGAAGAAAACATTGTTTGTGTCACCTCAGAGCGTTTGATCTGAAGCATTTGTCCCCTTGGCAGAATATGTATGTTTGTTGTTTCTGTCATCACTCTGCCATTCTTGTACCAGGTGATAATGGGAGGAGGGACGGCGTTGGACTCGCACTCCAAAGTTACAGATTTCCCAACAAGAACATTAACCTCCACAGGAACGTCTCCGCTGTTGCCCCGGATACTTGGAGGTACTAGTGAGGCAAGGAAAATGAAAAATTGTTCAGTATGAAATAAAACCAAAAACCGAGAAGAATCTGTAGAAAAGAAATGATGGGCTTACCATAAACAGTGAGATAGATGTGTTTGTGAGCTTGTCCTGCTGCATTTATGGCCACACAGCTATACTTTCCACCATCAGACACTTTAGCTTTAAGGATCTGTAAAGTACGACCACCTGAAGAGACAAAAGGACACATACATGTTCAGAATCTTGTCATATTCTGTTCTTGCAAGAACAGAAATACTGTATTTCTTTTCTTTTACACATGACTGATGATAATTTCAGTACCTGGCATGATGAGGGCGTTACTTTTAGGCTGTATGGGCCCCCTGTCATTTAGCCAGCTCAGGGCGGGAGGAGGGAAGCCGCTAGCTTCACAGGTGAGGGACACAAAGTTGTTCACCACCACCGTCAAATTCTCTGGACTCAAACCAACAATCGTGGGAGGCACTGCCAAAAAAACAAAACAAAACAAAAAAAACATGCAGTATTCCAAGTTATTGTAAAAGCATAAACATTTCAGCCAATTCATAATCTTTATATTAAAATTACATCCAATTCACAAAGCAAAAAGGCAATTCAGAACAGCCTCTGATAGCTTACCATGAACGTTCAGGTTAAAGTGTTTCTCTGCACTTCCAGCAACATTTTCAGCCACACACACATACTGTCCTGTTTCAGAAACTTGAGCATTCAACACCTGAGGGAGACAAAAACTACTTAAACATCAAGATTAAAGCTACAGTATCAATTTAACAATGTTAGAACAAGATTTCAGGCTCACAGCAAATTAAAAGAAATAAAAAACAAAAGATTATTTGTCCTTGTAAAAGAATGAAACTACAATAAGCTAAACAAAATGTAAAAAAAAAAAATCTGTCAAATATGTTTTAGTTAAATTGGTAAGAATAGTATCTAAAACTATACCAAATAACATATGACTAAAAGTTAAAGTAAATACAAAAGTGAATATATATATTTAATATTCATTAAATACTTTAAAAATAAATACAATACAAACCCTTAGGTAGTCCTAAATATGGACTCTCCCAAAAAAACCAAACACAAAACTATTGTGCTAAAACAAAACTATGAAAACATGAAAAATATGGTAATTCTGAAATCATTTTTAATGCAGTGTTTTTGTAAAAAGAAATTGTGACATTACAGAATAAATTTCTGGAATACTCAAATTGTCAAGCCGAGATTCAAATTTTTATTGCATG
Source organism: Poecilia picta (assembly GCA_033032245.1). NCBI lineage: Eukaryota > Metazoa > Chordata > Actinopteri > Cyprinodontiformes > Poeciliidae > Poecilia > Poecilia picta. The sequence continues at coordinate 26,584,302 of CM065356.1, forward strand.
ATGAAATTGTAGCTGAACAAGCGACTGTAGGGTGTTGGCTTATATATTTCTGCGTTTCCTGGTCGTTACCTGTAATGCTCGTCCATTAGACAGAACACTGTGTGGTCCGCCTGAATTCATCAACTGACCATCTTTAAACCAGGTGATCTTGGGGGTTGGGTTTCCATCCACGTGACAGTCCAGTTGGGCAGTTTTGTTGACCAGGACAATGACTTCTTCAGGCACATCACTGTCTGATCCTCTTATGCTTGGAGGTACTAATGAAGTAAAGACCCGAAAAAGCCTTAAATCGTAGAAAGATTGCGCACAAATGCTTATACAACCTTTGCAAAAAGGTGTTCTAAAACAATTGTTTTTTGTTGCTTGATTTCTCTAACAGTGAGATTTGGGAGTATTTAGTGATGCTGATTGGCAGCACAACTATAAGTAAAGTGGAAAACTTTAGACGTTTCTTTGGTAGTTCTAAGATGGTTTCCACTGTATCTATTATCGCATATCTGGCAAATTTGGTGCTTGAACTATTAAAATAGGTAGTCATAAGAGTTTTTACAGGGGATCTGAATTACGCATTTATTATACTTGTCACCAAATTAATTACATGACAGGAATACATCTTCAGGAAACTATGAAAAAGCCATGAAAATTAGACACTTGGTTCCAAAGTAAAAACCCTCACCTAGCACTCTGACGTTGTACTGGATGGAGTCTTCTCCTGCTTCATTGATGGCCACACAGGTGTACCTGCCAGAATCTTCAAGCTGCGCCCTGGGAATCTGTAACACCCTCCCACCTGAGAACCAGACAGCATGGGCTGTTACATGTCAGCTTTGCTTTCTTGTTTCCTTATTTTATTATTGCTAACTTGACTCACCGGGTAGGATCAAAACTTTATCATTAGAGGTAAGGAGCTTTCTGTCTTTGTACCAGGTGAGGGTTGGAGGGGGTACAGCATTTGTCTCACAGTACAGAGAGATTGGGTTGTTAAGTATGACATCACGAGGATCCCCTCCAAAACCCGAGATTGATGAAGTATCCCTGACTCCACCAGGCCTATTGAAATGTGGAGGTACTGCAAGAGATGAAAAAAAAAGAAGAAAAAAAAATTCAAACCCCAGTTAGTTGATTTCTTTGATGACAGAGTTTATCCCTGAAGGAGTACATTTCCATAAAATTAACCCGAGCACCAGTCCAACCAGTTCACCTTGTATATTTACATCAAAGTCCTTCTCGTCCTCTCCTGCTAGATTAGTGGCGACGCAGGTGTAGCGGCCAGTGTCTGACACTTGGGCATGTTTGATCTGAACAATGCGACCGTTGGCTATGATAGACACATGTTCATCTGCCATCAGGGCCTAAAGAAATTATAAAATTGTTTGACTGAATTTTGCTTTGAGAGACAAACGTCTTTCAGATGCAAATGGTAGTATTGTGAAAGCCTACCTGTCCATCTTTATACCACTGCAGTGCTGGAGAAGGAAAGGCCTGAGCAACACATTCCAAGGTCAATGTGCTGTTAATTTTGATCTTTACCTCTTTAGGGGCAAGTCCTTCCCCGGGGATGTCATTCTTATTAATCTGAGGAGGAACTTCAGTGAAAAAAGAACATATTGAGCAACATATTGATCATATTTATGTTATTACAATGTTGTTATGCAGGAAATTCACCATAAACTTTGACCTCGTAGTGCTTCAGAGTCTCTCCCGCCTCATTTGTGGCCACACAAGTGTACCTGCCAGCATCTTCTTTCTTGGCATTAAGAATCTGCAGGGTCCGTCCGCCTGTTTGTTTTTAAATGAAATGAAATGAAATTTTATTCGAACATGATACAAGTATCTGTTGAAGAGAGGTTAAACAAAAATCACATCAATCAAAAGTCAAGTTGCATTCTGCTGTTCCCCACTTGTAACCTCAAACCTGGGAGAACTCGAACGCTCCGAGACGATTCAAATGGATTGCCGTCTTTGAGCCAGGTGATCAGAGCAGGAGGGTAGGACTGGACTTCACAGACCAGGGAGGTGGGGCTGCTCAGGGTCACTGTAACCTCCTCCGCAGAAATGTCAGGACCCGAACCAGCAATGGTGGGAGAAACTGACAAAAAAAAGCAGGGCCAAAGTCACAGATAATCAGGTTAGGAAGAGATTGAAAAGGAATATATATTTGTTGGCACCGCTGGTAAAGATGTGTGAAAAGTTTTAAATTAGTCTCCTAATGCAAAAGATTCAATTTTGAGAACATTTATTCAGAGACCAAAACAGTTTTAAGACAGTCTGTGGAATAACTGGTATTCAAGAAGTTATGAATGATTAAACCACTAACTAATGTTATCATTTAGCATTTATAGTATTAAAAGGTAAGTATTATATATTATTGACTTTTTTTTACTTTAATCATGCTATAAACTTGTTCCCTCATCAAAAACACAGCTGGATAACAACCAAAAGTAACACAGTGTGCTATGAAACCATGTGACTGAAAAAATACATAATACTGCCCCTTTAATTAATGCTACTGCGTTAGTGATGGACTATGGCAGTATATGCCACAGAAAAATACTTGCTAAAAAACAAAAATAAATCACAAATCACACTGTTTATTTGCAATATAAACTGAATGTTAATCAGATTTAATTAAAAAAGAGTCCAGGTTAAGGATTTTGAGAATCAAGTTTGGTCAAGTTTTAGATTATTTACTCCAAATTCAGGTAGAAATAAACTTTTTGTCATAAAATGGATGATAACTAGTGAACCTACAGTATTATCCAAGATCCAGGAAGTTTTTAAACTTTGTGAAAAAGTGAGTGGAGGATCATATTTATATTCCGCAAAGAAACAGAAAGTTGGGGAATAGTAACTAACAGCAACACTAGAAATACAAATCAGCATAGAAAAGGTTTAACATAAATAATTTTTACATGTTTTGACCAGAAGTGCACCCAACGTGTCTGCTTCTATGTGCATGTTTTCATCACAAGGTACTTAGCCCAGCAGGAAATGTTTCAGACATGAATTAAGATAAAGTGCCTGCATACCCAGAACATTGAGGTTGAAATGCCGTCTGCGTTCTCCTGCGCTGTTTGATGCCACACAACTGTATCTTCCAGTGTCTGCAACATGGGCCTCAAAGATCTGGAGGAAATGGCCATATGATGCAATCTGCTGTCGTCTGTCAGGCACCAACAGCTGCCCGTCCTTCAGCCATTTAATCTCTGGTGGAGGGTTACCTGGCAATAAATTTAAACAAATGCACAGTTGTGAAGTTAAGAATATTTTTCTTAAAATGTAGCTTACATTACAAAGTATGTTTTAGAAGGAGAATGTGTAATTTACCTGATGCTTCACAGGTTAGAGTGATGTTTTGGGATTCTTTTACTTTAGTATCCACGGCCGTTCCCTCCTTCACAATACTTGGAGGAACTGCCAATGAAACATCCAACTTGTTCATCATTTTGCTTGAAATTAAACAAAATAATTATTATAATGCAAATAGATTATGGTTGTAATGCGACTTTCATCTGAAAATCCTCAAGAAATTCACTTTCTTCACCTAGAATGTCAAGGTCGAAGTTTTTCCTCTCTTCTCCCGCGCTGTTGGCGACAACGCAAGTGTACCTCCCAGCATCCTCCACTGCGGTGTGCAACAGACGGAGACTACGCCCCCCTACAGGTTAATCAGATTATATCAAAATCTGACTCTTCCCCACCATAAACAGACACCATGCAGAAATACCTGCACATAAAATTAATTCTGGTTTAAGTGCATTCTTGTGCTCTGGAGATAATAACCATTTTACACTGAGAATTTGGGCTCAGATGTTAAAACATTTAAATTCCAATTTAATGAGATTCAAGCTCTCAGAAGGTCATCAGAAACTGCTGCAAAAATAAGCAAATTATCAAGCAAGTTACTGAAATAACTTGCTCCCTCACAAATATATTTTATATTTTTAACTTGCTTGTATTATGCTATATAATTCTAACTTTGTTTAATGAGAAACTCAGACTGCTGAAATCTGTTTCCAAGTCATCAATCTATCTGAAATGATCTACAGTAGCCAATTTCCAAATTATTGCAATTATGCTTTTAATTCTCCGAATCATATACTGCATGGTCGGTAAGAGCACTTTTGACATTTCTCAAAAGAAATGGAAGGAATTTTGCTGAAATTTTTGAATTAGTTCATATTTTCAACACAATTTTTCAGCCATATGAGTTTATTATCATCTACAGCTCATACTATCTGTTAACTGTCTTTTGCTTTAAAAAACTGCACCACACAAAACAGCCAGACAAAAGGAAAGGTCTGATCAATAGGTCTTTTAATGACAAAAAGAATGGAAAAATTAGGAATGGGTAAACAAATACAAACAACTGTAAAGCTACTTTAATATTAAGCTGAGAGAAACCCATGCACAGTCAAACTCAAACTCACCAGAGACGATGCGCACCAAGCTAGTTGCCTTGACTGGCCTTCCATCCTTCAGCCAGGAGATGGAAGGTAGAGGGATACCAGAAGCCTCACAGTTCAGAGAAGCTGGGTTCTTCACCACGACACTGACGTTTTCTGGAAACTGCACCTGACCAGTTATAGCAGGTGGGACTGAACATGATGAGAAAATGGTGGAAAATGATAAACAAGGTAATTATTGAATCAAACTGAAAACTGAACATTTCAATGTGAAAATCAAAACAAACAAAAAAAACGATCCCAGAATCGTACCATGCACGCTGACGTCATGCTTAATGTCTGCCTGTCCTGCCACATTAACAGCAATGCAGGTGTAGCGTCCCGTGTCTGACACCTTGGCGTCTTTAATCTGCAACATTCTGCCCTCGTTTAGGACCTGTGCACTATGCTGGTCCTCTATGGGCCGCCCGTCCTTAAGCCAAGTGAGTGTGGGCTGTGGGACGCCTTCTGCAGCGCAATGTAACGTCACTTCGCCTCCTTTTGTCACTGTCACATCGTTAGAGTCGTCTTCACTACGTCCGATTGAAGGACGAACTGCAACAGGACAAGGTTGTTGACAATGTGAGAGAAACTGCTGATTTCACATTACTTTGAAATGCATATGCCACACTTTTTTCTGAATTAAATGATGCAACAATTCATGCAAAATAAGCTTAAGTACAGAGACACCACAACCAAAAGCAATAAATAAATATTCCCTTTGAAAGAACATTATCATCATAATGCAAAATATCGGGCTCATTTCAATTAATCATGTGATTAATTATTGTGACAGGCTTATTATGGAGTGTTCTCATTCTTTGTGAATCTGAATTTTGGGATTTCAGTTGATGACAATGTACAACAAAACACATATGAGCAACTTATAGAACAGATCAATGCAGGATTTGACATTGCTGGAGTATGTACCATAAACTTGGAGGCTGTACTCCTTTGAGGTGGTGCCAGCAGCACTGGAGGCTGTGCAGCTGTAAGAGCCTGTGTCTGTTTTCTCAGCGCTGGAGATCTGCAGCTGGCGCCCTCCAGACAAAACCTTCAGCCGCTGATCTGGCTGTAGGGTATAACCTAAAATATGCAGAAAGCAAAGATCAGCTAAAGCACTAAAATGTACCTCCACATACCACAGTCTCTTACACTGGTTTGTTGACTTGTGCTAGTATAAATAGACTTACCATCCTTCATCCATGTAAGGCTGGGAGGTGGTATACCACTGGACTCACACAACAGAGTGATAAAACTTCCTTCAATCACAGTCATAGGAGATGCCTCCTCAGAGCCACGGATACTAGGAGCAACTGCAATGGCGACAAGACACCTTAAGGAGGCACTCAAATCAAATTGAACTGGTAACTGCAAACAACTGGACTATGATCAGTTTACACATAGGATATCATAATTTGAAGACATTAAATCAGTGATTTTTAGCATTTTTCCTGTTAGAAGAATTACAGATGAGCACAAAGTTAAACTCACCCCAAACAATCAAGTTATAGTTTTTCTCAGTTTTTCCAGCAACATTGGTGGCTTCACAAGTGTACCTTCCTGAGTCCTGCAGCTGAGCACTATCAACCTAAAAAATACATTCACAGACATATCAGGGAGTTTGGAAAAATCAAAGATTAAACTTTCAGGATGTATGTGATAGATCAAGACAATGTAGAGTAAGTAGAAAAAAATGATGCATTGTTTTCAAAATTTCAATCAAACATCCCCTGAAAAGCTTGGTGTGGATTTGTGCTCAGCCTTCAAGAGTCTATAGTCTGTGAACCACATTTTCCCACAATGACAAGTTAAGCTCTTCTGGCGTACCTCACATGAAGGGACTGAAATGTTATCCTGTTCTTCTTGAGCAATATGGCTCAAGATCAGATGCACACTCTACTTTTGCAAGATTGTTGCAAATTTTGAACACCACTTATCACGTTCATTCCACATCACACTTTTGTAAAACGTTGTGTTGATCTATCACATAACACCCCAACAAAATACATTAAAGTCTTTTGTTCTGTACAAGATGTACTTGCACAGAATCTCCAGCAGACTCTACCTTGAGTAAACTACCATCTGCAGAGACAATTAGACCGGGTTTCCTGAAAATAGGGCGGCCATCTTTTCGCCATAAGAGAGTTGGTGGAGGCACTGCGTCGCTGTAGCAGTGCAGCTCTACTGGACCACCGAGCATCACTGTTGCATTCACTTCCTCACCCTTGATGTTCGGTGGAACTGGGTAAGACATGAGTAAATAACACTGAAAAATGTTTCCATGCCAGGCAAAATGTTCTCTCTGTATTTGATTGCTCTAATACGTTGATCATTTTTTATCCTTCTTGGAGTGCAAAACAATGTGAAACAAGTTCAAGATTTGTTTGCAGAACTAAACAACACAACAAGACAATTCTGAAACCTAATTGAAATGGCTTGACTCTACTAAAAAATAAAACAATGTGACTCAGGAAGTAAACAGTATTGCAGAGAATACCTCAAATATCAATGCACAAATATGTGAGTCTAATGCTACCCAGTTTTTGGAAAATATTAAATGCCAGATGGGGAACATAAAGTAAGTCTTCATCTTATAAAAAGAGTCTTAACACAAGACTTAATTCTCTTTCCACCGGGATTAAAAAAAAAAAATGCTCCTCTCTTTGCAAATCTGGCTCTGTCTGGTAAATAACTTGAGATAAATATCTTTTGCAGGATGTTTTGTTTCTACGCAGAAAGCAGGTCACTGAGAAACAACACAGCAGTCGTTTCTCCTCAGGACACAGGAAGTCACTCAAAAGATGGTACCAATTAACACAACAAATCTGCCTCTGTTTCTGAGGACAAATCCTTATTGATATTCAGCAGAACAGTAAAGCTGATGCAAAAACACACATTACCAGTGGTGAATTATTGGCACCCTTTGTAAAGATGTTTTTAAAATACAGGTTTTCATCGAGACTTTGGGTGTTTCTCGATCTCCTCTGAATCCTGCTAACTATGCGTGGTAGTAAACTTAATCTCCTCATGCAGCTTAAACTCTTATATCTTTGACTGTAGACATGCACAGGTTTAAGAGGGAAGCTATTCTCTTATAGTCATTTTTATGAGGATCACTAAAGTTTTGATTTACTAATCGGTCCGTGTACCCTGTTGAAGTTGGAGAAATGCAAACTGGTGACATGTCACATACAAACACTAGGAAACGAAGTCAAGGATTTCTCAACACTTGAACATTTTTAGCTACAATCAGAGCAATAAATAATCAATTTACAATAATGGCAGCATCTTAGGGTGCCTAAGTTTCCATGATAACCAGGTGTTGAAACACAACTTTACCAGGGGTGCCAATGGTTTGCCTCTGGTAATGTGTGTGTCATGTGTCAGCATGAGTCAGAATATTTTGTCTGAAACAAAGGCAACTGGTGCCATCTTTTGAGTTACTTTCTGTGTCCTGAGGAGCAAAGCCTGTTGTCTTGTTTCTGCAGTGATGTACAAATGCGTTTGCTCCATTCCTCATTTCTAATATTTAGGCATGTTTGTCAAACTTGTACGTTTCATAACTTCAAATCACTGCAACACAAGTAAACACAAAATACAGTTTTATTTAATAAAAATGAGCAGGTAATGCTTTCTCACCATACACCCTCAGATCGTACTCCTTTTGTTGCTCTCCTCCTGCATTAACTGCCACACAGGTGTATCTACCAGTATCACTGACCTGGGCACTGCTCAGAGACAGGACTCTGCCTGCAGATGGCAACTGAGAAAAAACAAAGCCAGAGTTGAGCTCAGGAATTTAAGCTCAGTTAATAGAATCGCAGAGAACGAAGATTCTGATAACGTAACTGTATTCATAACATTGACGTTGTGAAAACACCACCAAAAAGGTACAACAAATCTCACTACTCATAGATGAAAACTAGCCAGCTAAGCTTTTGATTTGTACCTGTATGCCATGTGATACACTTGCCACAGGGCTTCCATCTTTTAACCATGTCAGACTGGGAACAGGAACCCCAGAGGCCTCACATGCAAGTTTTACAGCTTCATTCACCACAGCTGTAACCGTTCCACCTCTGCTGGAGATTTCTGGAGGGACTGTAAGTAAAAGGATTGCAAGAAAGGTTGGATATGACCATTGATAAAGTGAGAGGATTATAACGCCAGCGAAGCACCAACCAAACACTTGCAGACTGAAGACTTTCTCTGCTGCTCCTGCTAGGTTAACAGCCACACATTTGTACATTCCAGCATCAGATAGCTGGGCTTGTTCAATCTCCAGCACCTGGCCGCGCTTCCGGATCGGGACGGCAGCTGCACCAGTAAGAGGTCGGCCATTTTTGTACCATGTTACAGCTGACACATAAAAATAAAGCAGAAAGCAAGAATAAATTATATAAAAAAAGAGACAATAAAAAAAAGAAATTGCAATGATAGGCTTACAACTCATTTAGTCACATAAGTGCAGCTTAACATACTATCTTACTAAACTTTTAATAAAGTGATGAGTTATCAAGTCATTTCATCTAGAAGACATGCAAGGATAGAGTCATGGTAAAACATGTGTGTAAAATTTTGCAGAATCATTTTAGCCTGTGCAGGTTTTCACT